>OX596154.1:65000-1315371 GCA_951394285.1 Epirrhoe tristata
TATATGCGTCAACGAGGCGGGGACCACATTACCCACCAAACATGCTTAATTTTGCAAATAATTCTCAAGTCGAGCGTTCGCAGGAAGTTAACATCGATCGTAACATAAACGATAATAATCTAATAGGTACCTCTACCTACATCCGAAAGGCGTGAAGCGTTAAAATATCAAAACAAGGTAACAGCACGAGAAAGCGAAGGAATCTACAGGAACGGAGCGGAACGGACGGGCGTCGCTCACTGGTCGTGCGTGTCCGCGTCCGAGTCGTCCAGCTCCGGCTTCGTGCGGCGCTTCTCGTACACCAGGATGATCGCGCACAGCACGAACACCTCCAGACAGATCCCGAGGAAGGGCCACAGCGCCGCGTACACGTCCTTGACGCGCACCGTGGACGCGCCCTCGCGCGCGCTCGCCTCGGGGCCCGCCGGCCGACACAGGTACTCGCCCGCGTCCGTCGCCTGCGCGTCCTTCACCTCCAGCACGCCGCCCGGCACGCCCGCGGCCGAGTCGCGCATGCTGACGCGCGCGTCCGCCGCCAGCGCGCTCAGGTTCCCGGCGCTGTTGCGCAGCCACGTGACGCGGCGGTACGGCTTGCCGATCAGCTTGCAGGTGATGCTGAACGCCTGCCCCTCGACCACGTTCGTGTTGGGCGGCACGCGCGCGAGCGCCTGCGCCTCCGCCTGCCAGGCCTTCGCGACCGCCCCTCCGACGCGGCACGTGTAGTTGCCCCAGTGCTCCTCGTGCGCGCGCCGCATGCTCAGCACCGCGCCGCCCTCCTCGAGCGCGGGGCCCTTGCCGACGCCGAGACCCTCCGCGAGCGACCCGTTGATGTACCTGTCGACGAGACCGGAGCGTCAGACCGAGTCCCGACGGGGGGGAGGTGCGGCAGGTGGGGGGGAGGGGGGGAGGGGCTCACCACTGGTAGCGCGTGTCGGCGCCGGCCTCGGGCACGGTGCAGTTGAAGGCGAGCGGCTCGTACAGCTTGAAGGAGACGAGCTCACGCAGCAGCGGCTCCTCCTCGGCGCCCCCCTTGCCGCCCGCCGCCCCCGCGCCGCCCGCCGCCCCCGCGGCCGCCGGCGGCTGCGCGCTCGTGACGTCCTCGCTTGCTGCGAATAGAAAATGCTCGATGAGCACTATTCTCCGACCGAAGCGGGCTGATGTCCACCGATCCACTTGACATTTATTACTTCAAAATAAAAGAACATAGAAGTCTGATGAGCTGATTATCATTTATCAGCTCGGACGATTCTATTCTCGATTATTTACATAAAACTCATAAACCTGCGGTTCATTACAAGCAGAAGCAAGAGCTGTAAGTTGGATTCGATACTTTAACAGGCATGCAGCTAAAACGCCTCGGTTACCTAACCATTTATCTATTAGATATAATAAGATAATACTGTAAGACCCAGGAAGGCTGATAATAGTAAAATTTAATGGAAGTTATCAGTGAATCTTAAACAAGTTTAAGTAATTAAATTTAGAAAATCTATCCCTTGTTTACATTTTTAGATAACATAGGCATTTAACATAGGAAGTTACTAGGAAACAATAATGACATTATATGTGTGCAACAAAAAATTGGTTAATTAAAATATTTTAAGATAACTAATTAACTATCTAAGTACGTACCTACCTACTTATCAAATCAAATGAAGCTGCGTGATGGCGTGATGAATTAAATACCATAGTTAGGTACCTATACTATTGTGCTGGTCGTACAATAAAAGCTAAAAAAATATTAAATACTCAAATCAATATTCACCATTTAACCGATCTATAAAGGTAGATTACCTACTCGCTCGATAAACAGCCAAACTAGCTAAGATTCTAGCATTAGAGTAAAAAAGAAACAACAAGGTTCGCATGTTTCACAATAATGTTAGATGATCAGACGGGCGCTCCACCCGGGACCGGGACCGGCTCGCCGAAAGCCCCACAAAATAAGAACACTATACGGTCAACAAACTACCACGAAGCACTCTCGGGGCGGCTCTAGTCTACAGCTCGCGGTAGCTAGTACGGGAGACAAGCGGGCGGTACCGGCGGGCAGCACGCGCACGCGCACGGCGCGGGCGCGCGCGCCGCACGTGTAGAGGCCGGCGTGCTCGAGGCGGGCGCGCGGCGCGTGCAGGCGCGCGCGCAGGCCGGCGAGCGGCGCGGGCGCGGGCCGCTCGCCCGCGCGCAGGTCGTCCGCGGGCGCGGCGCCGTCCACGCGCCACTCGGCGCGCTGCTCGACGCGCAGCGCGCACTCGACGGTCAGCGGCGCGCCCTCCGCCACCTCGACGAGGTCCTCGGCCGCCGCCGCCGTCTCTGCGCACCGCAAACCGACTCATTCGACCCGAGCCGCATCCCCTGACCCCCCGCTTCACCTTTCTCTGTTGGATCTTTGTTGTCCTGATTTTTTTTCAGCTAGGTCCCGAGTCGGGGATGCCGATCTCCGATTCGAACCGATGCGATGCTCCGATCCTACGTTATGATATTTATCTTGAAAATATCGTAACCTGACTGAGTCGAGACTCGAGACCGCTTAGGTAGAGATATTTTTGAAGTGAAAACTTAATTGGCCGCGTTTGGCAATTTTGATGAGTAAAAAACTTAGGATTCGCGAAGCGCGCTGTCACGACACCGGCTTATTACATAACATGAAATCAATTGACAGTTTTCCCAATGGCAATTTAAGTCTTGTGAATTGAAGAAAATAATAGCAATATTGGCAATGGCCATTGAATTACACAATACGGAGCCGCGCGGAAAACCCTGTCAGAAAAGCAAAACGCAACTATGTATCTACACTAATATTATAAAGAGGAAACATTTGTTTGTTTGTTTGTTTGTTTGTTTGAATTGAATAGGCTCCGAAACTACTGGACCGATTTGAAAAATTCTTTCACCATTAGAATCCTACATTATCTGTGATGAACATAGGCTATAAATTATTTTCAAAAAAATTAGAGATCCTTATGAAAATTGCAATAATGTAACCAAAGGTGTAAAAATTTTGAACTTAAAATTCTTCATATCGCGTGCGCTGCGAAAACTATTGATGATAGGACAAAAAATGTTCTACAATATTAAAGAACGTATCAATATCTACAAAAAAGTCAGCGATAGCATATGTCCAACTATTGTGGTTGTGTCAGAATAACAACATTTATAATTTAAAAGAGAATAAAAATGCCGACCAAAAGCAGACCACGTTATTCTTATTTTGGTATTTATTCTTATCCAAAAAAAAATCTTCGTAGTAAAGGCTGTTTCAGTACCCGTCGATTACTTTTTGAATCATTGAAATCGGACATTTTATTCAAAAGTTATCATGAGTTTAAAAATGTAAGATACATCGCGACCACAGAATAAATATCAGTTAGTACGGTAGGACAAGTGTCTGGGATTTTTAACACAGGTAACGGGATATTAACCATGATTAATACCATAGATACTATTGATCATGGCGTATGCAACTGCGCCGAAATATCGGGAAACTCAAAATACATTAAATAATGGTAAATATCCCGTTAACTGTGTTATGGGCATGTCATGAGGAGGGATGAGAGTCATATAACACGACGAGTATTGAGTATGAATGTGGATGGATATACCGGTAGGGGTAGGCCTAAGAAAAGATGGACTGTGTGAATGCGGATATGTTTGTGAAAGGAGTGAGTTCTGATATGACGGGTGATAGAGGGAAATGGAAGAGAGAAACATGTTGTGCCGACCCCACTTAAGTGGGATAAGGGCAGGAAGAAGAAGAAGATCCCGTTAACTGTGTTAAAAATGTTGAAAACCATGATAGTTTAAAAAGTGTCTGGGAACTATGGAATGAGAGAGGGGAGTGGTAATATATCAATGAAATAAGTATATATGGGAGGTAGGGGAGCATTGGGCAGTAGGGAGGTTTGGACACCCCCGTGTCATGTCGGCCAGAAACCATCATGCCTATCGTCAAATCGGAATTTGATCAGTTAGAATTGACCATTTTTGGGGGTGGATTGACATGATGGTGTATTGCCGGCATAACACGGGAGTTTGCCGGTGGTGTCCAAACCTGCCTTACTGCCCAATACTCCCCTACCTACCTTAGACCTTACCTACATATTAACCTCTAAACTTTAAAGTATCATACATCCCGCTCCGGGACCGCCATGTTATTATTAAATATTTGTTAAATCCATACTTCCATACTAATATTATAAATCTGAAAGTAACTCTGTCTGTCTGTCTGTCTGTTTGTTACGCTTTCACGCCCAAACCGCTAAACAGATTAAGCTGAAATTTGGCATGGATAAAGATTATACCCCAGGGACGGACATAGGCTACTTTTTTCTTTAAATATTTATAAGGGGGCGTGAAAATAAGGGTTGCAAGTTTGTATGGGGAAAAAAGTTGAGCGACGCTGGGCGAGGTCATAAAGATGATGGGTGACCGCCACTTTTTGCTCTGTTTTTGCATTGCAGATTTTTTAGTTTTTTTTCTCATTTTGCATGATAAATGATTTTTAAATTAATTAAAAACATGTAACATGTATATTTCCACTCATCAATACATACGAAATTAAGATTTTTTTGGTATATTAAAATACTTTTTCTTAGGCTTTGGTTCGAACGCCATCTATATCACCGAGGTCAAAACTGCTTTTTACTTTTTTTCTCCTAGGTGGCGTTTCTACTATAGCGGAGGTCGAGATACGATCATTTTGAGTTTTGAAAGCTATTGGAGATTTTTGCTTAGACTTTTCGATAATTTTTATAGGTTTTTAACTTATGTTATTTTACTGACGAAATCGCGGGTACCAGCTAGAAAATAAAATATTTTTCCTTGGCGTTGATTAGCAACGCTAGCAACGCCATCTATATTTTTCATTTTCACAACTAGGTAGCGTTGCGAGATCAAGAATACAGATCATTTAGCGTTTTGGAAATTAAAATAGGCAGTTTCATAGACGTGACGACTTAACCGATTGTAATGAAATTTGGAACGTAGATGCTTTAGCTTTTTTACTTGAATATATGCTTATCTAATTAAAAAAAATCAACCCATATGGATGTTTTACAGGATGTTAAAGTTAGTATGGAAAATTTGATTCCTTTTTATTCACTTCAAACACAGTGTAAATAAACTTTAGGTAACACTCCTGCACTTGAATCCTAATAATGCGCAGACGAAGTTGCGCGGGTCAGCTAGTTTTAATATATATTTAATATAATTTATACATTTTGTAGGAAATCGCGATAGCTTTTCCCGGGATGCTGAATGATACGACCGAGTTAACTGTTACGTATTTATTACACAGAGTAGAAAATGTATAGGTAATAGAGTAAATGAGTGCGGTTTACGTGGATGATGCTGTGCTGATGCACTGGCTTACGTGTGTCACCCGTCCGCGACCTACTTAGGCCAAACTGATGCACTGGCTTACGTGTGTCACCCGTCCGCGACCTACTTAGGCCAAACTGATGCACTGGCTTACGTGTGTCGCCCGTCCGCGACCTACTTAGGCCAAACTGATGCACTGGCTTACGTGTGTCGCCCGTCCGCGACCTACTTAGGCCAAACTGATGCACTGGCTTACGTGTGTCGCCCGTCCGCGACCTACTTAGGCCAAACTGATGCACTGGCTTACGTGTGTCGCCCGTCCGCTACCTACTTAGGCCAAACTGATGCACTGGCTTACGTGTGTCGCCCGTCCGCGACCTACTTAGGCCAAACTGATGCACTGGCTTACGTGTGTCGCCCGTCCGCGACCTACTTAGGCCAAACTGATGCACTGGCTTACGTGTGTCGCCCGTCCGCGACCTACTTAGGCCAAACTGATGCACTGGCTTACGTGTGTCGCCCGTCCGCGACCTACTTAGGCCAAACTGATGCACTGGCTTACGTGTGTCGCCCGTCCGCGACCTACTTAGGCCAAACTGATGCACTGGCTTACGTGTGTCGCCCGTCCGCGACCTACTTAGGCCAAACTGATGCACTGGCTTACGTGTGTCGCCCGTCCGCGACCTACTTAGGCCAAACTGATGCACTGGCTTACGTGTGTCGCCCGTCCGCGACCTACTTAGGCCAAACTGATGCACTGGCTTACGTGTGTCGCCCGTCCGCGACCTACTTAGGCCAAACTGATGCACTGGCTTACGTGTGTCGCCCGTCCGCGACCTACTTAGGCCAAACTGATGCACTGGCTTACGTGTGTCGCCCGTCCGCGACCTACTTAGGCCAAACTGATGCACTGGCTTACGTGTGTCGCCCGTCCGCGACCTACTTAGGCCAAACTGATGCATTGGCTTACGTGTGTCGCCCGTCCGCGACCTACTTAGGCCAAACTGATGCACTGGCTTACGTGTGTCGCCCGTCCGCGACCTACTTAGGCCAAACTGATGCACTGGCTTACGTGTGTCGCCCGTCCGCGACCTACTTAGGCCAAACTGATGCACTGGCTTACGTGTGTCGCCCGTCCGCGACCTACTTAGGCCAAACTGATGCACTGGCTTACGTGTGTCGCCCGTCCGCGACCTACTTAGGCCAAACTGATGCACTGGCTTACGTGTGTCGCCCGTCCGCGACCTACTTAGGCCAAACTGATGCACTGGCTTACGTGTGTCGCCCGTCCGCGACCTACTTAGGCCAAACTGATGCACTGGCTTACGTGTGTCGCCCGTCCGCGACCTACTTAGGCCAAACTGCTGATGATGCTGAATATAAATGTGTTCGATATATCGAACACATTTTATATCGTTTATCCAAATTATTATTATTATTTAAATATATTTTATATTTTGTTTTGTTTCACTTTAGATATTTTTCGATTTCCTGACGATTCAAGAAATTACACACTTAGGTACCTAATTGTTCGAGTTTTCACTTCTGCCGGCACTCCCGCCCCCTGATTACGAATCTTGCGACATGCGTAATCTCGCCGTCACCGCTGTGAAAATTGTGCAAAACGGACGTAGATATGCGTAAAGGAACCAATCCACATTAATGTCGAGTTTGAGTTAAATTTAATTAAACGACATGAGTGTGGATTGGTTCCTTTACGCACAACTACGTCCGTTTAGCACAAGTTTGACAAGGGTCACTGCGAGATTACGCCTGTCGCAAGATTCGTAATCAAGGGGCCGGGAGTACTACTGATATTTTTTTCTGATTTACGAAATTCAACTACTAGGTGGAGGAGGTTCATGAACGCACGGAGCACCGCATTACAGATGTAGTTGAGCAAAAGCAATTTTATAACTTGTAAAATGGGTATGTACCTAGTAGGTACATAAGTACATGATTTGATTGTTTTGTTGTTGCCAATTAAAAACTATTTAATGATACCTACCTACAGTTAACTTTAAACTACCTATGATGAAGTGGACTACAATATTATTCATAGATATATTTATAAATAAGTAGGTACTTGTGTTATCCTTCTCTTGCTCAAATGCATTCTGGTGTCTTAGAACCAGTCTACTGATAAGGCATTATCAATGCAGGTGCGGAGTGCGACTCTGTTAAAGTTACCAGTAACTGTTGTGTATGATGTGCCTCTTGACATCACCGACAGCGGCATGCTGGCACCTGGCAGCTGGCACCTGGCACCTGGCACTGCCCGGGCCGGCCCTGACTAACTACACCCTTCCGTTCCCATTTGTTGCTTACATCTAACTAAATCATTAGTGGAATGGAAGTAGTACAATAGTAGGCTCTCTGTAGAGCTAGAGTACGTATTATATTTATGAATTACCTAATTAAATAATTAACTCAGAGTAACATTTAACAAACAAGTGACATATTGTATAAACCTTGAAAGTTGTTTGTTGAAGCAGAGCCAACAAGATAGTGCCTCTGCATTATTTAATCAGCATTCATTGACTTAACAATTAAAACTCATTAAGTATACTGCTGGATTTATCTATAATTAAGGTTACAATTTAAAAAGAAAAATGACAAGCAAGGATGAGGTTTTTAAGTTTTAAGGGAAAAGTATCCATAGTCCGTCAATTCAGGAATTTTATATTTTATATGAGATCATTTAAAGAGTATAAAAAAAAACATAAATTTGAAAATCAGTCCTTATTATTTTAGTATGTAGTACTTAATGTAAAATGTTAGGGGATATTGAGCAAGTTAAAATAATCACATTTTATAATGCTGTGTGCCAGCCAACTGCCAGTATAAGCAGTTTGAAGTATGTATTTTAATTATACATCATTTTTAAAACTTAATATTTAAATAAATACAATTGCATAAAAAAATCTTAAGGAAAATTTGTTCATGCCTTATTTTGTACCCATTTTCTTCTAAATCAGAACCAATCATCACCACCAGTCCACCACTGAACTACTACTATATTCTACAATTCAAAAAATATTTAATTTCATAATTTTATGCATTTTTATTCACCTATTTAGTTAAGACATAGAGAAGCAGTTTCATATCTATCTCGTTGTGACATATTTTTTTCGATTTCCTGATGATTCAAAAAATACACTAGGTACTTTGCTCAAGTTTTCACTTCTGTCGGCACTCCCGGGGAGTGCCACTGTTTTTTTTCCAACTTATGTTTACCTATGATTATCATGAAATAGTAATCAAATAATAATAGTATGAATATAGATAATACTATTGCTATACACGCATGACACAAAATGATAAGTGGAGATCTAATCAAGCACACATTTATCTTTGTACTAGTTAGGTACTTAGTAGATATTTACCAGAGATTACATTGCAGCTATGAACGTTTCACTATTATTCTTCCATGTGGGGGAGGTTACTTCCCCTCCCCCACACCGCTGGGATCACTTTGAATCGTCATAAAACTAGGTGATTCTACTCCTGTTCCTTCGCGACCAATAGCGTGAAGAACCAGGGCAACAAACATGGTTTGAGGCCTAGCTTTTTTTTTAGGCTAACTTTAAATTTTTATATATGTTTAATACATTTTTATCTTAATAATGTTAAAACGAGTCAGAGCATATTCAGTCCCAAGCTTTTTGTCATCCAAACAATCTGATAAGTATTTAAAAAAAAGGCTTTTTACAGATATGATGTTTAATTGCATTTTTACATTTGGTGATTGATCCACATGAGATCATAGAATTGAGGACTAGCTCAATGGGATGAGATAGGTCGGCGATAGGCTTTTCTCTTGATGAGAACTGAGAACTTTAGCTGTATTGGAGCTTGGAGCCCTTTTTACTTGATGCAACCATTGAGCTCAATTGAGTTCTATGGATGCAACACCACTAGACAATGACTGAGGATTTTCAATGTTAATTTAGGTACTTTCTTACTTACATAAGGCACTGATAATAATGTGACCCCTCCCTACTTACTTCATAACATAGCCAACTCTACAGTCTCACAAAAATGTTGACTGTGACTCTGCTAACAATTAATTATGTACGACAGGATTTCACTAATAAACACCAATGACGTCATACCTACCTACAAGCACAAAATGTACACATTACAAGGAACAGTTATACCTACCTAGTAATAGTAATAGGTGCAGGCAACAACTAAACTTAACATTCAAATGAAAACACAATAATTAGTAAATAAGGTAAGTAATTCGAAAAAACAGAACTTAAATATGATGGTTGTACGACGAACCATTGTAGTGTAGGTAGCTAACCTATCGATCGACTGTTCGACTGGATGGTTTGTCTACGGAATGGGGATTGAATAAAGTCGATTCTAAAGAGGCTAGCAACGGTTATCTCTATTAAAACAACCTTTACTGTAAAATAAAGCTACTGCCCTTGTTTTGTGTAATTCGATTTAGTAGGTACTTACTTTGTGCGATTGAGCGATCTGTGAAGGCTATAAATAGCACGCCCAGCGTTATGAAATTTGTACTCCACATGATGATTTTCTGCGCAGTTCCACTACTACTTTATGAACTAGGCACAGCACCGCAGGTTAGGACTGCAGGCGAGGAGTAATTTTAGATCAAAATCGATAAATTTCTGAACCAACTCAATTACAAGACTAGACAAGGACTGACTCAGCCAGCAGGCGAGGCTGACTTGACTTGACTCACTCACTCACTCACACTCACTGATCTGTCTGACCTGACATGACAGCTGACTCTGGTATTTATGGTATGTTGTCGCTCAGTCAGCGACAAAGCCCCTTTTCTTTTTCTTGTAAATAAAAAAAAAAAAGTATAATATCTCTTCTTTTTATTAATGGCAACTAACTGTATTAACAGTATAATTCTGCCAATGTCAAGTTTTATATATGTCATGTCAAGTCAAGTTATGTCAATTTGGTTTTGAAAATAACATTACTCAAATATTTATAATTGTCTAGCTTCTTTTATTTCTAACAATAATATTATTATATTACTTATCCTATTAATATTTAGTTATAATTCCTACCTGTATCCACTACCTCTCCTGACCCCGTCCTAGTCCGCGGTATTTCATAACTTTTGTTTTTACAATGAAAAATGGCGCATGCACACTTTTTGCGAAGCCAAAAGAAACAAAAAAAAAAGTTATTTATTTATTTATTTATCTAAACATAAAAGAAAAGGGCTTTGTCGCTGAGCGACCATACCGCCCAATCGGTAAAATCTTAGGTCAGTCTTCTTCATCTTCTCTATCACTTCACTTCTTGGTTTCTTCTGGTTTTACTTCACTCCCCGGCTTCTTCTTCTCTTTATTCCTTCTTCCTCCCTTTATTCCTTCTTCCTCTTCATCTTTTTATTAATGGCAACTAACTGTAAACTGTATTAACAGTATATTCTGCAAATGTAAAGTATCTTCACCTCTCAAATATGTATTATGTCACGTCAATTTGGTTTTGAAAAAATATGGCGGCTTGTTATTTCAAAACTCCAACGAAAATCTTTCGTCAAATGAGAAATTTACTTGAATACTCCCCCATTCCATTTACCAAATCTCCTGTTACGTAATCCAAGGCTTCATTAGTAAAATGCCACCGAAATTACATAATAAAACCTAGTAAAACACGAGAAAAGTAAATAAAATAGCAGAGCCACAAGCTCCTTCAAAAATGGCGAAAGAAGTCCAAAAAAAAAAAAAAAAGTTATTAAAGTGTACCTAATAATAATTTAAAAGTATTGGGTTAATCTTTAGAATAAGTTGTCGTGAATTGAGGATTAAAAAGGCTTAAAATCGGTAGGGTAAGGGTAGCCAAAAATTCCAACGTCACGTTTCGCTTGAAATTACTAAAATATTTTTATTAATTTTTCGAAAACTAGGCTGTTCCGGGTGATAAAAGTGGTAGATAAATAATGGAAGTAAACCCCTACCGATTTTAAGCCTTTTTAATCTTAGATAATTTAATCCTCAATTCACGACAACTTACCCTAAAGTGGAACCACTGTTGTATAATAATATGATGTGGAGAAATAAAACTTCATTCTATTCTATAATATCTCTTCTTATTCTTTTTATTAATGGCCTTTACATCTATATTAGATGATTTATACAGCGTCAGGAGGCAACCTATGCCTACACTTATCGGGACGCTGTAGTGCCTGGGACATTGTTTGAGATGGAATAGGCTTGCCCAGCACCTAAACCATCCTCTCAGCTTAATCAACCTGGCCCACAGGAAAGACGACGTCAATACGTGTGGAGCTGACTAAGCTGCGGGTTTCCTCACGATGTTTTCCTTAACCGTTTTGAGCTCGTGTTAAATTTATTAATGGCAACTAACTGATTAACAGTATAATTCTGCCAATGTCAAGTTTTATTATTATTTATTTATATGAACACTAGCTGTCCGTCGCGGTGTTACCCTCGGTCCCTCGGGAAAACTTCACTTTCCCTGGATAAAATAATATAGCCTATGTTCATTAGGTATAATGTAGGATACTAATGGTGAAAGAATTTTTCAAATCGGTCCAGTAGTTTCCTACGTATATCAGATAAATATTTTATCTGCTGTGCCATCGGGCAATCATGGTCTTTTTGTTTATTAATTGAATGAAGTGCCTTGTTTGTTATTTCAAAATATCTTTGCGTTTTAATATTGCACGGTATCGGTCGCGAAGTAACAGGAGTAGAATCAACCAAGGCTTTATGACGATTCAAAGCGATCCCAGCGCCAGCGGTCACTGAATAAATGCTTTTTGACTTTGACTTGGTTTTATAAATTATTCAGATCCGCTTATATGCAGTTAAAAAGTGAAACGAGCAGATAAACAAAAGTAAATAATAATGTTTAATAACCTAGATAAGCAATAGACAGGTGGGTGGGACACAACAGAACAGACGGGCGCTAGGCGTAGATGCGCACCAGCGCGTCCCAGCACTAGGCGTAGATGCGCACCAGCGCGTCCCAGCACTAGGCGTAGATGCGCACCAGCGTGTCCCAGGAGGAGGCCGCCACGGCCGTGCCGTCGGGCGAGCGCTGCACGCGCGACACGCGGTGCTCGGCGCCGCACAGCACGAAGGCGCGCTGGCCGCGCAGCGCGTCCCAGCACTAGGCGTAGATGCGCACCAGCGTGTCCCAGGAGGAGGCCGCCACGGCCGTGCCGTCGGGCGAGCGCTGCACGCGCGACACGCGGTGCTCGGCGCCGCACAGCACGAAGGCGCGCTGGCCGCGCAGCGCGTCCCAGCACTAGGCGTAGATGCGCACCAGCGTGTCCCAGGAGGAGGCCGCCACGGCCGTGCCGTCGGGCGAGCGCTGCACGCGCGACACGCGGTGCTCGGCGCCGCACAGCACGAAGGCGCGCTGGCCGCGCAGCGCGTCCCAGCACTAGGCGTAGATGCGCACCAGCGTGTCCCAGGAGGAGGCCGCCACGGCCGTGCCGTCGGGCGAGCGCTGCACGCGCGACACGCGGTGCTCGGCGCCGCACAGCACGAAGGCGCGCTGGCCGCGCAGCGCGTCCCAGCCGCACAGCGTGTAGTCGCCGTAGCCCGCGAACAGCAGCCGGCCGCTCAGCGACCAGTCCACGGACGTCACCGCGAACAGCACGCTCTCCTTCGCGTAGCGCGCCACCTCGCGGTCCGCGCGCAGGTCGAACAGCCGGCACGCCGAGTCGTCCGAGCCGGACGCGACCGAGTCGCCGGACGGATGGAACTTGACGCTGTTCACGTCGGAGTCGTGCGCGTCGAAGGCCTGCACGGCGCGGCCCGTGCGCATGTCCCAGACCAGCGCGGCCCGGTCGCAGGCGCCGGACACGAACGTGTCGCCCGCGTCGGACGGCGCCAGGTCCAGCGCCAGCACGTCCGCCGCGTGCGCCTGGAAGCTCTGCAGCAGCGCGCCGGACTCGACGTCCCAGAGCGCGCACGAGCCGTCGCCGGAGCCGGTCAGCAGCTGGCGCTCCGTGTTCGGGAACAGGCAGCAGGAGATGTAGGAGGTGTGCGTGGCGACGGTGCGCTTGCGGGCGGCGCCCTCCTCGTCGGCGCCGGCGCCCAGCGGGAACACGGTGACCTTGTTGTCGAGCCCGCCGGCGGCCACCAAGGCGCCGGTCGGGGCGTACGCGCACGCCATCACCCAGGTGCTCGGCATCGAGAAGGTGCTCTCCTTGGTGCCAGCGTACGCGTCCCACACCACCACCTTGCCGTCCTGCAACAGAACACCGCACCGTCACCGTGCTGTCTCCTCGCGCTGCATGAGCATACGCGAAACATGAGACCGACCTGGGTGGAGGTGACGATGTGACGCTTGTCGGATGACCAGTCGAAACAGAGCACTTTGGCGGTGTGGCCTTTCAGGATCTTGCGGACTTTAAGGTTTGGTAGCATGATCGGTTCGAACCTGTCAGCGCTGCTGGTTACTGCACAGAAAAATATATCTTCATAAGTTATCAGATGTAACGTAAAGTTATCCTGGAGAATTTATTTAAACTACAATGGTCGTGCTTGCTTAGTCCTTCTTGATAGATTGTCGAAGTTAAGCAAGTTCGAAACGGTCTGTTAGTGGATGGGTGACCGCCAGTGCCATTTTCATCTGAGTGCTTCAGTGTTTCGGAGGGCACATTAAATTGTCAGTCCGGCTATTTAAGTCGTTAAGCCATGACGGAGGCCTTAAGGCGGCCTAAAAACTCCATCACCAGAGTTGGTCACTGACTCATACGAACTTACTTACTGACAGTTCTATCACCTGACAGTAGAAATGAGGCAATGAGGAATAGGATGTCAAAGCGGAATTTCATTATAGTTTTCACTTTTACTAAAAAGATAAAACTCTGTGATTGATATTTTCATTTTCAGTAATTTAATGAAGTTTTATGAATTCCAATAATAAGATTCTTCATAGCAGTGACATAAACATTGAAAATTGCAACATTATGTAAGTGCCAACCCTAGACAGCCAGCAATCAGCTGATTTCCAATGCAATAAATATTACATCTTGATAGAGAGGTTTCATCAGGACATTTAGATTAATGAATACAAGAACTAATACAAAAATAATAATCTTCGATAATTTCTTGTCATTAAAACTGATCATCGCCTCGCTGCCTATTCAATGTTCAGCAGAGCAGTTCATAGCGTAAGAGCATCTAAACTTACTTTGACAAGTCTCAATTTTGTTTGACTGGCTCCCCACTGCAGCTTGACTATTTAGTTTTCAGATGGATCATCTAAAAGAATGCTAGGCTTTGAAAGCAACTGATGAAGATCATCTGGCTTAGAGCAGAAGGAGGCCTGGCAGCTGTGATCAAGTGGCAGTTTGAAGGAATGGGCGCTCAGATCTTATGCTAAAAAAACTATAAATAATTATTTTCTTTTCTATAGTTATTCTCGTTTTTCTGGTAGTTTTGCAAATAGAATAGAAATTATTATCTGTGTAATCTTAATGCGCAACATTGTATCAGCCAATGTTCTGAGATGAGTTCTGGGGAGGTAAACTCACGCGAGACATCGTTCAGCTTCTGGCGCTCCTCGTCCAGCTTTTGTTTGAGCGCCTCCACTTCGCGCTGCAGCGACTCGAGCGTCTCCTCGGGCGTCGCCGCCACGGCCGTGTCGGCCGCCATCCCAACGAGCTTTGCGCAGTCAAGAGTCCGCCCGGACCCTCCGCACACCCAATCTTGTGGAGCTACATACACCACTTTACACTGGAGTCAGGACATAGTGTAGTAAATCATAATTTGCGAATGTACCAACCCACCCAACTCCTAGTATGTCAACAACCAACCACAATAAGTCCAACTATGTTTCCTTGTATACACATGAACACAGAACAATTATTGATCGCAGTGCAGAGAGAAACAACCAACCAACACTTGTCTTTTCACTACTTTTCAGTCTCTCACTTCACTCTGCTCACGGCTGATTCTATTTCACCGTAATGCTACGTTTAGATATCTGCCAACATACACAGACCGGCCAGTCGCCAAATCTTGTATTTACAAACCTCCGATGCGATCCCACATCTCACTCTAGCACATAGCTAATGACATAGGTGTGTCCTTGTCGGATGCGATCTGTCGATGCGAATCGCAAGCGAATGCGTCGGTGTACCAACAGGGTTGAGGAAAGAAAACTATAGGTCATTGCGAAAAACCGACAACAGTCCGATCGCAGCAAGCCAAACCAAATGACAGACCACCCCTTTTTTAATAATGGATAGGTACTTATATGTTTTAAACTTACACGTCCGTCTGTCTGTCTAGGTCGACCGACGTTTAAAATAGCATCATCGTTGATCGTAGCAGAGCAGTCACCCCAGTCAGTCAGTAGATTCAGTAGTAGCCACAAAATTTTAATAAAAAAAAAACCTTTACGTCAGCGTCATGTTTTCGTTTTGTTTGAATTGAAGAAATGTTTTGTTTTGTTCGTTTGATTTGATCAGTGATCAGATCAGATTCTAAATTTGAAATAATTTTATTTTCTTCTACAATACACATTAAATTAATTCAAATTCAGTCAAGTCAAGTCAAGTTTCTAACGTGAAGTTAACCATAGCTCAGTGGATTTACTAACACTTGCATCTGTCTGCATGTACAATAATAACTTTTTGTTGCAGTAGGTACGTTATAAAGTTTAGTTTCTTGAAGTTGTACCTAGTTTCTGCGTTACAAAACTTGCAGTCGTCTACCTACCTATACCTACGCTTCCGAATTCGTCATGAATCCTCCGCTTCACGTAGAAGTTGTTCAAAGACAACAGAGCCGCGCCAGCAAAGATGACGTGAAGAGTCTCGTGCATTCTTTCCTGGGCAACTTCAGCTCGCTGAGCCCGGGCGGGCGGCTCTCGGGCGACGAGCTGTCGGACGCGCTGCGCGAGCACGTCGAGCAGCTCGCCTTCTGCGACATCCAGCACGAGCCCGGCGGCGACGTGCGGCTCGCGGACGTCGAGCGCGTCTACCACGTGTTCAAGCTGGACACGTTCGGGGCGGAGACCGACACGCTGGCGGACGCCGCCTCCGGCGAGGAGGTCGCCGCGGCCGACGTGTGGGCGCTGCCCGCGCGCGACCTGCACGGCCTGTGGGAGAGCCTCGTGTTCGAGGAGCGGCTCAAGGAGGACACCGTGCGCTTCGTCGAGACCGCCTTCGAGTTCGCGGAGCGCGGCGTCGACCCGAACGTGGTCGGCTGGAACCGCGTCGTGCTGCTGCACGGCCCGCCCGGCACCGGCAAGACGTCGCTGTGCCGCGCGCTCGCGCACAAGCTCAGCGTGCGGCTCGGCGAGCGCTTCCCGCGCGCGCGGCTCGTCGAGATCAACGCGCACGGCCTCTTCTCCAAGTGGTTCGCGGAGAGCGGCAAGCTGGTCGCGCGACTGTTCGAGCGCGTGCACGAGCTGGCGTCGGACCCGCGCCTGCTCGCGGTCGTGCTGCTCGACGAGGTGGAGTCGCTGGCGCACGCGCGGCGCGCCGCCTGCGCCGGCCTCGAGCCGAGCGACTCGATCCGCGCGGTGAACGCGCTGCTCACGCAGCTCGACCGGCTGCGGCGGCTGCCGAACGCGCTCGTGCTGACCACCTCGAACGTGACCGGCGCGATCGACGTCGCGTTCGCGGACCGGGCGGACATCAAGCGGCGCGTCGGGCCGCCCTCGCCGCGCGCCGCGTACGAGATCCTGCGCTCCTGCTGCGCAGAGCTGATGGCGCGCGGCTGCGTGGCGCCGCGCGAGCGCGTGTTCCCGCTGCGCCTGCTGGAGGCCTCCGGCTGGGCGGCGGTGCCGGCGGCGGGCAGCTCGCTGCGCCTGTGGGGCGTGGCGCGCGCGGCGGCGGGCGCGCGGCTGTCGGGGCGCGCGCTGCGCCGGCTGCCGTTCCTGGCGGCGGCGCTGCACGCGGCGCCGCGGCCCGCGCCGCCGCCCGCGCTGGCCGCCTTCGTGTCGGCGCTGGAGGCGGCGCTGAGCGCCATGCTGCAGGACGCGAGGGACTTCGCGCAGGACGACGACGACCCGCCGCCTCCGCCTTTTAAAGAAGCGTAGGAGACCGCCCGCTATCTGGATGATGAACAGGCCTCGATGTGATACATTTTGTATTTTGTTGTAACAGAAGTAGATACTTTAACTAGCTTTTATCTATGTGTATAATTTTTAATAAGTACCTCGTACGTAAATAACGATATGAATGTAACTTTGGACATAGTATACCTTATTGCTTACCTCGCGCATTTTTATTATTCTCATCATGGCTAGGAAGCCATGCTCCGCAGAGCTAAAGATGGTCCTTGCTTGGTGTCCCACAAGGGAGTGTGCTAGGCCCTTTATTATTCATAGCTTATATTAATGATTTGCCCAAAGCAACAATACAGCATATGTCATTATTCGCTGACGATAGTACCAAAAAAATAAACAGTCTAGTCTATATTCGTTACGGAATAATATTTTGGGGGAATTCAACTAAAGTCGACAAAATATTTAAGCATCAAAAACGCTGCATCAAAGCGATGTTCCGTCGCAAAATGACGGACTCGTGTAGACCTTACTTTATGGAATATAAAATCATGACTGTCCCCCTTCCTTGTACATTTTCGAGACTGCAATATTTGTTAAAAATAACCCTGAGCTGTTTTGTCAGGTGTCAGAAGTAGTCGTTCGGAATAGACGAGATCAAAGTAGAGTATGTGTTATAAAATCAAAGACTGAGTTGATGCGCAAGAGGAAGTTGAAATCGATACTACAAGCTAAATGTTATTATTCGGTAAAAGATTTTTTCGAAGATAAAACCTCCTACAATTAAATTAGATATATAATAAGTAACTAGCTGTCCGCCCCGGCTTCGCACGGGTTTATTATAGGCATTTAACAAAAATTAAATAACAACATGGCGGTCCCGGAGCGGGATGTATGATCCTTGGCTTTTACAAGAATCTATTAACGGGATATTTACCATGATTTAATGTTTTTTGAGTTTCCTGATATTTCGGCGCAGTTGCATACGCCATGATCAATAGTATCTATGGTATTAATCATGGTTAATATCCCGTTTCCTGTGTTAAAAATCCCAGACACTTGTCCTACCGTACTAACTGATATTTATTCTGTGGTCGCGATGTATCTTACATTTTTTAACTCATGATAACTTTTGAATAAAATGTCCGATTTCAATCATTAAAAAAGTAATCGACGGGTACTGAAACAGCCTTTACTACGAATGAATTTATTTGGATAAGAATAAATACCAAAATAAGAATAACGTGGTCAACTTTTAGTCGGCATTTTTATTCACTTTTTAAATTATAAAAGTTGTTATTCTGACACAACCACAATAGTTGGACATATGCTATCGTTGACTTTTTTGTAGAAATTGATACGTTCTTTAATATTGTAGAATATTTTTTTGTTCTATTATCAAGAGTTTTCGCAGCGCACGCGATATAAAGAATTTTATGTTCAAAATTTTTACTTACAACCTTTGGTTTGTATTATTGCAATTTTCATAAGGATCTCTAATTTTTTTGAAAATAATTTGTGTGCGTTACCCCAGCGGCAAGTAGACTGAGCTGAAACTTTGGGAATAATTAGTGCCCTATGCCCTGTAAATGTGCCCCAAAAATGAAATTTGTGCCTATCAAGGTTTCGGAGTTATTCGAGAAAATAACTTGCCGCTGGGGTAACGCCGAAAAACGTTACCCCAGCGGCATGCTTTTTACCTATTGGTCGTAGCCAAGTGGGATAAAGCTTAAAAGATAGCTTATATTTGTGCACTTCCAAGGCCAAGTAGCGGCATTTGTGCCCCCTGTGGTTGATGAGTTATTGGCAATTTCCGCTGCGGTAACATTTGACAGATGTCCATATCTTCGGATCGGCTGGACGCACAAATATGGTTTTTTGGGAGAAGGTGCGGTGTAATTTGTGCGTATTGGTGCTCTAGTTGTTTTTTCAAAAAAATGCATATTTTATGAATTTGAAGAGTTTTTGTGAAAATCGAAAAAAGCCTCTAACTCTTGAACTACTAGAGGAAGACGCTTTGTGATTACACTGGCTGATGCCTATTAAGAACATGTATCTTCTGACAAAATTGTGAAACAGTAGATCTAATTTTCGACGAAATAAATCAATTTTACATCTGAAAGTTGTTTACTTATTTCGTGCCTCAAATAAGGGAGTTTTGAACAAGCTAACACTTCAGATGATTTGCCAGTAATTAGTGCCCATATTCAAATAAACACACACTGAATTTCAGCTTTCTACACCTTATAATTAACCGGTAATAAGTAAAAAACACGAAACGAAAACATTTAGACAGTTATCCGACCAAATACGAAAGGCCATAAAAAAGCGGATGTTCAGTACTTTATGCCAACATCTTTAAATCGGTAGGTTTATCATGTTCAACGTTTGGTGCACTTACGTAGACAAGTTTTAGAGTGGGATAGAAGCACCTTAGTCGACAATAATTAGTGATGTTTTAAGTAGCCGTTTCTATCTATCTATCTATCTATCTAATCAGCCCACATCCACCCACTGCTGAGTATAGGCCTCCTCATTTTCACGCCACTGCTTCCGGTCCTGTGCCAGTCGAACCCAATGTTTTCCCACCACCGTATTATTACCAAATATAAAGTTTTGTCATTGATTGTAACTACCCCGCTCTCGTCTCGTCGGACTTGTATTAGGGCCTTTCCTGTGGCGAAGGTGATGTCTTTTTTCGATGATTTGATTAGATGTTTAATCAGGTAATCGAATGAGACATCTAACATGGGAAATACTGCAAGCCTTTTAACATTACATTAACAGTGCCAAAGATTAGGTAATGTTTCCTTCTAACAGATAGGAACCTTACTAGTTTTCACCAATCAACTTTGAGCCTTGTTTGTAGCGCTCTGTTCGCTGTTAGCGAGGCGGTGCGGTGCGCACTCAAAGGCCCGCGCGCTAGGAGTAGTTTTGTGACCCGCGCCCACCTAACTCTGCTGCCCCTCTTCAAAGGCAAATTGTAAAAAGTGATGGAAGAGAGGTAAATCCTTCCTCGCTCTGGCCTGCCTGTGTAGTTAATTCAGTTTGGAAGTGATATAAGGTAAATAAAAATATCGTTATCAGAATAACCATTTTATTTTAGTTCAAAGTTCAACAGTTTTTATATGGGTATTGATTTCTATTCGACTTATACAAGAAGAGACACATCAAACACAATAATAATGCAAATAACAACAATTTGGTATCTTCCTACTTATTAATAATTTATAAAATCAGTCTTATAAAGCATAGGTTGAGAACCTATTAAATGTCTTGTCATTTTAATAGCGTAAGGATGATCAATACTATAGAAATCCAAATTATTGGAAAAAGCCAACGATTTCAAGGATTTTCAGGGACCGATTTGAAAACTAAAACATCATTCGGTTTTAAAAATTTACACTTCGCTCAACGGATCTAGAATAGAATAGAATATAGAATAGAATTCATTTATTTGCGTGAAGCATGGTACAATAAAGTTCTTAATTAAAATACAAGTTCTTCATACTCCGTGGTGCAGTGACCTACATGCAAAAAAGGCATTTGTAAAGTTAGCCTTTTGTCTGCGCAATAAACGCTTTTTCATACAAAATTGTGTTCTGTGCAGATAAACTGCTAATTTCACGAATGCCTAGATTCGTTGGGCGAAGTGTACCTACTTGGTTGATTTATAATACCTAAGTAATATTAAGTAGGTATTTTGATAATTTACCCTGTACCAACATCCTAAAATTAAATAGTTATTGCCATTTAAAACTTAACAAGACATAAAATTCACAAAGAGTCGGTCGGTGGGGCGGTGGCTGGCGAGGCGGGAGGGACGCACACGGCACGGCTCGGCTGAGACTCTCTATAAAGACTAAATAACAATACCAAAGATAATAGGTGCCTACTGTGCCCATACGCACATAGCCCCTCAAGCATTACTGTTATACGAATAAGGTTCAGATTGCCTTGTTTTCGGTCGTGTGTTTACGGTCATTTTCGGTCGTCACGCGTCGACCCTCTCTTTCGCACTCACGCTAATCACTTGACAAGTAAATACAGACCGTATCACTACGCTCGTAAGTATTAATTTTATTACCTGTCTTTCGCTTCGGTTATTTTTCAAATTTTTCTCGTTTACGCCGTTAGTACACCGACGCATTCGCATGCGATTCGCATCGACAGATCGCATCCGACAAGGACGCACCTATGTGCTAGAGTGAGACGTGAGTTCGCATCGCTTCGCATTCGCATGCGAATGCGTCGGTGTACTAATCCCGTTAGGCAAGAACAAGGCTAGCTAGACCGAGCCTAGGCGCTTCTTTTTTATCCTTCTGGGGATTTTAATTTTTGCTTATATGAGATGATTTAAAAATTTCTGGTACCTACCTGGAACCTCTAATAAGGTTTTTTAATAAGCATTGCTGCACCGAGTAGGAAGCATCAATTTCTACTTAATATTTACTCTCAGACAACAATAATTATCCAAATAATAATCATCGTAACGTGCAGCCTACTAATAGTAGGTACCTAGGTACAAATTTAAATGATCGAAATCAAACAATAAATCACCTAACTGAAATAGCTTTTCTGCACCACTGCACAAACATAAGAAAAGCTGGTAGATAAATTAAGAAGGTAAGGTGAATGTTCCTAATGGCCGCTTTTTTATGGCCTTTCGTATTTGGTCGGATAACTGTCTAAATGTTTTCGTTTCGTGTTTTATACTTATTACCGGTTAATTATAAGGTGTAGAAAGCTGAAATTCAGTGTGTGTTTATTTGAATATGGGCACTAATTACTGGCAAATCATCTGAAGTGTTAGCTTGTTCAAAACTCCCTTATTTGAGGCACGAAATAAGTAAACAACTTTCAGATGTAAAATTGATTTATTTCGTCGAAAATTAGATCTACTGTTTCACAATTTTGTCAGAAGATACATGTTCTTAATAGGCATCAGCCAGTGTAATCACAAAGCGTCTTCCTCTAGTAGTTTAAGAGTTAGAGGCTATTTTCGATTTTCACAAAAACTCTTCAAATTCATAAAATATGCATTTTTTTGAAAAAACAACTAGAGCACCAATACGCACAAATTACACCGCACCTTCTCCCAAAAAACTATATTTGTGCGTCCAGCCGATCCGAAGATATGGACATCTGTCAAATGTTACCGCAGCGGAAATTGCCAATAACTCATCAACCACAGGGGGCACAAATGCCGCTACTTGGCCTTGGAAGTGCACAAATATAAGCTATCTTTTAAGCTTTATCCCACTTGGCTACGACCAATAGGTAAAAAGCATGCCGCTGGGGTAACGTTTTTCGGCGTTACCCCAGCGGCAAGTTATTTTCTCGAATAACTCCGAAACCTTGATAGGCACAAATTTCATTTTTGGGGCACATTTACAGGGCATAGGGCACTAATTATTCCCAAAGTTTCAGCTCGATCCGAGTCTACTTGCCGCTGGGGTAACGCACACGTTTCGGAGCCTATTCAATTCAAACAAACAAACAATGTTTCCTCTTTATAATATTAGTGTAGATGTAAATAATCTAATTAGAACCTTAAATGTGACATGTTATTTTATATAATGCATCATTAATCCATGTATTTAAATTAAATATTGCACGCCATAACATGGCAGAATACAATGAACATACTGTGAAAAATAACATCTATATAACATGTATTTCTTGCAATAAATTCTACTTTACTTTGCTCATACCGAACTCGCTATTCTACAATTCCGTTAAACAATTAACCTAGCTGGAAATGTATTTTACAAAATATATAATACGCACAAATTTTTAATTGCATGGCGCACATTTATAGCTCTCACTAGGCACTGGTAGGGTAGGTAGGTAGGTAGTAGGTACAACAAAGACATTAAATTAAGAAAAAAAAGACGTTGCCGGTCGGAGTGGGGGGTGTTAGGTTATTTTCGTTACGGAATTTCTGGATTCTTAAAAATAATAATGGAAGAAACTGTGGAAAAGAAAATATCTATTTGATGACACATTTATCATTATAAAACGAATTTGCTGACTACTGCGTAGTTAGTGTGACATAGAGGAAGATAAAACGTTTTTCTATTATGAAGACGGCTGGAAGGACGCGGTATAACTATTTCAAACTTCTGAAGTAAACTAGGACTGTCAATAATGCCATTTATAATTTTACTTAACGCCCTGAGTCACGCCGCGTCCTAAGTCAAACTTTGAAGTCGGGTTTCTTTTTAATTTTTAAAACCTTACTCGTTCCGCGCGGCCATGTGAACTTAGCCGGTCTTAGCCTAACAGACCAGATTTATCAAATCCAGCGGAGCAGACAGTGTCTAGCAGCAGAGAGTACGAGTACAAGGCAAACGCCGTTACGAGATAAACTTTTATTTAATAATTAATGGTCAAAATTGTTATAATGTAACACTTCGTTAAGAGCGTCAGCGGCCCAGGATCCACAGCATGTTGAGCCCGGCCGGGCCGAGGTGCAGCCGGCACAGCGCCGGCGGCGAGTCGCGCGCCGCCGCCGCTAGCAGCAGCAGCAGCGCGTGCAGCAGGTTGTTGCGGCCCGCGCCCGGCGCCAGGCGCGCCCCGCGCGCCTCCACCGAGAACTGCGGCGGCCAGCGCGCCACCCGCCGCAGCAGCAGCGCGCCCGCCGTCCGCCCCGCGCCCGCCAGGTGCCGCGCGCTGAACGAGCCGCCGCCCGGCGCCACCGCGTCCATGTACGCACAGAACAGGTGCAGCAGCAGCTCCGCGTCGCAGGGCCGCGCGCCGCCCGCGCGCCAGCCGCGCCCGCCGCCGTCCCAGCGGTACGCGCTCAGGGACCCGCCGCGGCTGAGCTCTGCGGAGAAACGCATCGTCAGCGGGGACAGCGGGGAGAGACGCGAGCGGGGAGGGAGAGGGGGGGCTCACCCTTGATGCGCTCGGCGACGTACTGGCGGTCCGCGAACGGCGCGAGGAAGGGATGCAGCGCGGCCGGCGCCTCGCCCGACAGCGCGCGCGCCACGCGCCCCACCACCGTCACGTGCAGCCACTGCGGACGAAAAAAAATCACGCAAGCGGATCTCACCGATCGCATCACGCGATCTCGTAGATTACATCGGATCGCTCGAAGCGAGGCAGCGGACTCACCAGTCGCAGGTTCTGGTTGTACTCGGTGAGGCGCTCCGGGTCGACCCCGAGGCGGCGCCACATGTCCGGCCCGCCGGCGCCCGCGCCGCCCCCGCCGGCGCCGGCGCTCTCGTCCTCCGCGGTCTCCTTGACGCCGCCGCCGCGCTCTGCGACATTTCAAATTATGAAAACTATCGTCTCGATCGCGGAATCAAGGGGAAGGGGCACGTTCATCTCGTACCGGGCGGCACGGCGAGCTGGTGCGCGCGCGGCGGCGCGGGCAGCAGGCGCGGCGCGAGCGCCTCCCCGCCGCCGGCCGGCGCGGGCGCGCGCGCCTCCGCCTGCCGCAGGTAGGCGGCGAGCGCGCGCCCGTCCGCGATGAACTCGTCGGGCGAGGCCCGCGGCGCGGGCGGGCGGCCGCGCGCCCCCGCCCCCGGCCCCGGCGCCGGCCCCGGCGACGGCGGCGAGTCGCCCGCGCGCCAGCTGCGCGCCGGGGAGAGCGAGCCCGGCTCCTCCGCCTCCGCCTCGCCCTTCACCGCCGGGGGGGTCGCTGTCGATGACCAATTTAACATATTCACTCTCCTGATCAGCAATTAAGATGTCTTTCTTTGTAGTTCAATCATGGAGGGCGTGAAATAAGGGTTGAAAGTTTGTATGGGGAGTTGGAAGTTCCGGTTGAAGACAACTAGATGACGTTCCTATCCTATGGCTGAGGCCGAGATGGCGCGGCGCTATTATTTCATTTTAAATGTTTCAGCAGATTCTTGCAGTTTTCAGTTCTATTTAGAGGTTTTCAAGTATGTTATTTTGCTGACGAAGTCGCGGGTACCGGCTAGTGGTATCATGTATTACATTTGATGAGTTTAATTTAGAACAATTAAAAGGTAGAGAGTGCTGTACTACCTAGTAGAGGTCGGGCGCGGGGCGCAGGGCGCGAGGCGGCCAGGCCGGCGACGTGTCCGGCGCAGTTGGCCAGCAGCAGCAGCGCCGCCAGCGCCTCGCCCAAAGCCACCGCGCCGCCGCACGCGCCGCTCCAACACCATCTGCATACACACACACACACACACACACACAGTGCTTATTATCTTATCTTTTTTATTTTTTCGGATGCTTTCGAACATGGAGGGTAGAAGAAAAATTTAGTTCCATTTAACCGACACGACATATCGATGTCTCTGGGGAATAAAAAGATAACTGCAAAAACACAACTTTACAGGAGAAGCAAAAAACATGTTTTCGTTTCGTTGACTTCACAAATTGTGCAAAAAAAAAAAAAGATGCGCAGAGTGAGAAAAGTGGTGTACAAGGTGCGCAAAATGTACAAAGTACCTAAAGTACAGTGGTACGTAAACAAAGTTGTGCGCAAAGTGGTGCTCTAAGTTGTGCGCAAAATGTGCAAAGTGGTGCACGTAAACAATAGATGCGCAGAGTGGTGCGCAAGGTGCGCAAATTTGACTGGGCAGGACGACGTCTGCCGGGTCCGCTAGTTGATTATAAATAAACAATTGTTGAGGAGAGTTGGCATGATATCTAAAAGATCTGCAAGATATGAATTTCGATGGATGGCCAAAGATCAATTTTGCCCATGTAGAAAGAGAGTGGCGATAACAGCTGGTCAAGGTGTTCAGGGAAACTACTAAACTTAGAGAATAGTTGTTGCAAAAGTAATAGGAATACAAAATGTTGAGCTTCCTACGTGTAATGTAGAACAAGAGCAGGAAGATGATTATGAGTAATAGAATACTGACAGGTCATAGGCGAACACGGCGAGCAGCGCAGCGTTGAGGAGCAGCCCGCGCAGCGCCGCGGCGCGCCGCCGGCCGGCCTGCTGCAACTCGCTCGAGCGCCGCACCAAGCTTACATCTGGGCTTTGGCACCTGACATTTTATGCTAATTACAATCGTGGCTCTACAATCGTGGGTTTATTCATTTTAAACCCTCAATTCCTGATTGAGGGTTTAAAATGAATAAAACCGGTAAGGGTTGAGATGGATGTGTGGAGTAACTAGAATGGATAAGATAAGGAATGAGTACATCAGGGAAGTTTGAAAGTAGCGTCAGTGACTGACAAATTGAGAAGTGGAAAGTTGGAGTGGTATGGGCATGTCATGAGTAGGGATGAGAGTCATTTAGCACGACGAGTGATGAGTATGAATGTGGATGGATATACCGGTAGGGGTAGGCCTAAGAAAATATGGATGGACTGTGTGAATGCGGATATGTTTGTGAAAGGAGTGAGTTCTGATATGACGGGTGATAGAGAGAAACATGTTGTGCCGAATCCACTAAAGTGGGATAAAGGCAGGAAGAAGAAAACCGGTCCCGATTATATAGCTACCATTTCACATGATAATGCATAGTTTCGACTTTCTTCATGCAGTCACGATACTTACATTTTTGATTGGCTATTAAAATAATAAACAAGCAAAATTTGACATCGAATTGTTGTTTCGCTAAAATCACACGCACTGCAGCAGTTGATAGAGATACGGCGAAATATTTCTCATTGTAGTCTTCAATTCGAGCATGTGAGGAAAAGAGAGATGATTGTAATTTAGAGTCAGCCTATCAATTCATTTCGAATTTATTGAGAAACTCGTGCGCCGCGTGCGCGTCTGCGCGAGAATTTAAACAGCCGCGACCAAGAAAAGAAGCTTTAAATCTTCTTGGGTGCGTGCGACAGACGGCAGCTGCTCTTTGACAAGTTTGACAGTGACATAATGATGCACTTGCTCAGAACTTCCTTGTGAATCGGCTACACAATAGATCAATAAAAGTTTGGGTCTGCAGATATTTTCCATTGTAGCAGGGCTGCGTTCAAGCAAGAAATTTTAAGATTGTGTACTACATAGCAACTTCTTCCTTTTCCTGTCGTGTCACTAGTACTCTCTCGAACCAGTGTATCGAGAGGATTATTTATTTTTATTTAACAATAAAAAGAAAAGAAAGGGCTTCAAATCTTTCTACCTACCTAATTGTTATAACTAATAGCTCATTTTCTTGCCCCAGCGGGGTTCATGTTATGAAACACAATTTTATTTTAAGATCTATTTACTAACATGAAGCAATAAACGTTTTGAATTTGAATTTGTGTCTATCTCTTTAATTTGTAGTCTGTGTGTCGTATTAACGGTGGCTTTTGTTGATAAATAAAAAAAAAACTCTTGACGGTCATTATTATTATTATTATTTATTCACAAAAAAAAGGGCTTTGTCGCTGAGCGACTATATCGCCCAATCGGTAATAAACATCATCTAGGTTTAGGTCTTCATCATATAGGTCTTCATATTCTTTATGGTTTCACTTCACTTATTGGTTTCTTCTTCTTCTTCTTTTATTCCTTCTTCTTTATCAGTAAGGAAACGGACGTCGTCTCGTGATGTATTTTTTTTCTAGTAAACATTACACATAGACATTACATCATGCGTTAGCATGTAATAGTTTGTGCCATAGATTTAGCATGGTACCTTTTGGGTACAGAGTTTGTGCAATACATTAATAAAAAGAAGAAGAAGATGTAGTAAACGTTTGGAGTTTTGAAATGACAAGCCGCCATGTTTTTTCTTTTTCAAAATCAAATTGACACGACTTGACTTGACATGACATGAAAACATATTTATTATTTATTCACAAAAAAAAAGGACTTTGTCGCTGAGCGACTATATCGCCCAATCGGTAATAAACATCATCTAGGTCTAGGTCATATATATAGTACCAAAAAGGTACCATGCTAAATCTATGGTCTAGGTCTTCATCATATAGGTCTTCATATTCTTTATGGTTTCACTTCACTTATTGGTTTCTTCTTCTTCTTTTCACTTCAAATCTTTCTTCAAAATATGTATTACGTCACGTCAATTTGAGTCAATTGAAAAAACATGGCGGCTTGTTTTTTCAAAACTCCAACGGAAATATTTCGTCAAATGAGAAAACTTCTTGAATACTCCCCCATTCCATTTGCCAAATCTCCTGTTACGTATCCAAAGCTTTATTAGTAAAATGCCACCGAAATTACATAATAAAACTTAGTAAAACACGAGAAAACTAAATAAAATAGCAGAGCCACTAGTTCCTTCAAAAATGGCGAAAGAAGTCCTCGAAAACATAATTGTTTATAATAACTAACTTGACATTGTCGCTCAGCGACAAAGCCCTTTTCTTTTTTTTTTTGTAAATAAAAAAAAAAATAACTTGACATTGGCAGAATTAAGGTTGTAGTAGACGAGACGGGTTTTGCTCCGAACCTAAGTCTGTGAATGCTGGTGTACCTCAAGGCTGTGTGCTATCTCCAACCCTGTTTCTTCTGCACATCAATGATATGTTATCGAAAAGTGATAACATTCATTGCTATGCGGATGACAGCACAGGAGATGCCTTATACGCCGGCCGTGCTAATATTTCTCGGGAACACGTTGCCCAGTGCCGGAATGAACTTGTGTCTGAAGTCGAATCCCTGCTAAACAAGGTTTCGGTCTGGGGTCGACTTAACTTAGTTGAATTCAATCCTAAGAAAACACAAGTCTGCGCGTTCACCGCAAAAAAAACTCCTTTTGTCGTAGCTCCTAGTTTTGAGAATACTCCCCTCTGCACCTCAGCAAAAATCGGAATCCTTGGGGTTGACATCACGAGCGATGTTCAATTTCGTGGCCATCTGGAAGGAAAAGCTAAATTAGCCTCCCAAAAGCTTGGAGTACTTAACCGGGCTAAAAAGTATTTCATGTCGGCTCATCGATTGCAACTATATAAGGCGCAAGTACGGCCGCACATGGAATACTGTTCTCATCTTTGGGCTGGGGCACCCCAGTACCAGCTTCTTCCTTTTGATCGTATACAACGAAGAGCCGCTCGTGTTGTCAACGACCAAGTCCTTTCCGATAGGCTTGATCCATTGGCTTTACGTAGAGATGTTGCATCTCTATGCATCATGTACCGCATATACAATGGGGAGTGCTCAGAAGAATTGTTTGGACTGATACCAGCCGCTGAATTCCGCCATCGTATGCAACGACAGCAATACTCATACCATCCACATCATGTGGATGGTTGGCAGTCTTAGATAAGTAAGAACTTCTACTTACTTATCTAAGTTGGCAGTCCACAACTGTGCGGTTTTCACGCCAATTCCTGCCTCGCACAACAGACTTATGGAATCAGCTGTCGCCAGCGGTATTTCCAGACCGATACGACTTAGGCACCTTCAAGAAAAGAGCCTATTCCTACCTCAAAGGCCGGCAACGCATCTGCAGTGCTTCTTGATGCTGCAGTTGTCTGTGGGCGGTGGTAATCACTTACCATCAGGTGTGCCACTGGATCGTTTGCCCCCTCTTCCATAAAAAAAAAAAAAAAAACAGTTAGTTGCCATTAATAAAATTAATTGTATTTTTGGTGGCATTTTACGGCGTTAGTACACCGACGCATTCGCATGCGAATTCGAACCCACGTCTCACTCTAGCACATAGCTAATGACATAGGTGCGACCTTGTCAGATGCGAATGTGTCGGTGTACTACATAGAGATAATAATAATAACTAACGGTGTTAGGTTAGTAATGGAATGGGGGACTATTTAAGACGATTTCTCATTTGACGAAAGATTTCCGTTGGACTTTTGAAATGACAAGCCGCCATGTTTTTTCAAAATCAAATTGACATGACATGAATACATATTTAAAACTTGACATTGGTAGAATGATACTGTTAATACAGTTAGTTGCCATTAATTTTTTTTTTTTTTTTTTATTATTATTATTTTTTTTTCATTATTTTAATAAAAAGAATAAGAAGAGGAGCGGTTGCTGCTAGGTCTATGGACGTGTTCCTGGATTCCTGGCTCCCGACTTTTATAATTTGGCCGATAGAGAAATAAAACGCAAACAGTTAGGCACTTACAGTATATTAATTGTTAAATTACCAACTTTTGTAGTGTATCTCACTCAATTTGATGAACCAAACGTAGGTAAGTATTCCGTTTTCAGTCGTACCTACGTTCATCCACACCTAAGTCATCCGTACTAGGTACCTAAATCACTTAACTAATGGACTGGGAACAATTAGCTTACTACCTATCTACTAACGTGATTTTACATTAATGGAAAAAGTCAACAATAGAATGTTCAAAACAAAACAAACAATATGTTCAACTCTCAGTACTAACTGCATCCATGAGCCATTGGCACAATGAAACGTTATATATTTTACATCGGTCAGAGTTATCAATAACTTAACAAACCACAGCGAACCGTCGACATATGACAATTCACTACCTACTTTTGTTTTTACAAAAATCAAGTATCAATCAATCTACATGTCCAACGAAGGGCACTGGACGGTCGATATGTTGTCGATGCAGATGCAGGTCGACGGCCGGACAGCAGCGTGTCTCCCTCGCTCCCCTGCAGTCGGAGCGAGAGGGGCGCGGGCGGGCGCTACAGCACATGCAGATGCAGGTCGACGGCCGGACAGCAGCGTGTCTCCCTCGCTCCCCTGCAGTCGGAGCGAGAGGGGCGCGGGCGGGCGCTACAGCACATGCAGATGCAGGTCGACGGCCGGACAGCAGCGTGTCTCCCTCGCTCCCCTGCAGTCGGAGCGAGAGGGGCGCGGGCGGGCGCTACAGCACATGCAGATGCAGGTCGACGGCCGGACAGCAGCGTGTCTCCCTCGCTCCCCTGCAGTCGGAGCGAGAGGGGCGCGGGCGGGCGCTACAGCACATGCAGATGCAGGTCGACGGCCGGACAGCAGCGTGTCTCCCTCGCTCCCCTGCAGTCGGAGCGAGAGGGGCGCGGGCGGGCGCTACAGCACATGCAGATGCAGGTCGACGGCCGGACAGCAGCGTGTCTCCCTCGCTCCCCTGCAGTCGGAGCGAGAGGGGCGCGGGCGGGCGCTACAGCACATGCAGATGCAGGTCGACGGCCGGACAGCAGCGTGTCTCCCTCGCTCCCCTGCAGTCGGAGCGAGAGGGGCGCGGGCGGGCGCTACAGCACATGCAGATGCAGGTCGACGGCCCAGCCGGTGGGCGCGCTCCACTCGGGCAGCGCTCGCAGCAGCGCGTCGTGCGCCGGCGCGCGGGCCGCCGCCAGCGCGTGCCCCGCCACCGACAGCAGCGTGTCTCCCTCGCTCCCCTGCAGTCGGAGCGAGAGGGGCGCGGGCGGGCGCTACAGCACATGCAGATGCAGGTCGACGGCCGGACAGCAGCGTGTCTCCCTCGCTCCCCTGCAGTCGGAGCGAGAGGGGCGCGGGCGGGCGCTACAGCACATGCAGATGCAGGTCGACGGCCGGACAGCAGCGTGTCTCCCTCGCTCCCCTGCAGTCGGAGCGAGAGGGGCGCGGGCGGGCGCTACAGCACATGCAGATGCAGGTCGACGGCCGGACAGCAGCGTGTCTCCCTCGCTCCCCTGCAGTCGGAGCGAGAGGGGCGCGGGCGGGCGCTACAGCACATGCAGATGCAGGTCGACGGCCGGACAGCAGCGTGTCTCCCTCGCTCCCCTGCAGTCGGAGCGAGAGGGGCGCGGGCGGGCGCTACAGCACATGCAGATGCAGGTCGACGGCCGGACAGCAGCGTGTCTCCCTCGCTCCCCTGCAGTCGGAGCGAGAGGGGCGCGGGCGGGCGCTACAGCACATGCAGATGCAGGTCGACGGCCGGACAGCAGCGTGTCTCCCTCGCTCCCCTGCAGTCGGAGCGAGAGGGGCGCGGGCGGGCGCTACAGCACATGCAGATGCAGGTCGACGGCCCAGCCGGTGGGCGCGCTCCACTCGGGCAGCGCTCGCAGCAGCGCGTCGTGCGCCGGCGCGCGGGCCGCCGCCAGCGCGTGCCCCGCCACCGACAGCAGCGTGTCTCCCTCGCTCCCCTGCAGTCGGAGCGAGAGGGGCGCGGGCGGGCGCTACAGCACATGCAGATGCAGGTCGACGGCCGGACAGCAGCGTGTCTCCCTCGCTCCCCTGCAGTCGGAGCGAGAGGGGCGCGGGCGGGCGCTACAGCACATGCAGATGCAGGTCGACGGCCGGACAGCAGCGTGTCTCCCTCGCTCCCCTGCAGTCGGAGCGAGAGGGGCGCGGGCGGGCGCTACAGCACATGCAGATGCAGGTCGACGGCCGGACAGCAGCGTGTCTCCCTCGCTCCCCTGCAGTCGGAGCGAGAGGGGCGCGGGCGGGCGCTACAGCACATGCAGATGCAGGTCGACGGCCGGACAGCAGCGTGTCTCCCTCGCTCCCCTGCAGTCGGAGCGAGAGGGGCGCGGGCGGGCGCTACAGCACATGCAGATGCAGGTCGACGGCCCAGCCGGTGGGCGCGCTCCACTCGGGCAGCGCTCGCAGCAGCGCGTCGTGCGCCGGCGCGCGGGCCGCCGCCAGCGCGTGCCCCGCCACCGACAGCAGCGTGTCTCCCTCGCTCCCCTGCAGTCGGAGCGAGAGGGGCGCGTGCGGGCGGCGCGCGCTGTGCAGCGCGAAGAAGTAGAGGCGCCGGCCGGGCTCCGGCGGCGGCGCGCCGCTCTCCTGCGGCCGAGGCAGCACGTTGCTCCAGGTGACGCGCGCGCCCGCCGGCGGGGACACGATCACCACCACGTGCGCCGGACCTGCGACAGGAGGGAACACGTGCCATGCATCCGACAGATCGACGATCCTTACTTTATGAAAACTCGTGTTTATTCTCATAAGCAAACACACGGCACATGACATACCTTGGTGTACATGCACGTGCAGCATGGTGTGCGTGCCGTTGCGCTCCGCGCGCACGGCGGCCCGCAGCACCGCGCGGTGCGCGCTCGGCAGCGGCGGCGCGGGCGCGCGGTGCGAGGTGCGCACCAGCGCCAGCGCGGGCAGGTGGTAGGGCGCGCCGCAGTACGGCCAGCGGGCGCACTCCGCGGACCTCAGCGGCCGGGCTGATGACATCTCCGCAGCTGAAAATGTCCGTCTCTGACCACTCGGAACTTCGACGAGAATGTAACATGTGACATGCGCCGACGAGAGCAGGAGAGCGGAGCCTCTACACGATGTAACTACCGATTGTCGAAAGCGAAGGTAGAAAAGTACAAAAATATATGGGGTTGACTTTTGCCTTAAATATATCACGTGATCTGTTGTCAACGAACAGATTATTGATATAAAATGTACTTAAAGTTCGTTTCCATCAATATATCGACAACATCGAATGATTACTTCCATTTTGTACCTTCGCTTTCGACAATCGATTGTTACATCGTCCACAGGCTCAGGTGTCGGTAGGTGCAGGTGCAGGTGTAGGTACCGTAGCTATCGAGGGAGTGCGGCGTGTTGACGTCTAACTTCGGCATCCAGTAGAAGTGTTCCTGCGTCGCCTGCGCGTGCGCACGATGCGTGGTGCGCCGCGTGTGCAGCACCATCAGCCGCTGCGGAGTGGTGCGCGAGTAGGCCGCGCGCGCCGGCTGCGTCACCACGAATGCGCATGCGCACAAGCACGCGCACGCCAGCGCACATATCTGTATAAGAATAAGAATAAGAAAAATTTATTGTCCAAACTGTGTTACAAAGATGGTATTAATCTAATTAGGTATCAACAGTTCACCCATCCTGGGCGTACAATAATATAAGTATGAAGGCAGGTATTAGATACCTACCTTCATAGAAAGTTATGGCAAAGTAAAACTATTTAAAAGTTACATTTGTCTAAACAAAATGTTTACTTAGTCTAAGCCTTAAACTATCAGTCAGTACTTACTTGACTACTTATTATAAGATGTATGTAATCTGTGTAATATTATTAAATTGTGCAAAATAAAGTTTATTTATTTGCACAATTTATGAACTTAATCAAAACTATTCAATTTCTTATGTATTTAACAAAATGTGTCCTCAAAATATTCATTCATATTATAAAAAGCTTTTTGAATAAGCCATTTTCTTAATTTTATCTTAAATAATTTTCCATTTAATTGTTTTATATCTGTAGGTAAACGATTAAATGTTTTAATAGCTGTGTAATATGTACTGTTATAGAATATTGTGTTGTTAATTTGTGGAATTTGAATATTATATTTATATTTACTACGTAGATTATCTATTCGACTAGACTTTTTATTAAAGTAGGACATGTTATTTTTTACAAAAAGGCATATTTCTAGAATAAATATTCCAGTTAAGGTTAATAAGTTGTTTTGTTTAAATACAGTGCGAAGAGATTCTGTACCTTTCATGTTATATATTGCCCTAATACATTTTTTTTGCATTAAAAAGACAGATTTTGAATCTACAGAGTTCCCCCAAAATATCACTCCATAGCATAAGTGCGGGAAAACATGACCATAGTAGGTATTTTTCGCAACAGATTTAGAAGAAACATGACTTAGCATTGAAATTACATAGACATATTTAGATATTTTATTGTTAAGTTGATTAATATGAGACTTCCAATTTAAGTTTGTATCAATTTTTATTCCCAGAAAATTTATTTCATTGACTTCAAAAACCTTACTACCGCTGTGTGAGATATTTAAATTTATAGAAGGTGTATTATAGTGCTTAAATCTTAAAATTTTAGTTTTATCTATATTGACTCTAAGGTTTATAGCATTTAGCCAGGTAGTTATATTACAAAGTGTGTCATTTATTTCCGACTCGAATTTACAAATATCTTTATTCTTTCTTTTATTCTTTATTGCACAAAGAAATTACATACATATAAACTTAAAGAGAAGTAATGGCAGAGGCGAGCTTAACCCTAAAAAGAGTTCTCTTACAGCAAACCTTTATAGGAGAGAGAGAGATGGGGTTGTAACAGTGGGTGCATGTGCAATTAGGTATAGTGAAAAAAAAAAAATTCAAGTCCTTAACCTACTTAATGTAAAGATATTTAAAAAGTAACTAAATATTAAGTAAATTATGATACTTACACTAAAATAAATACTAAATACATATACTTACAAAAGATTAATATTAGATGATATACATAAAAATACATATACCTAAATAACATAACTATAAAGTAAGGTAATGCTCTTTGACTTTACGCTTGAAGATAAATAGAGAGGGACTAGCACGAATATCGTGCGGTAGGGAGTTCCATAACCTAACCGAGTCGACGGTGAATGAGTTACCATAACAGCCTGAAGAGTGAACCGGGAATTTTAGGAGAAGGGAACTCGTTGTTCTACATGGTTGATCACGAGGGTAAAGGAAATCAAAACGCTCACGGAGGTAAGAAGGAGATAGGGGGTTATTTAGAATGTTATAAAGAAGTGAAAGGACATGTAGATCACGCCGGCGACGGATTGGAAGCCATTTCAACTGAGCTCTGAACATTGAAACGTGATCATACTTCCGTAAACCAAAAATAAACCGGATACATAAATTTTGAAGGCGTTCTAATTTGTTGAGTAATTCCTCCGTGGCGTCAAGGAAACAGGAGTCAGCATAATCAATTAGGGGGAGAAGAAGTGACTGAGCCAAAGTGATTTTAGTGTTTAGAGGAAGGAATTTCTGAAAGCGTTTGAGAGAATGAAAAGAGTAGTGAACTCGCTGGCTGATAGCATTGACATGCTTCTGCCAGGATAGAGAAGGGTCAAAAATTACTCCCAGATTCTTGGCAAAAGCAGAAAAGTAGATAGGAGAGTTGCTATAGCAGAGAGGGGGAAAAGGAGATTGCCGAGCTATGTTCAGCATGTACGGGCTGCCGCAAAGTAGAGCCTGAGACTTCGAGGGGTTGACCAAAAGCCCGAAGGCCTTTGCCCATTCATATATATTTTTGAGATCAGAGTTAATTTGATCAACACCCACGGATATTTCATCAGACTTAAAATGGCAATAAATTTGCAGGTCATCAGCGTACAGGTGATACTTAGAAGAGATTACAGAAGTAATAGAATTAATGAAGATGGAGAAGAGGAGAGGGGATAGAACACTTCCCTGCGGCACACCCGCAGTGATGCCACACCAATCAGAGGAAGCCTCATCAAAGCGAGCACACTGCGAGCGGCCCGAAAGATATGACCTAAACCAATTAGTAGCTGAAGGAGAGACATTGAGCGAAGAAAGGACAGATAGAAGGACATCATAGTCGACAGTGTTGAATGCACTACTGAAATCAAGTAGTACAAGAATAGTGAGAAGTCGGTTATTGATGGCCCAGCGAATATCATCCGAGACTTTAATTAGTGCACTCACAGTACTGTGGCCAGGTCGAAAACCCGATTGGAAAGGACTCAACAAATTATTATGGTGAAGAAAGTGAGATAATTGCGTATGGGCCACATGCTCAAGGATTTTGGAAAGGATGGGAAGGATAGAAATAGGTCTAAAGTGGGATACAGCTGAGGGATTAGAAATTTTAGGGAGGGGTATAATGAAAGCCTTCTTCCAGGCAGATGGGAACGAGCTAGTTTCAAGGGAAAAATTAACAATGTGAGTGATTGCAGAGACAAGCTCACAGGAGAGAATTTGCAGCATAAAGGCACTTATGCCATCCACGCCAACAGCTTTAGTAGAGATGGATTTTAAAAATTTTAGGATATCATTCTCAGCAACCTCCATAAAGTTGAAGTCAGGACAATTTGGTTTAGGGAGACAAGAAAGATGGTTGATAGTAGAACGCTTTGTTTCATTGTCCAATAAGTGAGGGGAACAAGAGAAATGAGCATTAATGGTGTTTAGGTCAAGAGAAATGGGTGTATCACTCGAGCCCCTACCAATGCCTAAGGTGTTCAAAAATTTCCACATCGAAGAAGGGTTTGAGTTTTGGAGTTGGTGGTGGAAATACTGCCTTTTGGCATTCCTACACATCTTTGTGACACGATTACGCAGCTTCTTATATGCAGAAAGGTTTGCTTCATTTGGGAACTTCTTGTAGCGTCTTTTAGCTTTGTCGCGTTTGATCATAGCCTTTTTGATAGAAGGAGATAGCCATGGTGAAGGAGGGTGTTTGACTTTAACACGCTTGATGGGGGCATGAGTATCGAAAAGGTTGATAATAATAGTGTTGAGAGCAGAGACCTTACTATCAATACTGTCCGCCTCAATGACAGGAGTCCAATCAATTTGGCTAGCATCATTACTATTTTGAGGTATAAAAATGGTTGCATCATCTGCAAACATGATACATACATGTTTTGTTATTTGTGGTAAGTTATTTATATAAATATGCTATGTAAGGGGGTTGATGCTGCTGCGTGACAAGCTAGCACTTTCATCCTTGCTTACTCATCTTTCACACAATCCATCCATCTCATCCTCGACCTATCTCTGCTCGTATATCCAACCGCATCTATAGCAAGCGACGAGCTAGCATTACGAATCAAATGGCTCGGTCAGGAGCAGCTGTAACTTGTTTGTACGCACCGGAACATGCGGTCGTCGCGCGGCCAGCACGAGCGGCTGCAGCCAGGAGCAGGCCGCCAGCGTCAGCGCCGCCGTCACCGCAGACATTATCACCTGCACGATACAATGTCATTATTATCTGTGCAAGTTGCGTCAAAAGAAAGAGGATCGCACTCACGTCGGGCGGCAGCGGCGTGTCCCCCGCGCGGCCCATCACCGGCACCAGCATGCGCAGCGAGCCCAGCGCCAGGTACCAGGTCTGCAGCGCGGGCAGCAGCGCGCCGCCCGCCCACCACGCGCCCGGCGCCGCCCGCCCGCGCGCCCGCCCCCGCCAGCAGCCCGCGCCCGCCGCCGCCAGCCCCGCGCCCGCCGCGCCCAGCGCCCACAGCGCCGGCAGGAACCCGGAGCGCAGCCCGCGCGCCGCCGCCGCCGCCAGCAGACCGGCCGCCGCCAGCGCGCCGCCCTGCTGCAGCGCGCGCGCCGCCCACCAGCCGCGCGCGCCGCCCGCCCGCAGCCAGCGCGCGCCCAGCCGCAGCGTCACCAGCCACGACACCGCCAGCGCTGCGCCGAACGGAACACCGGTTCGATCGATACTCTGATGATACTCGTTCCGTAAGACGAAGGTTTCATCGTTCGGTACCTGGTGCGGCGTACAGCGGCGCCAGCAGCCAGGGCCTGGAGTAGAAGCGCAGGCTGGCGCCGGCCGCGTGCAGCAGCAGCGCCACCGCCGCCGCCGCGCCCAGCCCCGCGGCGCCGGAGCACGCGCAGGCGCCCGCCCCGCGCCACGCCTGGCGCCACCACGCACCGGGGCTGATGAACACTGCACACAAAGATGGCTGCTGTCGCAATACAACTCGTCCACCGGTCGGCCGTCAGCCGTAGAAGCGTGCGGTCTCACATTCCGAGCGAGCCTGCTGCGCGGCCACGTGCGTGTCCGCCAGCACGAGCGCCAGCACGGCCGCGGCGGCCAGCAGCGCGGCGGGCGCGCGCGCGCTCAGCACCAGCACGCCCGCCACGTCGAAGAACACCGGCTGCCGGGACGAGCGCTCCGCCGCCTGCGCCAGGCGCTCGCTCGACAGCAGACCTGGAACACCATGCCCGGTATGACCGTGTCTCCTCCCTGATGCCGCACGGTCGGTGGGATGAAAGGGTCCGATCTCTTATCTTATCGCTATCGGTCATGTGCACCTAAGGGTGTAAAGATGTGTAGAGTGTCGCGTGTCGCGATACGACATCGTGCCGTTCCCTCCACGTCCTAGCTGGGTCCTCTTGCAGTTGTTGTCGTGGGTGTGCGACGTGCGTGTCGACCGTTACCTCTGGCCAGCGCGAGCACGTTGTCCCCCGTCCGCTGCAGCACGGCCGGCGACACGCGCTCCGCCGTGTCCAGCGCCGTGTGATACACGTAGCCGTTGGAGCTCCACGCCAGGTCCACGCCTGGAAACATCGAGCTCGACGCTGCGGACTGCGGTCGATGGTTCTAGGCATTCGTGAAGCCGTTCACTGGCAGTAGACGCTTCGTCATATAAAATTGTCTTCTGGCAACGAAACGGGCTAACTTCACAAATTCCTATATCCGTCGATCGAGTTGTACAATAACTGCTGTACCGATAATAAGATGGTACATTTTCATAGCGCGGTATAACGACAGTTTACATTTTACAAATTGTTGACATAGCATTTTCATCGAAATCTCTTTTTTGAACCTGTTATATTTGTGTACTTATTTAAGTTTCTTTTGTGTTCACTCAACACCATTTATATGGTATTGCTGTGCGCTCAAAAGTTATGGTACAAGCCAGATCTGAACTGTATTATAGACATTTGATTTTATCTATGTTTGCATCGTGTGTCTAAATAAATAAAATAAAATGTTGACATAGCATTAAGACATTCTCCTGCTGCATGCATTAAAAGCCAACAAGAAAGGAGCATTACAGCAAAGCGTTTCATGAAGCGGTGCAGGCAGGCGGAGATGCAGGGAGAGGCGACTGACCGGAGAGGTTCCCGAAGTCCCGGAAGATGCGGAAGTCCGTGTCTGCGGGGATCAGCCCGCTCTGGAACAGCTCCTGCGCCAGCGACGACGCGAACGGGTGCGGCACCAGCCCCGCGTACGTCTGCAGGCAACACCGACCCCCGCTCGTACAACCTGCTTCTTTACAGTCGATGCCTCTACAGTTTTACGGACATGGCGATGATTCTAGCAAATAAAATTGTAGAGCCATCGACTCGGAAAGAAGACGGGATCCTTGCGGATGCTCCTCCGCCCCATGGAACCTTATGTGTTCTTGCTTCTTCTACTACAGATCCACAGGCCACCGGGTCGCTATCGAGACCTTGTCGAGTGGACTAGCAACTTTCCGCTCTGGCTTTTCAGAAGTGCTTCCATCGTTGCGACAGAAACCATCAAATCCAGTGAAATCAGATTTACAGCTGGCATTTTGATCCTTGTAAAGGCCTATAGTTGTCGATGTTTATGTCTAGTCTGACTATATATAAAAATTTTTGAAAAAAAAATTGAACCGACTTCACAGAACACAAACAGAAGAACCTTTTACACACTAAAAAGAGAAAAATAAGAATATAATTTGAAGTCGGTGCCAACTATTCATTTACATCTAAGAAATTCAAAAGAACTTGGGTGCAAAATTGTATCCTGGTACGCTATCGCTCGATTTCTTTTTTTGATAGGTACCTAATCGTATTCACTTGGCACCGACTTCAAATTATATTCTTATTTTTCTCTTTTTAGTGTGTAGAAGGTTCTTCTGTTTGTGTTCTGTGAAGTCGGTTCAATTTTTTTTTTCAAAAATTTTTATTTTTCTCTTTTTAGTGAAGTAAATAAATACTGTGTAAATAAAAGTGTATGTGTAAATAATATAGTAAGCTACGAGTATATTAAGACTTTGCTTATCGTAGCTTAAGTAGGAAAGGATAAGAGAAGTCATGGGCAGACCTACTAAAGGACACACCGGAGTTCAGCAAGGGGGAAAACTATTAATCCATAAGGAAAAGAAAATATTTTGGACTACCTCGGGTGTAATACCCTTTCAAACTATTTAATGTTTGACTCAGATTGTGAGTCAGGGTGTGTTGTGTAGTGAAAATGAGGTTTTTTGAATGTTACGGGAAAACTGTCAATCCCTCAGGAAAAAAATATATGGCGCCACCTTGAGAGTACTATGTATACCTCTTTCTCACAAAAAAAAATTTTGGAAATCGGTGCACAATTTTCTTAAAGTTCAGTGATTGTTTTAGTTTTACGGGAAAACTATTAATCCCTCAGGAATAAAATTTATATGGGACCACCTTGAGAGTATACCCTTTCAAAAAAAAATTTTGGAAATCGGTCCACAACTGACGGAAATATCGGTGAACATACATAAAAAAAAAACATACATACAGCCGAACATATAACCTCCTCCTTTTTTTGAAGTCGGTTAAAAAGGGCAAACGACTCGAAGAGCTATCAAGAACGAGCATATTACGATGAGCGAGATAAGATGCGGGTTACCTCTACGATCCAGGGGTCGTGAGGTCCGGCCTGGAACAGCACCTCGCGCCCGCCCGAGATAAGATGCGGGTTACCTCTACGATCCAGGGGTCGTGAGGTCCGGCCTGGAACAGCACCTCGCGCCCGCCCGAGATAAGATGCGGGTTACCTCTACGATCCAGGGGTCGTGAGGTCCGGCCTGGAACAGCACCTCGCGCCCGCCCGCGCCGCACGCCTCGATGTTTATGAACGCGCGCACCGACTTCGCCCATCTGGAAACATAACGCCCGCTCGGTGAGAACTTACCCTCTTTCATCGGATGTTAATGCAACTCGGGGATATCTTGGCGATGTTGAAGGTAAAGCATAGAAAGATGACACCGTGCCTCCTCGACATGACACCGCAAGGTAAGTCTCCACAAGCTACAAGGCTACAGCGGTGGATGGTACGTTACAATTACTTGTGTTGCGTGATGAACCCGTGCGAGGCCTGCAGCACGTTCTCCTCGGCCGCGTTGAAGAGGAAGACGGCGGCGTGGCGCGGCGGCGAGCGCGCGGCGGCCAGCGCGCGCAGCGTCTCCAGCAGCACCGCGCACCCCGCGCCGTCGTCGGAGGCGCCTGCGGCACGCGCGCTATGACTCTGTGCCCACGTCGGTATACAACAAGATACAGGAGACCGAAGAGCGAGCGCGCCCATTAGGTACATGAATACGTATTTGTAGGGTTCAAATTCTATTGAGGATTTCAAAAAGCAGTACCTTCTTAAATACCTAGGTAGGTAGGTATATAGAGGTCTAACCAGGGTACAGACCTGTCGTGAAACCTGCGAATATATACCTATGTATAAGTGAAACCTTTGTACCGCTAGACCTGAGCTGTTTCTGTCACAATGAACTTTAAATTTATCTTATATTGGGTATGAGAACGCCCTGTAGATTTGTAATGAAATGGCTGAGTTCTAACCTCTTGACGCTTAACACCTCTAAAAGTAAATTAATTGCCTTTTCCCCTACCATAACAACTCAACCTATATCCTCCTTTTCAATTCGAGCACACACCTGCGTCAATTCAACAAGCCTCCCCTGTAACTGCCCATCCCTAGATCGCTCTTCTTCTTTAAAATACCTTGGTGTTTTAATAGATAGCACCCTCAGTTGGAAACACCAAATAGAGGCCACTGTATCGCGAGTAAGAAAACTCTTATATATTTTTAAAACCTTACGTTATATTATGAAACTCGAACAGTTGAAAACAATATATTATGCCTTGGTCCAATCTGTCATTTCCTACTGCATCACATCCTGGGGTGGATGCGCTAAGACTCAGATGCTCCGACTTGAGCGTGCCCAGAGAGCAGTCCTCAAGGTCATCCTTAATAAGCCCGTTAGATTCCCTACATCAGATATTTATGCGCTCACCAAACTTGCTACAGTTCGCCAACTTTTCATTCTGCAAACAGTCGTGAAAAAACACACTAAACTTAAGTACAATCCGGATATTCGAAACACCAAACGCAGACATGACAAAGTTTGCAAAATTGAGAAAAGGCGCACGGAAGTGGCTAGTAGGCACTTTTACTTTATAAGCTCTATGCTTTACAACACCCTCAACAAGGAAGTTCAAATTTATTCTCTCACGCGATTCATGTGTAAATAAAAATGCCTCCATTGGCTCATCACTTTGTCATATACAGATACAGAGAGCCTGTTAAAGATTCCTAGCTAAGTCAACCCCTTTCCCACTTACACACGCTCTAACATAATTAAAATAATACCAGCACACAACATCCCGCATAGTAATCAAACGCTTGTTCACCTAACATTTTCACACACACACACACGCACACACACACACACACACACACACACACACACACACACACACATACACACACACGCACACACGTACACACTTCTCACGCACACACGTACACGACTTGTAGGAGATTAGTATTTTCATAAGAAACCTAAGCCTAGTTTTAAATTTTGTACCTACCTACTTGGTTTTTGTGGAAAATATTTCTGTACTCGGAGGTGGGCGTTAATTTCCGCGACACAGTTTTTCTAAACTAATGCGGACATTATCGTTTCCTATTTTTTGTTTGGACCATGTTTTTGTTTCCTAAATAAAAAAATTGAAATTTGAAAAATTTGAAATTTGAAGTTGGGTAGTACTCGTACCTACGTAAGTAAATATTAAAAATACCTATTAGCTAGTGTATTATGTGCATATTTATTCGTCATTAGCCACGGTTCAAAGCAGCACGACAATGTTATTCAGGTACCTACAGACAGACTTCCCAAAGAAGATAATAAAAAGCAGTCTCGCGCTTATTTTAGGGCGCACGGCGCGCGCGCGGGCGTGCCAATACCAACGTACATTAAAAGTGTCTAAAACCTGTACTTTACAGCAACAGTAGAACAGAGAGTCTCCAAGTTAGAAATACCTAAGCTTAATAAGTTTAAGTACCAAATGTTGCAGTACCGCAGCGGGTTCATGTTATGAAACACTAGATCTATCTACTAACATGAAGCAATAAACGTTTTGAATTGAATTGAATTGATATACAGAGTGAGTTCTGTCAAGGGGAAAATATAAACGGCTATAGTTATGGAAAATAGTTGTCAGGACTCTCGGGCTCGATTTTGATAAAATTAAGAACTGTAGGTACCTACGGGCTAAGAACAACAACAACCTGCCTAGGTTGTGTGCCACACTTTATCTCAATAATCTGTACCAACTGGTTTTTGTTACACATAAAAAGTTTGTCCTTGGGTTACGTTGCTTGAGTTAGACTTAATCACCTAGGTAGGTTAGGTGCCTACTTATTTAACGATAGTCGTCGTCATAATGAATTAACCGATTCTTACCTTAATAATTAACTTACTTTACTCAAACAAGCCTATTCCATCTCAAACAATGTCCCAGGCACTGCAGCGTCCCGTTAAGTGTAGGCAGAGGTTGCCTCCCGTCATTTAATATAGATGTAAAGAAAGGCCTACGTTTTAGTAATTAATTAAAATTAAAATTAATAAATAAAATAAAATAAAAATAAAATAATTAAATTAATTAAAAAATAAGTTTTATAAGGAATGCAACGCGTAATTATAGGGATCACACCTAGTTTAAATTAGAACCAATATGATTTGTCATCTACACTAATATTATAAAGAGGAAACATTTGTTTGTTTGTTTGAATTCAATAGGCTCCGAAACTACTGGACCGATTTGAAAAATTCTTTCACCATTAGAATCCTACATTATCTCTGATGAACATAGGCTATAAATTATTTTCAAAAAATCAGAGATCCTTCTGAAAATTGCAATAATGTAACCAAAGGTGTAAACATTTTTAACATAAAATTCTTTATATCGCGTGCGCTGCGAAAACTATTGATAATAGAACAAAAAAATGTTCTACAATATTAAAGAACGTATCAATACCTACAAAAAAGTCAGCGATAGCATACGTCCAACTATTGTGGTTGTGTCAGAATAACAACTTTTATAATTTAAAAAGTTAATAAAAATGCCGACCAAAAGCAGACCACGTTACCTATTCTTATTTTGGTATTTATTCTTATCCAAATAAATAGTAAAGGCTGTTTCAGTACCCGTCGATTACTTTTTGAATGATTGAAATCAGACATTTTATTCAAAAGTTATCATGAGTTTAAAAATGTAAGATACATCGCGACCACAGAATAAATATCAGTTAGTACGGTAGGACAAGTGTCTGGGATTTTTAACACAGGAAACGGGATATTAACCATGATTAATACCATAGATAGGTACTATTGATCATGGCGTATGCAACTGCGCTGAAATATCGGGAAACTCAAAAAACATTAAACCATGGTAATTTCCCGTTAACTGTGTTAAAAATGTTGAAAACCATGATAGTTTAAAAAGTGTCTGGGTACTATGGAATGGGAGAGGAGAGTGGTAATATATCAATGAAATATACATATATGTATATGGGAGGTAGGGGAGCATTGGGCAGTCGGGAGGTTTGGACACCCCCGTGTCATGTCGGCCATAAACCATCATGCCTATCGTCAAATCGGAATTTGATCAGTTAGAATTGACCAAGTATGGGGGTGGATTGGCATGATGGTGTATGGCCGGCATAACACGGGGATTTGCCGGTGGTGTCCAAACCTGCCTTACTGCCTAATACTCCCCTACCTACCTTAGACCTTACCTACATATTAACCTCTAAACTTTAACGGCCTTATTAATTAGATTGCCCTAATTCTAGCTTAATACAAGACTACTCTCAGACTTGTTACTTCTTTAGTATCGAAGGAGCAACTTGAATATTTTGATGTTATTAATAAACTGGTAGTAGCCTCGAATTAGTAATACATTCCTTACATCGGGATTAGAAGAAAAAGAGTGAATGAACGAATGATATTATCATTCAAAATATTGTCTATCTCTGTCATTAATTATATGAATGACAGAGATAGACAATAATTTGTATTTGACAATCTGTTTTATTCAAAGAGGTTTTATTCTTCTAAAACTTTTTTGTGTTACGTCTGCCTACTCCATCTCTATACTAGGTGGCGCCTAGGAGTAACTCTTACTCCGAGAGTAGAGTCGAATTAGCTTAGTTCTTCCTTGGTCTTTGTTTATTAATACTGAATTGACCTACTACAGCCTTATGCTTTGGATTAGCGCTAATACCACCCTAGTTCGTGTTTATTAATGACAGCCTAAAGGATCATACATCCCGCTCCGGGACCGCCATGTTGTTATTAAATTTTTGTTAAATGCCTATAATAAACCCGTGCGAAGCCGGGGCGGACAGCTAGTCAAGTTCAATAATTCAGAGGAATGGGTTGATGAGCTGAAATGGGCCATTCAACCGGTTGTTTGGATGTGCGAGCGAGAGGTCAACCCGGCATCTTACCACAGGGCACCACCCCCGCCCGGCTCGGTACCTACACCTACTCACTATAGTGCCGGCCTCACGCGATATGTACGAGTATCTACATCCTACTTCAACGTGGAATAACGACCGAGACTCATAAAAAGAACATTGTGAAGTACCTACTAGAGGTGTGCGCCGATTCCATTTTGATCGGCGGCGTGCGCCGGCGTCAAATCAGTCGGCGGCGGCGGCGTAATCGGCGTAATCGGCGTGGGCAGTATAATTAAGGGAAAACTCCAAAGACGTGGAACGAGAGCTTGGTGGTTCTGTTTTTTAAGAAGAGTCATGACTCTTCTTAAAAACTCAGACCCATCTCGCTCCTTAGCCACGTTTATTAGCTTTTCTCTCGGGTTATTACGAATCGTCGAGTTCTTGAGAAGACTTGACGAGATCCAGCCAACATGTTCGAGGAACAGGCCGGGTTTCGCGGGGGATATGGCACCACACCATATACCAGTTCAAACTCTACAGAAGTCCGAAGAGTATAATTAGCTCCTGTATCTAGCTTTTGTGGATTATGAGAAGGCCTTTGACTCTGTCGAAACCTGGGCTGTCCTGGAATCCTTGCAGCGATGCCAAGTAGTCTATCGTTATATCGAAGTTTTGAGATGTCTGTATGAAGCCGCCACCAGGAGTGTCCGAGTACAGGACCAGCAGTCTTAAGTCCATCAGACTGAGCAGAGGAGTGAGACAGGGAGATGTCATATCTCCGAAACTGTTCACAAGCGCGTCGCAAGATATTTTTAAGACACTGGATTGGAAAGGTATGGGCATAAACATAAACGGCGAGCACATCTCACACTTACGATTCGTAGATGACATAGTTGTACTGGCGAAGTCGCTGGAGGAGCTACAACGGATGCTGGACAGTCTTGCATCAGCCTCGAGAGCGATTTTCGACAAGAATTTGGATAAGACCAAAGTTATGGTCAATAACCGAATTGATCCGAGACCGGTCTCTGTAAATGGGCACCTTCTTGGAGTTTTTTCGCAGTACCGTACCGTACCTACACATAGGTACCTCGGGCAGATGTTAGTAGAGACAACTTTGACATGACATCGGAGCCGAAAAGTGGACACTCACAGTACTGCTAGTCGCTCAGTTAGCTATGGAACGAGCTATGCTTGGAGTTTCTCTGAAGGATAGAATCCGCAACGAGACTGTAGACATAGCTCAGAGAAGTCTGAAGTGGCAGTGGGCTGGCCTTTGAACCAAAAAAGCACGTAAAACGTAAAAAAAAAGCACGTAAAACTGTCATCGATTTTTTGTCAATAGATTTTTGCCCTATCATCTCTAAAAAAACAACAAATGGCAAATATGTCAGCACCCATGCTATGTGGAATAGACTTTGAGGCCCTTACTAATAAACGTGGTGTAAAGTTATTCCTGAGTGTAAACTGTCAAAATGTATGGTTATTTTTAGTTTATTCCGAGGAATAACTTTATGACACGTTTATTAGTAAGGGCCTAAGGATTTTGTACATACTCAATACTGGCGCCGATTTTACGCCGATAAAATCGTCGGCGGCGGCGGCGTGACTAAAATCGTCGGCGGCGTGCGCCGCGCCGATCGGCGCACACCTCTAGTACCTACCTATCTATCGTGAGCTCCGGAAGTGAGTGAAGAGCGGTGGATGGTTGCCGCAGCATATTGTACCTTACCTACCTACCTGCGCCTGATTACCTACGCGAACGACTCGGTTGTTTTACAAAACATCGCCAGTTAGTAAATGGCGTAAGTAGGTAGGTACGTCGAGGCGGACGCGGTGCCGTAATGCGGGCAATTTACAACTTATCTCCTTACTTATCACTTATCAGGCCGCAAGCAATTAATATTGTCTATAGCTGTAAAATGGTGCTGGGCGGGACACGTGAGTCGTATGGATAGCGATAGGTGGGCAGGGATTGTCACGCCATGGGTGCCTGCAGATGGGCGGCGAAGCCGGGGCAGGCCGAGAAAACGTTGGCGTGACGACCTGGATGCCTTTGAAGAGCACTGGTGGGACGTGGCAGAAGACCGTGACAGATGGAAAAAATTGGGGGAGACCTTTGCCCAGCAGTGGGATGACATAGGTTAAATAAAAAAAAAAAAAAAAAATAGCTGTAAACCGTAGATACAGAAACATTATTACCTAAAACACTATCATGGCGAGTAGTTTTTGAGAGTATGTCTTTGTCAAGTCTCAGCCTGAACCAAACATGACAAGTCAAACACAGAGCATTACCTGGAACAGTTAGTCCAGTCAGTTAACTAGCTATCAGGTAGGGTGGAGTAAGTCTAGGCTAATTGCAACTATTTCTTTTAGAGTTATCAACTTCATCGCTTGATAACTCTATAGTTTAGTTTTTACACACGTATTAGGTAAAGAACAAAGATTCAATTTCACAAATTCCTGACGCAGGTAGCAATAGTTGCAATTACCCGCCGAGTTAATTGGGCTAATAGGTAGGTACTTGTCTTGGTACTTATTATGAGTCATCGAGTCTTGAGTTGAAACAAATGGCTCAAATCGATCGACTCATGAATAATTGTTACAATTGCATTGTGTGGGCTAATAGCAATAATTGCATGTGATGTGAGCGGCCGTTAGCGGCGATGTTGCTAAGTGCCGGTCTCCGGCAAGATAACTCAAAGGGTGCTCATTACATTTCACAAGATGTTGGTTGCACAAACAGTAGACAACTCACCGGGGCTGTCGGGCACGGTGTCGATGTGACAGTTGAGCAGCAGCGCGGCGCTGCGCCCCCCCGCCCCCGCGGCCGCCCCCGCGCGCCCCTCGGCCCCCGCCGCCGAGAGCCGCACCACCACGTTCGTCACGTCCTGGTACACGTGGTTCATGCCTGCGGACATTGCTCCAGCTGTAACTACATGTCCATGGGCCTACAAGGGAATAGTTTTAGGACCTGAACTGCCTTTAACCTCATGTTGTTGCAATAAGAATAGAGCGAGTCAAACTGAATTTTGTAACATGCAATATTGTGATGTCTAGCCATCATCATCTTCCTGCTTTATATGTGGTCGGCACAACATGTATTTCTCTTCGTTTTCACTGTATCAACCATCATCAAGCACTCACTTCATCCAAATCTATCCAATTGGCCAATGAATTGTATGTATCGCTTCACAAGATTTGGCGTAGCCAGTTACTGACCGTCGAGGAAGGCGAGCGGGAAGGCCCCCGAGGCGGTCTGTTGGCGTAGCCAGTTACTGACCGTCGAGGAAGGCGAGCGGGAAGGCCCCCGAGGCGGTCTGTTGGCGTAGCCAGTTACTGACCGTCGAGGAAGGCGAGCGGGAAGGCCCCCGAGGCGGTCTGCACGTCGAGCTCGAGGCGCACGTGGGCGCCGGCCTCGCGCGCGATCTGCTTCACGGCCGCCACCACCACGCCCACGCCCAGCACCTCGTTCTCGTAGCTGCCCGCCACCTACGACACACCGCGATGCTATACCTGACTACGTCTTACGTAGATACTTTCTGCTTCAAAAGTTCTTTGAATCAGATACACTCATTGGCACAGTTGTTTTAAAAAAAGCGTCCTATGCAAAATATAGGCAAAATGTTATACAATTCACCCACCTATCGGGCACTCTACTTGAGGTTGGTAATTTGAACTCTGTTTTTCGTTCAATAGGTACCTACCTATAGGTGGTTATTTTTGTAGTGTGATATTACTGTTACATAAACCGTCCTCTTTGGACGATATCTATCATCTTGTGGAGACGTGAAGCACACGTACCCGCGGTCCGATGGCGGTGATGTTGACGAGATGTTCGTGTGCGATCTGAGCTATGAACCGGTCGGCGGGCGCGCCGCGCGACAGCGGCTCCGGCAGCGCGAGGTCGGCCAGCGCGGCCGCCGCCAGCGTCGCGCCCGCCAGCACGCACGCCGCCGCCAGCCAGCCCAGCGACACCGGGGGCTGACGCACCACGTTCTCCTTCACCAGAAGCTTCTCCGACTCCTGATCGACAACATTATTGTATGACTGGCGCTGTTGTCTGTGTGACTCGGTGGTGCTGAGCGAATGCCCCGCTGAGACTGAGCTCTGTACAAACTCAACCCAGTTTGGGATCAGGACAATAAAATTAGTTCAGTGAAACGCAGGATGCTGGGTAGCACGTGGTAGCACTAAAGAACTGATCGGAGTCCTGCCTGAAAGACTTGATAGTGACTTGCAAAGATACTGGATGTCCAAACAGATTGGTTCAGCCATTTGATAAAAAATTGTACTACATTAACTAGCTGTGCCATTGACTGTGTACATCGTTCGCATAGATTTATTGAACCTCCTCTATCTTCCAGTTCAATTCAGCCGTTCCTGATATTGGCCCAGACTAACAAAAAGACAGACAGACAGAATAAAATAAAGTTAAAACTACTTAGTTAAGTACGTACAGCGCCACAAACTTATCTGAGCCGGTGAGAGAGGTGCTGCCATCTCATTTGGTGGCAGAAAAATAAAACAGTAAAACTTGTTAGTTCCTCTTTTGACCACCTTTAATCAATCCAGAAGTGTTCCATCAGTTGGTTTATCCTACAATCATGCTTGCTTATATCACAAATCATGTACTTATACGTAACTAGCTGAGCCGCGCGCGCCTTCGTCTGCGCATTGTTTCGTCAACGATATAAACTGGACCACCCTGTATACCATTTTTCTGTCATAAGAACCTTCTCCTGATAATAACAAACACAACAAAATAAAATTTAATGAAATCGGTCCAGCCGTTCACGCGTGATGCCGTGACCAAGGGAAATAGGGATTCATTTTTATATATAGAGATATGGAATGGAAACAGATAATATTATGGTGACTAGGTACTCTACTGCATTAGGTCAAATATATACAATAATTCCTGGATGGATGTATCTCTCTTCAAGTCTTCACTTCAGTCATGGTGATAGGATAGACTTCGTCTGTGGTTATTAATATTCCTACTTACTCTTACATTGAAAAATGGCTAAAAATATCACTACACTAATTAATTTACCTACTAATAGATAATTTTACTCTTGTTTTACAAAGTAAGTAACGTTCTAGTTAGAAATCAAAATAAAGAAATAAAAAAAAATAGAGAGATAGAAATAGAATTTATAAAATAAAGTTGGAATTTTTTTCTTAATAATCTATAGGTAGTTAAATGTTTTAAGTAAGACATACCATTTTATTAACTCAGCCAGTGTGCTCCGAATATGCAACACTAAATTTTATAGGTTTTCTTCTCGGGAGCTATGTAGGTAAAGAAAGGTAATAATAATAAGTATATAGTATGTAGGTAAAGGTAATTGCTATATATTATTATTCTCTTTGGGTAATTGATTTACAGGAAGGAACGCAACAACAACAACCACAACCACCTTTATCCGATTATTTTGTCAAAGTGCTTTTTTTTTTTTTGCTATTATACAAGTTTTTGTACTAGGCTTGTTGAAAAAAATATCGATCGATACATCGATATACTTATCGATACTATTTTTTTAATGTATCCATATTTTTGGGTTGAATTTAGAATCAAGAAATAAAGGGAAAGGGGGACGGGAGGGGGGTCCCTCTTTCAACCAAAATAAAGAGTCGCGTCCACGAAACTCAAAAGTCACTACAAAAACATAACTAACACAAGATTTCACGCGGGAAACTGGAGGAGAAGCGAAATTAATACAATGACACTGACATATTTTTAAAGATAAATATAAAGATCATTTATTTGCATAAACATGTGCCTCTAGGTAAGTAAGATGTTTACATTTTAAGTAAGAGTAAAGGGTTTTACGTTCCGTTTGCATCAATTTTGCACGAAATTCAATACCACAGACAATATACACAGATTAAATTGTCAAATTGTCCATTCTAGAGTAACATGTCGAAAACTATGCGTTTTCTTGTGATAACAGTGGTAGATAAATAACCAGAGATCAAACCCCTACCGGTTTTAAACCTTTTTAACCCTCAACTCCTGTTAAACAACTCTTAAGCGCAGCCTCAGATTGTTCTCTAAAGGTTAGATGTGCTTGAAACTTCGTAAGCGCGATTCAGGATTTCTATACAATTTTGCATCATTTGTATGGGATTTTACTTAGCTGTGATCCCAGCGCCATCTAGTGGTACAAGCTCTGAAAAACTATTTAGTGAGGCGATATCGGATAGAGGTCGCTACAGATGCATCGATATAAAATTCCAAGTATTGATATATAAACATTTATATGTGATCCCAGCGCCATCTAGTGGTACAAGCTCTGAAAAACTATTTAGTGAGGCGATATCGGATAGAGGTCGCTACAGATGCATCGATATAAAATTCCAAGTATTGATATATAAACATTTATATGTTCTACGAATAAAAAATCATAAATTATACTTTTTTTTTGACCAATATCTTTTTAACAAATTTAATTTGATGTATTTTTTGTTCTAAAGTAGTAGTTCTAAAGTAGATTAGGCCAAATAAATAAATTTTTAGAGGATGAATTTTCGCTGTCAAATCATACCGATATATCGATATTTTTTAATAAAAATATCAATGTCGACATTGATATTTAAAAAAAAATATCGATACGATATCTATCGATACTTTATTGCATTTCCGACATCTCTAGCAGTTACTGAGGGCGAGGCGGGCGAGGCAAAGTATAAATCTCTATGGGCATAGGTGGTTGGTTGCCGGCGGCACCGACCGGCGCGGCAGCAGCCCGAAGCCCACCATGAGCATGCCATGCCATGAGCCCACCATAGAAATCGCAGAAAAGAAATGCTGACTGATAGTGACATGAATGACTCGACTGACTAACAAACTTATGTCAAAAACGCTACTGACAAGACAAGCAAGCAAGACACCATCAACTCTCTAAATTCTCGCTTAGCGCTCTAAATTCTAGCATTTTATAAATATGAATAACATAAAACTATAAGTAATATATACATAATCTAATTATTTAATCATCATCATCATCATCCACAGCCTGACTTCACCCACTGCTGGGTATAAGCCTCCCTAAGCTTGTGCCATCCACCACGATCCTGCGCTAATCTGACCCATTGACGGCCCGCGACGTGTACAATATCAGTGCCCATCTGGCCGCCGGACGTCCTACGTTCCTGTACCCAGATCTGGGCCACCATTCAGTCAATACTCTACTCCACCTGTCATCACCACGCCTCGCTATGTGCCCAGCTCCATTTTAGGTCCATTATCCTATTCCCGACATCCTGGACTTTGGTCTGTTTTCGGATTTCGACATTTGGAACTCGGTCTATAAGTTTGATTATTAATATTTAATAATATATTATTGCTTGTGTAAATAACCCCTGTTTTGTCCTCTATGGTTGTGTTGTGTTGTCTCTATTGTTTTAGAAAATCACTTGGATGAACAAACTTTTTTTTTGTTTGTTTTTTTTTACAAAATAAAAAGAAAAGCGCTGTGAAGCTGAGCGACTATACCGCCCAATCGGTAACATCTTAGGCTCAGTCTTCTTCTTCTTCTCTCTCACTTCACTTCTTGGTTACTTCTGGTTTCACTTCACTCCCCGGCTTCTTCTTCTCTTTATTCCTTCTTGATCCCTCTAGTCCTTCTTCCTCTTCTAACCAACTCTTAACACCGGCCATCTGCTAATACATAGTCTCTCAAAGTTTATGACACTAGCGTGAAACGGACACTGGCAGAATTGTGACAAACAAGTCGCAGAAGCCATTAACCAAGAAGTGAAGTGGACTTCTTTTGCCATTTTTGAAGGAGCGTGTAGTGCTCTGCTATTTTAATTAGTTTTCTCGTGTTTTACTAGGTTTTATTATGTAATTTCGGTGGCATTTTACTAATGAAGCTATGGATCTATGGATACGTAACAGGAGATTTGGCAAATGGAATGGGGGAGTATTCAAGACGTTTTCTCATTTGACGAAAGATTTCCGTTGGAGTTTTGAAAGGACAAGCCGCCATGTTTTTTCAATTGACTCAAATTGACGTGACAAAGTAATACATATTTGAAGAAAGATTTGAAGTGAAGTCAAAGTGAAAAGATGAAGAAGGAAAGAAAAGAAGAAGAAGAAGAAACCAAGAATTGAAGTGAAACCATGAAGAATATGAAGACCTATATGATGAAGACTAAGCTAAGATGACGTTACTGATTGGGCGATATAGTCGCTCAGCGACAAAACAAAAAAAAAAAAAAAGAAGTGAAGTGACGGTATTGGGTAGGGACCCTACCCCCTGCCTGAGGTACCCTACCGTAGGGTACCTCAGGCAGGGGGGGTCACTTAAAACAAGTGGCTTGGTGCCGTTTTCTTGCGTAGACCGTAGCGCAACCTATTACCAAATCCGCGTAAAATAATGTACAGTTTAGTTCCACAAACTAAGATAGGTAGCGTAAAATATTTTTTTAGATCTGGCCTTTAGATTTTGTAAGGTTGAAGTTGTCATTGCTAGGTATATTCTCTTTGCAGAATCGAGAAATTTTTTTCTTTGAATCTGACAGACTGACATTTTTATCGGTTGCTCATTATTTTTTAGATTTTAGATTCAACGGATTTGATAATAGATGGCGCTACGATCGAAGGCAACATTATAGGTGACACTTTTTTTCGCAAGTGGGCTCTCTATTCCCACCTCAGGGTACATCTCTACCTAATCTGTGCATGGTACAGATTACGTCTGTTGTGTTCATCCCATCCATTCCATTCCATCCATTCACATCCCATTCACAATCACATTCACAGCTCACAGCAGTGCATGTGCATTCACGTTACATTTTTTGTCATGTGGAAAGAAAAGCGAAAAGCTATTTTAGTTTGTGTATTTAATTAAATTTATTTAATTCCTATTTATTTTGTGTAACAGACGAAGTGAATATAATTGCACAATGTCGAATTGGGTAGGCTATGCTGTGTCGGTGAATTGCGGTGAGACACTCGGATGCTATCAAGGGACCATCTTGGAGGCCGATGGGATGACAATAACACTCACGAAAGCCTTCAGAAACGGCTTTCCCTATCCAAAATCGCAGGTGACGCTCAAGTAAGACTAGCACTATTTCGAATGAACAGCATCGTGGGGCATCATGCAGCGTTTTGGAGTGTCTGTGTGTGCTTGCAGCGCGGCGGACATCAAGGACCTCCGCATCATCGAGGCGCGGGCGGAGCGCGCCGAGACGCACAGCACGGTGGGCGCCGCGCGCAAGCCCCGCGCCACCGTCTGCGAGACGCTGCAAGCCAACCCCGCCAGCACCGGTAACTTGACTACACCATTCTAACTACTCAGCTAATCCATCAAGCTATCCTTCAGTATCAAGTATCCAGTTTTTGGAAATGTAACAATTAAAATTGATTGTTAGAGATATTTATTTGCCACTCAAACTCTGGTCGAGGTGTACAGAAGAGTGTGCAGGTGCACTGTGCAGGACTATAAGTTACTCTAAGCAACAAACTCTACCGCTTGCTACAGCTGCAGAAGGATTTTGACTCGGCATAGTGCCTTTTCACTGGTGTTCTGTTTAAAACCAGTGTTTGGCTGAGAAGAAAAACTGGAATTATAAGTTGGTAAACTTTCAGGTAACTTGGCTCAATCAAGCAATGTGAGCAACAATAACAAAAGTGCAAACAGCCGCAACGCCAACCAATCTGCCTCACAACCAACGCGCTCCAAGCCTGTGGAGATCCTAGCCGCTCGCAAGAACAACAATCATGCAGGTTGGTGCTCCTATTCATAAAGATTTCAAATATTAACATTATATTGTATTGTAATGTTCGTCATGCACATGTTTTATTTTATTTTATTTTATTTTATTGGAAAACTAACAGCTTTATAACAACTTCCTAGAACATACAGAAAAAATTAACCTTAAGGGTAAGCCTTAACAAGTTTTCGCTAATAGGTACAATGGTAGTGGAAGTAAAAATTATAGTAGTCTTAAGTGTAACATAAGAAGGTAATTACCTAAAGTATAATGAAAAGTTTGAAATATTATAAAAAAAAAAGAAAGAAAGAAACAGAGCTATATGAATCAATTATTCTAGGATAATTAGATCACGATGTATAAGGGCTATGAGTTTAGATTCAAGGGTTTTGGGATATTTTCAGAACCAGTTAAGCTTGAGCAAAAAAGTTATCGTTAATAAGTTTTCTAAACATATTGCGCCTTGTCGAAAATAAGTCAACATGCATAGAAAAATGAGAATTAAAATTGTAAAAGTGCGTGGGAAGAAAGAGTTTCCACGATAGTTCGTTAGAGGGCAGGGAGAATAGAGTTGGAGGTGACTTTTGCGGGATGTGATGGGTGCCGTAACAAGCTTTATTTCAGCCAGTAGGGACGAGCAGTCGATTCTACTAGATGCTATGTTGTGGACAAAGAAGAGACCTCTCTTCTTCTAAAAAGAGGTAATATGTGATGATGCCTACAGCTCTTAGCGTAATCAAAATCAATATTTGAAATGTTTGCCTTAAAATTAATATAGCGTAGGAATTTCCTTTGCGGTTTTTCGAGAATATTGATATATTTATCATAACAAGGATTCCAAGCTTGGGAAGCGTATTTGAGTTGGCTACGAACCAGAGAGCAATAGAGGATTTTCATGGTTTTTAGAATTTTAAAGTCTTTGGTGGATGAACCCTAATGCTTTCATAGCTTTTGATACAATGTTTTCAATATGTTTCGCAAAAAGAAGCTTAGAATCGAGAGTTATTCCGAGATCAACAACGGAGTCGGTTCTTATAAGAGCCTGATCATTCTATAGCCATAAGTAGAAGGACTAGGAGATCTGCTAAAGGTAATGCAACAACATTTGAGAACATTGAGATCGAGTTTATTCACCGTACAATACTCATTGAGACTATTTAGGTCCTTTTGCAGCAAGTCAGAGTCATCACTGTTTCGAATAATTTTATAGATGTTGCTTGGGATTATCTTTTTTTTTAATATGAAAAATCTCTGCTTGTCTTTTCAGGTAGTTACGGATCAGGTTCGACGCCCAAGAGCCGCGGGCACGCGTTCGGCGGGCGCGGCGCCGGCGAGCCCACCGGCATGCCCGGCACCGGCTCCGGCGTGCCCACCGGCATGCCCGGCACCGGCTCCGGCGTGCCCACCGGCATGCCCGGCACCGGCGCGGGCGCGGGCTCCGGCGTGCCCGGCCCCGCGCCGCACGACAAGGCGCGGCGCCGCAACGAGGCCTGCTTCGGGCACGACGCCGACCCCGCGCTCGACGACGACTTCGACTTCGAGGGCAACCTCGCGCTCTTCGACAAGCGCGCCGTCTGGGCCACCATGCGCAGCTCCAAGGTTAGCATCGCTCGCTTCCACCGGACCGTATTCTACCATCTGACCGATCAGCTTCAACATAGATCGCCTTCGTTCGTACAGCCGGACCTGGTGCGCACCGCGGACGACAGCAAGTACCGGCACGACGAGAACGTGCTGGGGGGCGGCGCGGGGGCCGCCCGCATGGTCGTGCCCTCGGAGCTGCGCGGCGGCGTGCAGTACGTGACCGACGAGGGCGTGCGCGTGCCGTCCGTGTCGGGCGCGGCGCGCCGCCGGCTGTGGGCGGGGCTGCGGCGGCACGGCCTGCTCGACTTCGCGCTGAGCATGGTCGCGCGCGCCGCCTGCGACGTCGCGCTGCGCCTCGTGGGCGGCGGGCGGCGGCTCGAGCCGCGCAACGCGCACCAGGCGCCGCTGGTGGTCTGCGTGGCGGGCGCGCACCGCGGCGGCGCGGCCGGGCTCGCGGCGGCGCGCCTGCTGCGCTCACGCGGCGCCGCGCTGCACGCGCACGTGGCGGGCGCGCCCGGCCCCGCGTGCGCGCCGCTGCAGCGCGAGCTGGCCGCGCTCGCGCTGGACGGGGTGCCGCTGCACGCGCGCGCCGCCGCGCTGCCGGCCGCGCCGGACCTGGTGCTGGTCGCGCTGCACGACCCGCTCGGCGACGCGCAGGACGAGGCGGCCGCGGCGGAGGCGTGCGCGTGGGCGCGGGGCACGCGCGCGGCCGTGCTGTGCGTGGAGCCGGCGGGCGGCGGCTGGGCGGGCGTGGCGGCGCGCGCCTGCGTGCTCGGGCTGGCGGCGGAGGAGCTGGCGCCGGCGCTCGGGCGGGTGTACCTGGCGGACGTGGCGGCGCCGGCGAGCCTGTTCGCGGACCTGCGCCTGCGCTACCGGCCGCCGTACGGCGCGCTGCCGGCGCTGCCGCTGCATCCGGCGCACGACTGACGGCCGTCTGCGGGCTGCCGACGTGCGACCGGCGGAGATGATGACTCGTGATGTGCGCCGACGAGATCATTTATTTTAATGTTACGATTGTTTACGTGATACTGTTCGTCCAGATGAGAGTGATTATTTTTAATGAATTTGACGACTTGCTAATGCCGCTGTGATAGGTACTTAGAAATGACCTATAAGACATTTGTTGTGAATTCCCTACTTTGTGATGTTACATTGCTGTTTGTAGTTGTCTGTGAATTCATATTTTGTTTGTATCTAAAGTGAATATAATTATCATTTTGTAAATAGATAATTTTATCAATGATTGTTTTGTCAAATAATATTACTTGATTGCGAGTGATGTTGTAAATGTTGATACAAGTTTCGTCTCCATTGGCGGCAGGCGGCCCCCGGCCCCTGCAGGCGGCAGGCGCGGGGCGCTGCTGCTCGCTGCTCGCACTCCATTTTAAATTTTCAAGAAGGTGACGTCATATTGACCTGGTCTTCCTCTTCAGTGCAGTCTTGAAACAAGGCTTAGGAGAGCTTTTCGGTATTGTATTACAATCGTAGCGCAAATCATCTTTTAAAAACTAAACTGTACAAACTATCCAATATCGATCAAAGTAAAGCATTTACTAATAATTTTATATTTCAATAAAACATGTCATACAATTTGACTCCGCATGTATCATTCTACGTATCATTGTTCGGCGTCCCAGGACTCCCAGGACAGACAGAATGAATAAAACAAAACGAAATATCAATACTTAGTCCATCAATTTATTTAAATAAGAATGTAGATTCTCAAAAAGCACATTTCACATTAGTTTGGACAACAGAACATGATTATGTTATGACTTACACAACGATACAACTAATATAGTCAATTATATACAAGCCGGCGTTTGTCGGTTAATAAAGTACATCACATAAAGAGAGAACGCATCGATTGCATTTCTATAACAACTCTATAACAGAATAAATTAGATGCATCTCTTGTCTAGCGGTCCCACCGGCCACAAACAGAATGCAATTACATTTGAACAACAGTTACAACACGATTTAACAAAGAATTGCCAGTAAAGCATGAGAACAAGCAACATTTCTCTACAAGTAGAAAATGAGGAAACCCCTGCGCCGTGCGACAGCGGGACTGCATCTATGTATGTATATGTATGTACAAAAGGGCTCTGAAACCGGAAGACTGGAGATGCCACAAGCATGACCGGGCCAGCTTGTCTTGTACCATATTTTAGGCTTATCGCTCACATAATACTCATCCAATAGAATAAATAACACCATCTACCACCACATAACGAACAGTTATACAAAGGCAAATTATGCATTATGTTTCAGAACGGTAAATTTTTCAGTATTAAAATATTTTTGATAAGTATAAAATGTCGTGTGCGCTCAGAACGCAACAGTCTTTGGTTGTAAATGGCCTCGGCAACCTTCACCGATTCACTTCGGACCAAAATATAGAAGGGTCAGGCTATCCTACGTGTAAACGATACCAACTAGTAAAGGTGTGTAAAAAAATATTTAAAATTGTTATAAAAATTATTCTTGGAAGTGGATTATAAAATAGTAGCTCCCGCTAAATATCATTTATAATGCTGCTGCTGCACCTGGCCAACTTGTATGTAATTTAACACATCTTAATTTAAATGTTGGCCACATATTGCGTAACGCCAAAATAACGTTCTAATTTACGCGTTAAGACGCAGGTGAAGCAGTAGCACAACAAGAACGGATAGTAGATAGATTGTGTAATCGTATCGAGGCCATAAAGGTCTCCATGCCCCACTACACTGACGGGGCACACACACACACACACACACACTCGCGACTTATAAAACCTGAACCACATGGAACACAATGATCTACCTACATAATACCTTACCGCTAAGATCCCACGTAATGCTTATAGTAACCAGGGGCTCGCGCGGCGAACATTCGCTCACGTTCGAGCCAGACTCATACATTACAATAAATTGTAATAAATTAATTTAACTAAAAAACTCTTCACCAAAAATATAAAAACGAACTGCAGCCAAGGGACGAGTGGCTCCTTGCAGATTTTGGTAAAAATTTTGTTTAATAAATAATTTTTCGCATATTTAGTTTCAGACTAATTTTATATTTGACCAGTCTGATCCGAATCGTTTCGAGATATTCTTCAATTATTATAATAATTTGCTATTTTTATGTTTTACAATAAAGTGACGATACAACATTCCATATTGGTATGGGTAGTGCATCGCCATGCGCCAATCGGTTTATATCTCCTAAATAATACTACAACATCGACACGTAACTGTGACACGACACGACATGTCCACGATGTGCGACACGACACGACACATCCATAATGTGCGACACGACACGTCCATAATGTGCGACACGACACGACACGTCAACAATGTGCGACACGACACGACAAAACGTGCAAGTACGACATTAAATACAACTCCACAATTCACATCAATATTAAGAACTCACTTTCCCTTGATATGGCTAATTTACAAGTAACTTTAATTAAGGTAAGGATCCGTTTACCACATACATTGTGTGTAAACATTTTGCGCTAACTAGTTAAGAATCCGGAACCGCAGGTTCGTCGTCGGGCCCCATTCGAACTTAGATCAACTAAAATGTCCATCATTATAATCAGAGCCACTTCCACGGTTTTCCTGCTCTCTTTTTCATTCATACATTCCATCGCATTCGAGCGATGAACCACCGAAGGTCGAAGCCGACGTCGGTGACCGAACACCGACCTTCGACGGCGGAGCGCTCGCACGATATCTCTGCGGATGGCCCAGTGCCGAGCGTCGACAGGACCGAGCTGCATTCGTTCTCCTTTCATATATAAGGTGAGACAGAACTCGCGCACGGAGCGCTGCCCGGGAGCGAGGGAGAGGGCGCGCCTACAGCTCCTTCTCCTTCTCGCGGAGCGCGGCGGCGGCGTCGCCGTCGGGCGCGGCGCGAGTGTTCGCGTTGGCGTCCGCGCGCAGGCCGACGTCGCGGCCGGCCGCGCGCCGCATGAGCGCGAGGGAGAGGGCGCGCCTACAGCTCCTTCTCCTTCTCGCGGAGCGCGGCGGCGGCGTCGCCGTCGGGCGCGGCGCGAGTGTTCGCGTTGGCGTCCGCGCGCAGGCCGACGTCGCGGCCGGCCGCGCGCCGCATGAGCGCGAGGGAGAGGGCGCGCCTACAGCTCCTTCTCCTTCTCGCGGAGCGCGGCGGCGGCGTCGCCGTCGGGCGCGGCGCGAGTGTTCGCGTTGGCGTCCGCGCGCAGGCCGACGTCGCGGCCGGCCGCGCGCCGCATGAGCGCGTGCGCCGTGTCGCGCAGGCGCAGCAGCTCCTCCTGGATGCGCTCCGTGATCGCCTTGCGCGTCTCCTCCTCGCTCGCGTTGCTCCGTTTTAACCTGGAATGAGGAAGATAACTTGTTAATTGTCGATCGTACAGATTGGATCATTTTTAAATGTTTGTTTGGATGATGCGTCGATGGACATAGATATCTGAAGAAGGTGCCGCCTGTCGCTCCCGAGCACAACTTTTAGGGGTAAAATACAAAATACCATCCATGGCCGATTTTGATAGTAATTCCGTCATCTGAAAATAATACAGATCCGGGGGCACCACGGTGTCCTCGCAAAGCGGGCGTGATAGATCTTTGCGGTTACCTGTCGAGTATTGGATGTATCTGGATAGGCTCGCCGACGCAGAGGAAGACGTGTTTCCGGAACTTGAGCAGATAGGGCTCGGTGTTGGGCAGCACGCGGTCCATGCCCTCGTGCCACACCGGCAGCACGAGCGGCGGCGCCGCGCTGTCCGCCACCAGCCGGCCCACGCCCCACTGCGCACACACATCGTTATAACGAGCTTCATGATACAAATGAATCTCAAACGGCAACGATAATCATGTTCTCTCGCTTGCACACCAGCGCCATCAGTGATGTGAAAGCGAGGGATCGCCAAATAATAAATTCCAGTTGGTGCCTACCACGGATATGAGGTGCCTACCTACTTCATCACATCATCTGTGTACCTCAGGGCTCAATATTAGGCCCCTTCTTGTTTCTAGTATACATAAACGACCTTCCTTCTTTTGTAAAAGACATGTGTGACATTGTTCTGTTTGCTGATGATACCTCATTGGTTTTTAAAGTTGATAGATATAAAGAAAATTACGATGATGTTAATGCGTCTCTATCCCTAGTTTTAAAATGGTTTACGGCTAATAATCTCTTACTTAATGCCAAGAAAACTAAATGTATTAAATTCACTTTGCCTAACGTGGTTCACACACCAACTAAAATTGAGATAAATGGAGAAACACTTAATCTTGTAGATTCATCAATTTTCTTAGGGCTGACTGTTGATTCCAAATTGCAGTGGGGACCTCACATTGAAAGACTTGCAGGTAGACTTAGCTCCGCTGCATATGCAGTTCGTACGATTAGGAGTTTGGCTGATGAAGAGACAGCTAAGCTAGTATATTATAGTTACTTCCATAGTGTGATGTCATACGGTATCTTTCTCTGGGGTAAAGCAGCCGATATTCAAGATATTTTTGTTTTGCAAAAGCGGGCTGTCCGTGCGATTTACAATATGAAACCACGGGACACGCTAAGACAACGTTTTAAAGAAATTAATATTCTAACAGTATTTTCACAATACATTTATGAAATCCTTTTGCACACTCATAAATATATAAATAACTTTAAGAAAAAAAGTGACGTGCATAGAATTAATACTAGAAATAAGGATAAACTTTGTGTGCCTGAATTTAGATTAGAAAAAGTGAAAGGTTCTTTCATGGGAAATACCGTACTCTTTTATAATAAACTTCCAGATAATGCCACTAAATTGCCTATTCGAAGATTTAAAAGTTACATAAAAAATAATCTTATAAAGAAAGCGTACTATTCTATTGGTGATTATATTAATGATAAATTCGCGTGGCCTGATGTCGCTCTGCACCTCGACAGCTGATGTGTGCACAATGCCTTTGCTATCTTGCTTAGCTTTTTGAATTTTACTAACTTTACTTTTAATTTTACAACTAAGTTAGTTAAGAAATTAGCCTAAGTTTAGATCTAAGATGGATCACCTAAAAAAAGCTAGGCCCCAAACCGTGTTTGTTGTCCTGGTTCTTCACGGTATTGATCGCGAAGGAACAGAAGTAGAATCAACTAGTTTTAAGACGTTTCAAAGTGATCCCAGCGGTCCTACTGAATAAATGTTTTTGACTTGACTTGACATCAAGCCCCGCCTGACTCATCCCACCGCTGGTCATAGGCCTCTGTTCGCTTGGGCCACAATCCCCTATTCTGCGCTAGTCTGACGCATCTACGATATGCGATGTCGTCGACCCATCTAGCTGCTGGACGACCTCCTCTTCTATAGCCCTACTGCCCTACCTATTTATTGTGCTTGGCCGCAGCCACGGCCCTCTTCCGTCCGGGGCTTGGGGGGCTTGTCTTCGTGAACTTATTAGTCTTAAGAAAAAATAATGTTCTCTCCTTCCAACGAGGCTGCACTTTGGATTCTGGAGAAAGTACACAAAAATAACACTGAGTTGTGTCAGTAGGAAGGTATGGAGTCTTGTCGGAGTGTGGTTACAAAGCATGAAAGCGCTTGCTGTCCTTGAAAAGTAGCATAAGTGTAGTGTCCTCATTATTAATTACTATTCTAAAACACAAACTGACCTCTAACCCGGATCATTATCATGATAATGCAAATATGGTCTTTACGTATCTACATTATCATATGACGCACATAACATCATAATTAAAACACGGGAGGGGGGGGGCTGGGGTTTGCACCAATGCAGGCACGAGGCACCACTGGTATCTTGAAAAGATCACTGGTGGCCTGTGGTAGCGGTTCCGCTTTCCGATCATAAGGCCGTGGGTTCCAATGAGTTTTTTTGCTAGGTTGGCTTGGTATGGACACGTTATGAGGAGGGATGAAAACCATGTTCCCCAGAGAGTGATGAATATGAGTGTGGCTGGAGATTATGCAAGTAGAGGAAGGCCGAAAAAGAAGTGGTTGGATTGTGTGAGAGATGATATGAATGCGAAAGGAGTGGATACAGATTTGACGAGTGAATGGAGGAAAAATACATGTTGTGCCGACCCCACTTAGCGTGGGATAAGGGCAAGGGAATGATGATGAAATGAGATGAAAGCTGTTTGTTTTTCAATAAAATAAAAAGAACTAGTGGCACGACAAGATACCTTGAATCTGATGAACTCCTTGTCGACGTTGACCCGTCCCTCCGGGAAGATGTGCACCCAGTCGCCCCTTGCGAGCCGCTCCACGCAGAAGTCCATGGCGGGCTGGTGCACGCCGGCGCCGCGCACCACCGGCACGCACTTGCCGAGCGCGAAGAAGGCGGCGTGCAGCGCGTTCGTGAAGCAGATGTCGTGCGCCGCCAGCGACCAGCGCATGCGCCCGCCGCGCACCAGCGACACGCAGTCCAGCACGCCTGCGCGCACACACACACACATTAGCCGCGTACTGACTGAGCGAGCAGCCTCGCAACGTTCGTGAAACAGATGTCGTGCGCCGCCAGCGACCAGCGCATGCGCCCGCCGCGCACCAGCGACACGCAGTCCAGCACGCCTGCGCGCACACACACACACATTAGCCGCGTACTGACTGAGCGAGCAGCCACGCCACGTTCGTCGTACTAACTTTAGAGATAGAACTACCTTGTTCCAATTCAACACATGAAAACACTGAATTCATTTTTTGATTTGCTGTCTTTGATAAATATAAATAAGTACCCATCTAAGGGGTTGAGTCACGGATTTAAAGAAATGAGGGGATTGGCTATGGAGGCGTGGCCCGTGTCGCAACATCAAGTTTATTTCAGCTGGTTCGGTCAAAATCGGGCACTAGTCGCGCTTCATGGCTGGTCGCGTGTGCATTTACCAATGTACTCAAAATTAAAACTGATTCAATTCAATGTTCGACATACATTGTTGTGTTTATCTTGAGACCAGTCACAATTCAAGCAACAAATGACGCAATGGAATGTAAAGTCAACAATGCTCTCAACACTGCGTGTGTTGCGTGGTACGGCCGCTGGTGCGTAATTTGTTAGTGTGAATCGGTCAAGTAGCCAGTTATAGTGTTGCGTTCAGTGTGTCTGTTGCGCGAGTGGGGAAAATCTGGCAACATCGTGTTTCATATGATTATTATCAAATAGCCAGTCTATAGCCAGCTATTTATTAAAAAACGTATTTAGGCATCAAAACCCCACCCCACGAGTATTCTTTTAATAAGAATTGTTCAAAGCTTATTAGAACGAAATGACATCGCCATTTTGAAAAGTCAAAGTTCGTTCGCGACTAATACCGTGAAAATTCAGGGCAACAAACACGGTTTGGGGCCGAGCATTCCTTCAGGTGATCCATCTTAAAACTATATAGTCAAGCTCCAGATGATGGTGACTAGGTAATAAGAGTACCGTTTTTCTTGGAATTTAGTTTTTACTGCTTGCAAGCAGGTCATTCATCTTCTATTTGTCAGAACGTGGTCAGGACCTACCTGTGAAGAGTGTGGCGGGTATTCCCTCCCTCTGGGACAGAGAGATTTTCAGAGTTACGCCAATTGTACTTAAAACAGCTTGAGTATTGGTAACAAGTTTACAGCCTACAAGAAGTTCAACAAAAACAGGTTAAATTCAGGTCAGTCGATCCAGCAGGCGAGAGGTAGGTACAGGTATCACCGACCGCAGTGAAGTAGATGTATGTATCACAGTATTGTGCCGACATCGACAGCGCGTAGGTAGGTACATCACGCGCCGGGTTCCTGACTCCATGCATACAACTTGAATAACGACAACTTTATATGAATCAAACAACACAATACAAGTTATCGAGTCGTGAAGACAATGGCCAGACAGCGCCTCTGCTGACGAGCGGCTCAAATATTTTGTTTGGGTACACATCCTTCATTCAACTCATTGTTTTTTGTGCTAAATTATAAAAACAATAAAACTGTTTTTTAGTAAGTAGTTGAATGTGCAATCTGAGAAACGGCGGGACAGTTCACATTTAACGATACGATTTTTAAGTAGGTAATCCTACTACTATACGTATACTGTACGGTACCGTAAGCGATTAGAGTGGGATGGATGCTGAATTGTAAAATAAATAAATTGCTTTATTCAAGATTTTTACGAATGAATATGATGATTTATGCTGCTAATAAGTGCTAACCGATAGCTGTCCGAAACTGCACTGACTATAATGGGTAGGTAGGTAGGTACTCCTAAACCGCGCGATGCACTTCGTGCGACCTACAGTTCAACGGATCTAGGCATTCGTGAAGATAGCCGTTTGTCTGCGCAGAACACAATTTTGTATGAAAAAGCGGTCACTGCGCAGACAAACGGATCTAGATCCGTTGGAAGAGCTGTAGGTAGGTACCTACTTAGCCAAATCTGCTTGCTAAGGTGTTCGTGTATCGAACAGCTATTATTATTGTACATAATACATAAAACCTACACTGAGCAAGTTTCATAAGGACTACTTATTGAATAGTTGAATGTGGAGACGAGCCGCCACGGGCAGGGCCGGGGTGCCCTACTGGAGCAACGGCACCGACCGGTCCGTATCTACCGACCACACGTCACATGTGGGCATGTGCTCGCACTTACATAACAACATTAGCTAACAGCTTAGCGAAGCGAGATATTTATACAAAATTCAGTTTTCGTATTTTACAATGGCATACTTTTATGAAATTGTACCTAAGTCATTGTCGACTGTCGAGCTACCTAGAAGTAAGTAGGAACACCCAGGATTTAAAAGACTAAAATACGAATACATAGAGCTATAAGTTAAAATAAGAAAATGCTGATGAAATATGTAATGATTTAATTGATTGAATGAAAACGACATCGGCCAGCATCGGCCATCAAGCATGAATAAGTCCAGCTCGCTTCGATCCATCCCTTTACTCGCTTTTTTGTCCCCCTACCCAAACTCATAAATACGCAAAATTCTTATGAAATTGTACACTTAAAGTCATAATGAAATGACGTAGGTAAATATCTTGCGGTTGAGTTAAAAGCAAGGAAAATGATGTTTTACTTTTACTAACACAACAAGGACACTTGGCTAGAAGAGATGACGACCGGTGGACAAAGGCAGTGACAGAATGGTGGCCAAGAGACGCACATCGATCCCGGGGCAGACCACCAGCCCGTTGGTCGGACGACAATGGATGAAGATAGAAGCACGGAACCGAGAGGAGTGGTGGGTTAGAGAGGAGGCCTACGCACAGCAGTGGGTATTAATAGGTTATTGGTGATGATGATGATGAACACAACAATAATTTTTCAAAGAATTTATATTAAGTCAATAAAAAGTTTTATAGGTACCTAGGTACTAAACTTCACTAACACTACGACTATCATAAGTTATTTCAAGAATACAGACGTTGAGTGAGGATCTCATCTGATATGAAGTGAATAAAACAATAAATAAAAGCTGCCCTATCTGTTAGAATTACGTTTATCAAGTGGAGCTCGCTGTATGTAACGATTGATAACGTTCCGCTGGATTATCTATCGGTTAAACGGAGTGGTCGAGTCGTGCACCAATTTACTAGTTTATATCAATGTCAAACAGCTTTATGAGAACTGCGATGCTCCAAGTATCAAGCCACATATTATAGTAGATAATATCCTTATCCTAACAACTCGTCATAAAATATGACAACAAAGAAGGCGAAACCATAAACATAGAGCGAAACGCTTGTACAGTTCGCCCAACGGATCTAGGCATTCGTGAAGTTAGCCGTTTGTATGCGCAGAATAAATTTTTGTATGAAAAAGCGGTCACTTGCGCAGACAAACGGCTAACTTCACGAATGCCTAGATCCGTTGGGCGAACTGTACCTTTGTCATTACGAAAGTAAATGAGGATGTTTTATTGGTGTATAACACGTAAACGGGTGCGGCTCCTCGGACAACGCCTGACTCAGAGCGAATGGCGAATATAAAGGTTCTAAACAAGGGACAAAACACGGAACACTCATACTCCTGTCGGAGGGCCACCCGGCGCAGGAAGAAAGAGGTGAAGCTTTTCTAATATGTGAGTTCGGCACAACACGGCCCGGGCCGCGATTGCTACATCGCAGCCGCCTCCAAAATAACAACACCAATTTCGGATGATTGCTTCAATCTGTCCCAGACAGGGCAGAGCTGGGGAAAGCTTTTATTGAAACGAGGGTCATCTGTCAATTTAATATTCCCGACGCGGCGGGAAGCCCAACAAGGAAGCACTTATTTTATAATGAGCCCTTCGGAACTTTCAGAAGACTCGGCGTGATGAATTCGAAGGAAGGTTGAGCAAACGTCTATTAACCGCTATCAGTGGAGTTTTGAGGTCATTGTCATTCCACAAATTGTCGCAAGCGAGTCGTGGGCGAGTGGCGATTCATTTGTTTGCAAATTGCTTTTTAGATCATCCACATTCTGACCCGAATACAAACGCTCTGAAATCACGAACTAGGGCGAACGTGATACCATATCTTTGCTTAGTTTACGTCATCGACTAGAATAGTGCGTCGAATTCGACATTCTTTATGAGGGGCAGGCTATTCTCTAGCGACGTTTGATCATAAATCTTGCAAGCTATGACATTGTAAGGGTATTTATTCGGTTACAGAATACAGAGAGGCACAGGGCCTCGCCCGAGTCCCCGGCTGGCTAAAGCCCGCCCTCGGGTTCGCGCGAGTAGGTACACAACGCTCACGGTCAATAGAACATCCACCTTACCGTATAATATCGGGATAACAATAGGCATATTTGATCCAGCCCACAGGCTAACGCTTCACTTACTATGTATCTAAAGCGTTTTCATTACGAGTATATTGACTGGGCACTAAGCAGTGACCTGCATTAATGGTCATTGGTTATACTCGTAATATAACTTATTATGTAGAAATTATCGTTGCAGTTGTGAACCATTTTGCTTACAAGCTATATGTGGTGTATTAAGAAATCAAATCTAGGTAATCATGGATCGGTCACATTTTTGGTGTAGATTATAGTAGGGATGTATAGTTGGTGGACTTACCCCAGAGGCCCGGGTCGTCGAAGCAGGAGTGGTGGTTGGAGACGGTGAGCAGCGGGACCCCGCGCGGGCGGTGCCGCACCGCGCGCGTCAGCGCCTCGCGGTTGTACACCGTGGTCTTGTTCAGCAGGTCTGCAACCGACACGTCACACGCGTTACCGCCGGCGCCGGCGCATGTCTGCCCTGCCCGCTCTAACTACACTCCGGTAGCCATAGCTTGTACTGATGGAGCTACACTAAGGGTCATCCGATAATGGAATGCTGCCTCAAGCCGTGATTTCATCCAAATAAGCTTAAATGGTGTAAAAACAGACCCTGCGTTCACGTGATTTTTAAAGATGTTTCAAAGTGATAATTATATGGAAAAATATTTATGGACTTTAAAGTGAGCTCTTCCATGAGTAAAGCGGAATCAGACTGGCGAGTGGCGGACTATCGGAACAAACAACTAGCGTGTTCTGATATCTTAAATCTAGCGTACCTGCTCCTGGTTGCATAAAATATATAAATTAGTGGTTTGGTTAGTATTATTTTAATAGTTCAATAAGTAATCTGCATCCACAATATACCTACATTAGAATGCATATTTCATTAGCATCTTAGCTAAAACTTGACTACCAACTTTAAACTAGAGGCAAGCGAACTCGTAGAGCCTGCCGATATGTACCGAGAGGTAAATGTTACTTCACACAGCCTACCAACCAAACGTACAGCTGTAGGTAAATAGCTAGGATTTTTTTTATTTTAAAAGCTTGTACTCATTATATGTATACCTTCTCGTATAATTAGTAAGTTGTGAAACAAGACTCGGCAGGCACTTCGCTCAGACAGAATGAACATTAAAATAATTTCTTAATACCTACTATATCCATCTCGTCCTTCTGACTTATCTAGACATAGACATAGACATAGACATAGACATTTATTTATTTGCCACTCAAGCACACACAAAATACAGTAACAAAATGAAAACAAAAAAAAAAAAGAGAATACACGTAAAAAACAAAAAGCCTGTCATGTATGTGTGCTACAGCAGCAAAAGGGCTTCGACTCAGCATAATGCCTCGCCACAGCGAGGTAGCGAGGCGCTGGTATTCTGTCGAAAACCATCGGTCAGCCAATAGACCCTGTGAGGGTATTTATGTGGAGTGTTGTGTTCCATAAACTAAATAAAATATAATGCTTGCCAAGTAAAAAGTAAATACAAAAATTAAGTGAAGGTGGTTAAATTGTAATATTCGGTACTTACATAAATATTTAATAACAAATAAGCAAAGGTTAAAATAAATAAAAATAAATACATAAAAAAAACAAAAGTAAGTAGGTAACTTTACCTACCCTCTAGCAAGTGAAGGGCGCACTATTACTATTTATACCAGACAACCCAGTTTTTTGTTCATCAAGTAGAAAATATTTGTAACGTTTTTTAAAAGTGTACTTTGATGTCAACAAACGCAAAGGTGGGGGAATATTGTTCCAGCACTTGGTTGCCTGGTAGCGAAAACTTCCCCGAAATGCCACAGTTTTGTGCTTACTGTAATGCAGCAAGTTTCGTGTTGGCCTCTTACTGTACTTGCTATTAGGTTGGCGAAGTTTCTCATACAGATATTCTGGTGACTCGGACTTTAACACGGAAAACACTAGTGTTGCAAGGTGTAAATGCCTCCGCGAGGCCATATTAAGAGTGGAAGCATTGTTCAGGTATGGTGTTATGTGAGATCGCGGTGGCACATTATAGCAAAATCGGCAACACGCATTTTGTATCCTTTGGACAAGACGAGCGGTTTTTGACAACAAACGTGGACCAAATACTACATCTCCGTAGTTTAACTTTGATAGTATTATGGACTCACAAACCTTTATTCGAACTTCCTCTGTCAAAAAGTTTCTTATTTTATATAGCACCTTTAACCTAAAAAAACAACTCTTGACCAGATTTTGAACATGACTTTCGAAACGAAGTGTGCTATCAAATAATATGCCTAAGTTTCTTGCTTCATTCACCTGCTCAACACTCTGACCAAGGATGTTTACGTTGAGAGTATGATTTGAGATGTCTTCAATCATACTTTTTGTGCCAAGAACCATGAATTTTGACTTTGATGGGTTCAAGACAAGTGCGTTTTCCTGGGACCAGACAGAAATTCGGGCCAGATCTTCGTTGATCTTGTTTAACTGGCATGGGACATCCTCAGGGCGCATTGGCAGATACAATTGCACATCGTCGGCATATAGATGGAACTTGCAGTGTTTTATGTGCCAACAGATGTCAGCACTATAAATTATAAACAGAAGTGGTCCAAGGATTGACCCCTGCGGCACACCACGATCAACAGACCTTAATGACGACGAGAGATGGGACCCATCTTCCCGGGAAATTCGTACAAACTGAGAACGGTTGCTGAGGTAACTGTTAAACCATCTTATTGACGGAGCATCAACACCGTAATAAGACAGCTTAGACAGTAGTAGAGGAACATCTATCGAGTCAAACGCACGCGAGAAGTCAAGCAGCACCAAGATTGAGCCCAACCCTTGATCTTGCTCAGCAAGTATGTTGTCTACAACATCTAACAAAGCAGTTGTCGTTCCTCTACCCTTCCGAAAGCCCGACTGTACATCAGGTAATATATTATTTCGTTCAATAAAACCACTCAGTTGATTGTATACTACTCGTTCAATAACTTTGGAGAGGACCGGAAGTATACTTATTGGTCTCAAGTCTTTGATGTCAGTTGGTTGGGAAACTTTAGGTATCGGATTTACTGAAGCAACTTTCCACTGGCTCGGAAAGGTAGATGAAGCAATGGATCTATTAATGATATTAGTTATAACGGATAGTGTGTGGGGTAAAGTCAGCAACACCATATCTATAGATAGCCCGTCCACACCTTGCGCATTCGTTTTAATAGACATTAGAATTTTTGCGATTTCAGTGTCATTCACCGGCTGCAGAGAAAATGTTTCGTCAGAATGTTTATTAAATTCAAAAAAAGTCAAATTGGATATAGGGATTTTATATATCTGACCTGACGGGACTGACAATAAGTTAAATTATAGAAGGTATTATCTTATAATTAGGAACTTATCATTAACTTATTACAAAAAAGTAACAGACTACTCGTATTTTACAGTTTTCCGATTTATCTCGTAATTTTTTCATAAGACATTGTTGCCTTTGAGAGTGTACAAATTTGCGCCTTAAACAGCTGGAGGTGGAGGTATCTTTTAATTTTAATCTGATCATCAGATACTGTACCACAATTTTAGCAAAATAAAACTTTACTTTAGGTACTTTTAATTGTGTTGAAGTGTGATTGGTTTACAGCTCATAAGAAAGAGACGGACAGACAAACATACGGATAACAAAGCGAAACTACTAGGATTCGTATTTTTCTTTTAAGGTATGGAATCCTAAACATTAAGAAACTCCTTAATGTAAAAGTAATTTACCCATGGTTAGCTTTGGAGTTTACCTATTAAAACTATTGTTTTCAAAAAAGAAATCTAATAAAGATTTGTCTTAGGCCGCGAAGATCGAACTCGCGCCACTTGCGTCACAGACGAGAATTCGTCCACTCCATTGAGGTCAAATAATTAAATGTTCTTTAATATTTTTTCAAGATCACCATTGTCACATTGCATCAATAAATAGATAATCAATCAATTATCAGTGGATGGGACGTTAACATTCATAACTCTACCATTATCAGACACAGAAGATATTGCAACATCACTACAATGAAGTTGGACTTAGATTTATGCTTATGGTTATGGAGACAGACCTGATGATGCAGAATCAGCATTTTGTTACAACTTAATAAAGAAAAGCAGTCTTAAATATAATATGTACTTTGACAACTGCATTGATTTTAACTAACTTCAACATTCCACACTAGATACATCAGTAATGATTTGAATTCAATTTAAAACATCATCATCATTGTTTGCCTGCTCATCCCACTCACGCAGGGTCGGCACAACATTCATTTAAAAAGTCATGTCTTATATCCTAATAATATGAAAGCAGACATACAGTTTTTTTAATTGTAATTTGGACAATAATTAATATCTGATACTTAATAATTAAAAATTTGTAAACAATTTTGAGCATCAATATTCAGTTGATAGAATATAGGAGATGTGAGAGCTTGACTGACATAATATTCATGATAATAGATAAATTAATATGAAATGCGTCCAACCAGAGTGTGTCTGTTGCTTACATTTTTAATTTGTTATCACACAAGTTATGAACTGGAAACATTTTGTGTTTTTATTAGCACAAGGTTTAATATTTTTGTAGATAATACACAGATAAGCAAGAAATATGCAATTGTTATGTGAAGTTGAATGGTGTTTTAATGTTTTTCGCAAAGCTAACAATGCTGTTTCAATTTTATTGCCAAATGAGCGAACATCAGAATAAATAAATAATAACATCCAGTTGTCCGGCACAACACCAGGAAGGAAGCAGAAGCTGCATACAAATCACTTATCAAATGATAAACAGTTTTGTATCACATTATGGACATTTTATGTTAACTCACTTTGGTGGCTGACCAAGGACAGTAAGTATTACTTATCTACCTGTGAATATATAACACTGACTAACAGTAGGTACATGCTGTTCTCAAGGCTGCATTTTGTGAATGTTTACATAGCAGAGCCAAGTGCCGCTTTATTATGTAACAAAATTGTTTTGTTATGTAAAAGGTGAACATGATTAGAGGTAAACAGTAGGTACATAGTGTTAAAAAGATTTTTGAAAACAAGTTACCTACATAATTAAATACTTAGAAATTTAAATCATTCTTATCATAAGGATTATTTTATCAAAATATTTGAAAATATGCTTTCTTGATGCAATAGAAAAGTCAACCTATGAAATAGAATGAATAGTCAGATGGGATGTGATTTACAAAGTTTAGTAGGTAAGTACTGAAATAAAATCAATGACCTGGTTTATTGAGATCATTCAGGTCCTGTCCACTGGCCATAAGAATGGGATTATCAGGTGTCTCAATCACTGAACATAACTTTCGTTACAAGCACACGCCATCACGACATGCTCTGTAAGTGGTTCAAGTAGCGCTGAAGCAAAGGAAACCTGTTTCAAATAGGTGCCTGTGAAATACCCTGTCCGTATGCCTTATTGTTTAATTCAGATGGTTTCGCGAATGACCGTGAGAGGGGGAAGCCGAGAGGTAAGTCTACGCACCGAGAATGATCTTGCTGAACAGGCCAACCACTGCCACTGTGATGGAGCTGGCGCAGGACCACAGCCGCCCAGGGTTCCGCATGCGAGGGATGATCCAGCCGATGTCGTAGCCCATGGTCGCGGCTGGCGCTCACACACAATCACTAGGATACACTACGTCGACATGCTCACTGTGATAACTTTCGAGTAAAAAAATCAATTCAATTGAATTTCTACTTTGCAATGCAATACGATACGATACTCGTGCGTGCGTGCAACCTTCTTTGTGCGGTAAATGATGAATGAAATCAGAAAATGAATTAATGAATGATTGAAGTGTTTGATTGAATGACGTTAAAGAACTGGATTTGACAGTGACATAATTTTATGACAGTGACATATTTGAAAATGTTGCGTTGTCTACACGCAGAATTCCGTTCTAAAACTGTTTGTTACGAGTCATAATAAAAGCATATTATATCTTAAAGTAAAGAAGATAAACAACAAAAATAAACCTAAAATAGCATTGACTCCATGGTAAGAAGTAGGCTAGGCAGTTTCACTTTTCTTTCTGCCTTTTCATCCTTCTAGGATCATTGTTACGATTGTAGAATGGAAAAACCTAATTATCTTGCTTGCATACCAAGACAGCCAGCAGGAGCTCGCTGCAATTTGGGTGCAATTAACAGTATGTTTCTTTTATGAGCCCGCCGCGATCCGGCCAGATCTATGTCAGGTTTGCCGACGTCTAAACCGCATTAGAGTTTCTGTCCTACTTACTGTATTAGTAGGTAAGTAGGTCCTTAATCTAAGTAAGTCGGTAGGTAAGTAGGTACCTAAGTCTTTAAGGCTGTCATTAATAAACACGAACTAGGGTGGTATTAGCGCTAATCCAAAGCATAAGGCTGTAGTAGGTCAATTCAGTATTAATAAACAAAGACCAAGGAAGAACTAAGCTAATTCGACTCTACTCTCGGAGTAAGAGTTACTCCTAGGCGCCACCTAGTATAGAGATGGAGTAGGCAGACGTAACACCAAAAAGTTTTAGAAGAATAAAACCTCTTTGAATAAAACAGATTGTCAAATACAAATTATTGTCTATCTCTGTCATTAATTATATGAATGACAGAGATAGACAATAATTTTGAATGATAATATCATTCGTTCATTCACTCTTTTTCTACTAATCCCGATGTAAGGAATGTATTACTCATTCGAGGCTACTACCAGTTTATTAATAACATCAAAATATTCAAGTTGCTCCTTCGCTACTAAAGAAGTAACAAGTCTGAGAGTAGTCTCGTATTAAGCTAGAATTAGGGTAATCTAATTAATAAGGCCGTAAGATTTTAAACGTTGCATTGCATGCACTTAGGAAAAGAACTAGGTAGGCACCTACCACGATATTTAGATGCTACAAGGTTATGCAGAAATGTTAGGTAGGTAGGTACATACCTATGTAGGTAGGTTAGTTGAGTAAAAAATAGTTTTATAATAATTTATTAGGTAAGTATACTACTTACGACAGGTAAGTAAACAAAACTTAGATCTAAGTAGCTAGGCATCTAAGTGGCCGACCTACCTATTTTGGTACACGACTTTGGATTAGGTGATAAAAGAAGACCATAGCAGTAGGTAGGTAGGTACCTATTTATCTCTAACTAATGCCGATTGTTAGTCTATGTGCGGGGTTTGATGTACTTATATTATTTATAATCCTTCAATGGGCCAAATACCTAGTCTCCTTCGAGTCCAGGCAAGAAAAGGAAATATGATGGGCCTAGTAACAGACAAGGATGATATTCAAATAAATTGCTTCTAATTCAGTATAATTTATTAGATCATTACATAAATATAGGTGCTACCTACACATAGGCAGGCACTAACAGATTGATTATTTCACATGGTACCTACTACGACTAACTGCTCCTGTCTACCTACATCGTCTGGAAGGCGTCACTCTCGATGTGAGAGGGTCGGGGTCACGTCACCAGCGCTCCTCAACTGCACAATATGGCGAACCGGCGCACGCTGACGCTGGCGGCCGCGGCTGGCAGGGGTGGTGCTGACGTAGTACCTGCCCCACTTGCGCGGGTAGTACAGCTGCGCGAAGATGGCCATTTCCGCCTGGCTGCACGCGTACGTTACTGCGCACAGGAGCAGGATTCCCCTCAACCACAAGCTGGCTTTATCCATGTCTCGGCTAGAGCTCTACTGGCGCGCCTAGAATCTGGTGGTTGTTCGCACGCCGCCGCTTGTGCACGTACTGACACATCCTCCAGAATGCTGGTGTTAATTCTTTTGTTCGATAACTTAATAGACGTTAAATGAATGTTATTATTTCGTTCACGCTTCAGACCGAAACAAATGATATTCAAAGTGGCATAACATTTCCGTTAACACGTTTTCCTACCGCTCACTGTGGAGCCACTTAAGCGAAGGACGTTAGTGCGCACAGGAGTGCTATGGGCACTGATACTGCTAACTGAAAACTTAATTTTACAAAATATTAGTTAAGGTTGTGCCTTGGTCGTGCATCAGACTACCATTTCAGACATCTCTAGAAGGTCTTGAATGCTTTAAAGATCTAAGAAGATATTTTACCGGACAATAAATCGATATAATTGAATGACGTAAAATTATGGATGAGGGAAATGTCTGTTTCATTTAAGTACTTATGTAGGTACCTACTATTATTAGTTTAGTTAATAAAGCATTGCTTATGTTTTGTTTACACAGTCTGTACCTACAAATGGTAAGAATATTTCGCCAATCCAATGAAGCAAGTGAGTGCTGTATTAAGTGTACCAAGGTTCTGTGTCTGTTAGTCTGCGGTCGACTACCAGTAGGTAGGTACCGATGTTTTTGTTGAACTTTCCTACATGAGGCTACGGTCGGATCTAGGTCACCAATGAAATACTTTTACTCGCTGTTTACATGCACCACACCAACATACCTACACTCTCAAAGCGTAAGATCATAACGTTTACCCTTCAGATAATTACGCCGAGAGGGCACTCAGAGAATGTAGAGTTTTTAAATGTTATAACATCGACTCCGTGGCGCAACGGTAGCGCGTCTGACTCCAGATCAGAAGGTTGCGTGTTCAAATCACGTCGGGGTCAAAGTGTTATATTTTTGGACAAACTTTTTGGCTCTAGGAAAGTAGATCAATGCTTTTGTGTCGCGGCACGCGGGTCAAACTTAGATTTTGTGTCAAGTTAACGATTTCGATCTACAAATACTTAGTTCGAAAAAGGAAAGTGCTGTACAAATATGTAGTTTTTACTTATACTGCTATTTTCATAAAATAAAACAATATTAAGCTATCCGAGTTTTAAACTTATTTCATTTACTGTGGTATGGTATGGTCCCGGTTGTATTGAGCTTCAAAATATTGAATAGCGCCAAAAAGTCTGGAGATGCCGGGGATCGAACCCGGGGCCTTTCACATGCAAAGCGAACGCTCTACCACTGAGCTACATCCCCGATGGAAGCATCAACGAAAATTATTATTTTCTGCAACCACATTCAACCAATACCTACTACGCTACTACCAACCCGCTGCTGGGCAAATGTCTCTGGCTGGCCCCCAAGTTCTTGCATCCCTCTTTATACCTTTCCGACAGTATTTTATTATAAGTGTTTGAATTGCTTTAAAAAATAAATTCTCGAATTCGAAAAATAAAGAAAATTGAATCTCGTCTGTAGGTACTTAATGTAGTACCGATGCCCCCTGTAACTCGACTAAAACGCATAAAAAACTGTTTTATATAGGTACCTAGAGTACCTACCTACATGCTAGTTGAGCAGTCACTAAAAGTAAGTACTACGTTTAATTACCTACTGGTAATATAAAAAAACATTTAAGTAGGTAAGTACCTATTTGTGGTGTTTTCTCACATTGCAAGTTTTTTCAAGAGCGAGTTGAAGTCTTTTGTATGGAACATGTGTAGTTCGCGAACGAGCGCCCAATTTGGTGACTAATAATAATATGAAATGAATATTGATTAGTTCTTCGAGTACTTACCTACTTACCTATCTTTATTTTAGGACTAAAACTAAATAAATTTACCCGGGGAGCGGGGACTGAGAATATGATCTGATCGTTGCTATTACAGTTTTTCCAGGGGATTGCCATTTTGTATTAGAAGTAACTTATTTATGACTGTTCACAGCTGCACGATATGAGATATAGAGTAGGTGCCTGCTTTAAAAACTAACTCCATGATGCAATTTATATAAAATTTAAGTAAACCTCTTTACAATAGCTGCTGAACAATAAGCCGTCTGCGCCTGCGCTGTAATCTGCGCGAAATCACAGTAATCCCGCGCCCCGGCTAATTGCGTGCGCAGGGTATAAGGGGGAGCGAGGGGGGGGGACTCACTCGCTCCGCAATTACCTACACAGGAACACCTATCCAGAGCAGGCACCTCAAATGAGAGAAAAATACTTAATTTTTATATTACCTAGGCCTTTTATTTTCATACATAGTTTGCTAATCACGAAGCTATAAAAAAGATATCAAAAGCTCAAATCATTAATTAATAGCCTCTAGATACGAGAAATGTACCTCCGTGCGGTGCGATCGCGTGCACTGATTGTGCGCGCGTGAGTCGCGGGTTCGGTTCTCCGATCGACAACGTTTAAAATTAACTGCCTAGCTCTTTTCATACGGTAATGCGCCTAGGTTGCACATCGGTCACGCCGACGGTACAAGCGGACGCAAAAGTTTAATTTAGCAATTGTCGACCTGTCCGGTCCGGACCAGTGCGGCTTATTATCTCGTCATTCGCAGACCAGAGTCTCTATTAATAGTCGCAAATAAATCTTTCTTAATTAAATTTTGATTATCTTATGAATTTTGAGCCTAATAGTAGCGAGTAATTGCTGCCTCGTGGCCTTACTTGTCCAAATAAAACGACATTAAAATTGTCCCTATGCTATGAATTTCAATTTCAATTTATTCATAAAAAGTAATACATAAATATACATTATAAATTCACTACGAGCCCCGCACTAAACTCAAGGTAGGTAATTTATTTGCGAGAAGCACTTTTGCAGCGAAAGCTCCAGCTACAATCTGTGCGTCGGTAATTGTGGATAAAAGCTGTGTGCGGCGTGCTTAGGCGCACCGGCCCTGATGGCTAAACATCCCACTTCCACCAGAACTGCGCCTGAGATCCACACATTAACACTCTGAGTGCCGTAGATGTACAAGTGGTATCTATTATGGCAAACATAAGAAAATCATATTTTGTCATGTGGTTTTCATAACACAAGCTCTGCTTACCGGATGATGCTGTGTGAGATGTCCAGCAATATTTATTTGTATTTTGGCTAGCTATACGAGATTTTTTTTATTAATCAACCTATCTTGTCCCACTGCTGGGCCATGGTCTCCCCCAAACTCCTCCAATGGTCTCTATCCTCTGCCACGTTCCACCAATATCATCTCGCCAACATTTGCAGAGGTCGCACCTCTGCGTTGCCGTCCTTCTGTAATCCACGGCGTGACGATGTTGGCCTATTTTTCCCGGTCCATCGGGCTCACGTGACCCGCCCAATCCATACGAGAATTAATCACACAATAAACTTAATAAGAACTTATGAACAGAGATCGCGAAAGCTTAGGCAAGTCTACTAGACAATCGTACACAAATGGTAGAGAACAGTTAGCAGAAGGAAGTGCGCTTCCAAACAAGATGTCGACAGGTGCCAATAATATAAACTACTTATATACTTTTTGTTTGTAAATACATACATATTATACATAGAAACACCCAGACCCGGGACAAATATCTGTAGGTCATACAAACATTTGTCCCGCGGCGGGGATTGAACCCGCAACCTTCTGCGTCGCAAGCGGACCTTCGCCCACTGCACCACAGAGGTCGAAAGTCAATTAACAGTTTGTCTTTTTAGAATGGCTTTTGTTTTCGTTAGCTTTTCTTGGGAAATTATTACAAACCAAGACTTTAATATTTGTCAAAATGTTGTTCATGATGTTACGGACTTCGGAAATAATCAGGTCTGTGAAACATCAAATGTTAATCGACCTACGTTGCTGACTGTACCTACTGCATTGACATTTTGCATATTTTGTCGACTCGTGTGCTGACTCGTTTTGTTTGGAGTCTTTTTAGAGAGAGTAGGTAATGTTGAGGTGAAGATTACCAGTTTCTTGGATCAAAGACACTTGTGTCCCTAGATGTAGATACGGCCGATACAGAGCGGCTGCGGAGTGCTCAGCTCATGGACCTGACAGTGACATGGTTGTGCGGACTGACTGGCTGGGTGGTCCCGCGGTTATTAACAAGCGACTCAATATCGTATATATCCCGATAAGTGGCTCTTCTGATAGCCTCCGAAAGGTACCTGACGCAGATTAAGGTACCTACGTGATCTCGCTTTGAATTCGTTGAAGAGCAGGCTGCAGTTATATCTGATCCTAAAAATATATCAACTTTTCTCAGAAATGATCTATCAACTTAAGCTATTTGAACTAAATTCGTATTCAGTCTTGGGCTCGAATTCACGCGTTTGTTTCCAGAAACTAGCTGCAGGTTCGCGAAGAATGTCTTAATGTAGAAACTTACAAGATTTTTCTGGCAATAATATATGTCTTCCTTAATCAGTGCTCGGAATATTTGCAGCGGCTTGCGGAGTTCTTAATTGGAGATAATTGTGGGGTTTGATGTCGCCGCGAGAAGGCTGCGGGTAGAGAGAGAGACGCGAGCGGAGCTACAGATAAGAGCATAGCATCGCTGATGCAAATACTTAGAGATAGGTAGGTACCTACGAATACCTATTATAAGCATTTGCGAATTCATCCTCCGTTCAAAGGCTAGAATTTCATCTATTTACCTGATGAAGAAGTATTCATAAAAAATATTACCTTTAAATCCTAAGATTCCCTAACAATCACACTGATAAGAAACAATGTAGCCTGCAGTTACTTAATCGGGTTTTTATTACCTCCATAGTTATTAAACTTAGTAGCAAGTGATATAAGTAGACAATTTTTTTGGTAAAATAGTAATTCAAATTCAAATTCAAATAACGTTTATTTGTCTCACACAATGGTTCACATAAGATGCAGTTAGTACAATATAAATGTAAGAGCGAATTGTTTGAACTGTTTGTGCGAGACTGGTGCCTGAGATAGGTTTATGAAAACCTGTAATACAGGTCACCAAGTGCTCTCACCACACGGTTAAACATCTATTACATAAAATTAACAACTGCATTGAGGGTAGGCCTATGCCTATGAGAGAAAAGTTATTACAATACAAGTTATTACAAATAGTAGCTAGATATAAGAGATATTAATAGATATAACTGTCGAAACGCGCTTCCTATGCTAAATTGCGCGCTCTGCTAGCCGCTCCGCCTGTGTGAGTGAAGGGACAGCTCACCGCGACGTGTGTGTTCCCATGTAGAGCTCGTAACTATTATCGACCTCATCCGAGAGCGTCGAATCGCTGAGACGAGGGCTTTACTCTTTGTTTATTAGTTTATATTATCTACGGACTAAATCGCCTTCATCTGCGACAGATACTAGACTTTTTTTACATTAGAACTAAGTACTTAGTTATTCGTGGCCATCGTTATGCGCACTTTGCAGATAACAGTGATCAATCCGTTAGTTTATTTACTTACCTACGCATAGATCTTGCTAAGATAACTTGGCTAAGGTTTACAAATACCTAAAGTAGTTTTTCTCAAATTAAACAATACAAATAGAAACTACAACGTGTTGATTTTCTGCATTTTCTTGCCAAAATTAGGTAAGTAGGTTCACCTCAAATGTCTACGCATGTAACCTGCGCAAGAGTGATGGATGCGCCTTCAGAGCGGACTCGTTATAATCTGTTGTCCGCTTGTCCGACTGTCCGCTGTGCCACCCTCGTCACGTGACCGATCCAACAGCATACTAAACAGCTCCACTCACAGCTATTATTCACCTTTGAGGCCTAAATGCTTGATTTTCATTGAACCCATGATTTTTTTATCAACAAGCCTTCGGGTAGCGCGTCTCTTTCCTCAATTTGATTCATTAACCGTTGCTCTGTCTGTGATGTCAGCAGAAAACTAAGTTTTCGGTATTCTTTCCACTTCATCAACCATCAAGGTGAAAACGAATTATTCTACGGACATAAAAATTGCAATCACAATTACACTAACAATAGCTCAGAGGTTGCAAAGGTGCTAATTATAGTTATTCATTTGCAGACATAAAATAACGCTTTGAAATATAATGTGTGCACTTGGCCCATGCAGCCGGCGGCAAAGGACTCAACAACGCTGATATTTTTACGTTGCTCATTATGAACAAGTTAATTATTGTAAATCACACCACATTAATATCAAGCTTTCAGAGGTATGACTTTAATTTGATAGAGATGCCGAAATGTGAAATGTTTAGCATCCTTTGTCTAATATCCGTAGCATGGTCGATTTCTACAAGAGGACAAAACTAACATAGCGATAAATACGACCGAGATCCGAGTTTCTCTTAGATACTCGTATTTCGAGTTATGTATAACATTTATCATAAATCGATTCATCAATTGCTTTTTTTTCCGTAGTCAATATTTTATCTATGGCTCTCATAGTACAAGTAGGTACCTACCTACTAGGTTTAGGTTAGTTATTGTTCTCGGCTAAACTTGCTGTTTTTCAACGATCCAGAGATTATGCAAAACGGCCGTACATCAGCTTTAAACAATCAGCGAAGCGGAGAGACAAACGAGCGGTTGCCCTGAACCTGACGCACGCAAAAACCACCAGCCTCAGGAAACAGCGGGCACGGGCACCCGCGCAGTGCTGACGCACTCGCGTAGGTGATGGGAGTGGCTTATTACCTTGGGTATCATTGTTACTCAAAATATGGTTCATAATATAAACTACATTATTTTGTACCTTTGTTGTATTGTAGAGTAAGAAACCATAATCGTAGGCAAAATCACTATGTCGATATCTTTCTGTTGTAGTTTTTTTTCATAAACTTTTCACTATGAAGATTAATAATGCTTGACTTACCTAAGTACTTCAACTTCTCTTTCCCGCTTATCTTCAAAGTCAAAGTTAAAAAGCATTTATTCAGTAGGACCGCTGGGATCACTTTGAAACGTCTTAAAACTAGGTAATTCTACTCCTTTTCTTTCGTGACCAATAATATAATACCTTCCTCACACCTATCAAAATTGCCTTACACCTCCTTCCACCAACATCTATAGAGGCCCATCTACCTCTCAGTATGATCACACCTTCTTGCCAACATGGATCGTTTCCATTCTTCCCTTGATCGAGGTCGTGTGCCATGCGCTGAGGAGTGGGAAATGGTTCACGAGGCGACCGTTTTATGGAGGAGGCTTCCGGTGCCTCAGCTCTAATGACTAAGTATCCCTGAGAAATGTGTTCTAGTGAAATTATTCGCAGAGCGATCGTCGTTTTTGACTAGGTTAGGATTAAGACATTTGTGTAAAAAGAAATAAAATAAACAAGTCTATGTTATCTATATATATATATATAATGTATCTAAATTTTTACTTATTTACCTACAACCTGTACTGTGCAAAGGACTCCAGGCAATAAGCAAACGAACTGCATCAGACCTGCGCCTGCGACGGAAACATAATCAATAGGTACTTCTGATCAGCTAACGACTGGCTTCGTTGAGCTACTAAAGACTGCTTTGAACAATTGAATTGATGAGATGGCTTCGTTAGGGACACTGCCGCGTTCGTTTCAGATGCTTTACAATAGAAATGTCGCTGGTAATAGTACATTATGGTACTAGTGTGTAACATTGGTGATTACCGCCGAGGTGTTTTTATGAGCCGAGCCGTTAGGCGAGGCTCATAATAGAACAGAGGACGGTAATCATCAATACACACGTGTATCATACGACGTTTTTCAACACACTTGTGAATAAAATAACAATAAAAACTCATTTTCAACAGTGAAAACGAGTTGTGAAAAATGTTTCGCTATTGCGGGAAAAATTAATCAGTTTTCCTATGCGCGCGCATTGCGATCGGCCACAGACTATTTTTCCGCGCCGCGCATAGGGTTTGCGGCCTATTCTGCCACGTACAAAATGGGGAATTTAAAGTTTTCTTTTATTATAGAGAAAACAAAAGTTATATTTGAGTGAAAGTTTTATTTATTAAACACGTACGAGTTAAAATTATCTATTTAAATTAGAAGTTGCATGAAATGAGCAAGCAATAGGAACATTAATTTATTTGTTCTATTGAACACGATCTTTTTTCTGAATAAAAACTTTTTAAAGAACAAAGCAACTCAACCAATAAAATTAAAAAAAAAATCTATTACTCACTAGTGAGTTATAGTAATGAAAAAGTCACAGTTTGATTATGGGTGTCATTATGTGCCTAATTGCGGTGACCATAGAGCCACTTTATGAGCAAGTGTGTTGAAAAAATATTTTAATTTTACTTAATCAAGTCGATAGTACCTTTGTTAAATCTAATCAGAAAAACTCCAAGAGTCTAAAATATATAAAAGACACGACTCAGTTGTAAAAATTAACCTTTTTATATAAAGCCTTGATTGCATGGCACATTTGCACTTAAAGCTCATGAAGCTTTCCACAGAGAGCATCGGGACTGAAATAAATCGGCCGGTGATAACAGATGGAGCGTCATCAATACGCTGTCCTAGCCTGTATCTTATTTAGCTGGACACCAGGGCTGCTCGCACATATAATGTATAACAGAAATAGAAATAGAAATAGAAATATTTATTGCACTTATGTTGTTAGTGAGGAGTTAGTGTAATATGTATATTACACTAACACCTAAGGTTTATGTTTGAAACAATGTATTGTTTCAAACACAAACCCTGTTAGGTTTCAATTTGGTGTTATTTTAAAACGTTTTTGAATTTTATATTATTATTGTTTTCATCTTTTATGCTATCAGGAATTTTATTATATATCTTTTCAACACACTTGCTCATAAAGTGGCTCTATGGTCACCGCAATTAGGCACATAATGACACCCATAATCAAACTGTGACTTTTTCATTACTATAACTCACTAGTGAGTAATAGATTTTTTTTTTATTTTATTGGTTGAGTTGCTTTGTTCTTTAAAAAGTTTTTATTCAGAAAAAAGATCGAGTTCAATAGAACAAATAAATTAATGTTTCTATTGCTTGCTCATTTCATGCAACTTCTAATTTAAATAGATAATTTTAACTCGTACGTGTTTAATAAATAAAACTTTCACTCAAATATAAATTTTGTTTTCTCTATAATAAAAGAAAACTTTAAATTCCCCATTTTGTACGTGGCAGAATAGGCCGCAAACCCTATGCGCGGCGCGGAAATATAGTCTGTGGCCGATCGCAATGCGCGCGCATAGGAAAACTGATTAATTTTTCCCGCAATAGCGAAACATTTTTCACAACTCGTTTTCACTGTTGAAAATGAGTTTTTATTGTTATTTTATTCACAAGTGTGTTGAAAAACGTCGTATGATACACGTGTGTATTGATGATTACCGTCCTCTGTTCTGTTATGAGCCTCGCCTAACGGCTCGGCTCATAAAAACACCTCGGCGGTAATCACCAATGTTACACACTAGTACCATAATGTACTATTACACACATTGCATATGGTCCAGAATGAACCATTTGCAATGTTAACTACTAAAGCATACTTTATTTTACTGCCCTCTTATTTTGATATATATAATTATAAACAACTACTCGATATGCTCGCTCATAGCGAAACTCAAATATCAAAACGAACATTACCTATGTCTTTGCAGAAAATGAAATAGATTGAGAGTTATTTTCAGCTTGGATTTAGCTATGAAACGAAAGAGAAACGATTCTCTCTCGCATTCAAGATTCTTTGGAGGTGGTCAGTAGCACACCAGATGAATATTTGGCACATGCTCTTCATTACGTTCCTTACATGATAGTTCACATGCTCTTTGTAAAACTTATGAAACCTTAATAAAAAGTTATATCCTTAGTAATTTGTTCTTTACCTATCCTTCCTAGCTGAGTAGCAACCCTAATCAGATAAGGTTACACATACGCGTAATCTAATGTATGTAATGTATCATGTCCTATGTATCAGATGGCAGAGAACAGATAATTTGAACAGATCGTCGCGTCCATAGACTCCATATCTCTGCATTGGCTACACCCTCAACTTGAGCTTTAAAAAGTGGCTGGGGTCAATTGGATTTTTTGAGAAAATCGCTAGTGTGACTTTAATTTATGTCCTCCTGTTTGGTAATGGGTTTTATTTATTAATAGCTAAACTATCTGGCTATATGGTAACATTAATGATTTAGCTGTAAATATGCCCTTAATTTAGGTAGAAGCTATTTAGCATCCTGTGGGAAAGTGTTTCAATTGACCCCGTAATGGGGTCAGTTGCTAAGTAAAGCTTCTGAAAACTGTAAGGTAAGACGTGCATAGAAAGGTTGAGCTTATCAAATCCATAAGAGACCAACCGACTGAATTCAAGACATTAAAGAAACCTTGTGATTTGTATTTTTTTTAAAGAACACTTTTACTACTCGCTTAGTGTAGTGAATGTTGTTAATTGCAAATATCGGCAGGTCTTGATGCCCCTCTCCGGCAAAATGCCTGAGATATGAGATTGAATTTGCTTTAATAAAAACTGGTAGGACTTAAAAAAAACAGTCGTCAATTTAAGTGCTTGTCCACAATTAGGTTTATGTGCGAAGGTTTTTAGTACTGAGAGACGTATTGTTGTAATTTGAGAAAAAACCTAAATAAAACTATGTTGTGATTTATCTTTGACTTTTGTAAATATAAAAAAACCCGAAAGTTATTTTACTATTATCACTCATTTACACGAGTATTATGCTAATACTTAGAAGATGTAGGTAAAAAATAAAAGCTTTTTATATATGTTTTTTTTTGTATGTTACCCCGGAACTGACAATAGCAGGTCGTACGTAATTAGGTTATGGGCCCGGCCGGCAGACCCCGCCTCTCATTGTTCCGTCCTCCAATCGCCGCGACGGACACACAGACAGGCTTACGTCATTTGCCTATTCATAGCTTCCATTTTACATATGGATTTGGCGAGTAGTGTTGGGATTGATCACGGTAGCTGTTTCATCGATCACACATAATGAAGGGGATTCTGCAGGAGCTGTCAGCAAGGGATGATGGAGCTGGTGAGATGCGTATCTGAATAAAAGTCTTTATATTTTCCTTATGGATCCAAGAGGCTCATAAAAAAGGTTGAGATTCGGTTTGATCTAGTATTGTTTTTCATTTCATCAATTGTAATCCTGTTGTTCATAGAAACTTTATTTTTAACTCTCATTAGTTAGGTTTTTATTACCAGCACTCATGTGGGCAACTTTTCAAGCTGTCGTTATACAGTTGGTACCTACGTGTATGTGTGTCAATGAATTTGCGGTAGAGTTGTTTGAGTAGGTTCTACATACCTATGCTGTGAGTCAAGGGTACTTCAGACCACGAGCAACGAGTTTTTTATTTTCGTCGATTACGCAACAACATAATTTTTTATTGCTTGAACTAACTTGAATGTGATGATCAAATTATCTAGCCTAATGGTAGATGTGCGAGCTTTAAAAATAATCTGTGATTTATCGAGCATCATAACAATTTCCTTTCTTCAATCCGACTCCCTGCTGCACTCAAGTCGCCTAAACGTCTTACAGAGAGCACTTCAAGTAATAAATTGATAAAAATACCTGCGTCCGCCGTGGGAATCATCACAAATTATGCGTAAATCCAGGCAAATTGATAATTTATATTATATTAATCAATTTCGCTTGCGTGTTGGAATGCGCACATGCGATGTTATCTGCTTCCGGACGTCGTTTGTCGCCGCACAGGAGCGAAAAATTATTATTTTAGATGGCCGTTGTGCAAAAATTATTATCTACCCATCTTCAGCTAATGAAAGGTTGCATTCATCGATCACTATCATCATTCAGGCAAGGGGTACCTAACTATACTATATCCCCTGCTCGCATACGTAGGTACACCTCTATCGTTTGACACTTCTATATCTTGACAGTTTCGTTGCCAAAACTGCACCCAAATCTACAATTTGCAGCTGACGCGCAGTTCAGAAAAAAAAACAAATTGCAATTTGCAAATTATATTAACTCTACATGAAGCATCTATTTATTTGATTATTACAAAATTGATACCAGTTGTCCATTTCAATTTTTGATAGTTAATTGTATTGTTGAAGTCCTACTAGCTCTCTTAATCCCCCTGCAGCAGTTCCAGCGCTGCAATAAATCGCCAGCTAAATGAGAACTGCAGCTGTAGTAGTAAATTGTGATATCGGCATGAAATATCAGCCATGACTTATTACAGCCTCCTACTTCCTACGGCTTAGCGCTCTTTAAGATAGCACGCGAGCTATCCACGACACAAGAATAACTTTAACCATCAGTTAAGGTCACAGGCTGAAGAGAACAGGCTGTAAGTTGGCTGATTTACTTGTGATAGAGCTTTGTTCTGAACAAAGTCACTATCTAACTAAGTGAAAATTAAGGAAAGTCCGGACTTCAAACTCGAAGTCCGGCCTTTCCTTAATTCTTCTTAAGACTTCGAAGTGGAAACCACGGGTTTACAGTAAATATAGGTGGATTGTTTGTATTTTACATTAATATTCAATATTCAATACATTTATTTCAGATACCATGATCCATATCACACACATTTTAAATGAAAAGCTCACAAATAAAATCAATAATAGTAATAATAATTAGCAAATACGTCCTAACTTACCTATAATGTGAATGTAAAAATAATATACTGTGCATGTACCATATTACAATGGTTAATGTACTCACAGTCAAAACGGCTTGATAACGCATTCAGTATGCTATTAATGGAAATATGCATGTGCCTATACCTGAGCACCGGTTAGGTAATATTTTTAAAGAAGTATATCTACTTATAGGTACTTTTGTTAGGGCGTTATGTCCATTTAGACGTGCTTCTGGTGGCACCAGATCTATCTACATGTTCGATAAGAAGATGTTATACTTACCTACCTAGTAAGTATTTGTTTTGTTAACTTCCGCCTGCTTCTAGCCACATCCCTTTAACACTTCTCACGAACTTGAATGGCTTCTGGAGTATCCTTAGTTATGAAGCCATTCTGCAGACTCTAAAATCAGACGTCTAAGAAATCGACATTTATTCAATAAGAAAATACATTCACTCTTTAGACCTTTTGGATTTTTTCGTAATTAAATTGGACCCTTAAAAATATATATATTTGACCAGATAATACCTACTCAGGATTTTCTTGCCTTTGCAATGCTTGTCTCCAGGTGTGTTGGAGATGCAGCGCAATCAATAACAGCGAACAGCGCTGCTCTCAAGCCGAGCCCGCGACGCGCCAGCTGATATTAATAACAAGACATTACTCCACGCATTAGGTTGCCATAATAAAACGTATTTTACTCAAGCAATCAACGGAAACATTATTCAATAGTTGAAAGCAGTATTACCTACCCTAGATAAAATATAGGTAACGCCGAAGAGGTTTGCAATGTAAGGGGAATGTTCAGCAATGATGGAACTAAAATTTTTGAAAAAGTTCACTGGCTATTTTACGACGAACGAACCCTACAATACTAATAATTCACGACCTCTGTGGCGCAGTGGGCGAAGGTTCGATCCCCGCCGCGGGACAAATATTTGTATGAACTACAGATATTTTTCCCGGGTCTGGGTGTTTCTATGTATAATATGTATGTATTTACAAACAAAAAGTATATGAGTAGTTTATCAGTCATCTAGTACCCATAACACAAGCTCTGCTTACTTTGGGGCTAGATGATGCTGTGTGAAAAGTCCAGCGTTATTTATTATTATATATTATTAATACAACTTGCATAATCCCTTAAATTTTCCGTAGAAGAAAATGTAATTTTAGGGTTTGAGTTATTGGTAATTCAAGTCTCATTCATCTTATCAGCAACTAAAGTTTCAGTGAAATTCATATCGAATTAGAACCGCAATAGGTAAATGACTAAAAAACAACTGGTAACACTACTCAGGAAAATCAGAGTTCATCATCAAAACGGAGTCCTTCATCAGTCATCACTCCTCAGTTCCACACCTGTCTGAAACTGTACACCCACCTGTAACCCGAGCCTGCTGTCACACTGCGTTACACACAATACTCCTTTTCATCCACAGTCGGGTGAAGCAAAACCATGCAAATATAAACAACATGCAACGTAAAGTGAACTTTATCACGGTGTTTTTAGGTTTCTTTTGTCATGGATTAACACCTTCAGTTTATGCCAAACGAAATTAAACTGTCTTACTTCGGCTTTAACTTTAAATTGCTTTATCATGGTTTAATAGGTAGCTGCCAGTGCGAGGTTCGGAGTGGAAGGTTCCAGGCTGGTGCTGCGCAGGCTGTGGCGCGGCTCGGGTTACAGCCGTGCCGCAGATCTTTATGAGATTTTATGGAGTTTATTACGAGGCGGTGGAATTAAAGGGTCTTGCTGTGGCCCTTATTTATAACAACCGCTGATACTTTGAGTGCTGCTTATAAACAGAGTTTTCTAGAATATTTGCTTAGTGGCCAATGTTCTTTTCCATCATCGCTTACGCTTAGAGCAATTGTGATCCTTGTTTGATGCTTGTAAATGAAATAAAATATTGTATGTATTTAAGCGGGTTTCAGACTACGCTATAATATATAGCATTATAGCATATAGTTCATAGCACAACAATATCGCGCACCATACATTTTTTATAATTTTAAAGTACAGTACAGTGTGAACGTGTCCATAATAAATGTATGGTGCGCGATATTGTTGTGCTATAAACTATATGCTATAATGTTATGTATTATAGCGTAGTCTGAAACCCGCTTTACTTCTAATACATGACAAAAATATCTTAAAAAAATATAAAGACATCTCGATGAAAAACACGAAGTTATAATAGTTTCTGGAAAGCGCCGCCGCGGGGCGCTGCTGTCCCCGCATCCGTTTCTGTACTTTATCGGTTCGTAGTCCCGACGTAGGTAACTACCGCTCGCCTAATGGACCCGAATGTCCCCAATAACTTACATCAAGTCTAATCTTGACCACATTCCTCGTTTATTGCCCTAATGAAAGTGTTCCTCATTAGAATTAGACAGCCTTCTCCCGCAGCACCGTACCGGCTATAAGCAGGTGGTGGTAACGAGATTTATAGCAAAATCTTAACAATTACCATCGATCAAGTCCAATAAGTAGTTATGAGCAGTCGGACGTAAATCAAGTTCGTATCGCACTAACATCGCCATTAAATATTGCGTGTATCTGTCGAGCAGCAGCGTGCGATACCGACTCGCTCGCCGGACGCCGGCGCGCGGCGCGGGCGCAGCAATTATTGAGTCTGCAGTGCGTTCGCGTCGTGGGAGCGATGTAATTTTACTTTTATCCTGAGCTTTTTAGCGCAAAAAGCTGCGCGCGGCAGGTTGCGCGGGCGCCGGGGGCAGTCCGCGCCGGCCGCTCGCCGCCGCAGCACGCATGCGCGCCGCACGCCCTCCCATTGGCCCGTTCGAAGCAAACCGCCGAAATCGCGCGCAAGTGTCCCACGTAACGCGAGTGCGGTGCGACCTGTGATTCTGTGCATGTTAGTGATTTGGATGTATCCGCGCTCCCGCAGATTAGGATATCAATCTTGGAGCGTTGACCGGGAGCCGAGCGGTTCGACGCCCGGATCCTATTTAAACGGTAACTATTCGATGCACAATTACCAATATTAGTGGTAGCTCGTAGCTGGCCCTTTGTGAAAGTTTGTCCGCAGCACAGATGTCAATAACTGTCACTGACCAAGATGAAGTTAAGGTTCGCTGATTGAAGGGTTGGGCGGACAGCTTAAAGTACAACTTAACATTTATAAACAATCAATTTATTAAAAACTTAATTTCTATCCTTGTTATCTATTTGTCTAAATGAGAACCTGTGAAGAGATGAGACCCGTTCCAATCACCTCAATCAATAATAATCTAAGCACAGATTCCCAAAATACAGTGCCTTACAGTGCGCACGCGCATGCTAGCGAATCAAGGTCGAGCGACCTGCCAATACAACTACATATAAGGTTATTCGGCGACATATTAAAATGAAATCAAGACGACATGCGACGGATCTCGGATAGGTATGTCCTGCGTGGAATCCAGCTCGTCAAACCAGACGCAGGAATTTAGTACCTACTGCCCCGTGCTTGCGAGTTCCGAGAAGGAAGTGGGTTGATGATTTTCATGCCATAATTGCTCTGACGGCGTTCATGTGCGAAAAAGGAGTGTATGGCGTTGAAACCCACCAATCAAGTCCGGACCTACATAGGTGTGGTGTCTAGCAGGCCGCAATTAGAAGCGACACGAGCAATTTCTAGTTAGATGTGAGCTTGATGAAACGGTCAGCTTCAACTCTAAGAAGTAGGTTATAATTGCTTGATGTTTCTGAACTTTTTGTATTCTCAGCACGAACTTTGAACTATTGCTAAATTATTAAACTTGAGTAGATACCTACTCTTTTATATCTCGTCTTAAAAAAAGCTGATTCTTACACCATTATTTATGTTCTTGTGTCCATTAACAAGGCTTTAAATTGGTTAACGATTTTTATTGTTATTGTTGTACAATAATTAAATATGTACAAAAAACAGTTGACGTAAACTTTAATTAGGTACCTGGTGCATTGTACACTTTCAGTAAACCTCGTACTGCGGTATATAAATAATTAACCTAACAATAAAATTGCAAAACTGGCTTTTTTCTATTATTTTTCCACGAGAAGACGAGTCGCATGTTATGCCCACTGGAGTACAAATATGCAGCAGCTACCAACGTCGAGGTACGCATGCTAATCCCAGGTCCACGCTCGCTGGCTGGGACAGAATCATTAGCGAGGCTGGGTACACGGCTCCCCGTACCGGAGATAAAGCCTGAATAATTACACGACATGACTGCGAGCGTAGCTGGCTAATGTTCTTCTTGTAAATGCCTTCTGCAGGACTTATAGAAAATATAGGCACTGCCACAAAATTAACTTTTAGTCCTCTCCAGAGATACATAAATGGGTTTGGTTTGTTTATCGTAAAAAACGTACATTAAACGTAAACACGTTACAGTTAACAAAAATAAAAGTCCAAAACGATTTCCACAAGCAATGCATAATTATTCAAACTCTAGTGAAAATCATTTTGTCAAACAAAAACATTACAAAATCAACATAAATCTATGCATGCGGTAGACCACCATGACATAATGGATCACGTCATCTAGGTGCGATCCTATTGTTCACTTCACACATTCATTGCCAAACTTTGTAGCTACTAGATGTTCATGCGCTACATAGTAGCAGGTTGCGATGCTCATAAGTCATAGGTCTGCAGTGTCCCGCCCCTTCCGTTACTCCGGACAGTCTCGGTACAGTCAGATTGATTAATAGCTTCACCGCTACACCAGCCGTTTCCGCACCGAAGTGTGAGGATTGCGAATGGGAAACCGCTTATTCATTTATGTGGCTGTAAATATAAACTAGCTTTGAACTTCGGTTAGATTTGTGGTCTACCTAGTCTCTATCCATTACATATGGCATCCGCAGACCGGGAGAACATTATTTAAAAATATAATAATCTAGCCTTTAGTTTTTGTCAGGCAGACGACCTCTGTGGCGCAGTGGGTGAAAGCCCGCTTGGGACGCAGAAGGTTGCGGGTTCGATCCCCGGCGCAGAATAAACTATTTTTTAGCGTAGGTACTTGTAAGAATTTACACTCTCAACTGACCCAACACGAAAGAGGACTAACTACCCACAACACAGGTTTTCCTAGGGTGGGAGTTAGTGCACGAATTATATTATTTGTTATTGCACCGTATATAATAAGTACCTCTTATTTTTCAATGAATGCTTTGTTACATAGTCTTTGTTAAGTTACTCGTAATGTACTGCGCTACATATGTTTGCTTGTCTCAAATAAATAAATTTTTACTTTTTTTTTTATGTATTTACAAACAAAAAGTATATAAGTAATATTACCTATCAGTTATCTGGTTGCCATAGTACAAGCTTTGCTTAGTTTGGGGCTAGATAATGCTGTGTGAATTGTCGCATAATTGATTTATTAATTTTTATTATTTATTGAGAGTAATTTGAGGCTAGACAGGACTTTAATGAACATGGCGTTTGTAGTTAGGGGTCATGGTATCTGTCGCCAGCGATCAAGATTGGTAAACTCGGAGCTTTTTCTAAGTACTTATTGGATAAGTGTTCCTACTCGACCGATGCAGCTGATAAAGACGGTCTCCTGTTTATGACAGTTATCATACACGCCATTAGTCGCGTCGACCGGAGGTAAAGTATTTAATTGCGCCTATATGGTGGTATTGAGTCTAATCAAGGCTTAGAATCGAATAGTTTCCTACGAATATGGGTGTTCGCATCTCGGCCATCATGCTATAAAGCGGCGCTTTGAGCTTGTTCTTATGGCCCTGCTGCCTCCGAGACTGCGCCGCCGTCATATGACGGCGTGTGTCGGAGCTTCGGGAGGTGACTGATGATGTTTCTTTATAGGGTGAAGGAGAAGAGGCCTTTACCCAGCAATGGATGTTACTGGCAGACAGATAGATGTGACTTTGGATTGTTAGTAGAATGTCCAGCTGTAGTACACAAATCAATCTTTAAGATGATTTGAGATCGGTTTAGATACATGAGTTAGTCTGAGGAAATTTTAGCCCTACTAAAAGCACATAGGAAAACAAATAAAAGAATCGCCTATCAAATCAAATCAAAATAAATCATTTGTTTCAGGCAACAAGATGTCCCATATTATAAAATAAATACCTTATTCTAACATTATGTCAAATAAACTTAACTTATTTACTAGCACGTAGTGTCGTTGACGTGTGACACACGATATAAAGTGCTGCGACCGGTAATCGCCTATTCTAAACTTAATCACCCCATCAGCTGGAGAACTTCGTATCTTGCATTTTCATATTTTTTTCGCTAGAGCCCTCTTGCAAATAAGGTACGGTGTCGTTTTCACAAGAAGTGGGCATAAACATCGGTGTCGGTTATAATGATGGAGCGCAGTTATGGAGAGTATTAGGGCGATGCTCAGCCCTGAGCGGCGATAACTCAGGGCACGGCCAGGATCAGGGCTGACGAGGAAGTACGAACTTACTGTAATTACTTCTAAAAATTATTTATTGACCTCTGTAGCGCAGTGGGCGAAGGCCCGCCTGCGACGCAGAAGGTTGCGGGTTCGATCCCATCTACTCGTAGTACCCATAACACAAGTTCTGCTTACTTTGGGGCTAGATGATGCTGTGTGAAAAGTCCAACATTGTTTATTTACTTCTAAAAATCTAATAAATGGCGTCGAATGTCAATGCCACATGGGCTTCTTTGGTGAAACCACTTGCATGAAATTCAAAGAAAGATTAGCTACAAGTCCCCATCATCGCCTCAAAAACTTGGCCTATTATTAGTTGTCCTCGTATCTTTATCTTTAGTCATGGTGTCATGACGTATGACGGTGGACGCTGTAGCGTCGTAGACAATATTGCGTGTTACGTTAACATGTACCTACCTAGTATTTAATCGACAAGTTAGATGACTGGGTTTCTGAATAGAGAAAGAACTATTTGTTTATTAGATAAAAACCAAACATTCTAACAAAGGTGTCTTTGTCGAGTGTCCGATGTAGATACGTTAAGTACCGAGTAGGTATCCGGTGAGATGGAAGTGATTACAGGGCAGCTTCGTCTAGTTAATGTGCTTTTTGTTCAGCGGCGCCTGCGCACTTTTTATTCCGACGTCCAATAAAAAGTGCGCTGTGGAGATAATGAGGCAGATTGATAAGTCGACGGAGGCTGGGAACTGGAGGCTGACTTCACATTTATTCTGGATGATTTATAGGGCGTCAGGCGATTACCGTATACACAGTAAAAAGCTGAAGAAGAACTTGCGGATCACATTACATAGGTACACTTACATTACACTTATACATGTTTCTAAATATACCTATTTTAAACAAGGTACCTAAAATCTATTTGAAAAACAGTTCACTGATGCACGGTCAAGATTCCAAACCTAACTTCAGATTGTCTCGGTATTTCCCTCCAAGCGAACAAGCTTATTGATTTATGTGTAGATAAAAATTAATAGGATATTGTGATGATAAATGTTTCTCTAAGTAGAAATTCAACAATAGCCGATAGAGGATTATTAATAAAAGTGGTGTAAAATTGTGGTGGGTATAACTTAGGAGTAACCATACGATTTTTAAGTTTTAACCTGTCGTAACTTTAGAGGAGTATTGAAAACCTACTAGATAAACTCCTAAGCAGTTTTATTCAGCTGACGATTTAGTCAGGTCATGGAGATATTTTTTTTCACAGTCTCTGAATAGAGGTAACATTTTACTACTAGTTAGTGTAGCTTAAAAAAGCCTTTTCTACTATGAATAACAGGGTTTAGAATTGAAACAATTTATTTAACGAATAGTGGATAATGTTTCCCGCCGCTGCCGCTGGCGCTGGCTGGCGCACAGAATGGAGGTCCACTTTAAAAAAAAAAAAATAATGCTGGACATTTTCCACACAGCATCATCTAGCCCCAAACTAAGCAAAGCTTGTACTATGGGAACCAGATAACTGATAGACTACTTATATACTTTTTGTTTTGTAAATACATACTTATTATACATAGAAACACTCAGACCCGAGACAAATATCTGTAGGTCATACAAACATTTATCCCGCGGTGGGGATCAAACCCGCAACCTTCTGCATCGCAGGCGGACCTTCGCCCACTGCGCCACAGAGGTCGTCACTTTCTCTGTATTCATCGCCACTACACAAGCTCGTTTACTTTTAATTCAAAGAATTCAAAAGCTCTATGGATCTTCTCAACTTTCTCTACGGTCTACGGCTCAATCTATACATTAACACTAATAAAATAGGTACAATAAAGAAAGTACTTACGAATTGTCGGTGTGTCGAGGGAAATCTTTGTCATCTCTGCTGTTATTAAAATTAGGGTCCCAGCTTTCGTTTTAGGTGGTTCATCCTCTTAATTCTAAAAATTCAAATCCCAGAGTTTAAATCAAGAGTAAATAGGTTCCTTCTAGGAAAGCATGCTCCATCTTAGATCTCACTACTGCTTAACATCAGGCAGAGGGAGGTCAAATGCTGACCTATTTAATTAAAGAAAAAAAAAGTGAACCAATAGAAAAAGTAATATTATAAATAACATTGATTAGAAAAGCACATACTTAATGATATTGAATGTTTTACTTACATTTAAGTTATGTTGCTTTTCAATAATAATCACATCTGCTTTGTATGTTATCAGTACAAAAGTACCTACTAACAATAAAATTCCATCATCATTAGACAAATATGATATGATATAGAAGTGTTGAAGCCAGAGGGCAATGGAACGCAGCATTTTGGGCGTTAAACGCATTGACCGAGTGCGCAATACAGTGCTGCGTTCAACTACTGGCATTGCCGACGTTGGCAGCAAATCAGCCAAGCTCAAGTGGGACTGGGCTGGTCACGTTAGCCGGATGCAATCCGAGAAGTGGGCAAACACTGTTACTCCTTGGGTGCCCAAAAACGGAAGGCGACGACGAGGCCGGCCGAGAAGGCGTTGGCGGGACGATCTCGACGGGTTTGCGAGGGAGTGGTGGGAGATCGCCAAAGATAGAGGCCAGTGGAAAATTTTGGGGGAGACCTTTGCCCAGCAGTGGGACACAACAGGTTAACTAAAAAAAAAACAAAAATAGAAGTGTTGGCAAGTGTTGAAAGTTTACAATAACGGACAAGTTCTGCTTACGATCATCACAGAAAGATTTGCTGTAAGAAGCTGAACCCTCAAAAACAGCGACTTGACTATAATAATATGATATTGCTTAATGTCTCCCAAAGCCAATATTAACAAATTCAACCCTCTCTCATTTTAATAAAAATGATCCTTTGAGATAAATCTCGTTGAAGTCTAGCCGGGCCGACGAAGTCTGTTTCATGTTACATATGGGTTCTGGTTTTAATGTCAAATCAAATCAAAAGCTTATACTTACTACCATTTAAGGACAACAATTCGACGACCTCTGTAGCGCAGTGGGCGAAGGTCTGCCTGCGACGCAGAAGGTTGCGGGTTCGATACCCGCCGCGCGACAAATGTTTGTATGACCTACAGATATTTGTCTCGGGTCTGGGTGTTTCTATCTATAATATGTATGTCATCATCTTCCTGCCCTTTTCCCACATTATGTGTGGTCGGCACAACATGTGTTCTTCTTCCATTCTCATTCTCTTTACAAAAAGTATATAAGTAGTATATCAGTCGTGTAGTACCCATAACACAAGCTCTGCTTACTTTGGGGCTAGATGATGCTGTGTGAAAAATCCGGCATTATTTATTTATTTATTTAATTAAATGAAAATCATTAACAATCATCTTCTAGAAGACTTTTTGTTAAGTACCAACTTGAACTTGTAACTGATGATAAAGTTCTAGAAAGGATGCGTTCGGGCGCCGCACACGAGGAGGGGGCGGTAGCGACCCGCGGCCCTCAGTCAGGTCACGACTTGCAGATACCTCTCATTAAATAACTACACCAACCGGGCATTTTCAACTCGTTCTACTTGCTTCCAAAGATTGTTCGATATTTCGGTGAATTCGGCCACTTTGATCGATTAAAGCAATTTTCCTTTTAACTCAGTTTCAGCTTCGGCGTGGACAAATACCAAGATAAAATAAGTATATTTTTTCACATAAACTTACATACAGTCAGCGTGAGCAACTGGGAACCCCCTTGCACAAGGCACACAAGTTCAAACCACCTTATTAGGGGGCTACAAATTGGTGTTGCTTTCTGTACCTACGTAGAAATGTCTGCATGTGCTCTAAAACCATTAATATTTATATCTTTAAAAGTACTAGAGAGGCCGTTACAAGTGCTTTATGAAGTCGTCTTGGAGGCGGGCGCGACTGATCGCGTGCACCGGCCTTAGAGCTGGCGCGAATCGGTCACCATCCATGTTGATGTGTATTTGAATTCTTCGTGATGTTGAGTCGAAAAAATATATAAGTTTTTCACGTCAAGTTTCTGTAAATAAACTCTACTTCATGTTTATCTAAGTGGCTATGTCTGCTCTAGTTGTTGGTACGTACCTAGGTGTACTATTTTAAAAACTTGTATTATCATTAATTAATATAGCATCAACATTAAAGTAAAGACTGTTGTGTTTCAAACTAAATTACCTACGAGCAGAGAAGAAAAACTAAGTATTAGATTTGTTTGTGAATGTTTAGTTTTATTTTCCAAACAAAAGACATCAACGCGCTTTCTCTCAAGATCTAAAATAGTTGTTTTATTGTGATTTATTTTACGATTATTAAAATGTTGGGTTGTTCTAACAACAGGACGTGTCTCTGAATATCCCTTTTGAATTTTTAAAAATATCTTAGATACAGATCTGACACACAATAATATATCGTATCGCGCCGAGGGGGCTACAAGAGATCCTGTTTCAGTGTTTGTCTGGCATCTGACTGCTAAACAACGGGGAAAGCAGTTACACGTGGTGAGGAAATACTTATATGATGACATTTGAGATGCGCGCGCGCATTGTACGTCTGTCGGCGATGAGGCTGAAGGTCAACGCAATTAAATAACTTTCGATCGATGGAAGCTCAACGGCCGCGGTAATTGGACAGAGTTTCAAGCACGACCAAACCTAATGAATATAATTAATTGGAATCATTCGGACTAAAAAAAAAAACTTAGGCCTTTACATCTATATTAGATGATTTATACAGCGTCAGGTGGCAATCCATGCCTACACTTAACGGGACGCTGTAGTGCCTGGGACATTGTTTGAGATGGAATAGGCTTGCCCAGCACCTAAACCATCCTCTCAGCTTAATCAGCCGCCCACAGGAAAGACTTGTTTTAATCTCCGACGCAAAAGGAGAGAAGTGTTATAAGTTTAACGTGTCTGTCTGTGCATCTGTGTATATGTCTGTGGTATCGTAGCTTAACGTAACTTCGTAACTTCTTTATCTGTCTAATTTTTCTAGAAGTGGCGGGGGTTTTTTTGTTAATTAAATACTTCTTGCCATTTACCAAAAATAATGGTACCTACATATAAATGATTCTATTTTCAAACTGAGACTTCTAGCAGGATTAGATTCTATGGACCCATGAGATAGTTATATAGTATTATCTATATAATATAAATAATAGCACCATACTATATTTTTTTGAACTGCTGGGTATGAAGTGTCAAACAAAGTCACAACAGTCCAGGCCGCGCACTGTTCATTAGTGAACAAATGCGTTATGTCAGCGGAAAGGTGACAGGTCGACGCACGCGCAGGTGTACCGCCTGAGTGGGAGACGCGGACTCGCTTATGTACATGAGGGCTTTGACGAGACATAAATACCTTTACTTTATCTATATTTGAAATGATTTAAAAATAGTAGAGATCAAAATTGGAATTTGACGTAGTTTAAAAAAAAAGAGTCGTCGTCGTCATCAATGGCCTCATACGTTTACTGGAGATGATTTAATTTTACGCAGTGTCCGTGTGTTCACTGTCACGTCCAGCACTAACTAAATGACTCTTTAAAAAAACACACACGACCACTTGATGTAGGCATCACAACCATGAGTTCCACCCGGAACCATTACTTGCTAATCTTGAAAATATTTTTTGTCCTGCTGTGACAATTGAAAACGTAACTATCTTATCTGAATATTTGCCGCAAACTCTGATGTATTGCACAATAAAACCCACATTTCCCCATAACTATTAGGCAGCATAAAAAACTGTCTGAATTTAAAATTCAAATATAAATCTGTAAAGTAGCGTGCATAGGCCGCATAGGCCCTTATAGGCCGCAGCCGGGTCCGAGTTGACAGCTACAAATTGGTGCGCTGCAAAAAGGTTAAAATTCTTCAAGACTTGTTGGAGAAAAGTTGGAGAACACGACGCGGGCGCAGCCGCGAGAGAATAGCTAGGATACTGAGGTAACTAACACGAGTAGCAATATTACTACATAAATTCTGTAATAACCACGCAGGATCTCGACTGTACTCCTACGTAAGACAGCAAGACATTTTGTCAGATTTACAGTGAATTCTTCTGAAGATGTTTGTGACGGAAGTCAGAAACAGTTCCTAAAAATTATTTGGGATTGCACACATTTTGTAGAAGTTAGCATTGCACGTGACAAATTGAAAGCCCAGCAGGGTTTCCACGAAGAGTCACGTTGTTAGAACCATCACATACATATGCCTGAGTTATTTCACGGCTTGAAAACAAGCTGTTCTGTGTGGAAGCTCGTGCATGTCGCGTCTCTCCATTCCGGGCGCTCGGGCGCATTGTTCGAGCGCATGCGCACACGCCGCCGCCGCCACCGCCGTGTACCACTACTTGACCTGCACTTCATTGTTGTAAACTAAACAAACAGGATCACGACAGTATCCCCAAGACACGGTAGATATTACATCCGAAGCAGGCCATTTAAGATCGGTCGTTGATGTCTATGAGAGTGGTTATTTTGGAATAAATGTATAGCTATTTGAAATATATTGAGGCTATTTCACACCCTAGTATAGTTACACTGAACTTTAATTCACCCACAATTTAAATTTTATTAGAATGTCTGCCATTGATAAACAGATGGGTACCAAAATAAGCTCACTGTAGGTATACGCGCGTGATGCAACAGCCTTAAATGAAAATATTGATATTGTTTCCAATAAATAAATAAATAAGGAATGGTGTCTGGAGTGCATGGCCCTGTGTCAACATGGCGGCACACTGGCAATGCTTCGGCAAACGGACTCTCCCAATGTTTGAGAACAAACAAATTATGGACGCACTTTTTGGGTCCAGCCAGCCGTGGCGGCTCGTGTGAACGCGGCCTAAGCTGAGCGCTTAATTGATATGTCCGGTACAAATTGGAATGACAGCTAGAGCACTCAGCTCTACCGATTTACAGATTCTCGTAGTTAATTTAAGTTTATTTAGAAAACGAAAAAATAAAAAAAGTAAGTTCGTATGAGTCAGTGGCCAGCTCTGGTGACGGAGTTAAAAAAAATAGTATTAATAATATTATACTTATCAGCTATTATTTTTAACCCCTGACGCAAAAAGACGGGTGTTATAAGATTTACGTGTCTGTGTATCTGTATACCTGTCTGTGTAATCGTAGCTCCCAAGCGGAATCGATTTTCGTTTAGTTTTTTTTGTCATAGATAATTATATTCAGAGTGTTCTTAGCCATGTTTCATGAAAATCTGTTCAGCCATTTGAAGATCATCAGCTCTTTTCTAGTTGATGAGGGGATCTGACTAACTTCCTTAACACTAATCGAATTTTGATTAATTTATTTGTTTAAAAAAAGTTTATTTTAATCAATATGGACTTTTTATTGCTGACTGTCTGTACTATACAGTTGTACACGTCAAATTAATTAATAAATAATAATACATATTTTATTATTATTAGTTAATATAATAATAATACGAGGCCGGCCGAGAAGGCGTTGGCGGGACGATCTCGACGGGTTTGCGAGGGATTGGTGGGAGATCGCCAAAGATAGAGGCCAGTGGAAAATTTTGGGGGAGACTTTTGCCCAGCAGTGGGACACAACAATAATAAAAAAAATAAATAACATTGATTGCGAGTTTCCTACTTCAAGAGTGAAGATGAGAGAAACGATTAGTGCTTTGATAAAGTTTATTTCTGGTGTACTTAATTACTAACTATATACTTACAATAAATAACTTTTAATAAGGTTTAACTGACATCGATGTACGTAAGAGCTAAGATGAACAACCCTAAGGATTTTACTAAAATTAAGTAACAATAGACTTTTTCTTACATCACATATTTTCTAACTCTAGAACACACTAGAATGAAAATACTAGTAGCTAAACTCATAGGTCCTCAAACAATACTTTCACACTCACTAAATAACTAAAGACTGGTTGTTGCCTCTTTCCAAAACAAAGAAAGAGACAAAACTATTTCTGTTATTCGAGTCATAAGTTATATAAAATACTGCTTATTTACAATGTTGTTAACATCCACTGTCTCACTGTTGGTGTCGTGTGATAGTCCAGAACCTTCAGAAAGGAGCTAAGGTGGTAACTCCTTAGTTTCCACATCGTCTGGTGTCTTGAGCAGGGGATCCAGTGCCTTCTTGCCGATGCGTTCGGCTTCGGCCACGGTGTCGGGCAACTCGCACTTTGCCGTCTCCGGCATCAGCAGCGTCAGTCCACTGCATACGATCGAGCTGACTCCGAAGATGAAGGCCGGGAGACCAGTCCACACCGACAGCTGGAACAATATGCCAGCGCTCTCAAAAAGTGAAGGAAAATCTCTTTATCTTTATCGTAAGGAAAAGAAAACCACATAGGTAGTATTCTGATGGGCTTGCAATTGCGATCCCTGTTATCTTTTTTTCTTGTCCTAAGAACGACAATCTTAAAAAGTGATTTTGCTTTGAGAGTTATTTGAATTTGAACTTACGAGAAGCGGCGTCTGCGGCGCCACGAGCGAGCCCAGGCGGCCCACGGCGGAGCAGATGGAGTGCATGGAGTTGCGGGTGTAGGTAGGGAACAGCTCCGATGTATACATGTACACGATGTTGCTTGAGAACGTGGCCAGCATCTCGAACGCCATGAACAGTGCCAGCCCGGCCCACGCGTAACCTAGAACCAGGAATAAGATATTTCAACTGGGGTTTCCAACCAATACACCTTTGGCCGGTATCATCCACAACTTGACTTTACTCCGCATTGTATATAGGCTTCTTTTTACTCTCCTCACAGTACTCGACTCTGTGCTAGCTTGATCTATTGTGGAGGACCAGAGTGAGTTGGATTGAGAATAATTACCCTCAAAAGCACTGCTGCAGTAATTTCTAAAGAACACGGCAATCAACGTACAACTTAGTCGGTCATCCACGACTTACCTTTTGGTACAAAAGGTTGAGAAATACAAAAGATTCCTCCAATCAAGAACGACATAAACAGAGGCAGCTTCCTCTTGCACTTGGCGAGCGCCAGCCAGTAGAACACGTTGGCCGGGATGTCCATCAGCATGAGAAGCGCGAAGTTGATGTATTTGTTCCCGTCTATGAACACCGAGCTGATCATCATCCCGTAGTTGATCAGGGTTATGGTGAACCACCAGACCATGCAGACGAGGAACCTCTGCATCAATATCCTGGATTTGAAGGTTTTGATTAAAACCTTCTTGTCGCTTAACTCGTTCTTAGTTTCCTCGTCGATGTACTCTAGTTTGTTTAGAGTGTTTTTTTCCAGCTGCACGTTGTTTCTATTAGCTATCTTCTGGATAAGTTTGACAGCTTCTTCTCGTCTCCCTTTGCTGAAGAGCCAGCGGATGCTCTCATCCAGGAAGAAAGAGTAGGTTACGATGAGGAGGGTGGGCGCGTATATGACGCGAAGGAAGGTCCTCCAGTAGGGGAAGGCCCAGGCGATGAATGGCATGATGATAAGGCCCCCAGTGTAGCAGTTGAGTAGTATCATCTGGATGAGGACAGCTTGCTTCTTTTCAACAATTTCTATACCTGGAATGATAAAAACAAGTAAATAAAAACACATCGGACAGTCATATTGTTATAATGGAACGGTATCTGTGTGTGTAAAACATGTAGTCATGAGCCAAAAATAAATGATTCTCCATTGACTTCGTCTAATGAACTTGACTGAGTAGATGCTTAGACATGGAGCTTCTTTCATTAATTTCGAGACATTGGCGTGAACAGACATCACATTGTACTAAGCTTTATCGGTTTTATGATAACACTAATACTGAGCCTTTCATAAAAAGGTTTGCCGAAAAATGCCACAAATAATAAATTGTCTGCTTGCTGAATACTATTCATCTTCAGTCTGCTTGTAAAATCAGGCGCTATTTTTCAGTCTTATCTATGATGAGAGTGGAGAAGAGGGAAGATGGCTGTAAGGACGTTGTGAGACTGTGATTTCGACTACGTTAGATAAGACGTCTTACTTAGCATAAACATAGGAGAGAGCGCATCTCCTATAGCCGCCTCCAGACCCTCCAGCACGATGTAGAACCAGAAGGAAGTGGAGTAGCTCTTGGTGATGCCGAGCACAGCGCCGGCCGTGCCCGCGAACACTGCTGCCGTCTTGCGGCCGAACCTGGAACCACAGACACCACAGACTCAAATAGATCTGTTTATACTGTGGTTTACACAGATGCACGGATGTAGCTTGCAAGGGGTTACCTGTGAACCGAGCTATTTTTAAACTATGCTGAATGTTTAGTCTTTACTGAGTTTGTTGTAGGGCGCAGATAAACTTTGTGCTGTTTAGTTTGATACTGTAAAACGACTTAAAGTTATTTCGAAAATAAATCAAGAATAAATCAAGACCTAATTCTATGTTATCACCATCAACAGCTCATGTAATAAACCACTGTTCGGCGAACCTATAGCCTCTAACGGCTTTAGAGAGCCGTCTTCTATAAATTCAAATTTATTTTTATTTCAGATAACTTAAAATCCACAAGTTAAATCTAACAATATAAACACTAAATAAAAGCACTATAGCATTATAATGCTATACTTACTTAATAATGCAACATTTGTATGGTAATTGCTATTTGGACAAAAATGTTTTCGTGAACGTTTTAAAATATCATTCTTCAATTTAAATGGTAAAAATGAGGCATTCAACGGACCACTGTGATCTATCTAGTCTGGTCGCACATCAGAAATGAGCATTGAGCATGTAAAAAGCCTAACTCGTTCTAAACAAAAGACCATCAAGTTGCAGGTGAAGTGTACTCGTACTTGTGCTCAACAAGCACATGATTGACGATCTGTCTAACTAATGACTTAATTCAAGTTTGTCGCAACTTCATTACGCTCAAGTACTTTCGATAGAGTTACTCCTGTTTTATATTAATACCAACCATTAATTTATTAGTGCTAGCCGGTAGAATGTAAGCTGTTTTGCATTAACGTCTAGTTTGATGCGTCGGACCGGTTTGGTTTGTACTCGTACAATTTAAATGTTAATCAATAATGTAGACTGTTTCTGTTTTTCGAAGGCAATAACCAAAATTGATGGCGTAGTAAAATTTTCAAATCGACAAATATAGTCATAGATAAGTGAATGCTTGCAAGCTTGCTGCCGGCCGGCGCCGCCGAGCAGCATCTAGCTGTCTAATATTAAAGTAGAAATACTCCAAAGAGCGATAATGGAGCGATAATAAAGCGAGATAACCTATCGGAGATCTGTCCCTGCAGCAGCTGGCCCAGCATGTTCCCGAAGCTGTGTACGGTGCCCACCAGCGTCTGCTTCCAGTCCTCGCACGCCAGCCCAAACTGCAACCAACAACGTCATTGTCATGCTTCCCTTAAGACCTAGTCTTTATTTTCCTGCCCTTATCCTATGTATGCAGGGTCGGCACAACATGTTTTCTTCTTCAACTCGTTCGTCATCTTTGGCACATTACCTCATCACTTGATCACAATTCCTAGTCCTAAATATATTTTTAGCCTTTTAAGCTTTATCTTGCTAAGGTCCCAGTTTCAATAGCATCATGCACAATACAACTGCAGGAATACAACGCAATAAATAGCACAGCTTTGAAATTGACTGTTTCAATGGAGCACAGATTCATTGGCCGTTGCTGTATAGGCTCAGCCACAATTTATTAACTAGAATCATAATTATAATCATCGCTTTGCGGTAATTAAGTAAAAAAAGTAAAATGTGTCATGTATCTAATATGCTTTGTTCTAAGAAGGTAACAACTTAATTTTTTTTAAACCTATGTTTGAGTTTGAGTTTTAAACCTGCCAGCGTCTCTGTTACTAGATTTCTAGGTACCTAAATAGTCTCTAACAAAGATGAAGACAAATAGTCCAGTTGACGAATTTAGTTCAATTAAAATAAAATCAAAATTGATGTTCTTTATTCTATAAAATGACATTTTATACGAGCATTCATAAGCTAGCTTTATAAAATCAGTAGTGTTTTGATATCCGGCCGGCGCAGCCGCAACTTGACTTGTTCGGAACACGTTCGATGTGCCGGCGCCGGCGCAGCTCGCCATGAACTTTGTTTAACTTTAAGGCTAACTGTATATTTCTGACTCGTTTTGATGCACAAAAACTTCAAGTACAACTTATCATTGTCAACGAGCTGGTAGACTCTCAAAAGAAACGTGTCAATTATATATAAACTATTGCATTTCTTAGAAGGTAAGTATCTAACTAGACTGAAGGCTTATAATGTACTTAGGTACCTAAATCTACCTTGATTTAAAATATGCTGAATTACTCTCTTAAACATAATACGATTTTTATCTTGTGCTAATTGGTTTGGATATATGGCGTGTTCGGCAGGAGCTGAATACAATCGTAAAAGGATTGGTTGGTAATATCAATAAAATCATCAAAGCAGTTTACAGTATCGATCGAGAGGTTTACGAGATCGCTATTTACGCACTTCTTCTACATAAAAGCGGCTTAACCGATTTTATAGTTATCCTGTGGACCAAGTGCACTAAATTGTTTTGATACATTACTTTAGTGCTTTTATAATTATTGTCTGTGAGTACCTATTGCACAAGGTCTACGGAAGCTGTTTGACATGTAGTGGCGCTTTGAAATACTTTATTTTCTACTGCGCATTGGAAACTACGGCTGATGGATTAATATATTTGTGAAGTTAGTCGTTAACTTCACGAGTGATCCATCAATTTTGAGCCATCAGCCGTTGCGTAAAAGGACATTGAACGTACCTCAGCGACGAAGCTGTCGGGTATCTCATAGAGCCACTCCTGGCAGGGCACTTGCTCGAGGCCCGGCCCCGACGGTTGGTGGAAGCACTGCTTGATGCTGTCGGACTGGTTCCGCCAGGGGATGGAGGTTCCGTTATCGTTGTAGGTCCTGCATCTGAGAAAAGGATGTCATGTGATAACGTTATCCTTGCCCAACTCATTTGTTGGTATGGGTGACATTTTGGTTATAGGATTGCTACAGTTGGTGCTTTACTGTAGGTACTATGCAGTAATTGCAGCAACTTGTGTTAAATTATGTCACAAAAACAATGTATATGTTTTGAAACCTAATAAATTTTTTTTTTTTTTTTTTTTTTTTTGTATTTTGAATTATTTAATCACATTCTCACTCCATCACAAAAACTTTATCGTCTGAAGAGTTAGGTGAGATTCATCAATTCAATCAGGGCAAGAAAACTTATTGTCAAGAAAACAAATGGTCGCGAAGGAGCAGGAGTAGAATCATCTAGTTATCAGACTATTCTGAATGATCTCAGCGGTCGTAAATTAATTTTGACTTTGACTTTGAACACACCTGTATCCGACATCCTCAACAGCGAAGACGTAGTTGATGTTGTACATGGAGTTGGTGGAGTAGACCAGCGCCAGCATGAGCATGGTGGCGCGCTGATGCCGCCCGAAGGCGCCCAACTGTCCCAGGACCGCGTCTAGATGCAGAGAACCGCCCTCATTCAGCTCCGCCATCCTCGGAGCTGGTGGTAGCTCGGGTACTCTGCTCTGTTGAAGGTTTGTTTATTTAGTGATTTCATTTCAATCATTTCATTCTGGTTTATCAAATAAACGGACGACAGTAATCCCCCTTTTTTTCCAAGCGAATAGGAATACGTTTGGTACCTATCTGGTTTTAGTTTTAGACTCTTTAAGTAGAGTTTTTAGGCCACCTAGGGCTGCTTATCTATAATATGGTAATTACTTAAACAAGCACGAGAAACAAAATATTTGTTTGTTGAGAAACAATAATTTTGTTGGTATTGTTGCTAAGCTATTTACTACTATTTACTAAGCTATTTATGAACAGATAACAAGTTACATACATCGCGACTAGATACTTTTCCACATTAATTTCTAGTTCGCAAAACAGTTTCCACACATCGATAAGACACGTTGTTCTTGCACAACCACGTTCACGGCAACTATTACTGAAACATCACCTTTGTATTATGTATTATAAAATATGTAAGTATTATCAACATTAATATTACCTTATGTAGGACTGAGTATTTTTTAACTTAGATTAAAAAAAAAAAATATTTTTATGCAACTCAAAGTGCTCCTGACAATAACACGTTAATTAAACTAAAGATAAACAGTCACGTTTGAAATATTTAAACGTTTGATAACAACAGGTTACTAATAGAGTAAGTTAGTATTAGATAATGGTGTCTCTTTTTGCACCTGCAGCTGATGATAAGGCTTCAGTTGGGAACAAAACATTGCTTTGTTTATCTAGTATATTTACTGGCTTAAATTATAGATGTATTAAAAATACATAAGACCTCTTATATAAGTGTATTGAAATTATTGTTTTTTTCAACATACACTTTGCATTTATAGTGTTAGTAGGATAGTATAAGGGTAAGTAAACTTGACTTATGAAAATTGTTTTGATTGCACATTACATTTTATAAAACACAGCACCATTTCACCGTCTCGTTTCTCACTTTTATTCACAGAACACATGTCATTTGAAAGCACTTTATTTCTTGAACGATTCCTTTAGCCTTACGCCTTAATTTTAAAAATGCCAGTCAAAATTAGAAGAATTTTCAAAATGTGTGGTTAGAAATTGAATAATTGTATAGCGACGAGTGAACTCTGGCCGAGCCACGTCTCCTAAGTGGAAGATTAGCATAACGTATTAGGTTTGTAGTCCGCAGATAACTCTAACAACTCTATACAAAGATGAAGAATCTATCTATATTATATAATGGTTATTTATTTATTTACTTGAGAGAGAGAGAGAAAGAAAGAAAAGGGAGTGAAGAGAGACTTAAATAACGAAAAATTTGTTTTTAGAACGACGTGCCTTTTTGGACGGTTTCGAGGATGAGGGCAAGAATAAAAATTTTACCGTCGCGATATATCGCTGGCTCTGGGGAATAAAAGGATAACTGCAAAAACACAGATTTACGAGCTAGTTATATCTGCGAGTGGAGAGGAGCCGTACTTATGATTAGGATGCTGTAGTAGCGTAGGAGCTCTATTGTAGTCGGAGCCATGATCTGGGTTGCGACGATACAGAACATTGTATCACTGCTCATTCCTCTCCTATTGGTGAAGGTGACTTCATAAGGAAAGAAAACTGGGAGAAAACTTATGATTTAATAATATATACATTAACACATGGAAAGCTACAGTACCTATTCCTAAATTGTATACTTATGTTATTTTGGTACCAAGTAAGCAAAATTGCCTGCAGGTCTAAAAAAACTAAATGAATCTTTTAAGCTCAGCAACTTAAAATCAAAATAAACACGTAATTGGTGATGAGGTCCATAAAAATGTTGTTATAAATACGTAGGTATATCAAATAACCTTTTAAATAACGTAAAAATTACCATTATCGTACAAATTACATCGTAAACGTGTGACGTGAGGTTTGCGCGTCAATAAAATATTAATTAAATACCCTGATTTGGACGTTTAATGAACTAAACCTCTCATTGAGGTGCTGATGATCAGTGCCTTTGTAGATGCAGTCGGTCGCAACAAAGTCAATAACAATCACACAGTAGCACAATTCGATCACTAAGGCCCTTACTAATAAACGTTAAAGTTATTCTTGAGTGTAAACTGTCAAAATGAATGGTTACTTTTAGTTTATTCCGAGGAATAACTTTACACCACGTTTATTAGTAAGGCCCTAAGAATACAGTACAGCACAACTACATTAATAAAGTACTTCGGTTGGTTTCTCATTTCTCTCTGTTTCCGAATACATCTGATCGACTTCAAGGTAGTGATTATATCCCTTTACCTATCCTAGTGTATTATTTTTTTTTAGATAATTACCACCTTGAAGTTCTTGATGTATTCGGAAATAGAGATAAATACGAAACCAACTGAAGCGCTTTATTGGTGTAAGTTGTACTGAATGATTAAAAATTATCAGTTCTCTCGTTCTGCTTCTGTTCTTGCGACAAACACCTGCCTCCACGGTGGGCAACACGCACGGTTTGAGGTTTGCTTGTGATCTTTCTCAAATATCTAAATAGTCAAGAGAGCCTATCCACCAACGTGAGGCGTCCAAGTGTGTTAAGATACTTTCTAGAGATCGGTAGAGAATAATGTAAATGTGTAGGCAGCAAAGTAATTAAAATAAACTGTAATTGTATTTCGCCAGCAATTAGCTGCGACAGCCTCCAGCATCCGATAGAATTGGCTCATTAGACTCTTGTTCGAAATGTGGAACTGATGCCGATTAGACATCGTTTACATTGAGAGAAGTAACCATTGTATTAGAAACTAACGGCTTTACTAATAAATGTGGTATAAGGCAAATATTGTATGGTTATTCTTTGGTTATATCTGGAATATCTTTATACCACGTTTATAGTGAGGATGTAGTAGTTTAACACCGTTTGCTTTCGTTTTAAAGAACAAAATTAAAACTAAATATTTCGCAAATATACCGTCCATACTCCATTTCTCAACAAAGCCCCAAGTATTTTTAAAATTATATGCATACAGTATGATAAGATAATTCATTAAGTAGGTACATAAAAATATTGAAAAAAAGTCTAGATACACCGACAAACTCATTATTACAGTGTGAGTATGTAAATATGCAAATTATAACTTATTTGCCTAGCAAATATAATATTTGCGAACGGACCTGCATCAAGAAACCTTGTAGAGAGTCAACAGAGATAGCTCAATGTACGTACGTACCTACTCAATGTACCATGTCGAGTTCCTTCACTTCGCGTCTGATGTTAGAGCACTTGAGCTTACCTTAGGGCTGATTAGTCCACCTTATCACCTACTAGCTGAGCCTCACGGTGTTACCCGTAGTCCCTCAGGAATACGTCACTTTTCCGGGATCAAAAGTAATCTATGTGCAACAATATGAATAATGCGCATACGAGTTCATCTTAGTCCAATTCATTCCTTCGTTTTTGCATTAAAGAGTCACTTACATCCATACCTACATCTTCTGAAATTTTCGCACTAAGCCTTATCTCACGTCCAATTTAAAGCCAAAGAATTGTGGTTTTCAATCAAGGAGTGTATAATGTTCTAAGCTTAACGGCATGCTTCAAGGCAAGCTAAGATTTGTAGCTCAAGTTCTAAAAATATCCAGCATGATGGTTCTGCGTAATCTTATCTTTAATTAATCTAGCAGCAGTAAGCTGTACTGCGGCCCACGCCCACGCGTGGACCATACACTTATGAATGGCCTTAATGCCTGTAGGCGGAGGAAATATTGTCACGAAAAATTATGTTCAAATTGATATTAATTCATCTAAGAGTTGATTTGACAGTTGACATTAAAGCTGTATATGTCTTCATCAAGTAAACTTTATCACACAGCTTCATCATAATCAAAAGCAAATAAAATTATTTATTGCAGGAGATCCCTCTCTAATGTTAAAACTGATTATTTACTCAGTGTACCGTGTACACTTGTACAGTGTAGGTAGTGTATAAAACAACGCTGTATTATTACATTGATATTTTATAGTCCGGTAACACTTTTTTTGTTTAACACAACATATTATGTTGTGTTACGGTCATATTATGTTGCCCTAGTAGTAAATAACCGAAAATAACATAAAAATGACGTAGCTAAGTCAAATATTTTTTTTGCGTTTGTTTTTCGCTAAATATGTTTAGAATCATGGTCTGATTGCAAACCCCCAGTTTTCGGTAGTGGTCTTTTTACACCCTGTATGCAATGGTCGATAAGAGCAACCAGAGAATCACATCGAACCTTACCTAGGACCGAGTACATACTATACTACTCGTAGTATTCCGAACCGAATTGTCCCTTGAGGTCAACAATCATAAGTTTTTTCGTTTTTTTTGTCGGATGTGTCCTGTTAGAGTATAAGGCCAGCTCTGAGCATCCGGAGATCAATCAGCTTCATGTCATTAGCAGCTCCTTACACCTGACGTGTTCATCAGCGCTGATTGCGCCTGCGCACGGCAATCACGAAATATTACTGTCATTAGCGCGAGAGTGGAATGTAAATCATTGATTAAAGTGGCTTCACTTGGATCTAATTTTGTGCAAGCGCTTGCAGTGAAAATATTAGAATCTGAAGCTTATGTACCTTAACTACCAAGGTATGCACGATAAAAATCATATTATTTACAAAGTTACAACTTGCAACCTATTTTTGCCAGTGACATAGTCTTTATTTTGGTCGTGCCTCGGGTTGCCGCCATTTATAAGTATGTCTACCGTGCCTTGAAGATACAGAAGCAATCCCTGGTGCTATACTATGACCGTAGTACGATTCAGTTTGGGTGCTATCCAGTTTAGGTTCCTAATCTGAATAGCAAAGTTTTCGTACCGTCATATTGCAAAACGATTCAGTTTTTACAACAAGTCTAGTACATTTTTGTGGAGACCTTTAAATGGCCTCGTAGTAACCTATAATAGTTTCTATTGTATTTTTATGTGCTGATGGTCTTCCTAAAATAAATAAATTTTATTATTAGTTACTTTTATCATCATACGCTGTTTAGGACCTAAACTGGATCGCTATAAGAGCTCATAGTAGGGCCCCTGTTCTTATAATTCTATTTATCACACAAGGGGAGCCGTATTGTACCTTTTTTTTTATTTAAATTATTTTGTGTATCTCCATGAAACTATACAAATAACTGCATGCGTAAAATGACGAAGGAGCCTCCAGAGCTCGCGATAGCTCGTGGCACGGAGCCTCCGGCTTTGTTACACAAACACAACAATTGTTACACAAACACAACTAAACCTTACTCTAATTCAAACCATTTTATTGCGTCTTTTGTTATTTTCATTGAAATAAAAATGAGTCAGCTTCCTAGTTACGGATCAAAATCTAAAGTCAACTTGTTCGGTGATAATAACTGAGGACAATGCAGTCAAAGGATTTCAAAAAGTTTTACCGTAACAGTAGTTCCCGTAAAGTTAGGGAACTACTATTTTTGAAATCCTTCTTTGAGCTTTAAAATACCACTAACCCAAGTGAAATTCAAAAGCTTTAATTTAGCATATTTACAAAGTTGTAATTAATATTCTATATAATTTCTAACACAGAAGTTTTTTTTTATTTGTTGAGTCGATGCGGCATAACATACTAAATTAAAGATATTATTGTATGTTATTTGTTGGGCTTACGTAGAGATAAGAGTTATCACTCTATTGTGATAGGTCTAGGAAGCCGTCTCAGAATACCTATATGTTCAAAGCATTTTTTGATAAGAAATAAAGATATCACAAAATATCGCACTTGTAGAACAACATTCAAAAAAGTTGTTAGACGATAGATTACGTTCTCTTAAGTCAGTTTACGATTCTCTTTTCTCGATTTTTTTTACTTAGGTCACAGTTGTTCAAGAGATACAATGTTTTCAAAATAAGCTCACATCAACACGATATTAAAGGTATGAATGGAGCTAAAGTAGGTGTGGATGCGTGGCCCAGCGCTGGCGGCGCGGGCGCAGGTCACGTGACGACCTCCCGCGGCCTTGTGGGCTCACGTAGGTACTTGTAGTACTGGTGTGTACTTGTGTACTCGTCGGGTAAAGGGCGCGTGCCAGCTTTAGCCTTAGCTATATTTATGAATCGTGTAGGTCGTGCATCGTGTACTTTGTAAATAGACGAGCGATGTCGCGCTCGCGAATTGCAGGAATGCAGTAAGCGTTTCTAAGATTTAAAAATTAATTATACTTACGAGATAAATTATTTTGGTGAAGGTTATGGATTTTGATGAAACATGAAGCTTTCCTTTCGTACGTAGGTAGGTACTTAGCAAACAACCTGCACAAACGACCCTATAAATATCTGGAGTTAAAAACAATCTGAAGTTTTGTTACATGATGCACTTTTTGAAGCATATATTTGTGTTGATGCTTTAAGAATCACCAAATATTATTATCAGCAGCTGCTCCGTGATAAAGTGAGTGGCTATCGGCCGAGGACCGCGCCACAGAACGCAGATCATCCATCATCCCGCGGCCGCCGACCACATCATCATTAGGCAGTTTACACGATTCACTGAAATATTTGCTTCGGTTGCTGAAATGCTGCTTCCGTTATGACGGCCGTACATAACAATTGTTTTTCTGCAAACAGCCGTGAGAGTAGAGATGTGCGGGTTTGAATCCAGAGTGTGCATCAATGGTTTGTATCGTAATATTTGTGAGTACATTAACTTAAGCTCTAAACCGAAGGAAAACCATGGCTTAGTCAGCTCCACAACGTCTTGTCCCACCATGTCCTTTCTCTGTGAATAATTTAGAGAATGGCTTAGAAGCACCTAAGAACAACTAAGGAGCAACTAAGAAGACAAGATTACCCAGCAGGGTAATCCTATTCCATCTCAAACAAAGACCCAGGCTCTACAAGTGCTAACGCTATATAAATCATCAAGTAAACATTAATAAAAGCTTACAAGCCTTAGAATGTAAGTATGAGGCGCACTTATAATCCTTTCCCCACACGGTTCGAAAGAACTGGTCACACGAAAAGAAGAAGAAGCGTATAGCGCTTCATCCGTTTTGTGACGGCCATCGCATTATGCGAATGAGAAATAATGCTTGCAATCATAGAACCGTGAAATGGAGTGCGCTAATCTAGTTGTACCGAATCGTATTGGGTACCGTTACCAAATCACGAACTTACTGCCAACTAGTTTAGAAACTTTACGAGAACATCATAACATGAAACATTTTGTTCAGAAACATTCCATTTAAACTTTCAGGCCCATACTAATAAACGTGGTGTAAAGTTATTCCTCGGAATAAACTAAAAATAACCATACATTTTGACAGTTTACACTCAGGAATAACTTTATACCACGTTTATTAGTAAGGCCGTAAGACTTCACAGGCTAATAACGGAGCAGGATTAGGTATTGAATTTTACTAACTTTACTTTTAATTTTACAACTAAGTTAGTTAAGAAATTAGCCTAAGTTTAGATCTAAGATGGATCACCTAAAAAAAGCTAGGCCCCAAACCGTATTTGTTGCCCTGGTTCTTCACGGTATTGGTCGCGAAGGAACAGGAGTAGAATCACCTAGTTTTAAGACGTTTCAAAGTGATCCCAGCGGTCCTACTGAATAAATGCTTTTTGACTTGACTTTGACTTATTGTACTTCCTTGGCACAGCTCTAAATGTTGCCATACTTTCAGATTTTTAGGGGATTCCAGTTTTTTATTTAAAAATTTCAAAGGTCCTAGCATAATTTCATCACAAACGCACATACATACGACTAAGTTATAATAACAGTCCGCTTTCTGCGTGAGTTTAAAAACATGTGTGAATTGTCACACATTCATTAGCGGACCATTGGGTCTAAGGCAATCAGTATGAACAAACACTACGCTAGGTAAATACAGGCATCTACCGTAGAGCGATGACGCGCATGCGCAATCACGCCGCGCAAATACTCGGGAGGTGTGAAGCGGAAAAAGTAATTCCTCCGAGCTGACTTGTCGAATATCACATTTGACACGCTTTTGCGACCAAACTAAATAAAGGCTTCATCATCATCATCATCCATAGCTTTCCACAATGTAGGTGTTGGTACCTAGATCTTTTTATATCGGCTTGGTACCTACCTATAGATCAATAAAACTAGGTCTGGTTTTAGTCTCCTATGTCTAGTAAAAACAATATCTAACAAAACAAAAGTATAAGAATCAATAGATCCATTATCATGGCAAGCAAATAATTAATTCTAACTTGAGAAATGTAGCTGACTATCGAAAGATAAAAGGTCCAGAATTTGTGTTCGATGAGTTCAGACAATGCAGACAACGTTGTACAACTTGATAAATCTACAATCCGACGTCAGTGCCCAATTACTCATTCCATTATCTTCAATCTAATTTGTCTAAACAAAACGCGACAACTCCCATCACCTGCTTCATCAACGCAAGTCATTCCCCCTCCCAAGGCCTGGCTTCATGACCACACACAGGAAAAACTTTAAAATCTTCCAACAAAATGAAACCATTGCGCTACGACATACGACTTAGTATCCTCTGACAAATTAAATTTCTATCTGAAAAGTTTGATTTTAGAACGTACAGTAATTCCTTAAAGTTCCATTTGTGTTGGTGCAAGCTTACACAACAGCTGCCTTGAAATACCAGCCTTATGAGCTTTATGATAGAGTTGATGACGGTGTAACAGGGTGGACTGATCTGACTTGCACTTTTCATCTCATTAAAAGTTCCAGTAGCAGGGCTGAAGGTATTCGAAAGCAATGGTGAGAAAAGGTTAATAGAAATCGAACTCAGTGTTGTTGAGAGCATCGTCTGTGACTTCTGCAAGATTGTGCTTTTAGTAAGTTTTGTTTCAAAGAGGATTTGATACACACAGATTTTACATTCATTAGGTCTAGATGACAGGATGAAAAATACAGTGTGTCTGTTATACGCTATAACAGACGGACGAAAAAACTAGAGCTTAAGTTTGGAACAAGCTGTTGCGGTATATGTAATACCGCAACAGCTTGTTCCAAACTTAAGCTCTAGTTATTTCGATCGACTGGAATACGAGTATTGGTATAATTGAAAGCTGTATCAAGGGGTTTTGATTGAAAAGCCTGCATAAACTTGTATCTGACATTGTGTCCATTGTGTACATACGTGCGCACACGTCGACAGTGCATCCATCAGTTGTCATTCCTTTCCCGCTACAATGCCCGGGTTTTGACACCTCCGTACCACAGAGTAAATAAAGCATCTTTGTTACAGGTGCAGCGGTGCTGGAGTCAACTCTAACACACAAGAAATACTAGTTGTTAATGATATTCCTTGGAACTATTGGACGTCGGTATTGTTTTGGTAATAAATACAATATTTTAGTAGCTCAGCTATACATATTGTAACATCGTTAAACTTAGAAAACATTGAATAATTTTTTGTTTACGAATGACGAAATGTCAATGCTAAGAATCGGTCCAACAAAAACTGTTCGTACAATGAGTTTAGCGACTAGCTGGTTTAGTGACTGTATGGTTGCTAAAGCAATGTGGCATGCGTGATCACTGTTGTCGAAATCTAACGGCTCGAGACGATCGACGGGGTTCCATGACCCTGTGGCCGTTGAAAGCCTCTTCACTGAAGAGAGCGAGGTATCCTAAAGAATAGAAGAGAAAATAAGATAAACAGTTATCTTGCAAAATACATAGGTACTTGTGATTAACATCCACTTAGGCAGTTTGTTAATGTAGGTATCGTAAGACCATAATATTCAAATGTTTGTATTCTCTAACGCACTAGAAAGTAAGTGCAACATAATGTTGTAGATACTGAACCACAATAGATTGATGTGCGAACAGTTAATCGTCAACCGTCAATTTTGTTCGATGAGATTCCAAATTACCTTTTCATTATTACCCTCAATTTCAAACAGCTTTAGAATTTAAATCTAAGACAGTAAGATTCAAATTGAAGAAATAATGGTATCTATCTGCGTGTCTGTCTAATGAAGCGAGGCGAGAAATTTTAATGAGTCAAAATTAATTGATATTTTGACGCTAGTTAAAGCGTTACCCATTCGTCGAAACAACAATGCCTTGTACTCCAATAGTGCCGATAGTATCCGAGATACCTGCAATAAATCAATTAATTTTACAACAGAACATTTGAGTGCTTTGGAATTTTGGATATAAAACTAGAGATTACCTACAAAAAATAGTGAAAAGTAAAAGTGAAAACCAATACTCAGACTAGTGCAGTGTAAAAATAACACAAGTGTTTATTAATTTCAAATCGTTAAGAATTGAAAATATCAAAAAACAAAACTAATAGCAGTGTTTCAAGTCCAAAAAGAAAAGCAATTTTAAGAATTTTGGATTTCGAATGTAGTCAGCTGTCTGCTAGTGTTGTGACAGTGTCGATTCGAAAAGTGTTGTGATGTGAGGGTGCGATGAAACGCAGCAAGTCGTACACGTGGCTGTCGACGCTCCTCAAGCCGAAGGAGGAGCCGCGAGAAGACGAGGAGTGGGGCGCCGTGCCCTGGATACGGGCCAACGAACTTATGCAGGATGAAAGGTTAGTTTGAAGAATTTCTAAATATGCTGTGCTGCATTTTGTATGTATAGGCATAGTTACACCGGTGCATAATGAGGAGACAGTTTTGAAGAAATTCATTTTATTGCGACTTCACCTGCGATTATCATAACTTTCTTCTCTCTTTAACAGAGATACCTACACACCTCATATCTACGTGCAGTACAAGATGAACAGCCTACAAAACAGCTACTGCCTACTTTCTTGCGTTTTATTACTTAAGTATTTGCTAGGTTTCACTTCACCGTAGTAAAGATCTCATCCGAATTTCAAATAGGGAACATGTTAGCTGTCAAGTTTCTCGGTGTGACACGATGCGATTCTATCGAGAGATTCTCTGGTAGAATGCGCGCACCTGCCTGTGCCTGGTAAGGCGCGCACTGTTACACGACTTTTTGTGGCCGCGACAGTTACCGGATTCTACCAACGTGTGTTTAGTAGCCACGGACTTCTTGTGAGAAAATGTGAACTCGTCTAATACAGTTAAAACTATGTAATGTAAACTACAATTACAGGGCTTTCAACGGTAGGTTTAATGATCTACTTATGAGCTCATTCACACGTTAATGGGTAGGTTTAATGTTCAAAAAGTGATCTTAATTTTAATTTAATATCTTTATGATATAATTTATCTAAACACGTGAAGAATAGCCTTACCATGTAAATGAAAACAGGGCAGCCAGTTCCCGCCGCTAATAGTTCTGGTTGCTCAACCTATCAATTTCCAATCCGAAACTTCCATTGTTCAAAACCATAATTGTACAAAAATCCATTTCAGAGTACGTGATTACGAATGCATTCCGATTTCCATACACAATGCCCATTGCGGTGATATAATTCCATGGGAACAAATGCCATCGGTGTGAAAAGGTTAGCTATTGTATAATAAACGTTGAATTGAACCTTGTGCCCTTGACATAAGGGTCAGGTGGAATAAATTAAAGTCAGGTGGTGAGGCTTAGAAAAATGTAATAGAACTTTGTGATAGAGACCAGCGAATTAATTTGATTCGGAGTTGATGGACGTCCTTTGTGGACAAGATTAGATACGCTTTTGTTTTTAATCCTTTTGGATGAAATTCTGGATTATTTCCGGTACTCGACTGTTAATTTGATTTTAAATCAAAAATAATCCATTCAAATGAGACTGTAACTAAAGAACGACAAAGAGATTATTCCCAATCCTATTGCTTCTAACCCGTGCTCTCGTTGAGTTAGTGTATAAACATAAGTACATACATAAGGAGAGTATGTTTTAATATTAATGTATTACATATGGCAGTGGTCATTTGAAAAAAAAATCCTGCATCTCTTTAAAAAGTGTTTTAAACAATCAAAAATCCAGATGGACGATCTAATAAACTAATCAAAAAGTCGTCGTACCTTGCAGGTATAAACCAATAACATTTACAAATCCTCCAGTACCTAAATATTTAATTATGTTATGTATTGGTAAAACAAACTGAACCGGCCACAGTTAACAAATAAACTGCACGTAAAGGACAATGGAATGAAATGGCGCAGAAAAGCGCCGGCCGCTGCTCTGGTGCAATGATAGTTTCCGACCGCGGCCGCCCCGCCCGCCGCTCGGCTGTGGGACAAGTTATAGACTACAGTGGGGTTCAAAAGGTCGCTGTGTAGTTTCAAATCAAATTAATTTATTACAGGCAACATAAGTCATGTAAAAGATGTAAAATACTTACTACGTTTCACTTCTTGAATTAGTTTTTTTAATTGAAATACTTAACTCAATTTCAATAGTACATAGACAATTTAATTTGTAATATAGAAATTGAAATTACCCAGAAAATTCTCGTTACATTTTAATTCCTGTTCAGAATGCCGATTCTGAACAGGAATTAAAATAACGTCACAACATAAAGTCACTGAAACTTTAATAACAGCGTTTTACCTATAAATATAACGCTTATTAATACTTACCTTATTTGAAACTTTATGGTTGAAGAAGGCACTTCCGTTTTCTGCTGTCAGTTACCTCAGTTTCCGTCACTATATTGCCCTCTCGCTCGCACATCTTTCCATCTCACCTGGCAGAGCGCTGCGGATATGCCGCGCGAGCTTCCATCATTGAGTCGAAAACCCACCCAGGCAGAATTAAAAATGAAAGTTTCAAATAAGGTAAGTATTAATAAGCGTTTTATTTATAGGTAAAACGCTGTTATTAATTCTTGACCGTTATTTGAAACTTTATGGTTGAAGACGTGTTTGTTATCGCCTGGTGGAGATGGACGCCAATGTGACTGTTTTAACTACAAAAGAATGTGTAGGAAAATACTTAAAAATACAGACCTATGAAGAAATTCAACAGAAATGTATCTAGGTAGGTATCGAGAAGAGTACCTAAAGGGTATATTAAAATAAAGATGTGCGAGAAAAATCTTGTATTTCAAAGGTAAGTGTAACACATGAAAGTAATCAAACAATGATGAAACTTTTAGAATAAACTTGATAAGTAGGAACTTAAGACATAATTTAAGTACCTGCCTGGACAAGTAGGTACATACTTAGATTAGATCAGATAAGTAGGTAGCAAAAATTGTACAATCAAAATAATTTGACAAAATAGTAGCAAAAATTTCAATCTTAATCATATGGAACAAAGGAGCTAGTAATACTGTTATTAGTAGGAGCTTTCATAACTTCACGCCTATAAAATTGCCTGAAAGTATTCCCGGATCTCCAATTTCCGCGCGAGAGGATGTCGTCAATAGGAACGTTGTTAGCCCAGTTTTTTGACGCAACCGCAGATCGAATACTACCCGGAGAAGCGATGATTCCGGCTTCAACTAATAACGTTTTCACCCATCCAGCAATCACTGTCCGAGACGCAGCTTTAGCTTGACCTCTTAGATGGAGAAATAAGTTTGAGGAGTTTGCTGCCTCACGCCTGTCACGAAGAAGCTCCTTACAGTGGTTTACCCAAAAGACTGGATCTAGCTTCTTTCCTCTTGGGGATTTGAGTAATTTCCACCCCGACTGTCTGTAATCAGAATTATCAGTTTTAGAGCCAAAATTTGGCCATAGAACAAGATGATTGTCATGTCTTTCATAATGATCATCATCTACGGCAAGTAAAGTAAGGTCATGCACGCGTCGACCCGAGCATAAGAGGAGCAAGACCGCGCAATGTCTGGATATTTGAAACAAATTTTTTTCATCGATATTATGTGTTTCTAAGAAAGACACGAGAACATCAATATTCCAAACGAATTTCTTATGATCTACAGGTTTTATCAAGGATATCGATTTTAGAACATGTTTAACTAAGACATGTGAGCTTAAATGACCGGATAACTCCGTATTACATAGGGTGGACACAACAGATTTATGCAATAAAACTGTGTTATATGACAACTTTTCTTTTAAATGTAAGTCAGCCAAGAATTTTGCTAAACTAGAACCACTAGGTCTAAATGGATCAACTTTGGAAGTTTTGGCCCAAGTAAGCCATCTGTTCCATGCTGCTTTGTATGTCTTACGTGTGGATGGACGCCAAGATGACAATAATAATTCTAATTGAGAATCATTCCAGCTGGTTAGGTCATTTGACCAGCCCCACATTTCCATACTTCTAAAGTCATTTCCCGTACGTTGGGAGGAGGAAGGCCTGTCGATGTGTCTATCAGGTACTGATCCAGATGATGTATCGTGAATGGAGCTGCTAATGCCCTGGACTTGAGGTCTGACCTCCAAAACACGCGATTCCACCACGGGACTACTAGAAGAAATGTGCCCTGTGCTTGGTTGAGATGTGCTAGCACCCTGGGTATTAAGTAAGGTGGAGGAAAAACCCAAGCTAGCTGGTAATTCCATTGGTGGGAAAAGGCATTGTGAAACAATGCTTGATTGTCGTGTTGATCTAAGGACACATAATTGGCAACTACATGTGCATCTTTCGAGGCAAAAAGATCTATAACAGGTATTCCGAATTTTCTGAAAATTATTTCTGTACAAGCAGGAACAAGGTGCCATTCCGGAGGTGACCGGTAACGAGATAGATGATCTGCGTGGCCGTTGTACTTGCCCGGTATGTAATGAGCAGAGAGATGGATCTGATGAAGCTCTAACAAGTGAAAAATTTGGAATGTTATTTTCATGAGAGCTGTAGATTTTGTGCCACCCTCGTTCCGAATATAGGCAACAGCTGTTCGGTTGTCGCTTTGCCATAAAACTGTGGATCGATCCAAGTATCGATGTTGAATTCGTAGAACTTTTAGTACAGCAAGGAGTTCTTTCTGATTGCAATGCAAGTTTTGTTCTTGATCGGTCCACTGTCCTGAAAGAGCGTGACTGTCCAACTGTGCTCCCCAAGCTAAGTCGGATGCATCGGTCGCCAGAAAATGTTTTGGGGGCGGTAAATGGATAAGAGACGGTAGACTGTGGTTTTGGAGCCACCAAAGAAGGTTTTTCAAAGCTTCCTTTGAAAGAGGAATCCGGCTGTTGACTGTCTTTTTGGAAAAGGCATTGAGAAGGTCGAGTAGGCCCCGATAGTGAAGCCTCCCTTTGGGAATCACAAAGCTTGAAAAATTGAGAAGGCCGACTAAACTTTGCAGTTCTTTTATTACAATCCGGTTGCTGTTCAAAATATTTGTAATCTTCTCGTTTGCCCAAGTATCCCATTGGACTCCTAAAAATATGAGCTTTTGTTGAGGTTTTGTTATTGACTTGTCTAGGTTTACTTGCCAACCGAGGTAGCGAAGCCTCTCCAGAACCATTTGCACATGAGATTGCAAGACTTGACGACTCTGGTGGGCTAGGAGAAAGTCGTCCAAATAAACGATAATACGGATCCCTTCCTCTCTCAGCGTTTGTGCCACCCAATTCGTTAGGGAAGCGAACACCTTTGGAGATGTGCTCAGACCGAAGGGTAGACAAGACATTTGTAACAATTTGCCTTTGTAAACAAGTCGAAGAAATCGTCTGTGGGACGTACTTATAGGTAGATGGAAATATGCCTGTGACAAATCTATTTTGCACATCCAATCCTTGGACTGAAGAAAGTCGGGGACTCGGTAAACATTTATTAGTCTGAATTTGTCTGTTATTACATAATTGTTGAGTGCTGACAGGTTGAATATGGGTCGGAGAGACCCGTTGCTTTTTGGAACCAGAAACATGCTCGAAATAAAGCTTGGTGCAGGGTTGACTACTTCTAAAACACCTTGATCTAACATTTGATTTAGAACAATTGTCATTTGGTTTGATGTCGGAGTACAAAACTGTTTGTTTGCTAGATTTGGTATTACCAGAGGCGGTTTTTGGAAAAAGGGTATGCGATACCCCTGGATTATTTTCTGGATGTAATTCGGAGCGCCCAGTTGAGCCCACCGACGGTGGTATAGAAGTAGTCGACCCGCTCTGAATGTTTGATTGTCAAAACTTACGTTTTCTTCCTCTAGAGTTGCTCTCTGAAGAGGTCGTGGGACGTTTCGGATAGTTATATTGTCCCTTGGTATTTTCCTGAGGCCTGTTACCCTGGCGGCCCCCTCTTTGACGAAACGAACTTCTGTAGTTATTCGAAGCTGTGGGGCGGTTGTCATTGTAGTTAGTATATCTCTGTCCCTGCGAGGGATGAGAGTGGTAATATCCCTGCGAGGGCTGGTTTGTATGGGAAATGCGCCCGGAAGCGCAACATCCATAAGAATGCACATTTCGATTCATCGACCCCTGCGGGGGGTGATGTGTAGGCTTGCTCGGACCAGCTTGCGAAGCGGGAGCATTTGAGCCTTGTTTATTCAGAGGCAAGAAGGCTTTTCGAACGCCACCTGCTTTATCCAATACGTTGGTCAGTGACTCGGCTTCAAATAAATGTCGGCAGGAAGGGGGTACTTTCTTCACGGCAACTTTGACTAAAGGATCCCACATTTTGTCAATCCACAATTTGTTATGCCATCTCGTCTCATCTGAACTACCTCCGCTCGATGACCACAAACGAGTTGTAGCAATTCCGATGAAGTTTTATAAAACTTACCATTTAAAAAGTGTTCATTTATTTTCTCACTAAGCGCTTCATAGGTTATTTCAGAATTTTGGGCCCATTGCAGGAGATTGCGGAGGGTAGTTTGTAAAACCTCACGTTGTTTCAGAACGCAAAATGTTAAGCCAGCGAATGCTTTATCAGAATGGGCAAGATGTCGCAATGAATCGTACGCTTTAATCTCGTCGTTGGCCTCTAGTTCTACGAAACCAGGAGAGTGATTATATGACTTCTGAGCCTCTGCATAACGAACTTCACACCACTCACTACTTTCGAATCGTTGAATCTCTTTTAATGTCGTTAAATAACTTTGAGGAGTTTTTGGAACTGAGGGTTCCTTGAGCTTCGTTTCAATATCGAATACAAAGTTCGGTTCCGTAGATGGTTCCGATTGTTTAGGGATCGATTCGATCTCACTACCTTGAAACTCATTGAAAAGTTCACCACTAACGTTATCATCTACTAATTCTTCCGAATTTACATAATTTAAATTTGTTCGTTCTCGAATTTCCTGAATTTCCTGTGTCAGTTTGTTCAAAAGGCGGCGGTCACGTTGACGATGACGATTACGTTTGCCCCCCCTTTTTTTATGTTTATGAGATTTCCTCTTCTTCTGAGAATCGGAACTAGATGACGAAGAGGAATCTTGTTCACTTGAAGAGCTCGAAGAGCTACTACTAGAAGGACTACGCCGTCTTTTAGACCGTTTTCTATCGTTACGAGACCCGCCACTGACGGTATTCGTCGTTTGCGATTTCGAAATAATATCGTTATCATGACTTGTGTACTCATGGTTATTGCTAGAGAATTCTCCTTCTTTATCACTCATTTCGAACAATTTAAAAACACGACACAGTTATCTAGGGCAATCAAAATGACCTAAATTAGCACATAAAACATACAAGAACAAAATTATGCAATCTGAAATTTTGTGAGGGTAGATTCAAAATTTAGCAGGAGTCTCGATTCTAAAAATAGACTTTGTTTGAATCTACAGTTATAAAATATTTCATTTTCTAAAACAAAATCGAACGGTAACACCGTTAAAATATCATAATTATCAGCTTAAAAAATGAGGTAAAATTACTCACGTGATAGGTTCACTCACACACAAAGAATGTCGTGTTTTAAGGAGTCTGAACAAGTAAAGTACCAGCTTTGTGATACAAAGTAACAAAGATGCAATAAAATAATCAAGCACTATTATAGGTATAGGTATATACCTATCTATATATAAGTAGGTAGGTAGGAACTCCTTGAGACACGACTGTGCGATGCAGAAAACAAGACGCCAATGACGGAAGCTCGCGCGGCATATCCGCAGCGCTCTGCCAGGCGACCCCTCGTCCTGCAAAAGCGCATAGCTTGCAGGCGCGCCGCGCGGGCCAAACGACCCGTATCCGTGCAGCGTGAATTGAATAGCGCGACCGCAGCCGACTGACTCCTCGCCGCAGCCGAGTTTACCGGAGCCTCGTCCTGGCTGACACGCCTGCTTCACCACATGTTCATCAAAATTATGGGAAAACCATTCAGGCATTCGTAGGATTCGAATCGTTGCTTATGAAGGAAGTTTAGGCTTACATTTGAAGAGCTTTCATCTGTTTAAATTAATAAAAGTTTAGTACCTACCACAGAACTATATCTAGTTCTGTGGTACCTACTTATAGAAAATCCTTACTAGAATGTTTTAAGTACTTACTTATAGGTAATTGTATTTCATGAGTTTCATCGTTCCTGTAAAAACTTTAGTGAAACGGGAAAAACATTTTCATATTTTCACACTTTTATTAACATTTATTAACACACAAGTTATACGCCAACTTACAATAACTTTACCACTTTTCGTTTTTATAACACTAGAGGGCGAGAAAGTATTTCAACTTAAATCACGACCGTAAATTTTCCCTCCATTTTTGGAGAAATTTCCCGCGTTTCTGCACTTATCCTTCGTAAGTGGCATTTACGGTATGCTTCATAAAAAACGAGTTACTTTTAATGTCGCCGTTCAAAAAAGGACTTTAACCCTGAAAGTTAAAGTTCGAGGTGCGGTGCGTGATATTATGAAAATTTCTTCAGGAGATGACATTATTCAAATAAATGGGTTTTGACAGTTTTATTCTTTAATATTATCGGATATTGCCACCCCCTAGTTATGATAGGGCTTTCACGTAAACTTACTATAATAACTCTACATATTTTTTGAGTTCTGTTGATGATGTCGATGTGATTTCAGGGTTTAAGTGATGTCAGCTGAAAAATATATGTTTATTAGGGAATTGTTTGTTGTTATTTTACGACCCAAAAACAACATAATATCTACCTACTCGGAAGCTTGTGTAAGAGTCCAAACGATTGGTTTGTCGTCGCCGAAATTAAACCACTTTTCAGAAACAATTTTGAAATGGGGTAAAACGGACCTTGTGAAGGTATTTTTACTATTATGCCCATTACTGATAACTTCAAAATAGCAGACTTTATAAATTAATTTGTATTTTACGACTTATTGTGTAGTTCTACGAGAGTTTATTGAACGTTAGGAAACTCACTGTAAGTCGTAAATAATTTCGGATCATAATAAAGCTATTTTATAACAACAAGAGATCATAAATCAGTGGTTCTGATAGCAATATCAACAATTCATCAATCGATAGGGTTGTTCACTTTTATTACAGAACAAGAAACAACATCTTTCTCGTTGTTAAGACAATTTTGAGGCTTTGCTAAAGCAATAGGGTAAGAACTCATTTACATTAAAATACTTCCTTTACTTAAAAAGGTCTCAGCTTCACAACCTGTACCTAACCCCTGACCCAAAGTATCATATACATAAGACCTTTAGAACCTTCTAGCAGAAGTGGCGGCGGTATTCAAACATTTGAAGCAGTGTTTATTGGCCGCAATAACATAAAATAAAAACAAAATATATCACCAATACTGAACCCTTGTATTACTTGGCCGGTTTTTTACATGTTCAAAGTGTTAAAGTGACAACCCTAGTGGCCATAAATAGGAGTAACATAACCCCGGCGGCGCGCGGCGGCACTACCTCAGGAATATTATTGAAGTGACTCCATTATATTTAAATCGGGTTTTATTATGTCTTTAACGCTTTTTATTGAGATCAGGCCGCGGGTGCCTTTAAAACGGTGTTGGGTGGACTGTTCCACGGTGTTTATGTTAATAGAAAAAAATGTAACTAATATTAAAAACAAAGATTACGACCGCATCCCGAAGCGCGGTAAAATAATTGCTAATTCATAAAAAAATCGAAGATATTAGGTGTCTTTGGGGTACATAACACAAGTACACAATCTTGAACACATACCAGTAAGTACTTAAATGTAGAACAAATACTATACAGATCATACAAATATGATCTCCACAGGAGTCAGACAGTACATTGGCTTGCAGGGCCTTGATGGGAGGAGAATAAGTGAATGTATTCATGACGCCATCGTAATGGGTTCGCAGTCTCCAGTCTCCTAGCTATTATAGAACCCCTAATAGCCTTTCTATTCTAAAATGTGTAATTAAGATTTATTGGTAAGTTTCACGCGCACAAGGAAGGTTTGATTGACATGGTTTTACGTTCGATCTATTCTATCTTCGCTAAAGTCTAATCTCGTTTAATATTTATTGTGATGAGGTATTGTTATTTATGCCGAAGTCCGGCAGTATGTATCATTTGAAAGTCAAAGTTAAAAGCTTTCGAAGCAAGGCAACTTCAAGGGACTGAGAATGATCATACTACACTACTAATAACATTATAAATAAGAAAGTTTGTGAGGATATTATTGACGTTTGCTAGGTATTCTTTCTCGCAAAAATGAATGGATTTGAATGAAAGGCTTAGGATAGATACACATAGGCTACTCTCATACCGGTAATATGAAGCCGCTAGCCGCATCTAGTAATATTATTATTTTAATATTTGTGCAAAATTTCTATAGCCTTATGTAGAGTACAGGATTAGTGTTAATGCCGTTTACACGATGCCATTCACTCGACGGACTCAACGGAGTAAGAGCTAATATTCTGTGGCTAGAGGCAAGAATGGTATGCCAGAATAGTATTGTGTGAACGGCGTCTTAGTATCGCCATATCCGGATGCAAATCGCGTTGCTTAGGGATTTGTTGCACTTGTTCGCGCGATAACCCGTACACTGAAACACGATAGCCAATTTGAGTTCTCAGCCACAGTTCATGGAAATAACTAACTTATAGGTATCTAACTCTATCTCTTGCAAGAGAACACTCAAAGACTAGGGGTCTAAAAAAATGTCTTATTTACATAATATACCTACCATAATTATTTATCACTTTCACATCTACGACTAGAATAAACCACTCATATCTCCTCTTGCTACGATCCGATGATAAGAAGTTAGTCACACATCTTTCGCCTCTTTCAGTCTTCATACCGTTTGAGGGTACTTAAGACCTGGCCTATTTCTAAGATATTGTGGATTTGTCAAATTATGTTACTTAAAACTTTATTATGACAAAAATTAGATATTAGAGATGTTTGTCTGAAGTTTTCCATTTTAAAAAGCTTTTGAAATTGGCCAACGTTCTTGAATCCTAATCAGTTTCTGCTCGTAAATTAAAGCCGTTCACCGTCATTATCTCATTAGGTTTCCCAGACAATTTAAATACTAGGAATACTACTAATTCCTTCTTATCCTTTACAGAGCACTAAAAACATATCGCTCGCTAGAACTCGTTCCTTACATTACTAAATCAAGCTACTCTCCACCTTATTTGAATACGCTTATGGTTTGCTTTCGATAAAATTGTCGTTGCATACTTTGTAAAACAGGTCTAACATAGTTTCATGGTAATTTGAATCGTATTGTTATGTCACTATGGCTGTGTTTTGTTAGTAAGGTCATGAGTGATGTGAGTGGTTGTTGCCCTAGGCATAGATCCAGCCATTCTTGTTCTGTGTGTACAGAGTACGTTCCTCATGGTGTTTAAAACGCTTTGCCGTTATAGGTTTAGTGAGAAGTTCCGTTATAGGTACGTACTTAGGTACTTCTTATTGGATTAATTTTATGTGTTGGTGTCGCACACTTGGAAATAACGAGCTGTCGCACACTTGGATGAGTTCTATAAAAAGATTCAAAAACACATAAGTTTTGCAGTCTCTCCGCGTTTGTTGTCCTGATTCTACACGACATTAGTCATGAAGGAACAGGAGTCACCAAGTTTTTTTAATTGTAGGGTAGCCTACGGTACTCCCAAACATACAAACTAGGATCTTTATCCCTCATACTTTACCCATTAACTTTCACGAAGCCTTCACCAGACCTACGACTTGTTCCAAGACAATATTGCAAGTGTTGCAATCATCATTCGTCACCCAGATAATCGGATTATCGCTTTAAAACGTGACTGTAAAGTGGCGTAAAAGCCGAGACATGTCGCCTTCCCCCGCGGCCCGCGGACCATCAATCTGGCTGGACAATAAAACATGAAACTTTATATTCGAAGCACCCTCGGCTCGGGGCTGGGGCAAATCTGACGTATGCGCGGTTTAGGGAGCTATGAAAGTAGCGGGAACTGACTATTTTCTTTTCACGTAACTTACAATACACTTGACTAGAATGTCTAATTTATTTGGCCTTGTGAAAACTGAAAACTCTGGTTATAAGGTTCTAAAGTTATGGGTTCAGCAAACACGGTCTTTTGAGAACACAACAAAGAGTTTTTCTGTGCAAGCAGTTGCCTGAAATAAATGTTTATTTTTTATTTTTTTTATTCATTTATTTATTTATTTATTCATTTATTTATTCATTTTTATTTATTTATTTATTTATTTATTTATTTATTTATTTATTTATTTATTTGTTTATTTATTTATTTATTTATTTATTTACTTATTTATTATCCAGATATTCGATGGTTCGTAGAGCCCAAAAAGTTCGAAAACATTGTGCCAGAAGCACAAAAAGAGCTTCTTTGGAGTGCAGTTGTTTGCAATCCTTTCACTACACGGCAGCAATGGTACAAAATAAAATATAGACCAAGGTAACTAAAAGTTGCAAGCTGTTCTAGCATCTAGTTTGAGAGCCACAGCTCAGACTGTTCAGGGGAGGTGACGGCGAGCTCACGCGCCCTCGACTTATAGCCAATGAGATAAACGCTAGACCAGGAGCCGGCTGCAGGTTATGTGTGTCGTTTTGTTTAATTCAAGTGTTAATGAACGATGTTTTATTATTGAGACGTTTGCTGTAAATATTTACAAGAACATTCATTTTTACAATAATGGGGCAATAACAATAATTTGTTGAGAATCACTTATTGCTTTGCTGTGTGTCAAATAAATATATTCTTATTATTCTTATTCTTTGATTACTCTGTCTGTAAACTATATTTCTATCAAAGAAGTTAGAGAAGTCATTCTAGTGAGCAATCGTAAAGTGATCCTTATTTTAGGATTTTTTAATATTGGTAAAATATTCGAAATGGCTTCTTATTGGATCAAAGAAATTTACAGGAATTAGCAGCTTTATATTCGATTTGTTATCAGAAGGTCACAATCACACGTACGTATGTTAGTTCTGAAGGTACCCAAATATTTTTATGTTTGTAAAAAAAATGAGCCGTGTAGAGCTGTGTCGTGAACGTTATCTCGCTGATTAGCCTGCGCCCGCGCAGCGTCACGCTCGTCCGCCGAATTAGCGGAGACGGGTGCATTTCCGGTGCACACACCGTGTGGGATTCTTTACTCATTTAATTATGATAATTTAATTAGCTGGCACATTTTTGGCTCAAAGGATCAGCATTGCCATCCAGCGTGGTAATGCCGCCAGTGTTTTGGGCACGCTTCCGACTGACAGTGACCTGGATCAGTTGAGCTATCTATAGATCGTTTCTAACGATCCTTAGATAGCTTGACTAATCCTGTTGTATTTTGTAAATATATGTAAATATATAGTAGCTTAGTTTCTGTAAATAAATATTTATATTTTGAACCCATTATGATAATAAAATCAATAATTTATAAAATAATTATCTGTAAAGAGCTTACCTGACTGTTACTACAAAGTGCTGTTTTGATTTTTGTTTCTACCCTAGTAAGCACTTCATAAAAAATATTGTTTTTTGTATTTTTTATTCGTTTATGTTTCAGTAAAGACATGAGTATTTTAGTGAATAGCTCTATAAACCACTACTCACTATACCCCAGCTCTACAAATCGATTTCTATACAATCCGTTTGAGTTTCGTTCGAACACTTTTACATACCTGTTTTATTCCTAAACGTTACACATTTTAGCAACTACCATGAGGTATATTTGACTGTTTATCTGTGTCATACTCAGTGGCGTAGCTACCGAATGGCTAGGCGGTGCAGTGCACCGGAGCCTCCAAGCTCAAGGGGCCCTCGGACTCTGAGTCTCTAGAGTCCGAAAGGTTTTGTTCTTAGGACTTCTTTGAAAATAAAGACAACTGCATTATCAGATTTTTGAAATAGTTACCCAGAAAATGACGAATCTTATGTTTTTACAAAAAAAATAACTACGTTTACATTTTGCCACACCATGCTACATTTTGCATATTTTGACTTGATAAAACCTAAACCGTTCAGTTAGGGCCCCGGTTTATTTTGCACCAGGGCCCTTGGCTACCTAGCTACGTCACTGGATATACTTCTGTTTATTCTAGAAACATTTTTTTAATTAGCCTAGGGCTGGGGTATATGACGTAGTATCTACGCCGCAGTCTCCCGCAACGCCCGCGGGTGCGTCTGCTTCTGTCTCCGTATATTACCGCACTTTATAGACTGCAGGATTTATACACTCGCATCTACTTTATTTGTTATCTCTACATCATTATACAATACACAGACAGGCAGTCTTAAGAACATTATATTATTATGAGTTGGTACCTATAATACATGCATGTCATAGTATTTTTTTTTGTTATCTTACACTAAGCTGCACTGCTTCCATACAACAAAAAATATGGATGTATGTATTTTTAAAGCAACTTTGAATCATTTGAATATTTTTGCTGAATAGAAACATTTCGTTATCATATCATAGCCATGTTCTAACTAAACTAACTTAAAATCATAATTCGTCTTTATCTAACGCACCTCTTGTATCTCAGCCAAGCACTCACTACGCCAATGAGATCGTCTTACGTGACCATCTGCATCAGCTCATCTCGCTGGTCCCACGTTACAAAAAGATATTACGCAGAAATAGCTCCAAAAAGTGCCGATAATCTTTTATATCCGTCCGACCCTCTTTAGCTCTCCGATAAATGACTATTCTTTTAACAAGGATTACCGTTTTCTGTCGAGTCAAAATTGCACTGAAAGTTAGCCACCCTTCGCGATAAAGGGAGAAGTTACGACAAGTTAAATCTAAGGGCGCATTATGTACGAAAACGTCTTGAGATTTAAATGTTACACTATGATAAACCATAGTGTAGCCCGTGCACCTTATGTATCATCAATTGACTATGATTGTGTAATGTGTATACAGGGGATAGTCTGTGCAAGGCAAGTAGGCAAGGCCTACGATGAAGGTGTTATTGATGTTACCTATACACATATAGCCTCCCTAAACAAACTACCATTTTGAAAATACTCACAAAACAAATCATTATTTCAATCGGTTTACATCAATGATAAGTTCACATTTACAACAGAGATAAGGCTATTATTGACACAAGGGTATGACGTCTTCCGCTACGTCAGTTATGATCGCGCGCTACGGTTTGTCTATTTCGAGCACACTTTCAACGACTCCGTGGCGCAACGGTAGCGCGTCTGACTCCAGATCAGAAGGTTGCGTGTTCAAATCACGTCGGGGTCAAGCTCTATTTTTTTATAAAAAATTTTTTTCTTTGATGTCTCATAATAAAACAATTCTATCACTCCTTCGATGTTTTCCAGAAGTTAAAAATAAGAAGTCGGAACAAACTAAAATTTTCAGTCAACGTTGACATACGAGGTCTCACGAATTATGCAAAAAAATCGATGTTTTAACCACATTCCCAAAATGGAACAAAATAATTCAAACAACAAAACAAAAAGTTGAAATCAATTCGAGAAGCTATATCGGCAAGGTGTGAAGCTGGCACGAATGACTGACCACCGCCGCTACTGTTCCCACACTCATTTCACGGTCTGGCTGACGTCAGCTATCTATCAAGCCATAGGAACTGGACTCATTGCTCAAGTGTATCGATGCTTTGAGAGATGAGACTCATTCTCAGACTTGATTGAATCGTTTTCGCTTCTAATTAGCAGCGCTTACAGTGCAAACCTGGCTGTTTTTATTTTATGATGCAGGGAATATTTTGTTTGTTGCTAAAAGATTGAAAGATTTTAAGTGCATCTCGAAGAGGCTCCTTTCGTACTTTATAAGTAAATTTCAGTAATTCCCTTTTTTAGCCCCGTTTAACAATAAACGCATACTAAGCAGTATAAGCCAAGTTTCTCAATATCTCTTTAGGTAGAGCTTAGCTGTAATCACAGGCCACAGACTTTGTATTATTTGAAAGGAGCTGGCGCTCCGCCAAGCCGTTGTGGGGCTCTTGCAGATCTTCTAGTGCGATAGACACAGCCACAAACTATTAAGTATACGGTAAACTAAGACAGAGACGTTGCGAATTCTTGCTTTATTCAATTAAAATAAATAGAATAATAATTTTCCTTACCAAGAATTTTTTGTTTTACAAAGTTGAAGTTTGGTTATGTGGTATATATTATTGTCATTATTTGTTATACTTATTATTTTGTTTCATAGTTTAAGGTGTACAATAAAGAGTTCTCATTCATTCATTCATTATATATATCTTTATATATAGTAAGTAACATTAGTATAGGTATTACTCCGGTTCTTTCAATTTAGCATTATATTCTTCCAACTCAGATCTAACATACATTCAAGGTTTCTACATCTCTAAATAAGCAGGAGCAGGTCGTACTCGCACCACAACCCGAATGAGGCTGTGCCTTACTTTGCACCTCCCTCTGCAGTATTCTGTGGCTACAAACATCTTACGTTTTAACTCAGATGCGACTCGTAGTCGCAATCTAAAAATTTTAAATTGTTCTCTAGGTACTACATACGAGCATTAGTAAAAGTTACTGTTAATGATAGTGCTCCTAAAGGTTAAACATAGTATAATAATGTGTATAAATAAATAAACTACTTATTAAACCTATAACATATAGAATAGAATAGAATAGAATAGAAAAACACTTTATTGTACACAAAAACACATTACAGGAAATACACGAAAATAAGTAAGTAGGTACAATGGGCGGCCTTATCGCTAAAAGCGATCTCTTCCAGACAACCTTTGGATGGACTGGAAAAGTTACACAGAAAAAACGGCGGTGCACAATAAGTACGTTAAATAAAATAATAAGAATATAGTACTTACACATACTATTAAATACATATACCTACATAAATAAACCTCAACATAAACATAAAATAAGCACATGGTCATTTTAGCATTGTAGCTGACATGGACAAAAAGTGTTCATAGACTTTAGATTTAAAGATGTGAATGGATTTAGATGAACGAATAGAAGAAGGCAATGAGTTCCAAAGAGCTACAGCTTGTACCGTAAAGGACTCGCCATACATGGTGGTAGTATGTACAGGGGTAGCCAGCTGCAGAGTATCAGAGGATCGCAGATTACGATCATTTGCCTGGTGCAGGTACTCAAAACGCTCTTTAAGATAGAGAGGAGAGGTAGAGAGAAAAAGAATGTTATAAAGGAGGGCCAAGATATGAGCATTATAATATATACCAATATATAGCATATAGATATAGCAATATACCTACTACTCGTAACAAAATCAATATTAAAATCACGTCTTTCTCCCATTCATCAAGAAATAACGCGACTAAAAGTCTCGGCCCAACTTCCCCAGTTCCACCATTAGAGTATTACGTGCAGCACTAACATTTCCTTCAGCTCCTCATCCCGAACCTAGGACCTAGGACCGAACCATTAGCCTAGGTGCCTAGGTAATACCTGGAGTGCCTGTGCCTGGGAGAGTTTTGTACGGTTGCTATAGAACTGTGCCAGTTTTGGGACCACTAGACATTTATCTGCAAAAACAATTAAATGATTTATCAAAATATAATTCATTCCTTTGATGAATGCCTCCTAATTTAACCAAGGTGAGAAGGTTAGGTCACAGCCTAAAAAATAAGAAAACACGTGAAAATATAGAAAAAAGCTTAAGTTCAAAAATGGATGCACAGCATATTGCATAGTGAAATTGACACCTGGCCATAGATTGGCGATTAGTCAGTAGAGCAACCTTTATTGAAGGTGCACGATTCGCGGGCGCTATCGGAGTCGGCTTAGGATCAGTTTTATTGTCCTTATTTATGAGTTTGATCCAATGCTTGAGAGTCAAGTATTAGAAGTTGTGATGTGTGATATGATTATGAAAGTGAGCGCAGCTGATAGAGATAGGTAAAGAGAGAGAGTGAAGGTTGTGAGATAGGGTAGAAAGTTGTGATTACTTGAAAAATCGACGTTGCTTGGAGACGTATCTCCTCAAAAGTAAAACCAGCAGCCAAATTCATAACAGCTGCCATAAAAGGCACCGACAGAGTCACTACAAGCTACCATGATGATGATTATGATGTAGACAAAGCTATTGACACAGATCTACATCACAAATACCTTTGCTCCACATTTCCCCCATTTTCGAACAAAGAGTTATTTCATTCTATTTCAAATCAGTTGAACTGATCTCTGTAATTTGTGTAGCAAAATTCACACAGTCCCGGTATCCAGAACATAACGGTGCTGGGCGCCGGCGTACTAACTGCCAAGTAACCTGTGGCACATGCCGGTAGTCGCATGCCTATGCATATCTGTGACTGGACTCTGATTTATTGCGAAAGACTCTCTAGCCATTCATTTAAATAATTATAGAGTTTAATCAATTTTGATTTAATTTAATTATAGTACGCAGTCACGCTCGTATGTTGTTTAAAATTGATTCTGTAAATGGCTGTCTAATCTGTGGAATGATTATTATAATTATTATTCATTGGTTATAATTAATTTTATTTTATTGATTTTATTATATTTTGAAGAGTACCACTAGCATAGGAATTTTCTCAGAGTAGGCATAAGTTTTAGATAAGTAATTCTTTTTTTATTCTGAAATCTTTCTCTAATCAAATCGAAACAATTTTTTGATCAATTCTATACAAATACATACGAAAAATATTCGTTTTATTAATTCTGTAAGTTCAAAAGCTTTGCTTATTTAAGAATATAGTAGAATAGAATAAAAAACACTTTATTGTACAAAAAAGAAACAATAAAAGGAAATACACAAAACCAAGTAACTTACTTTGTTTTGGTACAATGGGTGGCCTTATCGCTAAAAGCGATCACTTCCAGACAACCTTAGGAATGACTGGAAAAGTAACATTCAAAAACGGCGGTGTACTAAAAGTAAAACAAAAATAGAAAACAAAAGAAAGAAAAAAATAAATAACAATAGAAATACCCTAAAAATATAATTGGGTTGACGCTGTTTAAAGGATCCACCAATCCACGGTATTTAAATACTTACAGATAAATTCACGATTAATGAATAAATGTTTTATGTTGTATATTGGTATGTAGAAGGCGCGTTCGAGTGAAATCAATAAAACTTTGATTGGAATTTTATGATCATGCGAACATAACATTGGACAGAAATCTTTAGAGATTCTTTCAAAACTCGTTGAAGCATGTTTTATATATCTGTTTTAAATATTTTACAGATTCCTGAGCAGAGAACACTGGTCTTCTGCAAGTCTGTTCTTTTATAATGATTGTCACGACAACTGAAGTAGCGCCTCGTCGAGATACCATGCTACCAATTTGTCGTCAATTTTGAGTGCGACACTTACAAAGCTCACTTTGTTTTACAAAACAATTAGCGGGCTCATTTCGGAGGCCGGTCAGAGCTTTTTATTTGAAGCGGACAACTGGCAGGAGAGTGGTGCAAGATGTCTTGAAAAAACTTATTACACTCGTAGTAGTTCATATGAGTTATTGGCTCTAGTGACAGAGTTTTTAGGCCGCCGGCGCTGTATTGGTATTTTAAATCTTGCATAGACAGTGCCTACACAGTGTTGTCGAGCACTCGTACGAAAAATTGAATGTTGTTACTTGCTTATCTCATTTCCCCATGCAAACTTTCATTATGACTTCAGCCCTTCTCGATTAATTTTGAAAAAAAAAACATACATACAACCGAACATACCTCCTTTTTTGAAGTCGGTTAAAAAATAGTCGATGTGTGAGCATATGTTCTCTGCTAGTACTCCAATACCTTGTAGTCCAATCGCCAGCACCAGCCCTCGGCTATCTCCGGCATCTGTTCCGCTCATTACCGCTGACTGATAGCGACACAACTTATGCACCACGTCTATTTATTCAGCGTTTGTTTAACCTACAAGGTTGTTCGCTGCTCTCGCTCGATACACTTAAATTTAAACCGATTCCAATCTTATGCCAATTACGTACACTCCCGGACATTTTAAGTCCAATATTAGTGGTCATGGGGCTTAGATACAGAATACAGGCTAAGCGGCTTTTTACATGGTGAGCCAGGATCTAGTACCTTCCTGTGGTTATTTAAGGTTTGTTTGGTTTTGATGACTTTTTATTATTAGTCACCGACTGCATGAAACAGTCTCAGATCTTTTGGTAATGGCTATTTTAATGCGCATCTTGAAAGAAAAATTTGAAATAAAAGCACTACCCCGAACTACCCCACTCAACCAACGCGGCTTTTCTTGTGAAAGAACGAACAAACTCTTCACAAAAGATAACATGGTATAGAAATTGTTAGGTGGGTATAGTATAGGACGTTGTTTTCAAGATTTAGGTGAATTCTTAGAAGTGATAGGTCATCTTGTGATCTCGATTCAGTCCACCTAATGAAGGCTAATGAGAGGTTAGAGATGATCCTTACCTTTATCCCGAAACTCAGGCAGGACCGGTTTGAGGTGCGGATTGATACCTACCGTGAGACAATCAGATAAGACAAGAACAAATTGGGAAGTATTGAGAACATTTTTGAAATCTTCACCTTTTTATTTTGAAAAAGTACAATGAATAAAGACAAATACCGGTGAAGCTTTAAGGTTCTCATGATGATGAGTGGATTATTGAAATTCCTTTTCTTCTCACTTTTTTAAATAATCATTGGAGGGAATGTAATTTAAAATAAAATTTCTAAAGATAACGCATTTGGAACCAAGTCCAATAACTCAAATAAGAATCAAAGTAAGTATTAATTTCGCATCGCAACCGCCACAATATGTTCAATTTATTTCGGTCGTAAGTGATTCCGTCGGATTATTTTTGTAATGCAGATGGAGGCAGATCCTGCTAATCCGACAGGCGCAGACGCAGGCTGACTCAATTTATTTGCTAGAACACACAGAGAGTCGATATTTCTATATATTTGTTACGCATTAACGACAGATTAATAGCAATTTGCATTTTTTTTTATTTGAATAATTTTTGAGCGACTCTGAAAAACTCCTCCGATAAAATGGACACTCCCTGATCCGTTCTTATGCTTTCTTTCTTGGCTTTCGAATGCAAGAAAAAGATTAGGTTCTCGTACAAACCCTTTGGTAATCGTTTTGGAACATAAACAAACAGACTTTCGCTTAGAATATTAGTTAGGGTAAGGTATTGTAGAGTAGCGAGTGCGCTAGGGCAGGCCACAGACGACCCTGGAATATAAATAGAGTTTGCAAATCGCGATGAATATTAAGAAACTTACGAGAACCAGAGAATATCTAATAATATAACTTAACTCGAGGACAAACTGTTTAAGACTAGCAATCAATATTGAACAATCTTGGCAAGATATTTCAAATGTGTGGACAAACAGAGCTTTTGTACGAGTATTAGGTCGAATGAAATGTAAATAACAACATTCCGAACAGAAATTAGTCTTTTGTTTCGATGTGCAATAGGTAGACAATTTTGTATGCGTATCAAGCGTAAAAAGCGTCGCTGCGTATCGAAACGGCTAACACCACCAATGCAGATCCGTTGAGCATACTGTACGCGATTCATTTTAAGCGACTCTCAACTCAAAAAATTACGCTCGTTTGGCTGACTGAAAAATGATCCATATAGTTTTAATCGCCACAGTCGACCAATAGCCGTGTTCAATAGCGAACAAAATAGTGACTTCACAAATTGGTGGTGGCCATTTTTATTTTCACCATTACTATACAGCTTTATATTATACACAAGCGGCACTGTGGGCTGCAAGCAAGACAAATTGAGTTTGTAAGACAGCTTCAGTTATAAGTTTATAACCATATTTTATAATCCTATAAAAGCTCGTGTCAGTAACGACTGCTATTTCAGAAGCGAGTTATAATTGCGTGCTTAAAGCACTTCCACTTCTACTCCTTCCTATCCTGTGTATAGATAAGGAAGATAAACTAACAGATAGACTCGCTAGATTTTATAGCCCATTCAAAATATAAAATAGTACCTAATAGATAATTGAAGGTCCTATTTCAAATGCATAAATATCGAGCAATCAACGGACGTGTGTAGATATCACTGCAATCTTTTATCTTAATGATGATTATTTACACCATTTTCTAAGATTATAAACATAGGCTGTGATGGCTGTTTCTCATCAGGCTGTTTCATGTATGTTTGTCGCCGTCTCGACTATACGGTATCGTAAAAAAAATTATACGAGTGGCTCGCGTAATGTTGTCTTGTCGTCTAATTGTTTGTTAATTATGTTTAGTGCAACGTTTTACAGTTATTGTTGTAGTCAGGACTAAACATGTTTAGATAACTAATAGTTTTGCAGTCGCCCTAGATCATCAAGGGTGTCAAAGTCAAAGTCAAAAAGCATTTATTCAGTAGGACCGCTAGGATCACTTTGGTGGGTGTGGTAGAGTTCGGTAAATCCGCTCTGAAAACATTTTGTCGTTTACTTTATTTTTATGAAAACCCTCACATTGCATTCAATACTTTCTACGATGTCTATATTTTATAAGTAACTTACAAGATAACTGTCACTAGTTACAAAATTATAAAGCTTTCATAAAAAAAAAAAACTACCTAGGTACATACCTATCTAAGTATCTACGTAGTAAGTGTCGGACCGGGGCGGGGCGGCGCACGGTTATCATAATGAAATCCCTCAGAAAGCACAAAAAAACACATCGAAGCACTTCACGGAGCTTATTACACGTATTAGCGATAAAATGAGAACTGAATTGAGGGGCAGGCTCATAATTTAAAAAGTAATTTACTGTATTGACCTGTAATGGTTTATTAGTTATGCCGCAACGAAATTATAAGTACTTAAAGCAATTTTGAAAATAAACTAGTAAGAGTAAAGCTATTACTAGGTTGGCTTGGTATGGACACGTTATGAGGAGGGATGAAAACCATGTTACCCAGAGAGTGATGAATATGAGTGTGGCTGGAGATTATGCAAGTAGAGGAAGGCCGGAAAAGAAGTGGTTGGATTGTGTGAGAGATGATATGAATGCGAAAGGAGTGGATACAGATTTGACAAGTGATAGGAGTGAATGGAGGAAAAATACATGTTGTGCCGACCCCACTTAGCGTGGGATAAGGGCAAGGAAATGATGATGAGTAAAGCTAATGAATTTTGCTATGAAAATTAAAGTTGGCCTTTAAATAAATAAATAAATAATAAATAATGCTGGACATTTTCACACAGCATCATCTAGCCCCAAACTAAGCAAAGCTTGTACTATGGGAACCAGATAACTGATATACTACTTATATACTTTTTGTTTGTAAATACCTACATATTATACATAGAAACACCGAGACCCGAGACAAATCTGTATGTCATACAAACATTTGTCACGCGGCGGGGATCGAACCCGCAACCTTCTGCGTCGCAGGCGGACCTTCGCCCACTGCGCCACAGAGGTCGTCTTTGCGTTGTATAAGTTTTAATTTCCGCAGGAACAGGATTAAAATCACCTAGTTTTAAAACGTTTCAAAGTGATCCCAGCGGTCCTACTGAATAAATGCTTTTTGACTTTGACTTTGCTTATTTTTTAAGCCTGAATTTAACTACAAGTCAAAGTCCATAAGTAAACCTTTACATATTTTTGGGGTTAGCTCCCATCCTATTTAGTTTTTTTTATAAGTTAAGGTACTACACAAAACTTGCCACATTCAATCAAGAAAGCCCAGACTTTCGCAAACGGTCTACGCATTAATATACTTCCCAAGAATTCTCAGGAGAGCCGCATAATATTTCTAAACAAACTCCTTATTACAATGGCACAAAGTTCTAAATCCTCTTGTGATTTTGACCATAAATCGGTTGGACCGTAAAGGCGCAACATAAAGTGCCAACAGTTAATAACGGGGTTACGAGTGGAACATGTGTCGTGTGAAGGGACCTTTACGGCCCTTGTTCACTCGTTCTAACTGTTTATTGAAGGAAATCCAAAAAGAGCTTATTTTGATGACTTGACTTACACAATAACATCCGCTGCAGGAGGTGACAGATCCCTACGGATCACTATAGATACAGAAGACTACGGATTTTTGTGTTAAATGCGGACAAAAAACTAAAAATACAAACAGCGCTTTTAATTTTAGACTTCATAGGCATTCAATTTTATACCACATTTTGCTAAGATTTTTAAGATTCTAGACTAGCCTTTCAAGTCAAAGTAAGTCAACGAAAAGTATTATTTACACGTAGGTAATGTTTTTCTATACCTAAGTAGGTACTTTATTTATGTCATTCAAAGTCGTCAACTAAAGACGGAGCCCTTCAGGCAGCTTGAATAATCTATCACCACTGACCTCAATTTCGAACTTTTAAAACTTTTAATAAGATTTTTTTGTCTTTCTACCTCTTACCATAAATAATTTACAATTTTCACTCAGGCGCAACGCCCTCTTAATTATTCATAAAGCCCCATAGTGAAATTCCTCATTTTCCCATAGACAAATACGGTATGAAGATTAAAAAAGTCCCAACGCATTACTATTCGTCTGCCACGCGCAGGCATGCGCCCTCGTACCTACCTACATAGTCTACATACATACAACATGCTTGTCCGTCTGTTCAGTATGCAGGACACAGAGTACCGACAATAATCAGGTGTTTATGACTAACATAATCTATTGACTTTTGAGGCCTTCTGTTTCTGTGCATTGTGATATCTATGAATAAGCATGGTGAGCCTAACTGGTAAACGGATGGTGTTCTTCATGGCCACTTTGAAATGACTTATGAGCTCGGTTTGTTTCTCTTAATCCGTGAAGAGTTAGCAAAAACAGAGACGTTGGTATTCTCGGAATAATTCCACAGCAAAAGTAATGACTTTTTTGTAAACACACTGTACACATTGTAGGTAATGACCTACAATGTGACATTGCACACTGCAAAAGTTGGTCCTTGATTCACTCTCTCTTTGGATGCCAATAGGTGGTGTTATCAATATCTATCAATCTTGTCTCCATTCATTTTTAGCATTTTCAAGCTTATCCCAAAAATAGGTATCTCAATAACTAAATGTACCGGAATAAAAATGTATGAATCATAATTATATCAGCTCTGTATCACTGGTTAGATTATTATTATTGACCATTTTAATCCTATTAAGTAATTAAATTCTTCAAATTCTTTTAATTAGAATAATATTGTCATAAGTAAAGGTAGAGACCTCGAATAGGAAGTCATAATTATATAACTTTCTGTCATACAAAATGATGCTTGAGATTGTCATCTACAAACAAAAGAACAAAAAATGCCTGATGACTTTATGTAGATAGGCAATGTCGTCTTCAAACGAGGGAAAAACTAGGAAGTGATTAGCATTGATAGCATCTACAGGGAAGCGTTCACGGGCGGCGCGCGCAGTTGAACTGTCACTGTCAATTAGCTGTCACTGTGTCAAAGTGGAGGGAATCGAATTTACAAATCAGCCCACGTACTTTATCATGAACATCACTATCTAGGAAAAAAATCAGGTTTGAAAAAAATATTATAACAAAAAATTCAAGAGTTCTTTTCTGAAAACATTTTTCGCATTTTTTTTTGGAACGAAGTTCCTTTTCGGACGGTATCGAGGATGGGGGCTAGAGGAAGAAAAGCGTTAGATTTTACCGTCACGTACATAAGTCAAATCATCACAGTGCATTGCGCAGCACTGTCAGGTGTTAGTAAAAATAAATAAACAAAGTGCGCACTTTGCTAAGTTTTGAGCAAAGTGGTGCGCTAAGTGCGCAAAGTTGTCTTCATAGTGTGCAAAGTTGTGCGAAAGAGGAGGAAAGTGCGAAAAGCGCGCAGAGTTGTGTGCAAAGTGCGCAAAGCAAATATCAAAAATGTCAAAGTAAAAACTTCATTCCAACCGAGTGTTCCACGACACTCACGTACTTTTTTTTACTCCATAATGATGCATTACAGCTCTTAGAAGTCACAGCAGCAATAAAAATGTCACCGACGTGAGGCGGCTGAAGGTTGCAGGTTCATAAATTATGCAAATCAGAACCTTAACCAACCGAAATGCTTCGTGAACTCTGACCCAAGTCATTTACAAGCACGCTTTTATTCGGCGTATCTGAGATCGTGAGAACTCGAGTGACAACAGACGAAGATGTACTTAGATAGTTATCAGCTGAACGTGGTGTTTTGTTCTTCTTAATTATGGGGTCTAGAGTTTTGTTGGTTTTGATTGTATCTTGGTAAAGGTTGGAGCGTCGTGCTGTGATGATGTATTTCTTCCATAATCTGAGTGCTTTTTGTTTAAGTTATTACGAGCTGTCCGTCGCGGTGTTACCCGCGGTCCCTCGGGAAAACTTCACTTTCCCGGGATAAAATATAGTCTATGTTCATCAGGGATAATGTAGGATTCTAATGGTGAAAGATTTTTTTAAATCGGTACAGTAGTTTCGGAACCTATTCAATTCAAACAAATCTTTCCTCTATACTTATAATATTAGTGTAGACAAGAACTTTCTTATTCGAAAACCATGACGATGATTTTAGGTACCTAAATATTTGCGAAGTATTCATATATCTTCAAACGTATTGCGTAACGTAATGTAAGTGAGACTATCCATACTTCCATATCCATACTATCCATACTAATATTATAAATGTGAAAGTAACTCGGTCTGTCTGTTTGTTACGCTTTCACGTCCAAACCGCTGAACAGATTAAGCTGAAATTTGGCATAGTTAAAGGTTGTATCCCAGGGAAGGACATAGGCTACTTTTAATCCCGAGGGACCGCGGAAAAAATGAAAAAATCCCGAGGGACCGCGGGTCACACCGCGGGAGCGCAGCTAGTTAATAATAAGAATACCCTTAAACAGTTTTAAATTCAAGTTGCCACCAATTTACCACGCTCCAGAGCGCGTGATGATCTGACAGGTGACATTGACAGGTGGGTGACATGACAGCCATTATAGTTGAGAGCACGGCGGGCACCCTTTACTGCTCTGAATCAAATTAACTTATCTTGACATGGACTTGAAGATATTTTAATCAAATTGATTAGTATCGGTCGCTTAACTTTGTACCTAGGTGATTACTTCTTCTAAAGCGGCTGTTACGAGCGGCGATATTATTGCCTAGAAATCGCCGCTCGCGTGCGAGAAACTCTTCTTGAGTAACAGCCGCTTAAGTCTCTATTTTTTATAAGATCAAAAACTAAGTTCCTACTTTTTGATTTAGTTACGGGTCTTAATCGCGTAGGCATTACTTATTTATTAACCTCGACGTTATCAAGTCGCGAAAGTTTAATGAAGTACCACTACTTATATGAGTTTCAATTGCAATTCTCTCTAGGTTTAGTTCTTGGTTCACAATTTACCGTTATTTGCCATTTATTTTTTTATTAATTAGTCCAGAATTATTTATTTATTTGATTTATTTATGTTTTTTACATTTTTTTTTACATTGTTTGCTACAATTTCAAGTTTATAAACTTGAAACAACATGTGGATACATACTGATGCAGTACCGATAGCATCATGTCCACCATGATGTCACATTGTTTCCTTCCTTCTCACTCTTTGGAGTACATAGATAGATTTACTTAATAGCTTACTATATAGGTACCAAGTTTTATGCATTTTCAGTCATCTGATTCCCATAAAACCTGCAAGCTTTGCTTCGTTTGAGGCTAGTATGAAAAGTAATTACTAACCTATAAATAAGTATGTGTAAAATGGCTTGTTACTCTGGAAAGCAGAATAATGTTGTTGTATTAGAAAAAGTATATCCCTAGAGGAATGTTGTTTGCCTGCGCGTGCGCATTGCTGCGCGTCGGCGCGTCACGTCCGTCACCTCACGCCCGCACTCGCTTTTTGCGCGCACTCACGAATAGACACGTACTTGGCGAGCCGAGGCCTACTATTTCTATAGTAAATTATAGTAGAAGTAAAATCTTATGGTATGAAATGTATGCCATTATCTTATAAGTAAAGTACACTCAGAAATATCAAGGAGTAGATATGCTAAATAAACAACAAGTAAATAACAAGTGTTATTAACGTTATATAACGATATTTGATCTCTCAATGTCTACTAATGCTCTGAAAAGCACAGTTGTGACCTATTTATTGTACCTAATAAATATTAAATTGTCTTGCACCTCTTCAAGTTTCAAAATAGATATTTTTTTTGTTAAACTAGGTTACCTATGTGTTGAAAGAACTTGAATTCTTAGTTCATTATCAGTTGGGTAAAGATGCACTGCACACTTGAATTATTACATTTAATTATGTACATCGGTAATGAATTTAATAAACTGAGAGCTTAACTAATGCATCCTATCGCACCGTGTATTTGTCACGCACTGTGGGAACTAGGAAACATCCCAAAAATAAACGATATAAATTACTTTAATATACAAAATAGAGAATTACACGCAACATCTTTATCTAACGCCAGAATTGTGGCCATTTGTTAAACCACAGGTTACACCACAGTTTGTATCGATATACCGAGTTTGTCCTCGTATAATGTGGAATCAATAAGTTTCTTAAACACACTTAACAAGTGATAATTTTAATCAAGTGTCTGTTAAAATAATTAGAAAAGTGCTGGCGAAAGACAACTCTATTCTCAATAATTGAAGGTTTGTATTTCGATGATTCGGTTAGATGTGATCGAAAATCGAACAAATTCAAATGGTTTTAAGTTACATATACTTGGTATAGTCTCCGTGGAGTAATAAAATTATTTACAGATGAGTAAATGAAAAATTTTGATTAGTTTGTTGAGCCAAATAGAAAATTGTGAGCATAGATAATTTTTTTTAAATACAGGTGAAAACTATTAATAAGACAGCATACATTTAGAGTGAGATAAGTTTGCCTTGAGAAGAGTTTTCAAAAGACAAAACATAAAAAAATACATACATACAGTCGAGCACAAAATACATAAATACAGTCGAGCACAAAATACATACATACAGTCGAGCACAAAATACATACATACAGTCGAGCACAAAATACATACATACAGTCGAGCACAAAATACATAAATACAGTCGAGCACAAAATACATACATACAGTCGAGCACAAAATACATACATACAGTCGAGCACAAAATACATACATACAGTCGAGCACAAAATACATAAATACAGTCTAGCACAAAATACATACATACAGTCGAGCACAAAATACATACATACAGTCGAGCACAAAATACATACATACAGTCGAGCACAAAATACAACAAGTCGCCAAGCTCGTGGCCTTAAGGCACCTGCAGTCTTATCTGTTGAATTAAGTGTAGTTATCTCATGTGAGGTTAATGGGCCCTATTAGGGGTCCATCGTATCGCAGCATTAGAAACCCCACATTAGGGAACGATACCGAAATGAACACTTAATTTAAGTAATTTTAAGGCATTTTTAATTATGGTCTCAGATATTTATTGTTCAATTCATACTTCTCTATATAGTAAGTGGATAATCCATACTAAAATGGTTGTGATGAATTCTTTTGTCATATAAAAAACTAGCGACCCGCCCCGGGTTTGCACGGGTGCAATGCTGATCACGGGAAGCGAGTTTGTTTTATACTATGTAGTGAAGTAAATTATCAACAACTAGAATCAAGACTGGTATCCAGAAGGCACGAAAGACATTTTCTCAGATCAAGTCCAATGAGGCACGTCCAGATAGTCTATTGGCACATGTTGCCTAGGTACTATAAAAACTAAATTCTATGCTCGCGATGTATTCCTTCGCCCATACGGCCTTATTAATTAGATTACCCTAATTCTAGCCTAATACGAGACTACTCTCAGAGTTGTTACTTCTTTAGTAACGAGGGAGCAAGTTGAATATTTTGATGTTATTAATAAACTGGTAGTAGTCTCGAATGAGTAATACATTACTTACATCGGGATTAGTAGAAAAAGAGTGAATGAACGAATGATATTATCATTCAAAATATTGTCTATCTCTGTTATTGATTATATGAATGACAGAGATAGACAATAATTTGTATTTAACAATCTGTTTTATTCAAAGAGGTTTTATTCTTCTAAAACTTTTTGGTGTTCATTGTTGACAAAAAAATTATTAATCATAAAAAAGTATTTAGTCATTTTAACTGTTTTATTGTTTCTTGCTAATCCGAATGGTTTTTCACCACAAAATCTATACCTATGCAGTGTTACTTGGATTTTAAGTTCAGTTTTTCGAGATCGTCCAATAGATTCTTGTAAATTTTCACTCGCCACATTTTTGAAACTGGTATCCATCCTCATGCAATTCTTCCTCAAATCATCAACATAATCCATCCTCTTTGCACAACCTTTTTTTGTGACGTCAAAATGACAAAATTCATGATACGTCTGCCTACTCCATCTCTATACTAGGTGGCGCCTAGGAGTAACTCTTACTCCGAGAGTAGAGTCGAATTAGCTTAGTTCCTCCTTGGTCTTTGTTTATTAATACGTAATTGACCTACTACAGCCTTATGCTTTGGATTAGCGCTAATACCACCCTAGTTCGTGTTTATTAATGACAGCCTTAGAGTTCGCATAATTTTTTTGCAACGCAAAATCCATTGATGCTCCGCCGGAATTCAAATAAAAAATTATGTTTATTAAAAAAGGTAAATTAAGCTGTAAAACCTGTGTTTCTAAATACCGCCACAGCTGTAGTTAGTCCAGAAACCTATGATTACAGCAGTAAAACATGAGCTTCAAAGTGTTATTTAAATGATGACACGGTGGCAGTCGTCGAACAAATTGCCAGCGAGTGTCGTAAGTGTCGTAATGACTCGCCTGTAAAGCTGCGCCTGCGCCGGAACACTGAAATTACGGTGCCTTTGCATATTGCTTGGATTCATTATTTCCATTGATTTGGATAAAAAATGTTTTTGCAAATTACTTATTGTAATTTTATAAGCAGCCCACCCGGACTCCAATCTGGTTATTAGCGAATATAAAAGAAACAATCAACGGAGACAATCACAGGCTATGAGTAGACTAGAGTACAAGAACAACAGGAAAACAGTAGCTTCTATAGGTTCTTCCCTACCTACTGGCAAACGTAAAGTACCACCAAATAAACGTAACTTCGTTTGTTGTGACATTTCATGGTAAGATTTTGGGGAAGACTCATTTCGCAAGCGATTTCGAAACGAATTTGTTTCTAAGTACGAATCGCTTATAGTTTTGGTAGGTCGCATTGCACTTCGTGGTAGACGTGCCTACAGGTTCTCGATTTGTCCTCTCATAGTCTCGTTTAAATTCCCTTAATCGGATAATTTACTCCACATCATAAAGTCAAAGTTATCCTTGTCCAAAGCGGATTATAACCAGACTTTACATCTTTGTAATTGTTTATTTATTAAAATATGAAGGTTTTTATAAATTAATAATGGGTAAAGAATACTAAAAATCTCGAAATTCCATTTAAGTTTTACGTAAGTACCTACATACATAGCGTGATTTATAGATGGTCTGTGAAAGTATTTTTTCTATTCTTTATTTCTATCTTTAGTTGCAGCAATTTTCAAAATAGGTACAGATAGACGTCTTCAAAAAATCTTGAATTCTTTATGAATAGTGATGCCAGGTCCTACTGAATAAATTACTTTTGACGTTAAGATTTACGACCACTCTACACATTCGTCGAAGTATTATTTAGAAAGACGATGACAGGCGAATACAGGCGATGAGACCTGTTTGTAAACGTCGGCATTCGTCTATCATCGGCGAATATGTAGAGGGCCCATAAGAGAATCTATCGTGTCTAAGGATACAGTCGTAATTCTCATTCGAAGTTTATTTGTATACGACCACATTTTACGCCACCACTTCTCAGTCACTTCAAAAGATTATAATGAAACAAGTTGCGTATGTTTTGAAAAAGCTTATCAGTGAAAGATACATGTTCCCGCTGTAATCTTGACGCGTGGGTAGACCTGATTTCTGCATGTGATTGGTACATCTTTACTACGAGTAGCAAACCTGTATAACTTCACCCGGATAAATTGCCCTTTAAGATCTGGAATAATAGATCTTTCAAAATGATAAAAACGCTGACGCTGTAGTAACATTGTTCAGATAGATTCGTACACCGATTGACTGCGATTTTCATCATCATCATTTCGCTTCCGCCATTCGCCTACCCAATGCCAATTTTGCCAACACCTGCAGAATTTAAAAAGTCTGTCAATCTTATTCTATGTGATTTAATTCCTTTATTATTAATCAAATGTGATGCAATTTGAAGCTATCATGCTGAGTGGCATCTGTAGCACATCGGCAGCACGCGGCCGCCATATTGAAAGCAGACGTGACTCGCCGACTTGTAAGCGCCTTGTTCGACACGGACCTGTTTTGATCCTTGCTGATAAAAAGTGGAACTTTGAATTTATTGATTGGTCTTCTTTTAAATAATTGGCTAATTACTTTTTTCTTCACATGACTGTGAAGTCCATAAAAAACAAAGTTACTTGGTAATCTGTCGATATTTTGATTGCCAATACATCAACTTTCTAAGCCATAAGATAATGAGGAATCCGAAATAAATTCCAGAAGTCTAAATCTGAAGATATTATTGTAACTACTACGAGCTTCGATCAATATATTCTTGATCGAAGAATTCGTGTAGGTATTCTTAATTCTATAAACAATGTATCAAGACAACTTAGCCTACCTGCGAAAGTTTGACAGCACGTTCCAAATTCGAAACTTTGAATTCAGAACGTGCTGTTGCCACGGCAACGTAATGACTCCATCGATACCGTCGCCGAACCCTACATTACCGCCCTTATTACTAACACAGTTGGATTCATTGTGCAAAATCATAAACGTTGCGTAATTAATTAGGTGCTGCTTAAGTAATTACCATTGTGATTGATGTTCCGAGAAAACGATAATATTCATGAAATTCCTGCTTTTTCGTGAGGCGCGAGATAAAATTCAAGCATCCACTCCCGTCCCGATAGTGCGTAATGGAGGCATTTCCATAATTCATGAACAAATGTCAGCCAGCACCACTTAGAGACCTGGAGCCCGGACCTGATCTTATCGAGATCGAGCAAACTTTAATTTTAATGACATAAAATCATGAATTACCAATTTCGAGATAATAAACTGGATTTGCCTCACGGTATGATAGATTCAACCAGTTAGTGAATTTTATTGACAGAAGTGACTCCCACCGTCAATTTATAAATGCGTGACGCGGCCATCAACCGCACCACGGACACTCGATCAAAATATCACACACAGACACTATACAGAAACATTATTGTACATGCGCATCTGTGTGAAAGGATTTTAGTACATTAGTGACGACATGACAAAAGAAGAACAAACTGTGTGTGTAACGCGCTTCTCATTGACAGAACGCAATCGAGAACTTGAGAGGCAGGAAGTGATATTGGTTCAGGGGGAGGAGTGTCCATTCTCTGCGTAGTATTGTTGTTTGCTCTGCTTCAGCTATCTTCCATCGGAGGCGCGGCCGTCACCGCCTTTCGCGTGTCGCGCAGATAAACTAAATGGTGCTTACTCCGGAGGGTCATCTATTTGGCTTGTCTGCAAATCAGCACGTTGTCTGTTCAGCAAAAACGAGAAAACAAACAGTTCATGACTGCATCCTCAGGGTAATTCTCAGATCTTTGGGTATTTAAGATCCTTGAAAGATGTGTAAGGCGTAGTCAGAGACATGATCAAATACATATGGCAAATATCCACATTTTGCAAAAATTGAGATTTCATATTTAGGTTGCAAGCCCACATCCATTCACACATAGCCAGGAATCGAACTGGAAAGCTTAGGATTGAAAGTTGAGAGTAGCATCAACATAGGCTCACTAGGCCAACATTCGGCTCTACCATTAATATAGCTTTTATTTTGAACTATTTTGTAGATAATGGAATCAAATAGTTATTACTGTTTAATCTTCCACTAACACGGTAGAGGGCGTGGCGGGGCGCGGCGTGCTGCATGCGGCGCGGTGCGCTGTCACGACGATGGATGGCCGAGGGTATTGCTTCCACTGCATGTCACAAGTCACAACTTATTGGTTCTGGGAAAAGGGTCAACAATTTCGCGGCCAATAAATTCCCGTCTAGTTCAACGTACTTTGTGTATTTGTTTCAAACGAAATATTGTGTGTGTTGTGCCGGTCCGAGGAGAGTGGGATAAAGGAACAAGTATTCACAAGTATTATCCGATTTTTCCATAGTTGCCAAACATTCTACCTCATCGGTAAAGTGTCTTACTAAACCACCGAGGTCTACAACCAGATCCACCTTTATGAGATCGTTTAAAAATCTACGCACCCTGAATACTGAATACGCACAACATGTAACCACCCTTATCACCACAGCATAAGGTTGAGCTGAATTTGACAGCTTTATTCCAAAACAAAAGACAGCATCGGAACAGATGACGTCAGCACGTGATATGACTGAAAATATAGGGCTCAGTTATTGCAGGATTAGGAGACGATCAGATTCAAAAGATATTGGATGTCTCATATCCAGAGATATCGCTACTAGGTAAGGTTCAAAGCTAATTAGAAAACTTGGATAAACACCATTTAAAATTCAAATTGGATCTGAATGCTAATATCCTGGATTAAGTCTCTAAAGTTTGTTTTTTATCGATTTTATTCCAATTCTATCGCTGCTCCTGAAAATCTGAGTCATTTTGATACAACGTTTCGAAGGATTCGAAGGATACGTCATAATTTATCTTGATTTAGATAAGCATATTCAGCATTGACATTTGAGTTTTTTTCACACTTTATTCCCCAATCCGTTAAATCCGTTCCGTACTTAAACCGCAGTATTTTTCTATAACTGCCTCTTCAAGGCAAGGTCTGTGGTCCCTGCTTTATGGCCTCCATTCTCAGTCGCGTCACGAGCGTCCCCTAGCTGATCTACTTCTCAGATATTACCGTTTTATTTAAATGCCTCGGTTTTGGACGTGTTGTTTTGTGAATTCTTAAAATCATCCCTCACTTTCTCTTCGTACGTAAACTTTTTCAATATGTTTTTCTCTTGAATTTATTTGTTTTTGAATCGGATTTTTATCGCTTTTTGCACAATTACGTTGGCTAAACTTGAACTTTTGTTATTACATTGATTCCTACGGCTATAATTAATGTTATTTTACTTTGCGTGTCTATAAGCTTTAAAATATATTTAATGTTAGCTGCACAAGTTTAGATCAGATATCTATACGGGAATTGTCCATGGCTATTAATTCTTACGGGAGAATTGGTTCGTGAACTCGTACCGAAGAATAGAAAAATAGCAGAACGTAAAAATTTTATAAGTTAAGTTGCTACATAGCTTATAAAATTTAATAATAAGGATAATTTAATGAAATTAAAAAATGACATAAAATCTTGTAAAACTATTTTCAAAGTCAAAATTACCAGCTCAAGATCGAAAAACGTGGCTTGGAACAGAAAAATCTAAGATAGTTGGATAGACCGAGCGCCCATAAACATTTATGAACGATAGTAACTGACGATAAACACCACATGAGTCCTGGAAATTATTGGTATAGCAAATATTTAAATTGAAAATTAAACAAGCAACGCCCGCAAGCAAATGCCCACCATTAAGTACGCCTGTCATTACCTCGGCGGGAACAAAAATATTAATTGGATGCACTTCCATTTACTGATAAAAGGTATTTTAACGTTTCTGTAATGGTACATAAAGTTAATAATAAATAAATAAAAATAAACTTTATTCATTGATGAGATTTAAATTTGAATTAATGAAATAAAATTATCTTTTTTACTTCAAAATAGGTGGGTAGTAGGTACGTAGATGGTATACTTTAGAATCATAATTAAATAAATATAATACCTAGCAATCAATCGGTAAAAGAGTAGCGCAAACTCATTTCTCAATAAATTTAAAAACATGAGTGCCAGAGACGTAAGATTGAGCCTCGCCAGCGACAAGCCTGTTCGTATGCATTTACACATGGCGCGGACTCCAACCGGTCCCTGTGCAACGCTAATTGACGTTCGACAGATACACATCCAACAAAACAACTCGTAAACCAACCCAATAAAATACACCCAAAAGCCACAATGTTATAATTCAATTTGCTCTGACCACAATCTGCAGGATTCTACAAAGCGTTCTACCGTGTAAACCGCGGGAGAAAGCTGCGTGAATCCGCTGCAAAAAGTTAAGGGACATTGATCTGTTGTTGTATCGTAATAAAAGCCATTTTATTGAGTGATCGGTCAGTGCTTGTCACGTTTTATATAATTGATAAAGCGGGGCAGGGTGTACCGCCGCAAGGGCTCACCTTGGGTCTGCTACTTAATCTTTCATACGTCTTAATTCGTTCGGGTCAGAGCTGGTAGTGAGTTGCAGGGGCGTGGCGGTTGTGACGTTTGGCCGCGGGTGGGAGTGCAACAGGCTGGAATGCCCGGTGCAGAACCTGTCCTGTCCGAGATATGCACTTGTGGTCTGCTTATAAAATTCACGTCTGAGACGCTTTTACTCACGATAGGTACCTACGTATTTATCTGTTATTGTTATCTTTGACGTTATTTCTCTTATTAAAAACTTCTGATTCAGATTACGGAATAGCATCTGCAATTGTGGGTGTTTTGACTCGTAAATTCAAGATTTTATCATAAATTGTTCTCACAGTTCATTTACTAGAGGTATAACGTGGATTACGCAGTGAGAGAGTTAAATAGGTATTAACTTATGAAGTAAAAACCTGAGTTATTAAGTTTTATTGGTCAGCTGGCCAATAGCTTTGATCCGGCATTTCTCAATGTTTGACATCTTAGTATTAAATCCTAAAACTGTTTATTTTTTGCATTCGGTTGAGTGGTTAACGACAGTGTTTTTAAAAATGTCTTCAGATTTCTTCAAACACAGACACTTAAATTGTAATTTCAAGTTTCTCAGTACTTTGATTTTTTGCACAAAATAAAACAAACAGATTGATTTTAAAGCATTCTGTTAAACTTTTTGCCGAAAACATCGGTCACATTCTGACAGTGACAGCAGTCATCTTTCATCCATAAATCATGTACAGTTACGCCACATATACGCAACAGTTGCTGTAGAACCTGCTACACCAGGTCTCTCTGTATTCTGTGACCAGGTGACAGAATTTGATTAGTACCACATAGAATGGACAGTGGATACTCCTCGCCCCGCGCCGAGGGCTAAGACCTGCAGCACAAACTGGAGCTCAGCTAGGGGCTTGGCTCTACTAGTAGAGATCTTATAACTTTTTTACAGTGAAATGTAGTGTGTAGAGTCTTGGCAACCAATTTACATGAAATGTTTTTGGTGGGATTTTTTTGTTATTTTCAATATTAACTATGGTGGATGATTTCAATATTTTTTCTATTACTCCCTGTCGTGTCTTGTGAATAATGGGCTATATACTATAAATAGAGTTGTTTATTCCCGAGATACGAGCTCCAATATTTTGCTTTTTTTTTTGTAATTGTATTGTGTGCCAAAGTTGTGAATGAATGTCTGTCTATGTCTATGGCCATAATGATTCCAGATCATCACGCCATTTTAACTATGTACTTACTTTCAAAAAGAAGTAGATGTATAACATCATTATCATCATCAGCTATACGGGAAAGCTTTTGATGGTCTATACATTTGATCATAGACAAAACGGTTTACTGGTAGAGTCATATGACATGACAGCTACTGTCATCGAAATGTCAGCTTAGTAGGAATAGCATTCGACAGTCAAACCTGCTTCCTTGCCCCCTGCCCCCTGGGACCGGCCTCACCTGTTGAAATATTTAAGACTAATTAGTAGCCATGCTACCTAACCCACAGATATTTGAGCTTGGAGGACTTTCAGAAAAGCGTACGCTGCCATTTTCCAGACAATATCGTCGGCTTATTGTTAGAAGTCATTAACTGATTATTTTTCTCATGTAACGGGTTCGATGTCCGGTTCAACCAAGAATCATTTAAATTCAAAAGTCATTAAAGTCGTTTATTTCACGTATCAAAGTCCATTAATGATTTTTTGCAACATGGAAAATGCTAAAACTCTATATTTGTTACTTTACAGTTTATTCAAACTAAATATGCCAATTATGTCGATTTATGACTTTTATCAAGTGTCATTGCGACGAGTTTTTGATCATTGAAGAGCTCAAGCTTCAAGACGAGAGCGCCGGTCCAATAAACGCAGTAAGAGACTTTTTGTAGTTACAGACTTCTAACAATAAGCCGACGATATTATATTTGACATACTTTGAATTTTTACCTTCCATCATTTATTATTTATTTATTTATTTATTCAGCAAAAATTATAACACCATTACAGACAAGCCAAAGCAATGTTATAAGACAATTAAACAAACTATAATATACCTACATAATGAGATAAACGAAACATGATACTTAAAATTAAAAATTATGGATACAAAATCAATCAGTGACAAGAACTCAAAATTCTCCAGAAACACCTGCCTTTACTTTTCATTTAGCTTCTTCATCTTCTCCATATTTGTATCAAATAATTTCCTTAATCATGTAGGTACCTTACTTACCGTCTTGTAACGGCAGCCGCTTTTAATAAAAAATTCACTGCCGAGTCTAATTTTCCAAAACAATGCGGCTGTCCTCGGGAACTGAACCCGTGTCCCTCGCGGCCACTTTATTTCATTACTAATTCAACGAGCGAGCCTACTGAATTAAAATAGCCAAACCATTCAACCAAACTTTAGGCTTCACGCCAAAACTACCTTTATTATAAAAGATAGACTTAGATTTTCGTTCGGTTTTCCCGTGAAATTCAGTTTGGAGGCTATGGCTTTTTGTGTCTCTAAGGGTGTATCTAGATGGTGCGCGAAGTGTTTTTTTTAATCCGTAATTGGCTGGGTACCGATAGCGGTCAGTATGATTTATCGCACTTGTGGAAATATTTGGAAAAACGTCAGGCTCTTGTGGAGAGAGCTTAACAATTCTGTTGTACGAGTTTCCTACTTTTAACTTACTCGATCGTGTTATAGTGAACTCCATGAACTCAGATTTGTATACATAGATGTAAATTATTACCAATAAATAGTGCTGCTCTTTTCCATTCAAATTATAGTTTACGTCCACGTAATCGAGAAATACTCGTTACTAACGCGTTTATGCGATCAATTTATAATTTTATAATGGTGTTACGTCATTAATATCCCAGCAGTTTGCAAGCTCGCATGCGATTTAATAAAGATAAATAACACAATACAAATTACGGAACACACGTTACTCACATTTACTAAATTAGGACACGTGTCTACCGACGAATGACTAGGTAATACTAGGACAAGAAAAAACATTTTGTTGTTCTATCTAATCATCGACTCAAAATATTTTTATACTTGTATTTTGGCAAATATTCTAAATAAGAAGCCATTTCCACACCTCCACATCATTTGAAAAACAACGCCAGTAGCTACGCCTAATTAATTGCGGTCAGACACGGGACCCGAACCCGCTACCCGCTGCGCATATCGCTTAACCTACTGCGAGATTATACCTTATGAACCGTACCTAAATACCTACTAATGAATGATTACGGTTTTGTTAGATCGCATGCGATATAAAATGGACCGTCAATTTTGATGGAACGATTATGCAGGAGGTTGTGGTTTGAGTCCTGTCGCAGAAAAATTAAAATCACAATCACATAATTACGTTTTTATACTAAAAAGAAAACCGACTTCAATGTTTGACTCGAAACGCGGTGTGACTCAGGGCGTCAAGCTGTCGATTCGATTTCTATTTGTGACATGGCTAGGAGGGAAGGTGTTTAAGAGTTTTACGGGGAAACTATCAATCCCTCAGGAATAAAATGTATATGGGACCACCTCTGGAGTATACCCTTTCAAACATGAAAAGAATTTTGCAAATCGGTCAACAAATTGCGGAGCAATCGCGTAACAAGTTACAAAAAAAAAAAAACATACAGACGAATTGAGAACCTCCTCCTTTTTTGAAGTCGGTTGATACCAAATTGGCAAGAAATATAAAACGCGTGGTTCGGACATAAGTAGTTACACAAGGTACCTATAATCAGATAGGTAGGTACTAAATCAATTTTTTGGTAATAAAAGACATTACAGGTCATATTACTAACTTGCATTTTCCCAAAATATTACCGTTATCTTCAGTTTAATGTAACTACCAATTACAAAGCATATCATTATAAAACAAAACTTTGTGGTAATAACCCGCGGCGCTAATTACCCGATAGCATCAAAGGAGGGTTATGCACTCGACAATAACCATTTTGTAGCAATTTCGGAGCACTCCTCGAATTCTTGTGCAAGATACACAGGATCATGATTACCCTAAGGCACGGTAGACGTTCTCTCAATCTAAAGACATCTAAAAAAATATTTTACTATGAAGATAGTGGTCAGAGGCACGTCTATTGTAGTCTATATAATACACAATAATATTATAAAGAGGAAATATTTGTTTGTTTGTATTGAATAGGCTCCGAAACTCTTGTACCGATTTGAAAAATTCTTTCACCGGTAGTATCCTACAGTATCCCTGATGAACGTAGGCTATATTTTATCCCGGGAAAGTGAAATTTTCCCGAGGACCGAGGGTAACGCCGCGACGGACAGCTAGTTATTAATATTTTGAGTGCTCTCACGGATAAGAAGCTATCGATAGATAGTCATTATGATCTATTAATCGATTTGTAAATATCTTTTGACAACCTCTGTGGCGCAGTGGGCGGAGGCCCGCCTGCGACGCTGAAGGTTGCGGGTTCGATCCCCGCGGCGGGACCAATGTTTGTATGATCTACAAATATTTGTCTCGGGTCTGGGTGTTTCCATGTATAATATGTATGTATTTACAAACAAAAAGTATATACGTAGTATATCAGTCATCTAGAACCCATAACACAAGCTCTGCTTACTTTGGGGCTAGATGATGTTGTGTGAAAAGTCCAGCATTATTTATTTATTTATTATTTTATCTTTGACTGACTATCTTATTGTCTGTAAGTAAATAAATCGATATAGGTACCTAATAGTTGCTATTATTTATTAAAAAAAATCTAGTTAACCTTCCTGAAACATGCCAAAAATTCTTTAAAATTCCTTGCTTAGGATCGATAGTTGAGTGTGATTGTAGAGAACCATTTTACATTTTCCAAAATCTCGAATAAACGAAATGGAACCGTTTTAGTTCAATCGCTTCTCCTTTCACCCCACAAACATAACACTACATCTTCCTAAACAAGGTAACTGCTGTATTTTCTAAGCAGTAGAGCTGATTTTTCAGTGAAATGTAGTTTTATATAATTTGGGCGGTTTTGCTAGAGTGTTGTTAAGGTAAACTAGATCGTTTGCGTTTAAACGCGTCTTTGTTTACAGTCTTGTCGGCCGCATGTCGTGTCGTAGAGTCCTTTACATCATCACGATGTTGTTCGTGGAAACAAAGTGGCAAACGAACCATGAACCAAGGTATCATGTTTGGCATTACAACCACATATTGTGTCCTTTCCTGTGTCTCTCTCTGTTTTATGATGAGAATATAATGCAGGAAACGAAGAAAAAAGTGCACGAAAGGAGCCTCTTTAAGGCTCACTTATAATCCCTTCATCACACTGGTTCGAAAGAACGAAGGCGACAAGATGATTGATGAGAAGAGTGCGCAACTAACATAAAAATGATAATAGGGCTTCAATATTAATTTATTTGATTATACACTTGTTTAGTTTACATAAGTATATCGATTCATATAAAGGGTTTTATTTTCAAATTGGTTTACAAGATGGCGCAGTCGTCCGACCTCGCTCGCTATACATTACCTAAAGGGTTCTTTAAACACTCACTTAGGAAAATAGCCACCTACCTACATGGGAATGGAACTGTGATTTAAGAAAATTATTTTTATATTCATTCATTCATTGTGCTATAATAAATGAAATATTTAAGTTTTCTGGTACAAAGCTCTCTGATTCATTTCGTTGAAATATATTTAGATTGTACTAAATAAGTAACATAAAAAGATCTGAGAGAATGTCTACCGCACCTTGGGGATACAGTCGTGAACCTGTTTACTGTTTTTTTTGCAATTGCACAAAATATCAAAACTATTATCAGCAGGTAATAGCCCACTTCTGGGCATAAAGCTCCTTGAACGTTTCTCTAATATGCACTATTCACATAGTTGTTATTTGGCATCTATGGCCTCTATTAAAATTACCCCCCACCTGCTGAAATGCCATCGATGTTATACAGATCATTGGTCTCTGAAAACAAATGGCTTGGAATCTTTGTGGCGCATGTTTTAGTGTAATAATTCATAAGCGTGCGATACGATTGTATTCAAATGCCTGGTGTGGACCTGGTGTGAAGAAATTCGCCAGTTCTGTCTTCAACCCCTACTAATGACCTTGACTATCACTTAGTACTTACCTCTAACTCGAACCCGACTTCTGTCGCTAATGGTACCTATGCTATACACTCTGCTACGTCATTTTCTTTCATTTTTATGCATCCTGTATGCCAGCATCTGCTTCTAAAAAAGGGCTTAATTTTTCAGCCTATAGCATATGCGACAAGTCTAGCCGTCAAATCGAACAAAATACGAAAAGAATATGAAGGTATAAACTTTACTGAAACATGCCGTCTGTTGAATAGTTCCCAGTAGTAAGGGCAGGTTCACAGTGGCACCGCTATCGCCGCGTTTTCCATATGAATGGGGCGATGTTACACCACGTCCCACCGCCTGCTCTTCCGGGTACACTCGCTTCTAATGTTCAAAATATTCTGAATTAATGACCCACTGGTATGTCCTACTGTTTTTATTAAGGCAGCAAGAAGATATGAGCTACGAGCGCTACCCGCGATGTTGTCTACAAAATGTCGTAGAAAATAGAAATAAGAAAACGCCGTTAATCCTAACGTTGCATTAAAATTTTTGATCCGTATTAAAACACGGCCTCTTCAAAGAGTTTCCAAAGCGAAGGAGCTATGACAACGATTTACTTGAAATTGCCAAGGAAGTTGTATCCAATCTCCGAAAACTGTTAATGACTAGCTGTAGGCACCTAATCCATTAAATTCTCTCGCAATGGGCAGGCTAGCACCAGTCGACACTCTCATCATCATCATCATTGTTTAGGTCTGCATCTCGGAGATCCCTTCAAGATGTCTGTGACACCTCCTCTTTTGTGTGAGGGTGTGTTAAGTAGTGCAAAAATCTTCTGCCCGGATGGATTCGAACCTACAGCCTTTGTATTATTTGTGCATTATTATTATATTATTAGCTTGGGCATTATTCGTGTGAGGGTGTGTAAACTGGTGCCAAGCCCAGGTGAGGTCTCAATCAGCAGCAATCGATGCAGCGCAAGTAATCCGCGCGAACGGCGCCGGCATGCAAATGATGCCGAGATGACGCCTTATTTATTGGGGGCATACGGGAGCATTTCTCGGAAAAAATCTGAAAGCTTCAATTTATTTAGGGTTTTATGTAATGGGATGACGGCAAATAAAAATTGCCACAGTACCATCGATAAAATTGCACTATCTAATGGTACCACGCTAAACAAACGGTAAACGATTTATATATGTGGTTACCTAACCTACTAATATTCAATGCTAACTTTCTGATGTTTGTTATTTTTTCACGCAAAAACTACTGAATGGAATTGGAATGCGGTACAGAGGACCTGGAATATTTATTGAAATAACAGTTTTCCGGAAATGTGAATTATTCTAGAACAAACGGATTTATGGCACTTGGCACGCTTTTCTAAACTAGTTGTCCCAAATGTACATAAAAACAAATTAAGGGAAATACAGTTTTTCTTGATTCTCCGAAATGTACTGAATGGTTTTCTCCTGAAAAGATGTGTTTGTTGCTTGAGTAACTGTGTTATGTAACCGTATGTTTACAATAAGTATTTTATTACACGGGGCGAGTCTCCTAATCCTGCGATGCGACAGATTAGAGTCACATTGTGAACGCGGCCTTAGCTACGCTTGTGAAACCTTAGCTTGGAACTTAGGTAAACCTGTTTCATGAGACTTCCATTGCCCAGAAATTATGATTCACATGTTCATTTCACATTCTACGAGTATTTAATTAAAATGAAGCTAGGATCATCATGAGAAACAGCGTAGCTCCACACGTATTAAGTAAGAGGATGGTTTAGGTGCTACAAGTAGTGCTACAAGCCTATTCTTCGTCTAAAACAATGTCCCAAGTTCTACACTGTAGAGTCTACAGCGTCACGTAGTCTGTACGCACAGGGGGTTATTCCCGTTAGTTTTTTCGTTCTTTTGATGAATATTCGGATGTTTCTTACTACGATATTTGACTTCAAGGGCCAATTATTCAAACGTTAAAACACGATTCTAACCTAAGACCAAATATTTCAAACCGGAAAATTGGCGCTAGAAGTCAGGAATCGTAGCAAGAAGCATCCGAATATTCATCAAACGAACGAAAAAAATAACGCGAATTCAGACGCTGTATGAAACATCTAGTAAAGTTGTTAAATTCAAAGTTTTTTTACTATTCCTTTCGTCCAATGTTCAATTTTGCGTAATAGGATATTAGAAAATGATAGCTTCTTGTGCAATTATTGCGAAGACGTTTACTTTGTCTATAAGCTAGGTGGTCCTGTTCTTTCGGACATTTATCTCACTGTCACGTGTCACTCGCAGCATCTGCGCCCTGCGTCAGGCGAGCTGTGGGCGGAGGCCGGCAGTCGGCGCCGCGCCGTCGAGTCGACCGGCCGCCCGCCCGCCTTCGCGCCGCCGCCCGCCCTACACTTACGATTACGCGCGGAGATACAAATGTGTTGTTGTTATAAAATGTTCCAGAAAATTTAAGACATTTGTCAAAGGTTAAATCTATTCCAGCATTGCACGTAATTTCAATATCATTGTATGAACATAAATTTAGTGAACTGCGTAGATTGTGAAAGTAAATTTTCAAGTGCGCAAAAGTAAAAAATATAACTGTTTTTAAATACTTAGTGACAAGAGCGAAAAAATGTGATTGTATTTAACTTTGAAATTGTGCAGGTACCTTATGTACTCGTAGTTTTCATAATATAAGTATAAGTTCTTTCGCGAGTTCAGTGATTGAAACTTTCACAAGTGGGATGGAGTCTGTCTAGGAATTTAATATCTGAGGTAAGTTAAGGTTCTATACACTGTCTACAAAAACTAGAACATAGGTACTACGGTTTATTTGCTTTCGAACGATTATTTGGTTAAATTTTTTCCTTGGGATATTTTTAAAGTCAAAGTCAAAGTCAAAAAGCATTTATTTCATTTATTCGGTAGGATCGCTGGGATCACTTTGAACGTCTTAAAACTAGGTGTTTCTACTCCTGTTCCTTCGCGACCAATACCGTGAAGAACCAGGGCAACAAAACGGTTTGGGGCCTAGCTTTTTTTAGGTGATCCATCTTAGATCTAAACATAGTTGCTAGCTAACTTACTTAGTTTAAGAGAGTTGGAAATGATTAAAGTTTAAGTAGGTACTTATGTGTTACAAAAAATATGAAATCACTTGAACTATCAACAACCAGAAGTCCGCTCGACTTCACCCAGCCCTTATAGTATGATAGGAGTTTAGGATTAAGCAAAACTGATTTGAATTAAATAAAAATAAGTCTTGATATCCAATGCAGACACAGCGACAAGAATTTGTGAACATTAGGTAACTTCAGGCCTGTAGGCTCTTATTAACCAACATTTCATCTATTGTTATTATACAGGGTGTAAAAAGATGTCTACCGAAGCCGAAAGGGGTAGGTCAACCTAACACACAACCAAATCCAAAAGGATTTTCAAAAAAAAAACATTATATCCGGAGAAAACAGTGTTTGAAGATTACTGTTTGCGTATGTACTGGGCGCGTTGTTTTACGTATATTCCTGGATTTTGAGTTTTAACTGTTTTTTTCTTTTATACCTGAAATAATTAGGTAGGTATGGTCATACTATGTTGTACTAGTAGTAAATAACCGGAAATAACATAAAATGACGTAGCTAAGGCAAGAAAAAATTTTTTCGCGTTAGCGTTTTTTTTTTCGCTAAATACGTTTAGAATCATGGTCTGATTGCAACCCCTCAGTTTTCGGTAGTGGTCTTTTTACACCCTGTATACAAAGCCACGGATAGAGGCTACCATGTACATTGTACAATCTAAAATAGATAAATCTAATGTTTATGATCCTCTGTAGTACACTCGTAAAATAATAATTACGCTATTACATGAACGTAATTTCAAATAGTAAATCAAATGTGTATTAAAACAACTTATTAATAAAAATAATAAAACATCATTATTGTTAATTTAAATAATCAACACATCGCTAATAATGAGCCATTAACTATTGATTTCTCTATAACATTCTTCTATACAACAAAGTAGCGTAACAACATTAATTTCATAATTCATAATTCATTTATTCGCTTCAATGTGGTTGGTATACAAAGATCTTAAATAATTATATGTGTATTAGAATAGGAACACACATTCCCCATACAATTGGCATGCAAACATGGTATACATATTATGTATAGCAAAAGAAAATGTCACATTTAAACAAGATTATGACTGACAGGCACGGTAGACATTCGCTCGAGTCTATTATAGGCTGAGGTAGTCAAAGACTCGACGTTATGCTTTGATGCATGCAAATATTTTGCGTCCATCGCCGCTGTTGGAATACTTGCCACTTCTGCTATAGTGTCTGATAGTGATATCATAACAACAACTTATCCGACAGTAAGAGTTCGTATTTATTCGTAGGTACGTATTTATTCTTTTACAAACTGATATCGTATCTATTAGTTGAACTAAGTTGAATAAGTCAGGTATACTAAGCACAACGGATCTTTAGCCCTCTGAAGTTAGGTGCAATAGACGATTGCGCAGGTTTGGTAGAGTAAGCGAGATAGCACGGTTTTAGGCGTCATCAAGGTTCTGCGCAGCTACTTCAGAGAGCTAAAGAACGATTGTGCGTATTATAGATGTTTTATTTGTTAGTTTACCAGCCTCTTTATCAGCAGCACCACCAACTGTAATTCTAATATAGTATTAACTGGTTACCGAAATAACAAACAGTAAATACAGCTAAATCTGTCGCGTACAGAGACCGGCCGTGCCTCATTCACACCCCCCACTGGCCTATTGACTTGAATAACTTGACAAGGTGAATGAAAACGAGTAAGTTGTGATCTAAATACAGCATGCTCAGATTGAGTGACTTAGTTGAACGGGGCGCTCAAAACCTGCAAAATCATTATAATCATTATTTCAGTCACATGATGTCCACTTCTGAACATAGGCCACATAGATTATTGCACGAAATTATTGAATGAAAATAGAATATCTGAACGCACTGTTCTCAGGCGAAATGATTCTCGACATTTGACCACTTAAATGCACCTTGAAAGCCTAAAAATCCAAATTGTCTACCGCACTTAGGGGGTACAGTACAGTGTGTTGTGATCCAATTTTGTTTGGTACTTAGTTAATCTTTTTGTATGAAAAAATATTGCTTTTACGCCAACTGGCCTCGTGTGAAGGCAGCATGCGGCACACGTGGCCACCGGATACTGAGTTACATTGTCGACACGCAGTTAAAATAACTCGCCTCGTGTGTAGCGGTCAGCTTATTATATTACTTAAACGAACTTACTTGAAAATACTTCACGGAGCGAAGTGAGGTGCTCGCAGTATTCTGTTCGGCTTATTATATATCAATATATAATTGTAATTATTTTACCAATGTAATACTTCTGTAAAATAATATTAGAACCGGCCAAGTGTTAATCTCTAGCTAACGAAAGGAATTTACCTATCATTGGATTTTTTAATAGTTTTATTATATTTCTATTATTTTGTTGTCACTTAAATGATGCACCCTTTATAATAAAAAATCAAGTGAAAATAGATAAAACTAACAGTTAAAAACAAATCGGGAACAATACAGGACGGACAAACAGTCAGAGCTTAGCACCAGGGGTTCATTGACACCCTTCCGGTACAGAACCTAAAAATCAAGACAAAATTCTCAGTAAACTTTAAACTTACAAATGAATCTATTGATTAACATAAACATTGATATACAAACGATAAAGATATTAATGTAAACGATTAATTTTGTGGAACAGTGTTTTATTTTGGAGAATGAATGTGGTTAGATGTAAGATAATTTTTGAATTAACTTGTTCTACGAATGTTTCCTAATTTATTTCGATGTCATTAATCTAGAGATCTGTATCATTGACACGACAGAGTATCGGCTTTACTTATACAATCATTCATGTCCTTCGCATTTTGATTATAATAATGTATAGATTATTGTAACCCTTGAGTTGGTATTTCAGTGTCTATCACATTCAAGGTAGAGTAGTAGGTAAACTTTTCCTCGTCCGGAAATATATCCAAAAAGATTCGACCTGTCATACATACACAAAATAGTCAAAAAACGATTACTCTTTCCCGTATTAGGGAAATGAAATGAAATGAAATGAAATGAAATGAAATGAAATGAAATGAAATGAAATGCTGAAGTCAGGCCGCAGATTTCCACATGCGCTAGTAAGTTCATGTAAGTTAGCGGTCAACTCTGGTGACAGAGTTTTTAGGCTCTCTTTACCGGAAAGATTCCGTTTAGGATTCATTTAAACCTGGTAACTTTCCGATTCAAACTCCCAACTTTCAGAAACAGCCTACATCGCTACACCAACACAGCTCAAATAGCTTTGCTATTGAGCGGCTGAGCGAGTCTTTTAACAGCCGATGACACGTTAATAAATGGTTTACACGTTAATAAATGCAGTGCAATACTGTAGTTTTTTTTTATTTTTTTATTTACAAAAAAACCTACGACCCTATTGTTTTTAAGAAGAGAGTTAATAGGCACCTTCTGGGTAAGCTCGCTCCATCGTAGACCTCACTCTTACCTGTGTAAGTTTGAGGTCAAGAGCCGACGACGAAGAGAGAGAGGTAAAAAAAAAAAAAAATAATAACAAAAAAAAAAAAATAGGGCTTTGTCGCTGAGCGACTATATCGCCCAATCAGTAACATCTTAACTTAGTCTTCATCACATAGGTCTTCATATTCATAAATGCAGTGTTAAAATTATTTTGTGTAAATCCTCTGTCAGTAGTAGGTAGAGGTACCTATTACGCCAAGTATAAGGTTTTCCCGCCAATTTCCAGTGAAGTGGCTACATTCCTGTAGTATGTAAATGCGCCCTCGATATTCTATTAAGATAGCGGCGGGCGCGGCCATATTTCCACCATTCAAAAAATCTGTCAACGCAAGATATAAGATGTACACCTACTTGTTACTCTAGGAATGTGTGAGAGGTGGCATGTTTTTTCTATTGTTTATGTAATTCTAACCTATATCATATGTTTTTTTTTAAATTTTGCACTTACCTACCCATCTTTTCAAATCGATGGCGGAGGCCTATGTTCAGCAGAGGGCACTAGATGGCTGACATGATGATGATGACCCATCTTTTCCTCAAAAACCTTATCTTGGCTCACTTCTCTTCAGTTATCCGTATCCGTCCGTCCATTAAACACACGAAAGAGCTTTAACCAAAAATTGTTTTCGTATTTTTATAAAGCTTTCTACTTTTCGTAGCTCTACGCATTGCTCCTCTCAAGGCGCCTCGATATATGAATATTATTCAAAGTGATTTGTCAAAATTGTGAAGAAAGTGCTTACCGGCGCTGATGTATTCCATACACCATAAGTTTGCATATTCCATCATGTCGCGCACTTCGCGAGATGGGCAAATTTATGGGTTTGCAGATTGAAGGCGAAAAGTGCAAAGAGTGAACATTGATACCTACTTTTAAAATGAAGCTTGTGTAATAAGAAGAAATACGGCACACGATCGCAACTGTATCTCCAAGCCACCGTAGCCGTAGATGACAGTTTTATAGGAATATATTTATTATTATATCATTTTTATAATTAATTATTTTTATTTATAAATTAATTATTATTATCATTTACATTTATTATTTATTTTATAGTTTTTATATTTTTTTAACAATACAGTTTTATTAGGATCTGTAGGGAGCTTAAAATCCTTTAAAAATATCTAGAGGTTAGAGGCATGCCCAAATAAATTAAGGGACTAAGTCAGGCATCATTAAAATCACCTAGTTTTAAGACGACTCAGTGATCCCAGCGGTCCTACCGAATAAATGCTTTTTGACTTGGACTTATTGGACAATTAGACTCCTGCCCATACCTCTGATTTTTATGGTAAGTCTTTTACACTGCAAGCAGTGAAGCTGTGGAATGCATTACCTATTTCTATCAGATTTTCAAAGTCACTACAATCATTTAAGATCTTAGTTCATAGTCATTACTTGTCAACTTACCTATCATAATCGTGACAATAATTTATTTATTTGTTGTAAGTAGGTGTAGTGTATTTATTTATAGGTATAGTGTATATATTCTATTTATATATAATTTGTTATGTATTTAATTATAATATATTTATTTAGTTTTTCATTTTTCATTTAAAAACAATTATTATTCAGTTCTCTTAAAAATTTTTTTTTGTACGCCGAAGTCCACACCGCTTTTAGTGATAAGGTCACCCATTGTTACACATTTTGTTATCAAGTTTTTTTTTTGTTCTTTTTGTTACTTTTTTTGGTGTCTGTCTATCTATCTATCTTATTATCATCCCGGGCTGCGGTCCCGGGTATTAATATGAGTATTTAATGTTTTTTTATTTTGTTACAGGTAAGCCCTAATTGGCAGTGAGTGTAATGAATTCCGTGCCCCTCAAGGAACCCTAATTTATGCGCGGGCATGGGTTCCCTCAGCGAGGGACGAAAGGTGTGACTGAGCATATACAGGGTGTAAAAAGACTACTAGCGAAAACTGAGGGGTTGCAATCAGACCATGAACATATCTAGCGAAAAAAAAACGCAAAAAAAATTTAACTTACCTACGTTATTTTATGTTATTTTTGGTTATTTACTACTAGGACAACATAATAATTTCATTCATTAATAAAAGAGAAAAAACAATTAAAACTCAAAATCCAGCAATCTACGTAAAACAACGCGCCCAGTACATACGTAAACACTAAACAGTAATCTTCAAACGCTGTTTTATTTTTTTGGAAAATCCTTTTGGATTTAGTTGTGTGTTGGGGTGCTGTCTGTACCTACCCCTTTCGGCTTCGGTAGACGTCTTTTTACACCCTGTATTATATATCTGTGCTTTTTGGAGACTGTTCTTGAATTAAAAGTTGGATGTTTTTAAAGTTTTTGCAAAAGAGGTGTAAGTTTGACGTGTGTGTGTATTGTATAATAACTTGCAAAAGAAAAAAACAATTTTGATTTAGTTTTTAATGCTCGTATAAATAGTTTATTTACAACGGTGGAACATAATGTAAATTACTTGCCTTCATTCGTTCACATCCTACCTACATATTTTTGGTACTTACTTCACACATACAATGCTAAAATAATAACCTCTCCAGTTTAGCTGTAGTAAAAGAATTCCGGAGGCGATAGGCTTGCGTGCCGTCATGCCGTGTCTCTTATCTGTTCGTTAACACTTTGCAATTAACACTTTAATTAGTGTCTTTTATTGTAAAACAATTAATAGGTATTTTATAATTTTCAACATTAGGTACCTACACTTGCCTTTGCTGTGAAACCGGTGTCCGATTTGTGATGTTATTAGGTTTGAACATTTGGTTCCAGGGTCCAAAAATATCACGAATAACAAAATCTATTATTATATTAATCTACTATTACTTAAATACTAAATTATAAATTATAATAATTACAGGTCACAAATATTAAAGCCGTGTTGGCCGAATGGGGTTGTACCTCGACTTTCAATCCGAAGGTTGTGGGTTCGAATCCCGGCCGTGCATCAATGGATTTTGCGTTTCGTAAAATTTATATGTGCTTTAACACGTGCTCTAAACGGTGAAGGAAAACATCGTGAAGAAACCAGTTAGTGTTCTTACAGGCGGCGATGGGCTTGCAACCTGTCACGTATGGAATACTAACTTCTGCAAGATGTGGGCATGTATCAAATATGTGTTTGGACATGCCTCTGACTACCCCCCTTCGACATCTTCAAAGGATCTGGAATAAGTAACATAAAAAGATCTGAGAGAATGTCTATCGCACCTTGGGGATACAGTCGTGAACCTGTTTTTTTTACGTTTTACAAATATTACGCAGATACAATAAGAAAGCTCTCCTGCTCATCTTCTGATTAAATAATTCAGTAGAATTTGTATAAATAACTCAATAGTTTAGCAAATAATGTGATACAATAAATGCATGCGACGCGCGATAAGGGAGCGCGCCCACTGCAGCGGGGACGTTAATGTTTGTACGCGTGTGGGGAGGGTTAGAAAATACGCGTGGGTGAGAATTTTTGTAATTTAAATTGTCTATAGAAGGAAGGGTAGATCCATGTTTATTTTTCTTAAAATAAAGAAAAATCCATTTTATAGTTTCTTACCTTTTTAATATATTTGAATTAAATTAATTTACTTATATCACGAAATGATCAGGCGCTAGAAAAAACTTTGTTTACAAAAAACACTGAATCAAACTTGATCAACTTGACCAAGCAAAGAAAATGTCAATAAAATTAAAATCTGCATAAAGTTTCGCTGTTCAGTCAAGGTCAGCCACTCCACGGCGCTCGTGTCCGTAGTACGAGCAAATGAATGAACGAGGGGTGGACAACGGGGTGGTTGCAAACATTTGCCAGCTAGTTTTGATACTTGAGCAAGAATAAATATACATTTATAAATTTTATCAATAATGTGGATTTGATCATATTTATTAACTTTTTCTAAAAAATGAGGGTTGATCGCGAAATTTTTCTCTATGAGTATAATATTTTAAAATAGTTTTATCGTTCAAGTTCATAAATGACTCTGGTTCTGGTCAGTTATGGCTATTATAAAAAGTAAATAAAAATGTGGTAATTTCATATGGTTGATAAAATAAAATTTTCTAGTACTTTTCATTTAATTAGAATTTAACAGGCTATTAAAATAGACTTAGAACTGGAAATAATTATAAGCTATCTCGTCTTGGTCTTATTGCTTTACCTAAAGCAATATTTTTTATCGTAGCTACATACTTTGCATTTTATAATTGCGTTATTAATTAAGTCGTTTTTTATAGTATCTGTAATAGTAAACATCTAACAGGGCCATCGTGGCCATGGTGTTCTATGTTCTTCGCATAGTTATTATGTGGTTATTATCAACCATATATCTGCCCTTTTCATGCTATCATATTTATTATTATGGAAAAAAAATCTATGCAGTATTAGTGCTTCACACAAACAGTATTTTCACTAAACTATAGCATCTGGTAGGTAGTCGATCAAAGTATCAAGAGTTTTATGACTCACGGGCTTATGAGCACCCCGGGCGAGCGACGCAAGGTTAGGTTAGTTTGCAACGTGGCCGCGCGCCGGCGCCATCTCCCGCGTATTTTGAAATTAGAACTGTCAAAATTTAAGAAAACAAGCTTTCATTTTAAATTTCGAGCTGAAAAGAACGTGGAAATATCTTAATTGTGTAAACGTAACTCTTTACGAGTTGTTAAGAAAGTGTACTTACTTTATTATTGGTTAATGAAGTAAAAGTGTTGTTCTGTTACCCTTTCGTTGCAGTTTTGGGTAGTTGTGTCATTTTTGGTTGCCATTAATCTCGATTTGAACTCGCTTAACGCGCAAATAAACTTGATTAAATAAAATAAAAAAATAATACAATATTTGTGTAAAAGTGTCAAAACTGTACCTAATATAAGTTACAAAAAAATGCAACTTGTTGATTATCTAATACAAACACAGCTTTAATTCATTCGTAGTTTTTGATATCTGTATCGATATTATAAAACACGGGTGCCATAGAGAGTGCAAGTGTGTTTACAAAACAGCGTTGCATCGATTTCGCATAAAGTGGCGCCCGCCGCGTGCCGCGTGAGGGGAGACGAGCGGAGCGGACCAGCTGGCGATATGTACCGGGTTCACTGCCCATACCGAAATTCATATCGATTTTATGTTAATAACTAAAATCAACCTTATTTCACTCCACATTAACACACGAGGATTATAAAAAAAATAACACGATTCACACTTTTTAATTAACTCGTTTTACAATATCACTTTGTAAAGTGTGTTTTAATTAAGAGCTTATTTCTGCGCAGACGCTTCTTAATTATTAACATACTAAACCGAGGAGTCATATGAACACTAAAGAAGCAGTCATGCTTTTAAGTCTTTAGTTAGGAGTAGATAACAAAGAATAAAAATATAGGTACTGAGACGGACAAAACGAAGAACTAAAATATTAAGTACCTACGTACTTCCTTGTTTACTTTGACGTAAAGCGCACGAGTAAAAGTTAATCATACTTAGTTACTTAGTGTGTTACGTCTTGTCTTACTTGGAAAGAAATACTTAACTCTGAACTTTAAGTTTTATTTTTCAGTAGTTCAGCTTTTGTAGGAGTTAACAAAACAAAGTGATTCTCATCAAAGTAATAATTACGAAGTCATTCATACATACATGATTCCTATAATTCCAGCGACCATTCTACTTAGACGACCTCTGTGGCGCAGTGGCCGAAGGTCCGCCTGCGACGCAGAAGGTTGCGGGTTCGATCCCCGCCACGGGACATATGTTTGTATGACCTACAGATATTTGTCCCAGGTCTGGGTGTTTCTATGTATAATATGTATGTATTTACAAACAAAAAGTATATAAGTAGTATATCAGTTATCTGGTTCCCATAGTACATACAAGCTTTGCTTAGTTTGGGGCTAGATGATGCTGTGTGAAAATGTCCAGCATTATTATTTATTTATTTATTTACTATCTGCTTTTGTAAGTCGTGTACCTACGTTTTTTTTTTTTTTTTTAAATTAAATAGGTCAGCATTTGACCTCCCTCTGCCTGATGTTAAGCAGTTGTGAGGTCTAAGATGGAGCATGCTTTCCTAGAAGGAACCTATTTACTCTTGATTTAAAGACCCCTATATTGTACTTTTCGGGAAATACGGTACCCGGCAATGAGTTCCACAGTTTGGCAGTGCGTATGAAAAAAGTGGACTCAAAACGCTTTGTACGAACTCTGGGAATATCAACCATTATATCACGTTACTGAACACACTACCTTACAGCAGCCGTGCAGACTCGCCGGCGCCTGGCGGGGCTTTACGGTGAGTCACGCTGCGGCCTGCTATTCGTACATGACAGGCGCTCTTACATTCTCGCCTGACTTTTAACGGAAAATGTTGACGATTCATTTGTACTTAATGATAACTTGGCTAATAATTATTTACCTTTTGGTATAAGTAATTATGAGCAATACAGGATTGATATTCGTGTAACAGAAAAAAATCGGGACCGTGTTTTTTATAATTCAATCATTCTGGCGTTTAATGCCAGAAAATTTAGAAAAATAACCTATTTTAGAATATTTTTTTCATTATATCCACCTACCATTGAAACAGTATACTTACCTACATATTTTTTAATTTGCGTTAGTACGTGGGGCAGACTGTCTAAACCAGCAAACTAGGGGACAACCCTTCGAGGCCCAGTCAGTGGATTAGATACTTTATCACTCACTAATAAATTATATTATTGATTGTATATCCGTTTGTTTTGATCCTTTTGGTCTGATGGTTTGGGCACGAAATTAAGCTCAATATTTAACATCATGTCATTTTGGAAGTAATTAGGTATTTTGTCAGTGAAAATTAATTTCAGCCCGTAGACAATAAATATAATAAGTCAAAAATTTAAATTAAAAATACCTATTCAGCCATTGTTGTATAAAATACTAAGCAGAAAAACTAATATTTTTCAAACAAGAAACATTCATGAGTACCTACTACCTAGTACTACCTACAGTTACGAAGTTGGTTACAAAAAATAACAAAATAAAACTATTTGCACAAAAATGTAAAAAACAGAATGCTTTCGTTGGTCGCTGTTTGAAAATAAAGTGCATTCCTTCAGGCAATCCACCGCACGCTCGCCTGATTGAATGATCCCGAACATTCGATACAGTCGATACGCCAATCTAACCATACATGATTAACTAAGTGCACTGCACGCGGCGGCTGTATAAACTGGGCGATTGTAACCACTAAAAAATATAATAATTTATGGTATTTTTGAAACTTTTTTTTTTCAGACTTGACAAAAAAAGTATAAAATAAATAACAACAGTTTGCATTTTTAAGTGACCATTAAAATTAATAAAATCCCGTAGTCCCGTATCCCGTGTCTTGATCCCATAGATTATGTGGGCGCGTACCTTTACCGACACCCCGTAATTTCCACTGCAATTGAATAACTTTAACTGAATAATATTTTTTTCTTACAATCATATTTTTTTCTCTCCAAGTTTTTTATAATGAATAACTTTTTGAAAGTTTCTCTATTTTTAACCTGATTAACTGTGACTAATATCATTGAGTATGACTGTATGACATTGCTTTTAACATATTTTTTATCAATAAGCAATATTTTTGACTGACATCAAAGGCTGACAATTACATGCACAAAGTCACCATAGTAGACCTCTGATAGCCGTTACCAATAAATCACTAGAACTTAATACTAACTACATACCTAATCTGTGGTGTTGGGGAGAAACTGCTGTATTAACTGCGGCATTGGCTTTGGTACCAACTGTTGTGTATTCTGTGGGCCGTTACTAACTGATATTTAAACTGCGGCATTAGGGATTCTATACTAACTGTTATTTAACTGTGTCATGGGGAGGATTAGAGGGGTGAGTTCCGATGCGCTTTTGAAGGCTTTGTGGGTACCACAGATGAATAACAGTTTGATATCAGTGCTTAATGGTATTGGCAGGTACCGATGCTTAGTACATAGTACATACCCATATAAGCGGTATTTGGTTTGATTTATATATACATATATGATACTGTGATTCAAACTAAAATTCAGTGGTCCATGATTCGAACGGTTTATTTAAAAAGAGTTTTTCTTATTTCTCATTTCAAAAATTCTAATGAGCTGAAATTAACAAGCATTACAATATTTTTGCCGTCTGCCAAACAAAAAAGAATGTTCGTAAAAATGAAATTGAAAGTGAATCTCCATACATTCCCTGTGCGCTCTGCAAGTCGTGCCAGAGAGGGACAACATGCACTTGCGGTGCAACAAACATTACCCACCCACCACTTAGGGATTGGACAAATAAATTATCATTTTGGGAATATTATGTTCTTACCTTACTGTGTAGTGGATTTTTGGGTGTAAAAACATACAGGTTCACAACTGTATCCCCAAGGTGCGGTAGACATTCTCTCAGATCTTTTTATGTTACTTATTCCAGATCCTATGAAGATGTCTAGGGGGGTAGTCAGAGGCATGTCAAAACACATATTTGATACATGCCCACATCTTGCAGAAGTTTTTGGGTGTTTTGTGTAGAATACCCAATAATATAATATGTACCTACGTACACACTACACAGGTAATATTCCGAGAAGTAGTCCTTAGGCACTTAGTATTTGATAAAATGTGTACCTATCGAGGATACAGTCGTGATACTGTTCCGTTCGTTTCCGTTTCATTTCCCTGGTCTTTTAAATCAAACAAAATTGAAGCCAAAAAAGCATTTATTCTATGATGGATGACCGATAGGATCATTTAAGTCTCTTAAGAGTACGGTGATTCTACTCCAAGCAGTTTATGAATTATTTTCAGGCACTTTAAAGAGATAGTTTATCACCCTTCATGTTCTGCCACCACGAAGTTTAGGACCTAGACTTCTTAAAGTAATTATCTTAAGCTCCAGTGGGGCGCCAATCTTCAATTTCGCTATTATTTAAACGTACCTTCACATTTTCCTATTCAATCGTCAGGTAAACATCCGGCCCTTCTAATCAACTTGCACAATAGAATAACATTATCCTATCGGAAAGTAACGTTGCACTTTTCTTTTATCTCTTTCCCTCCTGAGAGTATGCTGTCCCTTCCTTCTCACCCTAGGCTGTTAAGATTGTGATTTAATCAAGGAATGCATTGATTGTATGGGGAAATTCAATTTGGAGTTCAATGGTAGGAAACTCTAATAGAAATAATATGTTTTACATAACAAATAAAGTATTTACGAAGAATTAATTGAAGAAAGGGAGGTTTCGCTGGACTGTGACACCTGGAAGCAAAGACGTTTTTATATTTTCTGGATGGTTTGTCCAGGAATACAAACTAACTGGATCTATGCTCAGTATGATGATCAGGTTGATACCTTGATTATTATATTTTGTAAAACTATTATTTTGATGTGAGATCGTCATGAATATCTACCACATTGTGATGATCCAAATGGCAGCAATAATGCCGGGAATTTCATTTCAAGCACAGCGTGACGTCACTCCTACCCATTTTCAAAATACTCCTTCTTAAGGGGATTAAGATTTATTACTTCACTTATAGTGTGCACCTTGCGTTATAAGCTGCCTCTTTCACTCGCTACGCAGATGAAGAAGAGGGCGAGAGTCGTCGGTTCGGAAAATTCGTAGTGTAATCCGCAGTTGGATTTGAAAGGGGAAACTATAACAGGGTGTCGGAACTCTGAACTGCAATTATTTTGAAATCAAAACTCTATTGCTTCGAAACAAAGTTTAATTTGCAATGATGAAGATTCAGAAAAGCATAGCGCAGTCTTTGGAACGTGCAAATTTTGTTTGCGTTCGACCTGAACTTTATTTTGTAAAAGATAAAGTGTATTTTCGCTTGCTATAAAATGTTGCAGTTGGTTCAAAGTTGGAGACTATTTTCAGCCATTATCAATCATTGTTCGCGAATTTAATAAGATTTGAGATTTGAAGGATGTTTCCGCTGAGAGGCTGGGAAAGTTTTACGCTTGAGATATTGCTCGTAATCTTGGATGATAATAAGATTTCTGAATTAAACAATGTTTTGGTAACTCAAATAGGGGATATAAAAGTATTCAACCACAATTCAATTGGAAAATAACTAAACATATTTAAATTTTTTCAATTATAATATAATAACAAGTTGCATTTTTTAACTACAAGAAAAAGCTGCAAGTTTAATTTTACTAAAATGAATCAACTATCAAACCAAATAACGACCAAGATAGATAATGATTTCTAATATTGTTAGAAATGTTGAAAGTGACACAAGTGACACATCAACATGAAACGAAGTGAGCTAGGCGTAGTGAGTGAAGCGAGTTGAGGTGAAGTGAGTGAGCACAGCGAGCCGAGGTGAAGATGACGGAGCACTGGTCGTGGCTGACGGGGTCGGAGGCGGCGGAGTACACCTACAGCCCCCCGAGCCGGCCCAGCCGGCCGCCGCATCGGCCGCTGGTCAAGCTGGCCACCAGCGCGCATCTGCATACTATAGCCAGGTAAGTCAAGCTCTACACCTTTCAAAAAACTGCGGCCTAGTCAATGTTTAAGTTAATTTTGTATCCCGGTTACGGGCTTAGTATCTGCCTTTCATTGGGCGGGCGCCGTTTACTTGTTTGCCACTTAAGTGGTTCAAACAATAGTTTAGAAAACTTAGATTGCCTAATTCACCTTTAACCTTATTCAAATTCACTGCACAGTACAATTTTATTTCGTACAAACAAAGAAATTAAAATGTAGTCATGAATACGGTGTTTTATTAACGAGTTAAACAAGTATTTCCTTATTAGTATTCACAGCGTTGTTTCCATGAAAAATGGTACAATTCCCGAAGGAGTCCATTTCTTTTCCGAACCCAGCTTTTAGATTCACCTCTACAACTCCTGTCATACGAACACGAACTCTAACACTTTGTAATACAGTTCATCTTATTCTTTTTCTTGTTAGGAAAGATTTACTTTGTTGAGTGAATTTCTTGTTTTGACTCGTAGGTTTTCTAAGTTGAAGGTATACCTACGTGACATTTATTTTTATTGTACTTAAGGTCATTTTTCTTTGTCAGTGTTGTAAAAGGAAACTCCTAATGACGATCGGAAACCACGCGAACTTGCGGTTATTTTCGATATTTTGTGAGGAAGTTGGGCCTTTTTGGCGGTAAGTGTAAGTTGGCGAGAGTGCACTGCGAGTGGACAGTTTGATGGATTACTGCAGCTCCTTCTGTATTTCATTATAATTTTGATGCAAAGTTTAGGAAAGTTCAAGTTATTTTTTTATTATTTAAGGGTTTTGTCGCTTAGAGGTTAATGATTAGTTTGGTTTTATTATTGAAAAATGATATAAGAATTTGATCGTATTATTCTGGTGGTGCTACAAAGCTGAAAAAATGTAGTTCTAAAGAAAAAAAGAAGCTTTTTTTTTTCCCCAATAACCCAAAAAATAGCAACAATTTTTGCTCGAAGAGTTCTTCAACAATAAGTTGTGCATAAAATTCTGTTACATTAAATAACAGTGTTTGTGAATACATATTTCTATAAACAAAGTTATCCGAAAAACAATCACAACAGAGTAACTAAAAACCCAGAACGGCATATACGCTACGCGTCTCCCCATTCGCGGCACGTAGTGTTGCCAGGGGAGAAATAAATATTTCCCGAAAATCGCGACTTGCCAGTTGCCGCTTTGTATGTAAATTTTTATGTTTTTTCCATCAAAATAAAATAGCTCGCGGTTTTATTGTTTAAGAATAAGATAAGATATTTTGGCGCAGGTGTCGCACGTGATATAGGTAAACTTTTATTGGAATTACCTAAATTTTTATAAGTTTTTGCTTACAACATTTTACGAATTCCGATTCCAATTTTGGAATCCACAAAGCAAAAATTCATATTTCAACCATCAGTTTTCGTAATATGTTGAAATCAAATCCAACAACGTAATTTTAAAGATTTTCTTCCTCCATTTTGTCGCCTGCTGTCAAGAATATCCGAAAATTGCTTATAAGATGAGAAAAATATATTTTTCAACCCCTAGGTCCTGTCATCCCCTCTCATTACACCTGACAGATTGTTTCCACTGCCTACCCCGTGAGTTTGATTGATGATTACTGTCCTGTGCACTCAGGAACTTTATTTTCTTTCTTCATTACCTTGTTCGTGACGGGGCGCAGACTGACTGATGATCTTTTTATGTTTATTGAACTAATTAGCATTTCTGACAACGTGCACCAGAAACATTATAAACCCCTTGCGCAAGGAGTAGGCGTTATGTAGTACGTTACGTTACTACGTATACGTTTATTAATTATTATTCTGAATTAAAACTACTTTAATAAATTCTCCAATATCTTGAGTTTCTGAAGTAGATAAAGTCTAACCCCTATATACATAAAGTTAAGGACATTCCTTGACAATTTGGCCAGTCTTTATTTGGATTTCTTTTCATTCAAATTGATAGCTATTTACCCCTTGCACGACTTATGTCCAAAATCAAAAATGTACAACTAGAACTTAATCCCTTGGAGTTAAAACCTTTTATGATTAAAGTGTATATTAATACATAACCGTATATCGGGATGTAAGAGTAAACTTTTTTCTAAATTACCGCAATAACGTAACATTCATCCCACGTATTCTATACCACGGCCGACTGCTCCCGAATCTACCGATCGTGATACATCGCTGTGATCACCTGCGAACTACAAATGGGACTTTTATGGTCTCTCACTGACAAATAGACCTTGAGCTGTTGCCATCTCTTTTTATTGACGTGAGAATGACAGAGACACATGAAACCTGCATTTTTTTGAGACAGGAGGAAAAAAAAACATCGATGTACAGCCATTTATTTACTAGCGTTTTTGCTTCAAACATTAAAATTATAAACATTTCTACTTATCTTATATTAGTGGGTTACTTTTTCAAATATTCTACAATAGCCGTTTACGTCAAAGTGGTCGAATGTTGGTATGTTTTGTGAGCAGAAGTCTAAAATAATATTCTTTAATTAATAATTCTAAAACTGTACTCAGGCTGAAATCAGACTTAAGCTGATTTTCACTCAACTTGGACTGACATTCAATCTAGAATTTTACAACACATTAGTTAAATGGACTTGATTTAAAGTAAACTAAGTTTGTATAACTTAGTATCAAATATATCTCTTGGTACTAACGGCACAAGAGTTCAGGCATGTTTTTGTCATGGCCGACAAATTAAAATGCTAATTGAAGCACATAAGCGCGCTTGAAATTGAATTTCCTGATGTTACAGCTTTACAACAAAAGTTTCAATGTGAAAAATAATATTCTTTTCATTCTTGTAAACTTGAATACAGTTTTTGAGTTACCTAGTATCATTGACTTCTGTCGGTCTCATCATCATCACAAGTACTTCTCCATGACGGCCTCGATCATGGTGACCTCTGGCGCGATGCCCTCAGACTTGGCATCTCTCTTGAAGCACGCAGCCACCTTCACCACCCTGTCGCAGTCGTCATCCAGGCTGTCGTACTGCTTCTCGCAGTTGTGGATGAGGTTCACCATAATTTCAGAGAGGACTTGACCTGGTGGATGTTATATTAAGTTAGTAAGATCTGCGTTCGTACGACATCAATGCTTTTGAGGATGATTGGGGGAAAGTGATCAGTATAGGTGTCTTCAAATCAAGAGTAAATAGGTTCCTTCTAGGAAAGCATGTTCCATCTTAGACCTCTTTATTGGTTAACATTAGGCAGACTGAGGTAAAATGCTGACCTATTTAATAAAAAAAAGGGGCGGACGACCATTGGAAGAGTTCAGGAGAGAAGATAGGTTGAATAAAGAATTTGAAAGAGTTGGATGGCACAATGGGAGCCCTATGTCAAGCTGTTATCGGTTATATCGGTATGCTGATGATGAGCATAGTTTTTTTATATAAGTAAATAGATAATGCTGGAAATTTCACACAGCGCCATCTAGCCCCAAACCAAGCATAGCTTGTACTATCGGAACCAGATAAAAGTTGGATATGGTATAGGAGCATAGACTTTCGATCTAAAGCTTGGTTAGATTTATTTGGCTGTCAAAAAGTATTTAATATTTGCCTGTGGCTATCCCTTTTAAAAGATTATGAATACTTTATGATCTGAAACTATGTCTACCGCACCTCGGGGATAATATTATACTGCCATAATTAAGCTCATTTTTTTTTTGGTAGGTATTAATTTCAAGTATGAAGGTAAGAAGTTTATGATTTGAAATTGGCTTTGTAATATTAAACGTACCATTAGGGAAACCCTTGATATAGTCATGCATATTGACGTGGTGTATGCGGGAGTCCTCCTGCATCAGGCTGAACTTGTTAGACATGCAGATGATGGCACAGCCTAGTTCTCGGTGCACCACCTCGAATTCCTCACGCCAGAAGTGCTGGAACTCCTCCAAGATCTCGGCTGATAGGCCTGACTGTGGACAATTATAATAATGGTGGAGGCTGGAAAACGTCTGCGGATGCCGACCCTATATCAATGGTGACTCTCATACCTCATCTCTGCACTCTTCCAAAGCACGTCCAAAATGCGCCGTCACATGGCTCATCACCTCCGCAGTCCCCCTCACCAGCCCCACGGCTCCCAGCACCAGCACAGCTACCTGACAGAACCTCATCTTACAAATCTTCCCTCACTATTGCTTCCAAGAATCACACGTCGCTCAATATATCGTCAAAACGATTTTTTATTTACTTGAATTCCATATAATTATGTTACCAACTCACTCTACCTTTACTATACTCTTTGCACAAGTGAATAAAGCTCATTATTCTTTGTCTAGAATTATTCAGATATTGCAAGTTAAATGTTAATTAGTTTGAATAATTTTGAACTTTCCCCCGGTGATAATAAGCTTCAAACTTCTTCAGCTGAGGATGAAGGGGATATTGTAATGAGGTATCAATAACAAAGTAGTGAATAAACTTCATAAGTTACCCTAAAACAGGTAAAATAGGGTTGATTTTGATATAGCAGAATAGATAATGATAAGGTGTTGACAGTAGTATGACGACGTAAGGCCAAGGAAGTGTAATTGAGCGTTTTACTGCCCAGTCATAGCAAAAGTAGTGGTTAAAAGATGGTAAATATATAGTGATACACTGTCAATAATGTTACAGCAAGAACAATAGGTTTGATAATCATGCAGGTACTTGAATATGACAGTAATACCATAAGCATGATGATCAAAACTCTGAAACTAAAGATGAATTTGATAAAGAAATAAATAGGTACCTAATCTTCCACACTGAATCTTACTTTTTTGAGTAATATTCTGTTGAACAAGATGCAAACTACAAGATGGTTCTGTTCCCAGGACTGGCTGCACTGTGCTCTATAACTACTGATCCTGTTACGCTATTTCCTAAATTAGCACCTGCTAGTAATAATGCACGCTTACTCGAGTGTGCTTGAGTTAGAAGCACGATTTTGTAGGTAATTCTCTAGTTTTACATCGTAAACGAATCACAATAAATTACAGATGTTAGTCTGAGAGTTGCAATTTAGATTATTTGAATTACCTATTTGAATTCGTTTTTCCGATATCTTGTAATAGACAATGGTCATTAATGTTAATGCTCATATTTATACTTACCACTATTTGGTAACTTGTGGTTTGTTTTGTTAGCCATCAAAAGCTAGTGACTGTCATTTACCATCTTAGAAGTCATCACAAGAAACCATTTCATCTTCTGATGACGCCGTGGTACAGCAATTGGTGACCCAGATCCACAACTGTGAGGTCACGACCTCAATCAATCCTGATATTTGCCTCAATATCCTGGACGTGGTTAAGAACTTCAAAGTCTAGATCCATAACGACGATTAACGACCTCTATGGTGCAGTGGGTGAAAGCCCGCTTGGGACGCAGATTGTGGGTTCGATCCCCGCCGCGGGATAAATGTTTGAATGATCTGCAAATATTTATCTCGAGTCTGGGTGTTTCTATGTATATGTGTTTGCAGCGATGTTTACCTACTAGCTCAAGAGCAGTTTAATAGGTTTAATTAGTCTACTAAAGGTCATTTGTATATCTAAAGATACGTACTTAGGATGGAAGAGGAAGTTAGTGTGAATGATGAAATGAATTGCCTGCAAGATTTCGATGCTAGTAAAAAAAGTTATGCTGTAAGTTCGTAGAAAACCATAGGTACGTACGATTCATTTGAATATAGAATTATGTTTTATCATACAATCATACAATGACACAAAAGTTACTAGGTACGTATACAATGTACACTGTTTAAAAACCATTATTATGATCACTAATTATGAATGATCACTAAAATAATAGTATACTATATTACGTATAGCCTAGATAGATACTATTGACATTAATTTTATGCATGAATATTTTGAATGTTTTATGTTTGACCTAATTGGACTCAATAGTTTGACTACGTAAAAATAATAGCTACATGTAAGATTGACAGTACATCTATTAACTTGACATCGATACAGAGAGGATCATTTGAATAGTTTGACCACGAGAAAACAAAATTCCTCGTGGTCAAACCAGTTTGACTAAATAGTTTGACTACGTGGAAGAAAAAACTTTTACTTAGTACCTTTACAATTTTCAATAATATTCATACATCCGTAAAGGTAAGTTTTAGTAGGGCAACTATAAATAATATAAATACATATAAACACCTCATATCTAGTGGATGGCAGACTTTGTTCTAATAACTAATAATTTGACCCAAACCATGACTGAAAAAGCGCTCACGACAATACAACAGGTTATTACCTCTGCAACCAACAATTAATTCATCAAGCAAGGTGTAAATGATATAAAAGCTGACGGGGCTAATCAAAATGCCACAGTTCCAGTTGAAAACGATGATAAAATTGAAGGTAGTGTTGGTGCTCGGGCTGGTGTCCCTGGCAATGGCATCCAAGGATGTCATGTTGGAGCTGACGAAGAAGTTTGCGAAGCCGGCGGAGGCTTGCAGGAAGGAGGTGAGTTTCTTCATCAGTTCATGTCTGTGCAACTTATTTTTGTCTTCTTTCGAACCAGTGTTTGCAACTGAAGATCATGATAATGTTATTCTTTTGAATTGTAGGTGTGGATACAGTAAAATATATTTCAAATTCAGTAACATTTGGATTATTTTTAAAACAACTTCTTCAGAAATAACGTTCACGGGCTGCAACTTAGCTATTTCAACTCATAAATCCCACCACACAGATAAGATCTTTCAAAACTTTAATAGATCACTAACCTCATCTAAGAAGTGAAGCTCAATGTTCCAGATGGACTTACCGGAGACAGTGACAAAGGACTTTATGAACTTCTGGAAGGAAGACTACGAGCTGACAGACCGGCACACTGGCTGCGCGATCATGTGCCTCTCCTCCAAGCTGGACCTCCTGGACGCAGAGTATAACCTTCATCATGGCAATGCCATGCAGTTCGCGAAGACCCATGGAGCTGGTTTGTTCAGTGTTTTCTTTGAAATTGTTATTTTGCTTAACGTAACGAGTATGACAAAAACCTTAGTCCTTTACTGGACGATTTATAAAGCGCCAAGAGGCAACGCATGCCAACACTCAACGGGGTGTTATCATCAGCATCTAAACCATGCTCTCAGTAAAGTCCATCCATGGAAATAATTGTTACTTCAAAGAAAAGCTTTCAAAGATGCAGAATATGACGTCTTGATATCATAGATATTTAACATTTCTTTGGTAGTCCAGTAAAAGATTCTTAAGTTCAGAAGTAACCAGTAAAATAATCTTAGTAAAAGTTTTTTAATCTTTGTAGATGAGACCATGGCGAAGACTCTAGTAAACCTGATCCACGGCTGCAGCCAGAAGTTCCCGGAGATGCCCGATGCTTGCGAGCGCGCCCTGAACATCGCCAAATGCTTCAAGGTCGAGATCCACAAGCTGGACTGGGCACCGAGCATGGAGCTCATCGTGGCTGAAATCTTGGCTGAATCCTAATCCTGAAGATACCACTAAAGAATCTAAGGAGTTGACATCTCCTTTTGGATTCTACTGACCTCTACCGACCTCAGCGATCAAATGGAATGGACTCTTCCTCACCCCAGCTGTCTTTATAAGTGTGTGCAAAGAAGTGATTATAATAAACGAGTTGCTTCATTTTGTGTTTCGATTACCGAACTTTTTGATTTTAGGCGCAAATTTTTGAATCAAAAGCAATCAACAAATACATGATTCAGATTAGTTACATCAGCAACTTGGATTTTCTTTGATAATTTAATAGGCACTCGTCATTTCAGTGAGAGTAGAAGGTAAACATGAAACTTTTCGTGACAGTTTTTATTGCGATAACATTCGATGATATTTTGAGCTTGAAAGTAGATCCACTCAAGGTTATGGACGCGATATCATCAGCGTTTGGCCAATCTGTGTTGGAGTGCAAGAATGAGGTAATTGATTGAGCCCTGAAGTCATTCGCTGTAGGGAATTAATTCTTCTCGGTTTTTTTTAACGTTTAAATGCATATAAAGTTTTTTTTTATTTATTGATTTACTTTAATTAACACGGTACGAGTATACAACCAAAATGATATAAAAAATAATAATTAAAAATATTACATAGGTCAGAATTAGTTATGAGTCAAAATAGTATTAAGTAAATAAAACATATACAATTAACAATAATTATTAGAATTAAGAAAGCCGCTCACAAAAATACAAACATTCCGTTAATATTTTGGACCAGCTATCCAGTGAACAGGTCGCAGTCAGGGTTGGAGTAGCAAGTTATCTTTCTTTCCTTGTTCCAAAATATTCTCTGTTTTAAATTTACATTTCATCAGTTGATACTGACACATACACGTGATTTGATTTTATTTTAGCCCTACAAAAAAAAAAGTAAGCCAAATTTCAGCTTAATCTGTTCAGCGGTTTGGGCGTAAAAGCGTAACAAAACGACAGACAGACAGACAGATAGACAGACAGACAGAGTTACTTTCACATTTATAATATTAGTATGGATAACTACCAGTTATAACCTGCTATATAATAATTTGACCATCACTTTTAAAGGATAGATATAGACAATTCTAAAATATTAGTTACATGGATATCTCGTACTATTACATTTACCTATTACACTGTTCTATTCTTTTGAATGAGGCTAGCCGTCTTTGCGTCCCAGAACGCAGAGAAATAGATTCCGGCCAGGCCGAGTGCGACTGTTTGAGCAAATACGCGTGCGCATGTTATATTGTCAGCAGTCGCTTGTTTCCCGTGCGCAGCGCAACCTTAATGAGCTCACGGTTGTACTTCCTCAGTTAGACGTGTTTGCGGATGGCTGGAAGGAGATCGGACGGTTGCGCCTGAAGTTCTGTGAAAGTTTGTAACCTTAATTATTGTTTTATAAATTGATTTTTGTCTAATTTTTATACTTTTTATGTTTTTTATTTTTCTGTGTAATTTTCTTTTGTGTAATTTTTTTAAATGTAATTTTTTTGTTTTTATTATGTGTACTTACATGTATTTTTTATCTGTGATGATCTGTATTGTCTGTAATGTCATAGTTAAGTTTCTAATAATCAATAATTTGAATTAATTTGTATGAACCTAAACTTAAAAACATGAATGGCGTTTGGCATGTCATGTGTCGTTTCCGAGGAGTACCTACCTCTACGTAGTTATATTTTAATGTGACAAGGTATAGACTCTTCTGACTTCCCTAGACTTCTTCAAAGTATCCTTTCCCAGTAAGTATGAGTTAAGCAACCAACTTTACTTGAGCTTTCCAACTTTATTTTTCTATGAAGAATGGGTTGGCTCTTGACCTCGAAACTTGACAACAGGCAAGAATGAGGTCTACGATGGAGCGAGCCTACCCAGAGGGTGTCTATAAACTCTTTTCTTAAAAACATCAGGGTCGTAGCTCAGCGGAAATAAAGAAGTTTTATTATTTAATAGCATAATAAAAACTCGAGTTTTTAGACAAACATATCTTAAAAAAATATATTTTCTAGGTTAAGTTCAGTGAGCGAGTGATCGAAGAGTTTCTACTGTACTGGGACCCCGATCATGAGCTCGCATTCAAGGAGATGGGCTGTGTTTTCTCCTGCGTACTCTTCAAGCTGCAGCTGGTGGAACGCAAGGGTCTGCTTAAGAAGGACAACACTGTAGGCTTCGGAAAGGCTAATGGCGCTGGTAATCATTATTTTAGACCACACCTGTGAAAACAGCGACATGTGTGATGCTGAAGAACCTCTCTTTGCTTGCTTTAAGCGCCATTTACACGATACCATTCTGGCATAGGTACCATTCTTGCCTCTTGCTTTCTCAAACTCAACGGAGCATGATCTAATATTATGTGGCATGAGGCAAGAATACTGTATGCCAGAATGGTATCGTGTAAATGGTGTTTTATTCTTCCCTGAAGTCTGTCTATTAGGGTTTTAGAATAACGAGCTTAACGAGTTTTAATAATTGTGTAAAATAACGAGCTTCTAAAAATGGGACGAGAGGTTTTTATAAATCTTACTTCTCACTTTGGCGTGTCACTTACGAGAACAAATACTTACCTAAGTAGATAGATTACAGTAGTAATTATCTTCATGACGTTTTTAATCAAATTGTTTCCTTTTCATTTCCCGCGAAATATGCCGGACTCACTTTGGTTGCGTTACAAACACGCACGAATGATCCCGACTCACCGAGGACTACGGTGTCTCGCACACGATGCAACGAGAAGAATTCGTACAAAAACGCATGAAAATGCGGCTGGTCATATCGTTCTATATTTTCTAGATGATGAAATGATGAATGCTCTGATAGCTGCTCTTGAAGACTGCAGGCATACCCTTAACTTCACCGAGCCTTGCGCATCTGGCCTGAGGCTGGGCAACTGCTTCCGGAATAAAGTGTTCGATCTTCACTGGGCACCTGAAGTTGGAATGCATTACGATGATTCCGAGTTTTGAAGCTACATAAATAAATATTTTTACCAAGATACAGTTTCAATGTTATTACATTCACAAGTTCTTATTGTAGAGATGGATCACCTAAAAGAAAGCTAGGACTCAAAATGTGTTGAGTGCTCTGTTTCACGGTCGTGAAAGAACAGGAGCAACCTAGTTCGTAAGACATACATCGGTCTAGATAGATGTGTACAATGGTACAATAAAGAATTTTCATTCATTCATTCATTCATTCATTCATCGGTCTTACTGAATAAATGCTTTTTGACTTTGGCTTTGCGAACACATCTCGAGAAGGAAAGCGGTGGGCTTTTATATGAGCAATCATATTATTATGCTTGTATGTTTCAATCACGACTAACCAGCTGATAGATTGGTATGAAACTTGGAAGAAATGATAGATTGTGGACTGAAATAGCAGGCTATGTAAAGTTTTGGTCCCGTAAAGTGAAGCTGCAGATGAAGTCTAGTATATTAAATGGAACTCACCTACTCCCACTGAATAAATATTAGTACACACACACACACCTCACCTATAGCAATTAAATCTCACGTTTAACGTCCATGTACTGTCAAATCAAATCAATCGTTTATTTGCTGAATACAGTAAGTACATAATAATGTCAAGATCTCGTCTGTCTCAGTCTTGAATGGAAATATCTACTACAATTAAGTTACATGTAAATTATCTACATGAAGAGCTAGGAAGTGTTCAATGTAGACCACAAGCCGCAGGCTCAAATTCGGTATGGATACAAATTTTGAGAATCTCAATAATTAGATTGACAACATTTTCACTATTTAAACTTTCGCGACCTGAAATCATATTTAAATTAGTCTACTTGTGACCACGGTGGCCGTAATGTCATCCGAAACGTCGAGATAAATAAATAAGTTATACCTAGGTACAAATAAGATGCCTAATTTAAATAATCACAATCATTTTCACAATTCAGCGTTTACATTTCTTTTGGAATGTATTAGGTGAAATCTAAGCATAACTTACTGTAACACCTCGGCTTGGGCCGTATTCGCGTTCCTTTGTTCGTTCGTTGGACGAATATTCGGATACTATTTACTACGATTTCTGACTTCAGGGGCTAATTTTCCAAACGTTGAAACACAGTCCTAACCTAGGACCAAATATTCCAAAACCAAAAATTGGCCCTTGAAGTCAGAAAACGTAGTATATAACATCCGAATACGGCCCCTTGTTTTAGACATTGTATCTTAAATGTGTACTTTTGTACGTTCCGTCCTACATTTCCTACAGTAATCATGGTCTGTTTCAGTCCATCCCTCTGACTCAACAAAACGTCGGTAAGTGTCGACTCCAACACTGTTTAATTAGTATCCAACTGACAATCCATCAATTAAGACCTAGATTGGAAAGCTATTAATATCTATGACAGTTCATATAAAGACGCTGTTTCATCAAGGGTTTGCACTTGGAAAAATGATGAGGAAAGAGTTGCTTTGTGTGGTGGTGGTAGTGCTGGCAGTCACGGTACCGTCGGACGCTGGCGATGCCATGAAGTTCATAGCAAAAGGATTCGTGAATGTTTTAGAGGAGTGTAAACAAGAGGTAAGTTGTATTTATTTCATCATCATTTCCCTGCTGTTAAACCACACTATGAAGAGTCAGCACATCATCTTCACCCATTTTCCTGAATCGTCATATCAGCATTAATTTCTTCCTAACTTACGGCTGTATTTATGATTATTGACTCAACTCAAGTAAAGACCTGATAAAACCACTCACGGTTTTTACTTTCTGCCGTAAGTAAAAATGCCTTCTCTGACTACATTATTTTCCAGCTGAACCTGCACGATAAACTTATGGTCGACCTGTTCTACTTCTGGAAACAGGACTATTCTCGTCTCACGAGGGACACGGGGTGTGCCATCATCTGCATGAGCAAGAAACTGGATCTGATAGATGACAGTGGAAAGATGCACCATGGGAACGCCAAAGAGTACGCCAAGGCACATGGAGCTGGTGGGTTTTCCATAATCTTTTAGTTCAGTTATGGGTTAGGAGTCCATGGCAAAGGAAAAAACTTGGCAGAATGTGATGTGATGATAGAAGACAGAAAGGCCAATTCCCTTTATGGACTTTACGGGTTCACAAAACTAAAATCAATATTTTTCCGAATTTCTTGGACTGGCTGGACAACGTCTGTCGGATCCATCACACCTTATCTAAACGACTTCGTCAAAACATTTTCTGTTATAGATGATGAACTGGCGATGAAGCTGATCAACATCATTCATGGCTGCGAACAAGAGCAGGACCCTCACGAGGACCAGTGCATTTGGGTGCTGGAGGTAGCCAAGTGCTTCCGTACCCGCATCCACGACCTGCAGTGGACGCCAGCGATGGAGACTGTTATTGGAGAGGTGCTTACGGAGATCTGAAGCTTTAAAGAACTTTGAAATTATTTATGATCACTTAGATGCTGCACACTGTACCTAATAAAACTTGTCAATCATGCATTGCTGTTTTTGTGACGAGTTGTCGGTTTGATGTTTCATAAATTAGTGTTAATTTGGTAGATCCTAAGGTCTGAAATAAGTACATCACTGAAAAGATACATCACGATCACATGTATAATGTACTTATAGTACAGAGTTAAGGAAGCGTTATTATTTTTGAATAACAATATCTTCCAGACAGGAATCAACCTTACGCCAAAAAACAGCAACCCTACAATGCTTAGACGTACATTATGCCATCTGTTCCTTTTCAACACACTTATGGCCAATAAAATCTTGATATTTTCTGTTTTCTATCGAATTTTAGCTGCATAAATCAATCCATCGCATGTACTTGTTCCACACAATCTGGTGTTCCAATGACTGGCCCAATACAGTTACTTTGTGATAATTGTGCCATAACTCAGTCCCTCCCCATTAGGTCCAGACAGGACAATCGCAAGACCTATGTCACAGCGGGATGGAAAGAGCTGGTTAAACTGCAAAATTACAAGACGAATTGGATTCGCCTTTGAGAGACAGTTGTTGAGAGATACGAGTTATTGGTTAGCCAAAGGTTATCTATTTAGGTTCTTTAGTTCTGAGTACCCATTACAAAGATTTGGACGAATCAACTCATATCGACTATGACCAACACAATATCGATTACGTGCAATTTTGAATTACATATTATCCTTAACACAGACTTTAATGTAGGGAATAATTAGATTAATTTTGCTGAAAACAATAATCCGGATATAGCACTGGAAAGAGTATTCCAGCTGCAATATTATCAGCTGCCTCGAGGTGTTCAGCTTAATCGAAATCCGATGTTCCGATAACGGGTGGTCGAAATTAACTTGAGCTGAGCCATTGTGTTAGTATTTATTTATGAGGTGTTTGAAGATTATAGTATAGGCGATAATCTTAGATATAAAACTCATAACCACGGGTAATATTTGACAGTACTGAAAGCCTCGATACTTAACTAAACCTGCTGGAACGCAAATAAATATGTTCTAATACAGAATACAGATGTAGTTGCATGACATGTAGTTTATATGTATGAAGTTTGGGCTATTTGCAGCTTATATCTATTACTCGGTGAAAGTATCAGATACAAGCTCCAAAATCTTTTGGATATGCAAAATTCGATAATATCGAGCTACGCAAAACTAAAGAAAATCCATAATGAACATCTACGTCTATCTCAAGTAATTAACTGTTTCTATCTCAAACAGATATGAGCAAACCATGACAAATAGATTTTTCAGCCTATAAATCTCCTGAAAATACAAGATGTGTTCTGGAGAATGTAACACAAACAATTCTCGCCGTTAAACCTTCCACGAGCAGCTGAGGCCTGCCTCTGGTCGTATTTAACATTCTCTCTACCTACAGGACGAACTCAGGAAGAGAACTTCTTAGTAAACTTTTGTGTTTTATTATGGCTTAGACACCTTATAACACACACAAAGCTTTTTGCTACAAACGTAGCTGAGAATGGATTGTAACGACAGCTTGTTTAATGTATGGAATGGATTCCTTTCTGATTCTTTTATTTTGAACTGATACGTGCCAAACACACAGATAACATACACACAGCCAAACATACACGCTGACAAAAAGTTTAAAGTTTAACACAGATTCAGGCTCTATTGTAAAATAGTTTTTGTCAGATATCTTCCGATTTTAGACATTTTATGTTAGAGTTTTATTATAGTAGATAGAAGATACCTAACTGTTTTACACTATCTAGAGATACAGCTACGTCCGCTGCCCCTGTTCCAACCAACCATAGTTTGAGCTCCGTCCCTGGCTCCCACCCTCCGATGTGACTCGCATACTGTACTTTTCTATTTATTATCTTACGGAAATCTGTTGTCGGTAAGCAGGTGTGTTTTATTTTATTGCATTTTATTTCGACTGTTTTTGCGAAAACTGTTATTTTTTCTATTACCTATTCGCAGCTGGTAAATAAAACAATGTTTTGATTCATGGCAGTCCTTAGCCAACCCGTGCTTTTATTCGATGTACAAATCTAGATAACATTGTATGAGAAAGACAAGGTGTCATGGGATAGAGATACGAATATTCAGATCCAGGTATGTGTAGAGTGAAGCAAATGGTGAGGAACCAGTGAAGATTGAACAAGAAGTTAAAAGGATTTTGTGTTTTCAAGGTATATATAGAGTTATTTTGTACTCGACCGATTTCAATTTATATACCATCTTATTAAGTACAGTTCAATAACGAACATATTATTTGCAACAATAACACTTTATCATTATTAGTATTAGACCTAACTTTCACCACTTTCACCACTGGTTTGAAAGAACTAGTGACACGATAACTAGAAGATTACATGACAAATAAACATTTTTTAATAAAAAAATGTACTAGGACCTTCACCAACTAAACATTCATCATTTCTTCCATTAGCTCAGCCATCGAAGGTGCCCATTTCAGCTCGTGGATCTTGGTACGGAAGCACTTGGCCATCTCCAGGACTCGGGCGCAGTGGTCTTCTACTCCCTCGCTAGCTTTCTCGCATTCATGACAGACTGACACCAGTTTTGAAGCTGTGTCAGCATCTAATGATAAGATAAGATAAAATAGTTTATTTTGTGCCACACAGAAAAAAAAAAAACAATAAAATACACAGAATGAAGTAATAACATAAATGACAACAAAATTGTCCGCCACTCAGCATATTGTTATAGTAGTTTATGTAACTAAGCTACTATATCGCTGGTCTTCCGTGACGCCAGTGTGCAGTTTGCGCACAAAGCAGCAACCGTGATACACAGCGACACTATAATACTAAGAAATTAAACAATAGTAAGTGTTAATAATAAGTGATAGTGATAACAAAAAATAAAAATCTACAGTTTGAGTCAAAAAATTAAAGTAAGTTAAGTGAAGTAAGTAATTAAAGTAAGTTAATGAGTAGAAAAGTAGAATAATAATTATTAAATTAATGAGATCAATACAAACTTTTGTGGTTTGATAAATATCAGTATGATCTTTGTGGTTTTGTTTGCCTATTTCTTTCAAATACAAAATAATTTTAGACTATTATAAAAATATTTTAACTAAATAGGCTTTTGTACTTCACTATGGCGATTATGAATTTCAGCAGTGCCTTTTGGCCTACACATTGCACCATGATAAAAACTCACCCGCGCCATGTTTTTGCGCGAACTCCTGTGCGTTTCCATGGTGCATCTTCATGTCTGCATCCATGAGGCCCAGCTTCTGCGCCATGCAGATCAGCATGCAGCCCAGGTCGCGGTTCACCAGCTCATACTCCTCGCGCCAGAAGTTGATGAAGTCTTGCATGATGTGGTCTCCTGAATTCAACTGGAAAGGCAAACAAGTTAAACAAACTTTAAAAAAAGCCTAACTGAATATTCTTTGAAACTTTATAATAAAAAACAGCTTACTTCTGTTTTACAAGTATCCAAAGACACCCCAAATCCCTTCGACATGTTTTTCATCACCTCCACGGACCCCCAACCCTCCTCCATCACCCACAAGCAGACCACCAGACACCAAACCAGCTTCGCCATGTTGTAAGTTGTTTAATAGTTGTAGAACCGTGACTTTGGCTACCATATCTACTCCAGCACTTATATACGTACAACTTTGATTTTAATTGCAGATTTTCTTGATTGGCACTTATATCTATTAAAAGGCATGTGTTTTGTTTTGATATGACACATGGCATGTCATGATGAGCTGTTTATTAGTGACTATGGTTTACTCCTGGTTGCACTTGCAACGAAATTAATTAAGACCTCATTCTTACACCTGGATGAGGTTAGCACGAGACTATAAGAAGTGGCATAAAGAAAGAGAGGTCTATACCCAACAGTAGGCAAAGTCAGGTGTGGATGATGATCATGATGAAGACCTCATGCTTGCCTGTGTAGGTTTGGAGGTCAAGAACCGACCTATTCATCATCATAAAAAAATATCATGAAATTTTTTTGCTTATGGTTTTGCTTGCTAAACATATTTTTTTTCATTGTCTCCTAATGTAGCTTTGAAAGATTTTTCATTTTTACAAAAAGTATTGATCAATTGTTCCATTAAACGATGCCTTATTTCAAAGACAAGAAAAAAAATAAGCGAAAAGTTCACAGAAACTTTACAATTTTTATCACTAGTAAGATGATAATTAATAAATATTCTCTCTAATTATTATTTGCATGATTACCTTAGATCAATAAAAAATCGTTCAAACAACAAACCAACTTGACTCAAATAATGTTATGAGAACCAGAATACTAAAACTAGTTTACGCTTAAGCTAATTACAGCATAGGATCGTGTATCTTAATCGTCGTTCTGGTTTGAGTTGAGCAAATTCTGTGTCATTTTCATGTCATGACTGAGGTTTTATGTTGTCTTCTCCTATCTAACATCCTATCTCGGTAATGAGTAGCTGAATGTGTATCAAGGCAGTTGGTATTGTCGCATAGGATACTTTCATCCTGAAAAAGCGAGGTATTCACACGGTTGACACCGTGTGCGTAACTGCGGGACTCAGCAGATCTACTCATTGAAAAATGTGAGATTTCCAATACTGTAGATCATCATTCTGAAGACTTTGAAAAGTCCCAAGTAAGTATAAGTTTCGTTGAAATTGGTTCCGACAATACGATGACTTTGAAACAAAACCATAATCAAATAAACCTAGGTACCCACACAGATGTCATTAGATATTCTTGCCCAACCGATGAGAGGTCCAACTGTCCAATGTCCAACTAATGAGAGGCATTCTCCTCACACCCTCCATTCATCTCTATTGTGCCACATTAGATACACAATCTAATATGTAAAGTCCTTTACAGAAGATTCATGGGCTGCTAATGATAGCAATGCTGACAAAAGCCAGTTTATTTCATTAGTCACAACCGTAATCAGTTTTAATTTAGTCGCAAGTCCCATAATGAAGTCTCATAAAGCATCGTTCAACTTGTCGCGCGACAATAGCCCTTACGTCGTGTAATTAAGCTCATTGGCGCGACACGACTATGTGTTTAGCTGCATTAGTAGGATAATGCTTGTAACTCTTTGGTGCAGTGCGTTTCCACTGATCCACGATATCTGATGGGATTATCGTCTAGGACACATCTCTTACGGACGATCTTTGTGGGATCTGTAAATTTCTGTGTTGTATCTGTAAAGTGCTGAAGATGGGTTCCTATTAAAAGGTTGATTAGGTTGATTATTGGTAAATTTAGAAACACTTAGTTTCCAAAGAAAAAAAAACGGCCTAAAAATCCTGCATCCAGAGTTGGTCACTAACTGATACAAACTTAGGTACTTTTGTTTCCAAGAAACAATAACATTTTGATGTTCTTAAACTATGCAGCCGTTTATCGTTTGACAATGGAAACAAGCCCTGCGTACAGTGAGCCGCGCAAATCCCGTGTCACAACGGATTACTCCCCATTAGCCCGCGCTGTCTGAGAGACATTTATCACAGCGATAAGACCGCCTTTGACTTATCTACCTAAACGCAAGTAGAAGAAAAATGTTCCATATTATCTTTAAATACAGATTTAAGAGTAATCCCAGGGGAATCCATAGAACAAGAATAATATAACTCGCGTTCTGTGATTAGCAAATGATACCCTAAAGCCACGTTCAGACTTGCAGGAAAACATTTTGTCTGACAGATGCAGATGCTGTTTCGACATTGTTGTGACTGCTCGTGCTACGGAGATACATGAAAGGTGCTGCCAGACAGACTGTCAGACATTTATCGTGGGAGTTTCAGAAATCTTGCTCAAACATCCAACTCACGTTATTACGTTTAGATAATGATAGAAGTGACATTATTTTCCCGTTGAGGTATCTATAGCTCCTCGATGTAGCCTGTCCTTGATATATCGTCCATTTATTTGGAGCGCGTCCAAAGCTCACGTCCGATGCATTTTGTGGATTTAGAATTCCAAAGCATGGAATTGGAATTTGTGGTGTCGTTAACCGTTTGTACACTATCGACTGTCGCACTGATTTATTTATTTATTCCCGTTGCATCAGTGAATACGAACCCTAAACTGCAAAAATACGTTTGATTGGCATAGAAATAAACTTGCAATGTGTCGGTAAGGTACTCGAACTTACAAGATATTTTGAAACACCTGGAGTTTTATTTAGAAGAATAGAATACAACTTTATTGTACACCATAAAAATAACACAAATAAAAAAAAAAACATGCAAAAATATAGTACAATGGGCGACCTTATCGCTTAAAGCGATCTCTTCCAGGTTTTATTATTTATTTATTTATTTATTCATTGCTTGTATGTACATAGGTGTAGCTTAGGTCTAGGTAGGCTTAGTGAGTGGGTAAGGTACATACATACACCCTGTTGGGCGCTGAAATGACAATTTGGTAAGTATATACAAATAATAAGTCATGTCAGGGTAGGTAGTATTTTATAGTATTCACAAATTAAATATTCGAAGTTTTCGTCAAAATTTCCTATTTCCTAAGTTATAACCACTTACATGTTTTTGGCAGATAAAAATTGTTCCACAGATTCATAAAGTTATAATGATTTTTAGCTGTGAGATCTCGTGTTATTGTTTCTGCTTATAAACATCATCATCATCAATAAATATATAAACATAAACATTGTATATTGAGAACACTCACACAAAGGATGTTTATGTTCCTAACATTGAGACTATGTCACATATTTAAATAAATAAATATAGATACACATAGCAGTAGTTTTTAAAAGTGATTCTAAGCTTATCAATGTTTTAACGAGTTTTTTATTTTGTTACAGGTATGTTCGTTTGAAATATCTTAACTGCCACATATATGTATGTACTGTGGCGCCAACAATGATGTGTGTGAGTATTCGAACAAAAAAAATTATTATCGCGTAAATTACCTTCATTTTGTTATCGTTTGTGAATGTGCGTCCGATGTCGGTCTAAAACATGCATCAAGTTCACGTTATGAGCCTATTTGAGTCGTACTTAAAATCCTTTTAAGACATAGTTTCAAACGACGTGATTAATTAAAAATATCTACCACCTAACTACGTTTTTTCAAAGTCAAAAAACATGTACCTTTTGAGTAGAACTAGGATCACTTAAACAGAATATTCTTAAGATCCAGGTGCATCTGCATCGTAACAATCTTCAGACAGACCCAGAGCGTCCATTTAAATCTCTTCATTCCAATTTGTTGGACGGCTGCCAGTACCCTAATAACACTAATCCTAAGATCTCGATTTGGGCCCATTTGGTCCCAGCCGGTCAAAACGACCCGCTGGCCTCGTCCGCGGCCTAAGGGTCACAAATGTCCGGCTGATAAGCGTCTTGAGACTGTTTACGACAATTGTCTTGGACTCCGTAGAGTTATGGAGTTTTAGAACAGACAATTTTGTGCTACAGAATGTTGCCAAAGAATGAACTAGTTTTCTGTTTTTGATTTTTTATGACGTTTCAACTAAGATAGGGTTAGCTTATTTAATTCGGTTGGCAGCATCGCTAGTGGTAGCTATGTTTTTGCCACTGACTCATACGAATTTGCAAGTTTAGTCAATTCATTGTTTGATAGAGTGATTCGGAAAGTTCATCTTTATTTCTATTTTTTTCTTCTGCTGATTTGAAGTTGGCACAGAATGCTGAAGAAATAAAATTGATCACCTGAGAGTTAACGTAGCATTACGTAGCGAACGTAGACACCACGTAGCACTCGTAGCACTGCTACAAAACTATAAAAGTAAGCAAATTCTGTCCATTCTTGGGACTACATTCAACAAACAACTGTAGAGAAATCACAAGCATCGCTCAACGCGATAACGCTCAATGTCCGAAGGGGATCCGGGATTTCGCAAAATGCCGGGGTTACAGCTGCGCCTGCAACACCGGCGGCGATTATTGTGCCGGTGAATTGCTAGCTAGTGGCTAGTGCGCATAAAACAATATCCTAGTATTTGTATACGAGTATAGCACAAAATAGTCATTTGACTTTTAATATTTTAGTCAATTTTAGTTGTGTTACGGATTTCCTCCTAAATCTTTACAATCTGTACGTAGGTACCTTCATAAAATCATGCCTCTTTCTCGAGATGTACAGTCAGCAACGAAAGTCGATTAACAGTTGGACTTTTTAAAATGGCTTTTGTTTTCGATAACCAATAAAAAATAAACTATTCTTAGAAAATTATTATGAACCAAGACTTTATGTTTAAATATTAGTAAAAATCATGTCATGATGTTACGGATTTCGGAAATATTCAGATTTGTGAAACATAAAATTTTAATCGACTTTCGTTGCTGACTGTACCTAATGTCAGTCGCAAATGGAAATCAGTAGTCTCTGCCTACCCCTTGCAAACTGTACCTACTGCATAATTGATTAGTGTAAAAATATGAAAATAGTTAACTTATTCAAACATTATTAATTAAAAACAGTAATGCAAGCGCACGCTCGTGGAGCTATAAATCTCCGGGCGCAGGGGGCAGCACTCGACAACTGTCAGCGTGGAGACTGATTTATTTGCCCAAATATCACCACCAGCGCTTTTCGATATCGATTTTGTTTACTGCCGTGTTGTCCGAGTGGGATAGGCTTCGGCATTCAATCCGAAAGTCGAATCCCGGGCGTGCCAATGAATTTTTGCACACTAAAAATGTATTTGCGCTCATGAACGAGCTTTAAACGGTAAAAATATATTATCGTAGCGACATCTGAGATTTTTAAATACGCGAAAACTACTAATTGAAGAAGTTTCTGACTACTTCTAATGGTTGGGAGCTAAATAAACTATTTTTTATAAATAAAATAAAAATTGGCGTGTGCACAGTAGAAGTTATATTTTTCGAGAGAATGAATGAATGACAATAATGAATGAACTAAATAAAGCTACAGATAAAAACAAATAGAAAAGAATGATTACATCATTCAACTTAATGTTTCCAACACTAATCAATCGGATTATTAGATGTGACAACCTCGCGAGAATAACTTGATAAAAAACAAAAGATAATATATCGGTACATAAAAAGCGTATCTTCAATTTCGAAATAGCCTCACACCGTAATAATTCTAATAATTTGGAAATGGAATGCACAATTTTCCCGCGCCCTAAATCAGAGTTCCCGATAAGAAATGATTTATAGCAAAACTCACGTTCATTAGATATTACGGAACTCTGAAAACTATTATCGCTTGCTTTATTAGCATTTCTATCCGAAGTGAAAAGTTTGTTCTTTCAATGTTAAAAAGGCGTATTTTTATGAATTGAATAGAATTTTGATAATATTTAAATATTGAAAAAGAATACTATTTATGACTTGTAAGTTTTTGTTTACAATACAAATACAAAAATGTTTATTACAGCAAAACATACAAACAATTCTTAACTAAAACTTAAAGATAGATAGATAGCATAAAAAAGAGAAAACTTATAATTATGTTGTAGTTTGCTGAGAGCTTGTCCAGAAGTATTATCTGATAGTTTCCTCACCTAGGCGACGCCTGTATCGAGGAAACTAAAGTACGAATCAATCAGGTAGGTAATTACAAATCTTGCGACAGGTTGAAATAGCAAAAATAAATAATTCTAGCAAAAGTAATTATATTTAAAATTGGTTAGATTAGGTAGCCTGGGGACTTTAGGTGGCCTTAAAATGTATAATATCTAAAAAAATCCCATGGCCCATTATTTTCTTTCTGCTTGTTTAGGAAATTGTACTTTAGTGCGCTGGTAGCGTCATCTATATTTGTAGTTTGGCAAATCTGTATCATTCCATTGCCACTAGGTGTCGCTACTATCCTCTAACTTTATTTTAGTGCTTATATAAATAATGACCTCTATGGCGTAGTACTAACTTGAAACAATTCATGCGGGTACGATTCCTGAAACATCACAACACTTGCTCACTCACCCGCCTTGTAGTGTAGTTACTTACCTAATCTGTGGTTAAGCTTATAGGTAATTATACCTACTATCACTATTTAAAAAAGTAAATTGGGTCTACCATTCCGAAGGCACGGCAGAAATACCAACTCGAAAATGATGTCTACACAGGGCGTTATGCTTATTCCTTTACTTTGCAATAGATTTCCCTTGATACACCGCCGGGATTCGAACCTACCTTCTTTAGAATGTTGGATCACCAAACACCATCCTCGGTACCATACGGCTATCTCTATATACGATACCAACCTAACTTTATTCAATTACCTACGAGATAACCAAATATCAGTAAAACCATTTATTTATGAGAGGGTGACAGTGAACCGACTGCATTACTATCATATCTTTGGTCAGTTTAATTTCCGGCATCGCTTTGACCACCCATTTCACAGGTCATCCAACTAAAATCTTTATTGAATAGCTTTTATCATGGCTTTTACTTATGCCATGTACAAAATACAAAATATTTTATTTCTTTAACTTAAACTAAAATAAATTTCATGAGTTTGAGACCCTCTTTTAAGTAAGAAAATACCTGTATTAGAGGATCTCGCTCTTCTGTTAATGTATAAAATTACTTTTTAGTACAACACAGACAGTTGTGACTATAAATATTTTGTAAGTCTAATAGAAAATATAATTAGTTTTCATAATAAAAGAAAAAACGAGTAGAAAATATTGTTTCGTTGGTGTTTGAGTTGAGTTCTATAAGAGTTTACCTACCTTGTGTGATGTTTTGTGTGTGTGTGTGTGTGTGTGTGAGAGTGTGTGTGAGAGTGTGTGTGTGTGTGTGAGAGGGTGTGTGTGTGTGTGCGTGTGTGTGTGTGTGTGTGTGCGTGTGTGTGTGAGTGTGTGTGTGTGTGTGTGTGTGTGTGTGTGTGCTTGTGTGGGTGCATGTGTGTGCTTGTGTGTGAGTGAAACGTATCATGTTATAATTTCTAGCAATTTTTCAGCATTCTCGTAACTTGTGTCAGAAGCCAGTCAGTAACCATTTTGTAAGAGCAGGGTTTTCACAAATTAGATCCAAAACTTAGTATTTACGGGACTTAAGGACTTGCAGAGTGATGATGATTATGTAACAGTCTTGTAATTTTTATTTATTTAATTATTAAAATTTATTAAATGTATCGAGTCAAGGAGACTAATTACCGTTAGTATCATAGCTGAGTTATTAGGTAAATACCGTCTTATTATTCATTAAACCCATTCTCATTGTTCAATAAGTTGGTTTGCTTTTGCAGACCTAGCAAAACGGTAGGCTCATAAATGTAGACTACCTAAATGCTTAGCTAATAATTTTATGATCTTGTGTTAAGCTCCGTATGATTGTATGATTCTTTTGTGTTTATTTTAGTAACAGTAGCTACACTTCAGCAGTTGTTAGGCAAGTCCCAGTAACGTATCTCAGCTCATCTGCAGTCTGCAACAAAAAAAACTCTCACAATATCGCCCTTAAGACAACGTACATAAGACGATGACGTCACCAATAATCCAGTTTCTTAAAATTGGACCTGTCATACAAGTGTACCGCAAACGTCAAAGTCAAAACTCATCTGCAGAAAATGAATCTAAGCAGCTTAGTTTAAAGTTGATTTTCGAGTGGGATAAGGTATGCGTATGAAAAGTATCGACCGCTGTCTGTCTCGCTCGGCAGACGCGGGCCAGCAGGCGTCGCCGCCGGACGTGCCGCGCGAACAATGCCATGTGCGCGCTCGGCAGGCGCGCGATGTGCCGCCGACTGGTTTTCAAGCTCCAGAAGACCGTGTGCGTTGTCTTCTTCTACTTCATCCTATATGTTCTGATCTCATACGCGATATCCCCCGACCCGCACGTCGCGTTCGTCAGCGAAGACATCCGCGTCGGAGGGAGGTATGCGATGATGTTTCTCGTATCCCCGCACGCGCCCGTCTTCACGGATGCTGAGGGCGCAGATGTTTTCACGATGCGGCGATGCGGGAGCTGTTTCATCACGAATAACAGAGGGTTCCTCCCGCTGTCGGAATATGATGCGGTGCTGATTCACGGGAACCGCAGTTTGCTGACGGCAACGGCGGCGGGCATGGAGCCCGGGAAGAGATATCTTATTGAAATGAGCGACGCGTGTTTGCGCAGTAAACTCAAGTGCCCCCGAGAGCCGACCATCACTTCCTTCAGCTCGAGAATCGGGTACACACTCTGCGGACTCTGCGATGAGCTATTACTCAACCATTTGCGACTGAAACGGTAAAGTCTTCTGGTGTCTCGCATCCTTTGATTAGTAAATAATCAAAGCTCGCATCATAATCTCAAATTAGATTAAGTAATATGTACCTGGAGGGCACTGCCAAAAGATATTTTGTTTGGTGTGATATTGTGGGTGATTTGCATTTAATGCGAAACGAATAATCGATAGATTTAAGTATGTAAAATGCCATATTGATAAAAATAATATATCTAGGTAGTTATACCTAGCTATTTTTATCTGTGAATCTAATAAAGCATGAAACGTTCAAATATTTTACCTACTAAGATTTCGTAGCTTCATGTAATAAGTGCCTGTTGGTTATCCGGAGCATTCCCGATGCACTTAGTGGGGCCCATTGGTGGGCCCAACGCCATTTAAATAAAATTTCAATTTTTTGTTCCCGTTGTCCCCACCAGTCCTGTCTGTATGTTAGAAATAGGAGTACCTGAGTGACAAGTCAACGCATTGTTAACCTTATCAGAAATGGGTAGCTTGCATTAGTCTGCCATAAAAGTCAATGAATTCAAAGTTGTTTTATGGTTTATTTTTGTAAACATTTGCCAAAATTCAGCTAAGCGTACTTAGCCATGTGTTTGCAAATAAAATATTCAGAAAGCAGACTCAAAAAACACAACATCTTGTTTTTAAGTGTGTGTAGGTATATTTGTCTTTTGTAGAAATAACAAAATAATTTTCGTTCACAACTATAATATATGGTTGTGTAAAAAATTGTTGTGCATTTAATGAGTTAGTTATTTTAAAAGTCTTTAATGAGTAAATTACAATTCTTGTCATACTTTAAGAATTAAAAAACACTGATGCACAAACAGTAGGTCTAGGTATGTTTTACGATACGTACCAAAATAATTTTAACTATTTTCATAATGTTTTCGTTTTAAATTTAGTTTTGTTTGTTAAATTAGGCTGCATTTTTTTTATTATAACATTAGTAGTATATTAAAAAATACACTGAGACACTGCAATTTAAGGTATTTCGCATTTAAGAACTCTTTGTGGCAATTTCTTTGTCTTTGGTAATAAGAATAATTAATGAAAAATGTGAAGAGTGCCTGTTCGTTATACATTATTAAAATAAATTTAGATATTAGAAAATAAATAGACAATAATAAAATATTTGATCAAAATCACAAAAAATTTGCTTGATAATAGATTTACCTATATGTAAATGAATGTAAATGACTGATTGTTTCTGTCGAATAAGACTAGAAAGTATGTAAAGATACGAATTTTCATAGATTTTTAGAAGGATCAAGATTTTGAAGAGTTTATTACAAATTGTTTTCAAGGGATCATACTTTATTATTTCAAATTGCCATCAAAACTAATGCAGTTAGCATAATAGATTTTCCTTTTTAAATGATGTTGTTACCTAAATCAAATCAAATAGTTTATTTTTCCAAAAGAAGGCTACAGGTTACAAGATAAGATTCAGTGGAACCCGCACTAGAGCTAGCCTGTACTGCCTCTATTAAATACATATCTGCATTGTTCATGGAAAAACTAGAACAATTGAAAGTTATAGAAGAAAAAAGGTCATGAATATAGTAATCAAGCGAATAGCTTACCTATAATGTATGAAAATGATCATGTTGAATAAATGTTGCTATTTTGCAAAATAAAGAAATTGTTCTTTTATTCATGACTCGCTGCAAACCTAATATTTTATTCCTTTCTCCTAAGAAAAAAAAAACACCAAGAAAAGCGTAGGTATTTTTCAAAGGAAACAATTTAAGAGTATGTATAGTTTTGACATTGGACATTGTGTATCCTTACACAACAGACATTGGGTATCCTTCAAGCCGTGTCTCCTGCGACAAAAAATAACAAAACACGTTTTCCGTCGACCTCGGATAACATTTTGCATACAAAAAAGTTAGGCCACGCCCACATTTTGTTCGATGTTTGATGTTTGGTGTTAGAAAACACGAAAACAGTGACGCAGGTGACTCGGCTTTACAAACAAAAATTCGCAATCTTTTCAAGTGTTTCAAACGCTAGAAATAAAAAAAAACGCAGATAAGTTGGTGCATTTAAATATGCAATAAAAAAACAAAAATATTAAAAAAAATCCAATCAGTTTATATTTTCTTGGACATACTTTGAGTAGTGTCGCCCGGTATTTCGTCTTGTCAATTTGTAAAGGACCTTCCTATAAATACGCGTCCTGGCCTAACCCAGAAACCATAAGGATATAATACATTTAGAAAATGATTCAACAATTACGAAGTTGCATTTTATTAATTCCTTTATTTACGATCAGTCGGTTAGTACCACAGTTTAGTACAGTCAGTAGAAAATTATAGTAATGTGCGAATTTAAAATCTACGGATTCTCTTTGACCTCACAAATTGGACAACCTGTTGAAGGGATGTAGGTATAGGTACTAATCATGTCAACAAAATATAAATGGTATGATAGAAACACTTTATTGTATACAAAAGAAACACATTAACAGGAACACAAAATAACAAGTAGGTACAATGGGCGGCCTTACCGCTAAAAGCGATCTCTTCCAGACAACCTTTGGATGGACTTAAAAAGATATAACAAAAAAAAGCGGTGAATAAAAAGCCTAAACATAGAAAAAAGAATAACTCAAAGTAGTAATCTTGAAAAAACAAACAACATACTTACATACGAAAATGACAATAAAAAAATGTATAATGTAAATATGTTTTAGGTAAGTTTAAAGATTTTAATCTGAAATAAATGAGTTAATAATAAATATTATGTAATGTAGATGGCAAGTTTTGCCGAAGAAATGCATTCTCTGCCAAAAATATTTGGGTACCTTCCCTTAAAACTATCAAATGAGTTTGCCACGAGTTGAATTTGAATAACATGACTTTTCGATCAATCGAAACGACACTTTCCGAAAATCTTCGAATCGCATGCAATCAAAATATGAATCAGGTCTCGAACCCACGACCTTCCACGTGTGTTGTGTAGTGGCTGAGTGTACCTACTAGGTGTAGATATCCTAAGTTTCGCCACTTCCCGCACGCGAGGCTCGCTGAAGCGGCCACTTCCACCGCAGTCTGCCACCAGCTCGCTCGTCAACATGTGCCTCAGGTTAGTAGCTCAAAGTCAAAGGCTATACGTGTTTATCATTTACTTCACCTATGATGTCCCACTTCTGGGCAAAGGTCCCCTTTGACTTCCACTCCCTTCGCTCCATGGCCAAATTACATATTATTAGACATAGATCTATGACTTGATAGTCAGCCGGCATATATGCGTGTTTACGTACTCACATAAAAACACCATTTCCTCATACCATTTCCCATAAAATTTCTATTTGCTGATCCTGACACAATGGGTCCGGTCACAGGTCATCTTTCGCCTCATTTATTCATATCCGTTTTATAAAAAACCAAATACATATGTCTTATGATCCCACAGGGTTGGGTTATTAACGCTCTGGCCCGAAATTGGTGGCCCATTTATATTACGGACCATATTAAGTTAAGTATATATCCATGTGTTGTGGGTATCACCAGGATAGTTCCTAGATAATTGTAAGCTTATGAAGAGTGATTTCACTACTGTGCTGATTGCTTACACTTTCATTTAAAACAATGAACACAATTTGGGGCTATAGCTTCTACATTGTCGTGAAGACAAGCTCATTGATTGTGTCGCGGACTTTAGCTGCTCTCTTGATTGTTGGCTCAGCTTATGAATAAGTAATTTTAAAGGTAGAAAGCATAGAACTATATGTGGTAGAAAGACTTAATTTTTTTATGAACAAACGAGTCACCATTTTGTAATGTAGGTAAGTACGTGCTTCTCAAAATACACCTAGTAATCAGTTATTTTACAAGTTTATTACTTTAACTACAGATATGGCTAAGTAGGTAAAGTTATTTACATTAGTATTTTTGTCGATTCAGTACCTACCTAACAATTTTTTCGGCTATATTTAACTTTACTGTAATTTGTTACACTTCGGGATAAGAAATATATTAGGTTTAGAATAGAATAGAATAGAATAGAATAGAAGTTTATTGCCAAAAAGAGAGAACACTAGGTAACAATACAGATTAACAGTACATAAAGTGATTAACAAAAATAATGCCACAGTTAACGGCGAGGCCTAAACTAGACTTGGAGGTCTGTATCTTAGGTCTCAGGAGCACGAATTACCCTAAGATAGATTAGAACTTAAACAAACTAATTTACTTTATATCAGTGTTTGGCACTAAGAATGTATAATAGGCACTTAAAAAATACAAAAAAGAAAGGTGCATAATATCTTGGCTGGAGGGTGTGGGTATATGTGTGTGTATGTGTGTGTGTGTGTGTGTGTGTATATGTGTGTGTGTGTGTGTGTGTGTGTGTGTGTGTGTGTGTGTGTGTGTGTGTGTGTGTGTGTGCGCAGGGGATATAATCAATTAACTAAGTCTTCTACATCACTGTATGAAAGAGAAAGAAGCCATTCCTTAACTGTTTTTTTACAGATATAGGTAGTACAGTCTTTAATGTCACACTTTTTACAAACCTTGTTATAAGTGTTCAGAAGTGAAAAACTGGGACTACGCCTGGCTATTTCGGATTGAGTTTTCGGGATAGGGATCCTATAAGAGCGTCTATCCATTATGTCTTGATAATCAGTTCGTTTACTTATATTTTTATGAGTCTTTACAATTGCTCTAAGTACAAACAGATGGCGGACACGTAATACTTGAAATTCCTCATAAAGAGTGTCGGTGGGGAAACGGAATGGTTTGTTAAGCATTACTTTAATCAGGGCTCTCTGAGCTCTCTCCACTTTGCATTTAGACTAACAAAGTGAGAGATAAAATTGATAATTAACCAAAAGTATAACAAAATGAATGATGAATAAAACTTGGAAAACGCGGTCATTCAATAGTAATATTGTGACTAGGTACTTATGCAACGACCACAAAATGTTTACGTTTACTTCAAGGAACAAAATTAAATACGCAACTACTCGGGTACACCGCTAACATGCTCGTTTCTACCTGGACACTTATTAATAAACGTGGTGTAAAGTTACGCCGGGTGTAACTTAAGAGTCACCATACAATTTTTGGAGTTTAAACCTGGCGTAACTTTACACCACGTTTATTAATAAGGGCCTTATACAATTGCATGAATTGGTATTGATCGCGGTATTTCTGTCTTATTTCTATAAGACAGAATATTTAATGTTGTTTTGTATTTTAACGTATAATTTTTAAACGGTTGTAAATGAAGAATACTTATCTATCTACGCTAAAACTAGATAGGTAACTAAGAGAAGAGAAAAACATGTCACACCGGTATTCACGAACATTGCTGTTCAGTCTGTGTTGAATATATCTGTGCAATATGATGTCTTATGGTCGGATCATTTTCCTATGATATTAGTATGTGATTTTAATGTTATAAAGCCAAAAGTAATAGTAGATTACTATCATAACATTACTATCGAGGTCTCATAGTGCGACGGACGCACAGGGTCCCAAAAACCTACTGATTTTGGGACCCTGTGCGTCCGCGCGCACTGTGTAATGTCAAAGTAATGTTATGCATAAACATACTTTTAATATGGTCATGGCCACCAGTGCTAAACGCACCTTAGAGTAGGTAATCTCTAATTGAACTATTTGTTTGATGAATAAAGCTAAAACACAAGTTTCTCTGTCCTTAGACATTTTCAAAACATCATGAGTGACTTTAATGCTTCTATGCCTTGGGAGACATACTGTTTACATTTGAACATTCAATCAACGTTAGGTAGTATATTTCTACTAAAACCGTTTGGAACATACCATACTTTCACAAGCATTTACGCATGTTCTTCTGACGTTTGAAGGCTAACGCACGTTGCAACGAGGAAGGATACTCTTTCGGTGGTATTGCAGTTGGAGGAGGATGTAGTTGTATTGGTTAGACATGATGACCTGATCACAGATTTCTAAATGCTATGGCATGGTGGTAAGTAGGTTAAACACGATGACAAAATGTGAGCCGCAATGAAACGTGCTTTGTCAGGTCTCAATTCATCATCCAAAGTCAAGGTCATCATCATCATCATCATCAGCCTATGGCAGTCCACTGCTGGACATAGGCCTCCCCTAGTGCGCGCCATCAAAGTCAAGGTCAAAATGCATTTAAACCGCTGGAAACACTTCTATTCCACTTCCTTCGCGATCACTACCGTGAAGAACTAACAGAGTAAACCCTTCACTCTTTCATCATCATTCAACATTGGCAACTCAAATAATAGTCCGACTGATGAACTCATCCCACTCCTCATAGCCCGGCAAAAAAAGCAAATTGGAGCTACCTCCTTTGTTTTTTGAAGTGAAAACTTCTTTAGGCGCGTTGGGAGTTTTTTTTTTTTGAGATGAGATTCTATTCTTGGATTCGCCTCGATAAGGTCACATGTGAGTCAAAGGTTACAAACTAATAAAACAAACTATTTAATTTCTTCATACTATTAAGTTCATTATCAGTAGGATATTTCAGGATATACCTGCCTCCATTACTGTTACTGCTGTCGGCGACTGCCACCCCGGATCTGTTCTCCAAAGCCACGAAGACCAAGGCGGATGAACGGGATCTGAGGAACAGCGTCTTCGACTTTATCATCGTCGGTGGAGGGACTGCTGGATGTGTGCTGGCGAACAGACTGTCTGCTATCTCGGATTGGAAGGTATTTGGCCAGATTGGTGCTGTCGTCATCTGATTATTTCATGTTTAGATGATTTAGTTTTACCGTAACTAAGTCTGATGATTGAGTTTCTAGAACATTTCTCTCTCTTGTAATTTTAGCCGAGAATCATGTGTCAAGTGCACGAAAGGAGCCTCTTTCAGGCGCACTTAAAATCCTTTCACCACACTGGTTTTAAGGAACTTTTGACACGACAAAACTTTTCTTCAAAAGTTCAAACGTAAATTTTCTCGAAAAATAAAAAACTTTGAATTTTTTTAAATGCAGTTCCTAATTTTATCAAAATGATTTTTCGATAACTCTCACTGTTTTAGAGTTACCCTCATGGCCCTGAAAAAAACTCACCCTGTATAGCACAATATATGCCGCCCATTGTTTAACCCATCTATTGTTGATATTAATGACTATAATATTGAAGGTCATAAAGCTCCTAACCCATTGACAAGTCAGTCAGCGCTACCAGGCGCGGTCGCAGCCATACATTTTGGGGGAGGGTCACTAATCTATCTTCTTTACTTTATTAAAACGTTATTTTTATTTTGTAACCTGTGACCCCCTCCTCCCTGGGACCGCGCCTGAGCGCTACTTTGTATAGTGATCGTCAAGGTGAAATTAGGTATTATTGATAAAATCAGACCAACGAATGAAAGCCTAATCAAACCACAGGTTTTGCTGCTAGAATCAGGAGACAATGAGAACATAGACTACGATATCCCAGGAGTGCCTACCAAGGAGTACCGGCCCATCCTCTGGAACTACAGAACTGAACGGAACGGCTACTCCTGCCTCTCCAGGCCGAGTGGCAGCTGTGAGGTCAGGACCGGGAAGGTGCTAGGAGGGTCCAGCGTCACGAATGATATGAAGTACACCCGAGGGTCGAAGGTGGATTATGATGGCTGGCGCTCGCTGGACTGGAAGTTTGAAAACCTATTGGAGTATTTTAAGCATTCTGAGGACAATGGTGAGTGTGAGTCAGCAATCAGCACTATTGCACACACACAGGTACAGCAAGGTTTGAATAACTGGTCTAAATGGAAGTAAGAGCTGCTTCAGATTAACACGTATTTAGTAACAATGGCACAATTCAAACACTTCAAGGAAAGACCTTGAAAAAGCACGTTGTGCCCTTGGTGCCGCAGTAAAGAGCAGAAGTTTATTTCTTCAAAGGGTGGCAGGGAGTTTCACTTGACCTAAAATAAATAATAGACTTTTAATGCTTTATTTTTGTTTTGGCTAGACATCTAAGTACTAGGTGCAATCGTTTTGATATAGTTTATTAAAAGAGTATGCCATTAACTCGATTTGAATTAAATAATAATGTATGTTATGTTATTACATCGACACAATATGCCACTTGTGATTATAATCATTATTGATGAACGAATGTTATTATTAGGCAGTATTTTTCTAGTTTGCCCTTTTATGAAGTACCTATAGTTGGAACGATGCCCTTATAGTTCGCTGCAAATAGCACCTTACTGCTTAGATAATAATACCTAAGCAGTAAGGTGCTTTTTGTAGCGAAATGTCAAGGACGAGACCTCCTTCAAGTAGGACAGACGATATATTCATCTATATTAAGTTGTTGTCTTAGTTCTTAACCCTCGTCAGAAGGAATGTGTGCTGTAAAACAAATATTTTTCTTTTATGTTATTTTGTTGTTGCACCAACTTTTCTTTGTGCTCAATATTTGCTTACACTAACTGTGAAAACTTATTATTAGCCTTCTGTTACTAACAAATCTAGACATAGACATTTATTTATTTGCCACTCAAGCACACACAAAATACAGTAACAAAATGAAAACAAAAAAAAGAGAATACAAGTAAAAACAAAAAGCCTGTCATGTATGTGTGCTACAGCAGCAAAAGGTCTTCGACTCAGCATAATGCCTCGCCACAGCGAGGTAGCGAGGCGCTGGTATTCTGTCGAAAACCATCGGTCAGCCAATAGACCCTGTGAGGGTATTTATGTGGAGTGTTGTGTTCCATAAACTAAATAAAATATAATGCTTGCCAAGTAAAAAGTAAATACAAAAATTAAGTGAAGGTGGTTTAATTGTAATATTCGGTACTTACATAAATATTTAATAACAAATAAGCAAAGGTGACAGTGACCTGGATCAGTTGAGCTATCCATAGATCGTTTCTAACGATCCTTAGATAGCTTGACTAATCCTGTTGTATTTTGTAAATATATGTAAATATGTAGTAGCTTAGTTTCTGTAAATAAATAATAAGCAAAGGTTGAAATAAATAAAAATAAATACATAACAAAAACAAAAGTAGGTAGGTAACCTTACCTACCCTCTAGCAAGTGAAGGGCGCACTATTACTGTTTATACCAGACAACCCAGTTTTTTGTTCATCAAGTAGAAAATATTTGTAACGTTTTTTAAAAGTAGGTATACTTTGATGTCAACAAACGCAAAGGTGGGGGAATATTGTTCCAGCACTTGGTTGCCTGGTAGCGAAAACTTCCCCGAAATGCCACAGTTTTGTGCTTACTGTAATGCAGCAAGTTTCGTGTTGGCCTCTTACTGTACTTGCTATTAGGTTGGCCAAGTTTCTCATACAGATATTCTGGTGACTCGGACTTTAAAACGGAAAACACTAGTGTTGCAAGGTGTAAATGCCTCCGCGAGGCCTCTCTTGTTTATGTGCTGTTAGTTTTTCATTATATTTTTCATAAGTAAATAAATAAATTAATAATTCTTTTTCAAACTCATCATACTTTTTAATTAATAAATTACCCATAGACTATACAGTACGTGAAAGAAATAATTGATGAAAGAAAATATCACTGGGAAAAAGTATAAAACTAATAAATATAAAAAATATAATAAAAAATAATTTTATAAAAGGAGGAACTCAACATTATTGACCCTTGGAATAAACTAAATTTTTTAGACACTTTGTTCCGAGTGTTGTGAGTAATACTACAACTTAGTGTAAGACTAAATATTTTCAAAGCTTAGTCCTCACTACATACCTAATTTTTTACTTATCAATAGAGACTTTATAAAAATCTGGTGTATAGTCATCAGTTTAAGCGAAACCGGAGGTGGAAGCTATTGTGTGTCGAACACTGGTGCCTTGTTAGATAAGGAACGGTTTAGTGATTAAATAGGCATAACTGGTGCGAATGTTTACCTTTAAACTCGATATCTCATATTACCGACTGATTTTATAGTATTGTACTTATTGCATATCGTTCAACTATGTAGTAGGTACTCAACGAACCGAATATCGTTTATGGCATTTAGTACCCTTCGATTTGATATGGCATTGAGTACATTTTTAGATCTTTTAGGCTGGAGTCCAGCCTTAATGATCTGATAATGTCTACCATACCCTAGCTAGGGGATATAATATTAACTTACCTAGTTTTGTTTTTAATCTTTCTGTATTCAGTGACACAACGTTACTAGGTAGGTAACGCTAAATTTAAACCGTAAACAAACTTAGGCTTGTCATTTAACAAGCCTGAGAATCTGAATAATGTGCAAGTGTATTTTAAACTTGCACATTATTTAGATTCTCATGCAGTTGGGATCCAGGTGTTGGTGATTTAGAATGCTAGACTTTTCACACAGCATCATCTAGCCCCAAAGTAAGCAGAGCTTGTGTTATGGGTACTAGATGACTGATAAACTACTTAAATACTTTTTGTTTGTAAATACATACATATTATATAGAAACACCCAGACCCAAGACAAATACCTGTAGGTCATACAAACATTTGATGATCGAACCAGCAACCTTCTGCGTCGCAGGCGGACCTTCGCCCACTGCACCACAGAGGTCGTCAAAGATATAGAGACAATAAGGGGCCTGATTCATAATATTTATTTATTTCAAGGCGATTACGACGTACTCCTAAACTCGCACTACCACGCGCGCAGCGGTGAGATGCACGTCCAGAGATTCAAGCACACCGACCGCTTCACTGAAGTCTTCCAAGCCGCTTTCTCCGAGATGGGTCTCCGCACCATGGACATCAACACCAACGTCCCAGAAGCAGTCGTCAACCACCAATTCACAATCTTCAATAACACCAGAATGAGCACCAACACTGCTTTCCTTAAACCAGTTAAACACAGGAAGAACTTGGTCGTCATAACCGGGGCTACGGTCACTAAAATCATTATTGATAAGCAAGAGAAGACTGTTGAGAGTGTACTGTATGAGCTTGAAAAGGGGAAGGAAAAACCCGCGTATGTTAAGCGAGAAATCATTCTCACTGCTGGAGCTATCAATAACGTGAGGTTGCTGCATCTCTCTGGCATCGGTCCTAAGGTAGACTTGAAGAAATATAACATCACTCCGATTATTAACCTTCCTGTAGGACATGGCTATCAAGATCAAGTAACTATAGGAGGCCTAGCGTTCGCGCTTAGTGATGTGGCGCCTGTAGCGGAAAACCAAGTTATAGACGATTTTAAGACATGGTTCGAACACCGAAGCGGGCCGCTAGCTTCTCGTGGTATTAACCAAGTATCAGCGTTCCTACAACTGTATGAACACGTTAATGCGCCTGATGTAGAACTAGCTTTAGAAGGAAATTATATAAGAAGCGACAAATTCATGCTGACCAACATTAGTGTACACTCGGCTGAAGAAACTAGCATGCCTTTATCTTACTACAATTTAGTAAACATTTATCCGACTTTACTAAGACCTAAAAGCAAAGGTAAGGTGATGCTGAATAAAAGAAACCCTAAATACGGCCGACCGATTATCCAAGCTAACTTCTTAAAAGAATCTGAAGATCTAGACACCCTTGTTGATAGCATCGACATTGCTTTGCAATTGCTGGACACAAAAGAGATGAAGAAAGCTGAGGTGAAGTTTGCTCCATTAGATTTGTTTCCTTGTGACAGATTAACTAATAGAGATCAGTGGAACTGCATTGCAAGGCATTACACGAAAGCTCTTAGTAATCCCATTGGAACTTGTCGAATGGGAGAAAACAGCACGGATTCTGTTGTAGATTTTCAACTAAGATTACATGGCGTTGAAGGTCTTAGAATAATAGATGCTTCAACCATGCCAACTCATGTCCGAGGAGGGCTCCTTGCAGCTACAATGATGATGGCTGAGAAGGGCGCCAAGATGATTATCAAAGACTGGAAAGAAAATAAAGGTAACTACTTTTCTAAGCGGTGATGATAGTCATATAGTTTTAGGTAGCAGAAATTTGTAAATAAAACATTTTTAATACCAAGATGTTTTAATAATATCACTTCCTTTTTCTGCTATCATTATAACTGGGGCAGCTGTTGAACCTCTAGTTATTTTAGGCATAATAGATGCGTCTACTACTCTTAAGTTTGTTACACCGTACAATCTTAAATTGCTATCTACAACTGACTCTGGGTCAGAGGAAGGTCCCATTTTACAAGTTCCTACATAATTATGTAAAGGTGCTGAAAAATGTTTGATGATGCAAGACCAGAACTCGTCAGAAACTTTTTCATGTTCCTTACAGTCGTTGTTTAGGATTGGTCGAGGATCGAATTCAAAATTAGCACTTCTGAAAACTTCTGTGTCGAACAACTTCACTACTTGATGAATCCCTTCCAGCAACTTCTTCTCATCAGTAGGGTCTTTCAAAAAGTTCGGGTAGATCAAAGGTTTCCCAAATATATAATCAGTTGCATTGAGAACAATCTGACCGCGACTCTTAGGGGTCAATAAGGATATACACATATCGATTTTATCATAATACATGTTTGAATCATGTCCTTTGAATCTCACTTCGATATCAGGAGTGCCGAGTATATCTGATAAACTGGACTCTATAAATGCAATCACTTGGAAGTTTGCTGATAAGGGACCGAGACCCTTTGCATAATAATTAGTGATGTCCTTCAGCTTCTCAGAGAATTTGGCTGTCGTAACAGTCTTTGTTAGCTTTATGACTGGTAGGCACACTGAGAGATGATCTTGGAAGTTACCTCCAACAGGTAAATCGTAATAGGTTTTAATATCTAAGTACTCGAGGTATTCTTTTGGACCTAGTCCAGATTGCATTAATAGTTTTGGCGATCCAATAGCTCCTGCGCATAAAATTACTTCTTTGCTTGCTTTTACTCTAACTTTTGTACCATTTTTAATATAATTTATTCCTACGGCTTTATTTAAGTTTCTCGTCTCTTCTAAAATAATTTTAGTAACTAAAGCTTCTGTAACTATATCTATATTTGCTCTTAGTTTTCTAATGGGTTCTATAAAAGCTGTGTATGTACTAACTCTTTCTCCGTAATAAGACATAGTTTGTATTCGCATGAAGCCCAGTTGATTTCTGCCATTTATATCCGTGTAGTTGTATCCTAGTTCATTGAAGGCGCTGAGGAGAACATCAACATTATCATCAACATACGGATATCTTCCGACATCTAGAGGTCCTTGTGTGGAGTGGAAGAACTTGTTCTTTGTTATATCTTTATCATAGTTTCCTTCTGAGTACTTAAAGTATGGCAAGAGGTTATTAAAGCTCCAGCCTTCGTTACCATTAAGCGCCCATTCATCGTAGTCAGCAGGACTGCCTCTCATGTAAGCCATGTCGTTGATGGTGGAGGTGCCTCCGAGCACTCTGCCTTGGACTACTTCACAACCACTACCAATACGATTCTGACAGAAGCTATAACAAAAACATTTTCATGACTTCTATTCTTAAATATGTGAGAGCAAAATCATAATTAAAAATTCCTCACCCCTTTTTCGGCCTCATGGAATACTGCCAGTCCACGGAGGAACCTTTGAATTCGCTGGTGAGTCCTGGGATCAGAGCCATCTTTGGCTCTTCAGAACCTGCTTCTACCAACAAAACCTGTACAAATAGAAAAAATCTAGAGTTACATAAACTACTTTTGTACATCTAATACGAGTACAAGAGTAGTTTATATAACTCTAATTAAAAATACATAATTGTACAACAATAATTGTTTTCCTCTTTCATCAACACTATGAATAAGAATCAAGAATGATTGAACATATTTCTAATAATCTAATTGTCTAATTGGTTTTTCCTTGTTTTATTCAAAGTTTGCCTGTTTATTATTCGCTCGATCATTATTGTTTATTTATGATTAGTAATTTTGTTGGGAATAATTAATTTACAATTTACCTTCCACTTGCGGTTCTCCGAAAGTCTACTTGCAACAACGCAGCCAGCTGTGCCTCCTCCGATCACAATGAAGTCATACTCCTCAACTGTCTCAATCCTCGGCTTTTCTTTTCGATACTTGTCGTAGTAGAATTTTCTGTATGTTATAGTCTCCTCATCTTCATATGGTTTGATTTTGACCTCTTTGTTGTTTCCAAAGTAATCTGGTTCAGGTCCGATGTGGCCATACAGAGTGTGCACCAGAGAGATGAGGAGGATAGCTGTTGGTGCGCATTCCACTCTACCATCACAAACCCTGCAGAGCTCATCGGTTATATTAGCTGACATTGCATCTTCTGATTTGGTATTTGAAACGTTGTCTTTATTTACTCCAGTAACTCAATTCTTATTTTCATGATTACTCTAACAGACACCTTTTTTTTTATAAACTTTGTTTTTCTTAATTTCACTATGTATTTTTATCTTTATCGTTCTTTGCTGTGTAATAAGTTTGCGTTTTGATCATGATTCATTTGAATATTTCCATTTTCACATTGGTTTTGTTTTTTATTATTTTATTTTCGAATCTTTCTGAAGATTCTCCACAAAAGACTATTCTCGATGTGTCAGGAAAAATTCTGGTGCTCCTGCCTGACTGTCAGTCCGCACGACTGTGTTGTGTGCGTCAGGTGGAATGTCAGGAACGCGTTGTTTGCAATCGTCTCCTATGACCATTGTTTGTCTTTGTTTACTGAACTGAATTCTTTCGAAATGCGTTTTCTTGGTATTTTACTTTAACTGTGTTATAAATTTCGTAATTTTCGTCTTTGTAGACATATTTTCTAATATTAAATTATAAATTAAATTACAAATTACTATGTACTCCTATTGCATTGAACTTTTTATCAATGGAGATAGTTAAAAGATAGAATAGAATAGAATAGAATAGAATAGAATACAACTTTATTGTACACCATAAAAATAACACAAATAAAAAAAACAAACATGCAAAAATATAGTACAATGGGCGACCTTATCGCTAAAAGCGATCTCTTCCAGGTACTTAACCTTTAGATAATAAAAATAATGAAAAGATAATGTAGGTAAAGCAATTTTTAAATTTCAAATATTTTCTCACGACATTAAGATATCAAAATACTTAAAAAACTTCAGGAATAAAACATCTTTTAGAAATGTTGTAAGTGGAAGTGAACAACATAATCAACTGGTAACAAATAAGTAACGAGTAGAATGAATTTTTCCAAGCTAAAGACCAGCAATGGGATATTGTGACTGACGATGATGATGATTAAAGCTGGAGACCAAAAGCCTATGGATAGTCCATTTTAAATCTTAGGTATTATATATTATATATACTCAGAACACAAAATATTTGCTAAAAAAGGCCGTCATCAGCCCGTTTTTCCTTTTGGATGTCGATGATAGGCGTCCCTTTGTTAACGTTTATACCATTTTGATAATTTTATACCGCGTTGCGTGTTTAGTAACCATTATTCTCAACTTTTGATAGTTCATTGAGTAAGACTAATGAAACATGGGCTAATAAAAGTACCTGTAGTAGCAACTATGATTACACTGTGGTGCGAGTAAACAACATGGAGATAGCACGCAACACCTGTTGAAACCCCATAGCAACGACCAGAGGTTGCTACTATAAAAATCCAAGGCGCCACTCATTGGGTCAACATTTTCCAACATTCGCTCTTTGAGAATCTGTAGAGTGGTCACCAAAGCCTACATTTTATAAATCATAACTTTAAAACTCAAAGTCCTTTGCCATGCGAAAAGGAATAATAAAACGCCAATTACACGATACCATTCTGGCATACCATACTTGCCTCTTGCCACAGCAACCTTAGCTCTTGCCCCGTTGAATTTGAGAAATAAGAGAATGGCATCGTGTAAAAATATTTAAAATGACTCACGAAGACAAAACAAAATCCAATATTACTTAATGAAATTGTTGTGTGGCCTAAAAACGACACCCTCCGTCACTGAAGTCATTAGCGCATACGAGCAAAATGTAGTTCGAAGAAAATGAGTTATTCATAGCAGATGGACGGTGTCACAGAGAGGTCGATACTCACCTGCGAGTTCCCATTCTTTCGAACCATAAGTAAAAGCCGTTGCTAAATAAAAGCATAACATAACATGAACCTTGTCCAAACATTTTAGTTTAATTTACTTATCGTATCGAGTTATCGCGGCCAATTTTCCACAGTATTATTCTGACCTATGTATAAAAATTCGGTCACTCCAAAAATTACTGCCTTTCAAGTTAATTCAGGTAAAATGCGTAATGATGCAACATGTCATAGCTAACTTTCATGACGGGAAGTGAAGAACATTATGAGAATGACAAAGATTAGACGAAATTACAACAATTTAGGACTTCCTAGAAGACCACACGCAATAGAGAGAAATTGGTTATGAAACAAAGAGTGACGCTTTTATAAAAAGGATTATATTATTATTATTGTGGATGCTTATAATTATTATTTTGATATGTGGAACACGCACAGAATATAACAATAAAAACAGGTACAGTACCTACGCACAACCGATCTTTAGCTCTCTGAAGTAGCTGCGCAGAACCCATTTTTGATGACCCCTACCTTATTTGTTAAAACAGACCAATGCCCATCACCATCAGTGATCTAAATCAGACGTTGAATGATGAATGAACGAATGTGTAAGAAATACCTACTACCTAGGTATACCTACCGTAAATAGTATGGCTAGAATAGAAACGGTCGAACGCGCATGCGATTATCCTCCTGTAGAAACATATTTTCATTACGTTAATTGTTTTAGTATTCCCACTAGCAATTATACCTTTCATAACTTCAATTACTATGATTAATTAAATGTGCTATAACAATAGCAGTTAACTTCTCTACCACCTCGATGAAAAGCGTTAAAACAGCCCCGTTTAGAACCGACAAAATCGCTCCAAGCATTAAAAACGGTAATAAATGAAAATATGGCTCGAAACGTACCAATAACTTTTAATTCGCATAGGGTTAGCGGTTTGAAACAGCGCCATCTGTGTCCAAACGCGAGAGTTTTATACGATTTAGTGCTTTTTAGTTCCGCTATCGGCCGCCGCGGCGCTGTAAAACGTAATAGCTAGCCCTGAACGAGTGTAAAATGCTAATTTCTGTATGCCCATTGGAATTGGTTTGAAATTTATCGTCTCGATCTGCATAAAACCGTTTAAAAATAAATAGAAAATTCCTTTTAAGAGCAGCGGTGTCGATAACTTGCTAATGTTCTTGCAAGTTTGGTATTATAGTCCTCTTGGCTAGAGCCTACATGTTGGATATTTAAAACCGCAGTAAAACCTGCTTCTAAGGATGGATAAAGAGTGTTACGTCACGCGCTCTAAGAAGAAAACTACCCATAAACATTTTGTTTTAGCTATATAATGCAAGTTTAATGGTTTTGTAAAGCAACGTCCACGCTGTTTTCTATGCGTCAGAATAAATAACATGTTTGTGAGCCATCTGTTTCATCATCATCAGTTATTAGAACTAAATTAGTGTCGTCAAAAACTAACAGAAATTGAAACATAGCAAATATTTAACCTTGGTTAAAAATGGTAGATGGTAAATGGTAATAAGAATAATAATATATTCTCCTTCTTCATTTAGCTTCGTCAAATGAATTTAGAATAATATTTTATAAAAGGGAGATCCCATGAAAAGGGAAAAATGTTATATAACTATACGAGACGTGCCTACGCAAAAGAAAATCATAGGTTCTGTAAGCAGATATTATGAACTACAAAATTAATATAATTGATGTTATGGTTCAGGTGGCATAAGCAGGGCGATAGCTGATCTGCTAATCACATGAATAAGTTCGTACTAGTAAGTTCGTAACTAGTAGGTTATCTAGCTAGGCTTAATCTCAGGTAAGTGTTATTGGTATGCAAATATCATGTAATTTTACTTGGTATTTCGATAAAAGTTAATCTGACTCCTAATTCCTTTAAGCTTGAATTTTTTGAGATCTGTCTGGGGAGCGTAATTTAAAGTTCAGATGAATTATTTGTATTCATAATTATATCCAGTGAACTGATTTGGACAAAACTTGGAATAGGTTTATAAAGATCGTAGTCTTAAATAGAATAATATACCTAGGCTTAAGATTATTGTGTGATTACCTACCACTAGACACGGAGGAGAAAAGTGATTGCAAACTCTTCAGAACCTTCGCCTACCACCTGTTCGCATACCGTCCATAGCACAGATTATATCTACTGAGCTTCGTATGGAGTCCGGCGATGTCAAATAAATATATTCAAACGATGCAGAGATACTCAGTGTTGGAGTGCTAACTGCCCACTTACTGCCTATTATGTTTATGTAGAAATAATGTGGTAAAGGCTATGCCACATGGTGCGTCGCAAACTGCAACTTACGATTATTTAACTTATTTTAGCAGTCGATGTAACCATACGAACCTTACCCATAATTTTCTGGTTACCGTCTTCTAAACTACTAAAAAATAATGAGTCAACAATGGTAAAGTAAGTAAGTTCGTATGAGTCAGTGGCCAACTCTGGTGACGGAGTTTTTAGGCCGCCTTAAGGCCTCCGGCTTAACGACTAAAGCGGCTGTTATACAAGGAGAGTTGCACGCATGCGAGCGCGATTTCTGCTAGGCAATAATATGGTCTCGCGTTAAATAGCCGAGACTGACAATTTAACGTGCCCTCCGAAGCACGGAAGCACTCAGATGAAAATGCCACTGGCGGTCATGTATCCACTTACAGACAGTTTCGAACGTTGCTTAACTTTGACGTTCTATCAAGAAAGACTAAGCATCTCATGCAGTTTTTGTGATTATCCAAATTAGCACAAAGCATTACAAAGCCTTAAACTAAAAACTTATCTTTTCAAATTTTTATTTTTGTATTGTGTGCAAATCAGCATACCTATCATCACTTGATATTTTAAAAACTTCGTCATGCGTGACCCATTGAACTTATACTTCACTTATACGGCACCGCAACTCACTGCGTGGCACTAACCTTAGTTTAACGCACAGGAAATCCACTATCAGCAAGAGAGAAAATGATGCAACCAACAAGCCTCTGCTCTTAGAGGTAGTGATGCTAATTGATGATTACCGGACTAGCTGATATTATCATTATCATCTTCAGCCGTTTGCTTCGTAGTACGAAGAATGGTCCAGCCGTGCTTTCGTTTTATAGCAAGGTTTTTCTATGGAAGATACGCAAATACTAACTTCAAGTGGTAAAGAAAAACGGTTAAGAATGCTAAATATTACCAAGTTATACTGAGACAAAAAATCTGAGCATTGGTTCGCTATAATATACTAATGTATAATAGTGTCAGTACCTAATCAGTAATTGAAATTTAATGTGTAGACATAGCGTAGGTTGAAAAATATTATTTGTTAATGTAATTTAATTGTAACGAAATGTAGATAGATAGATAGATAGAAAATACTGTATTGTACACCACATGGAAATGTACCTACCTATGACTTTAATTCTAATTTCAATTATGTACCTACCTTCTGTATTATTGACTTGCCAAAGTTATTAAAATAAAAAAATAAATGTTTATTTCAGACCTTACATGTAATGTAACGTAATGGTTAAATTAATGAATATCTGAATATGAATATCTAATATCTGAATATAAAACAGACTTTTTAAGAAAATTGTGTTAATGTCGGCGTACATTAAAACAATAACTTACCTATATAGCGCAAAACACACATACACAACAAAAGCGAGATTTAATTTGATGTGTGTCGCCATCTACGAGGTTGAATAGCAGGAAGATTGTGTTTATGCAGCCGTGTCTCTAAATGCAGAATTCCATTCAACATACATTTAGCTACTACTGCTTCGTAAGCAAATGTGGAAGCTAATTTTCCAGTTTGCAAGTAAGTACCAGAGTTACTTTCTATCTAGTATTCGTTTTAGCACACCTCGGTTATTAAATGCTCGGTAATTACTAATAGAAAAACATCGCTTAAGTTACGTAAATATGAGGAAAAACTGAGTGATTCCGGGATTCAACATAGATGTCAGAATAAAAAGCTGTTTCACTTTTAATGCACTTCAAAATAAAAAAGTTGTCTTTTTCTGTTAAAAATGTAATCCACTGCCTCTTCGATAGTATGCTTGATTGAAGGACCCTAATCAATTTTATTTATTCAATTCTAGCGAATGTCTAGTTCTCACTAATAACTATAACTACTTATCATAATTTATGCTATCGGATGAGTCGATTTCTCAATAAATAAATCTCTTGTAATGGTACATAAAATACACAACAGTCATACATAGGGGTGATGTCAAAGTCCTAAAGATACTTATTAGTGCTTACGAGTACCTTGTATTTAATTTATGTGTGATTTTCTACTTCGCCTAAAAAGGGTTTCCTCCAATTAATTTAGCATTGCACATTTGGTGCTGGACCTCCCATGCAGCTAATTACTGCATCAAAGATGTTGCGCAGGCGCACACCGGTCTAGAAATCGTCATTATATCACTGTGCTTTACATAGCGTGTCATACCTAAATGCGACTACCAGTTTTTATTGAGGTTTCATGAGAAGTGAATGATATGGTTGGACTTAACTTAACTTAGCAGTACCTACCTGGTGGTACAATGCTTCGCAAGTTTATTTTCTTCAAGTAGATTCACGTTTGTTCGTATACTTAGTAACATAACCCTTTTCTATACAAAAATCATTAGGTATATGTACCTAGTTTAATATATATTGAATTAGGGAGTAGAGACAATATTAAAACACAAAAAACCTTGATTGTGCCCCCCTAGCCGTATTACGAATAGAAATAGAAAAAACAGATAAAGCTTACTTCTCCTGCGCCTTGGTCATCATAACAGGTGTCCTACCATTCTTTCTTGACGACCTCTGTGGCGCAGTGGGCGAAGGTCCGCCTGCGATGCAGAAGGTTGCGGGTTCGATTCCCGCCGCGGGACAAATGTTTGTATGATCTACATATATTTGTCTCGGGTCTGGGTGTTTCTATGTATACTATGTATGCATTTACAAACAAAAATGTATATATGTAGTTTATCAGTCATCTAGTACCCATACCACAAGCTCAAGCTTACTTTGGGGCTAGATGATGCTGTGTGAAAAGTCCAGCATTATTTATTTATTATTTATTTATTTCTTTTTAATTCCAAAGGCCCCAATATACTGGGCCTCGATGATTAGCTGGTTCTAAAAGTGTTACTGAATTCCTGAATGTGGCCCAGTTCGGTTACCTGTCGGACCCCAATTTGAGCAGGGCCCGCGGTCGTGGGACCCCAACATTATCCGCCATTACACACGCCTACATTTATCTATGGAGATTTATGTATGATTGTTTTTGTCTGAATATAAATAGAAAGTTTAGTTTCATAATTTTAGTTTGGAACTTTGATGATAGTGTGATACCAAAAGTCAATAAGCAGAAAGAATAGACGATGATTTTGAAACGTGTATGATAAACTAATACTTAGACAATATACAATTTACTTGACTGTCTACTCGTAAGTACTCCCACGTAACTATGTAGTCCTTGATTCTATAATAAATGAATCAATAATACACACATACATTTTACGTCCAAAATTGTCCCAGAGTTAGTGATAATATTATGTGTCAACATTGTCCCTAACATGATACAGAATTTTCAATTTGTCACACGTCAAATCCAAAATGGCCGCCGTTAGATCTACGCATCACATTATAATCTAATACGAAAACTATTAAAAGTGAATTAATCTAAAGTACAGTTATTAACGGATCTGGTAAATCACGAGTGGTGATGGCGTGGTGAATCTCTGATGGATGAACTGCCTCTGCTAGATTCCAACATCTCCAGAGAAATATCAACCTTATGCCTATTAAAATTACTGTAGGTTTTTCATTGTGTAATGTAGCACTGTTTTCTATCAAAAATGTAATTTGTTTTACATTATATTTTGACAGTTCAACAGAGTTGAAATTGAAAAAGTTTCAGTGGATTATTTTGTTCGGATGATTAGTTATTCGAGAAGCTTTTCTGCGTTTCATTTGCATCTGCCTATAATTATAATATTGGATGTTTTTGATAAAATTATAATAGTATTTATATATGTATATATAGTTTACACACATTCCTTCCCAGAAACTGTTGACAAATAGATATTAAAAAGCAAAGTCTTCTGCTGTATTAAGATGCGATAAGAGATATTTTGTTTGATTTTATTTCCAAGTTCCTATGCACACTGAATTTTGATTTTGAATCAGTTTTTTTTTTACTAAGCTATAAAAATGTACTTCGTTCCCATTCGGACATTAACTTCAAAGTGGCACTGAATTTACAAAATAAAATAATATTTCAAGCTCTGCCACATTTAAGTAGCTCGCCCAGCCTGTTTCTGAAAAGCAAAAAAGCACACGCGATACCATCGGGAATCGAACCCGCGTCCTGCTAATTATCCGCCCGGGGGCGAGCTACCTGTACGTCGATAAATTGCCTGAACCCACAGGCTAATGCGGGTTTTGTGGTAATTAACTGTTTTATTGCCTAGAACTGTCTTTACAAACTAAATTACAACATTATCCTTATAAAAATACTAGCTACGCCCCGCGGTGTTACTTGAAGTCTCTCGGGGATTTGCGAGAACATGTAGATATGGTCAATAAGTGTTTTGTTTCATCATAAATAAAGGCTATTCGTATTTATTAGAAATCTTAATAAATACCTACTTCATTTTGTTCAGGATAATATAGTTAACTTATAAATTGTAACTAAAATAAATGTCTCTTGTTTTATAAACCCCAGTAATATTATAGTTTATCAAAAGTGAACATGCACCTGGTGAATAAACTCAGGTGAGTTAAGTTTACAAGTCAACAAACACACATTCAAACTTTCGCATTTGTAGTAAGATGGGTATTCGATTTCAGTAGTTTGAACTTGCACCATCATAACTCCTATTTAGATATGTGAGTTTATCACAATGATAAAACTTTATTTAACCATGAGATTTTTTACCCATAAATAAATAATGCTGGACTTTTCACACAGCATCATCTAGCCCCAAAGTAAGCAGAGCTTGTGTTATGGGTACTAGATGACTGATATACTACTTATATACTTTTTTGTTCGTAAATACATACATATTATACATAGAAACACCCAGACCCGAGACGTAATATTTTAATTATTATTATTATTTTTTTTTTTTTTAATTCATATTATTAAATGTTTGATATAAAAGACTTCAACGCGTTCAAAAGCTCTTGATGCTTCAAGTAAGAGTTGTGTTTTATTTTCAGTCTTTTAATATACTGGTAAATCTGTTTTACTTATTTATTGCTTAGTTTTCTACCACATCTTATCGAGGCGTTCTTATCGTGTCATCAGTTCTTTCGACCAGTGTGGTGAAAGGATTTTAAGTGCGCCTCCACGAGGCTCCTCCAAAAACATTTATAAAACTGGTTCTTCAGATTCTTGAAATAAATAATTACCTCTTTCAGAAATGCAAGGGTACACAAAACATCAAAATATTTTGTCAGTGTATCGTTTTCAATCAGAACTACTAACATTAGCAAGCTATCTCTACGGATAGGTAAATAGTAAATTCGTAGGAATTATCTACCTACAGATATACGAGTATATATGTAAATATATCTGTAGTTATAAATAATAGTATATTTACTTACAGAAACTAAGCTACTACTTACAATATGTACATACAATTACAAAATACAATAGAATCAGTCAAGTTATCTACAGATCGTCGTAAAAAACGATCAATAGATAGCTCAACTGAAAATATTTATAAAATCTCTACAAGATGCTGCAGGCACTTCCCTCAAAGCAGCAATATTTCAAAACGTCCATCATATAATATTTACATACGTAATTGATAGTATTGAAATGGACACATCCTGACGTACGTGTGGTCTTGTCATTAGAGGACGTGACAGCAATGAGCAATGGATTCAATTAATATAACTTGAATCAATTATATCATAAGTACTGAAGACATAATACGAATTATTTTATTATTAATAATATAATAATAATTGGGTCTACATATTGGTAGACCCAATTATTTAGAGAGCAGATAACCACTGGTGTGGTACCAAAATTTTAAATAATTCTATCAGATATATGATCATGATAAAGCTATTCTATGTCACTATCTACATCTACGAGTATTACGAGTTTTATTCAAAACCGTTCACTGGTTTAGGCGTGATTGAAATACGAACAAACAGTAGGGTAGCAAGTAGGATATATGTTTTAATGGCTGTCGCCGTGAATTATAACCATCTTTTTCATGAGATTTTCTTGATTGTACGAGTAATGCACGAAGATTTAGTTTTAAAAGGTGACCTGTGACCTCCGACCGTCGACCAAACAGATTGTAATCTAAATTGTTGGCTAAATATGGTCAGCATTAAACCTGATGAATAGAACTTGTTAATTCACTCTGATACTGATAATGTATTTAAACTTAAGGAACACGATGGTAGACCATTCTCTTAGAATTCAAGATCATTCGGAAATTGTCTAACATAGGCTAAAACTTAGACCGTCTTTTTACAAGAAAATGAACCGAGTTTAGACTAAGACTAACTAAAAAACTGTCTCTAGAAACACGATCTTTAAATACTCGTGTATAGAACGCTTTTTTGTGGTAACAGTTTTGTTTTGACATGTGTCAAGTTCAAGATCATGTGACAAGTGTAAGGTTTAAGCAGCAGTAGAAAGTTTAAACCTTAGTTTATAAGGTTTAAACTTTCTTGTGCCCTTTCTTTGTGGGGTGACAAAAATATATTTATCACACACGAGTGACACTACAAGAAGAAAATTAATATTTGTTTAACCATAATATTGCCTTTGAAAACTTGATCTTTAATAACTAAAGCCAATGCCGATGTCGTGTAAAGTTATAGCCATTATTTCCCACATCGTGCCAACAAGATGGACGATCGTATTGCATTATCAGACGTCAAATTATACAGACAAGTTGACAACCCGTGGATTCCTCCAGAAAAACTTCATAGCAATGTTTATGGACTAGGCCAGTTTTATATTTGTGCGGACGATATATTGCTGTCTCATTCACACATAACGATAACTCAGCTTTAATAAGAGAGAACGCAAACGTATTGGAAAAACAACACAATAAAATTGTCTAAATTAGATTAAAATAAAGAAAGTAAAAAGATGGTAGAGTCAGGTTTGTGTTAGAAATAAATGTGTCTATGAAAGCAACCTATGTAGTTCTCGAAGAAGTAACCTATACGAGTACCTATCCATGCGAAATTTTATCAAAATCTATTCAGTGGCTTAAGAGTGATAAGATAACACACAGACAGAAAGAGTTACTTTCACATTTATTTTAGAGTTCCAGCATATCGACATTTTCAATGACAGTCTATGCTCCATATATAACAATTTAAGAGTATATTTAAGTTATGTTCATTTAAGATAGTTAAGCGCTTTGGACTTTTCTGTAAGCTTTCTATCTATTTTTAATAAATCATTTCATTTCATTTCATTTCATTTCATTTCATTATAATTTACTAGCTGCGCTCCCGCGGTGTGACCCGCGGTCCCTCGGGATTTTTTCATTTTTTCGGGATAAAAAGTAGCCTATGTCCGTCTCTGGGATACAACCTTTAACTATGCCAAATTTCAGCTTAATCTGTTCAGCGGTTTAGGCGTGAAAGCGTAACAAACAGACAGACAGACAGACAGACAGAGTTACTTTCACATTTATAATATTAGTATGGATTAGTTTGCATAGTCGTGAGTCTACATCTTTTTTTTGTGTACAATGTGATCGACACATGTCATGACTAACTTATGTTTAAGATTTCCAAGTCAGCTGTAATTTTATCGACATTTGCAATTCATCCAGACACTGTTTAAGACGTCGCGATGTATTCGCAAAGGCGGTAATTTATTTCTACTTTGTTTTTACTGAGAATTGATGCGTTAGCTTCGGAAGCTCTGTCAGTCTGAGATGTACGCAGTTTGGTTTGTTTGAAACAACGTGAATCTGCGAAAGGCTGCCGGTAGAAGCTGGATGCGTCGAACTGAGGACAGGGCGCAATGGCGCCCAATAGGGGAGGCCTATGTCCAGCAGTGGACTACCGTAGGCTGATGATGATGATGATGATGAACGTGAAATATCACTTTTAGTAAAAGTTATTACATTGTATAGTGCGATCAGCTTATCTGCTCAGCTAACAGCGTCGCTTGCAAATCCTTTACATTTTCACTTCACTTATATTTCTGTCTTATAGGTAGGCCATTTCCATGTCTGTATGTTTCGTCTGTCCACAGTTTAGCAACATCTTACACTCTTTATTAAAAAGCTGTAAATTTGGCATTAGTAGGTATTAATATCACGCCCAGAAAGTGATTATAGTAAAAAATTAATCCCTTAGAATCGCATCTTTCCGTAGTTTGTAAAACCTTTGCATATTAAAACTGTGAGTCAACCATATTGGTAAGTATTTGTTTCTGAACCTTGTTCGAAGTCTACACTTAAATGACCATTCTCCTTTATTAATAAATTATTTGTGTATTATTATTATTATCTAAGTAATTATGTTTACGCGATGTTGCAAAATCGCTATTAGTAGTACCTACCTAATTTATATTATGCAAACTGCCTTCCATTAAGTCGTTTATGCTTTTCTCACTTAAATGGTTGCCTGGAAGAGATCGCTTTCAGCGATAAAGCCGCCAGTTGTCTACCTATAAGTTAAGTGTCTTTTTTTTTTCTTGTATGTCTTTTACGCGTGGTATGCAATAAAGAATTATCTATCTATCTATCTATCTATTAATGACAACAGTTTTTTTTTTGCAATATTTTTCTTTCATTTATATTTTACTAAATACTTACTATTAATATTTATATTATATTTTATAATTAGATAAGATGTACCTATACCTAAATTGTTACTTACCTGGATTTTTATATTTTAGTTAAAAAAGTTTTAATTTTAAAGCGATGTTCATGCGTGTGCAGCTGCTGCTGCATATGAGCTCACCGGTGCCACAGAATACCAGCGCTGCAGCACCTCTAAGTTGCTGCAGCACACGCTGAGTGGTGTCCATTTTTGTGTCTAGTATTAAGTTAGTATAGTTCCTAATTGTATTTTATGTTTATGAAACACAAAATAAATGTTTTTCTATTCTATTCTATTCTATTCAGTTATTTTATGGTACTTGAGCAAAATTTATGACCTTCTATATTTTTATTCGACTCAGTTCCCGTTGAAAGTTCGCAATTAAAACACATTTCCAAATGAGAGTTTATGGCGCCTTTAACTTATATTTTTTAAATAGCTGCCCGAAATTCTGAAATTCTTAAATTAGCTAAGTATTGAAAATGTGCCTCAGAATATCCCAAGGCTTTAGAATTTTAAATACTGATCTGAAACATGCCTGTTGACCTTAGGTGTAAATCCAGTAAGCCTGTTTACGTTTATTATAATTATCTCTGAATAACTAGCGGCTAAAGCATTAGGAATCGTGCGAATCGTTCTTGTTTCCGGGCTAAGCTATAGCTGAGATTTAAAAAAAAACGTACATAGTTTTTTATCTGAAAATTCACTCAGGAAAAGGTCATTGGTTTCCGTCTCCAGACTGATAATATTTTTATTATTAAAGATTTAATTGTTTTTAACTTTGTAAAATGCAAGTTTAACAATAATTTGTTTTCATTAAAGTTATCCATACTAATATTATAAATGTCAAAGTAACTCTGTCTGTCTGTCTGTCTGTCTGTTTGTTACGCTTTCACGCCCAAACCGCTGAACAGATTAAGCTGAAATTTGGCATAGTTAAAGGTTGTATACCAGGGAAGGACATAGGCTACTTTTTATCCCGAAAAAAATAAAAAATCCTGAGGGACCGCGGGTCACACCGCGAGAGCGCAGCTAGTATTATATAAAATTATCTTTATGTATCCACGTTTATCTTGAAAAACATTAAGATACAGCAACTTTTATTGCGCGAGCCTACGATTTAGACATCTTTATTGTAATCTTCGACTTTACAATAATTATTCCAGGCATTCCTCGCAAAACCAACAAGTTTTTCTTCTCAAGCTTTGACAACATCGATTATACTCCATCACTAGTACTTGCACATACATTGCGGGCTTTATTACGCCTTGAACAAAATTGCAGGAATTTACGGGTCAATGTATAAGGTGCATTGTCATAAGCCAGTTCTTAGGACCTGTATTTAAATTATGCTGGCCGGTTTCGAAATGAGCTTTTTTGGTTTGATTGGTTATGAAAATGTATGTTTCTGAATTGTAACTGTATGTTAATGATAACTATTTTTTTTTCCAGGTACGGTTTTGCAGTTCGCGATGAAGTAATCATGGTGAATATGTAATTTTGTTATTTGGAGCTTGTATAATTGCTTCCTGCACACGCGAGTTGACGCGAGGCTTGAATATTCCAATCGACACGAACTAGGTATGTTGACTCCAAACTTCATGCAAACCTAGCGCCAAACTGACATAATTTTATATGCGCTTCAAGGCCATGGTTTGCCAGTTTGGTTCGAATGCATCCAGATTGATTAACCTACGAATAATTTTGAAAATGCCGCAATATTTTGCCTATTATTATTTGCATTATTAAATAATAATCAGTTTCGTGCTATACCGCAGCGGTGTCTCAAAACAAATGTAATCAAGACTAATGCCAGCAATTTGGACAAGTTCGTGCACCACCCACACTACCATCACAAAGATTACTGCCGTTTTGGACACTTTAAAATTCATAATCGTAGCCATTACTATTTTTTTTGTGAAAATACAACGTTAAAGTTGAATCAGTACTGCATTTGTCAGAAAATAGTGCTGGACCTTTCACACAGCATCTTCAGCACCAAAGTAGCTTTTGTTATGGGTGGGTACTACATGACTGATATTACTTAAATACTTTTTTTGTTTGTAAATACATACATATTATACATAGATCAACACCCAAACTCGAGACAAATATCTGTAGAACATACAAAAATTTGTCCCGCGGCGGGGATCGAACCCGCAAACCACTGCGTCGCAAGTGGACCTTCGCACGCGGACATCGCTTCGACCTACCCATGTTCGAGGCATCATGTTATTGGCTAGATGCAGTCGGTAATGGAATCCATCAACAATTCTATTGTATTGCTTGATTCGATTGAAAGTAAATTGTTTTTACGATTGTTGCGGTGATATTAATAGTATTCGATGTAATTCAATTTGAAGTGTTTATGTATATCATAAAAGGCGCCACTTTTAAATACTTTTACAATAAAATCTATTATTAATTTTAATTGTATTTATTAAAACTGGCTATAATTTTATGAAGTTTTAATAAAATTTCTATTGACGTGAATGATGATAATGATGATGATTTCATATTCAAAGTTATCAGACAGCGGAAACGTATTCAAGTAGACATGCACCTAAAAATCAAATTGGTAAGACAAAAATCAACCTTGTTAATCTCCAGCTTCTTCCAACGAACCCTATTTATATCTAAAATAAAGTCTAAAATTGTATGTCACTATATGACCTAGACTTTATACTAATATAGATCTAATTTCATAAGTAATAGGGGCTCTAATAGTTTGGTAAGGTATACAATCTAATTGTTACCCCAGGGCATAGGGCGGGGCAACTAAACGAACAGGTGATGCAACGATGAGAGGTCACTAAGATTTTTTCAACAAGTTTTTTTAATTCTGTTTGTACTTTTACTGTCACAAACTCAAAAAAAAAATAATAATTAAAAACAATAACTTTTTGCTCTTTTTGGTGATTGTTCAGTATATAAAAAAAAGCATTGAAATGTTACCTAAAACAACTAACAACCAAACGTGAAGAATAATATAGATAGGGCACCTAAATGAGCTTGTCGCTTACCTCAAACCACGCTCTAACAAACTTACTTATCAACGCATTGGTACCAACTGTAATGTTACTTCTCTTACTCTCATAAATAAATCTTATAAATCTTCTCTTACTTTTTAAAGTACTTTCAGTAAATCTCAAGTAATCGATAGAAAGTACAACATTACAAGCCCAGTGAAGACAGGAACTATGCATCATTTGCACCGCGCCTCTCCCGCCAACCTTGAAGGAATTTCCGGCGGTGAATGTACCCAATCATTAATTTGTTACTGATTAAGCTGCCATAGGAAAACCAATTATATTTTCGATTCAGGAAATCATTTCACTAGACAAAAAGCTAAAACACAAAACAGTAATCCGGAAAAAAACTAAACTTAATTTGTTATCCCTTGAACATGAAAAGGTGTTTCGCGAGGCATGTCCACAAACATATTTGTAACGTGTCCCGCATTTAGACAAGTGAAAACGTCCAAGTAAGTTTGTCTAAAAAATCTTTATGCACCTGAACTCCCAAATAGATTTTTAGGCTTAATCAATTCGAACTTTACTTCAATTTCTTTTTTTATTTGTTCGCGCCACTGAACGAATCCAACCTGAACTTCATGATTTTGCTTGATTAAGTTTATTTTACTCGTAAGTACCTACTTATTTCTAAATAGATATTTAATCTTAAAATCAACCCACTTTCAAATATGAAGAACAAGATCGAGGGCGCGAAAGTTGTACAAAATAAATCGTATTATCAATATTGAAATATGAGCCGTAAAGTATTGTTGCCGGATATTTTCTAGTGGCAACTAATAACTAATACTACAACAACAGAAAACAGGCATCAAATCAGTCTGACCACACAATTTTGACCCCTATTCACTATTATTAGGGTATTGTTTCCACTGACAAGTTCGACAAGAAATAATTTTGTGGTAACGTTATAAATTCAGATGCAGATAAAGTAAATTAAGTCGTAAATCAATGGGTTAAAGTAGGTATTCGTGCAGCGATATTATCGGTAAGGCGACCGGCGCGTGCGCTTGATGACTCTACCACGAAAACTCGCACGAAATTTTCATAATTTTTAGGCTGCAACATGCTATATAGTTTTCTCACGTTTTCCTTCACCGTTTGAGAGTAGGTACTGCAGTACCCAATATTTTTAGATAGACACTCATTAGTATTCGACCGTTCAAACCCTCCATAGAATCCTCCATAGAATAAATAGGTACGGAGTCTCGCGCTATTACTAATCGTTGAAAAACTATAAGTAGATCTAAGAATGAATACTACCTGACATGGTTTATTGTTTGTTATTAGTTGTACCATTCATGGTTCTAGCGATACATCAAAATTCATGATGGTGCTACTGATCCTAAATAATTGTCACTAGTACTATTGATGGTAATAAGGATACAAAGTTGTGTCACTTGTACCATCAATGGTACAGATCAATGGTACTACTGACACTAAGGCCGCGGAATGACAAAACTAACAACTCTAAGAATATTGGAAAAAAAAAATCAAGTTGCATTAAAATTTTCTTGTGGGCTCACATTTATTTTCGCGATTCCTTTTCACTTCTTGCACGCAAGACATAAAGTGAGTTCTCATAGTAGGTTCTGGATTGGGATCGGGCCTGTAGTTATTACGTTGATTGCTGGTAGCAAATGATACCGGTCCGGTGCGGTCGGATCAATTCCACCGAACAACGCCGTGCAGATGGCTGGCCCTTTCATGATTCTTATGCTTCTTCAACATTATAATCCGTAATCTTTGTGCTGGGACCGAGGGCAATATTACCGGGATACGACAAAAGTGTGTTTGTCCGTATTTATTTATTATTAATATCGTACTTCTCACACAACACATTACAGACAATTCACAAATCTCACTGATTGCAATTTTATTTCAATCGAATTTTTATTTTTATTCGTTTCTGTTTTAGTATTTTTACAAAACTTTACCTCAGATTTTTCTAAATACTGCAGTGTTAATTATAATTAAAAAATAATTAAGAATTTTTTTATCATTACGGAAACTTATTCACGATTCCTGCGACGGGTGCGGCAATTCAATAAGTTCATTATGATGGTTTATTATAGTAATATCCTGGTGACTTAAAATATTGAACATCATTACGGTGACAATCACATACAGAAACCCAAAGTGACCATAAATAAAACGATTCCATTTAATGGACCAACTGCTGATGATGATGAAGCATCTCATTCCATTAATTGAACAGGAAGTTCATCACAGAAAGTAATTTACACTGACTTAATTGATTCAAACTTTATCTCGAAGCAAAAGAAGGTTAGGTTTTAATTTGATGTAATTAATAATATTCAAATTAGTGTGCATTTGGGTCAACTTGATAAAGTGAATACATTGACACGTTATAAGGTGATAATATCTAAAGTTTAACGGAAGAGAGACAGTTAGAAATGTTAGACACGACTTAGTTAGCACCAAAAGATTAATAAATACCTAAATAATTTTGATTAGATCATTATGGAAATTCATGGACATAGTGGGCATAGGTAGAGCAGGCTACTCCAAAACTAATATTGAGAACATCAAATAGGTTCAGAACACTGGAAAATTAGATAGATACCAATCTTTACCATGGACAGAATGGGCGTTATAAAATATGATTGAATTCTACAAATATGATATTGCAAAATGCTCATGTAATGTAAATTGAATAGTAAAAGCTTTTACATGATTTAAAAATTGATTGGATCGTTTATGAGAAAACCATAAACCATATGAATATTGCTTAATTTTTTATCTATGGGAACATGTTTTACACTTCTACGAAATTAAACGTAATAGCCTATTTATTCCTCGAAATTGATGTAGCGGTTCACTTTTAGATCAAAACATAATATGTTAATTTAAAGCTATAAAATCAGTCTCATTTATTATGGCGCTATAACCTACCTCATTAATCTAGGGTCCGACATTCCGTCTTCTTCAACTTTCTATTCTTAATTAAAATACAAAATGGCTGCCATTTTATAACCCATTATCTACGTGATCGGTAATGACGCTTCATAACACTATTTACTATTACAACCCGTTTTTAATTCCTGTAAATAGACAATAATATCAGTCGAAAGGGTGGATTTGTCATCTTTTTTTATGCGTATGTTGTTGTTATATTTTTGTCTCATGAGGCTCATCGCGTAAAGGCTGTGTGCCAGTAACGCATGCGCGGTCGGTAGAGACGTCCGTGTTTGTATTTTGAACGTTTTTCGCGCGTATTCTCTGTGGCCAGTTTTACATTTCGTTCGGAAATCAAATTTTGATTTTTTGTGACGTGAGTGTGTATAGGATGTATACGGACAGTGCGTGGCACGGTCGAGTGATTGCTTTTGTTAAAAAGTGAACGAAGAAGGATTGCAGTGTTAATGGGATAGTGTTGGTGAATAAAGGTTAATTTGTGGAAGATGACAACTGAAATATCACAAATCGTCAATGTCACGTTGACGGCTCAAAACATGTTTCATTTTTAATGTGATTGCATGAAAGTAATCAACCTAAAACATACACGTTAATAACGCTACCTTTACTTTGGGCCATTCTCTAAATAATTATGAGACTCAATAAGTAGATGTTTTTTTAACTAACAATACATAATGACGGTTTGTTTACATAACAGTTATTTCTGCGATAAAATTACCAAGACTGTATTTAAATTGTCTATTTTGAATGACTTTGATAGTTTGTGTGAAACGAACATAAGTTTATTGTTACTTTCTTTTTACAAACACATCGTACCTAATATCTAGGTACATACGTCTCTAAGAGAAAAATTAAAAATTTATGGACATAAGAAATTTGAAAGCACCGAATCATAAATGTTTTGTTTTGAATCATAATAAATGGTTATCAATAAATATGCTATCCACAGGAGCTATATTAGAATTCAATAAGATTCATGCGTAGGCAATAATTCCTACCTATAGAAGGAGATTCAGATGCTGCATTGAGATAGCTGACTGTAATCTGATGTCAGAGATATTGCAAACTGTTTTTGCAAATCTCAATGTTAAAAAGCTTTAGTAATTGCATTTTCGAATTGCTTGTACCTTATTAAAAGAATGTCAGTGTCAATGTAAAACGATTTCGATGTGCTTAGAATTTGTACCCTAGGAAAGATGTCTGGAAGCTTTCGCCATTTTTGAAGGAGCTAGTGGCTCTTCTATTTTATTTACTTTTCTCGTGTTTTACTAGGTTTTATTATGTAATTTCGGTGGCATTTTACTAATGAAGCTTTGGATTACGTAACAGGAGATTTGGTAAATGGAATGGGGGAGTATTCAAGAAGATTTCTCATTTGACGAAAGTTTTCCGTTGGAGTTTTGAAATGACAAGCCACCGTTTTTTCAAAACCAAATTGACATGACTTGACTTGACATGACATGAATACTTATTTAAAACTTGACATTGGCAGATTATACTGTTAATCAGTTAGTTGCCATTAATAAAAAGAAGAAGAAGAAGAAAGATCTTCAACGTTATTGACACCGTTCAAAAGATAACGCATAATTTTTATATTTAATCTGTGGATTTTCCTACTGTGGATAAATCAGATATTTTAAATTTTCAGTATTCTGGTAGCATTCTTGGCACCAATATTTGTAACACACATCTTTTTATCGCAAAAGTTGTCGGTACAAATTGTATCATTTTAGAAAAGTATTTCAATGTAAAATATAATTCAATAAATATAATTTTATTTTATTTATTTATTTAAAATAGGCCTTTGTGGTTGTCCGGCAAACGACTCTTGCTGTTGGCCGGATGTTTCCCCTCCTTAACTGCAAGGTGGTTATTAAAACACGTCGCACAATGTAGAATGGACTATAAATTATTTAGATTATTATCTATGAAGCTGGTATTTTGTTCAAGATCAACGGTTTCAATACAATATTTTGTAAAATCAAATCGTTTACTTAACAATTACCTACTTACTCCTTTGGCGTAGCATCCCAAAGTGAGTCTAGGCCTCCGATACGAAAACTCGCCACTTTTGTCTGTTTAATGCAGATTCGACATTTGTGAAATCGAATTCGAATGAAAATAGAATAAGTATTTATTTATTTAGAACTTAGAGGCAAAAACACGACAGTAAAATTGGTACCTACCTACACGTGTAAATATAAATTTATTTCAAATTACACCACATTGAACCATACTAAGTACTGCAAAGACATTAATAATGCTAATTATAAAGGCATAACTAATTCCAATTAGCCCATAAAATAGCAAAAACAAAATTCAAAGAAAAATGAAATCGGTAGCGGTAACACGATGGGAACTGGATTAAATTGTCTATTATCAAATAGTTCACATTACAGAACAAACAACAATACGACTCTTAAAACGGTGCACTTTGCTGACATTATGAAACTAACACCAGAAAAACTCTCGTAACTTTAAACCTGACTTTCCTTCATTCGTGGCTTTGCACCGTTTGAAAAACTACAAACGAAAAATAAAAATCAAATGTATTTAAAAGCATCTCTTTATTTGTGGAAAATACACGTGAACATTCTATAATTTGTAATTGCACCTCCTGCAGTCGCGAAATCAACAAAATGGCGTCACAATGTAATGTCAGTTTTGACAGTTCTGATGTCACAACATAAAATCTAGATGTATCATAATAGAACCGAGTGAAAGGTTAAAATAAAAATGTATAAGTAAGCCCTTAGCGCTCATCCTAAATTATATTTACATAGTGTTGTAATAGAGATTATTTTGTATTGAGCATTGATTTGGAGTGGAAAAGAGACAACAGCAAAAGAGACGGAGAAAATACTTTAACCGCAGGCGCAAGTTTCATTGTTGTAGCAGTTAGTAGACACGGTTTGCTGTAATCTGGGATTATTAATTGTGTTGACAGCTAAATATAATATACGCTCATTTCAAGATTATGTTAATCACTTTACTGTATGCAGGTATATTAATAAACAAATAAAATAAAATAATGTAAGCAGAATAAGTTATTGACAGGTAATGTAAGTTCGTTTCGCTTAGTCAAGCTTTAAAAAATATAAAAAAAAATGTTTATTGCAGACCATTGATCCATAATATTTATTTCGCCTAACTCAAGTACTCGTAGTAGCAATTCTGCTATTCTATAGTTACTGTCTATCAACTTTACAAGACCTAGGTTAGTTCGTTTGAGGTAACAGCCAACTCTAGTGAAGGAGTTTTTAGGCCGCATTAAGACCTCCGTTATGGCTCAACAGAAATAGCCAGGACCGAAAATTAACGTACCCTCCGAAGCACTGAAGCGCTGAATTTCTATTGCCAGAAGCGGTCACACACTTTTATGACCGCACAGCACGGTGCTTTACTCCGATGATCTATCAAGAACGACCAAGCACGGGCGCTTGTATCTGCCACATTCCTACACTCAAACTCTAGATTGTTATTAGCAATCCTCAAAGCTATATTTTTCGCAAATTATGAGCCTGACCTATCTACTTACGTAGAATCTCATTAAAAATCAATTATAGAAAAAACAGAAACCCTACCAGCGGTAGTCAGGTGCCCCGAGCGGAACCTTGCTACCGGATGTAATCATCAACCCTATCACATTGATCCAGGGTTGCTTATCCCTTGGCAAATATCACGAAACCTAATACCAACCGTCAAATTTTATAAATCTTATTGTGGACTTTGTGCCGTGGATATAGAGTAGGAAATTGATTGTAAGGGATGAAATTATAAAGCCTGGGGGTTAGGTTTTAAATTACAGGCAAAGGATCAGAATGAAGAAGATGCTACTATTGAAATATAATGCTAAGTTAAGGGACTCTTTTCACGCGATCATATTATAAATGTAGGAGCGACATACATAAAATTACGAGCGATTACATAAAAAGTACGTGAGTGTCGTGGAACACTCCGTTGGTACGAAGCAAAGAGTACTTTTCTATACTGGGAATATAATAAATGAATTGTCAATTAAGTATCCAAAAACGCTCTTTCGTATTATCAATGTAACAATCTATGGACTGTGTCGCGGCTGCGCGTTTCGCACTGTGACGATTTGACATATACATGTGTCGTGACGGTAAAATGGAACAAAAATTTTTTTCCACCATGTCTTTTTTCTTCGATACCGTCCGAAAAGGAACTTGGTTCCAAAAATTATTAAATGTTTTTCTAGGTGCAGCGACAACTTTTTCTCTATCTTACAAGTAAGTTGTAGGTCAAGGTTGTAGACAGTAAAGTAAATTGAAATGGAGAAATACTTAATCTTGTAGATTCAGCAATTTTCTTAGGGCTGACTGTTGATTCCAAATTGCAGTGGGTACCTCACATTGAAAGACTTGCAGGTAGGCTTAGCTCCGCTGCATATGCAGTTCGTACAATTAGGAGTTTGGCTGATGAAGAGACAGCCAAGCTAGTATATTATAGTTACTTCCATAGTGTGATGTCATACGGTATCTTTCTCTGGGGTAAAGCAGCCTATATTCAAGATATTTTTGTTTTGCAAAAGCGGGCTGTCCGTGCGATTTACAATATGAAACCACGGGACTCGCTAAGACAACGTTTTAAAGAAATTAATATTCTAACAGTATTTTCACAATACATTTATGAAATCCTTTTGCACACTCATAAATATATAAATGACTTTAAGAAAAAAAGTGACGTGCATAGAATTAATACTAGAAATAAGGATAAACTTTGTGTGCCTGAATTTAGATTAGAAAAAGTGAAAGGTTCTTTCATGGGAAATACCGTACTCTTTTATAATAAACTTCCAGATAATGCCACTAAATTGCCTATTCGAAGATTTAAAAGTTACATAAAAATAATCTTATAAAGAAAGCGTACTATTCTATTGGTGATTATATTAATGATAAATTCGCGTGGCCTCATGTCGCTCTGCACCTCGACAGCTGATGTGTGCACAATGCCTTTGCTATCTTGCTTAGCTTCTTGAATTTTACTACTTTACTTTTAATTTTACAACTAAGTTAGTTAAGAAATTAGCCTAAGTTTAGATCTATGGATCACCTAAAAAAAGCTAGGCCCAAAACCGTGTTTGTTGCCCTGATTCTTCACGGTATTGGTCGCGAAGGAACAGGAGTAGAATCACCTAGTTTTAAGACGTTTCAAAGTGATCCCAGCGGTCCTACTGAATAAATGCTTTTTGACTTTGACTTTGACTTTGAATTCAATGATTTTACGGTCGCTTAAGCTTATTAAGCTCATACTTTTATGTGTTAGATTTAGACGCCGTTAACACGATATCATTCTGGCATACTATTCTTGCCTCTTGTTTCCAAAACTCAACTGCGCAAGGGCTAATATTCTGTGGCAAAAAGCAAGAAGGTATGAAGGTATCGTATCAATGGCGCCTCGACTTTGATCGCGTTATAACTATCTTATCCAACAACTATCATTGTAAACTGTTCACAAAATGATCAAAATCATAAAAATATGAAACCAAAACAGGTATGATGCTGTCGTTGTAGATTATCACTTTACGGTATACCTGGAAAAATGATCACAAAACTAAAAAAGTCTTAGTAATTCTTACTGGTAATCATTCAGTGGTCCTAGCGAAAAATACATTGATTTATTTAATACATTTTCACTTAATATCTCTCATCTGACCAAAGGAAAACTTCATTATAATCCACTTCTATTATAGCAATGCCTGTTGCTTCCATAGAGCTACGTGCTTTGTATGTTTACGAGCATTTGAGTCAGTTTGTGAAACTTCTATCTGCACTTTTATTTTATTGCTCATAGAATTAACAAGTTAAAATGGTTATAGAACTGAGATCAATACACATTGGTATAAAGTTTATAGAGTAGCGACCACGATTCTCACTTCATTCGAATGCATTTATTCGATAAAATTCGTTGAAAATGTGACGTATATAGGTACGAGTACAATGAAGAAACGTCGCTTTTTAAAATAAGAATTGATGTATCCAAATGATGTACGAATCGCTATCATCATCATACGTACAGCTTGTTGTTAGTTACCCACTGTTGGGCATGCCTCTTCGATCCAACGCCATTTTATTCGATCATGTGCCTTTTGCATCCAGTTTTTTACATGACCAGAACTCAATCACTAGAGTTGGCCACTGATTCATACGAACTTACATAAGGGATAGGGAGTCGGGTGGTGCGGGGTGGGGAGTGTCAATTCTATGCGTATTATTAGATTTCTCTGTATTTAGTCAGAATGTTTATTTTATGGGGCTATTCTCTATTTAGCAGATACATCACGATTTCAATAGGCCATTGCGTCGATGGCGCATATTCTGCATAGCGCTGAGCAACTAGCCGGTTGCTTAGAATGTAGCTGCAATCTTTTCGGAATGCTGTGCTATAATATCAATACATTTATAGCCACGTTAAAAATACTTACATTTATTTTATTAAAAACTGGTCATAAAATACTAAATGTCTTTTAGTTAGACTCAGATTCTAGGTCCTGTGAAAAAGTAGGGCACATTACCATTTTGCAGATGTCTACATTCTGTAGACATAAACATTTCATATGTAACAGGCTACATACAAGCTCATAAATCTTCAACTATTCCCAGAAATAAAAAATATCTATGACTAATAAATACTAACTGGTTTCCACACTGTTATCCTTCACCGTTTCAGAACTCTCGTAAATAATAATACCGTAAATATTGATGTCAGAAGAATATTCCTAACACAGGAATAGCGTGAGACCATGCTACCGTTGGATCTTACAAGGTTTAAGTCATAATAAAGTTAGGAAGAAACAGTGGTTCAACTTGTAGGCGGTCTCAAGTCAGTTATTTATGGTTATGCGAATACTTCGTAACATGTTATACTCGGGCCAAAGAACAAACTAGATACTTGTGTTAGAGCTACACGTTGTGAACTTGAGAGTCTGTAATAAGCAAGGGTGAATCCAAGGGGTAATGATCAATGATCATCCATAAACCGAAAAAATCTAAACAAATGAATCTAAGTATCATTCTACTTTATGCTATAAACTTATGGCGAAGCTGGGGGCGGAAGCTAGAGCTATAAGAAAACGATTATCTTATAACTGACTTTTATTAACGTTACATAGCCTAAATCAATGTTTGTCTTATTGTTTGTGCGTTTATGCACGGTAATCAGTAACGGCAAATAATTGAGTGGCATAGGCGTTGTTGGTTATCATGTGAGCAAAGTCGAAGGCGGGTCTGTAGTTAAAACTATTGCTAGTGCGGGAAACGTCTCGTTGTTGAAAGAAGGTAAGTCTTCATTCATTGAAGATTTATGTGAGCACTTGGGGCTGGGTTGAGAAACTCAACTTTACGACTTAATGCCTTCAGCGTTGTTGAACTGTGATATATACCTCAACTCTTTATTGTAACAATTGTTGAATAGGATACTTTTCATTTGTTTAAAAGAACATTGCTAGTGACTGAATTGGCCTCTTTGGGGTAGATCACATCAAGACCTTTGAAGTATCACAAGCAAATGAAATTAAAACTACTAATTATAAAAAAATGGGTTGGTATACTCCTACTAATTATAAATTCGAAAGTTTATGAGTGTATCTGACTGCTGTGACTGTTGTATGATGGCTCTCGCTTTTCGTTTTTCAATTTACTAAACTGCAATTCCAGCATTCATTAAGTTTCGCCACAGAACCACGTCCGTTTCATCATTTGTTTAATAGTTTTAATTTCAACATCATGAGCTTTATGGTAAAGAAATCACTTAAGTTTAGTTAGTACTTTCACTTTTATATTTATTCTTATATCCCCAAGGCACGGTAGATCTCCCAGATCAGGTCACTGAAGATTCCTTGAAGATGCATCCGATTGGCCTCTTCCATCTATTATAGATGATTTAGTTGGCGTCAGTTCGAACATTTTCGTTCATGGCTGAAAAGGCCTATACGGGAGTGGCAGCCACGACCACAATTTGTGCAAACAAATGATCCCAAGGATGTTGTAGGGTTTGCGGCTCGTTGGTGGCAAGTAGCCCTCTTTTGCACCAGCTGGGCAAGCCAAGCGTCGTGAGCGCGTATCGTGAGCGATTTTCGGTTTCGCTCTCCCAGTTAGAGTACTTGATTTTAAAAGATATCGTATCATGTTTTACGCTGTCCTTAAAACGCAATATAGGTCGGTCGATAGGTTTTTTAGCGTCGGCTATTTCTGCCAGTAGTGTTTGTCTTAGCAAACGAGATGAATCCATGCGATGGACATGTCCAAGCCAACGCGTGTTTTTGCATTAGCATGGCCATGATGCTTGGTAGCTTAGACTGCGTAGACAGCGCATGTGGAAATTGTTGAGCCTGAAGATGCAGAAGAAGCACTTAAAATACATGTTGGACACCATGCTAACGGGTTGTAACTTGCCTTGTAGAATAATTCGTCACGTTGTTTTCCTTCAATTGGAGCTTGCTTCTGTAAAGAAATGTAGTTCAAGATAGTCCTTATAAACAACCTGTATAGATTTACTGCTATAATTAAACAGTATTTCATTACGTTTTTCATCGATATCATCGTTGCTGATACATACCACGAAGACATTCTTTAGATTTTATCAGATACTAGTTGCTTGCTCTGACTTCAACTGGGCTAGTATACGTCTATTGATAATATCTTTCAAATAATAAATATTTATTTTTACAAGAATTACCTACAGATGCAAATTCGTGCAATTCTTCTCTAAATCTCTTAAAACTCTTAAATCGCCATTTACACGATATCATTTTGGCATACCATTCTTGCTTCTTGCTTTATTAAACTCAATTGAGCAAGAGCTAATATTCTGTGGCAAGAAGCAAGAATGGTGTGCCAGAATGCTATCGTGTAAATGGCGATTTAGACACACTTTCGTATGCAATAATGTTTTCAATCAATGCGGGTTGTCCCTTAAAGAATTTAACCCTTTTATCCAATGATAAATGAAATTGAATGAGTAATTTCGGTAATACCTACATTCATAATATCTACCTACAAACTGAAAAACTTATCCTCTGTATATTTTGCAGAGATAAGACATTGATTTCATTAACGTATAATACATCATTCTGAGATATCATCAAAGCTGTAGGTACTATCACGAAGTCGAGAATTCCATACCTTGCGATGGTAACTGATGGATCCCATAATCCATTCCATCATGGAATGCGCGGCTCCCGAGTGAGACGTTTTTCGCATTTGCTGCGCGCGCGCAACCCGTAATTTATTATTAACGGCATTACAGGTTTAAGCTCGGTATTTGGACTAGATGAGACTCTTATACATATTTATTAGGATTTTGCATCTATTAACCTGCATTTGTGAGTAACGTAGAAGGCTTAGTTTATTCCGTGATTAATCTATGCAAAGTTTACTAAAGATTGTAATCTAAGTAGAGTATAGAGTCTAGAGTACCTAACTATTTTTATACTAGCTAAGTTATTTGTAAAACAGAATCACTTTTGGTATCAATAATTTTAAGTACTTATGTATATGTAATCTCTATGTTTGATCAGTGCTTAATATATATTTTGAAGGAATAAGTGATCCTGAGATACCCCCCTTTGATATTGTCAAAGTTAAATAATATCTCTATAATATTGATCACGTATATTCAAATCATGAACATCAGTTTTCTTTTAGTTTTACCTATGTAAAGTTATCTAGATATGCAGTAAAAGATGAAATCGAAACTACTAAGAAAATTTTAGAGAAACTTAAGGTTCAAATTCGCCTAATCTTCCGTTTAGAAAGTCACTGAGCAATTTGCTCCATCTAGGATCCTAAGCAGATATCAAGTCTATATCTCATTCCTTTAAGGGAACCCACAATTTTATAGAAACTGTGATTCCTTGAGTCTATTCCCTTCTATGGCGGCGCTAGACAAATGACAAGTTACCCCTTTTTGCTGTCCATTGTTAGGTTTATTGAAGACACTACCTGTTTTCCGCGACTTTGTCAGAAAAAAATGCCTGACTTAATTGTAAAGTACACTAAGCCGGCGAGCATGTATGAAGAATGGGGTTAAGAGCGTTTGTACCACAAACTCAATTTGACTAGTTCGCTATATGACCAAATCTCTATATGACTACATCATACACAATATTTTACTTAAATGAGAGTGAATGCGGCAAAAGCTGTGTGTCAGGATCAGTGGAGACTCCTCTGCCTACCCCTTAGGGAAAGAGGCGTGATTTTATGTATGTATGTATGTAAAGCTCATTTATTGTGTGGAGAAAATAAAATTTTATGCTATTATATTCTAAGCATGGATTTCAGAGTTGTTCATTGTAAAAACTGATCTGTATCTTCCGCGTAAGTATACGTCTATTACATGAATTCAAATATGTGTTTTTACGGCTTACAAGGAGATTAAAGAATAATATCGTAAAGAAGAGAAAACTTAATAAATGTGTATTAAATAAACATGAGGTGGCCATAAAATAGTGATAATTATCATATTGAGATAAATTATTGATTATAAATGTTAATCGAAGTTGGAGTGGATTTTTTTTTGCGACCTTCGATGTTCATTTTTGTTTTGTAGTTGGAATAACGTAATATGATTCAGCTAGGTCATTGAAACGATGCAGAAAGAACCAGTACCTATCTATTTTTCACAAACATGATCCAGCCGTCGAAAACAAAATTAACATCTTGTAAAATAGAATTCCTACAAGCTGTCCTACCGTTATCGAGATTATGAATCACCTTATTAACTCAGTACACGGAGGCTTGCGTGCGCGCATGCAAAACTTACAAAAGTTCTGTTCCTATCTTTTTCACTCAGAGCAAGCTTACGTGCGAGAGAAAAGGATAGCGCATGTTTCCGAGGTTCGTTTTGTTTTAAGGTAGTTATGAACTTATTGTTTTAAGATTTTCGGTAGCGTGTTGGTCAGGTTTTGGTTTTTATATTGGTTTTAAGATTGGCGATATTCAAGAATTTATACATGAATACTGTGTTTTGTCCTCGCCGCCTTCTGAGAACCAAATTACATAAGATACGACATTGGTTTCCCAGAATTTTATTTAAATTCATGAAAACCAATTATTTTCGTCGAACTAAATACATATTTTAAACAGGCGTTAAAATTTTTTAAGGACCACAATTCACAAAAAAAAATTGTAACACACACCTCTGGTTATGTCACAAAATATTCACCACTCAAAATATTGTTTTCTTGTAAGTAAAAATAAAAGTAAAAAAAGGGATGGAAAGTGGACACAATATTGTTATTTATTTATTTATATTTGAGCTTTAAAGAACATCATCTTCCACACGTACCTGTCGTCGTTTTGGGTGGGACTTAACAAAATCTATATCAAATTTGCCAGAAAATTAGACAATTCAATAAAAACTGGAAGTTTTAAAATTTTCTAAAGTTTCTTTTTTATGAATTCAAATATAGAATAACGTCAGCCAGTTATCAAAAGCCAAGATGTATGCCAAGTTTAAATGCAATCTTATTCAATCCTACAAGTAGGTCAAGCTATTCCTACCCGTACATTTTTTTTCAATTTCTTTATCAGCGCCTTTGCTGAGATTTGCATACTCAAGCTCACGTGTGGCAATGAAAGTTCCATTGTCGTTGAAATCGAAAGCTATAATTGAATTATTATAAGCTGGGATTGAATCACGTTTGCATCAAATGGCTATCTTTATTGCGCGGGAAATAGACAAGATGGCGGACGTTTCTGTTGATTGAATGTTTTGATTTCTTGTGCGGTTATTTTCTTTTTCAATTATTGATTTAAAATATCTAATCTTTGTTACTAGATTGTCGTTCATTGACTAGAATCTAATTTATTTAGGCATTTATTTATTCATAATGCGAATATAATATCTACCAATTACTGTGTAGGTTATATGATTTCGTTTTATTGCCAAAATTATGATCTCAAAAATAATTCTGTTCAGAATAGTTAAAATAACGGTAAAACCACTGAACTATGGCAGCCACAAATTACAAAGAAGCTTGCCGAATCCATAATTTTGAATCCATGGAAATTAAGAATTCGTGAAGCGGTCGATCTTAAAATTAACCTTCTACAACTTTTTCTCAGGAAATTCACAGTGACTAATGTTTTAAAGTAAATTGGAGTATGGATTAGTCATGGATTTCTTGTGGGCCATTAAATTAAAACTACGATGCAACCAATTACGTTAAAAGAGTCTGTATCGGGAGTGGCTATTTTTGATGGTTTTTTTTCTACAAGGACTCCCCTTTTTACAACTACTATAGGGTTAGATGTCAAAAATAAAGTTTTCTTAGCCTTCCGGTAACAAAGACAGCGATTTATAACAATTGCGTTCCATTATCGTTTGTTGGTCGACTGCGCCGAGTTTCACAAATTGGTCTAATCACAATGTTCTGCTCAAGCGACTCCACCCAGGAGCACCGTTGTAACGCTACGCTTTCATATTTTAATATTAAATAATAATTGCGTTAAAAACACAAAAAAGACGACTCAATATTGAAATCTATAACAAACATCCATTCAAACTTTGGCATTACATTATTAGTTAGTAGAACTTACTCAATTGAGACCTACGGTCGTGTAAATAAGCCTGAAATTTAGAGAGAAAAAAAAGATAATTTGATGACATCATTAACCTCAATTTGCACATTATTCGTCAGTGACTTTTCGCTCTACGGCGGTATATTTAGTTCTTTCACGATAAATATAAAAATATTTATCGTTTTCAAGACCAGTAAGTAATAAATGAACCGGCTTTAATTAGTTACTTGCGACAGGCGTAAATCTTTAAACCATAGCTGTTGAAGTACTTTATCGACAGCCATAAACGTGAGAGTTACGCTTCTCGAAAACCAGTAGTCAAATCAGCCGGGTTGGCTTAGTGGGCCGAGACATTTAATCCGAAGGTTTTTAAGCTACCGTGCACTAAATTGATCAAAAAGTAAGTTCGTGTGAGATAATATAAAATAAATAATAAATTTCTTTTCCGAAAATGTATAAGTAAATATGAATAATATGAGCTCTAAGCTGTAAAAAAAACCAGTTAGCATTCTAGTGTCGAAGTGCTTGCAACCTGTCACGTATGGTGTGCCCACCATTATTTAACATTATATTTTTCAATAAATTCTACTAACTAATTAAAAACATAGCGAAAACTTAAGCCTATTACTGTATAGTCGTAAAAGCATATTTTATTTCGAGCCGTAAACTTTTTGATTGCGCAGACGCACCTGCAAACCGGTCGTCAAAATCTTCACTGATATTATTGATACTTTTGATATTGCTACATAATGCATACAATGTTTAGAAGCCATCGAAAGACTACTGCTGGTAGCAAGTTGGTGAGATACTGTTTATCGTAAAAGTATTATAAGGCTACAAAAACCAAGTGGAATGGTTAGTAAATATTATATCTCATGAGGCATAGAGAACGGGTGATAAGCAGGTCAATTTTGTATGATTTTGATCAATAGCATGTGTCCCTTTGATTCCACGTTAACGTTATGAAGCTTAGGTTAATTAAACTTAAAAAAAAATGCAATCAAATATTCAAATCATCTTCCACAAAATAACTTGAAATATGCTCTAACAGTGAACAGTGAAAACACCAAACAAAATGTCGGCCACAGCGACCCGACAAGTGAAGTCCTCAAACTCGGCAAACATACTGATGTGCAAACAATGGTGGAAGGTGTGCTGGATGTACGGCGACCAGGAGAAATACTACCGACAGCTCTACGGGAGACGGAAACTCAACAACAACACCAGCTTCTTCAACTTAGACAATGATATCAAACGACCAGGCGCACAAATAACAGAACTAACAGACGATTTCTTCGAAAACAACAACATACAAAACATAGAACCGGCCCCCGATGAAGCTCAAAGCTTCGGCGTCGAAACAGAACCTATCTATAACTTTGATTACCAAAACACATGGCAAAGAGACCAAAGACGACAACCCATCCAGAACTATGATGAATACGTCAATACCACAGAGCTAGATAAAATATTACTAAGTACTGATAGCATTAGGAGTATGATTGAAAACGGTCTACCTCTGAACGAAGAAGTGATTGATTCTAAAGAAGAGGTCATAAAAAAAGGCGATGTTATTGGGAAAAACTCTAAACTTATCAGCAAAACAAAAAAAGGAGCGATTATTACTGAAGAAACGGAGATATCTACGGATTTCAGGACACAGGCGAATCTGAAGTTTCAAAGGTCTACGGTAAAGACTGCTCCGAACAGGAGGAAAGAAGTTCTTCAGCCTGTGAAGGAGGACAGAGTGCTGAAGGATTGCTTGAGGACGCGGTGCCTCGGAGACCAGCTGACGACCACCACGACCACGCTGGTGACCGTCGCGCAGAACACCATTACGTCATGCAATGAGTGAGTATTTCTGTCTCTTCTCTTCCACAGTTGAGCTTTCGCCTGTACCTATCTAATTGTTTGTTTTTTTTTTATTAAATATAGCAAGCATTTGACCTCCCTCCTTGACTTTTTTTTGCGTTATGCCAATTTCAAGTCTTGGATGGTTTACATTTCAGGTTGAATGATCCTAGTGTGTTTTCTAGGTAGAGAAAATTGATTGAATTGGCAATATTATACAATAGAAAGTACTTAGTTAAGTACTTTAGTATGATCTGTTACGGGGGAATAGATTTATTTTGTTGTAACTTAAAGTACACACTAGTAATAATTTTGAAAAGATCAGCGTGAAATTGATTGGAAACTATTAAGAGTCTCGCTCCAGTCGCAGTCGAGGCGTCAGCTTGAGTTACGACTATGAATATGAATCGCCCTTAGAATGTTGAAGTAGCCTTAGGCTATGAATAATGGCCACCTTGCAGTATTTATTGACAGCTAATTAACGTGGTACGACTTATTCAAAGTTAAAAATAGAGGCTCCAAACTGACTTTGATTTTAGTAAATATAGCCAATAGCCATTATAAATATAGCTAACCAAGTTATTTGTAATGACACCAATTCACTTTTCTACTAGAAAAACTTGAATTTATTGTTTAAATGCCAAAAATGTGTATCTAATAATAGGCCTTTACTATAAGGTGCTTTTACTTGCAGCGTGAGGAGTCAGACATTCAAAGTGATTAAGGCCGGGACATTGTTTGTAATGGAATAGGCTTACAAAGCTCCAATTTACATAGCCATTTTTTTTTTCTTTCAAATTTTCTTTAAAATTATCCAATTGGTGCCTTTAAAATGTTCAAGACGTCTTCTCCCAAGAATGTAATACAAACAGTGAAATGGCAACTGTTTGAGAACATCGAATTGTTCACTGAATGAGACGTCAATTGACTTCCTAGCAATTTTGTTGTGAGTGCGCATGGAAAGTTAGCACGAGTCATGATTGTGCTTGTGATTAGCAAATTTAATGTTTTAGCCCGTCTGACTGTATAACAACTACCTACATAATTTGACAAACAAATTAATTTAATGTTTTCTCAGTTATGACATTAAAATCACTATTAGTTATATAATTTAAGTCTTATCTCATGGGAAAATTGAAGATATTTATATTTTTTCTAAGTGTGATATTTCGAAAGGTACAAAACAGAAAATAATCTATTTTTAACCGACTTCAAAAAAAGGAGGAGGTTATATGTTCGGCTGTATGTATGTTTTTTTTTTTATGTATATTCACCGATATTTCCGTCAGTTGTGGACCGATTTCCAAAATTTTTTTTTGTTTGAAAGGGTATACTCTATAGTGGTCCCATATTAATTTTATTCCTGAGGGATTAATAGTTTTCCCGTAAAACTAAAACAATCACTTAACTTTAAGAAAATTGTGGCTCGATTTCCAAAATTTTTTTTTTGTTAGAAAGAGGTATACTCTCAAGGTGGCGCCATATATTTTTTTTTCCTGAGGGATTGACAGTTTTCCTGTAACATTCAAAAAACCTCATTCTCACTACACAACACACCCTGACTCACAATCTGAGTCAAACATTAAATAGTTTGAAAGGGTATTACACCCGAGGTAGTCCAAAATATTTTCTTTTCCTTATGGATTGATAGTTTTCCCCCTTGCTGAACTCCGGTGTGTCTTTTAGTAGGTCTGCCCATGACTTCTCTTATCCTTTCCTACTTAAGCTACGATAAGCAAAGTCTTAATGTACTCTTAGCTTACTATATTATTTACACATACACTTTTATTTACACAGTATTTATTTACTTACACTAAAAAGTGAAAAATAAAAATTTTTGAAAAAAAAATTGAACCGACTTCACAGAACACAAACAGAAGAACCTTCTACACACTAAAAAGAGAATAATAAGAATATAATTTGAAGTCGGTGCCAAGTGAATACGATTAAGTACCTATCAAAAAAAGAAATCGAGCGATAGCGTACCAGGATACAATTTTGCACCCAAGTTCTTTTGAATTTCTTAGATGTAAATGAATAGTTGGCACCGACTTCAAATTATATTCTTATTTTTCTCTTTTTAGTGTGTAGAAGGTTCATCTGTTTGTGTTCTGTGAAGTCGGTTCAATTTTTTTTTCAAAAATTTTTTTACTAAGACAAACAATGCAAGCATTCGGCACTACAAACCGGGACATTTTGACTTCTGCAGTACGTAAAAATTTACAAGCAGTATGTCAAAATAGTATCTATAATTAGGTATCGTAGAACCTTGCTTTTATATCTAAAAAACAAATAAAATGTCGGTTCAGATAGTACCTATAACTGGTGCTAGCTCCCAACGTTGGGATTGTATTGGCCATTGTTGCGACGTCAGTGCCAATAATAATATAGCGAGGAATTTCGCTTGCGGTCTGATTGGTCGAGTGCAAGATAGAAGCGGAATCCCAAGTTTAAAAACATGTCTATTTAAAAAAAGAATTATAAATCTACCATACTAGATGTTATAATTTTTGCCTACCTAAGTACCTATATTCATTAGTTTATGAACTCTACTCGTACAATTTGCTACATAAACTCTTTAGGCTGTGTTGAATGTATGGGGTTCTTCAATAACCAAAACGTATATTTTGATAACTTAGCTATATATTCAGCCTTTTACAATGATAAACTTATAATATAAATGAAAGACGTGACGACGGATGGTTTTGTTGAGAGAGAGATTTTTTTTTGAGTTGACAGCCGCCTTGGCGTTTTTTACTTCGTTCGGAAACGTCACCGGCGCGTGCGTTCGGAAATTGTTGTTTGGTGGCCCAAACAGGCTGACTAAAGAACAACGGGAAATGAAAATTCACTAGAAAAGCTCCATGAATCGTAAAAGACAATAAGTGAAAACACCTAGCAGAAGACAGATCTCTACTGACAACTTGCAACACAGATTCCATCAAAATGTGTAGTCGGACAGTACCTACCTACCCAATGGATTTAAACAATTTACTAAATTAATTAAATTAATTAAACTTACTTACTTGTTTTACTAAATTATAATAATTTGTATAATATAAGTACTAAAACTTATTTAATTTGAAACTCGTGTGGTCACGGTCAGAGTGAGTCAGAGAGTCAGACTAGTGTGTCAGTGTACCTACTACACGATGAAAGCTAAGGTAGATGCAAATAACTTTTACTTAGTATTTTGGTTTAAATTTTTAGTTCAACATTGACCCGAAAACATCGGGACGTACTTGGGTACTTGAATGAATTAGGCGGTGCCATTATACAAACTATTCTACCGAAGAAATCAATGACCCATCCCGTCATAAAAGTCTTTTGAAACGTTTCTACCTAATCTAGCTAATCAGTAATCAATAAAACTAGATGCTATCTACGAAATTTACTACATAAAAGGTTTTATAATGGGAAGTGCTTTATAAAATTAATTCAAGTAATTTAAACTGCAGAACACGGTGACTTTGAGCGGAAAAAAGTAAAAAAATACAATATGACGTCGAGCAGACATGATGGTATCTTCGTAACTTCGGCTACCGTTTACAGGCAAACGCGGAGCGTGCATTCTACCAAGATTGATCGATCGATTCATTCGGATTTTTGATATTTTTTCTGCGATATTTTCTGTGATATTCACCGCGTATTGACTTAATGATTGTAGCTCGTAATGTTGACAATAAAGCTTGCAATTTAATGTTAAAGCGACAACTCAATTAAACAACTTTTGAATACTGATCCATGCCTGGCACGTTTCCTTTAATTAAATCATGCAGAGTTCTTTCCATAGCAAAGCAATTCTTTTTTACCGTACTGTATGTATTAAACCTTTCTTGAATAATTGACGCCATTCTCACTTTCTTTTATTGATTAGATTATTTGTAAGTATCTGGAATGTGTCAAAATGGCCGTCATTTGACGTAAATCTTGAGCGAACTCTCACCCGCTGCGGGGGGCATGGCATGGTACAAACAGTTTTTATTTCGAATAATAATGAGACACACACTTTATGAGCAAAACAACATATTTTAAGCACGCAGAGAGGCCATTAAATTGTTTTCAATTTGTTAGGTAATAAGGTGCCAAGTGCCTTTCGTATAGCCGTAATTCATTATTATTTTTGATAATTACGTATATTTTTTATCCTCAACCAATCTAAGCTAATCATAAGACAAGCTATCAGTTCTCTCAACTTAGAAAAGCCAATAATGTCAGCTGATTGATGATCGGCCAATTTCTCCCGCTCTCTGAGTGCTGGTGACCCTGGTGATATCGAATGATTAAAAACGATAGTTTTTGGAAAGAGATCAAGGCATTTGAAGACGTGATTTTGATAAAATGACAGCCTTTTCACTCATAGCATCAAAACTCTTCATAGAACTCTATTCTATAGATAATAATTCAAACAAACAGCATATGTAAGTACCTATAGTAGATAAGTCAAGCACAGGAGCATGGGCCATGTAATTTCATCAACAGTCTCACAAAGAACTTTTTTTTTGCCCCAAACTAAGCAAAGCTTGTATTATGGGAACCAGATAACTGATACACTACTTATATACTTTTTGTTTGAAAATACATACATATACATATTATACATAGAAACACCCAGACCCGACAAATCTGTATCTGTAGGTCATACAAACATTTGTCCCGCGGCGGGGATCGAACCTGCAACCTTCTGCGTCTCAGGCGGACCTTCGCCCACTGCGCCACAGAGGTCGTCCAACTTCTTCGAACGAATCACCATAGTCCTTATATCAACTAATTAGCTACATTCAGCTCAGTAGATCAGCACACAAGTACCAGGGCACCATGAAAGTACAGGAGCTTAGCTTCACACGTACATTATCAATTGGTAATCTAAATGAACCCGCCGGTCGCCCCACTTATAGAGAAAATGAAGAAAGCTCGCTCGATTAAGTGCTGTGATAAATCGAGTGGATGTCCCAGCGGGGATTAACAGATATTGTAATACGTGACTTATTAACCCTACAAAAAAGGTTTAATACCTTTAAGGTGAGTTGTTTTGCTTGTACATCTGAAAGAATGTATACCGTGTCTGGGAGTAGGTACACAAGGGATACAGGTTGTGGTCATAATTATTGTGTGTGTATGTTTATTTTGTCTGTTTGTCATTCAGAAAAAGTTTTTAAATACAGTTTATGTCGAAATGGTACGATAAGTTTAGGTACGGTCAGTGTCACTAACTGGTAACCCCCCTGCAGTTCAAACTAAAGCGCTCGTGGTCGTGCTTGCTTAGCCGTTCTTGATAGATCGTCGAAGTTAAGCAACGTTCGAAACGGTCTGTAAGTGGATGGATGACCGCCAGGGGTATTTACATCTGAGCGATTCCGTGCTTCGGAGGGCATGTTTAATTGTCGGTCACGGTTATTTAAGTCGTTAAGCCATGACAGAGAGACAAGGCGGCCTAAAGACTCCGTCACCAGAGTGACGAGAGAGAGAGTCCGTCATACGAACTTACTTTTTTGAGTTCAAACTGCCATATACCATACTGGGTTACCGATTGGTGACGTTGACTGTACGGTTTAAGAAATCGTGACTTTCAAACTTCACAACTACCCTTCGATCTAACTACCTAATTAAACTTTTATTTGTGCAAGAAAAGTATAAGAAATGAACTTCTGCTGACACTTTTCTATAAATTAATTGTATCCCTTCAATCCATGTTTATTGGTCCCGTGATCTCGCGCAATAACTCAAAAGCGTACAAATGCGCACACGCAATGTGAAAATTGGAAATGCAAGTCGATTAATTGCATGGGGCTTAGAGGATTCAGCTTTCACACTTGATATTGCACTCTCGTGACTTGGCATAGAGGCGAAAATTCAGTGATGGGATTCATGGTATTCTGTTAATTGATTTCTGTGCACAGATACCTGAAGACAGTTGGTTTATTACAACTTAGAGCTCTACGTCTCTAGATTTAAATAATTATAGAGTTGTTTTAACAATTTTTGTATGGCCTACCGCCAGAATCTAGAAGCTCTGTTAAACCTGAACACCAATTTTATAACCTAGGTTCACAAACAATAAAGAAATTTGAATTTGAAAATTTGAATTTGAAAAAACAGTTGCTAGTCTAGCAGCCACCGAATTGCTATCTGCCATCAAAATATTCTTTAGATTTATTTTTAACCATAGTTAAAACGAATTTTGTTTAAAATTGTAGATTTTCTTTAAGAGCTTTTTTTAAAAATGAAATTAATGAAATTTATTTGCACGAACACAATGTCTGTCAGTTTGTACGAGTGCCTGTGGCTGGTAGTAGCCATCTTAATATGGACTGTGAAAAGATAACGATTAAAGATTGATTTGAAAACAGATTTCATTTTGCAGATTAGATTCTAAGATCATTTTAGCAACTATCTATGAATAAATGCATCTGACCAACCCTATGGACCATCTGCAAATAGGGTCTTGAAGATTTGAGAGAATGTGTACCGCGTTTTGGGTATAATTATAGTTGATATTGTGTTTCATTTTAGATTTCAAAATAATTTAAACTTTTCCCACAAAACAAAATCTTGAATAATAAAATTGTTAAGTAACAAATATGTTCGTTGGTCTATCTAAAACTATGCAAGCTACCTGATTGTTTATTGTGACTATGAAAACAACGTTACACTGGTCATTTTATATACATGTACATATTCTATGTGTGACCATAAATAAAACATATTTTCCAAGTCAACAATTCAACCATAACTACTGTCCACCGCGTTATGAATTTCAAGTGTTTATTCACACATTTCTCTTTTCCATCCTGCTCTAACGCTCTAAGATAGAGAGACGAGAAAGAGACAACGCTATGTCAAATTTCTCGGTAGCCCGCGATGTCGTAGAATAGAGTTGTACTTTTAGCTCAGAAGATAAATATTTCTTTTAAAGCTACCACTTCAATGGCTAAAATTATAGACAACCTCTGTAGCGCAGTGGGCGAAGGCTCGCCTGCGTCGCAAAAGTTTGAGGGTTCGATCCCCGCGGTGGGTCCAATGTTTGTATGATCTATAAATATTTGTCTCGGATCTGGGTGTTTCTATGTATAATATGTATGTATTTACAAACGAAAAGTATATAAGTAGTATATCAGTCATCTAGTACTTACCCATAACACAAGCTCTGCTTACTTGGGGGCTAGATGATGCTGAGTGAAAAGTCCAGCATTATTTATTTATTTATTATTTATTTATTTATATAACTTTTGATTTGATAAACGAAACTGGTTATAGACTTTTATTTCTGGCATATAATTACATACATACATACATATCTATGTATGTCATCTATGTCAATTCATGAATTTGCTATCCTCGGAGGAATACCTCTTCGAACTCGCAAAAAATAACCCTAGTCCCACCAATTTAAAGCTCGTTATCGAATAAAAGTAACAGAGAAGTGTTGCAGCCCGCTAATAGTCTGTACAAGAGATGTTTACACTGCTCTTGTCGACCGTCGCTTCGCTTGCATGGCTTGAAGCTGGAGAAAGCGAATGTTCTTCGTGGCTATATTCTTGGCAGTCGCTGTTATTGTAAAAGGTGGTCTCGTGTCTTTAAAATTTTAAAAACCTAGATACTTAAAGCAAAAAATATGAATGAAAATAGATGTCATGTTTTTTATTTTATTGTTTTGTGATTGTCATCGGGAAAGGACATTAAGTAACTCAAAATGTGATAAGTACCTAGGTACTTTTCTGATTAGGTTAAATTTGTTGGATGATGCTGATTACGTTTTCATAGTTGACGTCCTCGGTAGGCGTAGCAGCGTGTGCTCGGTTGAGTTGAGACGCAAGAGGTGTGTGTTCGATTCTCTAGGACAAAATATCTGTATGACCTGCGGGTATATCTTATGCCCTGTATCGTGGACAAAAGATAATAAGTATTTTTTCCACGATACAGGGCAGCTAAGTTTGGGGTCAGGCCTTTGGTCTAAGTAGGCATGTGACTTTTAGGTTTCATTTTGAATTTTACAGAAATTCCCTAACATATTAAGTGTAGCTAATAATAATTTAAAAGTATTGTAAAGGACCTGATTCCTTTGTTTATTATCTAATAAGTTATTTATGCGATAAGACGCGTGACGCAGCAAGTGCTGCGCCACAACGGGCATGGTGCCACTGAAAACCAGCGCTCCAAAGCTGTTGGAGCAAATGCTGAGGGGTAGCCGTATTTTCACCCACATAAAATAATGTAGATTTAAGTCCCTATTGTAACTGTACGAGTATATGGTGTGGAGGAAATAAAACTTTATTATTCTTATATTCCCACCTAACATTGGTTCTCGAAGCCACACCCGTTAAATTGCCAATAAGATCTTTACCAGCATTTTCAATTACCCTGAGTGGATTGTTTCTATCTATAGAACCTATAGATAACAATAATTAGTTGCATGTTAGGGCGTGCACACACGGGCTTGCACGTCGCAGTCTCATTAAACGCGCTAATGAGTACCAGCCTTTACTTCAGCCATGGATACGTAGAAAGGTACCTACCTATAGTGAGGAGCGTCTTATGTAAAAAATAATCAATGAAGCTTGCTTATCTAGAATAAATAAACTGAAACAGGTGATGAATGAATCTGGTTCTTCTTCTTATCATGTCACCAGTTCTTTCGAGCCAGTGTGGTGAAAGGATTTGAAGTGCGCCTCAAAGATGGTGGTTACTTTACGACCTGCCTTAGCCAACAATACTTCAGTAATTTCTGACAAATTGTAAAATTGAAATATGATGTAAAAATCTAAATGCCCAGTTGTTTCTTCAAGATGCGAGGCTATCCTGACAAAATCAACAAAATAGCTGCATCTCATATCTTTTTCAACTTAAAGCTAGTTTATTTAGTCCGGTCCCACTCGAAGCGTGCGTCTCCGTTTAAGGAGCAAGCGATAATTAGTTGAGTAGCTGTTTGGGCCAGCTTAAGGTTTATAAAGGGGAGTATTTTGTTGGGAAACGCAGCGATTCTATGAAATTTTTGTCGAAAAAAAAAGTCTGATCTTAGCAGAGAGGTTCGCAAACATTATCAAACATGATAACGTACTTAAATAAATATAAAATAAATAATGCTGGACTTTTCACACAGCATCATCTAGCCCCAAAGTAAGCAGAGCTTGTGTTATGGGTACTAGATGACTGATATACTACTTATATACTTTTTGTTTGTAAATACATACATATTATACATAGAAACACCCAGACCCGAGACAAATATTTGTAGATCATACAAACATTGGTCCCGCCGCGGGGATCGAACCCGCAACCTTTTGCGTCGCAGGCGGGCCTTCGCCCACCGCGCTACAGAGGTCGTCACTTACCTAAACTATCATGACAGTCAAGATACAAGTACTAGGAAGTCAGAAAGCCATCTTCATTTCAACTTAACTATTTATTTTATAAAATAAATGGCTTTCGGGTAAAGAACAGGTACTGTTCTAAGTGTCGTTGTTAACGCAACTAATTTGTAATATCCAAGAGTGTTTAGATCATTATACTAAATTCTTCTTACCGTGTCACCAGTTCTTTCGAACCAGTGTGGTGAAAGGATTTTAAGTGCGTCTCAAAGAGGCTCCTTTCGTGCACTTGACAAATATTTTTGAACTTTTTAGGTTCTACGACATGCCTGTTTCCTCACGATGTTTTCCTTCACCGTTTCAGAGTACTGGCGTATTCATAGCGTATTCATGACGTATTCGTAGTGCACACACATTTTTCGACATAAAACCTCATTGGTGCACGACTGAGATTGAACCCGATCGGAAGGCTCACTCGACCACGTGTGCTCTTCTGTACTAAATTGTAAAATATTGTGCCACGCGCTTGACACACACACCAACATACACTTCGCCCAATGAATCTAGGCATTCGTGAAGTTAGCCGTTTGTCTGCGCAGTTACCGCTTTTTCATACAAAATTGTGTTCTGAGCAGACAAACGGCTAACTTCACGAATGCCTAGATCCGTTGGAAGAACTGTACATTTATTTAGCACTGAAAAATCACAACCTCATAAACATTTATGGAAAGCAACACTTTTATTATTCGCAATCAACGCGAAAAAGTGTTTAGTGGTCATAAAACGGCGGTAAAAATCACAATAACAATACGTATGTTTACAGCACATTCGGAATTTTTAAATAATAGCCGCCGGCGATATGCTCTATTATATATAACTTGTTCAAAAGTTAAATATGCTCTTATTTTATAGCTCTCTTCTTCTTCTTGCTCGTGGCATTTTAGGGTTCTGTGTCTTAAGTAAAAAAGATGCAACCATTATAAAAACACGTTGTTGTCCTGATTTCTCAAATATGTAAGCACCTACTTATTTGGACATGCCTCTGACTAGGTACGCCTTTAGACATCTTCAAAGAATCCTATAAGATACGCCTCGGGGATACATTCGTGATCCTGTTCTCTGTGTTTTTTTGTCGAGTGGTTTCTGGCTGTCTTGAAATTTTACAAATAAATGAGTGATAATGCCCTGAAAAAACTAGCAGTCTTGTATATACACTTATGGCTGCGTATTATAAAAACGTAAAATCTTAGTTGAACCCCATGTTGACACATGTCAAAACAAAACTGTTACCACAAAAAAGCGTTCTATGTACGAGTATTTAAAGATCGTTTTTCTAGAGTCAGTTTTTAGTTAGACTTGCTAAACTCGGCTCATTTTCTTGTAATAAGCCCCATGTATTTTTTGTTTTGCCTTGGTCTACGCAAATGTAATATAAGTTTCAGATGAATTAAATTAGATTACGTAGATAAGTATAAGACATTTTTCTACAGAGACTAATATGTATGTATTTACAAACAAAAAAGTATATAAGTAGTTTATCAGTCATCTAGTACCCATAAAAAAAGCTCTGCTTACTTTGGGGCTAGATGATGCTGTGTGGAAAGTGCAGCATTATTTATTTATTTATTTTGTTTAGACTTCAAAGTAGGTTTAAAGTCCGGTTGGCATTAGAGAAACAAATATAGTAGACATTATTTCAGCTGCAAACGCAGTGAAAGCTAATTATCGAACATTGAATGGGGTACTAAATCAAACGGTATCTAACTCCATAGTACTCGAGTACTAATTGACGTACCGCGGACTTCTGTTCTATTGTCATTGATACATATCAGTTTAATTTTAATGAACTGCCAATCTTTTAATTTTGACTGAACTTATTTAGGACTGTGGTTCGATTTCCAGCCAGGACAAAATTTTGCGTGAAAAACGCCGTATTTGATCTGGGTTTAGGTGTTATAGGGTTTCTCTTGTACTTCTCAAAAGAAGATCTATACAATGACTTTAAGAACCTCATATACCTCACACATGTTACACACATACACCATACCTTCACATATCCTATACCTGTGAACCAGGATCTAGTTTTACGATTATCTTTAAAGATAATTTTAGTTTGTTACCTGTTTTTTTTTTATAATTTTAGTAAAAATCTAGTTTTTTTACTTAGTATTAACAGAAATGACAATGCCTACTATACATATTTTAATATTATATCATGTTTTATCAGACAAGAGCCAGTTTCTAGTACCAAATATTTTTTAAAGTTTTGAACTTCAGGGGTCTGATGGTACATGATAACTTGATAATTGATTGATTTGATTAGACTGGGAAATGCTATTAAATAAAAGAAGTGACTCGGAAGTGAGTTTGAAACTGAATTTAATGTAATAAAAAAAAAAATAAAAAAAAAAAAATACATACATAAAGCTGAACATATAACCTCCTCCTTTTTTTGAAGTCGGTTAAAAAATTACTTGCTATGCTCAATGCATTTAGTGCTGAATGTGCGGGTTGGCCCGTACAAAGCTCATTCGATCATCCTCAAGATTTTCAGGTTGTAGTCAGATAAAAAATTATACTTTATGGTCTGTGTAAGCAATTACTACGTATTATATTGCCACATTCGTATGGCATTTCATTAGTATCCCGTCTGAGGTAAAAGGCTGTTTTAAACAGAACATCTTATCTAGTCCGTCTATTATTAAACGGAGAAACATATAATTATGTGTTGCCATGTCTAAACATATTTTACATACAGTTATCCATAAAAGTTTAAACGGTACTGAACTGGAGTTAAATAAGAGCTTGGTCTTTTAATAGACACAGGCAGCTGCTCTTAAGTCGTTAGGGCATTTTAAACGTCAGTTTTAGAACTAAACCCCCTGTTGACCGAGTTGAGTTGTATCTTTTAGTGAGAAATTTTATAACAATACTTTATTTTTAAATGAAAAATACTCACAAAATTTCAGTATAATATTAGTACATTAAGAGAACTTCGTCTATTGTGAATCACTGTACTGTTTAGTTCATTGAGTATTTATGATTGATCAGCTAGGCCCCGAACCGTGTTATTGCCCTAGTTCGTCACGGTACTGTTAATTATATTGGTCGCAAAAAAACAGACGTTGAATCCCCTAGTTTATATATCAAAGTCAAAGTCAAAAGCATTTATTCAGTAGGACCGCTGGGATCACTTTGAAACGTCTTAAAACTAGGTGAATCTACTCCTGTTCCTTCTTTATCATATCTAATTTGTGATCCCAGACTGAAACTCGTATTTGGGGTGAATCGCAACTACTTACAATATTACATTTAATTCTTCAGTACGTGCAGGTACAGTGCGTACCTACATAGTAATAAACAAACTGGTGGTTTGACCTTGCTCGGTAACTGTCCGTGAAACTAATCTAGATTTACCTGTTTCACCACGAAACATCTATTTTGGCGGGCGTTGACTTACTTGTTGCGCAATTGACACAATCATAGCATAACTTAAATAATAATAAATAAATAAATAAATAATGCTGGACATGTCACACAGCATCATCTAGCCCCAAACTAAGCAAAGCTTGTACTATGGGAACCAGATAACTGATATACTACTACTTTTTGTTTGTAAATACATACATATTATACATAGAAACACCCAGACCCGAGACAAATATCTGTAGGTCATACAAACATTTGTCCCGCGGCGGGGATCGAACCCGCAACCTTCTGCGTCGCAGGCGGACTTTCGCCCACTGCGCCACAGAGGTCGTCAACTTGTTATTATAAATGCAAAAGTTTGGAATTCAAATTCAAATTCAAATCAGTTATTGCGAAATATGGTTAAAGGTCTTAAATAATTATAAAGGTATCACATATTTCACCAAAACATTGGCATGCAAATTATTTTTAATAATAAATTACACAAATTATGGATGTCAACAAAGATTATTAGGTATTTTTTTTTACAAGTATTCTTTTAATCAGAAATTCATGCATAAAATTAAATGTCAATTACCTATCTAAGCTAAAGTGAACTGATATACGACTTATTATTATTATGATTTAATAAGTATTTATTTAACTTTATTTGTTTCAGGTAAGTTGTCGGGTATGCTACTTTTGAAAAATGATTATCTCAAAACATATGGTAAGTCTGAGGTTGGTAATAAAGGAGAACATTCATTTTGGGCCCAAGTTCAGGTGCCAACAAAAAAATGTGTCAACACCATAGATAGAGTGAATACCTAGTATTTTTCACAATTATTCAACACAAGCTACATACACTATAATTCATCTGAGTTTCAACTATTCCTTCAGATTATTTACAAGTTCCAAAATGTGGTATTGCTTCTAATTTTGATTAAAAAATTTCTTAACAAAGCTTCAGTTAATAAGGCTCATTAATCTTCGTTGTACATTCATAGACAATTTCTTAATGATTAATGATTTTGGCTTCCGATTCACTTCCAATTATAAGAATATAATTACTTCGAGTAAATTGAATTTTTATTGCCTTATTATATAATTCAATTTACCTGTTCAAATTTGAACGAATAATTCAATCAATAGCAAAAAATAAGACTTGATAAGTCTTCGCTTCGAAATATTTTTATGAATTTAATAAGTTATTATTTCAATAAAGTTACAGTACGCACAACCAATCTTTAGCTCTCTGAAGTAGCTGCGCAGAACCCATTTTTGATGACGCCTAAAAGACGAAGACAGCGTTAGTATAGCTGCCTCGCTCACTCGCTTAGTTTGTTGCATCGCAGCTACTCGCGCAAACCTGCGCAATCGTTTAGTGCACCTAACTTCAGAGAGCTAAAGATCGGTTGTGCGTACTGTACCTACATACCTACTATATTTTTTTCTATAGTTTTAGCTAGCATCAATCTATATCGTAATAATTTTAAGTTTCGTCCATCCGGTAACATTAATCTAAGAAGATAAATAAGAAATAACCAGCCAAGCGTGAGTCTGTGCTCACGGGTTCCATATCACGTATCATTCAACAATGTTTGTGACATGTTTTATTAAAAATAACCCTTAAATGTGCAAAATGTATGAGAACTTAAGCCTAGTTCGGATTAGGATAGTATTTTAGTCGAGTATCGAGTAGTTTAGTGGTAAAAATTACATATTTACCTACTCGACTAAATGAGTTTGGTGTCCAGACACGTTTAGGTACCAAATTACTCGCTACTCGACTAAAATACTAGCTTAGTCCGAACTAGGCTTTATTGACGGGATCTAGTGAGCTACAATCTCGCTTTAAATAATTGTACCTACTTAGAATACTTACAAAATAAAAGAACAAAATACTAGGTACTTAGGTACACAAATTACGTTTAGTTTAATTATGTACTTATTAAAATAATACCTCTACCTACCTAAGTTTAGAATCATAGATAAGTAACTAAATAAAAGAAACGTCAAACCATTTTCCATAAAATAAAAAATAAAAGCAACTTGCAAACTCTATCAACATTTAACTCTGTAAGTACACTCGCGAGCTAACCTTTATTCGCAAAACGAAAAGTACAGTCGCACGCACAACGCAATAACCGCAATCGTATCAGCATTCTGTAATACTGTGCTAAGTGGTTATTACCGGAGCGAATGCACGCTGCGCGCGACGGTACACGCACGTCGCATACGGTCTCTCAATTGTAATAGGGCTGGTGCGATGGCTATTTTCCATTCATTTTGAAGCCTTAATGTTGGGCAATGAACTTTGTTTTAATATTGTTATTATTTTACGACCTCTGTGGCGCAGTGGGTGAAAGTCCGCCTGCGATGCAGAAGGTTGCGGGTTCGATCCCCACCGCGGGACAAATGTTTGTTATGACCTACAGATATTTGTCTCGGGTCTGTGTGTTTCTATGTATAATATGTATGTGTTTACAAACAAAAAAGTATATAAGTAGTTTATCAGTCATCTAGTACCCATAACACAAGCTCTGCTTACTTTGGGGCTCGATGATGCTGTGTGAAAAAGTCCAGCATTATTAAAAAAAAAAAATTAAGCTATGACGTCGCTTTTAAAATTTGACAAATTATAGGTGCTTTAGTAAGTAGGTAGATAGGTACTAAATAATATGTGTGTTTTAATGATAATCTCTTAGAAGGCCACAAAAAAGGACTTATAAAACCACATAAAGTTTTGCCGCCATGCCTACAATGTTTATTACATTTCTTGATTCAATAAAATTTTACACCTATAGCCTGATTGTATTTTAATGTTGTAAAATTTTATGTTAAGATCAATCGAAAATTAAAGTCGAATGCCGATTGCAATAATTTTATTAATAACCTTTACTTAAAACTACCTACTGAAAGTTAAATAGTTTGTTGATTTTAAAGAACTAGTTTTTACGCACATTAAAAATTTTATGATTAACGCCTAGCTGCGAGGGCAGCCCTAGGCGTGCGGGTGCAGTGGCCACGACATCGAAGCATTATATAGTTTTTTCTTCGTTTTTTATCGCAAACGTTTTGTTCAGCCGACCACCGGCTTATCTCAACACCAACGTTTTATAAGCACGCAGTTCGCTACTCCGATAGATGCAATCAGCACGCGGTGGGAATTTATAAATCTGTCAAGCTATTTCAAGAAACTAATGTAAAAAAAGTAATGTCATTTACAGGGAAAATATATTTTCACACACTCATGCTTGCACAAAAAAATGAAAGGAAAGCATTTCATGGTTTTTCACTTTTCATTATAATACTTTTACATGCGACTGTATTTTTTTGTATTGAGTTCATACAAAATGTTCCTACTGCGAAACAGAAAAAATGGTTTATGCCCACTGAGTTAATGTAAGTAGGTACATTTTAACTCAATGTTTATGCCCTTTTTATGTAACCCTTTTTCATATGTTAAGACTGTCATATCTCACTAAACAGTGTATTAAAAATAAATATCGGGAACATACTATGCCTAATGAATAATATTAAAATGTACTGTATGACACTATCTGACAAATCCGATATGGTGATTGAACAGTGGCAGTATGGACGGCCTAGTCAGTAGATTTATTAGTTATTTTATTAATATTAGGTACATACTTTGTCATTCAATATGGACACAACCTTTTTATAACTGAAAATCAAACAACAGTTAATATTTCTTTAAAAATATTTTGTTATATTTATTATAATTGCGAAAGAAGTTTTGAATGACGAATGATAGAGGGAATTGGAAGAGAAAAACACATATCATTTAAATTTGTAAACATTCGTGATTTGGTGTCATAATGATTATTTGATAACCCCGAAAATACGCGTTACAAAAAAAAATATACACATGTCACCGATATCAGTTAATGTAGTAGCCAACTCTGGTGACGGAGTTGTCATGGCTTAACGCCTTATAACAACGTGCCTTCCGAAGTTCGGAAGTGCTCAGTCGATAATGCCATTAGCTGTCACCCATACACTTACGGACCGCTCAGAACATTGCTTAACTTCGACGATCTACATAAGATCAAACAAAGTACACATTAACACAACACGCAGATAAAAAAAAAAAAAAAAAAATAGTCACTCTAGCAAACTAATATGCTGGTGACAACTATTTCTTCGATTATATTCTGCGTTATTACAAGAAACGAAGTTAGACCCGGCTCAACCCTGGTTCTTTAGGAACTAGACTTGTTGCACTATGGAGATAAAACTCGTTCTGTAATAACGTTTTGGTTTTGACTCAGGTTTAAACTGTACTTAGGCCAAAACCATAGATAAACTTCGTCTTGTAATAACGCAGATTATGTTTCTGTGGGTGGAATGACTGGAGATACTAGTTTTTGTCTTAATGAGAGATTTTATTAGTTACAATCACGTTACGATCCTTTTGAGAAAACTAATAGCTTTTATATTAGAAGTAATCTTTACCTCTCTCAAGCAAACTCATAAAATGAAATATAACGTTAGACTAGGTAAGTGAATTTTACACATTTGTTTTATAGCATTAGGTAAAAGTTTATTGATAGTGTACTATTAGAAGACTGATAGAAATGCATTAACATCGTAGTAAGTATTAATCAACTTTTAAAATCAAAGCGCTTTCATCAGCAAACAAATCGATGTCCTCTGTAGCGCAGTGGGCGAAGGCCCGTCTGCGACGCAAAAGGTTGCAGGTTCGTTCCCCGCGGCGGGACCAAGTTTGTATGATCTACAAATATTTGTCTCGGGTCTAGGTATAATATGTATGTATTTACAAACAAAAAGTATATTAAGTAGTATATCAGTCATGTAGTACCCATAACACGAGCTCTACTTACTTTGGGGCTAGATGATGCTGTGTGGAAAGTCCAGCATTATTTATTTATTTTATTTACTTTACAAGGGAGGATTATTCTAGAAATATAAAAGTCTTCAAATCGAACCTTGAAGATAGGAAGCTCTCTAAGATGTCCATTATTTATTTATTTCTGTTTATTTCATAAGTAGATAGGATATACAAGGTTGTTTGACATGACATTTGAGCTTGCGGAAGCTACTCACTCACAGATGATGATGCAGAAGGTAATCTTGCATCTTCATGGTTGTCGGCTTCATGGCTCGGTTGCATTCGCTTAGCTCGACTGATTCGTTATGATAACTATATGATTGCTTAATAAAGGCTTATCTGATGGCGAAAAGCTCACGGCTGAGTTGGCGAACAATAATACTGTGAAATATGTTTTGTGAATGAGGTATATTCGTTAAGAAGTGCAAAACAAAATCTTAACTTCCATAATACATTTTACATTAATTATACCAGGCAGGCATTCAAACTCACGAAAGTGGGATCATGGGCTTTTTTTTTTAATTTATTTGGTTCACAAATCGAAACAAACACTGTAACATGTTTAGACTTAACATAGATTATTAAACCTTGTTGGCCTCATTACAAAAAAATTAAACCTTAGTTGAACACCATGTTGACACATATCAAAATAAAACTGTTACCACAAAAAAGCGTTCTATGTACGAGTATTTAAAGATCGTTTTTCTAGAGTCAGTTTTTTAGTCAGTACTTCGCTAAACTCTGTTCATATTTTTAATATTGTAATAAGATTATTTGTAATAAGACGTTAGGTCTTTTAAAAACAGAGAACACAGCATGCATTACGTAAAACTTTAATTCCTCCTAACAATTTCATGCCCATACGTTTTACAAAAATCACATTCCACTGTGACTCATTTGATATCATCCCGATGAAAAATGATTCACGAATAAAACAGATATAACACCCAAGTAACAAAATGCCCAATGTCCATTTAGTCATCCCGAAATTAGTATTTATATCGAACATCGAAAACGAGTTTTTTTGCGAAAGACTACATGCCGAGGGTTATCGCTCTGATCTGTCGTCAGCGTAATGAGCCGGATTAAGCCTTCGAGGTATCATGTGAACTGAGTAAGGAAGCGAGCTGCGTGTGAGCGAAGCGATCTATTCGAATAAAGGATATAGTATTCGAAGTGCTCGCTTAGCATATTAACTTAAACTAATATTATAAAAGTTTGTAGGTTGTAGATGTGTCCGTATTTATAATAATTATTCCTTCATGTTGAAATGGTTGAACGTTGTCTAGAAATTAATCTTGAAAATGGTTATAGAATGAATACTTTTAGCTACAAATAATTTGAAAGAGCTACAATTTCTTTTACGACAGCATGGAAATAGCTTGAATACACCTGTTTTCACATCACGGTTTGTAAATTCTCGCTCGTAAATTGATAAACACTAAAATGTGTCTATGATTCAACCTAAATAGCTCGCTTCTCTCGCTTGCTCATGCGCGTACGCAGCCTTATTTGAGAACGCATCATGTAAAGGACTTTATGTCAGGACAGTAAACGTTTAGTGGCTCCAACAGTTTTATTGATCGCAAAGAGATCGAGATAAAGAAGTAATGTTCGGGTTCCGTTGTAATGTAACTTACAATTAGAATTTTGTATATCGTTTCCTTCCGCTGACTGAATAAATAAAATAAAAATAAAAAAGCCTTTATTTCCTAATAAGTTTTTTACAAAAAAAGTAAGATTAGTTTATTGTAGTGTTTATATTTATGTAAAAGTTTTTCAAGTATGTAATTAGTTTTTTGGAACAAAGTTCCTTTTTGGACGGTATCGAGGATGAGGGCTAGAAGAAAAATGTTACCGTCACGACATATCGCTGTCTCCGGGGAATAAAAGGATAACTGCAAAACAACTTTACAGGAGAAGCGAAAAACATGTTATCGTTGATAACGTCACAAATTGTACAAAATGTTTTTTTTTTTCAAGTCTCAAAAATTTCAGAATTGTCAAAAAAAAAACAAAGTTGAAACTTTGTTCCAACCGAGTGTTCCACGACACTCACTTACTTTTTATATATAAAAGACAAATATAATAAGTAAGTATTCTATTCCTTAGGAACCCCAATTTGGGTGAAGGCCTCCTCCAAAAATCTCCATTTGTCCATCCTGCGCAACTTGAGCCCGGAGTGAGAGCTGACTGTACTAATTAAACTGTATTAACTAAAACTAAGAATAAAACTTTATTATATATATATATATTCTTCTTCTTATTATGGTTTCTCACGAAAAGTCGAAGCGAAAAGTAGTCGAACAAGTAATTTTGTACGAGTAAGAGGCCAACTCTGGTGACGGAGTTTTTAGGTCGCTATATAGCTTAACGACTCTATAGCCATAACCGACAATTTAACGAGGAGTAATTAGACTTTTGTTTACAAAAAAAGCAAAGATTACAATAAACACAACAATAAAGATTACATACAAAAGATGGAAAAATTGTGTAAATGATTCATGATTGGTCTGTACCCGGGTTAAACCTCTGTTCCCCACACTAGGACTGAAAAGCCTGTTACTCAGTTATTTATTCACTTATAATACCACAAGAGCTTCAAAATTATCGGGTATTTCCCGATAGGTTCGTTGCAAACAAATGAAGGAGTCAAGTTTGAAGTTTTTCAGGTTAAAAAAGTTTTTTTAACCTGAAAAACTTCAAACGGTTTTGAAGCTCGTGTGGTATTCGGGGGATTATTTTTCCGTCCCAAATGTCGGCCAATAGAATTGCACCATGAGACGAAATGATGAAATGAATGAAATGGCAACAACCAGAGAAAATTTTCAAAATATTTTCAGTATAATACCATGTAGGTTGTACCACGTGACGTCGAATGGTGCAATTCTATTGGTCGATATTTGGGTCGGAAAAATAATCACAATAAATTATCATTACCTACAGATATTTTTAAATCTTATGCGATTAATAAGTCTGTATAGTAGGGTCACAGCGATTCGCCGTATACTCCCTCACATAAATTATAAAGTTGTAAATGACGATGACGTGTATAAGTTGAATGCAAATTATCATAAAGGCGCATACAAACATTTCCTGTCCGATTCCATTTGAATTTTGTTTAAAATAAAAGACAAAGCTACTTTCAAACTGTCGACCGCAACTTTCTAACCGACTCCACCAGAGCTCCAGACCACAATCTCGACCCGCATGTACCACTAGTAGAACAGGAGCCAGAGGCAATATTCTTACATCATATCCTTTTAGTAATGCTACACGACTTTATTTTCCTAGAAAGGTTTGATAAGTAGTATAAAAAAGACAAAAATATACATTAATTAAAAGGTAGCCAGAGCGTTAGATAAGTGGAGATACTTTTTGACAGAATAAATAAATAAATAAATAATGCTGGACTTTTCACACAGCATCATCTAGCCCCAAAGTAAGCTGAGCTTGTGTTATGAGTACTAGAATGACTGATAAACTACTAATAGAATAATAAGGAGGTATATAGTGCAAGCCAAATATTTCTACCTATCTACTTAGGTAAGTACCTATGATGCTATTGAATAGGTAAAGTACCTACTTTAAGATCTACATCCAGATTTTCTAAATAAATTAGCATTAGCATTACCTACCTAAAAAATATCATAATTTAAATGAATAATCAGGTTTTTTGCTGATGATATCTAAGGATAGGCAAAAAGCATGCGGCCAAGTAAAGAGGTCGCTAAGTATCAAACCACTATCAAAAGTTTTCACGTTATTAGCAGTTTTGTAATGACGTAAAGAGAGCAGTAACAACTGCTAGTTCTTGGTATATAGTACAAGCACTGTCACCCCGAGCATACATCACGTCTGTTCTCGTGTCGCGATTGCGCGCGACAGACTCGCAGTTCGCAGCGGTGGAAGTGGGCGTGGGCGTGGGACCAGTCCTCAAATTCGTTAATAAATTATGGAAAATGGTTGGTCAGTGGTATTTAGCTCAGTATTAGATACTGTTTAGTAGGCTATTATAGACATCGTCAAAATCTCGAAATATAAAAATAATGTCTGAAAGACCCAAATGGGATGCCAATTTAATAAACATTTGAAATCTTTTGTGGCCCAGTGGAAGCCTTCTGATCTTAAGGTCGTGGGTTCGAATTATCGTGCACAATGAGCCTTTCTATGCCAGTTGCGTAAATTGAAAAAACTTGGCAAGTGCCCCAAAAAGAGTTTCTTTTAAAAGAACAAATGACAGAAGAAGAAGAAGGCCCTTAATACATCAACCTTTCTAATCAGTCTCATCAATTTAGTATGTCCTACATACTAAATTGATGAGACTGATATAAAAAAATAATATACAAAAAACTTAACAATGATGTACAATCGGCGGTCTTATCGATATAAAGCGATCTCTACCAGACAACCTATGGAGTTAGGTGTACCTACATAGGTCTACCGCCTGACAGAGAGACGGTAGATTTTTTTTCGCTAGTACATCCTTTAGTCTATGGTAAATACGAGTAACATCTAGGGAATCTTAAAATGGGAATTTACATAGAGTCCAGTCGGCAGACGATCAGAGATAGTGACTCCCACTAATACGACATGCTTTATAGACCCTCTTCAGATGTGCCCTTAGCACCTGGAATAGTTTGCGCTATCGGATGGGATACGAGTTTGCGAACATGAGGAAACACTACCAGCTTATTTGCCTGGAATACTATGAAAAAGGTACTATTATTGGTCCTGATGTAGCCAGTAGGTGAGCTCTGGTGTTAAAGCAGTATTTATTTATGCCGCTTCAAAGCCTCGTGCCAGTCTACAATTAATTTAACGTAGGTACACTCATAAGTATGAAAGCGCTCAATTGTATGTGTATCGCCTCTAGGATACCCATATTATATATTATGTAAGTAAGTATCTACCACATATTTATCTACATATATTTACAAAATACAACAGGATTAGTCAAGCTCTCTAAGGATCGTTAGAAACGATCTATAGATAGCTCAACTGATCCAGGTCACTGTCAGTCGGAAGCGTGCCCAAAACACTGGCGGCCTTACCACACTGGATGGCAATGCTGATCCTTTGAGCCAAAAATGTACCAGCTCTCGGGTCACGCGTCGCTTCGACCAGACGCCCTGAAAGAATTTTGAAAACCTGAAGGGCTCCAGAACCCCACGGACCTAGGGTCTCAACCCCAAATGAATAATATAGTAAAATAATAATAGTATCTACCTATTTATATGTATTATGATGACTGCGCAGTACAATACGCGCAATTGATTCTGCGCAGCTGCGCAGAACCCTTACTCTACCAAACCTGCGCAATCGTCTATTAACTTCAGAGAGCTAAAGATCCGTTGTGCTTAGTATACCTTCCGCGCTTATGGCTAAGCCTAAAAATGCGCTAGGCCCCAAACCGTGTTTGTTATGTTACCCTTGTTCTTAAAAGTATTTTTCGGGAAGGAACTGGAGTAAAATCGCCTAGTTTCAGGACTATTCTAGTAGTGATCCCAGCGGTCCTACTGAATAAATGATTAGTGACTTTGATAATGATTACAAAGAACTGGTGCTGAGTGAGATACGAGTAGAACGCAGACACTGCGACTAATGTCTAGTGTGTTTATCTGGTGTCTAGTGCATGCTCGTGTCCCGATGAGACATGCGTTTTAGATAGGAAGCTATCGTAGATTGTACCTAGGTACTTTTTATTTAATTTTTAATATTTTTTTACGCTAGTTGAATATTTACTTTTATATCGAGGTTTAATTTTCTAATCCTCATTTATCAGGAATTTATACAGGGTGTAGAAAGACGTCTACCGAAGCCGAATGGGGTAGGTACAGCATACCGACACACAACCAAATCCAAAAGGATTCTCCTTAAAAATCATTATATCCGGAGAAAACAGCGTTTGAAGATTAATATGTGCGTATGTACTGGGCGCGTTGTTTTACGTAGATTGCAGGATTTTGAGTTTAAATTGTTTTTTTCTTTTAAAAATGAAAAAATTAGGTAGGTATGGTCTTATTATGCTATACTAGTTGTCAATAGCTGAAAATAACATAAAATGACTAAGCTAAGTCGCTAAATGAGTTTAGAATCATGGTCTGATTGCAACCCCTCAGTTTTCGGTAGTTGTCTTTTTACACCCTGTATAGCTTTACAATTAATTAATAAAAAAATACTTGAATTGAATAATGTTTCTTGAAAGACAATTTTGCATTATTACGAGTACCTACATAGATAATTATTTTTTGTAAGTAGGTAGGTACCTTACTTTTACAGTATTTATTTAATTAAAAATAACAATTTATCCGGTCATTAAGTTTTATGTTGCGGTAAGCTGTCCTCGATCGACAAGACTACGGCAAAACTCAATATCTCGAGTTTTATAATTTCAGCGCATCGAATATCACGTGTGGTTTCGTTACCGCAACATGACACGAATAATGACAACACATTTTAGGTAAGTATGAGAATGAGAACGATGAGAACGAATTTGAAGTTTTGACAACTGTCTTCATTGGTTAGTACAACCTACTAGTACCTATGCTAGCTGTGAAAATGTATATATTTCATTAAATACAGCTCATTTTCAAAATACCTCTCACTTACTAAATCAGCCATTGTCTGACATGTATTTTTTAATCCTGATGAGAGACCATGATTTTATATTTGAAACTACCTTTATGTTCAAATGGTTTCAAGGAATGAGTTTAGAAATTCAAAGCTTAATTTATCCTAAGTTCTTGGGTAGGTTACATAAGATTGCATGTAATTTCATAAATGACACGACATAGATAGTTTCTCCCTGTCCCCAAATAAGTACATGTAAAAACAAAGAGTTGATAACTAGAGCGAGCGGCCGCAGCCACACGAGACAGACAGACAGGCGTGAAGCGTGAAAGTAGATATAGTTACCTCATGTACTGACGAGCACATTGGTGTGGCGCCGGTGTTGAATGACAACATTGAAAGGTACATGAAGTAATTGTTGGGAGCAGTTCAAGTTTTAAAGATTCGAATTACTGTTATCAAAGTTAATAAGTATAACTTATTATGAATCGTTTGTAGATGTATCTAAACAGACAACTGTGTTTTAGATATACTGGATCAGTAGTATTATTAAAGTAACATTTTATTAGCTTGCGTTTGTTCCTGCTCTACCTACTAACTAGTAACTCATGCATCACCCATCGTCTGTTTTACAAATTTTCAAAATTGTATTCTCGCTAAAACATAATTACTTTTGCTAGCTTGTTTCGGTAAAGAACCGTCGACTTAGTGCAAACTAATTTCATATTCGACATGTGACTTAGCCGGGGATGTAACTCAGTGGTAGAGTGTCTGCTTCGCATGCTGAAAGTCCTGGGTTCAAATCCCAGCATCTCCAAAAGTTTTTTGTTCGTTCTATATTTCTTTTTGTTTTGGTATTGAGAGGCGACTTAGTATACGAAAAAAGCCATTTTCATTCCAGACTTCAGTTTATACACTAAAACTACATAGTAGACCAGTTGTTACATTGAAGTCCTAAACGCCACCTACTTTCAACCCACTTAAACCCGCCTGAACCCAGGAAGCAGCAATTGAACCTCGGTTTATAATTGGATTACCAGCTAACTAGCAGTTAGAGTCAGTAGTTAGTAGGTAGTAGGGCTGATCCTAGGCAATGGTTTAGCGAAGGCGGCTTCAAAATAATTTGATATAAGTACCGGTATTTAGTTTAGGTACATTACTGTGCTATTACTTCCCTGTACTTACTGTGCTAACACTTTTTTTCGTCTAACCCCCGCGATACCGTGCGAAAAGGAACTTCGTTCCAAAAAACATAGTGACCTCACGTGGGATAAGGGCACAAAGATGATGATGATTATTTGGTGCGAATGTTTTGAACCCACGCCCTCACAAGCGGATGCGTGGTGACTAACCACTAAACGGCCAGAGCTAACTGTCATTATAATAATTATAACTAATGTGGTACTCAGTCGCTTCCCGTACAATTTCCTAGGAATTCGACTTTCCAGGTAAAATTGCACGCGCCTGAGTGCAAAGACTTCTCTCAAGAGCAATCCAAGGAAGAAAAGGTTAGCTTTGAATTTGTTTCTTAATAAATTGAATGACACCATATCCAATAGATTGAGTACGAACTTCAATGAGCATCATTTTATGGTTATTCAATGAAAAAAAAACTTTTTTTTTAACATCAAAAATCTCAAGAGGTACTTATTCAAAGCCATGTACAAATTGTACCTACACCTATGTCCACTTTAATAGGTACCGGAGTAATTAGAATTCTGAAATAAGTTGCAAGCCCATTGCCGCATGACACACCGCGTTGCGCAAATTTTATTTCTATAGCGCATTCAGTTGAACTAGAAATAAATTTAATTATTCTGTGCAAATTAGGAATTCGCAAATGTTGCAATTAGGGACATAGTTACAAAACAGTTAAACATGTGTCAAAGGTGCCAAACATTAACCTGACAAACCTAGGTATGGTACAGTCAGCGATGAAAACTAATACAATTTTGATAAATTCATATTCTCACTTATGTAGACCAACTGACCAAATAAGTACGATACAAAAAAATCTTAAAAAAGTATGTGAGTGTCGTGGAACCTCTGGAATACTCGGTTATAACGAAATTTCAACTTTGAAATTTGGCATTTGTCAAATAAATTATTGTCAAATATTAAAATCTTAGTACTAACAGTGTAACAATCTATAGACTGTTTTGCGTCTGCGTACTTCGCACTGTGACGTTTTAACCTATGTATATGTCGTGACGGTTTTTTTTTCTAGCCTCAATCCTCGATACCGTCCGAAAAGGAACTTCGTTCCAAAAATCGATTGCGATGCTATGTAGTTTGTGTGAATTAGTGGCCAACCTGTAGTGACGCAGGTTTCAGCTTATTCAAACCTCAGCCAAAACACTCGTGATCCTATCCCTTTTTTTCACGATCAGCTGGGATCAAATTCACGACTGGCTACACTCATATACTAAGGTAATCTAAGTAAGCTGATGTTCAGCAATTTTTGGCGGTATCTGTCCCGCTTATTATGCGCGGGCATGTGCATGTACACAAAGCGGACGTTCCCACGTACACTACACATGTATACAATACCTACCTGCAGGGTCGTATGTGACCCGCATGAATGAAATAAGTAGGTATAAGTATACGTTGTTGCTGATTCTTTAATACTCGTAGATTGACCAGTGAAACAGTTAAGCTACGAAATTGTAAAAAACTTAAGGGATATAGCCAGATTTTTAGGGTTTTCAAAATGTAAAACCGTTAGGTTGAATGCGATATCGGAACTAGCTTGAATTGCGTCGTTTATTTCCGATTAAAAATGCAGTGACATTTCTGACGAATTAAAATACCTCCTGTATCAAAAGTAGTGGCACTTATTTGTTATTTTTTACATAAAAAATACTTAAGTGCTACTATTTTGTAACCATTTGCGTCACAAAACCGATGCTTTCAAAACCAACAATGAACTTACTAGTACCAATAAACAAGTACAATAAAAAGCTATCCTCTGACATCAAGCAATTACTGACAGATCGTGTAGGCAGGTGGCGTTCGGCCCGATTGATTGTATCTGTGGGCCTTTGAGACCGAGCCGTGCTGAGTCAACGTTGGAGGGTTATATTTGTTTCTATAAAGCTCTTACCATTAATATTATCTAAGGATAATTGCCATGATTTTTAAGCTTTTGAATTTTCCCGATATTTTGACGCAGTTGCAAGTTGCAAGTCCTGCAGTGGAAAACCTTTTAATAAATAATTCCCCACTAAACTGGGAAGTCCAAACTACGTTAGTAGGGTAGTTTGGAATAAAAAGTCCCAAGTGCAGTCAATCAGTTACCGATGCGATAAAACCCTACATTGTAGACAAATACAGTTCGCCCAACGGATCTAGGCATTCGTAAAGTTAGCCGTTTTTCTGCGCAGAACACAATTTTGTATGAAAAAGGGGTCATTGCGCAGACAAACGGCTAACTTCACGAATGCCTAGTTCCGTTGGGCGCACTGTACATTTATTTATTTGCCTCAAGCACACACAAAATACAGTAACAAAATTAGAAGAAAAAAAAAGATATATTCTTTTTATTTTTCCTACGACAAAAACAAAAAGCCTGTCATGTATGTATGCTACAGCAGCAAAAGGGCTTCGACTCAGCATACTGCCTCGTCACAACGAGTATTGTTATTACGAATATAGTGATTGTTAAGAGTACAATATTCCTTTCTCCACATAATAAATTCTTCGATGGACTTCAATAAATCATAGTTCGTTCGTAATGTATCAATCAGAGATCTGAACAATGGCCGACGGTCACGAGCTCTCCTTATCTCATCTCCAGTATTTATGTGCTATAAGCCGACTTGTTGGTGAAGTTTCTACAGGGTGAAAAATATTCAAAAACACGATAAAGAGCCTCATTGAAGTGCACTTAAAATCCTGCCACCAAATAATTCGAAAGAACTAGTGACACGGTACCAAAGTTAGAATGCTCTTTTTCTTGTGTGTAAAACATATTCTTTTTCTGTTCCAGGCCCGTCTGCAGGAACTGCGTGGTCTCCCCGACCACCTCGCCACCACCACTACACGAGAACGCAACCTCCCCTCCCCCGCCAGCACCCTCCTCCCCTCTCTCCCGCCACTCGATCTCCTCCCCGCCCCCTCACTCGCCACAACCCAGCAGCTCATCCATCCAAAGCGGCTCCCCCCATCCATACTCCTATCAGAACTTTCGCCGCAGCCAACCAGTCCCTCAGAACTACCCTGACTTCAACCTCCTCCATTCGCACAGCGTCTCTCAGCTGAACCAGGGTCAGAGCACCAGCTATCCCCAATCTCCGCAGTCGGCCATGTCACTTTCCCCCCATCCTGTGCCCCAGGGGAAGTTCCGGGGGTTCCTAGAGCATGCTGAGCGGCTGATGAAGCCGGCAGACCCTCACCGCCACTCGCAGAGTGATGATGACTCTGGTTGCGCGCTGGAGGAGTACACCTGGGTGCCGCCGTGCTTGAGGCCTGAACAGGTTAGTAATAGTTTTGGAAGTATTGGAAGCCAAGTGTGATAAAAGAGATCAACTCTGATAATTGGAGAGTTGAAATGATGGTCTGTTACCTACTGGGCAAAGCTTATTACATAACATCTGGACAAGGACCTGGACGACCTGGACGAAGAACAAGGATCCAGGCACTATAACGCGTCCCGATGAGTGTAGGAATATGTTGCCCCCTGTCGCCTGTATGTATACAGGGTGTAAAAAGACGTCTACCGAAGCCGAAAGGGGTAGGTACAGCATCCCAAAATACAACCAAATCCAAAAGGATTTTCCGAAAAAGTCATTATATCCGGAGAAAACAGCGTTTGAAGATCACTGTTTGCGTATGTACTGGGCGCGTTTTTATACGTAGATTGCTGGATTTTGAGTTTTGATTGTTTTTTTCTATTATAAATGAAATGATTAGGTAGGTATGGTCTTATTATGTTGTACTAGTAGCAAAAAACTAGAAAATAAAATAAAATGACGTACATAAGTCAAATTTTTTTTTGAGTTTTTTTCGATAAATATGTTCAGAATCATGGTCTGATTGCAATCCCTCAGTTTTCGGTAGCAGTCTTTTTACACCCTGTATATAAGCCATAGTATACTTAAATAAACAATCTAGTAAAGATGTAAAAGCATAGTTTTTATGAAAAACCGATCTTATTTCATGGAAGTAGGTATTAATACTTCGCTCGCAACTTAAAATCCCTTGAAGAAGGGGGATGACTGTTTTATTTGTGTGCACTGGCCACCTAGGACAATAGGTTCTATTGCCCAATGCCTAAGTCTAGACTACCTATACACAGGCTTTTAGCTGACAAAGGCAAACAGCGCTATTGTTTCATGTCATGTTCCTCTTTTTTGGATCCTTTTGTTGATGAGAGTTTTAGGGAATGGAAAATATTTTTAATTGTGACCGTCTGTCTGTCTGGCTGGACAATAAACATTTGAATAAAAATAATGTACAAATATTTAGTCGAAGGGATATTTTTGATGAGTGTTTTACTCTCAACACGTTTTGATAATAAAATTTTGTATAAATTTTACTTAAAACTTAAAACTAAAGATAATAAAACTCCTATCAGCATTCAGTTTTAAGAGGACTCTATGTAGGTTAATAATGAAAACACGTAAAAATTACACAATTAATAAACCAGTAATCACATTCAACATTCCGCCAGTAGGTACAAACACCATCAAAATATAAATCCTGTCATTGATAAACTTTCCCCATTCACAGAACCCCGCGGCGCTATAATAAAACAAACAGAAATATCAACGGTATTTATAATTACAGTAAAAATAAGTGAGCTGCGGAGGGCAGTGAAGCAAAAAATTAAAATGGCTTCCCCCGGGCCCTTCCCGCCATTTTAGGATTTGGCAGCTTTAATGGACGGACGAATTAAGACGTTTGTTTTTCGTTGGGAAATACTTTTCCGATTTGGAAAGAGGAAAGTTTATTTTTCTATAGGTATAAGAAGCTATAAAAAGGTTAAAGCAATTGCCACGGTTTCAAATTTCGGGTTTCGTATTTTTCATGGGTGCCATTTTCAGGTTGCGTTAAAAAAATCTGACTTTTGAAATCCCAAAATAGTAATGGCTGGAGAGTGGAAGTTGAGGCATTTGCCCTGCAGTGGGATAATATACAGACTCCTAATAAAAAATCATCATTATCAGCCCTTCTGATCGCACGGCCTCTTTTCGCTTCTGACATGCGCCGCCTCTATCCTGTTTCAATCTTGCCCATTTGTTAGTAAAGAAAATACTTAAAAACCTACATATTTTTTAACATTTTAGAAAGTAGTTACTTATCTTTAGCCTATTATTCTGTGAATGTGTCTACCTTCGGGTGTTTTTGCAATATATTACACGTATATATATACTAGCGCGTCGAATACTCACGTGGCGCAACACAAAACTTGATTATTCCAAGCATGTCTTCAGTCTTCAATCTCCACTGGCACTAATACCCGCTTCGTAATAGAATATACCCTATTTTTATGACGTGGTATTTAATAAGACAATTATACCTCGGGGCTAATGAAAAACGTGCGTGTCCTGCATGGAGACGACTTCTGTTGTTTACAGTGGCCACTGATGTAAAAGCTTTCTTCTTCTTGTTTCACGAACCAGTGTGTCGAAAGGATTTTATAAGCTTCAAAGAGGCTCACAGGCAAAGGTTCTTTAAAACTCTGTCCCTGGATAGGTTATGGCCAGTTAGAGACATTATTATAAATTCAAATTTTATACACGCCTATAAAAACTTTCTAAAATAAATACCAATTACTTAGTAGCATAAAATTGATGTCACATAATTAGTTCTCAATTTTACTTTATGAGTCCGACCGGAATAATCTTTACTTTATAAATGTTATAACTAATAATAATGTTATCACGTCTGACCAGCTCCATAACTCAGGCTTAGGGTTATTGGAGGAGAGTCGGGGGAAATAGCCAGTTAATGCTGGACAAATGTATGGTATTAATTACATGCTATGATATATGTGCCACGGTTCGGGGAGCAAAGATGGGAGACTTTCTTTGGAATTGTGGTTTAACTATTTGGTTTGGAGTGACCGATCGCCAAGAGGTCAAGAAATACTCGTATAACTGATTCTATGTTATGAAAATGTAAAATTTAATCAGCAGTCTATCTTAGTTACAACAACATTAGGTTTACTAACACTAAGGTCGGTAATTTGACTAAAAGACCTGTGTCCCCCGGACGGAACACAAACAGTTCGAAACAAAATTTGAGATAAGATTGTGATAAGTAATGTTTTTGATGATCAGGTTTTTTTTTAAGTAAGTATTGATGTGAACTTCAAGTTATAGAATTTGTTTAGGAAAATCGGCATCCTTAGTGAATAAGTAGGTATACTCGTAGATTCGTATGAACTGGCTCACGGTAACCCATTGAAAGCTTGTATTGAACAAAATATTTAAAATACCGCGCGCTGTCAAGCCGCTAGCAGCAACCATCTCACGATTTCATTAGCGTGGTTTCCCCCGAGTCCTAACGAGCCCTACAAAAGTAAGGAGAAACCATGTTCTAAAAAAGCATCTCCTCATTTCCAGGTGCACCTGTACTTCTCAGCGCTGCCGGAGGAGAAGGTCCCGTATGTGAACAGCGTAGGGGAGAAGTACCGCCTCAAGCAGCTACTGCAGCAACTACCTCCGCAGGACAATGAGGTAACAGACCTTCCACCACTCCTTTATTGACGGCGACAATGTTCATGAATAATTGGAGACTTGATTTCATTTTTATCTCCTTTATTAGTGTAGACTAGAGGCCCGTGCTGTGCCAAGTGATCATGGGGTTATTTTAGTAGCATACATAGCTAGCAATCACTTTGAACATGGTGCAAAGAAATGTTTTTTGTTTTACTGGGAAAAAAGTTAGTAAGTTTGTCTGAGGTGGCCAACTCTGATGACAGCATTTTTGCTGCTTAAAGGCCTCCGTGAAAAACGTATTGTAACGTAATTAATTAATTAACGTTAATTATTATTATTATTAATTATTATTATTTAGTTTACGTTTATTTTTTCCCATCGACCCCACTAGCCTCCCCATCAGTGTGGTTCAGCCTCAGGATTACAAACAATTTACTTTTCAATCAATGTGTTCCAGGCCCGATACTGCCACGCCTTGTCTGATGAGGAGAGGAAAGAGCTGCGAGAGTTCAGCATCCAGAGGAAGAGAGAAGCGCTCGGGAGGGGGCAAGTGAGACAGCTGCATGCGCCGGCGCCGTGCGAGAGGGTACGTACGCATGATCTTATAGCTGTTTATTTATTTAGGAAATTCAGCGGTAAAATCACAAAAATATTATTTCCTAGCTTAGCTACTTATATCCACTGTTTTCCCAGTTAAAGGCCATAGCATTCATAGCATTCACTGCAATGGACTTGACAAGTTGTACTACCTTCTCATAAAAGTTCATGATAGTTCACATAATAGCGGCGGACGCTGCGTTCAGCGGGCGGATGGTTTGCTGATTCAAGTCAAAATAATCTCAGTGCAAGACGTATCGTGACGAACCCGGTCAATTACAACGGTTTGATACATATCCTTTTGTCTGTTACGCCATTTTTGAATAATTCGCAAACATGTGGCGCCAATTGCGGGGAGTCTCGCAATTTGCGAATTAGGTATGTAATAAAAATCAAAATTAGGTATAACTTATATCATTTAAATCTTACTTTTCAGTGATCACTATTACAGAAAACAGTCACAAGTGATTTACCGACAATCACTAAATTACATTAACTAAAAAAAATGCAAATATTTTAATTATTGCAATGTAACTCAAGCATGTTTGCTTATAAATTAGACTAAACATCCACACGTGCTCCGGGTAACATTTTAATCAGACAGTAAATAAATCATACAGAACCCTCTGCTTCAGACACAATTGATACTCGCCATTTTTTTTGCGGACCCCTATTTTGTTTAGTCAGTTAATTTGCAATATGTTTTGAAACAATCCCTTGAGTTGAAATGGGGGTGGGTTATGAATTGAATTGTTATTTAAGTTTTTTATAAAGCCAGTTGAGATTCCTTTTTAAGCTTTATTGTAGCCAGGCCGATAAACTTAACTTAAAGGAACGCTTTTTTCAGTAGTTTTTAATTTAAAGTTTGATAAAAATGGATACCAATCATATTTTTACCCAACTGCTCAAAAAGAAGATCCTGCTTTTAAAATATCTATTTAAATTTCTAACAATCCTGACCAATTAAAACTTGCACCGTTACAATTTGTTAAACCTGCACTTATTTTAATTATTCTCCTCCCCTGCTTTTAAATTAAAAGTCTTAATTAAGCTCCCCCATAATAGTCGCAGATTCGATTCCCGGGTCATTTTAAGATATTTTTATTTCAAGAGTTTCTTCATCAATTTTATAGGTTTTTTTTACTGCCCTTTTTCCCGTTTTGTCTACTGTCTGTTGTACTGTCGTTTTGAGTTGAACTAACTTTTTTAACGTTCTTTGATGGACAAAATAGGGTCCAGAAATTCCATCAGCAAATATCTACCTACTTAGTCATAATGAACTGAATTCCTGAAACACATTTTACTTTTAGCTTCGTGAAAATCGCGTATTTTCTCCGGAAACAGGAAACACTGCAGTATTCCCGACACGAGTTGTCTACTCGTCGCAAATTCTGAGACGCAGACAACTCTAACTCACTTACTGTCATCCTGCGGGAATAGGGAGGTGCTCTTCGACTTATCTTTTTTTTTTTTCATAGTCATTCGTGTCCCACTGCTGGACAAAGACCTAAGTAAAATAAAATAAAAAAACTTTTATTTTATTAAACACACTCACAATTAAACTATAAAAGACGCTTAGGAATAAAAATTGATTTTGAAAAAGTATTTAAATCTAACTTAACTGTAAAAGTCTGCCCAAGTAAGTACTTAAAGAGGTGAAGGTTCTAGGTAGGTGAACGTAATTTTTTTTTCAACACACTTGCTCATAAAGTGGCTCTATGGTCACCGCAATTAGGCACATAATGACACCCATAATCAAACTGTGACTTTTTCATTACTATAACTCACTAGTGAGTAATAGAATTTTTTTTTAATTTTATTGGTTGAGTTGCTTTGTTCTTTAAAAAGTTTTTATTCAGAAAAAAGATCGTGTTCAATAGAACAAATAAATTAATGTTCCTATTGCTTGCTCATTTCATGCAACTTCTAATTTAAATAGATAATTTTAACTCGTACGTGTTTAATAAATAAAACTTTCACTCAAATATAACTTTTGTTTTCTCTATAATAAAAGAAAACTTTAAATTCCCCATTTTGTACGTGGCAGAATAGGCCGCAAGCCCTATGCGCGGCGCGGAAATATAGTCTGTGGCCGATCGCAATGCGCGCGCATAGGAAAACTGATTAATTTTTCCCGCAATAGCGAAACATTTTTCACAACTCGTTTTCACTGTTGAAAATGAGTTTTTATTGTTATTTTATTCACAAGTGTGTTGAAAAACGTCGTATGATACACGTGTGTATTGATGATTACCGTCCTCTGTTCTATTATGAGCCTCGCCTAACGGCTCGGCTCATAAAAACACCTCGGCGGTAATCACCAATGTTACACACTAGTACCATAATGTACTATAATGTCTGTACCGATTTCTCCGTAAATTGTAGACCGATTTAGGAAATTCGTTTTAGTCTGAAAGGGCACACTCTCGATGTGGTCCCGTATTTTATTCCTGAGGTATTATTTATAGGTTTCCCGTAAAGCTTGTATGAAGCCTTCTTGAATGAATTTAGGTAAAAAAAAAAAAAAAACTTTCCCATCTTTAACTAATATTTTTAGTGCGGTATCATCTCTAGCCCCGGAAATTCAATCAAAAGTCATGGACCGTCCGAGTTGCAGACGTGCACGCCCCCTGGTGCCGCGGTGTACCTACTGGAACATTGTCTTTGATGTAAATTCTAAGTAAGGAAAAGCGATGAAACGTTTCTTATAAACACCCAGCTGGTCGCAAACAATCATTACAATCATTTAGCCCTCCCGGTGATTCAATGTGATTTCAGTAGATTTGAACCAGAGGAATGCATGTTCTGTTAAAAATAGCGCTAATTTACGCATCATACGCTGTTGCGATTTCGTCTGTGGCCACTTGGTGAAATACTTAGGTACTTATTTTTTGAGAACGTTCTAATTTTGTTTAATAAAATTTTTATTAATTTCAGAATACAATGGAAATATTTATGAAAAATAACATCTTTGTAACATGTATTTCTTGCAATAAATTCTACTTTACTTTACTTCAGTTTTCACATTTCACAATTTCGTAACCTTAACCATCTGTTCATAACTGGATCTCATGGGTTACCGAATGGTAACCCATGTTTATTTTACACAAGAAATACGTAAACAAAGTATTTTATCTTTTCTTCCGAAAGTCATGAAAACGTGGTTTTAACTTTTATCAAAGAAATCTAATAACACCTACTTACAACACTCCCTGCCCCGCACCAACCTTCCTCCCTGCCCCTTGAGTTCTCGATATTATTCTTAATGTCTTATGATGCCTATGTGGAGCTGACTAAGCTGCGGGTTTCTTCACGATGTTTTCCTTCACCGTTAAGAGCTCGTGTTATAGCGCATGTAAATTTTACGAAAATCCATTGATGCACGCCGGGATTCGAACCTACGACCTTCAGATTGAAAGTCGAGGCACAACCCTATTCGACCAACACGACGTCGTCTTTCCTGTGGGCCAGGCTGATTAAGCTGAGAGGATGGTTTAGGTGCTGGGCAAGCCTATTCCATCTCAAACAATGTCCCAGGCACTGCAGCGTCCCGTTAAGTGTAGGCATGGATTGCCTCCTGACGCTGTATAAATCATCTAATATAGATGTAAAAGTCTAAGTTTATGATGCCTGTAAGATATAGGTACATATGACACTGTGTGGTGCACTGGCACAGTGTCATCGTCAATGTGTAGAGTAATGATACCGCAGCGTTTTTATGAAGCATTGTGAAGTGTCCACGACATTTCGTTATAGATATTTGACTTTCTAATAATCATAAAATCTGAAGCAACGTTGCATAAAATTACCGCAGTTATGAAAACAGGGCTTTCTCGAGACGCGACCGAGACTCCGTGAAATTACCCCCCAATACCTCCAATCACCCCCAACACCTATCACCCCCTAACACCCCCAATGACCCCTTTGAACCCTCAATCTGAACAATTAGCGATTAATGTAGTGGAAACACTCGTCCCACCAATTGTCGGCACAACCACACTCTTTTCAAAATGGGTGAGTTTCCATTGATCTGTCGACTTAATAATTTATTGCGTAGTGGTACCTATGCTGTAAGTGACAGAATATGTGTTTTATTGAAAAAAGTGAAACAGAACCCTGAATTGTTTTTAATTTTTAACGATTTAAGAACAATATCCTCAATACTTACCATTTCTCATTGCCGCTATCGTAGAGTAAATCATTGTGTAGTAAAATTAAAATGAGCTTGAGAAACTGCATGAAGTTCTTTAGCCTTTGGTGGCTATAATAGTCATGTACCTAAAAAGTTTCGTGTACCTTATAGAAATCAATAGTTTTCAAGTGAGTCAGTGGAAACAGAGCAATACTCAGACAATCTTTTTCCAAAGACCGCTGAGTGGTTTAATGACGCCTCTACTAAGTGCATCCATCTGCCGTCATCTACGAGTATTATCAAACAGGAGGGTAAAGATGAAGTCTTTATGACCCTTATGGCAGTAGACATTTACCTACTACCTAGGTATCTAAACTTTTTATGTGACACAAAAATTCATTAGGTACCTAGCTTGATTTTCCACATTAAGTTTTTTCTGTTAGTAGAAGTTTATTTCGAGGACAGTTAGACAGTGGCTTGATCAAACCAGATCAACTTGAAACACTATTTTACGGAAAACCCAGAGTTTGGCAAATTACGATGTAGCTTCTAGTTACCATCATAACTTTATGTTATCAAAGAGTAGGTATACTTCAATGATAATTTCCATAGTTTTTAACAAATAATTACCATGTGTATTGGTAATTACTTGTTAAAAACTATGGACTAACTATATTAAAGCATTAAAGCATTTATTAAATATACTATACTAAAGCAGGTGTTTCTGAGATCTACCATGTGTATGGTAGATCTCAGAAACACCTGCTTACAAATAAATCGTGCAATACGCGCCAATAAATTTCTTCCCCTCGCACAGAAGTTGCAGACGAAGACAATATGGCCACGTGTGGTTTGGGGATGTAACTTGTGCTTGTCTGTCGAATACATTATTTTCTCATAAGACGCAAACTAGATAAGGTAATAATAACAAACAGTCACATTATTATACACTTGTCTGATCTTACCTGTGGATCCTACACTAGGATACCTGTGTCAGGTGATTGCCATTAAACCATTTTTACTAGCCAAATATGACATTGATTAGCTTAAAAGAAAAAATAATAAAAATCCATTAGTAATACGATCGGGGGTTATACCTACACAACGCATCCCCTTTATAACCACCTGAGTGTCTACTTTGCAGACACTAGCCACGGGTGGTTCCCTTGTGTGCTAAGTTTCACTCTCAGGATCTGAAACTTGTCTTAGGGAACGTAAATTGAGTTTTATTGTAATCTTAGAGGTTTGATTTGCAGACAATTTCAGTAAAGAATCTATCAATTTTATTCCCGCTAACTTCGATCAGATGATAATTGATCGAAGCCCGCTTAGGTATTGGCTGAGAGCAAAAATAAGATGTTTCAACAAAAAGTTTTTAATCCCACCGCATAAATCAAGGTTTTCGTAGGTATGCAGGTAAATCGTGTGCTCACACCTCGGTTAATCCTGACATTTTTCCAACTTTTCCAATAAACACTTTCAAATACACCTGCTGCCGCAATAAATACCATCTTTCCGAAACTTTATCACAAGACAAATTGTGAAACTTCTAGCGCCATCTATTATGACACCTTGTGATTTATGGCCCCGAGTAATAAGCGCGTCGCGGACAGATGGCGCCACTGAGTTGTTTATTGGTCCTTCAGATTTATGGCTGGGCACAGAATAAATAATGCCGGGGTGCTGATTTTAGGGGTGGTTTTATTGTTCTGTGCAAGTGAAAATGTGTGTTAGTTAAGTAGTACTTCATATGTTTTTTGTTAATACTTTAGGCTTAGTTCTTGTAGCCTTCTGTTCGTTGGTGGCATCTGATCACTCACAGTCGCGAAGGAACAGGAGTAAAATAACCTAGTTTTAATGCGATTCAAAGTGATCCCAGCGGTCCTACTGAATAAAATGCTTTTTGACTTTAGTGCTAAAAAACTGTGTAAACGCTGGTAATTTCTTATACTTACCTAATTCAAACAGAAACTTAACCTGCAACGTGACTGTTGGAATACATTTCACACACTTAAACAGCTATCAGCGCCGTCTATTTTATAGTGTTAGAATCTTTTTCTCATAATAAAATTTTTCCTAACTAGTTCGCAAACAAATACAGATGGCGTGGCTGACCAGAAATAAAGACATTTTGTTCGGGTTTGATCCGCTAGATGCCGCTGTCGGCGACTTACAACCTTCCCAACTTCCCCAATAGATGTCGCTAAGAAGTTCCGGTTAACTAACCTAGATGGCGTTGTATTTAACATGCAAGAATGCACATTGCACAGCAAGATGTCGCTACGCATCACGTTATTAAAAATAAAAGAAAGTATTGTGAGTTTTATGGACCCATTATTATTTTACATTCGGTATTATAAACCTTTGCATCGAGGTGTAAAAATGGTTTTGGTTTTGTTTGGGCGTGGGAACAGCTCAAGCCGGGAGCGACTCGATTATTACCTACTAAGAAGTCTATTGTCATCAAGAGAAAATACTTTATGGTTGCACTACCAAAAATCAGGAAGGTACCTAATAACATTTAATGTAAGTACAAATGCAACTCAAATGATAAATAAAATTATTGTGAAGGAAAACCTTTGAGGAAAACATAATGAGACGCGCAGCTCAGACGACTTCAAAACACACAGGTCTTTTCAAAAAAAAATCTAACAAGATACTTACTCAAAAAACCTAGTTACCAGGTGTTGTAGGTATGTACCTAGTCTTGAAAATAGGTATTTTGACCTTATGCGGGCAGTCAGTAGATAACTAAAGACTTGATGATTCAATACAGTTGAAGTGAATGAAGATCTAAAAACAACAAAAACAATGCCAGCCCACGTTTATTCTGTAAACAGATTCATTCAAAACGAGTCAGTTTTTCAGAATCCATTGTATGGATCCTTTGTTTACCGAACGGACAAACGGACAGACAAGCTATTTATATGTATCGAGTTGTAAATGCACTTTACGACAACGTGTTTGGTCGTAAGAAGTATCTTACCTGATTGTAGTTTTTTTAGGGTCCCGTACACAAAGGGTGCCAGAATATCTGAACAAAATCACCTCTATCAGGGCGTGGTAGACGTTCCATCATATAAAGTAACTCCATCTTTTGTAGGTATGTTTAAAGGGGTAGTCTGAAACACGCTTGATAGGTACACCATCCTGGCAGAATACCTACTGAATGGTTTCCTTATGATGTTTTCCACGCTAAAAAGCGAATTTTTCGAAATAGAGAAACTCCAGACGGATCACTAAGAGTAGCTCATAAGTACCTATAAGTTCATTTTGGGATGCTTCACTAGAGAAGACCAGCTCCTAAGTTCAACATAACAAGTCAATGAGTTCACACGTACCTACCTATGACGTTGAGTCGCATGTATCATACATTATGTATGAAACGTTTGGAAGCATTGCTGAAGCTCGCATTATGACTGCTAAATATAGCACTTTCATTCAAATATCTGGGCATAGCAGTCATTGTTGATTGATGCAAAATACTATTAAAATTGTAAAGCAGTAAAATTATGAAGCGCTCGTGGTCATGCTTGCTTAGTAGTTCTTGATAGATCGTCGAAGTTAAGGAACGTTCGAAACGATCTGTAAGTGGATAGGTGACCGCCAGTGGCATTTTCATCTGAGCGCTTCCGTGCTTCAGAAGGCACGTTTAATTGTCGCTCCAGGCTATTAAGTCGTTAAGCCATGACGGAGGCCTTAAGGCGGCTTTAAAACTCCGTCAACAGAGTTGGTTTTTTATAAAGCAGTGTGTGTTGTAGACATTCTCAGGTTAAGTCACTCGAGATCTTCGTCAGACAACTTCATATCTAAGGGGGTCAGAGTAACTGACACAAGCAATCGCAGGATGGATAAAAGAAGTTAGGCCCAATTGTGTCTGTTGCCCTGGGTCTTCACGGAATTGGTCGTGGAGGAACGGGAGTACATTCCATTTAGCAATGTTTGCTTTGTCTAAAAACGGTCTATGTTTTAGGCACCAAAAGCTACCTTCGTGGCCTTGGTTACCCTCAGTTACCTTTTAAATAAAGTAAGGCCATATGGTCCTTTGAGGTACAAAAAACAAGTACCTCAAAGGTCTATAAAAAAGGGCTCGTGTCCTCAGCCGTTCCAAAAAAATCTTATTCAAATCGAGAGGGTTCCGCTCTACCCTCCACCTGCCCAGACTGACAGACAGTATGATTGTTTTTATCGTTTTTTTTTTTGGAAGATCGGAGTATTATAAACTCTGTAGAGGTTCAATGAAATAACACTTTATTGTAAACTAAACTCAAAAGAGAGAAAAGCATAGAATTAGAAAGAGAGGTGGTCTTATTATAGGTAGAATCTACGATAAGTTGTACGCTTCTTCTTGTCTTGTCACCAGTTCTTTCGAATCAGTGTGGTGAAAGGATTTTAAGTGCGCCTTGAAGAGGTTTATTTCGTTCACTTGACACATGTCATGTTTTCGAACACACTCATGTGAGTAGTCAAAGGCAGATACGAAACTCGGTCCACAACTGACTGAGATACAACCATACATATTCTCCTTGGTTTACCAAAGTCTGTTCAAAAGCTGTAAAAGTGGAAAATGCTCTTCATCATCATAAATAAAATGAAGAAAGAAAGCCTACATTACAAGCTTCATGTTTAGCCGTGCTCTACTTACGATAATGGATTTACTCGGGCCCCTAATTTAGGTCGTCGGCCGACTTGAAGGGTTTTATTAAATCTTGTAAGTAACTGAGCAATGTAACTACTTTACAAAATATTACTTTATTTTAGCTTTGGGTTATAATTATGTTTTAAAAAGAAAAATACTCATACCTAAGTACCTACTTCTACTACGCCTTTTGTACCTCTCCGACAACACGTTGGTCAGCAGGTAGAGAATGCCTTCGGCATTATGTTCGCCAATTGTGCAATATTTTGATTTTTTGTGCAATAAAGTATTTAAATAAATAATAAAAATAATACATCAATGTTGAACTTGATACGAAATTACAAGCGAGGATGTGGCTTTTTTATTTAGGTAAGTTTTACAGGAAAAGTAGGTATTATTAGATATTAATATGGAACCACTTCGAGAGTATACCTAGGTATCTTATGAAAAGTATTATAAAAAAGTTTCACACAGACGTATAATTAATAAAAAATAAAAACGTATAAAAACATTAACACATTTTTACAACATGATTAATTTATTACTGGTATTGCGCAATGAAATAAATCTAAGCGTAATTTTATTGCTCAAATCTGCGCCAAGTGACGAATAAAATATTACCATTGCGACAGATGTCCTGCGCTACTTACACCTCAGGGCTGTCGTAAAACTTTAATATTTTTTTTATTATTTATGTAATAGTAAAGAAAGCATTTGAAGGAATTGGGATTACTTTCCATTAGGTACTTGTATGCGGTAAAGACTTAAACCAATCCTGGTCACCTTTTCTTGGTGAAAATCTAAGAAGAAAACTCATTTTAGGGCCTAACCGTCGCGTCTCGGTAATCGCATTCTAAAAACCAGCGCTCCAACAGACTCTCGAGTTTGAGGGGTTGCCGTATTTCACCCACTTAAATACTGCTTAATTGTAAAGCTCATTTATTGTGTGGAGAAAAAAAATATTCGATTATTTTCTATTAATAATAAAAAAAACCTAGTGATTGGTAGCCCTAGCGCTAGCGCCTGTATTTAACCTCAAAACGACGCATCAAAGTTTTTACACAAGTTTTTATTTAAGCCCCGCGCGCCTTCTAATATTATGCTTATGTTACTATTTTCCTTCCACATCTCCCTCCGGTTTGATGAGTAAAAAAAATCTTTTTTCTATCTTAGCATATGGCGCGGCTCGTGCGACGCACATTGCGTTATTTTTTTTTGCATCCGATTGAAATTCAAATATGGCGCATGTGCGCGGGCGCAGATATTGTAGTTTTTGTTTATTTTTTTATTTTATTTCGGTCGATAAAAGCCAGTCTGCTGCCCTAAATGAAAAGGCAATAATCAAATAAAACGATTTTTTGTTTGGTTTGCTTGCGGAAGACGCCGTCTGCTGTTTGAAGTTGTGGGTTCGATTCTTCCGCACATTTTGTAATGACTATAACAATAAAATAATGTACATTGTATGTCTAGATAAAATACAGAAAATTAAAGGAAAAAATATTATGTTGGGTAAGGTACAGTCAGCGTCATCAATTGGTATCTTACTCGAAGCTGCCGTCTCATGGAAATTTCAAACATAAGAAAATATTTTTTTCAATCTCATAATAGGGCATAGCAAGAAATTTTGCAACTCCTTGAGATAGAAATCCTATAAATAAGAGACAAACCTTAGACAAAATAATTTCAGGCAATCAACAACAAGTTTAACAATAAGTTTCTATCTTGATTTCGTTCGTCAGAACACTATGCCTCCTGAAAATACATTTTTTAATTCCATACGTTTTTTGTGCTTAGTCCTTTTTTCGTGCGCCTGTTCTCTAAGTTTGTATGGGTGCTTATAAACATATTTTATGTTTTTTTGACCGCAGCAGGGGTGTCGATTGTATTAAGGACTGTCTTAAGGGGTTAGAATTGATGTCTTAGCGGGATTAGCACTTTCTAATTTGTTAGAGTGTTTTTATATGAAGAATAAAATGTGTGAGTTAGTAATTATATTGATGAGAACAATCGTAGAAATTCGATTTTATGAATGCCTATTTGTTTAGATAGTTTTAAGTATACCAAATTATAGCTTACTTTATACTTTTACTTACGTAATATTTTGGTAAGTTTTGTTGTAGAGGTTATTTAAACAATCTCTTTTGGTTAAAATTTTATTTAAACTGTCACAATAATTTTATTCACCCTAAATCACTTTTTATCACCTTTCAACGCCTGTCAAATTTCCAATTTCACCTTTATTTTCTTTTTATGATATCAACATGCGTTTAGTTTTATATTATAAATTATTCAAATAAAAATTGATACCATGACAATTACTTACTTTAAAAACGCCGCTAACTTATTAGTTTTTAATCAATTTAACGAATGCATAATTTTATTTGTTTAACGTCACCTGTCGTAGCTACGACACACGCTTCACGCATGTTTTTATTGTTAGTTTTTTTAAAAAGGTCCTTTTTATAAAATAGCATATGCATACAATTGTTTTTTGTAAGCCGTTCTATTTTTTATTTTACTATACAACAGATAATAAATTAATAATTAAAAAGTAACTTATATAAAATCTAAGGCCAGACAGCTCTTACTGGGCAAGCTTAGGTTTGACTTGTAGGTTGTAATTTTTATTAAGTATAATAAAATTTGTAAGTACTTACAGTAGGTACATAAAATAGGATATACTTAGTACAAATGACCAAAGAGAGTCAGAACGAAAAGTAGGTTTATCTAAACTTAATTGCGTATCAAACTTGGCAGCCTAATTAAACTATTTTGAATATCAATATCAATAAATTATAATAAAACGTCAATCTCAGTCATTAAGATGAAATGAAGACGTCAAATGGAGGGACCTAACATGGCGGCGCCCACGGCGAGCGCAGCGAGCCGCATGACATAATACATATTTACACTTATTTAATCACACTAATTATACCATATCTAAAAAACTGTTTTTGGCTTTTAAATGGCCTTATTAAAGATGGTCCTGGAGCTCTGAACGCTTTTTCCTTTAAGTTATGTTACTTTAGGTCTGATTAGAAGGTATTGTAGTTTTAAAGATAAAATAAAAATATTGTCCTTCAAATTTACCAAATCATATAACGACGACCTCTGTGGCGCAGTGGGCGAAGGTCCGCCTGCGACGCAGAAGGTTGCGGGTTCGATCCCCGCCGCGAGACAAATGTTTGTATGACCTACAGATATTTGTCAGGGTCTGGGTGTTTCTATTTAATATGTATGTATTAACAAACAAAAAGTATATAGTAGTTTATCAGTCATTATAGTACCCATAACACAAAAAGTCCAGCATTATTTATTTATTATCACTACATAGTATAAAACAAAGTCGCCTTTTCTGTCCCTATATCCCTATGTGCGCTTAAATCTTTAAAACTACGCAACGGATTTTGATGCTGTTTTTTCCAATAGATAGAGTGATTCAAGAGGAAGGTTTATATGTATAATACATGCATCATATACTAAGGCAACATTGTTAATTTTAGAGGTTTCTAACGTGATGTCGTAAATTAACCTATTTTTTTGGGCTTATTTATGCCCGTGCAAAGTCGGAGCGGGCCGCTATGTTTTTATATACAACGTTCATAGTTTTTCTGTAGTGTATTTAATTTAGTATCAGCATTGCACCCGTGCGAAGCCGGGGCGAGTCGCTAGTTATTTATATATTGACAAAATTATAAAACCTTAGATACTTCTGTCTAAACCCTCCTAACCTCTCGTGAGCAAATATTTGGAAGATATATGTAGTCTCAATCTTAATTTTCTTATCCATGTTGCGCAAAACTAGGCAATTCCCCAAAGTAAATTATGACGTCACAGGAAGGTCAATGCACTGTAGACATAAGGCCGCCCAGCGCCCAGTAGGTACTCTGCTGTAATATATATTTTGGCAGAGATTCCGCTTGACTACAACACTTTTTTCGTCCTTGTAAATTATGCTGAATGTCTCCGCGATTTAGTAGTGATGGGGACTTAATCGATAAATTAGTTAAGTAAAAAACGTGTTTTAGCGATAAAAAGTAAGACATTACAACCCCAAGATAATAGATGTCAGTACCTACTTAACTTAGGTAATAACGTGATAAAATTGGGAGTTCTGTTTTGTTCAACTTTTAATATTAACTAAAATTAAGTGGCTATGTACTGTACATACTCGTATAATTGATGCATCTTTAGTCAACTTAATCACTCAAAAGATAATAATTTGGTTTGTTTATGACGACCTCTGTGGCGCAGTGGGCGAAGGTCCGCCTGCGACGCAGAAGGTTGCGGGTTCGATCCCCGCCGCGGGACAAATGTTTGTATGACCTACAGATATTTGTCTCGGGTCTGGGCGTTTCTATGTATAATATGTATGTATTTACAAACAAAAAGTATATAAGTAGTATATCAGTTATCTGGTTCCCATAGTACAAGCTTTGCTTAGTTTGGGGCTAGATGATGCTGTGTGAAATGTCCAGCATTATTTATTTATTTATTTATTTATCGACTTTTCTCCCTAGCAGAAACGCTAGACTAGGGGCCTTATTGTGTAATTCAACTGGCAATGGACATGGGCTTCATTTTGACATTTGAAACCCATTCTTCACTTCAATTGTTATTTTCCTATTATGTGATTGGTTGAGTTCTATTGGGATGACAAATGGGAATGGATTTCAAGTCAGACAATTAAGGCTGTAAATAATATCAAGGCCAAGAACCAACATCCATAGCTAAAGAGACCCCTTGCAATCTTTTATCACCGACAGCGTCCCCTCCCTAGCAACAGAAGTAATTTTCCAGACTGCATTGCTGTTGGAGTAGGCCCAAATGTCCAAGGTCAAGAACCTCACTGTGCCTTTCATGGCCACCATGGGGTGATGCCAGCCATTAGTTGCTTGCGAGTTTCAGTTCTTTATGGGAGTATGATTTTATGGAAGGGTTCTATGGTAATATTTATAGTAATAGAATAACAGTAATCTATTGCAACATTTGCAACCTAATAGCAACATTTTTATATTAAAAGCACTGAATAATATTTTACATTTTTCATAAGTTTCGTCACCAATTGGCTACAACTCACTTTATTTCTATAAGTTCTGTATAATTTTAAATCCAATTTCAAAGTACTAATATATTATTATTACATTATATTTATTCAACAACACTTAAACAAAAAATACTTACTTAACTAAAATTTTAGGAACGAAACTCTACGAAATGTCTAAATTAATAAGAAATACATAGGTACGATTCCTGAAGTGATGTCTAAACTCGTCTTTCGTTACATTTCGGTGCGCAGGCGCAGCGTCTAGACGTCTCGCGTGATGAATGCATCGACACTCACGATTGATGGCAGAGGGCGCTCGCAAAAATACTGCATTGGTCCGATAAAGCGTTGTAAATCAAGTCAAAGAGACATTCATTAAATTCTGAAATAAAAAATTTGAAATACCTTGATCTTTCAATAAAAAAAAAGGTTGGTTAAATCTACTTAACACTTTATCTCCTTTTTGTTGATGAAGCTTTGAATCAAAGTCGGACGATGGAAGATTTATTCAATTCAGAAATTCGAAAACTTCGTGAATAGAAGAAGCAGACTTAGACACGGTTTCTGTTCGGTTATTCAATAATTCATCTGTTAAATTCAACAGTTTATAATAAAACTTATTCTTATTATTGAATTTAAAAACAACTGATGTGTGACAAAGAGTAACAACATCAAATTACACAAGAAAGTTTTCGTCGCGTCTCACTTTTTTACGCTTTTCAATTCAATTCAATTCATAATATAATGCTTGTGAACCTAGGTGACAGAGATCCTGCTGATTTGCAGGGCTAATAAAATACTTTGTACAAATTGTAGGTAATAGCGAAATATAATTATAATAGGTTTTGCAAATTTAACCCTTCAGTTCTATATAAAGTAAGTAAGTTCGTATGAGTCAGTGGCCAACTCTGGTGACGGAGTTTTTAGGCCGCCCTTACGACTTAAATAGCCGGGACCGACAATGTAACGTGCCCTCCGAACGGAAACGCTCAGATGAAAATGCCACTGGCGGTCACCCATCCACTTACAGACCGTTTCGAACGTTGCTTAACTTCGACGATCTATCAAGAACGACTAAGCAAGCACGACCACGAGCGCTTCACGAGTTCTATAGAAAAGTTTAATAACGCTGGACATTTTCACATAGCATCATCTAGCCCCAAAGTAAGCAGAGCTTGTGTTATGGGTACTAGATGACTGATATACTACTTATATACTTTTTTGTTTATAAATACATACATATTATACATAGAAACACCCAGACCCAAGACAAATATTTGTAGATCATACAAACATTGGTCCCACCGCGGGGATCGAACCCGCAACCTTCTGCGTCGCAGGCGGACCTTCGCCCACTGCGCTACAGAGGTCGTCATCATCAGTTTGATTTGCTTATCATCAAATGCATAAACAGGGGCTAAAGAAATCACTTTACAAAAATGTTATTACCATAACAATTTGTTTAGCCAGCTTTCGATTAAGATCAAGTAAATTAAACTATTGTTGTAATCAATTTGAAGATAACCCTTTAATAACAATTACGTTTTATTCAACACGTTAAAAATTGCAAATTCCCATTTAAATATACCCCTTGATTGCAAGTTAAATGATTCTAAATGACTTTTTTATAGAACAACCTGTCATTTTGTGTGATAACGTCTTTCCCACGATTGCAGTGAAATTAATTTTGTCGCGAACATTTCCACTTTTTGATAGGCACGGAGGGAAATGCTATCTTCTTCATTGATCTTTTTATGAGTAAAAGCTCATTTTGAAATAATTATTTGGCGCTTTCTGCTATTGTGTTTTCAAGAGCGGAATGCGCGTGTTTGTTGTCATGAAATCTCTTTGGAGTTCAATTAGAAAATTTAGAAAACTGTATTTTAACATTTCGGAGTACAATAGAAGTTTCAGTCATGTGCCCGCTGTGAACGTTAATGTGCATATTGTATATATTACTTCTTTATTATTTAAAACCCAGTTTTTACGTTTACGTATTATTTCTTACATGGCTAGGTAGGTAAGTATAATAAGTATTTAGTACCACAAAAATGCACCTCGAAGTTTGACAAGCCGCATTATTACTTTATACTGCAGTGCAGTGAATGAATGAATGAATGAAAATTCTTTATTGCACACCATTAATAACATTAAAACAGACAAAAACAAAATAAAAACCAGATAAAATGTACAATGGGCAGCCTTATCGCTAAGATGCGATCTCTTCCAGGCAACCTTTGGATAGAGAGGAACATCAGTGAAAAGAAGATTGGTCGGGTGCACAGAACTATGTCGGGTGCATATGATGACAGATTATTGAATGAATAGGCTTGTAAGATGACAGCAATAAAGACAGCCTTTACTTATTCAATTACACTGATCAATGGATACTATGGATACTATAGCCAAAGTCTTGTCTTACTGTATTTCACTATAACTTCAGAAGCTCAAACTGTCCTATCCGGCATGATATATGGGTGTTTATAACTCTTTCACGCAAAACTTATTGAATAGATTTGGATTTTGGCACAGTGATAGGATTAGTCTGAAATAGGGAACTATTATCCCGAAAACCGCGAAGAACGCGCAGCTAGAAAACCATAAAAAGAAACATTTCTATGTGCTTATAGCTACTTTTTCAATAAATATTCTAGGTCTTTCCCAAAGAATGTATCTCATGAAGAATCTCTCTATTTCCGTTTGTCTGAGACTATATCGGTAGCGTTTAACTAAGCGTCGTTGTTTTTAGCGGCGCGTGCGCAAATAAACGCGTGTCGGCCCCCAACAGACCGCACAGACTGACAAATGTCACACAACTGAACATATATTATTATTCAATGCTGTAATTAATCTTGTGTGGAGTAGATTTTTTTTGTAGTTTAATGAAATGCATTATTGAGTTGAATCATAAGCACATAATTTACGTCGTAGCGTCCTATTTTCAGAAAAATCTTAAAGCAGACACGTTCTATTTTTAGTAGATCAGCATTTTTTTGTAATTTGTTACAATGCATGTTTTGAACTTTGCGACTGTATCCCCAAGGCAAAATAGACATTTTTTCTTAGCTCTATTAGATAAACAAGGAAGTCAAGATCTTTTGTGGATTTAAGGGGGTTGTCCTCATGTAATATTTTTTTTATAATCTAAATAATCCAGAAGCGATGTTGTTATGATTATCGACGCCAACATACCAATTTGTGCAAAAATACTCAATCTGATTCACATGCAAACTTTTCCATCAGAATCATATCAGTCTAAACTCTCGTAGCGCAACGCGAGATCAAAGCGACGGGATGCGCAGACGACGTCTCGACGCCCCCTCCCCCCCCCCTTTCCCTCCCTCCTGCCTCCCCCTGGCGCCTCGCGGATCTACATGCCAGCATTGTATCAGGTTTATTGAAATGGCGGTTATGAGTAGCGTCAGCGCTTTCATTCATGAAGTCCGATGTCCGTTTCGGTGAATAGTTCAAACGGTCCGGTTCGTTCATGGAATCCATTGGATAGATAAGGAAATAGTTTATTTTGACGCGTTGAAAATACCAAATTAGAAGAAATAAGACATTTGGAAATGGAAGCATCAAGACTAGGTGTATTATTATTAACATATTCTCTCAGATGTCAATCTAAATCCTCTTCAAGATGCACCAGTCCGTCTGTCAAGATATTTTTTCTCCAAAGCATATGGAGATGGTTAAAGTTTATATTAATACTTATGTCTTGCGGCTGATTTCCATTAGTATTTGGATAATTGAGTGTTTCACATAAATAAAAACTTTTTCAACAATGCAGAAGTCAAGTTTGTACCTACGTGCCCTAGATGCACAAACTTGACCGGTTTTCAACAATTATTTTATTAATAAACTTATTATGTCACGAATCGGCGGAAACCATCGCCCCGCAGCTCGTATAAGGCATACGAATTATCAATAATTAAATTTACTGTTACAACTCCTACACCCGGTTTGATTGGATTTGTCAATGCTGATGCCGTCAGCAGAGCTTACAAAGTTACAAAACGATGATTTAGGCATTCGTAAAGCTAGCCGTATCGATGCGCAGAGTAAAAGGTATGGTGAAAACGGTCTACTGACGGGCAACGAATCTGCTAACTTCACGAATGCCTAGATCCATTGGCCTTACTGGGGCCGTAGTCGCGTTCTTTTTTTCGTTCGTTTGATGAATATTTGGATGCTTCTTGCTACGATTCCTGACTTCTAGCGCCAATTTTCCGGTTTGAAATATTTGGTCTTAGGTTAGAACCGTGTTTTAACGTTTGAAAAATTGGCCCTTGAAGTCAAATATCAAAGGAACGAAAAAACGAACGGGAATAACCTCCCTGGTAGGTGCTCCTCTCATCTTTTAAACAGCCAATAATAACCATGAATAAATAGCTCAATAACATTGGGTTCGTAAAGAAAATAAAACCTGTGCTAACTGTGCTTGCTTTGATATTAAATTCTATAAAACCACTGCGTAACAAAGCAACTGTATTATTCCGAATAACTGGATCAGAAGAACCGCTACACAAAAACTCCTAGTGACATCTAGCCGAGCCATCTGGCGAGCTGGCGGAATATGCATATGTCTTTTTGTCCAGATGACTTGAGTTCTGGAGCCACTGTGCAGACTTCACCATTGCAAAAACTACCCTATCTTCAAACAACTAGAGTTCAAACTACTTCGTCAATCTTCTCCTGAAATGTTGTCTACTTCGGAACAATTGTATGACGTATCCAAGTAAAATAAGGTTGGTTTTCCATGGATTCGTAGTGGGATGAATTTTTTCGGAAGTATGTGCTAAGGTGTATCAGGTTTCGCGGCAGATGCGAGGTTTAATTCTGCGCACGCGTCGATGACGTACTTTAAGCTCTAGTTGGTGCACAACGGGTTTATTCGAGGCTTTTGTTTGGACGCCTTTATTTGACTTTGACTTACGCTCGTTTGACTTGGTTTTTGGGTCGGCTGGACCTTATTATTTATTTATTTGAAAAGGAAAAACTGACTTCAATTCTCATTACATACTTACATAAACTTTTACGGGAAAGAGGATTTCAGGAGGAGGGTTGTATTTTACTCCAAGGGATTTTTCTTGCTGCAATCCTGAGACACATCCTTCGCCTTACTTAATCTCTTTCTTTACACAATATTCTCATTAACTGCCACCTAAAGCATCTAACGATAGGAGTAGATAAAAAACGCAATAGGTACATGGGATAACACCATTCTTCTTTAATCCCGTTCATCATTAGGAGAGATGTCATGATCGTACACCTATCAACATGTTTGTACCTGATTCTATATGACCCCCGTATCGGAATAACAAAGAGCATAGCACCGGTTCACCAACAATAGCTACCAACGGTCTACATCTCTAATCATACAGTCATGCAGGTCCACCTTTCGAACACGTGTTTGTTTTTTTTTGACAGTGACAGCTCACCAATATGTCACTGTCACGCGATTGACGAGTGCACTGAAACCTTGCAAGTCGCACGTGCACCTAATCCAGCGGAAAATGCTTTTTAGATTAACTTTTTCTCTTATTACTTTCTGGACTTGTTTTTTTTATTAGATTTATGCAAGCTTTTATTACTATTTGGGGGAAAACTATCAAACTCGATCATATAATTAAATGATGACTTAAAATCGACCGATAGGACTGACAACTATCACACATACGCAGCATATCCCAAAAGTACGGAAAGCCATGTAGGAAGTAGGCTCCTACGTCTCGCGTCCAAATCCACGGGCATTCCACTAGTATGCTAACAGCTTCCAATTTCTATGTTTCATTGCATTCAAACTTCGATCAAAGAAGATGTTTGATCGAAACATTCAAATAAAGAAAAGCTAAGGTTAAACAGATGTTAGAACGCTCTAAGACAAATCTTGTGACATGCAAAGAGCAACTCCTACGTCACAATGCCTAGCAGGACTTGTCGGCGCGTGGACCTGCAGCTGCAAGACAGCTGCGGATGTACCGCCCCCGGCTCCGCACCAGGTGTTCGTGAACTTAGCTTTGTCTGTCATCGGGCAGGTCAGTTTTCGCAATAGACACCGTGATTTCAAGTTGAAACAAAGATGCTATTTTAGGGGTTCAATTTTATTTTTGGAGGAAGCATTTTGTAACGACCACTGTGGCGCAGTGGGCGAAGATCCGCCTTGAGGTCACGGGTTCGATCCCCACGGTGGGACCAATGTTTGTATGATCTACAAATATTTGTCTCGGGTTTGGGTGTTTTCTATGTATAGGTAATATGTATGTATTTACAAACAAAACGTATATAAGTAGTATACCAGTCATGTAGTAGGTACCCATAATACAAGCTCTACTTCTTTTAGGGCTAGACGATGCTGTGTGAAAAGTCCAGCATATTTATTTATTTATTATATCGTCGGGCGAATTGTATCGTCTAAACTCTTATTAGTATCAGATTAGTCTGTTCTTAAGTTATTTTTCAACCTCTTTGACCCCGATATCGTGTTCCCTTCGCTTCATGGCGCATGCGAGGTCCAAATAATTCCAAATTATTATAATGCATGGATGTTATTCGCATGTTCCATCTTCCTTGTTCCGATGGCGTGCTGGTGCTTCCATCCATCTTGAATGACGTGCAGAGTTACGCAACAGAATTGGCTTAAGGCGGCAGCCGCCCTATCATTTATGAATTGCTGAATCAGGCATTTGCATAATTCTGTTATTGCCGGAAGAAAATTAGTTTATCGTAATATTGTGAACTTGAAATCTGCTAAAAAAAGTTGGCTATTAAAAGTAACATATTTGCTGAGGAAACTTAAAAGTTATATTCCTAGAAAAATCGAATTCTAGACAAACGAAAGATTTCTGCCTAAAATACTTACGTCGGCAGCAATGGCTCTTTTGCGAGCATAGGTTTGGAGTTAGTTTGGCGTTAGGAGGCAATCCATGCCTACACTTAACGGGACGCTGTAGTGCCTGGGACATTGTTTGAGATGGAAAAGGCTTGCCCAGCACCTAAACCATCCTCTCAGCTTAATCAGCCTAGCCCACAGGAAAGACGACGTCAATACGTGTGGAGCTGACTAAGCGGCGGGTTTCCTCACGATGTTTTCCTTCACCGTTAAGAACTCGTGTTAAAGCGCATATAAATTTTACGAAACGAAAAATCCATTGAGGCACGGCCGGGATTTCAACCCACGACCTTCGGATTGAAAGTCGAGGCACAACCCTATTCGACCAACACGGCTTTATAGTGTAATTAATGCCTTTTATTTTGACTATGAGCTAGTGCGTCGCTCGTATTCAATGTAAAAATGCGGATTCGAAACTCAAATCGGAAATCCCGAGGAACAAACGTCCTGATTGGTTAACTCAGTCGGATTTTCATAATTACATGATTGGTTTAACTTGTTTTGATCCTTTCGGGAGTTCTCGGAACTCGGATCTGATTGTAATCATCATGGCGTTGTTTACTACAAAAATTTTGTATGAATATTGATTTCGTAGTAGAGTCGATTCTAGGATTTTTTTCTTTTTCTACAATTTTCCATCCGCATTTGCTAAGTTTTATTTAATCTAAAATGGATTAGGTATAATATACTAATACCTAATAATTTATCCTCTAGAATATAATATCATCTTGAACCAAAACAAGAAAAAAGAGAAATTGTGTGATCTAAGTATATTTTTTTCGACTCCAAAATGTACTCCTACCATATTTCTGGTTGCTAATAAAGAAAGATTTGAAATCACTCATAGGGGACACTAGGGGAGTGTCCCTTTAGATGTTTTTCGACAAGACGTATATCAGCGGTTCTGCTTCTTTATCTTAAATTACTGTCTGTTCCACCAATATAATCGCACTGGATCACTATATTTTCCAAAGATCTTGCAATTCTTCAAAAAAGAAGACGTTTCGCGTGGCGCTAACCGTCGCAGGTGAGCGACGCAACTTACAATTACGTACATTGCACGAGCCGCATTCTATTTTTGAATTTTGAACTTTTACGTTCGATAACCGTTCATTACCTTTTTTTCTCGCCAGCCAGTTGGCTACGGAATAATTTTAATACTGTTTTTGTTCTCAACATGTTCTAAAACAGCTCTGTAATAAGTAACTAGGTTACGGGACAGATGCTTAATTCTAGACTATGAGTACGGATCCACAGACTAGACAAGTTTGATGTCTTTATAGATGAAGTAAGAGATCTTGTAACATCTAAAAATGCATTCTTCTTAAAAATCCTGGGATAAATAATTAAGGGGATAGGTTCATTTTCGAATTTGATAAAATATGCATCGTTTTTTAAATATTTAATGATCTCATTTCAAGTATGAGGTTAAAACTATAAAAATGTGTTGTGTTTAGGGATATTCAAGGTGTTTTTATGCCTCTTAAACATAAAATATCAGTTTATTAGTTCAATTTAGCGAGTTTTACAAGGTTACAATGTCAAACAAATAATAAGCTCTGAGATATAAACCGTTTCATTATGCGCAATAATTTTACCATAAAAACTACCAAAGCAGACCGCAGTACGATAAGTTCTAAAGGACCCCGCCAATACCCTAATCATAATAAATTAATAGCCCAAACAAAACTAAAAGAGCCAAAAACGCGTGCGCAACTTTTACAAGAAATCCACCACAATAGGGCTACTTATCCTACATTAAAGCTGCTCCGACCGCATTTAAGGGTCGCGATTTAAAAAAAACACATTTAAGAAGTCGATGCCCTCCGCGCCATCTGGTGTGCGCTCGCGCCGTTTAAAATTTAAGAAAAAAATCGTTATACACCCCATAGTAACAAGAACAACCTACATAAGTAAGCTTATCGGATAAGCATGCAATCTAAATTCAACTTTACGTTGTAAATTTTAAAGTTTTTAATCTATATTGTTTTTTTTTTTTGGAGGGTAAAGAATACATAAAGAAAATTGGCTAAAACAAGCTTAATCATGGTTTAATATTATTGAGAACAAAATAATCAAAAGCAATTTCGTGACCATTTAATAAATTCTAGAATATTTTAGAAAAAACATGAACGTGAGTTGTAAATTGAATTATAACAAAATCGGGCATATGAACACGATTTCCATTCGTGTCAAATTCAAAAATAATTTCACGATTAGCATTACGGCGAGCTAGTAAACTTTGCTCAATAATTTGTCCCAATTTTTTCAACTCTAGAGGGTGGAGATACGAGTTGGGGCACGTTATGTAGCGTGCCAGCGTATTAGGCAAATAGTCGAATAAATGTGATTGTGTCGCGGCCGACGTGTAGTCTAAACTATAAGAATTGTCCTCCTTGCTACCAAACAAAAATATCGACACAAACATAGAAGCGTTAAAAGTAATCTTTGTTTATTTTCCTGGTTCTTCACAACGCGAGAACTTTAGATTAGACTATTAGGGTTATCCAAGCAGTTCTATTGAATTAAATTGAATTCATCCTTTTTGTCCTTTAACCCAATTTAAAAAACAATTCTTCATCATAAAAACTTTTATCTGAATTTTTCAACTCAATTGTTGGACAGACAAAGATATAAAAACGAAAACTTTTTAAGGCTTACCCCTGTTAATTTTTTCTGTATGTTCTAGGAAGTTGTTATAAAGCTGTTAGTTTTCCAATAAAATAAAATAAAATAATAAATAAAATAAAATAAAATAAAATAAAATAAAAGGAGAGTTTACGATACTTACAGAAATGACTCTAAAAATCACAAAAAAAAGATTACGATAGGTACTTACAGAAATGACTCTAAAAATCACAAAAAAAAGATTACGATACTTACAGAAATGACTCTAAAAATCACAAAAAAAAGATTACGATACTTACAGAAATGACTCTAAAAATCACAAAAAAAAGATTACGATACTTACAGAAATGACTCTAAAAATCACAAAGAAAACATGATATCAAATACCAACGTCACCAACGCCAATTTCAACCGCTGACTACTAACGTTATCGAACCCTGAGAAGGCAGATCGTAAATCAGAAAATGGTAGGCCTGAGTATACATCGCCGATCAAGCCTTACTATGCACCCTTTAATAAAACAGTTCAAAAACCACGTGGCACTAGTGACAAAACAGGGACAAATGTATCATCAAGTAGAGTAGACAACCTAGGATACATAAGAGACCTAGGATGTCTACTGTGCTTAGTGATTCCGTAGGTTCTCAGAGGAGTACGAAATAACCCTTCTCTGGTGATTAGCATACCCAACTCTATTTTTTTTCATCACGAATACTATATTCGTGGAGTAGGAATAAGTAATGACGTATTCCTTCAGGATTTGAAATCGAAACTTTGATGAATGAATAATACCTACAGATCAAAGATAGTTTATATCACATCGTAAAGAACTCATAGCCACCTCTTTACTATGATTTATAGCGTCAGAAGGCAATCTACAGTTAACGGGACGCTGTAGTGTCTGGAATATTGAGATCGATTACGTTTAGCACCTCGCCATCCTCTCAAATGACGATGTTTTCTTTCACCACAATCAAAACACGTTATACGCAGAAGGTTGCGGGTTCGATCCCCGCGGCGCGACCAATGTTTGTATGATCTACAAATATTTGTCTCGGGTCTGGTGTTTCTATGTATAATATGTATATATTTACAAACAAAAAGTATATAGGTGGTATATCAATTTAAATTTTCAATTTAAATTTCAATTTATTTATTAGAAACTTAACTATGACATTACAGACATTCCAGATCATCACAGTTAATAAATATAAGTACACATAATAAAAACATCCGAAAATCACACAGAAAAATAAAAAACATAAAATTGTAAAAAAAAAAATAGACAAAAAAACAATTTCAAAAAAAAAATTAAAAAAATTTACGTTGCAAACTTTCACAGAACTCCAGGCACAATATCAGTCATCTATTTCCCATAACACAAGCTCTGCTAGATGATGATCTCTGGGGCTAGATGATGCTGTGTGAAAAGTCCAGCATTATTTATTTATTTATTTATAATGCGCTTATACTTTTTCCAAACGAAAACTGCACTGATTCACAACCGGGATCATACCGTTGAATCATAACATCATGCTACTATCTAAATCGACCAACACAGCTCTAAGAGGTATGATTTGAAGCTGATGACAATTCGAAGGTTCCTTAAACTCCTCCAAGTCCACAACTCCGTTGATTACCCATAAAAATACCCACACGCGAACGGCCATTAAAGCTGGTTATCTTCGAAATCAGCCGTAATGTCACACACTTTGTTGCGTGCTCGTGGTTTCTGATTCCTATTGGTTTCACCACCCCGTGGACGGTGACCTTATTTCTGATGATTGAGGACCTACTGCTTCACTATTTGTTATTTTTTCTTCATTCGCTTTATCACGATCCAAAAACTAGAGTTGAGTAGCGGTAATATTAATACACCTTAATCATTTAATCGATGGAAACAACAATGAATTTAAATTATCATAAATATTTCAATTATTGCATCAGATCAAAATCTTAGGAGAAATCATCATACAATTTAGTATCTTAAGATGTATTACCGACACGATTTATTTTATTTGCTCTATTATTCTTCATAGCTTTCAAATTGTTTACAATAATAAATGCTTGTTATAACCACACCCCGTACTCAAGTACACTACAGAATAACATTCGGACCCTCGGTTTAGCGAACTCAAGTGGCCCACTAAATCAGCAAGCTAAAACCGGAAAAACATCATAGAGTTCTAATTCTGTTTACATTTGTGCCTTACGGAAGCAAAGCTGCGGTAGTTTTTCTGCGAGCACACCCCACGCCACGTGTCTGAAGATTGTGAATCTATTCTAAGAGCGCGGTCCCAACGCGACCCTTGCAGCACACCTGCCTGCCAGACGACACAGCTACCTATCAAGCCACGGAAAAACCACTCTTATTCCTCTCTAATAAGATGACGTACACCAGCATAGCGGATAATAGTTTAAAGCCCAATATTTGGCAGGAAAGAGGGAGTACATTGGAGTATATTTAGTCGAAAGCTCCCTTATGGTATATGATTGAACAAACGATATGGGCAAGGTGTGCGACGCACGCTTCTGGATGTTTTGATAATATTTTCATAATGAACTTTATCTTATTTTCTGTCGAGAGAGAGCTCTGTTTAGTTTAAAACAGATTAGGGTGCACATTTTTCTATTGATATAAGATTCCAATTGGTTTCTATTTCACACAAATCAAGGGAATGTAAGTTTTAATAATATAACTATAAGTTATATAAGTTATAAGTTTTTGGTTGTAAAACATTGAAAGTCTTTCAGTGCCTGAAAATGATGCAACGTTCCATTTTCTAGGTCCAAGTCTGTAACAGCCAGACAGACCTGACCCTTATGTGTTTCATTCAACTTTCAAATCTCAGTCGCTGTAACTGTATCTACATTATTGAAATATAATCGACAACAGTGATGCATTATTATAATACTTGTACAGGTATCAAAGGTCCCGAGCAGATTCTGTCTGCGCACCGGTTCAGTTCAAGCTTGATACAAAAAACAACACCTGAATTATAACTACACCGACACGTTCTTCCCCTAAAAGTTTGACATCTTGCATTACTATTACTCCCGTTACCCATCTGTTCAATTTCGCATCTTTAATAGCTTCTTCATCACCTATTTCTATACAAATAAAGTATATTTTCGCTTGAATAAGATCAAGATTGGCGAATTCATGTGTGTAATTGAATGATACAGTTGGCGTTTCCCTTTCAATCGATTTTGCACCTTTTATATCAAAAACCAATTTGATAGATCCACCATCTGGTAGGTGGTCGACCTTTTCTATAAATTGTATTCTATTTAATATGTCTAATGGTATTTTTTTATTTCTCTCTCAGGTAAGTGTTTGCAAGGTTTTGCAAAAAAAATTGATCTGCAGATTAACCCAGGGCTACGTGAGTATATAGCATTAGATATGATTCGCTGGTAGTTTATATTAGTTTGATACTTTTGTAAAGCTAGCATTTACGTATATACCTGATGGAAGTTGATAGTGAAAAAACTGGGATTTTGTATTAGCTAACGATCAACTCTGGTGAAATAGTTTAAACATTAAATGCTTCTTAGTTATGTTTTGAAGCGCTCGTGGTCGTGCTTGCTTAGTCGTTCTTGATAGATCGTCGAAGTTACACAACGTTCGTAACGGTCTGTAAGTGGATGGGATCGCCAGTGGCATTTTCATCTGAGCGCTTCCGTGCTTCGGAGGGCACGTTAAATTGTCAGTCCCGGCTATTTAAGTCGTTAAGCCATGACGGAGGCTTAACGCGGCCTAAAAACACCGTCACCAGAGTTGGCCACTGACTCATACGAACTTACTTACTTTACTTACTAGTTAGGTTTTGCATGTCATTGAACTCGTTTACCCTTCTTTACAAAAGTCAGCAGAAATAGATCTAATGGATCAGATTTCATAACTGTAACCACCTACACCATTCGTTTTTCTTAGTCTCGTAATTTAATTGAAGATCTGTTCCTTATCGTGTTACTTCACTCGTTTTTTCGAACCAGTGTGGCTAATAGATAGAAAGATGTTCTTTTGGTGCTTTATTCTCATTGACTCTGAAGTAGGTACAAGACTGAGGTTCTTTATAAAGTCTTATTTCTCTTTACAAGGCCTCAATTTCTTTTTTCAGTGCCTCATCTATTATTGTATTTACTCTTTTATAAATTGCACTATAAAGTATTACTTATCAAACCTATTAATAATCTTGGAATAAACAGATCAATCTTATACAGTTCGCAAGCCATTTTATGCCGCAAAAACATATTGGCTACAATGGAAAATGGAAAAGTAAGGACGCCAAAAAAATCTGTAGGTCTGATTTTACGTACCTACTAGGGACACAAAAAATCCTACAGATCTTGTAGCAAGTACAGCTGATATCCGATGACGAATCAAAAAATAAATCTAGTAATCAAAATCAATCGGTTGGATCACATCAGTGGCTCCAGACCATGACGCGAGACAGGTGCTGGAGCTAGTCACGAGCCAAGATGTAATCAGCTGTGAAATCGGCGGGGAAATATGAAGGGTTGAGGGTTTTTGAACTCTGTCTTCCAACGCAGACATTTTAGCTGACCAAATGTTGCACGAAACTTAAAGAATATTTTTAGTTAAGTATTTTACGAATTCTGTTTGCTCTTTAACCGGCTTCAAAAAAGAAGGAAGATCTATCTTCGGCTGTAGGTATGTACCTAGGTATGATTTTTAAAATCTATTATTGTATACCCACCAAACGACATAGGTATTATACGAGTGTAGTCAATAGTGGAACTAACTTACCTTACTACTTATTTCAACTGTATCGGTTAAAAATTCAAAAACCTTTGCACAGTATTCGTACAAATGCTTGCTAAAGTAAGGCAATTTCTCTGTTATTTAATTTAAAGTTTCTCTACCCATAAACAACAAATTTTAATGTCACCAGTTACGAGTAGCGTGACGGGAAATCACTAATGAGCACCTGAAAGACCGCTTTAATTGTGAGTTTTTCTGATATTAAATTAAAAGAACCATAGTCTACAAAAGCTCCTTGTAGATTGAGTTTTTTGATGTTATCGGAACTTGTGAGCGTTTTAAAACAGCGCCTGACTTTAGACTATTCTTATAGGTTTAAAAAAATCAAAAGAAGCGGTGTTTTTAAAAATGATTTAGTTCGTTTATTCGTTTTAGTACTCAAATGCGCGTGTAACTCTCTTGAAAGCTTCTACAATTTTATTTCCGTTCAATGGAGAACTTAACTGAAGTACCTAATCCATTAGTAGAATTCTTTCGCGAATGACACTATTAAGCTCTCAAGTAAACAGATAGACTGGTGCCACTATACCTAAACTGACTGCTTACCATAATCACCCTATCTCTACAGTAGAACAGTTTTTTTTTATGTAGATACCACAGAATTCTAGTTACGTAGTTACATAGTAGTTTTTAATTTCTCTGGTACTAGAAGCATATTTTAAAGACAAGATGCTTTTTTCACTCAAATGTTATCCTAAATTACAAGTTGAGATGCCCAAATAATCTACCCAACCTCATACCTAGATACGGACATTGTCACTAAACCTTACTGCCAAAGGTGCCATATCGTGTCAACAGACAGCGATAACCGTAAAGATCACTATAAACAGAATTTATAACCGCAGTAAATTCAGACAAAAACATTAATAGGCTGGCGTCCAAACGCGAAGGTCAACCTTTGACCCCAGGTCCCCAGGGTCCTTATGAACTAGAGATTAAGTTCACTAGTAGCGGCCATCGTTATTTTACGCACGCTATCTTCGCCTCGCTATTTTGTTGTAATCATGATGAATGTGTGTTTTATAAATATCTAAAACATCTAGATGAAAGAAATGTCTAAGAAAGCATTGTTTATGTATCAAGAGAAGAAGAAGAAGAAGCCGGGGAATGAAGTGAAACCTGAAGATACCAAGAAGTGAAGTGAGAGAGAAGAAGAAGACTGAGCTAAGATGTTATTGATTGGGCGGTATTGTCTCGGTATAGCTCAGCTACAAAGCTTTTTTCTTTTTTGTTCATATAAATAAATAAATAGATACGTGACAGATCACCGTCATTGTTCTGTTTCCCGAAGAGCGTCACAAATTTAGCGTTGGCAATATCAGAGAGATGAAAAGTTTTAACACGGCCTAGGCACTAGTAGGCACGCTATGCCATGCCCAAATTTTAGGTGTTAGGTGGACCTAGGGGGTAAGTACGGCGATAAGGTGTGGACTGCGCCAAATTAGCCTGTGCTTTTGAAATACTGTTTAGTGATCATAGATAAATAGGCTTTCAAACTATGTAAGCTGATAAGCACTAGGTAGTGCTTAATAAAGTACTAGCTACCGCCTACGGCTACACTCGCATGGTACCAACTTTTTAGAATATTCAAAGTCAAAGTCAAAAAGCATTTATTAAGTAGGACCGCTGGGATCACTTTGAAACTAGGTGATTCTACTCCTGTTCCTTCGCGACCAATACCGTGAAGAATCAGGGCAACAAACACGGTTTGGGCCTAGCTTTTTTCAGGTGATCACACACAGATATTTGTATGCTGTTCCAGATTAGATACATCTAAACTATTTCAAGTTTCATCTAAATCAGTGTACTGGTTGGCGCTGGCTTTCAACACTAAGTTATAAACATACAAACGTTCAGGCTCATAATAATTATGGCAAATTACACAACACCGAGTGAGCTGAAGAAACTCCCAACTGTTTCAGCCTTGTATAATTTCACAGTCTCGGTGTAATCTGGCCTTTAGTAGTATAAGTGTTGCGTTGGCGTCGGTCTATACCCCGACCGTCACGCACCGACCTCTGCCGCCATTCTTACCTCAATTTCGCTGTTTTTCGTACCGTGCCCGTAATTTAGGGTAAAAATATTGAAGGAATCAAATTGATGTTCTTATAATGGCGAATGTATAGCGCTAATACTAATTTATGTGAGGGATCGCGTGAGGCGCGCAAAAAATACCCAAGAACGCTGAATTTTTGCGTTATTACAGAACAATTTGGTTATTTTGCCGTCTGTGATTTACTTTTGAAATCTTAATAAGCAACCTAAAACAACCTACATACAATATTTTAGACGTTAATAAGCAATTTATTAAGAAACATGCGTGATTTCGTGGATTTATGTACCTATGTACAATTGTACATATTTTTAAAAGCTTTGTTCTACACCGACTTCAAAAAAGTATGTTCTCAATTCATTTCATTCTTTACTTTTCTGCATAGGTAGTTTAGATCTAAAGTAGGCTTCGGTAAGGTGACACAATTTGACTATAAGTATATTTTAAGAAACAATAAGTGAGTCCTGAAATGATTCACGCACTAAATGGATCAATACGTTATCTCGGCCCGATCTGATAAAGGATCGGAATATATTGTCTTTTTGGACATTTTTCAAGAGAATTCCGAGATGTTCTGACAAGATAAACGAAACTGAGCAAAGTTGGATGCGGCAAATCGGCTTATAACTAAATGACTGTGGGCTCCTGCTGTCTACATTTTTAGGGTTTGATTATCAACTACCTAATACTAACATGATTTACCTACTATTTAATACAAAAAAAATCAAAATAATTATCATAGCTTCTGGTACTGCTGCTGTTTATGTTTAACACTTTATAATCTATTTCAAAGTTCAAACTTGTATTTAAGCTTACCTCTAACCTGCCTCTCCCTATCTCCACCGAAACATCACAAATATTAAGCCTTACATTTTAAACTTAAAATACCACATCAAACTGTAGTTAGATACCCTAAGTCATGGTACAACCTGTTCGTGGAACATGGTACATTTATTATCGCTTAGCGGCGCCTGCGCAGGCCGCGGTGGTCCCTCACAAAACGTCAAAAAAGCAACCGAGGCGATATCGAGGCGCTGAGTTCGATTAAGTTGTAACTGGATAGGATATAGGAGCATAAATCAGTGAGCAAATAACATTTGAAAATAAAATTTAAACTGAAAAATGTACTTGTAAAAATGGGTCATTACCATTACCTACTCTAAAGATCCTAACTATTTATTAAGACTTTATTAAGACCATATTATAATAAACTCCCTTTCTAACAAAAAAAGAATCATCGAAATCGATTCACCGCTTAGAGCTGAATAGCGCATGTTTTCACAATTAGGCTTAAACAATTTTATGTTACTCCTTTGGAAACAAGACGTACATATTTTGATCTACTTTATCTACATAAAATAATTCATTCAATAATTGATTCACCGGTATTACTGTCACATATCTCTCTCAATATTAAATTCAGCGCCAGAAGGTCAAATAAGAGTAATCTTTTTGCCTTACACACTTACAAAAACAACATTTCATTTTATAACCCGCTTACTAGAATGGCCCGTCAGTATAACGAATTGTCTATAGTTCATCCTGAACTTGACATTTTTAATCCCAGTATTAACAGTTACATTAAAAAACTAAAAGATATCCTCCACTTCAATGATCCTGGTAGCTCTGATGCTCTAACAAGAGTATCTGGAGCTGCCAATTAGAATAGTCCTTGCACAACTACCTGTTGTTACTTTAGTAATTAGTACCTACGTGTTTGGTTATTTACCAACCTAATTGTTTTTGTTTTTGTTTTTGTTATTGTTTTTGCTGTTGTTACCTTTTTTAAAATTTTCGTCTGCTCAGCTCAACTTATTTGTATATACTCGTATACAATATAGCTGTGCGCACATATGTTTATGTTGCAACATAGTGTTAAAATCCATATATTTGTAATTATTATTTTATTTGTGTTGTAATGTGTTTTGTGTGCCAAATAAATAAATAAATAAATAAATAAATAGAAAAAATTACACACGGCTGGGATTCGAAGCTACAATCTTGAAGAAGATTGAAAGATGAGGCACTATTCTAAACGGCCACTGAATTTAAGGCCGATTAGAATAGTAACAAGATTAAAAGTTGACATATTATCTCAATAAATAAATAAATAATGCTAGACTTTCCACACAGCATCATCTAGCCCCAAAGTAAGCAGAGCTTGTGATATGAATACTAGATTACTGATAAACTAGGTACATATATACTTTTTGTTTGTAAATACATACATAATATACATAGAAACACCCAGACCCGAGACAAATATCTGTAGGCAATACAAACATTTGTCCCGCGGCGGGGATCGAACCCGCAACCTTCTGCGTCGCAGGCGGACCTTCGCCCACTGCGCCACAGAGGTCGTCAATGGGCCTAAACAGCTCTTGACTAGCCATATCCATCTAAACTATATCCATGTCATATACCACGGAGCTGCGCAGGCGCAGGCGTCGTTATCACGGATGGTCACATCTCTCATTATACACTTAATTCGCAGATAAAGTGCTGATAACTATTATTAATGTTTCAATAATAAAATACGTTTATTTGTGTAGTGTTTTAGATTAAATTATCTTAAACTTAAATGCCGAAGTTCAAGATTAGATTTAGAATTTTGTATGTTTTTCTCATACGAGTAGAAAGGCCGAATTTGAAAAGGAGTGTTGTCTTCTTCTTATCGTGTCACCAGTTCATTCGAACCAGTGAAAGTGTGGTGAAAGGATTTTAATTTTAAGTGCGCCTAAGAGGCTCTTTTTTTTTTATTTTTATTAAATAGGTCAGCATTTGACCTCCCTCCGCCCGATGTTAAGCAGTAGTGAGTCTAAGATGGAGCATGCTTTCCTAGAAGGAACCTATTTACTCTTGATTTAAAGACCCCTATATTGTACTTTCGAGTTCCACAGTTTGGCAGTGCGTATGAAAAAAGTGGACTCAAACGCTCCTTTCGTCACTTGACATGTTTTCGAACTTGTTAGGCAGGTCGCTAACAGGAAAGTCGGGGCGGCTTCGAGGCGGCGTCGGGACGCGGGTGAAATTGACGAGTGCTCGAGGCGGCGGCGTGTATGTCTTGTTTCATTCATTCAACATGTCATCTTCAAAAGATGAGTAGAGACAGGTGATTAGGAGTCGCGGAAGGGGCGCGCGCCTCGCCCGCGCCGCGCCCCGGCCTCGCCCGCGCCTCGACTCTTGACTTTAGTTTGTTTTTTACTTTTTTCAACGAGATTCGCGCCTGCGCCGCGCCCTCGCCTCGACTTTCGTTTCTGTTAGCGACACGCCTTAGGTTTTACGACATGCTGGTTTCCTCACGATGTTTTCCTTCACCGTTTGAGAGTACTGGCGTAGTGCACGTAAATCAGCAGAGTCACAGACTTATACAATAGTTTCAGATCCACTTTTCCAATGAATTAATATCTAGAAGTAGGAATTTTAAATTCCAGATATCAGTCATAAATCAATATTACTGTTCTTTAACAATCAATTGCGTAGCCTATACGCATGTTGAAACAGAACTTCCTAAACAGAACAAGAAAATCGCGCAAAATACGCATACGGTTACCATGTAAAATTTCCATAAATCGATTTTACACCTAACTACGAGTATATAGTTACATTTCTCTATATAAAAGATCTACATTGTATCCATCTGTCTCTCCGTCTGTTTCCTCTGTTTAACGGAAACCCATGCAAATGTCCAAAGGCGGCGCGCGCCTGCGCACGTGACTTAAATACAAACAGACAGACACGTAGCAAACGGTTGCTATTGGTAGACAAAATCGGTCATTTTTATCCGGAAATAATTGAGTCATTTATAAATGGATTTTATCATCATCATAACCCGTTTCCGGCACTAGGTAGGTATAGACTCCCTTTCTTTGGTAAAAAGCCTCTTTCATCGTGTTTACATGTGCCAAATACGTTCCTCTGACTAACCTCTGCCATATTTTTTTATGATGAATGGGTCGGCTCTTAACCTCGAAACTTACACAGGCAAGAATGAGGTCTACGATGCGCGATGGAGCGAGCCTACCCAGAAGGTGCCTATTAACTCTCTTCTTAATAACAACAGGGTCGTAGCTCAGCGGAAATACAGACGCTGGAATCTGATTCCAACTTTTTGCAGTGCGCATTTATGAATCCAATCGATATCTTGTTTCATTTTATGTTTAAATATAATTTATATCAAAAAACATTGTCATACAAAACAAACTCAACGACAAAAGTATTTTAAAAGCATCGCACAGTGCGTCGATTGTGGACAAAAAATAAAATAATCTAATTTCAAGGCACTTATAACGTGCAGTCACATCAAACCTGTTAACTGACGAAAAAATAAAATTAACTTATTCAAGACCAACCCTTGCGTCGACGCGTCATAATCTTCTTTATCAGCTCATCTCGAAGAGGACAATCTAATCGCTACTCTATCTCAAGAGCATAAAGATGAAATTTTAGAAACAAGTGTAGATAGCAGAGAGCCATCGGTGCGCCTGCGCAGATTTATTTCAAAATGTTCGCACCTGACGAATTTTTAATATCATTTTGTTTATGTTTTTGTGTTATCTCGCCACTCTATCTTTTACGGTTTGATCAAAATTCACATAAACTGTTATGGGTTATGTAATCTTTGGGACCTTTTGAATTTTTATACGTTACCACGCACTGTATTTTTGCTGTTTTGCTAAGCTAAGGGAAAAATATTTAGATAGAGATTAGATAGATAGAGAATAAATATTACGTTTTTTAGATTATTCTTTTGGATCTAAGATGCAACGGAAAGCTCCTCGACTCGCACAGACACAAAAAGTACGAGTATAATAAAAACTTACAAATTAATATTTTCCATATGTTTCCACGAAACCAGTCCAAACAATATGAATCCGTTTTGGGAAGGGACCCGAAGCAATTCACTCACATAAATGAGATCAAAAGTGTCAACTTATTGTGTTCCTCAGTCCTCGGATTATGTAAAACGATGTTGATTTTTATGTCTCCGTGACGCAGCATTTGACTCATTGAGGGCTTAGAATAATTATTTGAAATTGAATTTAAATTTGATTCGAGAACGCAGATGTTTCATTGAGTTGTGTATGGTTCAAATCCCCAAGAACTAACCGTATTATATTCTCTGAATTTGTAACAATTTCAAAATAATATATGACCTAAAATATTTTGTTATCAAGTTTCTGTATTTACCTACGATCTTGCAAATGAAACTTATCAATAAAAAAAGTTTTATCAAAGCCAATGCACACAAACATTTCGATAGTGAACACGTGCGCGCGCGCATTTGCCTCGCGATTAGAATGATAAATATTGGTTCCCCGTATAGAATGAAGGTTATACATATTTTTTGTAAAAGAACATATTTCTAAACTGATAAGATTGGGCAGGTGCAGTGACAAACTTTATGACAAAGCCTCTTTCAAAACAGAGGCTTTAAAAACGGACTACTTCTTTAACTTTGAAACGACTACACGAAGACCCAATTTTTTGTCGTTATCTACTCGTATACTTTTAGTGTCATACATATTAGCGAGCTTTGTCTATCTATTATATAAAGACTGTAATTTTTGGACCAATGATCATTTTAAAACTAACATAAATATATAATTAAGTATCAAGTTGAAATAAGTGATAATTCGATAAAAAATAATAGACAAAAAGGATTACCTTAATGATTTTACGAAACTTGTTGCATATCAATCCTGGTTTAGTAAAAAAAGTGATTTAGCTCAACATAAGAAGAGCCATTAGCCCCTAGTGGACACCCCGGTGGGCCAAAGCTCTTTTGTGTCAAAGCTTATTATAGCATTTACACCTTCAGAGCGGCAACGGAACCAAAATTGCGAAAATAGCGTTTAGTAGGAACTTTATTGTTGTTGTGTTGTATGGCTCTAATATTTTTCATTTTAGTCAGTAATGTTAACCGCCAAACAAAAAATACCGCCCGGGTTTAACTGGAAAATGTGGTACTTGTAAAGTTGCAAGGATTAAGTACTCTAATTGTGAATTTCAAAATTATTTAAATACTTTTTCGTAAAACATCGACGCAATAACAAAAAACACAAACAAAAAAGGAAGCTTCTCGTATTGAAACGCTTAACAATAGCAAATCGAATACTTTTAAATCACTAATTTATATTAAATCATGATCCATACTAAAATAAATGTTACTATACAAAATAGTATGCTTCAATTACAATTACCAACGGTACTATACAACATTGTTATAAAACCGTGCATAATATAAGAAATCGTAGCCAAATGCATATTAATATCATTACACGCTTCACCTCAAGCCTGACATAATCGCTAATGCCTCTACCCATTTAAACGCATCGACAGAATTTTCTGCCCATTTCACTATAATGGCCATCCCTAAGCCCTGACAAACACTGCTGATGGATGGCAGCGGCATCACAAAGGGCAAGGACCCATTGACAGATACCACAGATAATAAAATAGTGCAGTCCAATTATGTCCCTGAAATATAGGATTTAGCCCACGGGGCGGTCCGAAGCCGAACAAAAAATTCGAATGTGTCGATAAATAGAGATTTATTTCTGTTATATTACAACAATTCAGACGTTCCGTTATATCGTAAAGTCATACAACAATTTACCACGGAAATATACCAAAAACAAACACTTCAAAAACCAATTTCGTAATAGCCAAATACTTAAAGAAATATTTTTTCAGCATGGCGATTCAGCATATTTCAGCAAATCTTTTAAAAATATCCGTGACAGAAGCTCATTTCGAATTTATATGACAAAAGTTTGAGATCCGACGGATGTTTTGAATCACTAAACACCATTCGTTTGACACTCTTTTACGAAAATAGTTTCAAATTCGATCTGCGAATTCAGACGAATAAAGCACAATTAACGGCTTGCTGATCGCTCAAAACAAACTCACAAGCTATCTAAGCAGCATTAGACTGGGGGTCTCCTCCTGCCTCCGTCCCAGGGTCTTCCCGCACTCCTGCTCATGCAGCTCCCGGCAGTAGGCCCTGGTGAACCTCTGCCCGCAGTGCTGACAGGAGAAGAGACCAGTTCGGTGCCTTCGCATATCCAGGACATGGCGGCAGACGCAGCAGTCCCTACAACAAGAAACAATTGGAATCCAACAAAATGACAAAGATGTGAAGCACTTAATGCCGATTTCTTTAAGATGTTTTCGTACTGCGTTTGAGAGCACTTGGCATGGTGAAAAATCTGTGACTGCTGAGCTATCGCACAACTATAACATGAGAATTTTAATTAGCTTATTTTGGGTGTACCTACCTATGGGCCTACCTTATTTTGGGTGTTTATACTCTTTAAATTAGCTTTTATAAGTCGAATTAAGCAAGAATATACTAATTGATTAACAAGAACAACCTTGCCATAAAACCACAATAAAGCTTAACAAGAGTAGTCGTCACCACGCAATAAATAACGCTCATAATCAGAATGAAGTTATCAGACGGAGTAACAACATTAAGCCGAAAGTTAACAGACACGCGACTTAAACAATTGGCCAAGTCGAATCGCACTTGCAGATTGGAGTTCCGTACCATTTATCTAACCAGCCCTCATTGCTGAGTATAGGCCTCCTCATTTTAACACCACTTTTTCTGGTGATGTCCTGTTGAACCCGATGCCTCTCCACTGCATTTACAATATCATTTGAAGTTTCTTCTAATGTAAGGCTTCATTTTATGGTTTATTTCAAAAGAGTCTTCTTCTTCTAGTATTATATAGCTATTTTATACCGATAAAAGATAAAGCCCTGTGACTGTGACAGACAGTGTGGACAGAAAGATAAACCTGCATAGCCATAATACGGTATCGCTGCACCCCTTTTTAAGTTAAGGAACCCTAAAAATATGTACAATTACCTTGCATTACCCAAATTATGCTGTTGAATGTGATCACTGAGCTGCGACGGTCGGTCGAAAGCAGCACCACATATATTACAAGTGAAATTGGACATTTCGTTTCTCGCCGTCTGAGGTAAAGGTAGCCGCGACAAATACGAGCAGTAGTCTATATGAGGCATGTACGACAGGATCTGTTTGACCGTCTCAGCAGATACTCGGAACAATGCTAGGAGTCCTAACGGATCAGTATTTACAGCAATGGTCATACGGTTGCTATGACTACCAATATCTTCCACAACGACATCACTTTGCCTGGTTTTGAATAGAGAGTCTGTAATTTCTGTTGATCGCTCTTTGGTTGGCAAGTCAAATGTTATGTGAACGCTGGGACGCTCGTGGCTAGGCTTGCTTAAAATTTCTTCGATGTCTCTTTTAACTTTATTACTTTTCCGCATCTCTTCGTATAGTATTTCATTAATTGTTTCATTGCGTTTACCTTCTTTAAACGTAATGGTGCTCCTTGGTCGCTCTTGAACATTTCCACATACTATGTTTTCTCGTCTTAATAAACCAAATGTATCACTTTTGGTTGAATTTATAGGGTTACTGGCATTACTAAGTTGGCATGTTATATCTTCGCTCTTTGAAGGGTTTTGTGATTTCATTTCAACTATAAAAGTATTGATAGATTGTATCAGAGAATCAAGTTTATTTTCTATGGTGAGCAATGAACAATGTTTGACTTCATTTTGTGTTCTCGTTATCTTCTGCTTTAGTCTTTCTACATTGCTACTTATCCTGCTGTATTTATCTTTAAATGTTTCTTTAGTGTTGTTATCACTACTGTTATCATTATCAACATTATTGCTGATTGGGTTGAAATCTGTTTGTATTGAAATATTCTTGAGAATAAATTGTTTTCTGAAATTAAATGGTCTATAAGATTGTGTATTTTTGAATATTGTTTTACTGGCATACATATCATTCGTTTCTCTATCAACGAAAATCGGGATCCCATCGTATCTGCTTGTAGAACTATTGTACGATTGACCGGACAATCCATTTCTTTCTCTTTCCTGATTACGCATCATCAAACGTGCTTGAGAGGATGTAGGAAAGCAAAACCTGCTATTTTTAAATGTGTAAGGTCTGTAACCTAATGGTCTGTTGATATTAGGAGCTTTCTGAGTTTCAAAACTCATCTCATCTGAAGCACTATAGAAGTCCTGTAAAAGGTTTTGACACGGGTTCGATTGCTGCCACGTAAATCTGGTATTGTAACAGTCATCTATAATTTCAGTGTTATCTGGCATGTAGTTCGGTATTGCTCTGTGTTCTGGGTTGTCGTATCGATGTTTGTTTTTGAGCTCGTTTATGTAATTATTCCAGGCTACTTGCTGCTTCTCTCTTTCTCTGGCTAGAACTATTCTTCTCACCAGTCCTTTTAGTCTTGCGTTTCTTTGCATGGTTTTGAATATAAACTCTTGACTGAACATATCAACAGCGGGACGACAATAAGTTGTCTTCTCAGCATACGAAGGTCCCACTATTTGATTTGTGTTATTTTTATTATACGTTTTTGTATCAATATCTTGTTTCGGAACATTTTTGGAGCAAGAGCCATGATCAGAGTCTGATGTTTCATTGATTTGAAAAATTGGAGTGGATCGTGGATAGCTTTTCTTTGGCAATTTTTGTTCTGTACTGCTTTTGAAATAATCTTCGCGATGATCGTCAATGATTATGTTTCTGTTGTTTTTGTTTTTGGTCGATGGTGGGGTAATGACTATATTTCCATTGTAGTTTCTTTTGGTAGACGGTGGGTCAAAAGGTTGTATTCTATGAGAATTTTCGTCTAACCTTGTTTGGTATTTTTTTATTGGTTTTCCTTTAGCTGTCTTGATATCATGTATGATTTTAGTATAATAAGCAGCTAACTCATTGAATGTATCTTGTCCCTCTTCAATAAATTCAGCTTGATCACTAGTCGTGGTGTTATTAGAGCAACTCATCACACTTAGTAAATCCATACTATCTTCCTTCTAAATCACAAAATACGAACAATTTATCATCAGCCAAAGTATACGTAGAATTTGACATTATGAAATTTGACAAAACTTCATTGTTCTCATTTTTACAACTATCAAATTGTTCACAGAGGATTTACTTCATCTGAATTATTATTAGTCTCAATCTGATGTGAATAAATACTACAACACGGTAAAATAAAGAAAACACCTCGTACCTCTTTTAAAAAAAATTAAAAAAAATTCCCTCCTCCTCAATCTAAATACTTACTCATACAAATTAACGGAAGTAACAAAACAGAAGCACAACTGTGTGTGGTACCAAAATATTGTGAATCTTTGAAGACGGTAGTCAGAGGCTCATCTCAATACCATGTTTGTCGTGACCATATTTTGCAGAAGCTGTCATTTTATAATAGAACAGTAGTCACACGTTAACTCATATAAAATTTGAAAGCGTATTAAACAACAATTACACATTAAAACACAAACAATAATACGAGTACATAACCTGGCACATAAAACAATCTTAAATTGAAAATATAATTTAAACGATGTACCAGCCTTAGAGACGTGTTGGCCGAATGGGGTTGTACCTCGACTTTCAATAAGAAGGTTGATGGTTCGAATCCCGGCCGTACATCAATGGATTTTGCGTTTCGTAAAATGTTAACACGTGTTCTAAACGGTGAAGGAAAACATCGTGAGGAAACCAGTTAGTGTTCTTATAGGCGGCAATGGGCTTGCAACCTGTCACGTATGGAATACTAACTTCTGCAAGGTGAGGGCATGTATCAAATATGTATTTGGACATGCCTCTGACTACCCCCTACATCTTCAAAGGACCCATACTAATATTATAACTGTGAAAGAAACTCTGTCTGTCTGTCTGTTTGCTTGCTTTGATGCCCAAACCGCTGAACAGATTAAGCTGAAATTTGGCATAGTTAAAGGTCTTTTCCCAGGGAAGGACATAGGCTAATTTTTATCCCGAAAAAATGAAAAAATCCCGAGGGACCTTCGTGCAGCTAGTCTGGAATAAGTAACATAAAAAAAGATCTGAGAGAATGTCTACCGCGCCTTGGGGATCGTGAACCTGTTTACGTTTACGTTTACATATATCATTTCACCAATCTTTAGCTCTTACGATCACACATAAAACCATAAAATCGTGATACCTAACACATCGCGCCAAAACCGCTGTTAACTTCATGAATATAAACATTTTAAACCTCACAAATGTAAATAAAGACATCTTAAAGGTTAATAACGAGAACAGAACAATGTACGTATAACGGGTATGTTTGCAATCTTTTTGGGATTGCGGCCAAAAATTTTAATCAAGACCACCCAAAATGGAGGAAAATTTTTAAATTAAGCCGCGATTTCTAAGCGAACGAGAAACTCGTGATGTCATTAGAAAAACGTATGTATGGAAAACGAGACGAACGCAACTTTTTGGGGATCATACATAACACATTACGGTGTATCGGAGAGGTTCTCAAGTCCCCGCTACATTACATCCGTAGTGATGGTCACCCCTTTTAAGGATATCAAGCTTATGAATATCTGAATACGAGTGTATAAGCAACGCTTTGAGATCATCAACCTACAGCGAATCAAATAACAGCCTTGTAAGTTACGTCAAATTGAGTATTGCACTTCAAATTGTAGCTTATTTTTTTTGTATTCCGTTAAAAACATGATGAACACAAAAAAGTCTAATAAAATTAATGATCAAAAGGCATTGAGAAGGACCACTGGGACCACGTATAAGGCTTAAAATCAAACAAAAAAAAAATTTTGGAAATCGGTCTACAACTGACGGAAATATCGGTGAACATACATAAAAAAAAAAAAAAACAGCCGAACATATAACCTTCTCCTTTTTTTGAAGTCGGTTAACTAGTTGATTCAATTCCTGTTCCTTGGAAACCGATATCGTGAAGAACCAGGATAATAGACGGGGTTCCTCAACACCATTTCCAACTCATGTCTATAAGATCAAAAATCTATACTTTCCTACTCAGCCAATACATTCACTTAGCAAATATTTGTTCCTGGTCTGGGTATTTTAGTACCATATATGTAGATATTCTTAGTTCCTACCCTAGATACATGGCAGCCCATTTTGAGATCATAATGTATACGGTTGTATGTGACAGTTGGGTTGCTTTATTTATTTAAAAATAATTCAGAGCAATACTACATTACAATAACATGATCATAACAAGCAATTTAGATACATCGCATTCTTTTATTTAGCTTTGCATTTTTATTAGTTTCTTTTGACTAGCGCCACGCCCCGGCTCGTTCGCAGGTTGTTATGCTAATGCTTCAATAGAATATTCAATAAAAAAAACTACCCTTATGCGTTATCTTGTTGACGTGCTCGTCTGTTCCATGTAACAGCTTTTATATTCCAATTTGAATTGGTATTACGAGTATATGTTTTGAATAAGGTAAGGTTAAGTCATTATATTTGTGTCAGAAAACGGATTTTTTTTTTTCTACGGAAAATATATTATGCGTGAGTTTAAAAATCAAATGTGAAGAAGAAAAGATAAAACCATAAAAAACCACCATGTAACCAAGCAATCTGTAGTTCATTATTCTAACAAAATATTACCAATTCAAGACGTATTCAATGCCGTCTTTTCAAATAATTTCTACGAAACCGAACCTATACAACAATAATTCAATTGCCCAATACGAGTACATAACATAATAACCGTGTCCTTCAAAAGGTCATGTATAGGTAGTGGTCCTACAAACATACCCTGGGGGACCCCTACAGCTATTTGTTCCTACAAAGATACTTGATTAATATGTGTTTTCCATTTTATTTACCACACATTACGTGCACAAATGGTATACCAAATGGGAATTATAGGGGAAAAGAAGTGATGTATGTGTCTGGATTCCGAATAAACGAGTCCGTCGAACGTCGTGGCGTGGTTAAATCCTAGACGGCACAATTACACCAAGGTGAAGGTCGGACGCTGGAGAGTTCCTATGGGGATGAATACCGAAGATTAGGGAGCTAGTACTACTAATCAGGGAGTATTGAAGGATAATTGAGGGGATGAGTAGATGTTGTGATGTGACCTACTATTGCGGTAGGTACTAAACGTCTTCATGGAATACAGTAAATACGATATTATTTACTAAACCAAATCTTAAAGAAACAGTAGGTATTATCTGATTTGTCGATAATATAACTGTTTTAAAGAAAATATTTCGTTCGAGTCTGAAAAACCAAGCAAATGATGAAAGTTAATGATGTGTGCTTGCAGTAACAAGGATAATGACCGCCAGAAACAACATCATTATCAAAAAATATCATCAAGATCTTCTTGAATCAAATCTCCAGCATAACAACATCATAAACCAGACCAAAGCACAAGCGAGACAGAAAACATCCCTTCTTTGTAAACGTTCATGAGTGAAAGAGAGGGGAAACGCATTGTGTTCGTATAATGGTTTGTCTACATGCTTGTACGATTGTGCTTCAGTCACACGAAAGGTTTTTTATTTTATTTGATCTTATTATTCATAGGTAAGCATTATTGTAGCTCGGCCAGTTTTGGGTACCGTGTGTTTGTTATTTAGGGTTCCTTTATTTTTATTTTTTAAATAAATTTTACTAAAAAACCAGATGTCAAGATAGACCTTATAGTTACTTAAAAAATATTCCGTCACCAGAGTTGGTTAAATTACTTAATGATTCCTATCACAACTGAAATCAGTTTTATTAGCTTAATCAGGGCCAAACGTGGGTGATTCTTGTTTTTGGTGGCGCACATAAAATGTAAGAGTAGATAGGGTAGTAAACCAACGCACGGAACCCATAGACTACGAAGGCTGTACTTCAACTATTTTTTTAACACTGTCTGTGAGGAATGCGAGTTTTGGGAGATTACGCCGGCACACGGGGTATTGTTGCGACCATCAATGGCACCATTGATGCCACTATTGATGCCGACCATAGAATGCTATGATTTGTCAATATTTAGGATTATGATTGAGGACATTGCTAGTTATTGAAGAGAGAATTGAAGACATGTTTCATTCTAAAGCTAATAATGATATAACACACGTAAATGATTGTGATAAGATCTTTGTTGAATATTTATGAGTTAAACTTTATAAAGAAACTGAAACAGAATCATGACTGTGTACGACGGTATCGTGGTAGACATTCTCAGCATCTTCTTCATGTGGTGATTGTGGTGTTACCAGTCTGAACCAGTGCAGTGTGATGAAATTATTTTAGGAGCACTTAAATTCTCGGCCTAGTAGATACAATAGACTTTGATATTACGGAGATAGATAAGAACCACATCCGAATTTGGCAAAAGACTGCAGTCAGCAAACATGGTGGTTGCAAGCCTATCGCTACCTATTGGAATACAGACTGTTGTTTCAAATTTTTACAGCGTAGAGCTCATGTCAAAGCACATGTTTGCATTCTAGAAAAATAAATCAATGCCGAGAGCAATTTGCAGACTGACATTTAAATGCATGGGTCTTAGTAATTACGTAAGCAGGTTCACGACTGTATCCCCAAGGTGCGGTAGACATTCTCTCAGATCTTTTTATGTTTGATCTTGTTTTGTTTAGTAATTAGATTATTATTAATCACCCTATTATTGTGACGGAGCAAAGATCTCTTGTTCTCTACGTAAATCATTCTCAATTATAAAAGCTATACGAGTATTTGCATCATTAATAATATTCTAATAGAAAGCGCACTAAACAAAACTTTTCCCACAATAAATATCTGAATACGTTTCAGATTTTGCTTTATAGGTATTTGTCCATTTTCCTGCATCAAGTACGTTGACTTCATGTTTTATCTTCTATTCAAATATAATATTGTTTAAAGCGTGTCGTCAGCGGCGTGGGAATCGTACCGCTACATCTTATCTCCTTGATAACGATGTGGACTAGCCTTTTGTTTTAACTCTATTATGAAACTGGGCAGGGAAATATTTGGAATTGACTCATGCGGTATTTTGATTGGGTAGTTTCTTTGCAAAGAATTCTGATTATAACTGTGGCAAATGTTTGTCGTACACATACATTAGTGAAGGTATTTGAATATTGAGAAAGAATTCACTATAAATACATGAAATTATTTCCCTTTTACATTTGCTTCATTACTTACCTTCTACCAGCATATTAAAGGTAGGTAACCTATCTTATTCATCTAATATGTTACCACTTTCCTTAAAATCTATAAATATGTTTACATTATGTTTAAAAATCCCTTATTCTTCGAGTCCATGATCTCTGACTACAAAGAACTTGTTTGAGTCACAATAACCGAGGTTTGTAGAACACGTATTTTACATTAACGCCCTAATTCACCCTCCGATCCTTATCTCCCAGCTCCCATATCTTATCTTACAAAAAGAGATCAAAAACATATCGAAACAATTAAAATTCCACTGAATCCAAGGTCGAGGACCAAATATTCAAGATGCCTTCTGAAATTGGAGCTTAAATTAAAATGGCTACATGCACTGTTCACAGGCGCTCAAAAAGGGTTTTCGATATATCGATAGGCACGCCTACCGAAATTAGAATAATCCACTTTGATTTTATTTATTGCATGCTTTGGAAACTATTTTCTTGGAGCTAATTGCTATTACGGTTTAGATGTGGCTAAAAATTAAAAATTAAATAGTGAAGTTTGACTAGAAAAGGAGAAGAATCACATAAGTTATTAACTTGATTTTGGAGAATAATCTACCGCGACTTGGTGATCCTATTTTTTATGACTTTTTATTCTTTATTAGGTACCAAAGATACCAAAGATACCTTTAAAAATACTATGCTAATAGATTTTAGAGTTAGTAGGTATTTGATATGAATGAAAATGAACCCGTTACAAAAAAATAGAGCATCATCATAACAGTTTTTCTCACTCTACAACCTACAATTATTACCAAAGTATCAAAACTTGCATTTTTCACACAGCATTATCTTAAAGATAAAATACACAAAAGCAATCAATTAATGCCCGCCGTAAACTCAATTGGATTAGATTTTGAACAAAAAATAGACCAAATAAAAACCTGGACCTTCGTCTTTAATTATCATTTACCGCGTTCTTTGAAAAACTTTAAAGATATAAAGTTGTCGAATACGTATTGGAAAGCGATCCATTCTTGTGTACAAGGGAGCGGCTGAATTTTTATAGTTTCCGATTGGCATGGCAAATTTTGTTTATAACCAATTTGTGTGTTCTGCGAAATCTATAAAACGATGAGATCGAAATGTCCTCGATTACACCTAGACAGTTTTATAGTGAGAACATTTTGTCATTTACTAAAAATGTTACCTACGTTTAATATAAGACAGAATATCCCGAAAAATAGAAATATTATAAAATGCTCTAGATAAAGACCATATACCTACGCAACTTCATCATAGGCGCATAACACCTTTTTTTTCCTAACCTATGTCGTCCCACTGCTGGGCAAAGGTCTCCCCCATTATTTTCCAAGACTTGCGGTCGCCAGACTCGTCCCACCAGTCAGCCCGGAATGCATCGAGATCGTCACGCCATCGTCTTCGAGGCCTTCCTCGGCGTCGCCGCCCATCGTCAGGCACCCACAGCGTCACGATCTTGGCCTAATAACACCTATTATTCAAATCAAAATACCATCACAAATCAAATAAATATCTTTCAATTTCTGTCATTTTAATGTGTTTTATAAATCGTGTCGTACCCCCTAAAATACTCACTCGGACATCGTATTTTTTCTTCGGACCTGAGGCACGGCGCGTGATTTTACGCTGTTCGGTTCTCACACCACAGATAACAACACAGTCAGTACAGCCGGACCGCCCGGCTGGGCACACAGGGTAAATAGTACTGTTTATGTACAGAAGTGTCACTAGATAAAGCCTTATGGGTTACACATTCCGAGATGGGCGAGACAGTGAACTCGACCTAGTGTTGGGTACTAGTAGATAGCTCTGAGTGCTTGGTTGAGCGCTCAACGAACGCCTAATGAGAGAGCCTAATATTTGCTGTCTCGTCCATCTACTCGATCAGTCTACACGACCATTTTACATAGGAAATCTTAAAATCTTATCGAATCTTAGCACCAAAAAGAATCTTATCGAAAAGTAATAAAGCTCATTTTACGCTATAGACAATATTGTTGTGACAAATTGATGCCTCAAGTCTACGATGTCTGTTTTAGTGGCTTGATGATAAAACGTGGAACCGATACGATAATGAAGATATAATGGTTGGGGTAGTTTGAGATAGTCCTTTTAGATAGTGTGAAGAGAGATTGGATGGATGGTGCTACCACACAGCGAGACAACTGCTCAGATTGCTTTTAAAATGATAAGATGACTTGGATAAATCACAAAATAAAAAAAGTGGGAAAGTGAAGGCTGCCGCTAAGAAGCCCCTTGATTTTTACATTGATTTACGCAAATTATGATAATATTCAAATGAAAGTCTCAAGAACTCTACAATTAGTACTCAAGAATCCAGGCAAAAATATTTAGCAATCCTGAGCTCTCTTTGACACAATAGTTCAAAACATATATTTAGTACGTTTCTCACAATTCATCCCGACATTCCTTTAGGAATACTCGTAACAATGGTAAAATAACAGACTACCAGCTCAAGTAACTGGCGTGCTTCAAACTGGTAGTGCGAGCAAACAGAGCGGCGACGCCAACTCCCACACTCGTAGACGTACAAACATTAGACGGTGTTATGCCGCACCGAACTAGTCTAGGATAAGAGCTTCCTCGGCTTCGCTTGCGTGGTTTTTACCAGCTTTTATTCTATTTAAGGACTAGTGGAACGTTAGCCCTAAAACTGTATTTATCATCAAATCTACCGACCAAGTTATATGCAACTCAAAAAAGTTACTGTGTTTTCTAGTTTAACGCGTGTTGTGATACAAATTAATGAATATTGGAGGAAATATTGTTTTTTATTCATTGAAGAAAATATTGAAAAAATCACAGATCATCAAAACACACTTCACAAACTAGGGCTATATATATACATACTAGCATATATTTAGAGTCTAGTACAGTCGCGGTATGAAAAGGTTCGTCATCTTAAAGTCGACTTTTGCTTGCACGAGTGCAAGAACCAGTACTGCCAACATTTTAATTAATAAATATTACGTTTTGTTATGTTTAGCGTTTACTATCGATTATAGGCAATGACATATCAAAAAGGTTTTGCATAATTTGTTTACTGTTTTACTCCATCCTGTCAATTTTACAAAAATAACAATTACCCATAACAACAAGATTTTGATATAGGTTATTTGTATTTAAACGTTATTTAGATTACTGTAATCTTTAATTATACTCTATTTTCCTGGACTGCCAAGATTTATTGACAGAGATATTACTGTCGGGGTAAACCGCTTTGTTGATAGGACCGAATATGAAAGAATAGTACGAATAAGTAATATAATAACTTTATTTTATTTAATAACGTATATAACCACCATTAGCATCAATCACACATTGTAACCTGTTTCTCATAGAACCAACAAGGCGAGAGCATAGGTCCGTCCCTCGTGTATCTTCCCAAATGATATGGCAGTGGTCTTCTATAGCCTTCTTGGTTCTTTCGTTTCTATTATCCCATCGCTGCACCATTAAACCCCATAGGTTCTCGATCGGGTTTAAATCTGCAGATCTTGCTGGCCACGGAATCACCGCTATATCACTGTGCCGATTGAACCATTCATTCACAATACGAGCAGTGTGCGTGCGAGCATTGTCTTGAACGTAGCTGACCTGAGGTAAGTCAGCAGCTGTATATACGGTACGGACACTTGGTAGCATACTGTCTTCCAGAACCGATAGATAGTGAGTTGCATTTGCCCTTGAAGGAAGAAGAACGAGCTCGCCCACTCCATCCGCTGACATCCACCCCCAAATATTGGCAGAGATACGTCCAGAACTAAAATTGGGCACTACATGGTCTTCTGTATATCTCGTGCCGTTATACCTCCACAAATGAAGCCTCCCATGTTGGCTTGACATAAAGGATTTTTCGTCGGTAAATATAGTGGTACTCCAATCAAAGTTCAAATAGGTCTCTGCAAATCTCAAGCGTGCTTCCTTATGGGTTGGTGTCAGAGCAACTTTTTTTGAGTGTCGTCTATAATGTAATCCCATTGAGTGTAATGCATTTCTTATTACTCTAGGACAAACTTCATACAGTTGAGCGAAATGATTGGTTGACACAAAGCCATTTTCTTCATATTGCCGTCTCATGTCGGCATTTTGTGCAGCACTAAGGATAGGACGGCGACCAGAATTGTTGTGACGATGATCTATGAGTTCACCTTCTTCACCATATCTCCGGATCCAAAATCTTACACTATCCCTGGTTACATTAAGACGACGCGATATCTCACTGATATTGTAGCCAGCTTCATGTTCAGCAATAATTGCTGCTCTTTCTACAACACTTAAAGGTCTCGGCATTTTATGTAAAATATAGAAACGTGAAAAAATAAAATTGCAATGTCAACAATGACAGACAACGAGATGTTGAAACCAATAAAAAGTTTTTACATTATATAATCTTCTTGGTCAAGACAGAAAATCAAACAAGTATAATCTGTAATTTTAAACTTTATTGTCAAACAGTTAAACATAATTTTCTGTGAACCAGTCTGTTCTGTGACTTAGTTTGAAAAGGTAATATGTGCTTGCGGAACGTTAAATGAATCAATTTGAAAACTGGCGAACCTTTTCATACCACTACTGTACATTCAAAGGTGTCCTTTCAAAAAAAGTCCGTATTATCCTATTTTGAACTAATCATACTATAATGTTATGAATGTCAAAGTAACTCTGTCTGTCCGTCGGTGTGTCTGTCTGTCTGATTGTTACGCTTTCACGACCAAACCGCTGAACAGATTAAGCTGAAATTTGGCATAGTTAAAGGTTGTATCCCAGGGAAGGACATAGGCTACCTTTTATCCCGAAAAAATGAAAAAATCCCGAGGGACCGCGGGGCACACCGCGGGAGCGCAGCTAGTTTTGAATAAAAACATCGTAGCAAAATATCATTGATCGTAATAATTGTGCATTACTGCATAACGCCGACCAAGTATAGAAGTTTGGTAAACACTATCAATAACAAAGTGTTTGGGAACAACAAAAATGTTTTTATTGTAAGCGACTATCTACTGGCTTTCTAACTTTAATATACTAAGCAGGATCACGAATGTACTAATGATAAAGCAAGAGTCGAACGATAACGAAGGTCGTGGGTTCGAATCCCGGCCGTGCATCACTGGATTTTTCGTTTCGAAAAATGTGAACGGTGAAGGAAAACATCGTGAGGAAACCCGCAGCTTAGTCAGCTCCACACGTATTGACGTTGTCTTTCCTGTGGACCAGGCTGATTAAGCTGAGAGGATGGTTTAGGTGCTGGGCAAGCCTATTCCATCTTAAACAATGTCCCAGGCACTACAGCGTCCCGTTAAGTGTAGGCATAGGTTGCCTCCTGACGCTGTATAAGTAAATCATCTAATATAGATGTTAAGGCCTAAGTTTTTTTAATGCAAGAGTGCAAGTTCGATTCTCAAATTGTAGCATGATTTGTAGATTTGTTCCGGGTGAGTCTAGGTTGTATAACGTGTGTATAACTCATTCAAAGAAACTCAATCTTACGTTGGTGACCATTTTTGAGCGCAATAATTCACAACATAAAAACCCGTGATGGTTTGACGCCGTATCCACAGGGGAGCGCTGCGGGCGACTGACGCGACAAAAAGTCGCGTGTCGTGACGCGCGGTTCGCGCTGGTCGCTATGGAATGCGGACAAGTGGATCAAATATTTTGTTTGGATCATTGATTGTTCTGTGAGATTGTGACATGTTTACTAGTAGGGTACTAAGTACAGTCAGCAACGAAAGTCGATGAATAGTTGGACTTTATAAAATGGCTTTTGTTTTTTATAACCAAGGAAAAATCAACTTTTCTTGGAAATTATTATGAACCAAGACTTTATCTTCAAAAATTAGTAAAAGTGTTGATCCTGATGTTACGGATTTCAGAAATATTCATATTTGTGAAACATAAAATGTTAATCGATTTTCGTTGCTGACTGTACGTCAGAAGAAGGGTTATGTTTTAAAAGTGTCTATATAAATAAAATAAATATAAATCCCGTAGTTTCTTATGTTACAATAAAGTCATAATAAAATAAAAGAGATTTCGTTTCAAAAAAGCCATCCAAACGGTAGGGACCACACGCTATCAAATTGCCATTTAACAGCTCAATCATCGCCAAAATCCATTACAGAAGAGAACAAATAATTTTTAATTTGTTAAAAAACATCGGCGATGCTGATCAAACATTGCTGACCCGCCCTGCGGTTGCTTTCAACCTCACCGGCGTCATCACGCCTCTAATCACCTGGATTATAACTAGAAAAACCACCCAAAAATAGCCCTTATACACAAACCAATAGGACACTAAACACTTTTGTTATCTAAGTGGACTCTAATGGTGTCTAAATAGCAAAAACGGCAAATTCGGCAGTTTATAATGACAAGGTGACGTGATGAGTAACTGCGCAAATATTGGTGTTGTCTGATGGTGGACCACCAACGAATGCTTTGATCCTAAATTTTGACAAAAGATTCAAAATACGGTCCAAAAAATTGAGACTAGATTACATAGGTAACAAATTCATTCCTTGGTATGCTTTGAGGAGCCTCACATTGATTGTATGTGGAGCTATTTTAGGTTTAAGAAGATAAAATCCTTGTAAAACTCATCCAATAATTTCCGACACTTATATTATCTATCGTCCGACCTACGGGCTGTTGATCTTCCCCTTGAACTCTGGATCCAAATTCCTCATCATCATCATCAGCAGTCATTAAATACCACTGCTGGATGTAGGCCTTCCTCTGTTCACGCCATTCATTCCGGTTCTGTGCCTTACGCATCCATTTATGGACCTGTATCTAAATTCTTACCAGAGTAACTTCTGCATGTGGATGTGGACTTCTGACTTCCCCCTTAGTCATCTTCAGAGGTCATTCTTCTTCTCTACCGCGCTTTCATACCAGAGTTCATATTAGCTTACTCACCTCCAACAGACAAGTATCTAGCCTACAACCTACGTCAACATCCCGTGACGTCAGATCCCCTTCCGCTCAGCTGATGTCTGTCACGTACAGTACTGATGTAGTCAGTGAAAGTCAATGAGTCAACGCTTTCAATGTTACTGGTTCCTTCTTGGACAATCAGGGTAAGGGCTGATGACCTCTGTAAAGGAATCCCTCTAATATAATAAAGCTGAAAGTTTGTGAGTTTGTTTAGATGTTTGGATGTTTGTATGTTTGTGTTTCAATCACGCCTAAACCAGTGAACCGATTTGGATAAAACTTGGAATAGGCTTAGACAGCATATAGGCTATTCAAAATGTTGGTACCACGCGGGCAAAGCCACGCGCAGTAGCTAGTCTTATAATCATTTGAGAAACGCAAGGCAACTGAAAAACTGAGAAATCCTATTTTTCCTAGGGTTCCAGACACAACACAATACAACGAAATAAACAAAGAGAAAACAAAATAAAACTGAAAGGTTTCAGAATGACTTTATAATGGTTCTCGTTAAAAATAAGTATAAGCCAGCATTCTTTTCGATTTAAATTATTGAATAGTAAATTCTGGGAAACCACACTATGAACCTTGAAATATTATAATCTGATTGGCATTGGAGCAAAATCAATGCACCTTGGCTTCCACAGCCTTGGCACAGCTAGTCTACACTCTACAGGGGGCCTATTCAATCATACTAATAATTATAATACATGCAAAAGTATGTTTGTTGCTTCTTCACTCTGAAAGGGCTGCGCGAATATCGAGATACCATGGTTGGATTTGGGGCAAGATGGCATTGTATGATATACCTACAAATAGGCACTCAATTTTTGAAATACATTAGAGAAAATACAGGATTTTCCTTTTCGAAACTTTACGCTCCGAAAAAAGAAAGAATTTTTTTTTACATTAGGTACGTTTTCATCTTTTTGTAAAAATAATATACATAATTTGAAAACATTCCGACGGACTTAGAATTAGTGTTCGTTAGTGAATAAGGGAACACTCTGCGCCTGCGCATACTGTCTGGTGAGTCAGACGTACAGTTCCGTTGGAGGAAGTTGTGAATGTTATAACCGTCGTAGAATCTTAATAGTGTATTAAATGATTAGCCCTTGCACCCACAGCGCTTGGTACAATTACACAAGAAATCATGAGCATTGATAATAATAAAGGTAGGTATAAAATCTAGATTATATTGAAAAACATGACCCTTCTTGGCAGTCGAGTAAAAAGACATTTTGTTTCAAGTTTATCATTATTTTTAGTCGAGTTTCAGGTATTTCTGGCAGCATTTTCTACCTTTAAAATTTGCTTATAACCAAGCTCTTTGCGTGTTTAAAGTATTTAGACGCATGTGCACTTCCCCAAACCCTAAACGACATACAGGTGGGTCAGTCATATCCCAAATGTCATATAAAAGATCAGAGCAGCCGAACAATAAGTTTCTGGGAAGTATCGTACGTGCCTAGCCCCGGATGGCCCCGTACCTTTACAGCAATTGGCAGAATTAAAAAAAAGAATAATAAAACTCAATGTTGGAATAGGACTGGAATTCCAAATATTCATTGCTCTTTTGGTGAAATCCTTTTTTCCCACTTTGGACTGTTTAAAATCTAGCTACGAGTTGCTACGGGTAATAATGTATTTGAGATGGAGTAATATAAAGTTGAGATGGACGCGCGGTTTCTCAGGAATACCTCACTTTTAAGTTAAAAATAGGGGGTAGACCCGTGCTCCACCTAGCTTCTCCACCTGGGTGGAGCACGGGACCCTAGTGTACAGTACGCACAACCAATCTTTAGCTCTCTGAAGTAGCTGCGCAGAGCCCATTTTTGATCACTTGTATAGCTGCCTCGCTCACTCGCTTAGTTTGTTGCATCGCGCTATCTCACTTACTCTACCAAACCTGCGCAATCGTTTAGTGCACCTAACTTCAGAGAGCTAAAGATCGGTTCTGCGTATTGTACCTATACGTAAATCTAATCTCATCAAAATGCATTCGGCGGTTTCAGAGTGAAACCACATCAAACACCTTAAAACATAGTAATAGAACAACAAAAGCTGCAACTTAGTGACAATTATAGGTGCCCTATTGAACCGCATCGCGAATAGCGCGAGTGAGCTAAGAGCTGCCCTAACGTGGAATGCATGAATCAGATCGAAAACAAACACATTGAAAGGGATTCCTCGGCAATGACTGGCTGTATCTGTAACAACCTTTACCTATATCTAGATCGTGGGTAAGTTAAACTAGTCTGTTTTAGGACTAGCATCTCACTAGATACTAGATGATTTAAACAGCGTCAGAAGGCTACCCATGCGGTAGTGCCTGGAACAAGGACTTACGCATTATATTACTCGAATTACTGTTTGCACATGAACACTAGACACAAATATAAATTGGATAAATTATTAATAATTAGACACATCAGGACATACTATGTAATAGAATGGACTGCTCACAAGCGCAAGGGAACATATGCCCATAGTGAGTGTGATCGGGTAATGATAATACTGACTATGTTTAGCAATGAGCAAAGTTTCCAAAACCTATAAGTTACACATTTGCGTGATGCATCTGATGATGCAGACAGGAATTCGAACCCACGACCACGCCTACTGAACCACTTTATGAAGAGAACACACACTATTAGATATTGACTCATTATCTATAGAATCTACATCAGTCTGAAGCACTATTGAGATTCGATAGTGAGTAACTACCACCCACTACAAGAATGAAAATGAAAGAAGTGATTCAAATAGTGATTCAAAGAGAAACTAAAACGCCATTTACATGATACCATTCTAGCATACCTTCTTGCCTCTTGTCACAGAATATTAGCTCTTGCTCCGTTGAGTTTTAAGAAAGCAAGAGACAAGAATGGTATACCAGAATGGTATCGTGTAAACGGCGTCTTAAGTATAGACTTGAACAGTGTAACACATTGATGATTGTACAACGTATGTAGATGACATGAACGTATGTAGATGAAGAAGGGTAATGTTTTGCAATTTCTATTTTTACTCGATCACGATTACGTAAATCCAACTGTGGCACGACATTTGATGCATCTGCTGTTTGTTCTACATCAAATACAGTGTCACATGTGTTTGACATGTTGTAATTGGTTTTCAGGTTTTTATCTAGCGCTTTCAACAACACTTATACATATAACTTGTATGTATACTCGTAAGCGTTGTTGAAAGCGCTAGATAAAAACCTGAAAACCATTTGCATTTTTATATGGATAGGCATGATTGATCCACCCTTTTCACTCTGTCATATAAACCGTTAGCTCACCAAAGTCAAAGTCAAAAAGCATTTATTTAGTAGGACCGCTGGGATCACTTTGAACTTCGTATTGATTGTCTTCTCCCATCTCATGTAACCTATGACACCTTTTCATAACTGCACCACTTATAAACCTAAACTAGAACTTATACTTAGTAGAGCTGGTCGTTGGTCCATGCCTTACGGAGCACAATCGGCGACCTTCAGCAAACAAGGCTATGGAGTGCTGAATATTGATACCAGTCAGTGGCCACTGTGGCCAGGCGATGGCTTTATGAATGAGCTGACGTGGATAGCATCGTAATGAGGATTTGATAAGATCAATGAATGAAGTGCGCTATTTTGAGAGTCTATTCGCATTTGTGGGCACTTTTCGTTTTGAATCTTAATCTTATGCTAGAATGATAAGTAGGCATTAAAAAGAGTAAATGAGATTAGGGGTTTGGGCTGGGTGAGAGGGACTGGAAATTAGTTCATACTCTTATTAACCCACCAGATTCAAATACGTAAATATTGATGAATATCTTTGGTATTCAACTAAGCATCTTGTGACTCTTCAATTCTAGGTGAATTGAATAGTCACAAGTATGCTTTTACTTTCAACTTAAAATGAGTCTTTCTGTAGAAACTGTCACAGAATCAAACTCCTTTCAACATGGAAATTTCTGACTTATTCCTTCTTCCCCAGTGTGAGGAGTCCATGTCTGCTGGAGACATGTGCGTGGCAGCCGGTCGCGCAGGCCCCGCCGCCAGATGGCATCCCGCCTGCTTCGTCTGCTCCTCCTGCCAGGAGCTGCTGGTAGACCTCGTGTACTTCTGGAAGGATGGCCGTCTGTACTGTGGTCGGCATCACGCGGAGAGCATGAAACCTAGGTGTTCAGCTTGTGATGAGGTTTGTTTACGCTGTTTTGTTCTATCAAGTTGAGATATTTGTAAAGTTCTTGTTAAAAGGGGATCGAAGAAATGAGAAAATGAGTTTAATGAAAAACTGAAACAGTGCTCTTATAAAAGGATTTCTAAACATAGTCTTTGCAGTCGTTTACTGCGTTGAAAGATTACATAATTTAAAATGTCTTCAACCCTCGACTCAAACCATTTGCTTACTAGCCCCCTAAAAATTACTTATTTATTCCCCTTAAACGATAGCAATATCGCAAATAAACAAAAACTGCAGTTGATTCAACCGCAATTGGCGTATGAATAGTTGAACGGCTGGCAGTTGGCTCGTAAATCTAGAGGCGGAAACAGGCCCTCGGGCAGGACCCTTCATCAGATCCTCCCGATTCGACTGATGTGTTGAACATAACCTGACCGAAAACAACACCTTTTCACTCTTCACTGTACACGGCCTAGGCGAGAATGGGCGAGAGACAGCTAGCGGCAAGATACAGGCTGATAGAGTTGGGCGTTCGTTAAGCGCTAGGCCGAGCACTCCCTTTCGTGTCCAATGTTCCAAGCACTTGGCCGAGAATACTGCTTTGTCCATCTACTTTACGATACGTCTGATCCCGCCTCTAAGATTTATAGGACCTACCAGGGTTGACATCCCAATTTTCACGAGTTATCGACAAAAAACCATTGGCGTTTTTCCGGAAAGTACTGTTTCAGACGATATTTTGTAAATCAGCTCATAGATGGTCACAACCGCGTGTGCGTTATTTCTACCTTACCAGATTGTGAAAACAAGTTTAGATATAGACTTTGGAGCCTAATCAAGCTGTCTAGGGTCAGTGTCGTGGCTAAGTGTGTCGGGGGTGGCACGTGCTCGGGGCACTTCCGAAAACTGCCGAATAATACGATTAAGCCCTTATGATGTGTAATTAATCCAGACTAAGCCAAAATTTGGATTTGTTTTGTACATTCGTTGTTTGTGGGGTTGAATCCCGTAGGTAGGTACATCAATTGATGCATATTTATCATAATATGTATTTTAATCATCATTCATATTATTTTGCATTTGAAACTAATGCTATAAACGAAACCATAACAAATGACGTTCCGCAAAACTTCGTATCGTCCACCGGTGGTCTTGTCTTGCCGCACGGCAATTATCTGGAATAGTTCCGGAAACCCAACACAGGCTTACTAAAACCGCTGGATCATTGCTAAACCAGGAAAACAACGATTGGTATGAGCTACCCTGATAACCGACATTCAAATCGGTTGTCTACCATTTTAATTTGAAGGTTTACATAATATTGACTTAGGAACAAAAAAGAATATGCTTTTCATCACTCTCTAAGCTTATTCCGTGTACTTCAAAGAAACATTTCATGATATTTTGTTGTATTTAAATTATTGCAGGCCAGCTGTTTCAATTTCGGTATTTCAAGATGCTATCATGACGAGGGGTTGAGACAATTAAAGCAATATGTACGATATCCTAAAAAGTACTCGCAAATAACGGTATGAAACAAAAAAGCGGTATATTTACTGTGTTTAATAGCAGTCATTTGTTTTATTAATTTCGTGGGTCATTAGCATGCTAATTGTAATTGACTCGTAAACGGTGATAATGACCTCTGTTTTTCTGAATTATGATTCGGAAAATCTTGATTTCCTGATAAGAAGGAACTGCGTTTATCAATGTAATTTTGGTTATTTTGTCCATGGAACGCGTTACATAGACTGACGTAGACGTAATTTTAGCATCAGTTCAAACCTCTGTGGTTTTGAAAAAAAAAAAAAGCACAGGTTCACGACTGTATCCCCAAGGTGCGGTAGACATTCTCTCAGATCTTTTTTATGTAACTTATTCCAGATCCTTTGAAGATGTCTAAGGGGGGTAGTCAGAGGCATGTCCAAACATATTTGATACATGCCCACATCTAGCAGAAGTTAGTATTCCATACGTGACCGGTTGCAAGCCCATCGCTGCCTATAAGAACACTAACTGGGTTCCTCACGATGTTTTCCTTCACCTGTGGTTTTTAGATGTTAAGTAATCTATCTTGTGTCTATGACGACCCTGTGGCGTAGTGGGCGAAGGTCCGCCTGCGACGCAGAAGGTTGCGGGTTCGATCCCCGCCGCGGGACAAATGTTTGTATGACCTACAGATATTTGTCTCGGGTCTGGGTGTTTCTATATATAATATGTATGTATTTACAAACAAAAAAGTATATACAAATAAAAAAAAAAGCACAGGTTCACGACTGTATCCCCAAGGTGCGGTAGACATTCTCTCAGATCTTTTTTATGTAACTTATTCCAGATCCTTTGAAGATGTCTAAGGGGGGTAGTCAGAGGCATGTCCAAACATATTTGATACATGCCCACATCTAGCAGAAGTTAGTATTCCATACGTGACCGGTTGCAAGCCCATCGCTGCCTATAAGAACACTAACTGGGTTCCTCACGATGTTTTCCTTCACCTGTGGTTTTTAGATGTTAAGTAATCTATCTTGTCTCTATGACGACCTCTGTGGCGTAGTGGGCGAAGGTCCGCCTGCGACGCAGAAGGTTGCGGGTTCGATCCCCGCCGCGGGACAAATGTTTGTATGACCTACAGATATTTGTCTCGGGTCTGGGTGTTTCTATATATAATATGTATGTATTTACAAACAAAAAAGTATATATGTAGTATATCAGTTATCTGGTTCCCATAGTACAAGCTTTGCTTAGTTTGGGGCTAGATGATGCTGTGTGAAAATGTCCAGCATTATTTATTTATTTATTATTTTATTGTGCAAGTTTATTTTGTAAAAAATAAAAAATAAATGTACCTAGTAGTTTTATCTCACGAAAGCGTATTGGTCTTAATTGTGTGTGTAGCGCGTATGCATAAGTTTTTTTTTATTCCGATGCGTAGTTTCGCAGATTATCGTTACATACAAACTTACTTCTATTAGGAACATCTATAGGTAGGTATTGATATTCTAAGACATGTTTTGTACAGTCAATGTAACCATAACAGATGTTATCATTGCCTATGTTATTCCTAAAAGGGAATATTTTTTCTCTTCTCTGAGTCACAAAGCAAGATAGGTATTCAAATCACGTGTTCATTTTAGTTATCAAACATACAATGTATGAACTATAAGTAATTCAAGTGTATGAAGACTCGTAAAAGTACTGTTAGGAACAAAATGCATTATTTAACAGCTGACCAGCCTTCCTATCTACTGGCTCATACAAATGCTGTGTATGCAGCAAAAAGCACTTATTCGTTTTTAATCGATTTTTTCAGACAGCTTTTCAGTCGTTCTTGAGCTTACCAACATGATTATATTTAAATTTTACTTCGTTTATTTACAGAAACTAAGCTACTACATATTTACATTTATTTACAAAATACAATAGGAAAAAAATTTTACTTAGTTAAATTGAAAATTTTGAAAAGTTGCATTTGAATTTATATTAAAATTACCTATGCTTAAAAATAGTCTACATTCAAGTCTACCTGGCCAATATAATTCAGACTACCTAATTACAAACAATGCAGTATTAGAGGACCGTGCAAAATTGCCCGATCACAATCGCACATAGCATGTCGATCTTGTGATAAAAATACGAAATTTTACGTCGTCTTCACACGCGACCGTTTTCTAATACTTAAATCTTAATTCTGAGGGTTTTCGGAAAAGTTGTATTATATTTGTAAAACATGCACATTACGTAAAAACATCAACAATCATTTTACTTTACCTAATTAGGTATTAATACAAGATGGGTCGACGACATCGTGAAATCCGCAGGTCGTACATGGGCAAGACTGGCTCAGGATAGAGGCGAATGGCGAAAGCGAAGAGAGGCCTATACCCAGCAGTGGGATGACAAAGGCTGATGATGATGATGATGATGATGATGAATTAGGTATTTGCGGGAGGAACAGAGAACTCGAAGTAAAGGCGAAAACAGAGGGAGGATCCCAGCATTGGGATAGTATTGGCTGCGGATGATGATGAATATTAAAATGAACAAAGTCAAGGAAGACCAGTAAAGTAATTAATCTAGATTTATAGTCAAACATGATAGCATGTTTATATATACGTATATTAAAATAACCATTAAACTCTTCGATCAAGATCGTTGATAAAACTAGAAACAATGATAATAAATCAATCAAAAATAGTGTTTATAATACTAGTAAAGCATAACCTCGTATGCACTAAAACAATACGAAACTAACAGATACACAGCTCCAAGGCGTGGTAGACATTCACTCAGAAAAGTAATCAAAAGCTTTTGAATCTTGGGGCAAACATTACGGCGGCAGTCAAATGCCTTACTCTCAAACGATGAATCCGAAATTTTGCTGAGTATTCGTTTGTTTCCTACTAAGTTTTCGGATTTCAAGGACCAAATATTCTGGAATATTTGGTCCTAGGTTAAGACCGAGTTTATAGGTTGAACTTATAGACCGAATACAATGAAGCTCGTAATAAGAAACATCCGAATAGTCAGCGAAATTTGAAAGGCCCCAGGTTTTTATAGTCCAAGGCCGTACACTGTACAGGTATTGATTAGGAGGCGAAGTGACAAACAAGACAGTTTGATAGCTGTTATCGTAAAGTTAAACGTTAACTGCAGTTTGAATCACTTCTCTAACAGACTTCGCAACGGAAATACTTTTATATCTGTGTAGGAAAGGAAATTGAATATAGTTATGTTGAGGTAAGTATTTTCTATACCTCCCCGATGGATTCCAATCTTGTCGCGATGGGGGGGCTCAGTAGCCGTGAGGGAGACACGGTGAAGCTAAAAGGAATCCCAGGCGGGGACGCCCTGCATGCGTCCGAGGAGGGTGGGGTCGCGGGAGAAGAGGCGTGTTGGTGTGTCGTTGCCGCTCGCCCTATCTTCCGCGACCAAACGGTGGCGCACCGTCTGATGCGTTGGCGGCGGGGCCGCAGTGGAAGAGGAGTGTCGGTGTTTTGTTGCCGCTCTCCCTGTCCTCTGCGGCCGTTTTGACGAAGGGGGTAGCTTCTCCGCGCGTCCCTCTGACTCGCAGAGGGCGCAGTGGATGAAGCTAGGACGAGCTGGTAGGCTCGTAGGCGGCGGAACACCGAAGAGGTGGAAGGCGGTGATACCTCCTCTGGAGAGTGCGTGGTACGCAATATCGCCGCCTTCGCTACTCTTGCCCGGCATCATGGGATGTGGGTGCCTTGGCGACTCGGTCGGATAGGCACTGACTGACTTGCCTTGGCACCAGTCACTTGTATGGTCTGGATGACGAGGCCGCGGAGTGAGTTCGGAGCGAGGCCGAACCCGCTCGGGATGGAAGGCGGGAACGGGTTGTTGGCAACATCAGCCCCGCACCGCCTGCCCCGCGAGGGGGCGAGTGGTATCCCCTGCCCAACAGGGGACTTTTCGGGTCTGCGGGCGGTCGGAGTGAGGGCTCTGGCTGCTCATCATGCAGATCCCGGGAGGGCGGCGACACTGTGTGGCAAGTGTCGTCGTGAGCTCCACGCACGTGGCTTAACAGCCGCGTGTGTGGGTGCCGGGCGTGGCTGTGGGTGCCATTACCGGGATTGTGCTCAAGGCAAAATGCGAGAGGGGCACCGCGTGCGTTCCGTAGGAGATCCCGGAGCCCCTCGTTATGCATAGAGGCCGACCATCGGGTAGTTTTTAGTGGGTCGTCGGGTGTTCGACAACCCCACACACCCCAATTACGTTCCCTCGACGTAATTGGATGTCTGTGAGCAGATTTTCTATCCGCAAAAAAAAAAAAAAAAAAAAAAAAAAAAAAAAAAAAAAAAAAAAAAAAAGTATTTTCTATAATACGAACATAATTAATACCTAGTATATTCCGTCAGTTAACCTTAATTTTATTTTATTAGGGATCGTAAAATTGCATAACATTATGAACAAGCAAAGCGAACAAAAGAACATTTATAATTTAATACATAGAATACAATATTATTTTGTAAGTGTAACTTTCTAATACACATAACAAGATTTCTTAAAAGCCAGAATATTTAAACACGATTGTAATAATGATAGGGTTTGTTCATCATCATCATCCACAGCCTGACTTCACCACTGCTGGGCATAAGCCTCCTTCAGCTAGTGCCATCCGCCACGATCCTGTGCTAATCTGACCCAGTGACGGCCCGCGACATGAACAATATCGTCTACCCAACTGGGGTTTGTGCAGAGCTCTGTGATTTCTGGTGAATAAAATACGTTTACCATTCCATTCTAAAGAAATTTATTTTATCACATATGCCATCAAAATCCGCAAAGCAGCTAGGCTTAGGTCAAATAGTTATATGTGCGTCAAATAAATGTCAAGGTAGCAGCAATGCAGGGTTTGAGACCAGTCGGTGGGACATATTGTAATGTTTCTTGGTTTCATTCGCTTTTAAAGTAGGTTTAAAAAAAAGAAAATACATATAAAGTAAGCAAAAAAAAAAACTGTATCATGACCTAGATCTATAGGGTTCTTTTGGCACGTATGACGTAAGGGAGTCGTCAGAGGCACGACCAATTTATTTAGAAAATGTGTTGCAGCAATTATTGTTTTAATTTAATATTTTATGTTCCTATATTTTGAGACTTTCTTCATTTATTGTTTCTGAAAATTTTGGCTTGTGCCATAAATCTGTAGGAGTATTTTAGGAGTTCCATAATTATATTCAACTCATTTTACGTGATTTCTTAGTTACACCAATTGAACCTGCAACTGATGATATAATTATGTGACATAATTATTACATATCTATGTAAATGTGTACTAAATTAGTTTTTTGTAAACAGATTGTATACTCTGAAGTTTTATACTTACTAATTTTAAACAGACAGACAATACAATTTCCCTCTCCGTAATCAGAAAGGTTTCCGCATAGAAGCAAGGCTGAAATGCACGCGAGACGTGCATGCCGCTACCTCGTAAATACAGACAATTCACTTCAAGAGCTTAATAGCTTTATGAGTATTTAGGAAAAGTATTCTTCAATTTATTTCATGTTGTCTTTAAAAATGTATAATGCTTATTACCTAACACGTGCTCCTAACAGCAACGGGCCTATCTTTGCCTATGTACTGAAGAGTAAAATGGCATGTTAGTTGTAGAATAGATGATTATGCCTAAACTCAGATGAATAGTTGTCTTATCTTAACTATATTCTACCATAGAGATAAAGTTGTTATGGTTATTGGCTGGGATATTGTTTGTGAATTATGCTTACTCAGCACAGAATATTTTCTCAGCACCTGCTTTATCCACAGTAAAGAAATAGTCAAAGACTCGTTACATAACTGTTTTGATAATGTAACTCAGGTCGAGCCTACAACCTAATGTTTTCAATTATAATGACTCATAGCATTCCTAAGTCACGTGCTATTGTGTCGTGTGGGAAGGACATGTTATATAACTTAGGAAATACTTCGTTTACTTTGATTTCCTTCACTGTATACATAAGAGCTTGTGAGAGTTTTTCAAAATGCACGTTCGGGATTTGAACTCGTCACTATGCCTGGCTATAGCAAACCGAAATAAAAACAGACACAGACCACAACAAAGACACAGACAAACTCTAAAGTTAAAAATCCGATATTTCAGCCGTTTCGGAGCTCGTTTTCCTGAAGCTCATAGGCATTATGAGATCAATATCACTCACAATCTCTTAAAGATGTCTAAAGGGATGGTCAGACCACATAATAAATGGTTAAATCAAGTGATAGTTTTTTAGAAACCTAGGCTTTACGTAACCTAGGAAATAGAAGCCACGGGAATAGATCAGATACCCGATCGGGGTCTAGAACAATATATCGCGATAATGAGGCAACCATGATGCTCCCAGGCCGCCGCGACCCAACACTGCAGCTTTTATTACCATTACGGTCATCTTCTCTACTCCTATACTATACCACTTCCTACTAGTAATCAATAAATCACGCTGAAACGGCTGAATATATATGGATGTAATATGTGCTTTTGACTTTATACACATTTTAAATACTACAGTTTTTTTATTAACGACACGAAATAAAATAAAAACCTCATTGATTTGCGATTGATTAGTAATGTAATTCTAATCGTATACACCTACCGAATGTATTCTATGATTCTGGAGCGTCATGTCACATCCCAACACAATCCCAGCTTTATTCTCGGATTATCAGTCCAGATAACGTATGTCATGAGGCAAACTTTGTTTATGAGTCGCTGAATTGTCTGAACCAATGAAATAGACTTGCCAACACAGAGCTTGTATTAATATTGGCATGTATCTTTATTAAATTCATTGAGACGAGGATAAAAACGGCCGAGACGAGGATAATAATAAGCTTTCATCTTCAGCTGAAAGCTTACCGCACTTTATAAGAATAACTTTATTTATACGTTTATACACTTACATACACACAATACTAGTACTTTTAATTAATGATTAATGAATTATTGTAGTGTCAGTAATTTTTTCGAACCAGTGTGGTGAAAAGATTATAAGTGCCCTGCAAAGAGGCTCCTTTCGTGCACTTGACACATGTTTTCGAACTTGTTAGGTTCTACGACATGCCGGTTTCCTCACGATGTTTTCCTTCGCCGTTTGAGAGTACTGGCATAGTGCACATACATTTTTCGGCAGAAACACTCATTGGTGCACGACCGGGTTCAAACCCACGACCTAAGGATCAGAGACCGTTGCCGCTACCACTAGACCACCATATAATTATGATAGAGATACGAAACGCTAAGAGGTCAACCCAATTTCAAAATTCAAATCATATCACAGAGAAACGTCATCGAACATAAAATCGAATCTAGCAATTATTCATCGTGATGCACACGCTCAAATCAAATCCACGCGGAACGCACAACTTGACACAAAATACCGTTTCTGAAATATTAATAATGAGAGCACTAATGAAGGAACAAAACGCGGTCCGTGAGAGCCCTTCCCACGCCCAACAATGGACAGCTTTCTGGGCATAGTGGGGTCGTCAGCATCGCCAATCCCACTAGATGCCTAATTAAAACATGTTTATAAAGGTAATTAATTTACACGAATGTTGCCATGTCATAATCGGGTTAAGAATTGATGTCAAAGAACTCATTGCAGTTTGGTTTTGGTAGTTGAACTTTTGATTGCGTATTTCCAAGGTGAAGATACGGGTCAGGGGTTCCACGTGGTAGGCCGCGTTCTCCCCTCGTTAGTTGTAAGACTTAATAAATTAAACGTATCGTGAACTTTATGGAACGTAAATGTGTTCACGGTAAAGCTTGAATTAAGTAATGCGATGTCAGCGCGGTCAACTGATTTCTGGGGAATCGCTACGCATCCTTTTATAATGTTTGTTCTAACAAGATCCTTAGGCTATCATTGAAGCTTTTATCCATGCTCAAAATCAGATATTTGAGTTGTAGAGACATTCAGTATGTAGAGTCTGCTGCTGAAGACATACATTTTTGATAAGAACTGTAAAATAATTATGCCAACAATCCTTTCCTTGTCCACAGATAATCCTAGCTGACGAATGCACAGAAGCGGAAGGCCGAGCGTGGCACATGAAGCACTTCGCCTGCCAGGAGTGCTCTAAGCAGCTCGGCGGACAACGCTATATCATGCGAGAAGCCCGGCCCTACTGTCTACCCTGCTTTGACAACTGCTTCGCGGAGTACTGCGATGCTTGCGGGGAACCAGTAGGCGTAGACCAGGCACAGATGACTCATGAGGGCCAGCACTGGCATGCTACAGAGTGCTGCTTTGCTTGCCACACCTGCCGCGTCAGCCTTCTCGGTAGACCGTTCTTGCCACGACGTGGTGCTATATTCTGCTCCATAGCCTGTTCTAAAGGAGAACCGCCGACGCCATCCGACTCCTCAGGTCCTGGACCCTCTGGCATGGGAAGACCACCTCGCGCGCCGCGACCAAGACGAGTCCCATCCCCGAAATCGCCAGTCCGGACACCTCAGAGAGCGTCTCCATGCTTGGAAGGTCCGATAGGGATAGATGCCGATTCAGAGCCTAGTGGGTCAATAGCTCCGGAGACCCCTCCCCCGCATCCGCCGCCCCCGCCGCACGCCTGTCTCAGCCTCGACCGAGCGCTAGCAGACCTAAGGTTAGAGCAGTCGATGACTGAGCACCAAATACAACCCTCACCGACCTCGGAAGACAAGGAAGAGTCCCCTGAGGAGTGGAAGCCGCCACATCCTGTCGAAGCACAAGCAGTTGTTACCCCCGGTCATTCCACCTCTATGCCAGAGCTGACCTTAGTAGACGGGAAGAAAAAACCTAGAGGAGGTAGAACAGTACGGTTCTGCGGAGACGACAACGAAGCATTCGAGCCCGACGAGCCTTCGAGACGAGAGAAGCATAGAGATGATGACGCAAGCAGCTATTGCAGCACCTGCTCGTCCTCGTCCTCCTCCGCTGAGTCCTACACGCTTCCGACGAGAAGAGCGTATGGCGGAGTCAGAATTTCCTACGTGCCCAACGACGCTGTCGCCTGCGCGAAACGAGAAAGACAGAAAAAGAACCAGCAGCAAGACAAAAACTGTATTATAACGTGATGGGCTGACCCCAGTGCCTACCAGCGACTTCAACCTCCGATGAAAAGACTGACTTTTTGATAGTTTTTATAGCCCCGATCGCCATAGTACTGTAAGCAATGTCTTCCCTTTATCTTGCCAATCATAGGGCTTGCTGCGAATGCGTGTAAGTACCGAATACATAAATACCAGGTGCGCGCCACGTGTGGCATCTATCACCATGTTGTGACTTGTGACGCACGCACCCGCTATTTAAGCTATCTGTATAAAAGGCTTACTAAAATTGAATAGAGTATTTGGACAAATAATTTGGGATTAATCGCTTAAAAATGTGACATTGGAACACCTTTAGGTACCTCTGAATCACATTCAAAGAGCTGAAAGCCGCCATTTGTAATCATGGATGTATCAATTGTACTAATGTGTGTTATTTTTGTATGGGGCCTAAAGTTAAATTAATTATTGCATCCAGCTTTAACTTATAGGAAGTTAAAATATCGATTGCATAAAAATATAATATTTCTTTGTATTGTATTTTCATAAAATGATTGTTTTGAGACATATCCCACTTTGCCACTTAGCCTTACAAATAATTTTAGCATTATTTTAATTTAAAAAATATTTTTAATTGTAAATTAAATACAAGTACAAAACGCTTTGTATTCCTTAATTATAATGTATTATTATGTTACTGTACATAATTATTATTTTTGTGAAACCAGAGATTGACACAAAACTATAGTTTATCTCTATTTTAAGTATTACTCATTAATTTTAGCTAAAGTTTTGTAAAAATATAGGTACAGTAAAAGAAGCGAGAACAAAGTGCCGTTAAATGCAATAATTTCAATTAAAAATTTAAGTAAATAACGGCATTACGAGGGACGATTAAAGTATATAATAAATTGGCTGAATTATTGGCACCTGCAAGCTAACTTTAACTTACAAAGCTTAAAAGGATAATTTTGTATTGAATATCAAAAGCAATTCAAAGCATTACGTATATAAACAAAAACAGCTGTTTCAACTAGAACACTTTAAAATCTTATTGCCACGAACATTGTACAAATAAACTGTATTTCGGTGTAAGTTTTAAGTTATTTTTAACAAAATGAAAAATAAAATGTTTTGAAGAAGATTTTAATTTTAATTTCTCGCATTAAGAACATTTCCAAAATTCTGAAGTTATTGAAGGAGTACTTAAAAAACATCTGCCCATTTCAGTTATATATAAGTGTTTACGAGCACATTTGACTGGATGTTTGGTCAACACATTGAGGAGCAAATTATTTCTAACTGTTCTCCACACATACACACACCATGGGTTCACGAGTCACGAATGAATCCTTCGGATTGAAGTAGCGTAACACGGCTTTTATTCCATGTTAATAAAGTACCTACCTATTTTTTTTAATATCATAATAATAAAACACCCGAGGCAAATATTTGAAGATCATACACAATAATGTCCTAGGACATCGCCACAGCTGTAGCGAGAATCGAACCCCCAAACTTCTGCGTTCGCCCCAGTGGGCAAACACAGGTTGGGGGTTCGCTACAGAGGTCGTAGGTCACACACAATAATTGCAATACTAAAACAAGAAAGAAATAACGCAGGGACAAAATAAAACCTAAAACGAGCCAACTTCACTCGTTTCTGAAACTTATTCAATAAAACTCGTTCGGTTTGTTCAGCCGTAAAAAAAAAGCCGTAGTCTTTCTTGGCACTAACTTGAATAAAATACAGTTTTCAGCGAACTCACGAAAATAAGCGGCTGAAGATATAAAAACTTAGTAATAGTCAACCTAACAGATCTGGGTGCTAAGATGGCCACAGCACATTTTTTTCAGTCTTTTTTAGTTGACTTTTCATTCAGGGTTGACACAAGTTTGGTCAAGGATTTTAATCTGCGATCTCTTATCTCTTCTACGCAGTTCCATTATACAGAAATCGAGATATTCCCACTCAAAGATGCGAATCTATAGATAAGATAATGACTCTAGTTTTTGCCTAATATATGAATAGACGTGTATAAAGAAACAGAGCTTATAGATTCGATCAGTTTTATCAAATAAACATGGTTCCAAATCTACAGACTAAAATGATCTAAACTTTGGTCTAGCTAGATTGACTTCATTGATAATAACGGCATAATCGGCCTTTAATTTAAGCTATGGAACAAAAAAATAGTTTTGGCTGTAGGCAGAATAGATGGCTGATCTTTGCCAAGTTCTGTCGCCATAACAACGGCTAGACGTCATTGTTGGCGGGAAACGCCTGCTGAGTCACATCCAGGGTCAATGCCCTATACAAATAATTTGCGAACTTCAATAGTTGGGAAAATTGGAAAATTTAGTAGAGTTTTGGTAATAAGTACCTATCTGTCTGAAAAATATACGCTAATAGATTTTTTTGGTTGGTTAATTTGATGTATCGATTAAGTATCTAGGTACCTAGATAAAAGAGCACCTATAGGTATTGACAGGCAAAATAAGTATTTAAGTTTGACGACCTCTGTGGCGCAGTGGGCGAACGTCCGCCTGCGACTCAGAAGGTTGCGGGTTCGATCCCCGCCGCGGGACAAATGTTTGTATGACCTACAGATATTTGTCTCGGGTCTGGGTGTTTCTATGTATAATATTTATGTATTTACAAACAAAAATTATATAAGTAGTATATCAGTTATCTGGTTCCCATAGTACAAGCTTTGCTTAGTTTGGGGCTAGATGATGCTGTGTGAAAATGTCCAGCATTATTTATTTATTTATTATTTATTATTTAAGTAAGTACCTACTTATAACTTATTCATTAAACCGCGTGTAACCCTAATAGGTACTTACTTACTTATTATAAGTAATAAATAAATAACACTCGTAAATTCCACTATAAGTACCACCAAGAGTAACACCCTCGTCTCCAAAAAAAACATATCACAAAAAGACATCTGTTATGAATAAATTAAACATTTTAGCCACGCCATTTTAACCCCATAAGCGAAATTCAATTAAAAAGCAACCCTTTGCCGCAGGGTAGTAACTACCCCGTGACACGAGTGTTATTAAGTCATTAGGGGTTCATTAGCGCCCTGATTAATGATGGAATGTCGGCATGTAAGGGTTGATCGAGCATAGAGTTAGGGATAGATGGAGTAGGATCCTTGTAGGTGCTTTTTTATTAATACACTTGAATTGACACTTTGTTTATACTACTAGCAGGATTCATCCTGCACATGCAAGTGGGTCATTGGAGTGAGTTCGGACTGGCCAACTAATCAATCACATCTAAAATGTATCTGGGTCTGGGTGTTTCTATGTATAATATGTATGTATTTACAAACAAAATGTATATAATTAGTTCATCAGTCATTCTAGTACACAAGCTCTGCTTACTTTTAGGCTAGATGATGCTGTGTGAAAAGTCCAGCATTATTTATTTATTTATTTTAAATGCTTAGGATCCTTAATCTAACATAGAGAAAACTTATGTCGGACATTTCTTATGGAGTTTTCTTGCAGGCCCAAAACAAAAAGCAGGTCTCGAACCACACGTTGCTTCGACCAGACTCAAAATATGAAATATTGTATCTGTGCTGTTACTCTTTGACACGAAATAGGGTTGAAAGGGTGAAATTAACCCTGTAGCAATTACTCAGTCGGTAAGAAGGCCATTTATTAAGTTATGGTAGAGCTTGATTGGAGTTTGTGGGTTCGCGACAGAATGGGAGTGACCACTTATTAAGGGTTATTTGGGCTACCATGTAGCATTTAAATGAAATTTTGAAGATTTAAATAAAGCTGTTTAGCTGATATCATTATAATCTCGGCTAGTTCTTTTGTTGAAAGGCATTTTGTCATTATAAGAATAGGTACCTACTGCGTTTATTTTTAGGTTTTGGTTAACTTTGCAATGTTTTCAAATTGTGTCATGTGGGTCGCTATTTTAGAGTAGGTACCTAAATACTAAATCTGGAATATTGTGGGGAATCTCTCAGTCGTTGGGATTGGTTTTTCTATATACCGAACATGTTCCACTGCTGGGCAAAGTAAGTAGGCACCTTTATCAGCCACTTTTGAATGCATCCAAATAGTTTCGCTTAAAATAATTCTATAGATAAGGCGGTGTGCCGACGGATCGATCGAGCCCAGCTATCGGCGCGCGCGCACCGTGACGCCACCTGTGCTGCCTCGTCACTGCACCGGCTGCAACCTAATGACAGCCAGAGGAAGTACCGAAACTACCGGATAATCAATAAACTAGTAAAAAAAATTTTTATTGATAAACTCCACGCAAACTGAGCTGCGACTTAACCAAGAAAATAAGCTACCATAAGCTACATTTGGACTTGATTAAAATTATAATAATATACTAGCTGCGCTCCCGCGGTCCCTCGGGATTTTTTCATTTTTTCGGGATAAAAAGTAGCCTATGTCCTTCCCTGGGATACAACCTTTAACTATGCCAAATTTCAGCTTAATCTGTTCAGCGGTTTGGACGTGAAAGCGTAACAAACAGACAGACATTAGTATGGATGTATATCCGATTATTTCTGTGAAAAGAATGAATGCTTCACTATTATCCCTAGCCAAAATAATACCTACCTACACTTTACAAGGCCAAAGGTAAAGTTCAAAGTTTTCAAAGTAAAGAAACTGCCAACATGGCCGCTATAAAAACACAATTTATGTTGTTTTAACCTCACATTAGGTATCGGTCAACCGATGAAATTTCCTCAATTGCCGATAAAAGCTGTACTAAGCTCTGCCTATAATTTAGGCCGGTTCAAGGGTAGGAAAACTGGGTCATATTCCAGCCACTCCTCATTATATTTATTTTCCTTATACTTAACTTACTTACTAGAAACCCCCTAAGACATCATGCTATATCAGAAAGATTTAAATGATATTGCTTATAACTCAAAAGTCAAAACCTTTATTAGTCTTACAAGCTAGGAGATGTTTCTATTCATATTACTTCGCAGATGATACTGTATTGAATTAAATCCTTTAGCATTACATATACCATACCATAAGCCTCCTCCCGTGCTGATCAATTCCATGTCCTTCTCTCTATTGTCATCCACACCTTAAATAGACGCCCAGTAGACGCCCTAAATTCGTCTCTGGCTGACTATATAATAGTAAATGGCACGAATCCGGACGACGTCGCGACGAAGCGGACGAAAATGCTTTATGGATCCTGCCTCTGATAAGAAAATACTATTTATGATGTAAACTTTTCGGTAACCATTGGTTCGGGGCACGACATCGACTCAAAGGAATAAATTTTGTTTTATTTTTACAGAAATGGGCTTATTTTTCAACTCATAAAAGCGATTGTAATTGGTAGGAGTAGTTTGGTATTGATCTCTGGTTGGAAGTTTACAGAGGAGCGGATTTGCAAAGTTAATCATTATTGTAGCTAGCGGTCAATGATCCATTTTATGCCAGCAATGACTGAGCTAACACCACGAGCGCTTCACTGGTTCAGATCACTGCCAAAAACCCTGGTATTACCATGCAGAGCAATCCATTGAGCCAAATATACTCTTTACTAGCTTTTGTAACCATGTTTGTTGCCCTGTACGTCGCGGTATCAATCGCGAAGGAACAAGGAGTATCAATCACTCTATAAGTTCCTGGTCCCACAGCACATGACTGATAGAATAAGTAGTATTGTTATCGATTGGTTTTGTCCAGCTGTGGGCCGGTAAGTGACTCTATTTGGGATATTGATTCCGAAGCAAACGGCGTGAAGTTTGGGGCCAGCCGGTGACCGCAGGCGTCAGGTTACGGAGGGCGCCATCGATTGAAGATGCTTATGCAAGTTTTTAAAGGAAATATGAAGTATAACTTGCTGGTAGCTTGAATTATGGTTAGTTCAAAGTGTTGGTCTAGTGGGTGAGTTCGAATCCTGACAATCTTTGGATATCGATGAAGATGATAAACCAAAAAAAAAAAAGTTAGTATTCTTCTACCTATGGAATAAGCGCATTCAGGCATATGCCAAATGTGCCAATTTGGTGGACGTGTCTCTGATCCACCCCCTTAGATATCTTCAGAGGATCTTGTATTACTTGATCTGAGATAATACATAACCTTATATAGAGATCATGTTTAGTTTTTTATGCTTTTTCATAAATAGACCCAAATTCTGCATACCTTTGCATTACAATGCATGAGCCTATTATAAACTCACTATAACTCCGTTGTTGGCGCTATTAATGAGTATATAAACAGGATATAGTATTTGTTATTGCGTTATATGTATCTTATTGATTTGCATTAAACCGGAATCAATTAAAATAATAAAACCAGACCCACTCTACCCTGTTGCATACCGCGCAAGGCCGTCCGGATATGAATCAAGTAACATATTGTTGCGGGAAAAGTTCATTCGTTTCTAAGATAAATTGTGACTCATTTCATTCAGTAACGTCGGTAGTATTTTTGAAGGTATTTCTAGGTCACTATAAGTTAGGTCAATAATCTTCTGGTCAACTTGAAGTTATTGGAATAGTAAAAGGTAGGTTAACCTACTTTTTATTTTGGTTTTAAACTATCCAACCAAAAAGAAGGAGAGTGTCTGGTGGGTTTCAAAATAAACTTTTAGGTAATTGTAATAATTAGGTAAGTATGTAGAACAGCTGATCGAACATCTGATAAAGCTGAAGTTTTAAGCAATACTAAAATGAAAAGTGACTCAACTCAAAATTATTGTCATCCCAAAAGTTTGGGAACGTATGTGAAGTTTCGCCGAAATTATGGCATTGACACGACCTTGGCTATGACTCATGAGTTTCAAAAATACCTGCACTTCCGCATTCCCAAGGCCAAAACCAATAAGTACCTTAACTGCAGTTCTTAAACCGTCGAGAAAATATAAGGAAAACAAAGAAACAGAAACGACTAGGTATATCCCCAAATACGTTTAAAGTTCGTGTTAAAATGCGCTTAAGTATGGTGTTTTTTTTTTTTATTTAAAAATCCATGCATGCCAAGATTCCAAGATTTGATCTAAGGATTAAAAGCGCTGGTATAGTAAAATGAAGTAGTAGGTAAACTTTTTCACTCGCTGAAAATTTTGGGCTGAACCTAGGTGCACTAAGTTAATTTTTAATGATATTTTAAGCTGTATTTTACAAACAAATTAAAACTACACAAAAACAAAATATTATATAAAAAAATTATCGGTAATGTGGCGATATTAAAATTGACACAACACAAAAATAGTCTAATCTACAGTCATCAACATAAGTGTTATGCATAATGCCTTATTATCAAAAGGGCAAATATAAGCACACAACCCGCTGGCCACATCTGCCTATATACACTACTGTGCTATGTAATTAGTTTGCTACTTCGAAATTGCTGTTGTTGACCTATTTTCGATCTGGGTCTACTTATGTTGAAACTTCTTAATTAACTTATAAAGTAGGTACTTACTTCCAACTTTATGGAAGTTGGATGCAAAAAAATTGGATATGTGTATCTCAAGCGAAGAATACACATAAAAAAAAGGAAAAAGATCCTTTCAGTTCAAATATTGTTCTTCTTCTAATCACACTTTAAAACGAAGTGTAAAGTAAAAGAAAGGATTATTATCAACCAGACTTTATCCACTCCTGGATTAAGAATAAAGAAATTACCTACTTACTTACTTAAGAAAAGTAGAGAAGTATAAAAAAAAATACTTTATGTGAATTTTTATGAGGGACAAAAATGATTTTATGGAAACCATCGTAACACTAAATAAAATATTCAAAGCAAATAGTCATGTAGGTACATAGGGAAAACGGAAAATTGCTCATCACCTGACTCAGATCCTTGATAAGGATGTATCAGTAGTGACCGTCAAGCAATCATGCAATCAAACGGACAATCAAACAATCAGGAACGTGGCGGGATGTGTTGGCGCCGAAAAATGGCCCGTCGTGTGATTGATCCGATGAAGTCATTTTGTGGGTCAAAATTACCACCAGGGCTGTCAGAGCCAAAAAATACACCTTTTAAACTTTTTGAGCCCATTGGTAGTTGAATACTGGAGTCTTATGGGGTACAGGATCCGTCGCATTTTCAAAATTATTTCAGGATCTGCTTGAAGCGACGCGTGAACCTTGGTGCATATTTTGCTCAACGGATTAGTAGATTGAGGACGTTTTGCTGTCAGAGCATTTTATATTACAGTCGATGTGCATTTAAGAACATTTCGCTTCCAAAACCTTCTGATCCTAAATGGAAATTACATTATGATAATTTCCTACAAAAGTAAAATATAACCATATTAAGGACAATGTGACACATTTCCGTATGACGTCAATGTATACGCTTACGCTGATGTGTTACGTGCCTTATCTAAGGATTATTCACACGAGAAACCCTTACGATGCCTTAACCACAACTGTTCTAGATACCTATCTTATTCTCCTACGTCCTGTTATTGAGGGCTTGGCTATACTTACCTACATGATTTTAAGCGTCATTTATCTATCTAATCAGATCACATCCTGGATTAATGCTGAGTAGGCTGAGTAGGGGTGGTCGCAGATCTATCCACGCCGAACTGTCAATTCAATAGAAGAAATGCTGAGACATCAGAAGCCAGCCGCATTTTCTGACGTCATCAGCATTTTTTGTATAGAAAAATAACTGGCCAAATGTGCGATCCGGTAAAAATGTCACAATTATAAGGAATTTACGTCATTGACTACTAGAACTACTGAACCTTAAACTGTCATTAAAAAGTATAAGTGCTATTTTTGAGTCAAAATCACGCCTTTTTCTTTCCTCAAAGCTTTTTCCCGTCTGGTTAGGCAGAAACTTCAGATTTTCATACTCCGATCTTGACAAACAGCTTTCGTCTCATTCACTCTCATTATTCATACAAGCTCGCCGGTTTGGGGTACTTTTGACCTGTTCTTACACCCCTTTGAAACTAATTTGGCACCCACAGAAGTCTTAAAAGTACCAGGTATCATACCGGCTTATCCCAAACACATGTTCAAAACTTTAAACTAAATACAAAACAATGAAGAATAGATAAAATAGAGCCGAAACACGTGCTGGACCGCTTTTGATAAGATTGCGAACAAAGCAGGTAATAATATAAGACAATGGAAGACCAGATGTTAAACTTAGAATTTGCAGGTAAGAGGAACTTAATTATTTTTGTTTCTGGCGCCACTATTTACAATCTTTTTTTAACTAAATTTTTTGGAGCTTGACACAAAATTTACCTAACTGGCAAAAATAGTAGGTACGTACACACAAACACAGCTTAACGCAACCTCATATTTTTAATTTATGAGGTAAATTTTTACATTAGTAATATCACAGACAATATATTAAGAGTTTTTCCTAATCACTCAATAAAACCACAAATAAAACGGACTTTATTTAGTAAACGATTTTTTAATTAAACACAGTCAATTTGATAGGATAGGTACCTACAATAATTCATTATGATTTGTGTCGTTAGTGAGTCATGTTACGTCAAGCTAACAAGTAGGTAGGTAGTAAGTAGGTAATATTATGTAAAGTTAATGTTTTATACAACATTCTTGTTTCAGAATACTTATCTAACTAAATAATTAAATGCTCAAGTGCCGCTTCAGACTGATTTCGTTACAAAATCGCTAACCTTTTCAGGAGTAAAAGTCTGTTAGGTCTCGATTCTTAGGTTTCATTAATAATTTACTTACCAGTAAATTAATGAGACTTATACAGGGTGTAAAAAGACGTCTACCGAAGCCGAAACCGGTAGGTACAGCATCCCAACCACAGAACTATAGTTCTGTGATCCCAACACACAACCAAATCCAAAAAGATTTTCCGAAAAAAACATTATATCCGGAGAAAACAACGTTTGAAGATTACTGTTTGCGTATGTACTGGGTGCGTTGTTTTACGCAGATTGCTGGATTTTGAGTTTTAACTGTTTTTTTTTCTTTTATAAATGAAATTATTAGGTAGGTATGGTCTTATTATGTTGGAAATAACATAAAATGACGTAGCAAAGTAAAAAAAATTGCTTCGCTAAATATGTTTAGAATCATGGTCTGATTGCAACCCCTCAGGTTTCGGTAGTAGTCTTTTTACACCTTGTATAATAATTTACCATTACCAGTTTAATGAAATACAACCAAAACAAGTTTTTCCTAGAAAGTGTACTTCGAACTTTGTACACTTTTGAGCGCCGCGGTGCTGTCACTACGAGTATCAACGCTTACGTAAATTAGCTTCTCTTGAAATTCATCATCCGGAAGTTTCAATATTTTCTGTTTATTAATTTTAACGAGATTTACACTTTTGCTCCGCTAAAATACACCCCAAATTACCTAAATTAATTTGGTGTGAAAAATAATTACCTACTTGAACCTTTACATAATTCAATCGAATTCCATATCATTGACACCAAAGTTTCTAAGTAAGTCGATCAGTTTTAAGTGAAATAATAAAAGCTTGATTAATATCATCATGATCAAATAGTGTCTGTGCCGTCCAACATGATTAGTAGGCAGGTACATTACGCACAACAAATCTTTGTCCAACCAATTTGTAAAAAACAAAGACAGCGTTGTCTGCCTCGCTCACTCGCTTAGTTTGTTTCACCGTGCTATCTCGCTTACTCTACCAAACCTGCGCAATCGATTAGTGCACCTAACTTCAGAGAGACAAAGATCGGTTGTGCGTATTGGACCTAATGATTTTGAATTAGTCCTCCATCTACCACCAATCTTCTCTTGGCCACTCGATCTTTATAGTAAAAGCTAATTTGGTTTAAAAGTTTTTTTTTCTTACTTCTAATATTTTACTTTTTAATTCTATTTGAATGGAACGTTATTCAAAAGCAACGTAGTTTTACACTAGACAATTTTAGCGTTCATTCACAAGTCCATACAATCAAAACTAACTATTCACCGAAGTTCGTATTGGCTTCATTGTCACCTGACCACCCGCTATAGGTACATTCAAGTTTTCATGAATGAACGTGCGAAAGTCTAACCTTCTTTTTGGGGTTCTGTCCCCTAAACTTGCAGAGATACTCATGCGGTGGCTAGTCAATGGGATCCCACCCCATTGCAAACACAGTACCGGAACCGTTAAAGGTAGACACTTAGACCAAAATAATATATGAGTTTAGACGATTTTGAGTTGTAGAAAATGTTTTTCCAAACTCAATTGTTATTTTGCTAAGAAATTTCATTATTTTTACCTTAGATATAAGTCATGGTAGTTAGCCAGAAGGTTATTTTGACTCACACCAACCGCAAGCAATATTTTATTTTGGGGTTATCCGTTTTGAGGTGTCCCTAATTATTTCGAACCAGTGTGGTGAAGAGATTTTATGTGTGCCTGCTTCTTTCGGTGTGGAGACTGGACACTTTCGTGTGCATGTCCGACTCGCACTTGCCTTTCAAAAAGTCTGTAAAAGGATTTCGTCAATGCATTTTGACACCTGTATTGTGTAAGAGTTGTGGCAAGGTAAGAAGAACAAAAGGATGGGTCCCGTGGGAACCATTTTTTAATGTTGTGGGAGACAAACCTCTTTGCACACTGTTTTGTGCATTTTCTCATAGTTTTTGCAACGTTGCATTGATTCTTTGTAAAAAAGATAATTTGTAACAAGCTGAGCCGTGGAAAAAATAATGAGAGATCTAACACCCCGCAGTGGGCAAAGTAAAGTTGTGGCTGATGATGATGAGGCGTGGCAAGTAAGTCATGGTAGAAAAAAGTAGTAGGTAGCGTCACAACTTATAATAGGTAACTAGATACCTACTAGGCTCTAGGTTCAAATCCCGGTATTAAATTAATGGACTCCGTTCTGAAAGTTTATTCATTATAATGTAAGTAACACAAGCTCAACAATACTGTTAAAAAAAACTACATCATCTTTTGTTGACTGTACCTGAGTGTACCTATCGTCTTTGGGGTAATTGACCTAGTTGAGGACTTGTCTAGACGATCACGTCACTTACCTATGGGACATGCCGGAAAAAATGATTAGGTAAATTATGAACCAAACAAATGTTTACCTATTTGTGTAGATTGACTGAACACTAGACATACCTCTGCATAGACAAAGCCAAAGCTTGTAAACTCCAAAGCCAAAGCTTGTAAACTCACTTAGGATAACAAACACTGCTATTATTAAGCTGCTATCTAGTTAATTTAGGTATTCTTATCTTCTTTAGTTAATTGTACCTGTACCTAAGTGTTTTATTCTGAGAGCACTGATGATGGAAGTGGAAGGTGGATCCTACGATCGTTAGATCGAAATTCGAGTCCGTTCAGTAACCAATGAGTTTTTCTATCCAAAAACTAAAGGAAAACACCGTGTGAAAACCGGAAAGTCGTTAAAAGTTCGAAAATATCTCTTGCTTGGGTTCACCGACGAAATGGAGCCTTGTAATCTTTGCGACAGTCACCACACTGTTTCCAAAGACCACGTAGACATGGCAAGAAGAAAAATAAGTTTTTTATTAAAAATGAAATTCATTAATAGTTGTTTTAAGGTAAACTCGTTATTCGGTTTCGCAAATGGAGCACGATGACTTCATATCCACGCAGGAAGGAGTGGGCTGACTCCAGCTCAGATGAATTGCGTACTAACATCGCACCTAGATCTGCTTAGTTCAAACAGGCTAGCGACTGAATGAACCAGCGTAGCCAGACCCTGAGTGTTGCCATTTTTTGGAATATGTTCTGATTTTCTATGGCTAATTAGTAGAAGTAGGTACTTCTACTAATTAGCCATAGAAAATCAGAACCAGTAGGTGCTGGTTAATAGATTGTATCATAGTTTATAGAGTGTTTACTTATAATACAAAAAGTCTCAAAATTCTGTTTTCCGAAGAATCGATCACACCAGTCACGGAAAAAAACGATGTTTAAGATTCCAGAAATAGCTGTACCAATGCAAGTCATCAAAATATTAAACGCCTTTAACACGATACCATTCTCGCCTCTTGCCACAGAATATCAGCGCTTGCTCCGTCGAGTTTAAGAAAACAAGAGACAAGAATGGTATCGTGTAAATGTCGTTTTATTGTCTGTGGTCATTGTAGGCGGCGTAAATAGTTGCTTATATGATCGTTACTTATTTATGAAAGACTAGGTAAAATAGTTTTATAGGTGCTTATGAAAACCGACAAATCGAATATGTAAGTTATCGAACACGTTCTACTTTCAAGCTAACAATGTTTTAAGTGATGTTTGAGGCTAAATCTAATATATAAAATTCTCGTGTCACAGTTTTCGTTGCCATACTCCTCCGAAACGGCTTGACCGATTTTGATGAAATTTTTTGTGCTTATCCGGTATCTATGAGAATCGGCCAACATCTATTTTTCATCCCCCTAAATGTTAGGAGTAGTCCCACCCCTAAATTTTTTTTTTTATTTTTTAGACAAAAATTTTAATTTCTATTTTTTTATGATACAACATACAAAAATACATACAATCCTCAATTTTCACCCTTCTACGATCAACCCTTATTTTTTAATAGCGATATAATGGAAAAACAACGTTTGCCGCGGGTCAGCTAGTACCTTTATAACATTAGGTGGGGACTTCTTTCGCCATTTTTGAAGGAGCTAGTTAGTGGCTCTGCTATTTTATTTAGTTTTCTCGTGTTTCACTAGGTTTTATTATGTAATTTCGGTGGCATTTTACTAATGAAGCTTTGGATGCGTAACAGGAGATTCGGCAAATGGAATAGGGGAGTATTCAAGAAGATTTCTCATTTGACGAAAGATTTCCATTAGAGTTTTGAACGGACAAGCCGCCATGTTTTTTCAATTGACTCAAATTGACGTGACATATAATTCATTATCTGAAGAAAGATTTAAAAAGTCAAAGTGAAAAGAAGAAGAAGGAATAAAAAGAAGAAGAAGAAGAAACCAAGAAGTGAAATGAAACCATGAAGAATAAGAAGACTAAGCTAAGACGTTACTCATTGGGCGATATATAGCGAGTAAATAAAAAATAAAAAAAAACATTATATAGGTATATTTGTAACATAACAAAATAAGAAAATATACTTAATTCATTCTGCTGACAGAGTTTTTCGGCCGCCTTAAGGCCTCCGTCATGGCTAACGACTTAAAATTAATAATAAACGTGCCCTCTGAAGTATAGCGGTAGATGACATATACGGCCTTTTGGAACTAAAAAATATTCCCATACAATTACTAAATAAAACAGCTACATTATTGAAACCTCCTTACGACAGTTTTTCTTAATAAATCTCCTTGTGTCTTCGTTAGACCCTACATTCTTTTGTGTCTATGCTCTAGGTAGGAATTTAAAAATTGTTCTAGTGTCACATTTGCGCGGGAAACGGCACTAGTTGATCGCTAATCAGGAAGCTGCTGGTTTACCTAAGGTGAATCACGCGACACCTCGCTTCCATTCAGGAGCCGACATGGGCTATTGCTAGACCCAACGCCAACAGAGCTACGGCATAGCTTATAAGGGGCCGTCCATTAATCACGTGATATTTTTTAAGCAACTTTTTAACCCCCTCGCCCCCATGGTATACATGGTGAGGTTTTAGACTACCCCTCCCCATCCCCTAAAAAAACAAATGTTATCTTTAAGTACAGATCAACAGGTATAATTTAATGTGATAAAAATGTCTAGCCAGACTGACATTAAGGTTGTGGTGTTTTCTAGTCGGACTGGTATAAAAATGATGAAACAAAAGTCGCGCGTTCAAAGAAAAAATAAATACACGTGATAACTCATTACCCCCCTCCCCCTAGTGATATCTGATGATTTTTCCAAACCCCCTCCCCCCCTTTGGAGCCTCACGTGATTAATGAACGACCCATATACCCCCGATAATATAAAAAATCTCTTGTTTTGTACTGACATTTTTACCAAACCTTTTCCCAGTCAAGTGACATAAAGTCTAACAATACGTCACTACGTCATGTGTGACGTAATCGCACCATAACGTTATGTGCCCACGCTACACCAAAAATCTTAAAAACTTGAAGTTGACAAAATACCTCAAAAATATGCCTCAACTCTGTAGAAACCAACCCACATACCAGAGTTTCAATTAGAAACGATGAACACTAAAAACATATGTAGGTACAGTTCGCCGAACGGATCTAGGCATTCGTGAAGTTAGCCGTTTGTCTGCGCAGAACACAATTTTGTATGAAAAAGCGTTCACTGCGCAGACAAACGGCTAACTTCACGAATGCCTAGATCCATTGGGCGAGCTGTACCTACCTAAACAGACGAACTTTGAACATGCTCTTTTTTAAAGCCTGTTAAAATGGGTCAGATGTTTTTGAAGTGTACTAACAGAATTTGAGAATCTTGAAGGTACATTATACGAGTATTAATGCTCTAATTTCACTCACCTTAGGATGAGATTGATAAAATTTAACATGCTATAACATTTCGCCGCTTTACCATTGCATTTCACGCTTACCGTAGTCTTCATCTTCCTCAGTCAGCCTATGGCGTTACAAAATAAGGCTGTTCGAAAAAAAGTGCTCAGATGATTCTAAAGTTCAAAGCCAAATTCAATACTATTCGAATGCCACCAACACGTATCTCCGTATTAAGGCGTTTGTCTGGGGTCACGCAGTCTGGCTGATTAGGTTTAGGTCATCGACGGAACCTAATTGAAAGAATTTAGGGCCTCATTTGTGAGAGAAGAGTTAACTAATTTGTTCATTAAAGTAATTCTCCATAACTTGTTTAATTCAAGGAAAATAAGTACTTACCAAGATTTTTATCGAAAACCATATTTTTTACATACATACATACATACATAAAATCACGCCTCTTTCCCGAAGGGGTAGGCAGAGACCACGGATCTCCACTTTATGTTAAGTTAGTTCCATATTTTTTTAACTAATCTTTTTGTATTGAGAAAATGATTGGTGTTTCCAAATGATTTGAATGGATCTAACTGACTCAGTGTCAGTAGCTTAGGTCTGTTTACACACTAAACAATAGTGAATGTGTGAATACAAACGCGAACGTAAACAATCACTACTGGTCAGCATTCTTGGACGGGTTGACGCACAGGTCAGCCCGAGTTTTGTATGTTCCTAACATAAAACACGCTTCTTTCCTCTCGGAGTTCGTAGACAGTTTTCCATTTGCTACTCCAAAACACCACCAATTCAATTTTGTGACATTCGTACATTAAAATGTACGAAAATCCGGTTTAGTGTAGAAAGAACTCTTGCTTACTTTGTTTCTAGTGATGAACTTATCACTCATACACATAGATATTCGAAAATATAGGTACTACCTAAACCAAACTAATTTCCTTAAAATCTTTTGCAATATCTAAGACAGATGGAATTGGCAACTTCAGGGTTCAATTTATCGGAGATGGCTAGCAACACAATCAAATCGTATCGACATGGTCACGCAACGGATGGCGAATGATGCAGATGACCTGAGATGGAAAGCGGGTGACCTTATTGAGACAGTACCGAACCAATGCAGCCTATGATGTACTTACCTACCTAGTACAAGAATAAAGTGATCCCAGCGATCCTACTGAATAAATGCTTTTTGACTTTGATTTTGACTTTGATACCTATAAAATAGGCCTTTTCAGCCATGAACTAAAAAAATGATCAAATTCAAATTGTGGTGTTACCTGACTAACGCCACCTAATTCATCTGGAATCGATGTAAAAGGCCAATGATGATGATGATTTATACGCGCTTAATTGATTGCATTGTCTTAAAAATCATCAAATTATAACCAACTGAGGTATTTTGCTGTTACGTGTGTAACGAAATGTAATGTACCTACTGAAATGTTTCCTGTTAGTTATTTCGGTTTTTCGTAGTCTTGAGTGATTATAATTTATTATGATTGGGTATCTAGTTAACAACCAATTAAGTACATTACTTCGGGAAGAGCTAACTTTGAAAAACAACACAATAATCGAGTTTCTTATCCTAAAATCTTTTAGAACTAGTGCATAAGTTTACGTACTTCGTTATTTTTGCATAATTGAATCCGAAGCTTAAAATAATTACTTAAGCATTTGCTGTCAACAAACAGAATAAAGGTTAATACAATTTCTCTAGAAACGATGATGTTTCCCACGGCTGGGAACCATTGTCCGTTGTCGGAAGAGCGGGCGTGTAATGGTGATACCACGTCAATGTTAAGCCCTATGGTCATGCAGCTTAGACTAGACATTAGAGGTAATTATAATGAGTACTAGGTACTGGTCTCACACTGATTATGATTGCAATATGATGACTGAAAATTATTGATATGACAAGATAATTGGTGAGAAGGCTGATTTTGATCAAGACGGCATAAGAATTAAAGACAGTAAACAATGCATAGTAATGCACAATTTTCAATACACTTTCTTTGTAAAAAAATCTGGAACAGAACCCTGGATACATTCCACAAAATACGTAGACTTATAATAATTTTGAGAGGTGTAGAGCATTTTAATTTGCATGCCAGCCCCCAGACCACCCCGGGTGATTACAAACCGTGTATATTACACATCGTGGTTCAACCTTTCAAGATGCCTCTTAATGTAAGTATGTAATGTACCTACCCAAGTAGTACCGAAGTGTAGTGTTACTCTTTGAAACAAAAGACTTGAACGAGACCTCCTACCAAATTTTTTCTGAGGAGCGCGTTGAAATCTTTTAAAGGAAAATTTGGATCAGTATTTTGTTATGACTGCCAATATTTACTTGGTAAAAAATGCACCCTAACCAATGACCGTCACGCAATTTTTAGTGATCCTAGATAAATTAAAAATAGATAACCTAAAACCCAGGGCCTATGAAGGTTTAAAGTGGTTCAGAGATACGACCATAATCTCCACAATTGTTTTAAATCTCAAGCTGGCAACGCATCAGTGCTATTCAGCCAGATAAAGGCTGATACAATGTGGAGAGGCAGGTGGCACGTGCTCGTTTTTACCACCCACCCTGACTGGCTCGACTTGATTCGCGGGTAAAGACTAATTAGTGAAGATGGGACAGTATTTTTTGAACAGTACATTACTTTTTAGCCCTACATTTATACCTACTTACTCATAAGAAGGCTTCATAATGTTTGAACATGAAAGGTACAAATCAAGCTCAGGAGGACTGAATGATCCCTCAATATCAAAGTGCCATCCATCCATGGATAGGTTGACCGTAGATGAACGTTGTGACGGTGATGAACGGTTGAACGTAGTGATGCAGAAAATTTTATGGATGTTCGCGTTCTCCTTGTAAATGTTATAGAACCTTTAAATGTATAGGAAATCAGAATCACACCAGCACACCGCCGCATTATACACCACAGGTAGACCTACCTAGAATATTTTCCAGCAGGTTCTTTCTTGTTAACATATTATTTATTATCGATAATTTAACCTCAATTTCGCCATAAAAGTACCCCCAATACTAATAAATTACTCAATAGTCTATGACCGGCGCGTTTTTGCTGCGCGCGCGCCGCACGTGCTCGTGCTGCCATCTGTCACAGGAAGCGGCGCTCGAGTGGAAGATGGGCTTCGGACAATATGCTGACTGCAATACTTGACAGCTACTGTCATGTCAGGTGTTTTTAAAAAACAAAACAGCTGGACCGTTAATTTGGTCCGCGAAAATCGTGAACAATGGACGCCTTTTGTGGAACTGCCTACACGTCTCCGTGCGTTTACCTCGGAATTAGTAGATTGTAAGCGAATGGGAGAAACTCGATTATTACCCATTTGGGCCCCAGAGAAAACTTTGGTTCTTAGATTACAGAAGCTAGTTGATTATCCGCCTTAGGAACGACTGTACCTACCATTAATAGTGTTGTTAATATTTGTTGACCTGTTAATATTTGACTCTTTGAGAGAACCACTCACACCAGAAACCACAAGGTAGGTACAATTACTTAGTTGAAAAGGTAGCTGGATTTCGATAAGGAACGAAACCTATCATGTCACCACTGTATCCTTAGCTACTGTGCATAGGTACCTACCTATCCTGTAGGATTCCTAACTTTTTGGGCAGAGAACTTACCTACATCGTATACCTACTAGGGGCTATTTATTTATTTACTAAACTTAACTATAACATCACAGAGAACTACAAATCGTCATAGCAAAAATTTCTCAGTTCAAGGAGAGATTATCCCTAGTCTTTCTAGGCTCTAGGGCAAGTAGGGTTCCCTGAATCGTTATTAATGGTTCCTAGATTACTAGTACTCGTATCTAGGTACATAGTCTACCACCATGGAACTCACGAAGATCACTCGTCTCAGCGCAGCCGTAATTTTCTTCATCGGTTGATCATAGACTTAGACGTCATTTACCTTTTTGGCATACCATTCTTTCCTCTTACTTTCTCACATTCAACAGAGCAAGAGCTATTCTGTGGCATAAAGCAAGAATGGTACCTATGCCAAAATGGTAACGTTAAATAGCGTTTTAGGTTATCATGTTGTTGCACTAAACATAGACATCCCTAGATACAGACACACCATTTAAGATTCTATTGTCTAATCAATATTAACGACCGTCTCATTGACTATTATTAACATAATCGTCAAGTTTACAGCCCACAAAAATATTTTAAGACCATAATCCTACATTCTTGTCCATATCTAGAGTTAATGGCTAAGCAAGCAAGATTCGTGTGTAGGTACCTACACAGTAGACATCGTGAGGAAATCGGCATGTCATAGAACCAAAAAGTTCGAAAATATGTGTCAAGTGCACGAAAGGAGCCTCTTTGAGGCGCACTTAAAATCCTTTCACCACACTGGTTCGAAAGAACTGGTGACACGATAAGAAGAAGAAGTCCTACTTATTTCTAGAGCTCTAGGTTCGTCTTCTACGAAAACTATAAAATTATGTCGAGCTTTCTGTAGATTTATCTGAATCTTTTCACGCTTTCAAAAGTATGCATTAGCTCTACCTTGTAAGAAAATACTCGCAAATTGTCAAATTTCAAGCAATAACCACCATTTACCGACACATAGACCACCAAACATGTCGCAGGAGCATTTTCGCGAGTAATGACAAGTGGGAAGAAGCACGTAGGCATCTTAATTGGCAGCGGTCACCACCGCCAGCCATAACCGAACGGGCGTGGGCGAAGAGACACTGCGTCTGTCCCACAACCAACCACAAGACCCCTAAAAACCACACCTTTACATCTCAGTGACCGCGCGTCTCATTACCCCAGGGAGGAGGTAGGGGTCTACTTCCGCTGGTCGGTCGCGGGGCCTGTGGATCTATCCAAGGCATTGTGTTTCATTCACAGTGTTTTGCTGACGTTATGACTCTATACTTTCGTTTCTATGATTATCCGTCTTTTCTCATTAGCAGAGTGCGCTGGCGGCCAAACTAGAAACTAGGTGAATAGCACAAGTTCCGATTCTAGGAATGAAAAATGGGGAAGGGAATAGGTTTTTCTAGTAGTTAGGTACCTACCTACCTAAAGATGATTCATTCACCTAGTAGGTAGGTATAGGTAAAGTAACTTAGGTATAGGCAATATTGATATAAGTTATCTAGAATCAATTGTTTACCAAGATGATTGCATATCCCCCGATTACATTGACTCGTAATGCGTAATATTGATTTCTAGAAATGGAACAGTTATCATCAATGATGCAAAGTGAAATCACGGCGGTTTCTGACTAAACGAACCAATTGTAGTGTAGTAGTAATGCAACTTCCTGCCCCAAAAATGGGTGAGAACCAGAATCGAAAGTCAAAAACGGTATTAATCTAGTCGCAGCGTCTATTTTTGTCGGGAGTGGATGAGAGCGGCGCCTGGCGCATGGCGGCCACGGGGCGCGGAGCCGCTGCTATTCCGGGCGGGCTGGTTTTCGGGGAATGTCAACAAACGAACGCAACGGGCATTCATTCAATGAACCCTGCCCGACGGTGGCGGGACCGGTATTCATAAAAATGATGCTCCCAGACTCAATGGACTGGCTGCGCCAAGCCGCATGCCGCTGCGCTTTCAAGCTTTTATGGCGTAGCGATCCGATCACGTATAGTTTTTTGTCCGATTTCCCAAACGTGATGAAACAAAACCTACTTATTTCGCTCTTTCGAGAAAGAGCTTATTGTCCGATCGCTGTCGGCACGATATGCACATATTTCTAATCGATTTCACAGCGTCTGAGTATCGATTAATGGACTAATCTAATTGCGAACAGGTAGATTGCGCAAGTTTAGGAAAAGTGTGGGCGCAGCGGCGTCAGCGGCTGACGCGCTGCCTCCTGCTTCTGTGCCAACATTGCACAACCCGCGGCCGGCCCACCCGCGACACATCCTGCGGACTCTACCGAATAGGTAATCTAGGTCGTCTTGCGCTCCAGAACGGTGAGAGTATCACCATGTTCCATAGTAGATTAGTAGACTATCACTACATACAATCTACTTCATTAGATATAACAGAAAGCTAATGGAACATTAAAGCGAGGTATCCAGATCTAGTTATACGAGTAGGTAGATATACCTTCTATTGATAAATTAAGTTCTCAACACTACGCTTGCCAAACAAAAGTGAGCAGTTTTTCGTTATCTCAAAAGTAGTTCAAGATTATAATAATTATCAAGTAGGTAGGTACGTAGGTGCGGCGCTCTCCGGCGGCCTTACATTACATTACAGCTGCAGCTATTGGAAGTCCTCTCAGGCAGGGGTCGATCAATGAAAGATATCGTAAGGATTTAGTTTCTTATAATTTTCTTTTAACAAATTATATTATCAATAGAAAACTGTATAATTAACAAGTAGCGTCTTAACAGATACTCAAAATTATTAGGGATGTAGGTACCTAATATTTTACAAATACTTTGGAATGTTTATTTAAACAATCTCATAAATGAATCAATGTACACGAGGGGCGGAGGGACAGGCGGCGCGCGGCAGGCGTCGGTAACATAGTCAGAAGCTGAAATGCCACGCGAGGAGTCCAGGATAAAACCCGTCGCCGGCCGCCTCCCGCCAGGCCCCGCACCCGCTTTATAACTGATTTACTATTTTTTTGCGCACCTCCCGCCACAAGACTCCTGCGACTCGACATCGTCAGCTCGGAGCAGCGCCGCCGACACCATTCATCATAATGCGTTCTATTGATTTCATAATTACAATTTTATTTTTAACATTAACATTCTGATGAACAACGCCCGCGGTACTGAGGCATACAAGCACGATGACGCGAGCCGTGGAGGCGCATTTAACACCATCCAATGTTTACATTTTTACATTATTAGAGGAATATGGAGATTCATAACGAGATTACAATTGAATATACAAATGCGAGGCCATGCTTAGCAGGTGAGATGAAATACAATCGTTAACCGCTTAGTACGGGCTCGGATGCGACTCCACATCGATATTAACTAAGTGAAGCAGTCAATAAATAAACGATTATAAATATGTAATAAATACCTACTATATTTACAAAAATAAGCCTTCATCATGACGGCACTTACTCAGCCTTTAAACAAATATAATACAGCACTATCCCCGCGGGATAACAGGTATAAATTAAAAATAAAGCTGCCGCTTAACACTCGTATTACAAAATAATACTGACACCAGTAAATACTCTATCCGCAGATGGAATGCACGGCAATAGGAACCCACGGAGCTACTCGCCGCCTCGCGCAACCAATATCAATTCATCACAATTCTATGTGTTTGTATAGAATGGAATATACGATAAATACAATTTACAATGATTAAGCATGGTGCGGTGGACTCAGGGAGGACACACGCCTCCTGCGTCCACTGCACCTCTCATAACTTTACCTACACTAACAAATAATAACATGCAGCATGTGCGGACGGACACACCAGGTGTGCGTCCACACACACCGCCTCCCGACTCCGGAGAGGCTGCTTCCCATCCTGACAACTTTGAAACACAAAACGGTCCGATACGAAGCGCCCTCCCCGAGCTCGGGCGGTGGCTCTGCCCACATATCCAAGGATACGGCACAAACAACAATATGTATAACATATAACGGCTCTACTTGAAGCGAGTAGCATTAGGTACACGGTCGGTCACCGATCTCACAACACACAACCGATCATCACAACGATCACAATCCACCGAGACACCAGGAGACGGAGATCCGAAGATGCTCCTCGACCGAACTTACAAAATAAATTCCCTCCGAATAAATTACGATTCATAAAATAATTATCACATAAAATTTCACGTTTCTCTTTAGTCACACTTGTCCTCCACTGTCGCACTAGGGCACTGCGCGCTAGGGCAGACGCCGATGCGTCGGCGGCAGGTCGGGCGGCGCGGGCGGCAGCAGGCGCGCGGCGCCGCGCGGGCCCAGCGCCACCAGCTGCACCTGGCCGCGCTCGGCCGCGCCCGCCGCGCGCGCCTTGCCCGCGCCGCCGCGGTGCAGGCGCACCCAGGCGCCGAAGCAGACTAGAATGGCGAGGAACACCGCCACGGTGGCGCCGCCGGCGATCGACGCGGTCTCCATCATCAGCTGGCGGCTGGTCAGCACGTACGAGTCGTCGAGGTCCTTGAACTCGCACCGCTGGCCGACGAAACCGCTGCGGCACTCGCAGTTGTAGATCGGGCTGTCGGAGATGACCACCGTGAAGCAGGCGCCGCCGTTCAGGCAGTAGTACTCGGAGTAGTCCGGCTCGCACTTGAAGGTCGGGAAGGTGACGTTCAGCCGCGGCTGAGGCGCGGCGGGCGCCGGGCGCGGGCGCTGCGGGCGCGCAGGGCGCTTTGACACGCTGGAGGAGCAGGCGGCGGCCAGCGCCCAGGCGGCCGACACGACGGCCCACCACACTACCAGGGAGTGCATGGTCCGCGCGATCCGGGAGGTCGGCGCGAGCGGGACGTGCACGTTTTTGACATTGGACGGTGACTTATGATAGATCCGAGCGGCGATGACATGACCGCATTCGAATTTCAAACTGGAACCCTTCGCTCGCATCCGCGTCGGCGGTCCGCCCGGACATGTTTCCTGCGTTCGCTTTTTTACGTCGACGATCACTCGCTCATGACGGAGGCGCGGTTTCTACGAGCGCTCGAGATATCGCATCGATCCCTCCGCGGGGCATGTCGCGATCGAACGGAGGCCGGGATGTCTTTTGGAGATCGCGAGTTCACTATTTATCACGGAGCACAACACACAATGTCCCGTTCGAGGAGTTATACACAAAATGGTGCTGAGCGAAACGAAAGTGCGGTGGCTCGGCGAGTTGTCTATGCGCGACTGACGGAGGGCGTCTACTGCATCCGCCATCTGCCGACGAGAATGAAATGCGGGGAACTCGGCGACTTGAGCGTGTGTGCGTCCGGTGAATGTAGGTGTGCGTGCACACGTGTACGTGAACAGGGAAATTACACAAGTATGCGTCATATTTGTATTCGTGTGCGTAAGTATATCTTTTTTTTTTCTTTGTATGGGATTATGAACAAGGTAGGTATTTCTTTTTCTCAGCGATTCGATCCTTGAGGCTTACCTACGTACGTAGTAGGCCAATGACTATTATTTGCTTGCTCTTGTGTGATAAAAACATGACGGTCCTGCACATAAACTTCCATGGGTAGGCAAACCTATCAGCTTCTGAATATTTAATAATAGGTAAGTTTACCTAATAGGTCCCCACCTAGTTACCTGCCTAATTTAAATTGGTTGGACCTAGTTACGCGTAAAAGAAGCAACCCACATTAAGGTAGTTTTGAGATACTTACAGCCATTTTTAAATTATTTTAGACTAAACCGTTTACAAAAAGACGCATTAGCGTAGACGCTTATGCCCCGAATGACCTTACCTACTTCACACGTAATATTAATTTAGGTCTTACGCCCTTTCTTACGCCAAGTTAATTAAACAAGTACCTACCTCCTCTACTACTTCTTTACCTATTGGTTGCCCAATGGTTACCTATTTATTACAAAATAGTATTTTGTTGTACCCTATCAACCTACCATAATTGAAAAAAACAGTTACTTACCTACCTACTTAAGTACCTACGTATTGAGTAGAGCGTACTGCGTACCTACCTTCCACAATACACAGAAAACTGCATCCAAATCGATAGGTAAAGCCATAGGGGTAAAGCTGTTTCTGTGAGCGGCACAATTAAGTTAAACAGGTTTTATCTTTTATCCACACTCTAATGTCATTACTGTCATTTTATCTATTCTCCGCTTAGATCATGCTATCATCACGGGATGCGCCTTTACCTTGTATTTCCCCTCTGCCAAAATGTTTACGATTCCGAACATAGAGAGTGCCCTTGATTCCGAACCATGTGCGTCTTGCGTCTTGTAGTTTTACTTACGTAGGTACGTCATATACGAAATTTACAAGAGTGTAAAATGTGTAAGATGCGTACGAGTGCTACCTCGTCCCCCGCAAAAACCGGCAGTAAAATGTTGAAAGAGGAATTCTGTCAATAGAAGAAGAAGGAATAAAATTATGATGAAGAAGAAACCAAGAAGTGAAGTGAAACCAGTTAAGATGTTACTGGGCGGTATAGTCAAGTCACTCAGCGACAAAGACTTTTCTTTTTTGTTCACGTAAAAAAAAAAAAATTGGCTGAGATATTCATTGATAGTATTTATTTTTCCTTTCCTGCCCTCGTATACGCCGCCTAAGATCTTACTGTGAAATGCTGTGAAATACCTATCAGCTTCTGTCAACGTCGTGTTTTGAGTGAATGTCAATGGTACATTGACAGTGTAATGTTTTGAGTTTTGTCAAGACAAGAGTTCATTCACTTCACTCATAGAGATTATTTATTAAAGCCTTCACTAGGGTTCATTTCATTCATTCATAGCAATGTTCCGATGCTACCGAGAATCGGTATTTTTATACCGATTTTCTTAACCATATACCGATCTACCGACAATTCCCTCGATCGACGACAAATCTACCGATTTATCGTTGCAACACCACATAATTCTCGTAATTTACATGCAAAATTAATAAAACGAACCGTAGACGATTGGATACCATAATAATGATCTGTCTATTTTAGTTTGGTTTTAGTTGTTTATGTTGTATACTAATCATTCAATGTTATTTTGATTGATTTAAAAGAAATCACTTAATTACTTACCTACGTATATTCTATTCACACTTCGCCCAACAGATCTAGGCATTCGTGAAGTTAGCCGTTTGTCTGCGCAGAACACAATTTTGTATTGAACAAGCGTTCACTGCGCAGACAATTGGCTAACTTTACGAATGGAATGCTTAGATCATCTTAGCATTCCATTCTTAAAAGATTGGGCGAACGAAGTGTATGTCTTGCTAAATATTTAGTTTTTCCGTTAAAAAATAATAATCTTTAGGGCTGTCATTAATAAACACGAACTAAGGTGGCATTAGCGCTAATCCAAAGCATAAGGCTGTAGTAGGTCAATTCAGTATTAATAAATACTAGCGACCCGCCCCGGCTTCGCACGGGTGCAATGCTGATACTAAATTAAATACACTACAGAAAAACTATGAACGTTGTATATAAAAACATAGCGGCCCGCTCCGACTTTGCACGGGCATAAATAAGCCCAAAAAAATAGGTTAATTTACGACATCACGTTAGAAACCTCTAAAATTAGCAATGTTGCCTTAGTGTATGATGCATGTATTATACATATAAACCTTCCTCTTGAATCACTCTATCTATTGGAAAAAACCGCATAAAAATCCGTTGCGTAGTTTTAAAGATTTAAGCGCACATAGGGATATAGGGACAGAAAAGGCGACTTTGTTTTATACTATGTAGTGATAGTGATAGACCAAGGAGGAACTAAGCTAATTCGACTCTGCTCTCGGAGTAAGAGTTACTCCTAGGCGCCACCTAGTATAGAGATGGAGTAGGTAGACTTATCATGAATTTTGACATTTTTACGTCACAAAAAAAGGTTGTGCAAATAGGATGGATTATGTTGATGATTTGAGGAAGTATTGAATGAGGATGACTGAGGATGGATACCAGTTTCAAAAATGTGGCGAGTGAAAATTTACAAGAACCTATTGGACGATCTCGAAAAACTGAACTTAAAATCCAAGTAACACTGCATAGGTATAGATTTTGTGATGAAAAACCATTCGGATTAGCAAGAAACAATAAAACAGTTAAAATGACTAAATACTTTTTTATGATTAAAAATTTTTTGGTCAACAATGAACACCAAAAAGTTTTAGAAGAATAAAAAAACCTCTTTGAATAAAACAGATTGTCAAATACAAATTATTGTCTATCTCTGTCATTCATATAATTAATGACAGAGATAGACAATATTTTGAATGATAATATCATTCGTTCATTCAATCTTTTTCTACTAATCCCGATGTTAGAAATGTATTACTCATTCGAGACTACTACCAGTTTATTAATAACATCAAAATATTCAAGTTGCTCCTTCGTTACTAAAGAAGTAACAAGTCTGAGAGTAGTCTCGTATTAAGCTAGAATTAGGGTAATCTAATTAATAAGGCCGTAGATGATTGGGCAAAAAGTGGGACTGTTTATGTAAATCTACCGATTTTTATTTCAATATACCGATTTTTTTCAGACGATTCTACCGAATTCTGGATCAGTATGATCGACAACACTGATTCATAGAGAATTGAGAAACAAACATCTTGTTTGATTAGTTAGTTTGTTTGTGCTAGCTAGGTCTAGTTAGGTTCTTCATTCATTATCCTCTCCGGTTTTGTCTGCTCTGTTGTTTTCTTCAGCTTCAATAATGCGTTAGCATCCAAATAGTTTGTGGCTTCAATAAAATGAGTAGTTAGAATAGAAGAGTGATTCAGTATAAAACTACCGATACAAACTAATAATGTCGGAGGCTTCGTCTTCCAAGTCAAAATCCCTAAACCTAAATCCATCTCCAACTCTTCAGTGCAAAGATCTTCATGAATATCTGAAGAGTAGATCAGCTCAATTCTTAGAGACATTGTATAACTATCCTACAATATGTTTAGCTGTTTACAGGTAAGTGTTACCCTATTTTGCCTATCGGTATAAAATACCAAGGCAATGTCATTTTTGAGGTTATGTTTATGTTTTTACAAAGATTTGGTCTAGAATTTTGGTGCTATTTTCCAGGGAACTGCCAGAGTTGGCTCGCCACTTTGTGATAAGACTCTTATTCGTGGAGCAACCTGTGCCTCAAGCTGTAGTTTCCTCTTGGGTCTCACAACATTTTGCTAAGTAAGTTTTTTTTTCTTTTTTTTAGCTTCGCAAAAAGTGTGCATGCGCCATTTTTCATTGTAAAAATTAAGGAAACAAAAGTGATTCCCCAAATTAACTTTGGATAAGAACTTTTTGAATCAACAAGCCGTTTTTAGCCTTTTTAAAGGTGACTCCTAATGTTATCTAAAGTAGGTTGTGGAAATTCAAGATCTTTATCCAAGTTTGTTTATAGAGAACAACTGAAGGCATGTGAGGCACTGTCAGAGTTGTCGGTGTGGCAGGAGGCCCCCATCCCAGGAGGCATGCCCGGCTGGATGCTGGCGCAGTCCTTCAAGAGGAACCTGAAAGTGGCTCTGCTCGGCGGGTTAGTATCCACCATAGTTATATGTATCATTAAATTATAAAATAAATAATTAAATAATGCTAGACCTTTTCACACAGCATCATCTAGCCCCAAAGTAAGCAGAGCTTGTGTAATGGGTACTAGAATGACTGATAAACTACTTATATACTTTTTTTTGTAAATACATACATATTATACATAGAAACACCCAGACACGAGACAAATATCTGTAGGTCATATACAAACATTTGTCCCGTGGCGGGAATCGAACCCGAACCACCTTCTGTGTCGCAGGCGGACCTTCGCCCACTGTGCCACAGAGGTCGTCGAAATAAAAGGAATTTATTGAAAGAAGGAAAAACTAAAGCAATAAAAGACAACCTCAATTATAGAAAACATTAAGGTATACAAGCTTGGAAAATTTATTGTAGAAAAAAAACAAGTTTGGCTCAATTAACTATTTCCCGTTACTGCTGAAAGTTCGAAACTGTTCCCAAAGTAACTTAAAAATAAAGGAGAAAAGCATTGGTACCACCCGATTGAAGCCGCGGGCGCGCCACTAGTTTCATAATAAACTTATAAGTATATTCCAGTGGCAGACCATGGAGCATGTCTTCCTCCCTGGAGCCGGACGGTAAGGCTCGGGATGTGGCCTTCCTCGATGCATATGCCCTGGAGCGCTGGGAATGTGTCCTGCACTACATGGTCGGCAGTGCACAGACCGAGGGCATCAGTGCTGACGCTGTGAGGATCCTGCTGCATGCTGGACTGATGACCAGGTATTACTAGGTTCTTCAACCATGGCATCATTTGCTTTTTAGTTAGGTTTTTTCTGATAGAATTTCGTCTTTACTATAGTCTTTCATAGCTTACCGCGATTTTCTTTGGCCTAAAAGGACATATTTAACAGATCTTTGTTTAGGAACAACTGGACCGCAAAACAAAATCTAGTTGTAAGTTTCTACTTCATTTAACATTTTTTCAAAGTGATTCCAGCGGTCCTACTGAATAAATGCTCTTTGACTTTGACTTTGATTTGTTTGAAATTAAAAAAACTTACCTTCTGTTTACAGAGACGCGGAAGACGGATCAGCTGTTATAACTCGCGCTGGTTTCCAGTTCCTGCTGCTCAGCACTGCCAAACAAGTAAACTGCATTCTTTTAAATAAACTAGCTTATTAATGATCTAATATAAACGTAAAACGTAAACAGGTTCACGACTGTATCCCCAAGGTGCGGTAGACATTCTCTCAGATCTTTTTATTTTATGTTACTTATTCCAGATCCTTTGAAGATGTCTAAGGGGGTAGTCAGAGGCATGTCCAAACACATATTCGATACATGCCCACATCTTGCAGAAGTTAGTATTCCATACGCGACAGGTTGCAAGCCCATCGCCGCCTGTAAGAACACTAACTGGTTTCCTCACGTATCTAATATAGGTCGAATATAATCTTCAAGCAATGTACAGTACGCACATCTTTTATCTTTCTGAAGTTAGGTGCACTAAACGATTGCGAGGGTTTGGGCATGTAGTAAATAAATAATAAATAAATAAATCTTTATTCCACACCGTAGAGCTACAAATGTTACGGCAAAAATAAATGATTATTACACATATTACCAGGAAAAGATCGCTTTAAGCGAACCCTTTGTTACACTTGTTATCAAGGTTTTTATTTTCTGTTTGTTACTTTTTTTGGTGTACAATAAAGTTATAATCTATCTATCTATCTAAGTATAGTTACATATTATACAATTAAACATGGGTAACAGTATACAATGTGCCTGAACTAGAAGAAGCAACAATATTTATTAGGTAGGTCAATAAACAAAATAATCTAAATGATAAAAATTAAAATGACAAAAAGGAAATAAAATGACAGCAAATAAAATTAACTATAGACCAATCACCTTTTTATACAGTTAACTAGGTAGTTCATAGTAAGTAGTACATTGCGTATGTAGAGTAGGCGAGGCGAGATGGGACGATGCACCAAACTAAGTGAGTGAGCGAGGCAGATATACAACGCTGTCTTCATCTTTTAGGCGTCATCAAAATGGGTTCTGCGCAGCTACTTCAGAGAGCTAAAGATTCTTTGTGACTACTGTAATTTATTGTCCATAAGAAGTTGGTTAACTAGCAGTACATTTTATAGTTTAGATGAGTATTATGATAGGTAAGATGTTGAATTCAATTGTAATTTGTAAGGATTTCTTTTTAGTTCAAAGTTTAAAGGAGGTATAAGTTACTACCTACCTGGCCTACCTACTTATGTTTTTTATGTTTAGGTTATTAAAACTAGACAATAATGTTGCACATCCGAATTGGATAACTGTTTAAAACTGTACCATTTACAATAAGACCTTATCATGTACAACAGTATGCAATAAAAATTTTCTGATTCTGATTCTGATTCTGAAGTAAGTAAAAAGTGTTGTCCATGATTATTAGTAAATGTGATTGGTTGTTGTGTACAGGTGTGGCTGTTTCTCCAACACTACTTACATACAGCGGAGCAACGCAGTCTGAGCGCGGCCGAGTGTCTCGCCTTCCTTTACCAACTCAGTTTCAGTACACTGGGCAAGGTAAAATATCAATATTATCTCTATACAAATTAATAATAAATAACCCATCAAGTTGCATGAACACTAATAATAATGTAGAGTTTGACGACCTCTGTGGCGCAGTGAGCGAAGGTCCGCCTGCGACGCAGAAGGTTGCGGGTTCGATCCCCGCCGCGAGACAAATGTTTGTATGACCTACAGATATTTGTCCCGGGTCTGGGTTTCTATGTATAATATGTATGTATTTACAAACAAAAAGTATATAAGTAGTATATCAGTTATCTGGTTCCCATAGTACAAGCTTTGCTTAGTTTGGGGCTAGATGATGCTGTGTGAAAATGTCCAGCATTATTTATATTATTTATTATTATTTTTACTTCTGTTTCGTTACAGTTTTTGACAAAATAAGGTGATTGTTTGTAGCTTCTAGGTAATCGTGTAATGTTTAATAAGCAAACGAACCTAAACTTGTATATTAAGTTGGAATTACTTTTGTTCTAGGATTACAGTACTGAGGGAATGAGCAACAACATGTTGGTGTTTCTACAACACTTGAGGGAGTTCGGACTGGTCTATCAGAGAAAGGTAGGTAAAGTTTAACCATTGATCACGACTGTATCCCCGAGGCGCGGTAGACAAAGACATTCTCCCAGATGTTTCAATGTATTCCAGATCCTTTAGAAGATGTGTAAGAGGTAAGTCAGAGGCACGATAAGTACATTTTTGATAAAGTAAAAAAAAGTCATTTTTTTTTATTTGAGACAAGCAAACATGTGTAGCGCAGCACATTACGAGTAACTTAACAAAGACTATGTAACAAAGCATTCATTGAAAATAATAGGTACTTATAATATACGGTGCAATAACAAATAATAAAACTCGTGCACTAACTCCCACCCTAGGAAAATGATGATTTTGTTTTTTTAGAAATGGCATGAAATTAAATTTATTTTGCGAAAAATATGGTTAACAAGTTGCGGTTCGCATTTTAAGGTCACATATTTCATTCACCAAGAACAGGTATGCAAATTTTTAACATCAGGTTCTGTACTGATAATCAAAGTTATATACCTAATATTAACTCATTCAGTGCCGAGCCCGCCCATGGGCGGGACATGTACCAATGTATGGCGGCATGGGGGGAGATGGTTACTTTCTAGGCCGGTGTTCAATGGGTTAAAGAGAAAGGGCCTAATCAAAAAGATTGTAACTGTTACAGCGTAAAGCGGGTCGTTTCTTCCCGACTCGGCTCGCACTGAACATAGCGTGTGTTGGGTCGGACAGCGGCGCCGGGCAGGCCGCACCCGCGCCGCACGGGTACATCCTGGTGGAGACCAACTATAGGGTCTATGCTTATACGCAGACCAATCTGCAGGTAACACGTCTTTACATATAATTATCCGCTATCATCCCACTGCTGGGCGTAGTAAATCCATAATTTTATTATACTGCTACAGCTGCGCTCCCGCGGTGTGACCCGCGGTCCCTCGGGATTTTTTAATTTTGTCAGGATAAAAAGTAGCCTATGTCCTTCGCTCGGATACAACCTTTAACTATGCCAAATTTCAGCTTATTCTGTTCAGACAGACAGACAGAGTTACTTTCACATTTATAATTAAGTAAGTATTATAGTTTTTTTTTTTTTTTTTTATAAATTATAGAATAATTATCATTTTCCAGGTTGCATTATTGGGGCTGTTCACGGAACTCATGTACAGGTATGCGTTCAAAGAAATACATTTTCATTTCAATCTGCACGTGGCAAATGAAAAACAGATCGAAAACTGTATCGAAGGACTACTCGTTTATTTAATTGTTGCAGGAAAACATCACGTGTCCACCCGCATTCGGCCAAGTCAAGTCAAGTCGGTGTGATAACGTGATGTTTTCCCGCGCCTCACAAACTGCTACAAGTGCTGTGTGTCGCCAGGTTCCCTAACCTGGTGGTGGGCGTGCTGACGCGCGAGTCGGTGCGGGCGGCGCTGCGCGGCGGCATCACGGCGCAGCAGCTCATACACTACCTCGACCAACACTCGCATCCACAGGTACGTATACAACTAACATCTCACTTTTGACGTGACATCGTCTTATAATTCGATAGAGCCGGCTGCACGCACGAAAAAACATGACGTCATGCGGCGTTACCTCGCTCTGAGGCGTTCCATGCGGCGTTACCTCGCTCTGAGGCGTTCCATGCGGCGTTACCTCGCTCTGAGGCGTTCCATGTAAGGCTTGAAGTGCAAGCGAGAGCGCGGAACGTGCGACAAAGAAGCACAATCGGCCTTTGCGTTCGGCAGCGTTCGACATCCGTCTCTCTCCTACTTGAGTGAGCGATGCGTAGACGTTGTCACGTTCAACTAACGTCAGTAAACCGACTTTACAGACAACCAATTTTTTTACAAAATCTGTGAATGTATTTCAAAATATCACAAAAAGTCTGGGAAGGCCTCTTTTCCTGTTCAAGCCATTTAATTAAGCGTCTTGCCATTGGATTAAACAGAATTTAATTGCGATTGAAAGGTTTTTTGAAAGGAAAAACCAGTTGCCTGCGACAGCTACAACAGTTAAAGGTCTCTGTCCTTCATATTCTATCTCAAAAATCCACCTGTATGTTACTCGGGGAACTAACTATAAAAATATGCAGACATTGGAAATGGTTTCTTCATCTCGTCAGACATGATCATGATGCGTGTGTGCCAATAGGTAATAAATACATACATTTAAATAAATAAATAATGCTGGACTTTTCACACAGCATCATCTAGCCCCAAAGTAAGCTTGAGCTTGTGGTATGGGTACTAGATGATTGATAAACTACTTATATATTTTTTTGTTTGTGAATACATACATATTATACATAGAAACACCCAGACCCGAGACAGATATCTGAATATCTAAATAAATTTATTTACAGAAACTAAGCTACTACATATTTACATATATTTACAAAATACAACAGGATTAGTCAAGCTATCTAAGGATCGTTAGAAAAGATCTATAGATAACTCAACTGATCCATGTCACTGTCAGTCGGAAGCGTGCCCAAAACACTGGCGGCATTACCACGCTGGATGGCAATGCTGATCCTTTGAGCCAAAAATAATAATATCTAAATATCTGAAATATTTGAAGAACATCAGGTAAAAAAATGTCTTGCAGTTCCTATCGTTGTGTTCCAGATGTTGAAGTCGGAAACGGGCGGCATCCGCTCGACGTCGACGTTGCCGCCCACAGTGGTGGACCAGATCAAACTGTGGGAGACTGAAAGGAACCGCTTCACCTACACAGAGGGCGTGGTCTACAATCAGTTCCTATCACAGGTATTTGTTTACTAAAAATTGTTGCTTGTAAAAAAGGACATCATCATTCCCTTGCCCTTATCCCACGCTAAGTGGGGTCGGCACAACATGTAAAAAAGGACATATTTGATAATACGCGCTTATTTTAGAGTATGTATGAAATAATATGAAAGTTTACGTTACACCCACATAGTTCGCGCTATATTTCTTAAAATGCGAGTACGATTCTGACAAATGTCATAAAACTTTGGACCTCCTTCCTCCCCACCACTTTTCACACAATATCACACATTCAACCCCCTCCTGAAGAAAACCTCCTCCTAAGTGAAGTGAAGACATTTATGGAGAAGTAAGATTCCCTTTTTAAGATCGATGAAGATGGTTCTTCACGGTATTGATCACGAAAGAGCAGAAATAGAAAATAATAGGGGATTTCAAGTAATCAAACTGCAGCCTTATTGTCTAACTTGAAATCCATTCCCATTTGTCATCCCAATAGTGCTCAACCAATCACATAATAGAAAAATGAAAATTGAAGTCCAGAATGGGTTTCAAATGTCAAAATGAAGCCCGTGTCTATTGCCAGTTGAATTAAACAAGGCTCCAGGTCCTACTAAATAAATATTATTTTGTCTCTTCAGGCTGACTTCGTGGTGCTGCGCGACTTCGCGAAGGCGCAGGGCGTGCTGACGTGGCAGAGCGAGCGCGCGCGCACCATGGTGGTGACGCGCGCCTCGCACGACGACGTCAAGCGGTTCTGGAAGCGGTACTCCAAGTCTTCGTAGGCAGGTGGAAGGGTCGAAAATTCTCATAGGCTATGTTTTATAGTGAGTGGTACGACGAGTGCAAGCCTTTCGTTGTGGAGACCGACAATGTACAGCTCTTCCGACGGATCTAGGCATTTGTGAAGTTAGCCGTTTGTCTGCGTAGTGACCGCTTTTTCATACAAAATTGTGTTCTGCGCAGACAGCTGCTACAAGGTGCTGACCACAAGTTACTGTACTTCTACTTGTTACTTGCCACGTAGTAGTAGTAGTAGCTTAGTAATGTATTTCTGAAGAAATGTTATACCAGCGCTGTGCGTTGACTTGTTTTTAAAAAAAATATAATTTTGTAATAAATATTGTAAAATTACAAATGACTATTATTCCTAAATCATTGTCCTACCATTCTAACACATTACTAAAGAGAATGAAATAACAAAATACTTGTTGTAATTATTTATTCAAAATATCTTACACAATTCTTAAAACTAATTTACAGACTTCATAATCCAACTGTGGAAAGCATTCCACCACATTTTTTGTATGAAAATTGGGAAAGGGATCGTATCCCAATCGTCTTTCAGTACATACACCTTTTCTTAGATGTACCCTAGCGGTCATCTTACAAGTTTTATAAATGCGAAATTTCAGATGCATAGATGTTTCTAACTTAGTACTTTTCACGCTGAAACAGCTAACGGATTTGGTCGAGTTTGAGATAATGAGGTAGCGAAACCCTGCATTAACACACATGCTATTATAAAAAGGTAGTCCATGAAACCTGAGTATGTACAGTCGGCAACGAAAGTAGCTTAACATTTGATGTTTAACAAATCGTAATATTTCCAAAATCTGTAACATTATGGCCAATATTTTGTCAAATATTTGACGAATAAGTGTCAACACATGTTAATTTCCCAGGAAAAGTTTATTTTTTCTTAGAAATCGAAATCAAATGGCGTTTTAAGACATCAGACTGTTAATCGACTCTCGTCGCTGACTGTACCACTGGGTACAGTTGTACTATCTCAACGAAGAGGGTCTTAAATATGTGTGTAGATTTATTTTCATGTGAGTAAGCGTTTCCGAGTATACGCACACAAAAACAAAATACATGTGCATGACCAACCCGCCTTCGTGAGATAGAACAGGGGGGTTATTCGCGTTAATTATTTCGATCGTTTGTTGAATATTCGGATGCTTCTTACTACGAGCTACATTGTATTCAGTCGATAAGATCAACGTTAAAACACGGTCCTAACCTGGGGGTTATTCCCGTTAGTTTTTCCGAAATTTCGATGAATATTCGGATGTTTCTTACTAAGATCTACATTGTATTCGGTCGATAAGATCAACATTATAACATGATCCTAACCAAGAACCAAATATTCCAAGCCGAAATATTGGCCCTTGAAGTTTAAAACGTAGTAAGAAACATTCGATTCATCATACGAACGAAAAAACTAACGGGAATACGGCCCCTGGGATCAAATATTCGAAACCGAAAAATTGGCCCTTGAAGTCAGAATTCGTAGCAAGAAACATCCGAACAGTCATTAAAAGAACGGGAATACGGCCCCTGTAACGTGGAACTCCGCTAGAGTAATATTAGCATGCATGAAGGTCACAGGGCAGTCAGACGCCGGCGGACGGGGCCGGGCCGGACGCGGGCGGGGCCGGGGGCCGCACGGGAGAGAGCGCGGCGTGCAGCTTGCTGATGGCAGACTGTACGGTGCGCTCCAAGCTCTCGTCTTCCGGGCAGATCACCTCCTGGAAGTGTATTCATTCATTCATTTAGACAGCAGTTTATATGTATAATAATTACGTTTTAATACTAAAAAGAAAACCGACTTCAATGTTTGACTCGAAACGCGGTGTGACTCAGGGCGTCAAGCTGTCGATTCGATTTCTATTTGTGACATGGCTAGGAGGGAAGGTGTTTAGAGTTTTACGGGGAAACTATCAATCCCTCAGGAATAAAATTTATATGGGACCACCTCTGGAGTATACCCTTTCAAACATAAAAAGAATTTTGCAAATCGGTCAACAAATGTCGGAACAATCGACGAATTGAGAACCTCCTTTTTTGAAGTCGGTTGAAAATATTGTGCACAATGCCAGACTCTCAAACGGTAAAAGAAAACAGTGAGGTAACTGGCGCGGCCACGAAATGAAACTCTTTCAAGCGCACTTAAACAAGTGTGTTGCAAGTAACCATATAAGTTTTTATACTGTAACGAAATTGGGATGCTATATTTTATTTAGCTCGCGACCCGTGCACCCACTGGCTTCACCCACCGGTGGGTGTAGGGGCTACCCCTTGGTGATTTTTTAGACAAATTACGTTAATTATTATACATTAGTTTGTTCCCGTTAAATGTAATCCAGTCTCCTTTAGTTTCTTAGTTTTAATAAACAAATTGACTTATCGTATTATTATTATATTTTTTTCATCAATAATTAATTCCAACCATATCGCAGTGGGTACACGGGTAAACAGGAATTACCCCTACACCCACCGGTGGGTGAAGCCAGTCTTTTATTTGCCGGTCGCTGGCTCTAAGCTACTAGTAGAACTAGCAGTTTATTTCAAAGTACATACCATATTGAGCAAGTCGATGTTGGCCCGTTTGTTGTCCACGGTGACGTACAGCTTGTCCCCCTTGAACATCTTGGGCACTGAGTCTTCGCCGAACATTTCCTGCAGCATTTCTATAACGCATTCCTGGACGAGGAGAGTATTGTAATTATGATAATAGTTGCTAAAAATATCAGTGATTAAATGGACGATCATTTACAAAGAGTTTTTAAGATAGAGGGCATTCTAAGTAACTTAGGAATCGTTGTTTTAATTTTGTAGTTTCTAGATGTAAAATTGCAAAATCTGTGTCGTCACACTGGGAAAGGGGGAAGTCAAAATGTGACACGAGTGACTGTTCTGACTTCCTGCTTGACGTGGAATTGAATAAAAAACGTCTCTAGTAGCCTCTGCCCTGTTTCTCTTTCGATAACTGTTCACACTGGTCTAACTATAAAAGGTCGTGAGTGTCATCGAACACTCGGTTGGAACGAAGTTTGTACTTAGACATTTTAGAAACTGACATTCTTCTTCGCACTGTGACGTTTTGACCTTATGTCCAGTTCGTCCAACGAATCTAGGCATTCGTGAAGTTAGTCGTTTGTCTGCGCAGAACACAATTTTGTATCAAAAAACGTTCACTGCGCAGACAAACGTATAATTTCACGAATGCCTAGATCCGTTGGGCGAACTGTGTGTCGTGACGGTAAAATCGACAGATTTTTTTCTTCTAGCCCTCATCCTCGATCATTCAAATAAAACAAAATAATTACCTTAAAATGCATCTTGTCCAGCTTGTGTGCCTGCGGCGGCAGACGCGGCGCCGGCAGCGAGGCGGCCGCCAGCACGCCCGCCACCACCGCGTCCGCGAACATGTCGCCCACCGGCCCCGCCGTCCACTGGACAACACTATCATATCAACACGACGTCGTCGACACGACAGACGTTCTACCGACACGATATAAACATGAACACCCAAAACGAACGCTCCGCTCGAAATTGTGTTCGTTGCCCGGAGTGCGCAGCGAGAGATACTAAATATATTAACCGTGTCGACCTCTATGTTCCATCGCTTGAATTATAAGAGATGTCGATCACGGCGACCTAGCTACTTCGGAGCTGTACCGCTAGATGGCGCTGGAATCACATAAACGGATTCCCATACAAATGATGCAAAAAGTATTGAATCCTGAATCGCGCTAACGATGTTTCCAAGCACTTCTAACCTATATAGAACTATCCGACTACAACTGTCGGGTAAACCCTAGCGAGGCGAGTCCTCCCTCTTTGCCATAGATTGGGGGAGCACCACCTACCCCCAAATTAAGCAACTCTATCGTTGTACACGCTGATGGACCTTGTATTATTTCGACTAGAATTGTGTTGTACCTCTAGCGTGAGCACGTCCCCGCTGATAGTGAGGTCGAGAGAGCAGTAGAGGCGCCATCGTGTCTCAGACAAGAACTGGACCGGCCCCGCCACCTGAAATATTTCAAATAATGATTTAGGAAAGTGCAAATTGTCGTTCGTAATAGTATCTCAGAATCTGCGATTCCCCTTAATTTATTGGCGCGTTAGAGAAAAAGACTTCACCGAGCAGTATGTGTGAAGGATGGTGGATTGTGTGAAGGGTGACATGAGTAAGAAAGGAGTGTGTTGAGATGACGGCTGATAGAGGAGAATGCATGTTGTGCCGACCCCACATAATGTGGGAAAAGGGCAGGAAGATGATGAATATGACGATGGTTGAAAGCAACAAAAAATAGGCTATTTAGATATGCGACCTGTGTGACGACGTGCCGCAGCAGCGCCATGGAGCCGCCGTACTGCACGGACACGCGCTGCGTCACCGAGCTCTGCGTCAGCTCCGTGTACTCTGAACAACAACAGGACAGTGTCTACATACAAATATAAAAATAACCGGCCAAGTGCGAGTCGGACTCGCGCACGAAGGGTTCCGTACCATTATCTAATAATAATAATAAATAAATCTAGAGTGCAAAAAGTCGTCAGGCGGTCACCCATCCAAAATAGGGTCGCGCTAAGCATTGCTCAATTTTGGTCAAAATACAAACTTTCAACCCTTATTTTCGCCATAAATCGAAAACTATAAATTATAAAAAATATTAAAAATCTGTTTTAGCTTGTGCTAATGAAGCCCTTTCATACGATACCAAACATGACAAGGTTAGTCACTTTAAAATTTCGACTCCCATTCTTTGCATTAGGTCCTGTTTTTTTTGTGATCTAACTAAAAATATACGATTTTCAGATTTTTCCCTGTACTTGTAGTCTAAGACGATACTACTTGTCAGATTTCATTGTTCTAGGTCAACGGGAACAATGAACAATGAATTTTGATTTCCATGACTGTCGAAATACACGTTTTTTGCGGCATAAACGGCTGTATCTTTTTTTTGCGTAAACTTAGAAGTTAGATTTTTTCACATCTTAAAGGGACCGTAGACCTGAGTATACATACAGTTTTAATTTCAACTCGATATCTCCACGCGTTCCCGAAATAAAGTGTCTTGACAGACAGACAGACGGACAACAAAGTGATCCTATAAGGGTTCCGTTTTTTTCCTTTTGAGGTACGGAACCCTAAAAACAGCAGTAGACAATATCAGAGGAAATTCAAATTTTTGTGTTATACGAACTTATGCGCCGGACTAGCCCCAAGCTAAGCAAAGCTACGAGATTAACATAGATGATAGATTATGATACTTTAACACACTTTTCTGTAAATACATAAAGCACAGTAGAACCGCTAATATTGTGCCCCTCGGGGAACTTTTTCGTAGCTTTGTATGACTATGCAGCCAATAGTCAGCCGCCCTCACCCGTCACTCTTCGAGTCGAAGGTGACAGCTTTACTTTAGTTTTGGAAGTGAAAACTTCTTTAGGCGCGTGGGCAGTTTTCAAATGAAACTTTGGTTTCGTCTTGCGAGTCACGTGACCTGTTACGACACCGGCTTAGCTTGAAATCAATTATCAATCATCCCAATAGCAATAAATAATAAATAAATAATGCTGGACATTTTCACACAGCATCATCTAGCCCCAAACTAAGCAAAGCTTGTACTATGGGAACCAGATAACTGATATACTTTTTGTTTGTAAATACATACATATTATACATAGAAACACCCAGACCCGAGACAAATATCTGTAGGTCATACAAACATTTGTCCCGCGGAGGGGATCGAACCCGCAACCTTCTACATCGCAGGCGGACCTTCACCCACTGAGCCACAGAGGTCGTCATTGAAGGTTGGTCGCAATGAAGAACAACATAAAATATTTTAAAACGATTCAAGAAATACACACGCAGGTAGGTAGTAGGTACCTAATTGTACAAGTTTCCACTTCTGTCGGCACTCCCGGAGTGCCACTGTTTTATTATTTCAGAAGCTAGAAAACAGTCAGATAGTACAATATTGATTATTGATCAAACATAATTTTGTGATGACGTAGGTTGATTGAATGTATTTTTTGTTATTATCTGCTGCTTTGACATTATATTATTATATCTTATTATTATTAATTAAGTACTAATCATTTATCACAACAACTTATTGACCTTGTAAATGTTTGTATGGCCTACCGCCAGAATCTAGAGGCTCTGTTAAACCTGAACACCAATTGTATAACCTAGGTTCACAAACAATAAAGAAATTTGAATTTGATGGTACCAATAATGGTACAACTGCGACATACTGTTGAGATCTTCAGGCGCGAGGATGTGGTAGTTGAAGTTCCGTTTGACCAGGATCCCCTGCAGGGGCACGCCGGGCGCGGGCGGCTCCACGGCCAGGGAGCCCATCACCTGACGAACCAATTGCTTATTTTACTGCTGTCTTTAAAATAACTCTTTTATAAATGTCGTGTGTCAGGATCGTAGCAAGTGGAGATCCGTGGTCTCTGCCTACCCCATAGGGAAAGAGGCGTGATTTTTATGTATGTATGTATAAAAGTGGTTCAACTCTCTTTTGCATAATTTAGATTTCTGGCGCATCGGTAGTTATAGTTTATTTATTTATTTGATCACTTACATAACAGTACACTAGCGCTATTTAAAAAGTTACATTTTGAGAAGTTTAAAATTAAATGTCTTTACAATTAAAAGAGAAAACAGCAAAATATAGTTAATCGATAGCCTATAAAATTGTCGGATAGGATAGGACATTTTAGGAAATGGACCATTTACAAAGTAAGTATAATAAGCACAACGGATCTTTAGCTCTCTGAAGTTAGGTGCACAGGTTTGGTAGAGTAAGCGAGATAGCATGATGTTAGGCGTCTTCAAAAATAGGTTCTGCTACTTTTTACGAACATTACATTTACGAAGTAGCCCATTCGCAAAGTGGTCCATGTTATACCTTGGCCGTCTTATCTCCTCGGAAGCAGAGCGCCAATTGCTGCGTGTTCCTCGGCGTGTGGATGGCGATGCGTCCGCGGTGCTCGCGCTGTAGCGCCGCCTTCAGCCGGGACATCTCGTTCTGTTCGCCGTGCACCAGCACCTGGACAGTGCACGTGCAGCACGTTAGAGGCCTGGACACGTAGCTGCTTATTATACAAACGTAAAACCTTGCTTGAACCCCATGTTCACACACGTCAAAACAAAACTTTATGTACGAGTATTTAAAGATCGTTTTTCTAGGGACAGTTTTTTAGTTAGACTTGGTCTAAACTCCGATAATTTTCTTGTAAAGTTGTAATAAGACGGGTAGGGTTTGGAAGGGAAATAATAGCACGCGAATCCCTCCGAACCACAGAGCTATATCTGTTCTGTGCTCCGAACCGAACATGTAATCAACAGGACAGTTCTATCCGCGTTACAGATCTGTGGTCTGTTGGAACACAGCGGATGTGCTGTCCGATATTTACGTATAAACCTGATCGCACATTTGTCCGCGCCGCAGTCATTTTTCTATACAAAAAATGCTGATGACGTCAGAAAATTCGACTGGCTTCTGACGTCTCAGCATTTCTTATATTTAATTGACAGTTCGGCGCGGATAAGTCTGCGACCACCATAAAGGCTGCTGGTTGTCAATCAATGGACGCGATCCGCAAGAGTAGAGTGTAACTCATAAAAAAGAGAAAGGTCTCTAGTAGTAACTAGCGGCAGAGATAAAAGATTACTGTATTATCCCCCATTTTTACAACGAGAACAGGGGGGTTACTATGAACTCCTATTGCCTAGTTTTTGAACTAAATGTCAATTTCGAATAACCCGGTTCACTAAAGAAACTTCGCAACTTATCATGTTCTCTCGCTTGCACACTAGTACAGTCACGTGTAAGCGAGAGAGCATGATAAATGCCGCAATTTCAGATTTGTTTCTTTATGTCAGAATTGACAAGCAGTTCAAAAACTGCCTGGCAATAAGAGTTCATGCTAAGCCACCTGATCAGGCAACAGTCTGATCCCTTCAAATCTTTATAAAAACTAGGTGATTCTACTCCTACTTCCTCTAGCAAAACAGACTCTAAACATCTTTAATTCTACCATACAATTGTAGTTCTTATTACATCCCCGATAAGGTACATTACCACATGCGGCGGCTTCAGTATATTGATAAACTCGCTGGTCTGCTGGTAGTCTGTGTGCGCGGAGAAGGAGATGTAGTCGACAGACATCTTGAGCGGCAGCTTCTGTCCAGACATCGTTGTGATCTCGTCGGGTTCGGACAGGATTGTTTTAGCGAGCGTGCCTTCTACGCAGTAACCTGAAATACGAATATTTTTTAGGAAAGAAAACACTCAGCAACGGAATATATCATCAAACATCTTATAGCCATAATTATAAATCTGATTGTATGTTTGTGTTTCAATCAAGCCTTAACCAGTGAACCGATTTGAATGAAACTCGAAATAAATGTACCGGGTAGCATTAGGTTATTCTCAATTTTAATGATGATACCACTATGGTTCACTCAAAGCCGTGCGGATAGAAGTAACCAGCCTATTTCATTCACGGTATTGGTCGCGAAGGAACAGGAGTAGAATCACCTACTTTTAAGACGTTTCAAAGTGATCCCAGCGGTCCTACTGAATAAATGCTTTTTGACTTTTACTTTTCATATTTCTAAAATGTATAAACCGAAGTCAGAAAATACTCAGCACAGTACTGAGCAACTCAGATGATGGCAGCATAGGAGGTTAATATGAAATCTTACATCCAAGCACTCAAAAGCCATAAAATTAAACTTGAATGGTATCGTAAAGTGCCTGGAAATAACTAAGGCCTTTACATCTACTTATATTAGATGATTTATATTATACAACGTCAGGAGGCAATCCATGCCTACACTTAACGGGACGCTGTAGTGCCTGGGACATTGTTTGAGATGGAGTAGGCTTAAAATAGAGAAGCCTGGAAATAAGTGTTCATATAAACCATCTTGTCATTGATTAATATCACCAAGAGAAAGAACATTAAGAGGTCAGTATTATTAAGTACATACTGAAGACAAAATAAGATGATGACGGTACCTGCAATAATGACTCCGTTCTTGGGGTCAGTGCACCAGGACTCGAAGAGTTCCCGAGAAAGCCCTGACTGCATCATGCCCGGGGACGCCATGATCACGCACGGACCCACATCCTCGAAGTGATCTATACCCTGGAGACAACCAATAGCATTTGAATACTTCGGTCCCTGGGCCTCTAATGGGCTATTTACTTTGGCCAATGGAAGTAAGCTTCACTAATTGGTAATCTCCTTACAAGTTCCCAAACTCCGAGCGCTTATCATGGCTTGTCAGCGTGTAAATATTGACTGCATGTTTGCATTTCTGTGAGCGTTTTTCTTAATTAATTGTTATAATTATCTTAAATTGTGTGTTTTATATAGTGACTGTAATGTACTTAATTCTGATTTATTTAAGCAATGTTTATGATATTTTTTTTTATATTTTCCTATCTGTTCTCTTTAATTAATGTAATTGGTTCTACCGTGTTAATTAAAGTAAAAAAATAAATAAATAAAGTAACAAGACGAAGTACAGTGACAAGTTGAGCAACTAGTCTTCGAAGATTCTATCAGAGACACATTTAAAAACATATTTGGCATCACAAACTCTAATTATTTTTTTCCATTAGACTTTGTGCTGCTTGCAACAAGGTTTAAAATACTCAACAAACAACATTTGTTAAATTGTGAAGTTTAATCATGGCACGCTTCGTGAGCAAAATAGACTTTGTGTAATTAGGATAAGGTTAAAAATAACCAAGCACTGAAATTTTTAAATTGAAGGTCACGGTCGATACAGCCGTAGGTAGATATTTGACTACAATCAGAATCGGATATTTCTCTACATAACCTATGTTTTTGTATTTTGAGATGCGGTTAGGGAATTTTTAGGTAAATAAAATTGATTGGTGTTTTTCCTGGTGCTTTCTTTTCGTTATTATAGTCGAGTGGACCTTTATACTTTTGGTGAAATAGTAAGTTAGATAAGACTATGAGTTGGCCAACTTTTTTTTGGTAAAACAAAATAAAGTATTACATATTTAATTTATGATATTTCTACTGTGTCCTGTTGTTATAGAGAAATCAATGTGTACGAGTATTTGAAGATAAGATTAAACCCAAAAGCGATTACAATAATCTTTGCTCAGTCCAGGCCGGTAGCCGGCTGGCTCCGTATGCAGATAATATTTATTACTTAGATCATTTAATTAGCAGGTATGTAATACGAGTTTAATGTCAGATAACTTGTAATTAGCGTAAATCATGGCCTGAAACATGAAATAGCATCCACCTAATATTACAAATCTGAAAGTTAACCAGTGGTCAGATCGGATTAAAGTCTATGTGTGAAGCCACGAGCGGAAACTGGAATACGAATAATGTCCTATTTCTCTCTCCTAGACTTAATCAAATAATCCTGAATGGCTTATCTGAGGTAACGTCCGACTCTCGGAGACACAACCTCGATCCTATTTTTCCTTCCAGTTATGATCCCGGAACCAGTAAAACAGCGGCTGATCCTCTGGTTAGAGGATCACCGTGAGTTTGTGGTGGCGGTGTTCTGCCTTCCAGCCAGTTTCCTATTTACTGTGCTGCTGCGGCTGCGAGCCTGGTTGCGGAGGTACAGCCCCCGGGACCACGAGGGCAATGTCCGGGAGATTCAGGCCAAGGTAAGAAGATGACCCTTATTAATACGCTCATCCAAAAACCACGCTTATTTGTGCTCGCCATACATCCAATAACCTCTAAGTCCTGTATTGATGATCACACAGGGAAAAATACCACTAAGAAACATGTGTACATGGGGGGACATATTTAGGGACTCAAACTTATTGCCATATGAATGCAGCTTACGTGTGCCTCTTGTGTTATAACTACTGCACATTGGAAGATGGAAGACTCAACGCAGCCATAAAAACGCGATTGATGTGACTACTTTTCAACCGACTTCAAAAAAGGAGGTTCTCAATTCGTCTGTATGTTTTTTTTTATTCACAAATTATTTAACTTCGTGGGAATCAAAACGCTAAAATTAGATTTAACTTTGGGCATTATTCCAGGTACAACAATGGAACAAGCTGCCTCCAAAAGACCGGCGTCTGCTCTGCACATCGCGATCTAACTGGCTGTCCCTTTCCACCACCTTCTTCCAGAAGCACCTGCATCATCAGGTGCCCATACCTCTGTACGATATCCTGGGGCTGGATGAGGAGGGAATGACGGTGCGAGTGGAACCAATGTGCACTATTGGAGACATCACGGAGTTTCTTATACCTAGGGGGTATTCTCTGGCTGTTTGCATCGAGCTCACTGATGCTACGTTGGGAGGTAAGGTTTGTTCCAGTACTTCGATTCAGTTTATAATGGTCATGGTAAAAATACATGGATAGCATACGCTAGAAGTCACTAACTGATATGCTGGACGTGAGGAAACCAGCAGCTTGCTCTGCACGTATTGATGTAGTATTATATCCTGTAAGGCTGATTAAGCTGAGAGGATGGTTTAGGTGCTGGGCAAATCTATTCCATTTTTAACAATTTTCAACGTCCCGCTGAGTGTAAGCGTATGTGCCTCAACTCAACACTAAATTATCTTGTAAAGATGTAAAGGTCTATTTTTACATTTTCAGGTTTGGCATTCGGAACCGGAATGTCGACCCACTCGCACAAGGCCGGCCTGTACCACGAGACCATCACGAGCTACGAGGTGGTTCTCGCAGACGGGTCCTTAGTAACGGCCACAGCGGACAGCGAACACAAGGATCTGTTCAAAGCACTGCCTTGGAGTCACGGAAGTCTGGGCTTTCTGGTAGCTTTAACCCTCAAAATAATCAAGATCAAACCGTATATCAAGATCAAATACAAGCCAGTGAGAGGCCAGAAGAACTACTGCGACATGATTAGGGAAATATCAGGGACTTACGAAGAGAAACCGAAAGTCTTCCCAGATTATATCGAAGGGACGATCTACTCGAAAGATGAGGCAGTGATCATGAGCGGAGACTACTCGGATTACGATCCAAATATAACAGTGAACCATTGCTCGAGATGGTACAAGCCCTGGTTCTACAAGCACGTGGAAACCTTCCTTACTAAAGGAGAATCAGTCGAACTGGTCCCACTTAGAGATTATCTTCTACGGCATAACAGAGCCATATTCTGGGTGGTAGAAGACATGCTGTCCTTCGGCAACGATACTCTATTCAGATACGTCTTCGGCTGGCTTTTACCTCCAAAACCAGCGTTCCTAAAATTTACTACAACACCTGGTGTACGCGCGTATACATTCACCAAACAAGTGTTCCAAGATATCGTCCTACCAATCGCAGAACTAGAAAAACAGATCGAGATAGCCAGTGAGCTCTTTGAGAAGTTTCCCTTACTCGTTTATCCGTGCAAAATAATTGATCACGGGCCATCGTCGGGTCAGTTGAAGAGTCCGGATATAAAGTATCTAGTACCGGGAACAAACTACGCGATGTATAACGATTTGGGCGTTTATGGCGTCCCCGGGCGAGTGAAAGAGAAGAAGCGATACAACCCAGTAGCGGCGATGAGGGAGATGGAAGATTTCACGCGTCAAGTAGGAGGCTATTCGTTTCTGTACGCGGATATATTTATGACGAGGCCGGAATTTGAGGAGATGTTCGACCTGAGTCTGTATGAGGTTGTGAGGAAGAAATATAAGGCAGAAGGGGCCTTCCCGCATCTGTATGATAAAGTGAAGCCTGAGATTGATGTGTTCGCGATCGGCGAAGAGAATGCTATTTGAGAATAAATATTTTATGTGTAATCTTCACGTTAATCTGACTGTAATTATTTTTTCCAAAGTATTTCTTAGAAGGAGGACGCTGTCTCATAGGCGAAGAGGAAGAAGGCGTTATGTATTCACGATTTTTCCGTAAATTGAACACCGATAAAAATTAAATTTTTTTGTTGTTGTTTTAAAGTGGAGGAATCCTTACTTTTCTTCTTGTCGTGTTTGACGTTTGTCTTTGACTAGTTCTTTAGAACCCTAGGTTCGAAAGGTGCATGTGTGGTGAAAGGATTATTCGTTCGCCTCAAAGAGGCTTTTTTCGTGCACTTTTCCCATAAAGCATAAAAAAGCTTATATCCTCGTAATTTTCTACATGGTTCAACAATGTTTTTTTTTCTATATGAAACGTAAAATTACTTATATAAATAAAGCTTATTATATAACCTACCTTTAGATTGGAGATATGCCGGAACACAAATGGATTGTTGACCGCGATCTGCCGGCGGATGCGTTCGTTCATAGCGTTCACGTACGTCTGGTACACCGCCATGCACTTCTTGGCGAGCGAGGACGCGTAGTATATCGGCATGTCCTGTAGCTCGGGGTGCAGGGACCAGAACTCATCTGTAGAGGACAGCATTTAAACTTCTTAAACTTTCGTGATTTGGTGACATAATTCTTATTTTATAACGGAGAGGTATTTATCACGTACCAACGTACGTAACCACGTGAAATAATCAAAAAATGGTGGCACTCCGGGAGTGCCAACAGAAGTGAAAACTGGAAACAGGAAAATGACAATTGAAGTCCAGAATGGGTTTCAAATGTCAATATGAAGCCCATATCCACTGCCAGTTGAATTACACAATAAGGCCTCAGGTTTATGCAGGAATCCCCGTGTATTCTTTAACCTATTTTCCAACAGCTGGGCAAAGGTCTCCTCCATGTTTTTCAACTATTTATGTCCCGGTCTATTTCCCATCAGCTTTTCTTGTTGTTGCCGACGTTACTTAATTGAATTAAAGAAACAAAAGTCTTCACCGAATAGGCATAAGAAGTAGTTTTTGCTCCCGTCTAAGGGTCGGTTCACATCTGACGGAAGATGCGTTGCGTATTATCGGTCGCGTAACGCCAAAACAGACAATTATGAGAAAACATTCAACTTTTCACACTTGACCGATTATACGCGATTATGATATCGAAGACCGCTGAATACGCTCGACGCATCTTCCGTCAGATGTGAACCGACCCTAAGCGCCAACACGGGTATAAAGTAATATGTTCACCGAGTATAAGCAGCAGTTCCTGTGCCCTGCCCAATGCGAACACGGGTATGAGACAGCGTCCCCCGCGCTGCACGATCTCGGACACCAAGCCTGTGAAGCGGCTCTCGCGCTCCTCGCGCTTCTCGTGGATGTGCGTGCCGTATGTCGACTCCTGATCGACACATTTATATTCAACTAGATTTAAGTGTGAAAAAAACTGTCAGAATAAACGGAATAAACACTTTTATTGGTACTTCTATAAAAACACGTCAATTTTAAAGTTTGGTTGCTTAGTTACTCATAAATTATTAGGTATTATTAGGCATTCTGTAGTCTTAAGCCGTGTCTCCTGCGACCAAAAATTGATTAGAAGTTTGATTTTTGAAATCGCTATCCTTATGTATTACAATGCGCTTTAACACGAGCTCACGGTGAAGGAAAACATCGTGAGGAAACGCGCAGCTTGGTCAGCTCCACATGTACGTTATCCTTCCGGTGGGCGGCTGATTAAGCTGAGAGGATGGTTCAGGTGCTGGGCAAGCCTATTCCATCTCAAACACAATGTTTTTTTTTTATGATGAATGGGTCGGCTCTTGACCTCAGACTTACACAGGCAAGTGTGAGATCTACGATGGAGCGAGCCTACCCAGAAGGTGCCTATTAACTCTCTTCTTAAAAACAATAGGGTCGTAGCTCAGCGGAAATACAGACGCTGGAAGCTGATGTCCCAGGCACTACAGGATCTCGATACGTGTAGGCATAGGTTACCTCTTGACCCTTTAAAATAAATCATCAAGTTTTTTTAATGTAAATATCCATACTTATATTATAAATGTGAAAGTCTGTCTCTCTGTCTGTTTGTTACGCTTTTACGCCCAAACCGTTAAACAGATTAAGCTGAAATTTGGCATAGAAAAGGTTGTATCCCAGGGAAGGACATACTACTTATATCCCGAAAAAATGAAAAAAATCCCGAGGGACCGCGGGTAACACCGCGGGAGCGCAGCTAGTTTCAAATATTTTCAAAATTTTTGTCATGATGTATGGATTTCGTAAACATTCAGATTTATAAAACATTAAGCTTACCGTGATCAATACATCTGGGTTAACTGTGGGTATCTCAGCTGCCATCAAATGTCTGTCTTCTTGTCTTGAGAAGTCACCAGTATAAAGTACCTGTAATAAAAATATTATGACAGTTTCAAATACAAATCAAATGGCTCATATTGAGCTATACATACATATACAACCAAGGATCTCACAAGGGCAATGTCTTATAAATAAAATAAATAAAAAATTGCTCAGGGCACTGCATGTAATATTTTCATATCTGGGGGCAAACAGAAGTGCCCATGCAAACACAAGCCAAAAGTACCATGGAACTACCACCCACTTCTCAAAGCATTTTGTCATATTTTTGAACCATAATATTGCTTGGTCGTGCTTACTTAGTTGTTCTTGATAGATCGTCAAAGTTAAGCAACATTCTAAACGGTAAGTAAGTGGATGGGTGACCGCCAGTGGCATTTTCATCTAAGAGCTTCCGTGCTTCAGAGGGCACGTTTAATTGTCGTTAAGCCATGACGGAGGCTTTAATGCGGCTTTAAAACCAGAGTTGGCCACTGACTCATACAACCTAACTTTTTTTTTACCATCATATTTTCGGTCCTGCTGTCTATTTACAAATCAGTTGTGCAGAATTACCTTAACCCCAGCGATCTCTATCATGAACATGGCCGCTCCCAGCACGTGGCCGGCATTGTACGCCCAGAAGCGGACTCCTCTCACATCCTTTTCCTCGTGGAAGTTTATGGTCTCTATGCGGTCCATGGAACCTTCTAGATCTGACTCTGTGTACAGCATCTGTTCCGTTGATATGTTACTGAAAAAACAAGGAATAACTAAGGATTATCAGTGATTACCACCTGGATATAGCTTCTAGTTCTTCCAACAAGTCTAGTCTCTGACCAACTGAGGAATATCTATTTTGCTTAGACATTTAATCTATTTAATTTATATTAGTTATCTTTATTTATAACTTGTGATAACTTTCTCACCTGACTTTGATGTAATCTGACACAAGCCATCGATAAATAGCTTTGGTGGCATGTGTCATGAACACTCGCCCTTTGAACGAGGTTTTTGTCAGGAACCAGGGTAGGGCTCCACTGTGGTCTAAGTGAAAACTGTGGACATAAAACAGCATTTATCACAAGTCATCATGGATTTTTTTGTCACACAAGATAATGTATCACAATCTATACCAATGCAGCATTCATGTGTCAACCTAGTAGGTATTTAATTTTATGTTTGGTGATATGAAAAAGTAAATTAATAATATGGGAATAAATAATTATGATATCTCTTAAAAACATTAATCTTACTGTGACCAACACATAGTCAAAGTCAAAGTCAAAAAGCATTTATTCAGTAGGACCGCTGGGATCACTTTGAAACATACACCAAACCATCTATATTTATCGGGCTGATCACACAGATACAAAGATAAAAGAGAACACAAATAAAGTCTTACTGTGAAATAAGTAATAGGTCTACTTCATCGGCCTCAATCAGATCTACAAAGGGCAGGGCGTCCATGCCAGACAGCCCGGGGTGGATGCCACAGTCCAACTGAAAGGAGAATGCGTTTAGGAAGCTTGTTGTAGAAACTACAGTTTTTAGTTATAATATTACTACAGAAACAGTTTTTCACCCGCTACAACTCTGGCACATATTTTGCTGCATGAAAGGCATCAAGCTTTAGTTACATTCTATAAACAAAGTCACCGTCAGCACGGTCAGCAATAGCTCTGAGTCAAATAAGTTATTTGTCTTACAAAAAAGATGTATCAGAATCTTAGTGAATCTATTTCAACACTGAGATATAGACATATCAGCAACAGCTGCTCGTCTATCATCGATAAATAAATAAAATAAATAAATATATTTTTTTATATTTATTTATTTTATTTATTTATTTATTTATTTACATCATCAACTCTATCTTTACAGGATAACCTAAAACGATAGAGAGAGTAGGTATATAATTTAACATTCCTTAAAATAAAATAATAACATGCATCAATAATTCACCAATAATAACAAAAACAACCAGAAAATATAAACAAAAATTAAATCATACCAGTAAGAAAAAAATAAAATCAAATTACAAAAATCAATATAAAAAAAAAAAAAAAAAAATCAATACTTATTTCCGTGATTCCAGAGCAGCTTTTACAAACTCGCTCAAGGAACATTGAAATAAATCAATACTATCTGCTACTAGATTCAGTGTCCGAATGGTCCGAGTCAGAGGCGCCCTGTCCAGCAGGTTAGTTCTACCGCGTGGTATCAGAAAGAGAGAGCTGTAAATTCGATTTTAATAAACTAAAAATCCCCTAGTGCCCTAGCAGGGTTCATGTTATGAAACACTATTATATTTTATGATTTTATGAACATGAAGCAATAAACGTTTTGAATTGAATTGAATCACTAGTTCAGAGTAGTGCCTGTAGACCTGACCCTTTTCAAAAATGCACCCAATGTTTATATTTAGAAATAAAACCAGTATTTTAGTCATATCAGGTATTTCGCAAATCTCCTAATTATTAACTCACCATGATCTTCTTTCCCTTGAACTCGAGCATGATACATGATCGACCTACTTCCTGACCAGCACCTCTGTAAACAAAAATCTGATGGTGAAAACCTAGTACTTACACATCTAACGTAATATATAACAGAGTTTATCCATGGCTATAAAGGTTGGAAGGTTTTGAGATCTATATGTACATAAAGGTCACAGAATTAAAATAATAACATAGTTTTATTGCAAGTAATGTAGATCGTACTTACAAAGGTCTAATATAGAGTTGATCACTCTCTTCCAATGGGACCGGGTCAGTCCCTTTTCTGGGGTTCGTAGTCATTATCTTTGATAAATTAAACTGTACACAACATTCCAAGTTTTATTGAATTGTAAACGATTTGTTTGTAAACGCGAGAGAAACAAACAAGCCGGTAGTGAACGAAACAAAACTGAGGGAGGTTAGAAAAAAATGTGCCCTCACCTCAAAATAATAAATCAACGTCATTCATTTGTCAATGATTGTGACATTAAGTCACATAAACGTGGCTAAAAGACTCAGTTGTGAAAAAAATGGCGGGTATTTTTAATCTTATTACAACCAAAGGTATCTTTTCTGTAATTCTTTATTGTACACAATAGAAATCATAAGCGTTTAGTCCTTTTTCTCTAGTATATTATTATCACCTACATTTAATTAATTGCTTAGATATAGATAGATAGATTCTATAGATCGTTTCTAACGATCCTTAGATAGCTTGACTACTCTTGTATTTTGTAAATATATGTAAATATGTAGTAGCTTAGTTTCTGTAAATAAAATTAATTGCTTTATTATTGTTAAGTGTTTACTTGTTTGTTGTGTTTAACATTGTAACACCAATTAACTAGGTAAGTATACAAAATAACACTAATCTAACCAATAAATTAACAAACACCAATCAGGTATAAATTGTAAAATAGTTTAAGGTAGAATTCCCACAACAAGGATCGATTATTTTGCCAAATAAAAATATATTTGAACGGATTTTCAAATGTTCAATAAGCTGCAGGTAAACCTAAGAAAACTGAATTAGCTCCATAGCATCATCAAGCTTGATTGAACTAAGTAGTAAGTAGGTAGGTACTTACCTTCAATACAGTACGTACTTACTGTTTTTTTTGTACTTACCTACTTGTTTATTTTGCTCATTTAGCACTAGCCCACAGGCTCGACCACGGCTAAAAATTCATATTTTTTAGCCGTGGTCGTTTTCTGTACCTACAAAAGACATCAACGCGCTCGTTTAATAGTTTTTGACGACCTCTGTAGCGCAGTGGGCGAAGGTCCGCCTGCGACGCAGAAGGTTGCGGGTTCGATCCCCGCCGCGGGACAAATGTTTGTATGATCTACAGATATTTGTCTCGGGTCTGGGTGTTTATATGTATGATATGTATGTATTTGCAAATAAAAAAGTATTTTAGTATTTTTTATAACGATCCTTAGATAGCTTGACTAATCCTGTTGTATTTTGTAAATATATGTAAATATGTACTTAGTAGCTTAGTTTCTGTAAATAAAGTTATTTAGATTATTTAAGTAGTATACCTATCAGTTATCTGGTTCCCATAGTACAAGCTTTGCTTAGTTTGGGGCTAGATGATGCTGTGTGAAAATGTCCAGTATTATTTACTTATTTATTATTAATAGTTTGGTGGACACAGAATAGACCTATCTTGGAATGTAGGTACCTACGTACATACTTATTTAAAAAATGCCTTGTCCTTGCTTAGGTATCCGTGGCAAATGGCAATGCTCTGACCAACTAAGCTAATTGTTAATCGAAGCTAACTAGCTCTAAAGCTAAGCTCTTAAGCTAAGCTCAGAATTTTCGGGACGCATTTTCAAAAGCAATATCGGTTGAAATGGTTTGGATTTTCAATAGGCCTTCTGGAGGAACCTTATTTACATTGTAATTAGTCGCCCGAAATAAATAAATGATCAAAGAGACATCCGGAATAATAAATTTATTATGAACCACCATGGTCAACCTGCGAGCGAGTAAGACTCCCCTTGCAAGCCGGTTCCCGCCCGTGTCAGTGACATTGCTATAAATATTACAGAACTAGTTCTCACCGCTTAAGTAGGTACCTAGATAAGAAAAGTGTAGGTACCTACGCACCTTTATGTACCTACCTAGGTACATCTAGGTATAATAGGTAGGTAAATCTACATACAGGAAAGTTGTCTACAAAAAGCTAAGTCATTTGAAAAGCTGCACTATAATCTGAAAATAAACTATGTTAGGTATTTTGGATTCACAATTCTACACAGTGACATCGAAGCTTATTACATTAATTCATCAAATCACAATAATTAAATAGGTAAGTAACCCTACCTATTTTGACGACCTCTGTGGCGCAGTGGGCGAAGGTCCGCCTGCGACGCAGAAGGTTGCGGGTTCAATCCCCGCCGCGGGACAAATGTTTGTATGACCTACAGATATTTGTCTCGGGTCTGGGTGTTTCTATGTATAATATGTATGTATTTACAAACGAAAAGTATATAAGTAGTATATCAGTTATCTGGTTCCCATAGTACAAGCTTTGCTTAGTTTGGGGCTAGATGATGCTGTGTGAAAATGTCCAGCATTATTATTATTATTATTATTATTAATAAGTAGTAGAAGGCTTTGAGGAAAAGCTATACAAGTGCCTATCTATAAGTATAAGTATTAGAAATCAAAACCATTTTGGCTTTGCGAGTTGTCGTTAGGTACGTTAGTTAGGTAAGGTACGGTAGGTACACTAAGCACAAAAAACTGATGCAACTTTTTGAAAAAATAATCAATTTTCCATTGTGTATGTATTACACAGAATAATGAAGCACATACCTATAACCTATTAAAAGCAGTGTGTACTTGTGTAAGTAGTTAGAACTCTATGGAATAATTTACTTATGGGACCTTTTGGTTTGTTATATGGGGACCCCTTAAAACACCCCTTAAAGGTTGCATTGTTTGACATCCTAGGTAAGGAAGGAACCTATGGATAGTTTCATTTTAGAGTGACGTCAGCATCAGTAGGTAGGTACACTGGGTGACTCTTACATTATATAATATATTTAGTTATTATATATTTCGTTGTAAATTGTGCAAGGAAAACATTAATCAATGTACCTACCTAACAAATCTTTAACGATTGCATGGCAAATTAACTTGCTAGTACGAAAAACGTCATCGATGATTCTATAAAGATAATGGTACTTACTAGAATGCTTAGGAGCATTTTTATTATCATTACCTACCTACATATTTGTTAGGAACGAAGGTATTCTCCTAACCAGCATCTAATACGTTAGTTCAACTTTTATGTACTTAGGTAGTCAAAGTCAAAGTCAAAGTCAAAAAGCATTTATTCAGTAGGACCGCTGGGATCACTTTGAAACGTCTTAAAACTAGGTGATTCTACTCCTGTTCCTTCGCGACCAATACCGTAGTTTAAAGGTAGGTAGGTAGGTAAGGTACCTACTCAGTACTTATCTACTTTGTAGGTTCCTACCTAGGTACAGTCAACCTCGCATCACAATCAATTGATTGAAATAAACCGGAAGTCGTTTTACAACTTCAATGCACTCAAACTTTGAGCGATATCAGTAGGTTAACTATTTAATGCAAAAATAAATAAGCAATCTACAAACGTGTTTCATACACGTACACACGCACCTAAAATTTTGTAGGTTTCTTCTCGTACATTGTGGCTTATAATATCTATGGATGATCCATCTTCGATGCTGAGTGTATCGGCAATAGATAGATACCTACCTACCGGTGTCATCTGCCCAGCGTCATAGAATAGCACAGAGTGTCAGTCCCGAGGACTGCTTAGCTGGACAGTTATCTTGACTAGGACCCGCAGGAAGGTCGTCCACTATGGCCGGGAGGGTGTGTGTGCTATTTATGTTGTTCTGTTCTTGTTCTGGCATCATATATCATCTTAATGGTAAGTCATTGTGAATACGATACCTAGCTACCACGTTAAATTAAAAAAAACACCACTTAAGTACATAAAAGTCACAGTCTTGATCCCACACAAGGATTACCTGTGATATTTTATTTATACTTAGCTAATTACCTCTATGCATAGGGATAGACTGAATAGAGTGGCGTTATATATAGATAGGGATGGTGTAGTTGTACTGCAAGCAGGTTCATCATGTAGGTACAGTCAGCAAAGAAAGTCGATTAACATTTTGTTTCACAAATCTGAATATTTCTCAAATCCGTAACACAACTAAAATTTTTACTAATATTGAAGATAAAGTATTGGTTCAAATTAATTTCACAATAAAAGTTTATTTTTTCTTTCGAAAACAAAAGCCATTTTAAAAAGTCCAACTGTTGATCGACTTTCGTCACTGACTGTAGGTACCTAGGTTATTTTATTTTTTGGCGTATCGGATGGCTAAAAAGTACCTACTTTATGTAGTTCAAACTGTTCACTGTAGGTATTCTGCATTTATGTGCTCTCGTGTTTTCAAATTGCCACAACGACGTCGGCATCATGGGGCGGGGCGTGGCAGGACAGGCGATTGATAGGGTGAGCCTGAGCCTAACGAGTTCGATTCTCGAGACGGGACAAATGCTTTTGTTTTGGTACCCAAACCAAACATCATGGTACCCCATGATAGGATACTCGTACTCGTATAGTTTCTGGTAGGTACCTACGACGGAATTCTAGAGTAGGTTTTAGGTCCTTTCTTTCAATAAAATCGTACTTAGGCACTTCATCTTCATCATACACAACCTGACTTCGCCCACTGCTGGGTATAGGCCTCTCTTTCTCTATGCCACTTCTTCCGGTCTCGTGCTAACTTCAAAGGTACGACCCGCGCGACAGGAGGATTATTGAGAGTTTCTCGTACGCGAGCGGCGATTTCTTCTCGGCGACCATATATTGCCTAGAAGAAATCGCCGCTTTATAGGTACAAAATCGTCTACATTTATCAATTCAAATTAAAAGTCGGTTTTCCTAACTTTTATAATACTGTGATATTATATTACTTACCAAATCTTTGGTTTTTCTATTGCTGTCAAACGAAGGTACAGTCAGCAACGAAAGTCGATTAAATTTATTTATTGATTTGATTTATGCTTCACAAATCTGAATATTTCCGAAATCCGTAACGAAAATTTTTACTAATATTTGAAGATAAAGTCTTGGTTCATATTTTTTTTTATTTTAGCCTGTATTGTCCCATTGTATTGTATACTGTATTGCTGACTGTACTTATATTGCCAATATTGCCTTGTAACAACTCGTACACTATGTTAATTTGCTGTTGAATCACCATAATTTGTGCTCACGTGCTCTATTATATTCCATAAACATACCTAATTATGGATAAGCACATAAAACCTCACATAAAAATCTTAATTATTTGTTTTTGAATTATGTCACGTGCTTGAATTTGTGCCGTATTGCCGTAGTGGTTGTCTGTCTAATTCTAGGTTGCAAGTTTGGTTTCCGGGAGTGCGTCAATGAATTTTCTCTGAACTGTTCTAGACTCTGAATTACCTGAGTGGCGCGATGGGCGATTGCTCGGATGAACGCAAGAGGCGCGTGTATAATTCTCGAGAGGGAATAATGTTCTCATGATCAGCAGATTTTTGTTTCGTTTCTGACACCCATACTACCACTACACATACCACTTCATAGTCATCTGTTTGGTGTTATAAAGACCCTATTTTTTATCCTAGAGACGGAATATGCCCGCATGCCACCCCTGTACGGGTTGGACGACTATGCAAGCTGCCTGGTGCCAGCAAATGGCACATACTGCATCCTGCGTCTCGACCTCTTCTCGAAGACAAACAGCTCACTCTTAGACCTTATCCATGTGAGTTGGAACTGGATTTGAAAATAATTAGGAAAGAAAATGAGGAAGCTGAACATAACATGTTGTACCAACCCTAAATGAAATAAGGACAGGACAAGTTTAATGATAAGTTGAAGAGTAGGTAATAGATAGCGGGTATGAGGAGGGATACACTTCATGAAATAGTATTAGGATAAGATTATCAAGATTTGAACGTGGATGGATGGAGTGGAAGCGCCAGGCAAGGACATGGCAAAGCACAGGAAAGATAAAAAGGTGATATGGGTAGGAATGGATTTAATGTTGCTGAGATGACGATTGTAGAGCGATGTGGAAGAATGCCTATTATGCTGATGCTGACCCCGCATAAAAGTAAGACAAGGGATATGTTGATGATGATTTATAACTTAGTAAGAAAAGGGCAGGTGTTGATGTTTCCGGAACCAGGCGTAGGTATACTCGTTGTGGTAGGTAATGAGGACGGGAGTGGTCACTGACTCCGCATGTGTTAAGAAACCGGTAACCATAGCTTAGGTATTGTTTAATTTACATAGAATCAATAAAATTAAAGCAGGAATGTTGACCTTTTAAGAGAAATACAGCAATATGGCTAAAGTAAGGCGATCTGCTAATAAGCAAATATTAGCTTAAATATGTCCTGTGAAATGTCCTCTAATATCGTATTAAAATGACGATAACACTCCTTGTTGACGATTTTTTTTTACATTTTACAGGAATATTCAGAGAGCACAATCAAACATTACAACCACACCTATCTCCAGCGAGGCGTTTGTATCACTACCACTTGCAAAAATCATATCAAAGACAACAGCATACATACAAAAAAGGGCCAAACAAAGATCCTTGCAGGATGCCTCAATGACACCATCTACTCAACGTACGGATTAGAAACAGATTTAACAGAACTCTACTATTGCGAGAAAAAGGGACATCACATTGAGTTCGATGTTGGAGACTGGATTGTCCTAGGAGTGTTTGTAGCTATTGTGCTGATCAACTTTGTAGGGACCTTGTATGATATTATATTCAGCAGGATTGTACGGGATACCAAAGGTTTGTTTAAACAATCTCACGAATTACTATGTATTCTAAAATGAACCTTATCTACCTACCATATTGGCTTATGTTTATTTAGGTACTGCATGCACACGACCACGAGCGCTTCAATGTGAGCTTATCACATTGAAGCGCTCGTGGTCGTGCTTGCTTTGTCGTTCTTGATAGATCGTCGAAGTAAAGCAACGTTTTAAACGGTCTGTTAGTGGATGGGTGACCGCCTGTGGCGTTTTCATCTGAGCACTTCCGTGCTTCGGAGGGCACGTTAAATTGTCGGTCCCGGCTATTAAATGAAACAGATTGGATTGTCCAATAAACCACAACTGGATGCTCCTTCATGTATGAGTTGGATAGTCTAGGTTAAGTTTATATTATGCTCCATTTTTATCTTTAGGTACCTACTAACTTATTTGATTTGTAATGTTAGTAACAATTTATGGATCTTAATCTGATTTAATAAATGAATTTAATGGAATTAAAGTCGTTAAGCCATGACGGAGGCCTTGAGGCGGCCTAAAAACTCCGTCACCAGAGTTAGCCACTGACTCATACGAACTTAGCTCACATCAATAACAAAAACATAACCCTTATTTGTCAGTCGTATTAAGAAGACTAAGCTAAGATGTTACTGATTGGGCGGTATAGTCGCTCAGCGACAAAGCCCTTTTTTGTTCATGTAAATAAAATACTTTACCTTGAAATTAAACGTGATGAAACTTAATTTATGAATAAACTTTCATGCGTGTTATACAAAGTTTCCAATTATAGCCGAGAAAAACAGAAGCTCGCATCTCGCAACATGCTCACACATTGATGCAAGGCGTTACCTTAGCTAGCTTTTTTTAATTGAATGTGTTTTATTTCCAGGTAACAAATTATTGCTAAGTTTCTCAATAATGCAAAACTGGAAGAGATTGTTATCCAAAGAGACGGAGGAGATGAGAGCAAAGAGACTGACGGGGCTACATGGAGCGAGGTAAAAAGAACAAAATATTTAATTTGCAGCAAAGTCAAAGTCAAAAATCATTTAGGTATTCAGTATGGCCACTGCTGATTGTTATTTCCCGCTCATGACTATGGTTTTGTATTGATTGATTTCTGTGATTTGTTTCAGGGTGCTTACAATATTCCTGATGTTCACAGCCCACGTGATATGGGTTAACAGCATGGGCTTCAGTGACAACATCCATGACTTTGAAGAGGTGAGATACCTACCTGCATTTATTATGTTGTGTTTTATAAGCTTTTATGAAGTGTCTGTCTGTTGTATCAAATCTACACTTGGTTTTCCAATTCTTCAGCTCTACGAGAACGCCTACTACCAGTTGATATTCAACGGGCTGGTGATCGTCCAGGTCTTCTTCGTTATATCTGGCTTCCTCCTGGTGTACAACCTGGAGATCTACGCTGAGAAGAATCCAGTTGGCTGGAAGCTTGCCCCGAAGATCTGGATTATGAGATGGTGGAGGTAAGAATTGGATAAAGAATGAATAATGAGTTACTTATTAATTTTATAAAAGTTTCATCTCATATTTTTTCTCCATACCGTCAGCAAAAAATATTATTTGCAATGGTACTATCGATGGGACGACGGCAAATAAAAATTACCACAGTACCATCAATGGTACCACGGTAAACAAACGGCAGCGACAAGTGGCAAGCCCACCGCTGCCATAGGAGTACCTAACACCTATGCTGCTTTCCGAATGCAAACTACTTAACTCCTTACAGAAATTGTTAAAATATGGTTTTCACAGGAGCCAGCCGCCGTTGTCTGTGCCTAACTTCGGTCAAAAAATCAATAGAAGGTCCAATCATACATAGTTGCAATTCACATTCAACCTGTGTAATCTGTTCAGCGGCTTCGGAAAAAAGCGAATTAGTATAGCTTAGGCATTTTCCCATTTGATGTTATTAATTTGTCGTGAACTAGACTGACCCCCGCGTACGGCGTGGTGCTGGCCTTCATGACGACCTGGCTCCGACACCTCGGCTCCGGCCCACTATGGCGGATGTTTGTAGCTGACTCCGTGGTGAATGACTGCCGCCGCTACTGGTGGGCCCATCTCCTCTACATCAACAACTACATCGCTGACGGGCGCTACTGCGCACTTCACACTTGGTGAGTTTTAGCAACGAACCAAATAAAACAAGAGACAAGGATCACTAAAAAGTGTGATCAAACTGTGTAAGGCTCTCTTGAGTCTCTTGTGGCAAGGTAGAGTAAAGGGAGACTCTTTAAGGCGCTCTTCCTTTTACCGAATTCGAAAATCAGTTCAGTATGCTGTCACTAATTGCAAAAGGTTAAAATTTAGTGGCAATAGTCTCCCTTAAATCTTACGATCTATCAAACACGAGCTCAAGGAAAACCTTCCTCTCCTCCTCAGGCATATAGCAACAGACACCCAGTTATTCTGCATTGGTCTTCTGGTATACTTCTCAACACGACATGGTGGGAAGTGGCTAGCATTGGGTATACTAACAGCCCTGGGTGTGGCCCTGCCGGCCGCCCACGTGTGGGCGTGGGATCTAGATGGACTGGTGCTGATGAAGGCCGAGTAAGTCCTGTCTTTATTTCCAACATCATTTTCTAATGCTAGGACGAGGAGCTTGACTATTTAGTTTTAAGATGGATGACCTAAAAGTTGGGTCTAAACCGTGTTAGTTGCCTTTCGAACATCCTTTTCTAATCTTTGTCCCCTCTGGACTTTGGGTATTTGGATTCAAGAACCATCACTTAAAAGAAATCTAGGTACGACCCAAACCATGTTGCCTGGTTCCTCTTTGACTTTCATAGTGTGGGGGCTAGTAGGGACTTACCATACCCTAGGACTTGTCTCAAAGAGCCCCCTTACCTGAATTGCCATCATAATCTTCCTACTTCTTACTACATTATCTGGAGTCGGCATAAGATTCTATCAGCCGAAAGCGTAAGTAAGAAAGTTCGTATGAGTCAGTGGTCAACTCTGGTGACGGAGTTTTAAGACCACCTTAAGACTAGATAGCCGGGACCGACAATTTTATCGTGCCCTCCGAAGCACGGATGCGCTCAGATGAAAATGCCACTATCAGTTGTCATCTTGTCATATCCGCAGTTCAGCGCTCACCAAGTTCTAATATCATTTTAGATTTTACCGCACAATGCTAAACGATACATTCCACTACATGCACGTGTACGGACACAACAACATCGTGTGCTACGCCATCGGCATGGCCACCGGCTACCTGGTGTACCGCTTACAGAAGAAGGGACTGGATCTCGCTGATAATAAGGTAGGTACTTTTATTTTACCTTAGACGGAACAAAGTGACTCTCACGATTTTATAATTTATCTTAGTTTTTTTTTTTTAATCTTAGTTTGATAACAAGATACTTAGGTATCTACCTACTGCTTTTGCACAAGATTTAGTATGTTTTGGTATTTTCGGCGCAGCCAGTAGGATAATCAAAAGCTGTCTCAGTAGTTGACCACTGACTCATACGAACTTACTTTTTTAGTATAGTTAAGATAGTAAAAAAAAACAAGATTGGTCGACGTCGTGATACAAAAACCAGCGCAGTCGTTGGGTTTATCAAAAACAGGCGTAGTCGTAGGGATAATCTAAAACTGACACATTTCTAAGGATAATGAAAAACTGGCGCAGCCATTGGGATAATAAAAATCCATTTCAACCTTCCAGATATCTCTTTAACCTGGTTCATAATAAACCTATCTTCCCACAGATATGCATCGCTCTAACCTGGTTAATAATCCCCTCCATCGCGGCGTTATTCTACTCTGGCTCGATGTTCTACGGGGACGGTTTGCGACGGACGCTGGCCGCGAGGGTCGCCTACGCGGGGTTACAGCGGCTTGTTATTGGAGTGGTGGTCGGGTTTGGGATACTTGGACTGGCTATGAGGTTCAATAGTAAGTAAAAATGTACCTACAGCCTGCATGACAACATTGACAACCTTATCTACAATAGAATAGAGTAAAATATGTAAGTACTTTATGTAATATTGTATTTTACTACGGTTGTAGAAAAGATGCTTTTGCCTAAACTCAAATCTCTAAAATTCACTCCCGCACTCGAGAGTCACTATCCGTTCCATAATAAAGATTATCCTAATAAACCTTTACTAAGGATAAATAAACCTTATCTAAGTAGCCGTCCAGTGACTCTGAGTGCCGACATAAATGTTTTACATTACTCTGCTAAGCCACTTTAGACCCTGTGGTTGTAGGCCCCTTCATAATTTGCTAATTATTTAATACTAGCTGCGCTCCCGCGGTGTAACCCGCGGTCCCTCGGGATTTTTTCATTTTTTCGGGATAAAAAGTAGCCTATGTCCTTCCCTGGGATGTAACCTTTAACTATGCCAAATTTCAGCTTAATCTGTTCAGCGGTTTGGGCGTGAAAGCGTAACAAACAGACAGACAGACAGCTATGCTTTTGAGTTTGACCAAAATAAAAGTGTTCTCTGCTCAGCAATCCTGCGCAGTTTCTTCGAATGGCGCGCGTGGGTGGTGCCGAGCCGGCTCTGCTACTCCGTGTACCTGCTGCACCTGTTCATCATACACGCGTACATGGGCGTGCGCACGCAACTTGGCCACGCTTCCACCTTCAGCATGGTGAGTATCCTTCCAGACGTAATCTTAAAAAAACAGAATCACGACTGTATTTGATACATGCCCACATTTATCAGAAGTTATCACCCCATACGTTACAGAAAAACAACATACTAAGCAGTTTTAAAAGCTTTTTGACTGAAAGTAGGCATACCAAATCTCATTTTGACTAAATGTTTAGTTTCTTCTGTGGTAGCGTTCACTCGGGGTGGAGGCCCATTTAGCTTGGAACCCGTGGCATTTTACCCAACGTTTCCTACACGCCACAGGTTATTTCTGCGATGGGATTTGTGGCGATGGGATTTCAATCTGTCATGCATGGAATGCTTCTGTTATATTTGAGTGTGGAGCGTGGGTACGTGTTGTCGTACGTGGCTTTGACCCCCTCAAAAGTAAAGATATCCCAATTTGTTTATATTTCAGACGTTATTCCACTTCGGTGTGATCGTGCTGACCTTCCTGATCTCGCTGCCGTTCTGTCTGCTGGTGGAGGCTCCGCTTATGCGGCTCGTGAAGACCGACACCAAGCAGCCCAAAGAAGTTCTCGAACAGACCAAATTCTGAAGAAACCACAAACTAAAAGACAACCAACTTCAATGTAGGACTTGGGAGTTGAGAGAATCAGCTAGCATGTAAGACTTAAGGGAAAAGTACCTACCTCAGGATTTTTTTAAGGGATGGCGAATTTCTCAAATCGGTCCCGGCGTCTTTGAGTAATCAGTGGTAAGCTAGATAGGTACATAGAGAAGATTCCGACGAATTGAGATTAATACCTATGTTTAGTGAGTTTAATGAGAAAAAAAGGGAGGCCTTTGCTCTACACTAGGACATAACGGACATGAGCCCGACGTTCAATAATTATCATGAGATAATAATAAATGTTTAGGGAGTCTATCTGATAACAAACAAATGCTCCAAAATAACAATGGGTCTAATGTTGCTAGAAAATTAAAAAAATCCTACATTTTAGTTTAGCAGCATTAGACTTATAGTTATTTTGGAGCATTTGTTCGTTAGAAAATAAAAAAACTTTTTTAATGTAGTTCTTAATTTTATCAAAATCGAGCCCGTGACTCCTAACAACATTTTTCTATAACTATAGCCGTTTTGATTTTCCCCTCAGAGGGCGCTCGACAAAACTCACCCTGTACCTATTAGTACCTAACCTATCGTATCAAAGTCCTTCATCAGAATTTTAATTATTTTTATGATGTAAGTGTAAGTAGTTGAGTTTTCGATTTATGAAGAATGAAAAAAAATACCTTTCCCTCTTATAATGTCTATGTTTGTGTACCTATTGTGGTACCTAACAGTTTGCATTGTTATGTGTACCTACTTAGTTTATTGTACGGAACCCTTAGTGGGTGAGTCCGACTCGCACTTGTCCGGTTTTATTATTTGAAATTCAATAGCATTCAGTTTCACACGGAACTACGTGGTAAAACTCATATTTGTGCAAAAACAACCTTCTGTTAATTACCTACACTGTCTGTGCCTACACTAATGTGCTAATTCTAACAATTTAAATAACATAAAAATTGTATGTTCGTTTGTTTGAGTTTCATTCATGACTACCAGTGGACAGATTTTCATGACACCTTGAAATAGATTTAACTGGAACTATGTAGCATAACATAAAGCTATGCTAGAATAAATGCTAGAGATAATGACAAAACGATCTGAGAGAATGTCTACCGCGCCTAAAGGATACAGGATTTTTTTTATGAGAATGAGAATCGAACTCTCGCGTCTCAGTCACGCTAGCGCCACACAGGTCCATCCATACAGTGGATGAATATGTTTTTTTGAAAAATGTTTTTCAATAGGTACCTACAAACTCTTGAAAGGTGACCGTGAGCTGATTCATATGAGCCCAAACACGGAGTTTATACTGTTATTCTCTGAGGAGTTCCATTGAACAGCTCCTGGCTCCATCACCAGAACAGCTTACTGTCAAATGCGGGAGTTTCGCCGTGAGATGGTTGGTTTTCGCGTCACAGTTGCTGGTATTGCCTCGCGCATGGCCTCCGTCGATAAACAAGTGACAAGTTAAATAGACAAGTGAAGGTATAGACAAAAGCCTATACCTCCACTTGTCTAATATATATAAGAATATAAGTGCAAAATTATATTAATTTTAATTAATGGTCTCATGTTTTAGAATATAAGTATACATGTACATTAATGATGACGCCCAGATTTTTACAATCAACCTACACAAACATAGTCCTTTCCTTAAATCAAATAAAATTCAGTTTCATTTAGTAACGGGAGTTTAAGAGCAAGTATTGTGAAGTTACTGGAACTTTAATGTAATTAAAAACAATAAGTACTCCATAATTTATATTTTTTTATAGTGTTAAACCACATTTGGTATTTCATTGAAAAATTAAAAGTTTTATCAAAATTTTCGATTCCGACGGCCACATAATTCTATGGCCGAATGGAAAGGCACTCCGGCTTTAGGAGGATCGTTGTGGGTTCGAATCCCGTCGGAATCGAATATTTTGATAAGACTTTAAATTTCTCAATGAGTACTCTGTACGTATATTACTACTAGACGGTTGTAAACTTTCATTCATCAAATTCTCCGACAAATAAAAATGAAAGTTGTCTGTGTTGTCGTGTGCTTGCTTGGTTCCTGTGCTGCAGTAATATATAGACTAAGTGGTGAGTACTGTTTACTTCTAGTTTTCTTAAGAGCTTTACCCAAGCTTTTTTTATTTAACTTGTGCAATGTGTGTGTGTGCACTTATCTCAAACAAATCTTAGGGTTGACCCTAAGATTTGTTGAGTACCTATACCTACATCTTGGAAGCTTAATTTCACCTACTTCGTATTTTCTTTACTTCTGGAAAATTGGTAACAGAACTCCTCAGCAAATAGGATAGACTTGCCGGGTTTCTATTTAACTATTCTAATAATTTGTACCCACCTAAAGTATTTTTTCAGTTTTTATTTTGAACCGACATCTATTAAGTAGTTTTAGTGTAAAAACTCAGGCCTTTACATCTACGAGTACCTATGCCTACTACACTCAACGGGACGCTGCAGTGCCTGGGACATTGTTTGAGATGGAATAGGCTTGCCCAGCACCTAACTAAACCATCCTCTCAGCTTCATCGGCTTTGCCCACAGGAAAGACAACGTCAATACGTATGAAGCTGACTAAGCTGTGGGTTTCTTCACGATGTTTTCCTTCGACGTCAAGAGCTCGTGTAAAGTGCGAAACGAAAATCCATTGATACACGGCCGAGATTCGAACCCACGACCTTCGGATTGAAAGTCGAGGCACAGCCCCATTCGGCAAACACGGCTCAATTTTAGTGTGACATTACTTGAAATGGCTTTCTTTAGAGAGTGTAATAAGTGGCATAATTACCTACATACGTCGATTAAAGGCAGCTGTATTGTTTTTGATCAACTTAAACTTTTTTTAGACGAAAAACATGACCTCATGCCTCCGGTTGTCCACCTCGACCCCTACGAACGATGCATGCGCAAGCCAGCCGGCCTGTATTGCAGCGGCTTCGTCAACTTCGTGTCTGATGAGCCTAGTAGTCTCCTCACTCAAATGCAGGTAATGTGCCTACAGACAGCGTCACCAATTTGTAACCTCCCTTATTTCCATATTCAACGTCGAACCTAGTGCTGAGTGGTTACGCTGTCTAAACTTCTGCTTCAGATAAACATTCAAAGAGATTCAATACAAGTATTATGTTTCCGTGATTCAATTAAAAGTATAGACGAAACAAACACATATTAGGCACAAACAATGATCAAGGTCAAAGATCCTATTATTAATATTTAAAGTATCTGACCCTTCACCTCTGAAATGTACGTTTCTATTGCTAATAGAATAGCGTCTATTATTACTAAAGTAGCGTTTTATAAGTAAGATAATTATAATAACAACTCTTTTGTAACACAGGAATATTCAGAGTTCGCGACCAGACACTTCAACTACACAAGAGCTTTTTACGGCACGTGCGTTTCTGAGAAATGTGAATTGGAAAGAAAAATGGACCCAGAACACGTCCTTGAAGCATGCCTTAATCGAACTGTATGGAATGACTACAAACTTCAAGTGAAAGTCGAAGATGGAGTTTACTGTATCGAAGAGAATAAAAAATATTCTTTAGATGTTGCAGGACTAGCAACGGTAGTCATTCTTTTAGCTTTGATTGTACTGAATGCGATCGGCAGTTTATACGACATCTATGTTCCTAGAAATAAGCAAAGCTCAGGTACCTAAATAAGTAATTACAATGTTTTCAATCTATCCCACTGGGCTTAACCCAGAGATCTCATAATTCTTTTAGCATTAAACGCATAATTTGCTTGTTTATTTTCAGTTGACTATTTACTACTTTGCTTTTCTTTGCGTCGAAATTGGAGAGACTTAGTCGCGTCATCAGAAAATAGCAAAGATCCAAGAGATGCTAGACTCCAAGGATTGCATGGCATCAGGTTAGTTAGTAAGCAAATAACAGAAAACGAATGAAAGACCAATATCCACTCGCTCGTACAATGAAAATGATTCCGATCTTTTTTCACAGAGCTATCTCAATGATTTTGGTAGTTTTTGCTCACGCTGTCATGGTTCCGATAGTTACTTCCAACAGCCCATTGTTTTTTGAAAAGGTAAGTGGCAAATAATAAAGTGAGCGAAGAAACAGCTCTTCTAATCCAACATAGAGCCGCTGCTAAAATTTGAAGATGAAAATCTTGTTTGCAGCAATACGACTATCTTATTGCCCATTTATTGATGAACGGCACTTTGATAATGCAGACATTTCTGATTATGTCATCATTTCTTCTGATGTACACCTCACTTCGAGATGAAGAGAAGTCCACAACAACCTGGATGACACTTCCTAGGAAAATATGGAAGAGATGGCTGCGGTAAGTTTTAGAAAATAGATAGAGAAGTTTTAATCCCTCTTTATTTTACTATAACAATAATCCCTCTCTGCTCGTATTTTACTACAGGCAACAATGTATTTTCTTGTGTAGATTGACACCAGCTTACGCTTTTATGCTGGCAATAACTGCAACATGGCTGAACAACGTTGGAGACGGCCCTCTATGGGATGTGAGTTGTCACATAAGTAATCCTTCATTTTCATAGTTTCTTAAGACCAATAAAAATCCTTTCGTAGGTTGGTGCATCATCTTCGAGTGTCATAGGCAATATAGATAGATAGATAGATAAAATATTTATTTGGCACACATAACATTTCAACACAGACACAAAAACAAAGACAAGTAACAAGTAGGTAGGCGCACAGGTAAAAACAAACTAGAAAAAAAAAAGAAATACACCGAATACTAGTAGTCTGGCTTAAAGGAAACGTGAGCGATGCCGCTGTATCTACAATTCGCTCGGAATCTAGTAATCATAGCAGCCAATCGAATTCCAGTTCTTTCTCTTCTTTCAATTTCTTCTCTTCCATCCGTTCCAAAGTCTCAGTGATTTATCTGATAATATTTATAATAGCCAATGTCTGTTACAGCACTTTGTGACAAGAGAGTCAATACATTGCAGGAGATACTGGTGGACACATGTGCTGCACATCAACAACTACTTCGGCTCGCCACATTGCATGCCACAGGCGTGGTAAATATTTCAAATTTCGTATGACAGTTGACGATCTTTTGCATTTTAATCAGAAGACTGCAGTGATCCTAATATAAGTATGAGTCACTTTTGTCCGGAATAATGTGCTCCATTACTTGAATCCATCTATTATTTAGCTGTAGTTCTACTATATAGGTATATACAGCTCTTACACTATTTTTAGGTATATAGCAACAGACATTCAACTCTATTGCCTGGGCATGGTTATCATCGTTACCTGTAGGAGTTCAAAGGTCAGAAACTGGGTGCTTTCCATGCTGTTCCTCATCGGCATGGTGATTCCAGGTCTTCACACCTACTTCCAAGACTTGGATGGCGCTGTCATTATCAGACCAAGGTCATCCAACTTCCCTATAACTATTTATAACATCTGTGTTCTTATTTAGCATTGAGTAAAAATTATAGAAGTACCTAATCGTTTTACATTACCTTCAACAGAAAACAACCTGAACCCGTTTACAACAAATTATTTTAAGGTTTTTGGGGATTTGATACTCAAACTACCCGAAAGCAGACATAACTTCATAGGTACTTGTTGAAATATCACAACAGGACAGTGGTTCTAGAGCCAAAGTTGTGTTTTAGTAAAACAAAAAGTATCCTCACCATAAAGTTAGATTTTTTTAGGTCTTTGATCCTCACGCTATAATCAGGTATTATAGCGTGTAGGTAGACAGCAATTATAATGTCATTGACTTGTTTTAATTCAACAGTACGACAACAACGGCCTTTGCCGACGACCCTACGTTCAACATCGTGTACAAACGCGGACACACGAACATGCCCAGCTACATGCTCGGACTGGCTCTAGGATATTTTATCTACCGCGTACAGATGACCAATACAGAACAAAACTATAAGGTTAGCAAACCTAATATTTCTGTTTCTTTTCATATCGACTTTAGCCATAGCACTCTACTATCTCAGAAGCAAGAATAAATATTCCTATAATGAGAAATTTGTGGTCTCACTGGTATGATAAGACATTTGGTTTCAAGTTCTATTGTTCTTTAGAAGTGGCGTCCAGTCTACTGGACAATGGTTCCTGTCGCCTTTGGTCTCGTCCTATTCTGCAAGTTGTTATATGCGGAAGGTCCTCGGATGGACGTGCTGTATCGGACCGCGATCGCCTGCTGCTTCAGGCCCGCCTTCGGACTCACCATGGCGGTGGTGTTGGCCGGGACAGTGTTGAAGATTGAAAGTAAGGGGATCTCTTTAAATGAGTACTGATGGAACAAGAAATATAGGGATGATTCGACTTAAATATCTTAAATTTTGATCTGAATTGAAGAAAAACATCGTAAAGAAACCGCTACTAAAAGATTGCAGCCCTGGAAATCCTATCACCATAGGTTAGAGGTTCAGGTTCGAAATAATTTAATAAACACGACAAGAACAAGACTAAAACGATGGGAAATCTTCTGAACTTAGCTAATTGTTCATATTTCAAATACTAATGATCAATTCAATTTCAATTCAATTCAATTCAATTTCAATTTTATTCATAAAAAGTTAATATTACAATTATTATAAATAATTCACCACGAACCCCGCACTAGGCTAAGCCTGTATCGCGGTAGTTCGAGTGATTATTTTTTATATAAAAATAAAATAAAAATAATGCTGGACATTTCACACAGCGTCATCTAGCCCCAAACTAGATTGAAGACTTGAGTCTTGATAGTTGACTTGAGGTCAAGAGCCGACCCATTCATCATAAAAAAAAAAAAAAAAAAAACTAAGCAAAGCTTGTGTTATGGGTAATAGATGTCTGATATACTACTTATATACTTTTTGTTTGTAAATACATACATATTATGTATAGAAACATCCAGACCCGAGACAAATATTAGCAGATCATACAAATATTTGTCCCGCGGCGGGGATCCAACCCGCAACCTTCTGCGTCGCAAGCGGACCTTCGCCCACTGCGCTACAGAGATCGAAAAACAGATAAATAAAATACTTCAAAGTTCGAGAAGTGAGCGTCAAAAATTAAAGAAGATAATCTCCCTTTAGTTTAGTCCCCGAATTTAGCTTCTTTCAATTCTACCAACGACGATAAATGATCCTTGTTTCTACAGATGTGTACAGAGGGATCCTAGAGTGGAGTGGATGGAGTACTATCGCGAAGGTATCATACAGCGCGTACCTGGTTCACGTGGCGTGTATCAGGACCCTGGGCGGGACGCTCACTGCCACGCTACCGGGGACTTACGTCAGCATTGTGAGTGGCTCAACCCTCAAATTGTAACCAGATAACACTTCACAAACAAACATGATCACCACTGAACCCCATATGGTAGACATAGACATTCTCTCAAATCTTTTGTGTATTCGATCATTTGAAGATGTGGGGGTTCATGTCACTCCACAAAACGATGCATTATACCTACTACCTACACTTCAAAATGTAATTTTTGTACACATCTGTGCAACATGTTCGACAAGTCCTTCGACGTCAAGCACCTATTCCACGATTGTATTAGTTTACATAATCACATTTTTACATTCGATAACCGTATCTTCAAACAAGGAACTCTATGTAAATAACACTTTTAATTCCAGCTCCAAACGGTCCTGCTCATATTGGTTGTAACGTACCTAACAGCATACATTTTCCACTTGACCGTGGCGGTTCCTTTCAACCACCTCGCGATGATGCTCACGGACTCAAAGCCAAGGGAGAGCGTCAAAACGGAGGACAATCAAACCAAGAACAGATAATGATACAAGTTTTGAAGCAACGGCATAGAGGGATATTAATATGTGGGCTGCAGTTTTGATTTGATATTCATAAACAGTGCTTTTCAATTATGTCAGGAACTTTTGCGTTTCATGATGATAAAATTAGGCAAATAAGGTAACCGAAATTATATTATTTATGATATGAAGTTACACAAGGGATTGTATTTTTTTTTTCTATTACTATGAAACACTCGGTCCTATTAGCACTAGTTGGATATATTATTATGTAGTACTTATAGACATAGAACCCTTAAAAATAGCAAAATTATCAATACGTTGAGTAGCATTTTGTAAGCTTTAGTAGAATATTTAGAGTAAAATAATCAACTATAAATGTTTTGTAAAATATATTGAAGAATTCGTTTCCATAATTCTATTACATAATTTATAAATCAGTTAGATATATCTAAAACTTTTTGTACTTTAAGAAACCGCGATATTTCTTAGGGTTTAGACCGTAAGCTTTTAACCGTTCATCGGACAAGTTGTTCATAGGGTTAGCAGAATCATTGCTCTTACTCTTATCAATAATCTGTTTAATTTTATTCTTGAAGCGATCGTTATTCTGCTTATCTTTATTTTTGAACTTTTTCTTGATATCTTTATTTTTAGATTCTTTGTTTGCATGATCCTTATTTTTCTGATCCTTCTTCGGAGTATTATTCTTTTGTTCTTTCTTTGCATCTTTATCAAAAGGTTTATTATTTCCTTTGTTTTTATCGCTATACTTCTGTTTTTTGTTTGAGGCTATTACGTTTTCAGATAGTTTTCGTTTCTTACCAACTTTATTCTGCATGTTTTTGCTAGGCGTTACATTATTTACATTTTCAACAACCATGCCTTTTCTTTTAAGTTTCTTTTTAAGATTTTTCTTTTGTCGTTTACTGAGTTCACTTTTTTCAACATTATCTGTCGTAACACCATTACTGTTTTTAACTGTTGCTTCACTTTTTTTGTTTTTAACTGCACTTTGACTGCCATTTTCTTTTACTACCTTAGTATCAATGGCAATATCTATGTTATTGCCATTCTCTACTGGACTACTGATTTCAGTGTTACTCACATCTGTTTCTTTTCTTCGTTTCTTCTTATCTTCCTTTCCTTCGTCAGCTTTGCTTATCTGTTCAATATTTTCATCATCGTTAGGTTTGATTTCATCTACACTATCAGCAACTACGTTTGCTGGTTCACCGTCTGTTTCTTTCTTCTTAGACTTCTTCTTCTTTTTCTTTTTTTTGTTTTCATCCGGCGCGACCACCAGTTCAGGTTCCCTGGATGTAAAATGTATTAATAAATATGGGTGGATATTTTATGCATAAAATGAATGAATGAGAATTATTTATTGTACACCTTAAACTATGAAACAAAATAATTCAATAAAACAAATAATGCCAATGTACAATGGGCGACCTTATCGCTAATGAGCGATCTCTTCCAGGCAACCTAAAACATACATAGAAGTCTTGAAGTCGGTTAATACTATATAAATCGTACCGGAGAACGTTTGTGAGAAAATGGATAAATGCATAATTATGTCGTGCAAAAACTACTATTCGATTTGAATTAATTTAGAGAGATAGATTATAGCTTGAAATAGCACATAGGCATTTATCTTGATACCAGCTTTCTGTTATTATAACTAATGTATCTTACATACATTTACACAAGAGACTTTTCTACTTTTAGAAAAGAAAAAAAACTCACTCAGGCAGGTTTTTAAAGAGGCTAGGCAGCACCTTCTTCTTAAGCCTAGTATCAGCCGCCTTCTGCGCGTACGCATTGACTTCGCTCCGCTGTACACTCTCCGGTTTGTGTCGCACTACCCGCTTCAATGGGACCCATTGTGTCAGCTCTTTGTCGTCTGCTAACAGGATCTGAAATATCATCAGTCTAAATTTTCAACCTTCAAGGTGTAGCTTATTTAGTGATATCAGTACTGATGGTCAGTATGTAGAAGAATAATTAGTAGTTTGTATTGAGTTTATAGTTATATACGGGCACGATCAGTGATTTTCTGAACGGCCATTCCTTAAACTGAGTGGCCAACTCTGGTGACGGAGTTTTTGGCCATCTAATGGCCTCCGTCATGGTGTAACGACTTAATAGCCGGGACCGACAAGTTATCATGTACTCCGAAGCACGGAAGCGCTCAGTTGATAATGTCACTAGCGGTCCACTAATTTTTGCGATAAAATAAACAATGAACTGTACCTCTTCGATAGTAAGTCCATAATCGTTTGGCACGACCTCTCGATACTTGAATCTTGTCGGCAGATCTCCACCTGTATTAGGAAGAGAAAAATAGTAGGTACGAAAATGATAATTATACATTTTGTCAATGGATGGATGGAATGGAACAGAACACAATTTTGTATGAAAAAGCGATCACTGCGCAGACAAACGGCTTCACGAATGCCTAGATCCGTTGAACGTAGTGTAACATGGAGGAAAGTTGTTCTTTAATCTCACGAAGGTCTTCAGTGTGTCTCGATTTGTTTCTGTGTGCGTAAGCGATACTGAGCGCTCATTTGTCCATGGAGCGTTCCCGAGCTTACGCACACAAACAACCTGCATCTTCCTACACACATAACAACAAAACAAAAACATTATTGAGAGCGAAGCGGGCGGAAGCAAGTCTAAACCCTTACCAATGACATCCTCGCAGTCCATCTTATAGTACTCATCCATATACTGGTCATAGCTCTTGTCTTCCTCAGGGATGTACTTAGGCTTGTCCTGCGCGAGCAGACGCGCCAGTTTGGACTTGTTCTTGCGCGTGCGCCGCTTCTTGCCGAGAGACGCGCGCATCTCTTCCAAAAGGTTCGAACGGGCTGTTTTTGGATCGTAGTCTGCATCCATCTAGGTAACATAAATATATTTTTATTCTACTGAAATTTAGAAAAGTCTTAACACAAATAATATGGAAACTTCATCCATTTTAGGTAAAATGATAAAATAAGTTTTTTTTTTATTCTACTCTTCAAAATCTGTAGTTACTTTATACAACAAACATTGAAAGCATTTTAAATCTTTAGACACTATATCGTACTCAATTTCAATTTAAAAAAAACATCTTTTTTTCAAAATAATTAATATCAGGCGCGATTCAATTACAATAACGTCGACTGTTACCGGCGATTGAACACATCAAAATACAAATTACTTGCCTCTGACCCCCTTGGACATTTTTAAATGATCTTAAACTCCCTATAAAATCGAGAGAACATCCACATTACCTTGGGGATACAATAATCTTTTTTTGTAGGTATGTTGCAGAATCATATTTTCTAACAAAATTTAGGAGTAAATCAGTAAGGGGATAGACACACACGTCCAAATAAGTAAAGCTCAGCTTACATTGAACTCTACATCTTCACAATGCGGTCCGTCCACGCCGAAGTGTTGCGCCTCCTTCTCCTCCTGTTCCGGCTCGTACTCGTCCCAGTTCTCTGTGATTACACAATAAATAAGAAAATCCATACTTAATATTATAAATGTGAAAGTAACTCTGTCTTCTCTGTTTGTCTGTTTGTTACGCTTTCACGCCCAAACAGCTGAACAGATTACGCTGAAATTTGGCATAGTTAAAGGTTGTATCCCAGGGAAGGACATAGGCTACCTTTTATCCCAAAAAAATGAAAACATCTCCAGGGATCGCGGGTCACACCGCGGGAGCGCAGCTAGTATTACCTATACAAATAATAACAATTTGGTTCAGTTTCTTTAACAGCTGTTTCTGAATGCAAACGAATATACAGATTTATGTACAAAAAGTTTCTATGTACGCCCATATACAAGCCCACGTTCACACCGACAAAGTTACCTTTAGCATTAGAATACAATGCTGCTTATTACATAAACGTTAAACCTTAGTTGAACCCCATGTTAACACATGTCAAAACAAAACTGTTACCACAAAAAAGCGTTCTATGTTCGAGTATTTAAAGATCGTTTTTCTAGGGACAGTTTTTAGTTAGTCATAGTCTAAACGTCGTTCATTTTCTTGTAATAAGACGGCATATGTTCATGTTGTAAGTAAGTACTAGATGTAAAACTATTTCCACAAAACAAATGAATAAAAAAAAAATGATTTGTAACTTTGTGAACAAGAATACAATCCATGTAGAAATGAGTTACTATAATTTTTAAAGTAAACTCGTGTGTTGCTCACCTATCTCCAACTCCTTGTCGAGGTCGGGGAACACCGGCTTCTCCTCGTCCGCGTGCCCGCTGTAGTACTGTACGTCGAAGATGGCGCGCATGCGACGGTCGTGCTCCGAAGGGTCGAAGTCACCCTCTATGTCCTCATCCTGAACATACACTCTTCACCATTCGTATGACATAGGTACAGATTATGCTAAAAAGTATGGCTATAGATCACATAACGGGGAATCATTATACGCTTTTTAATTTTCAAAAATAATCACAATAGTCCAAATAAGGTTTGAAGGATAACGCTGCTATGCGCTGTTTCCCGCGACTTCTTCCGCATTCAATGCAGGGCATATGTCAGTCAGTCACCAAAGCCATATATATAATTAGATGACAGCAAATGGAACTTGACCCACCTTAAAAGCCAGCTCCTCGTTCCCCGTGACCTCCTTAATCTTGGCTATCTTCTCCTGTATCTCCTGCAGCTTCAGCGCCTTCAGTCTGGCGATCTCGTCCATCTTCTTAGCTTTCTCTTCTTCCTTGCGCGTGCGCAGCTCTGCGCGCTTCTTCGAGCGGCGGTCGTCTTTGGGCCGGATGAAGTTCATTGTGCGAGGGAAACGTTTCAACTAGAAATGGTATGTTTTAATTCATACAAAAATAATCAAGCTGATTGTGATAATCTATGTACATCAAATATCGATATTAATTGTGTGTGTAGTGTTTCTGTCTGTGTAAGCAATACTGAGCGCTGGTTCGTCCATGGAGCGATCCCGAGCTCACGCACACAGAAACAACGTGCATGTGCACCTACACAATAAAGAGCAACAAGTCTCCGTGAGATATAACTGTACAAACTCACATATTCCTGGTCGGGCTCTTCGAAGCGGAAGTTGTAAGCTCGCTCGAACTTATCCTGCTCTTCCACCAGCTGCTCGTCTGCGACCAGGTCTGCGTCGTCACGCAGCCGACCCTCGGAGTCCGGGCCTCCATCCTCCAAGTACCTGGGAAAAGTAAGAAAGGTGTCATCACCAAGGATTGGGGATTCATATCAAATTTTGTGAACAAAATCGAATCTTCTTCTACTATTGTATCAAGGCTTGATCTTAAATCTTAGATTACAGTAGTTCACGCCTCTAATTTGAAGGCGCCCTAAAAAAAAAAACTTCCACTGCTTACTAGGGGCGAGAGCGAATAATAGAGTAAAACTAATAAATGCATGTTGATAGCAACAAAATGCTTTTTTAATTCATCATCATCATCATCATCATCATGTCAGCCATCTAGTGTCCACTGCTGAACATAGGCCTCCCTCATCGATTTCCACAGCGATCGATCTTGTGCAGCCTGCACCCAAAAGCTCCCAGCAACCTTTACCAGATCGTCTTTCCATCTAGTGGGGGCCATCCTGTGGTGGTTTTCTTTAATTGATCTAAGGATATAAGATAATTTTATGGGGAGATTTTTGCCCAGCAGATGAACAGTGTAAATTATTTGAAAAGACAGTTCGCTATTTTCAATACTGGTTATTGGAGAAACTTACTTCTTGTTCAAAATATAATCCCTTAAGAAAGCCTCTCCCTCGTTCAGCTTGGGGTCGGACCAGAGTGCCTTTAACGGCTCCAGGTCCTTAGCAGCAGTGCCGTCTATTTCCTCTACTTTGCCTACCAAGTAGTCCTTCAACTTGCCATCCTGAAAGTATAATAGCAAACTCCTGTTAAGCTATTGACGGGAATGCAACTATACATTATGCAATTTATTTAAATCTTTGTTTCATTAAGTTACAAAAAAATAAATAAATAATGCTGGACTTTTTCACACAGCATCATCTAGCCCCAAAGTAAGCAGAGCTTGTGTTATAGGTACTAGAATGACTGATAAACTACTTATATACTTTTTATTTGTAAATACATACATAATATACATAGAAACACCCAGACCCGGGACAAATATCTGTAGGTCATACAAACATTTGTCCCGCGGCGGGGATCGAACCCGCAACCTTCTGCGTCGCAGGCGGACCTTCGCCCGCTGCGCCACAGAGGTCGTCATCATATAACTATGTACTTTGAAGTTTTAAATTTTTTTTCTTTAAAACATGTTATATCTACACCTTTTCATCTTTGTATCTACAGTGTAGGTAAAATAAAAACCTGACATATGTGCCTATTTATTTTGTCACAGGTGTGATGGAAATGTTGAGTACTTTAACTAATGTTTTTAAAACTAATTTTTTTAACTAGTTCAGAGGTTGGTGAATACCTAAAGTGCGGAACTACGTAGTCTGTTGTTATCATTTACCTAGCTTTAGTATCACTTAGTATAAGGTTGTCTGGAAGAAATCGCCTTGAGCGATTAGACCGCCGATTGTAGGACAATACTGTCGAAACTAAGCATATAATTACTTCATGTAACACTGTGTCCTCAATAAAGTTCTTATTTATTTATTTAATGTTGAATTGAACCAACCTGACCAATCTTGCTTCCACTGCCTTTAGTTTTTGCTTCTAAATCCTGTTCAACTTCAGCCTTCTTTTCAATGCTGAAGATATTACCATCATCATCATCATCATCATCATCACTGTCAGCAAATGTCAGGGTCTTTTCTTTGGATTCCTTGCCTGTAAAAATATTGAAATTGTATTTTTAGTTAAATTATAGTGAGAAACAATACATATAAATCAAACTATCAAACTTCAAACTTATTATACAATTTTTTATAAAAGGTGAAAGTTTGTAAGTATATATTTTGTATGTTTGTGTTTCAATCACACCGAAACCAGTGAACCGATTTGGATGAAACTTGGAATATGCATAGATAGTAACCTGAAATAGCATATCGGCTATTCGAAATGTTGGTACAACGCGATCGAAGCTGCATGCAGTAGCTAGTCTTTCAATGTAGTTGAAGACTTCAAGAAAAAAGACAAACCATTTTGTGAAAAGTGCACATTCGAAAATGTTGTTCTTTTAATGAAGAAGTCAACTACATAACATTACTGATTCTTCCCTCCGATCAATATTGCCTCACAGCTCACATACCTGATTCCTTTTCCTTCTCGTCAAAGAACTTGAAGTCAGGGTCATAAATCCGTGGATCTTTCTTCTTCAGCAGCGAAAGTGTCTTCAGGAACTGTGTCTCCATTTCCGGGGACTCCTCGGGAGACTCATCACTCTCGTCCTCACTGTCGGAGGATATAGAGGCGTCAGAGTTCAACACGTTTGTGCCATATTTCTGCTCCACTGAAAATATTAGTTTTTTTTTAATTATTTAAAAAAAAAATTATTCACTAAAACTTTTTAACTTAGAACCACAGCATAAAAGTGATCTTGCCCTAATAGGAAAGCTCTAAGCTGATCAAGATCTATTCTAAGCAATCCTTTGATTGATATCTTTAGTGTTTTAATGAGTATTTTATCCAACAATTATTGTTTCCTGTGGGAATATTTACGCAACTAAATCTTCTAGGCTCAGATAGTGTTAGAAGAAGAAGCAATTTAAAATTAAACCTTTATAATAAAAAATTGTAAACAACAACTCACGTTTGTGTATCTCTTCTTTCCCGCGCCATGTGTCATATTTCTTCGCGTACTCATTTTCTGTTTTGATTTCCACTTCCTCCTCAGAATCATCATCAAATAGTATCTGTTTAGGCATTTTAATTCAGGATTTTAGATCATATTGAAAATTAATTAACCACAAAATTCAGCAAACAACAAGAACCATCAAGTAATAGTAGTAAGCAAGCATGGCCATGTTTTGACATTTGTTCGAATGAAATTGAATTGACAGTTGACAGGAGGCAAACAGCTGATTGACTTTGGCAGACTATTTTTATAGAGTTATTTTTGAATGAAATGTTCCATTTCACGCAAAACAAAACATGTGAAGCCATAGCTAAACATTATTTTTACATCGACAAACAAAACGCTTTCTTTCTTGGGACTAATCATTTGCCCGGCTTGCCCGCTTCGGGGGCCTCACAATCTCTGGGAGGATAGATCTTACTTTTATGCTCCTTTGAACTAAAGTCTGTTTCATTCCATTAGAACCTAACTATCGTCATTATCATTTTAACCATTTAAAGAACACATGAACAAAGTGTCTTCCCCTTAACTAGAGACAGTAAGAAAAGTGCCATTGGACACCTTCTTAGTTATATTTTTCTTTATAAAACTATGTCAGAGACAAATTTTTCATTGGCCTACTTGGCCAGATATTATTAGGGTTTAATATATTTTAACCATGACCCTCCTGCGTGCGAATATTTCTCTCAAATAATCTCAATACGAAAATATTTTTTTGTTTAAATTAAATCAGCACTAAAAGGGAAAATGAAAAAAACAAATTTTCAAATTGACTATTTTTCATCACATTAAACAAAAAATAAATATAAAAATATTACAGGCTGGTCATAACAGGATGGTTCCCAAATATAACCACTCAGGGATGGGACTTCCTTAAAGGGACTATGTTATGTTAATTAGAGAACAATTCAATCACATACTTATACAAATTTCGCTAATCTCTGTACATTACAAAGAAAATTCACAATTTGAAATAATGTTCATAAAGTTTTGGTCAACTGGTAGCTTTAGAATATGTTAGCAGGCCTAGTTTAAATGTATGTTATTTTGCCAAATTGGCTGCTTGCTTTTTTGCTTTAACTAATTCAACTAGCTCTTTGTACCGTTTCATGCAGTCTTTTTTAGTACGGTTAGGTATACACTCAGCAATTTTGTCCCAGCGCTCAGGAGTGCTGACTGGGAACGTCTTTATTGCTTGCTCTAGTAACTCCTGCTCTGTTTTAGTCCAAGTGCGGTCATCCTTAGTTTCCTCAGCTTTGGGAGTTGATGTTCCATTTGTTAGTTTAGCTGGCTTGTCACTCTTAGATATGCCAGTATCATCTACATGGTTTACTATTTTCTTCTTCTCCTTCTCAAACTGGTCAAATGCTTCCTCATTGGCTGCCTTCTTCAATGTACTCTTTGAAAAGTCTGAGCTTTGCAAATCCTTGGCCTTGTTCAGTACATCTTTAGCTGTGAAACGTTTTTCATCTATAAAGGTACTGTGTTGATTCAAGAAATTGGCAACTACCTCCCACCTTTGGTTGGTGCCAGCCGGGAACAAATTCACCGCTTTGATCAACAGCTGTGTCTGATCAACAGACCACTCTATTGGTGTTTTTACTGAGTTATCCTTCTTCTTGATTTCTTCAACCTTTTTGTTGTCGAATAGAGCCTTTCGTTCTTCCTCCAGTTTTTGCTCTGTCTCTTTGACAGTGTTAATGAAGGCGCTACGTCCTTTTGCTTCAAGACTTTTCATAAAGTCTTGTATTTCAACTACCTTCATGAGTTCACAGAGTTTCTCAACAGCAGCCATGTGTGACACGGTTTCATCATCATTCTTGGCATAGTAGTTGTTAGCTTTGCAGATGTCTCTGAGTGCCTTGCGTTCCTTGCGCAGGTTTTTCTTCTGTTGCTCTCGTTCTGCACGGGCAGCCTCTATCCTAGCCCTCTCTGCTTCCTCAACCTTCTGTTTTGCCAATTGAGCCTCTTTGATAAGGCGTTCCTCTTCAGCTTTCTTGGCTTGCACTGCATTCTGAAAAAATATTTTTATTAAAACACTAAGAACCACTTAAACCTTAGAATCATAGAGGAAATTGGAATATGGTAGAAAGGAACTTTTGAGTTGTTTTTTATTAAGTAGTATGAGTGAGTGGCCAACTCTGGTGATGGTGTTTAGAGATTGCCTGGAGGCCTATTTTAAGGCTTAATGATGTTACAGCAAGGGCTTTAACTATTTTTATTGAATGTTGTATCTAGTTTGATAGTATTTTGACTTATCTGCACCACTTTATTTAATTAATTACCAGTTTAGCCATTTTGGCAGCCAACTTCTTGTCCTTATCCTCCTGCTTGAAGCGCTGAATCCGAGGGTCGTTGGCATATGCCAGGTCTACCAGACTGCGGATCCTGGCCATCTCCTCCTTCTTTAGCTTGGCTCGAGCAGCCTTGTTCTGCTTCTCTATCCACCGCCTCTCCTCCCTATCTTGCCCTCTCTCCTTCTCCTCTTCATCAAGATAAGAAAACTCTCTCCATGAGTCAAACTCGTACCAAAATGCATAAAATCTCTCCACCTGCTCTCTTGTACTATTATCATCTCCTAACAAAGGCACATTTCTCTTTTCAGACCATCTAGCGTTAACCTCAAACAACTTAGTGAATGACTTGAAGAACCCTTCTTTCTTGATGTCAGATTGTGTGGGCACAGTGTCGTCTACAGTGTGGTCAACCGAGTCATACGACCTTCGCTTCTGCGGGGTGCCGAGGATCTCGTAGGCCTTTGTGATGCACGTGAAGTAGTCGTCGTCGCTTCTGACCTCTTCGCCCTGCGCCTTACGCTTATCGGGGTGATGTTTCAATACTTTCTGACGGTAAGCTCGTTTGATATCGTCGTCCGTGGCTTTGTAACGCAAATGTTTCATACCCAACACCGCATAGTGATCCTGATTCTTCCAGTCCTTAGGGTCCAAGCTCCTCAAGTACTCGACATCATCGTCAAACGAGACCTCCTTGGTCTTCTCGTTACACTCGGACGTTTCAAACAAGGCATCACCCCCGTGGCACTTCACATTGTAATACCGAAGAAATGCCGCCCCTGCGCATTCTACATTTCTCTTTATTTGGAGCCAGGGTATCGCCACTACCCGGCTATTATTACTAGTATCCTCCACGGTCATTCTAAATTAATTAAAACTAAAAAATATGGACACAGTTATAACATAACCTAACTCTTGAAGTAACCACTTGTAGTCATGCGGTGGAGGTAATTTCATGGAAACAATTAAATCGTTTCGTTGCACCAAGTTGAAAGCGCACTAAATTAAGCAGCTAAGTATCTAGTTACAACACGAAAAGAGTTTTTAGAAATTATAACGCGCTATGACAAAAATGTCATTGTCCGACAGAAGACCGAACGAAAAATTAACGTGCCGAATTGAATGAATTCATCAATGGTTTGAAAGTGGACACAGATTAAAAAAAAAATATATTCTAGGCAATAAGTCATGTCTTTTGGGTCTGGAACAAAACCTTTAGTACCGACCATAGACCTGCATAGAGGTGATCCATAGAGATAAGGTGATCTGATGATGCCAACTTTGTAAAACTCAAAAATCAGCTGACCTGTCTGACTGACATTCCAAACCGGTGTATTGGTATTGATGCAATGTAAACAACGTAGAATTCACCTTTGATATTGATTTTCTGTGCAGTGTATCAGTTTAAACGTGCATAATGAGCAATGATATAGATTACTTGTTTAAACCAATAGTCCTTGTGACTGGGTTCGGGCCGTTTGCTAACCATCCAGTTAACGCTAGCTGGGAAGGAGTGAAGCTGATGAATAAGGATAAACTTGAGCAGAAACACAACATTGAGCTGGTGCAGATAGAGATTCCCGTAACCTATGAGAATGTAGACGAGTTTGTACCTGCACTGTGGGAAACACATGAACCTAAGGTAAGGAATTGATTGAAGATTGTTTTTTACCTATACCTACCTACCTATTTAGGTAGCTTAGTAACCAATTGTTTCTCTGTCTGTGTATTAACTACTGCTATTAAAAACATAATTCTAGTATGTACCAGAGTATGAAAAGATGTGTGGGCTTTGATCGAATATTTGATTGAAGATTATGAGTAACAGCATTCACCACAATTTATTTATATGCTTTTGCCCCACAGAGTGATATCCCAGACTTCTACCATAGCCTGCTAGTGTAGCTTACGTCCTAATGTATATCACAGTATCCATAGTCCTTAGGGATGTTCAATGTTCATCATCATTCCATGCTTTGTGAAGTTTTCACAACATGTCTTATTCCTCCACTCAACCCTATCACTCATTCAACTTTGACAAATAATTAAAATTTCACTACAAATATTTCAGCTGATGATTCATGTTGGAGTTTCGAAACTAGCGAAGCACTTTACTCTGGAGATGCAAGCCCACAGAAAAGGCTACCAGCGCATGGACTACTTTGACAAATGTCCCATCGACCACACTTGCACCGCTGAGGGTGCCATCCGACTGCACACCAAGCTGAATGTGGAGAGGTTATGTAAGGAATTCAATGACTGCTTTGAGGTGGAAGAAAAAATTAAGGCAGTCTCTTCAAAGGATGCTGGAAGGTGAATACTGGCTTTTTGTGTTGTCTGTGGCCTGCCTAGAACAGCATACAAAGCACTTCATGTTTTTTGTAAAACTTAGTACAAACTTTATTTTATAACCTAGCCTTAAGTAGATCAGGCAACTGGTATCAATGCAGATTCAAATTAAAATTGTTCTCTGCTGGGGACAGCAGAGAACAATTTTAACGAGAACTTAAACGCTATTTTGTAGGATTGTAACTAATCACTCCGTAACTAATATTAGATATACTCTGGTAGCACCTAGTTCGCAAAAGATATTTAAAATGTTATTTCGTAGGTACCGTGGTACCTACCTACCTACTGAATTTTGTATTCTCAAAAAGCTTTTAAGTTGAGGTACACACTGGTCCCATAAAATAATTAAGAAAAGAACCTCATCCTCACTTGGAGTGATTTTGGAGTCTTACATTGAATTACCTTTACACTTTCCGTTACAGATATCTCTGTGAGTACATTTACTACACGTCACTGAGCGCGGACAAGACGCGCACTCTGTTCGTGCACGTGCCGAACCTCTCCATCTACTCGTCGCAGGAGATCGCGCGCGGCCTGGAGAAGATTCTAGAACTCTGCCTGGAACAGATCATTGAGATGGAGGACTCCAAAGAGGTTACAGAGAAGCTGAAAGACGCAAGTTTGCGGGACGACAACAACCTGTGATGATTTTAATAGAGTTTAAGGAATCATTTAGTTTTGATGATAGATAAGGAATATGAAGTTTATACATAAGTAGTAGTTTAGTTTAGTAGAAGTTTTTATCCTGTTACTTTCATTTTAATGTCAATGAAAATAACAGATTCAGCTGCCGTTCGACCTAGAGGAAACCCATATGCTGAGAATAAACTATAGGCTTAATTAAGCATACTAAGTGGAGAATGACTGATTGTTCTGAAAAAATTAAATGGTAAAAGTACCTAAAGTTAGAAGGACAAGGACCGAAATCTAAGCCTTAAAAAATTTACTATTGTGGTACCTACGCGCTATATCCATATACTATAATATTATAAATGTGAAAGTAACTCTGTCTGTCTGTCTGTTTGTTACGCTTTCACGCTCAAACCGCTGAACAGATTAAGCTGAAATTTAGCATAGTTAATGGTTGTATCCCAGGGAAGGACATAGGCTACTTTTTATCCCGAAAAAATGAAAAAATCCCGAGGGACCGCGGGAGCGCAGCTAGTAGGTATAGTATAATACTTTAAGTAGGTAGTTATGTAAGTACCTACTTAAAAGTTAAGAATTATGTAAATAAATATTTTAATGAAGTAAATAATCAATTTATGAAACTAAGATTGCTAGACCTAGCTTCAAATGTTTGAAAGAACACTCGCACAGAACACTTACTCCTAGCGGCGGAGAACACGTTGGCTGGCGCTACTGTCGAGATCCACCAAGTGACTTCACTTGGATCTCCGCGCCTCGCGGTCTCTATAGTTAGAGCGTTTTCACATTAACTCCGATACGATATCGGAGGCAAGAATGTATCGAATATGTACCTCGGATATCGGAGCCAAACACACATAATATACTACACATAATCCCGCCATCGTATCGCGTCCGATACCGATATCGGATCGGATGTAAAACCGCTCTTACGAGAGCACGATTGTAAATAAGATATATCATTCGATCCAGGCTCATGCATGTATGCATGTCTGTTGCTCAAGGGCTCTCACCCACAGTATTTTCCCTCGTATGTACAGTACCCTACGTACAACTATCACTATTCCTACAGTCCTTACAGAGTTCTATCCCTACCTACCTAAAACGGTTTTCTTTTATGACAAGGCAGCTGTACTTTAGATAGCCTGAAATATAGTGACTTCCACAGCATTTGTCGAAATGTATGAGCCCTATTAGAAAGTCTTCAAAATAAAAATAAATTAAATAAGTCTTAAAATTTTATTGCTCAATCTTCCTCCTCATCGTTAGCAGCGCCGCCGCCCTGTCCCTTGCGCAGGTTCTTCCTCTTGACGCGACCAGGCCGGCCGCCACCGAAGGGCGACTTCAGAGAGAAGTCAATGTGCTTGCCTGAGTCCAGACGGACAATGAACGATGGGATGTTCACAACTTGCTTGCGGACACTGAAACAGAGACAAGTTTTAAATCCTGTGAAACTAGTTTTGTATGTGTTGGTTGTTGAAATTGTTTTATTTGAATGGAATAATTTGAAGAGGGGGTTTGTAGCCATAACCTGTGGCAGCTGCTAACACCAGAAACAATTAAAATTGTTCTCGGCTGGGGAGCATCTGGGAATCGAGATAATGGCGTTACTTTGGGCCTTTCTGTCCATACAGACAGCTGCATTGATGACAGTTGCCTGCTCTACTTAAGGCCAGGTTATAAGGTAAAGTTTGTACTAAATTTATCTGCAACTTCTCATATAAAAAACTTATCTAAGGTGGTCACACAATCCAGCAGAGCTGAAAGCGCCGAACTGTCAATTCAACTGTAGGAGAAATGCTGAGACGTCAGAAGCGAGCCACATTTTCTGACATCAGTATTTTTTTGTATAGAAAGGACTGCGGCGCGTATAGCTTAATACTGCAGTATTCCCGAGGGTCATAGCATTTTAATAATTTTGGAAGATGCTACACAACAAGATCTGTTATCTTACCTCTTCTCAGCTCAAGAGCTTATACATTTCAAGACATTGAACTCAACAAGTTGAGCAAGTGGTCTTTAGGAAAAAATTCAATGAGAGTCGGCAATCAGCCAACAGTGCTGTGGTCACCTGCGTTTGATTCAAAAGTCAAATACAAATAATAATGAAAGCTTATGAAAAGCCAAGTAAATTAATTTTTGTTCTAAATTTAAAAAATATCTTACCGGATGTGCCTCTGTCTGATGAGAATGCGAGCGTGATGGATGGACTTAGCTAGACCAGCCTTGAAGACCTGGGTCTGCAGACGGCGCTCCAAGAAGTCCTCGATCTTCAGACCGAGCACATAATCAAGCTTCATCTGCTTCTCATCCAGCACTCCGATACGGACCAGGCGACGAAGAAGTGCATTGCCTGGAAATTAGAACCATTGTGTGAAAATTTTGCTATGACATGGTAAATGTAGAGACAGGAATGAAGACTCAGATAAATAGATATCAACATACTGTAATCAGACAAGAGGTTGCCAGTTATTATCATCATTTTAGTTCGTAAGAGACTGTAGCTAATTGTAAACAAATTGAAACCCATGTGCCTCAGGAGTTCAGGACCAAACGTTTAGACAGGTTACATACCTTCGAACAATCTCTTAGGGTCCTTCTCTTCCAAGGTGAGGAGCTCACGAGCCGCCTTACGGATCCTGGCGAGTGTGTACTTGACACGCCACACTTCACGCTTGTTACGGAGACCGTACTCTCCGATGATCTTCAACTCCTGATCAAGACGCGCCTTCTCGAAGGGACGACGCGGCGTCACGTATGTCTTCGAAAACACCGACGGAACACGGTTGTTCACCATCTTGGCGACTGGAAATAATTATAAAAATTTATAAATTGAATAATCACAAGTCAGGGTTTTAGGTTATGTTACACGAATCGGAAATTATCACAGGAATACGACCAACTTTTAGGGTTTCACTTTCACAGGCAGCTTGTTTAGAGTTATTTCAATTACATAAACAAAATATTTTTATCACATTTCAACAGATTTCTCAATAAAAAAACAATAAAACAAATCACCTTCCCGTGAAGACGGCTCGCCGAAAAAGAAATGAAATTAACAAATTCGCCAAGTTGACTGCTGCACAAAAGTCAATGATGAGTGACGTCTGTCTGTTCTGTTCTGTCAATGTCAATTATTTTATGGCTTGACAGTTGACACATGCTCAAGCGGTCAACCAAACCCTTAGACAATGAAAACGCATACCACTATGATCAATGATAGAGAATGGCAAATTAAAGTAGACCCTGAAAAATCGCGGCAAATTCAAAAAATATAAGTGTGGCAACCCATAAATTTTCTAAAATATGTATTATGATTGGCTAGAAGGACTAGTATCCAAAGCCATTAAAAAAAAAAAAAAAAAAAAAGAACTAAAATATGTAAGAATATTTAAAATCTCTGCAGGGTAAATTTTCTAGCACTATGTTTAAAATAATAACCAAGTATCAAGTTGTGTTCTTCCAAATATCCTTATAATTTAATGTGTATTTTTTGAATTTGCCGCGATTTTTCTGGGTCTACATTCATTTGCCAGACTCTAACTAGGTACTTTGATCGTGTGTGCAAGCAAACAACAAAAACTGTTTTTCGTGAAGCGCGGGAGTTTCGAAATCTAAAACTAGAAGAGCCCCCTTGCTTGCTCGACGAAATTGAAAATGGCTATCGAAAAATCACTTGGTCGTAATCGACTATAGCTAGGCTAAGTATCGAAACAGAAGGTTTACCTTACCTACCTGTTTGCTCGCACAGCGCAGGGAATCCAGTGTTAATATTAGTAGATACACCTACAAGTACAACTTGTAAATTAGTTATTCCTCCAGTACCTATAAATTGTTTTTTTTTAGTAATTCATATAACTATCAAAAGCATGCAATCAATCATAGCGTGATTTATTATATACTAGCTGCGCTCCCGCGGTGTAACCCGCGGTCCCTCGGGATTTTTTAAACTTTTTCGGGATAAAAAGTAGCCTATGTCCTTCCCTGGGATACAACCTTTAACTATGCCAAATTTCAGCTTAGTCTGTTCAGCGGTTTGGGCGTGAAAGCGTAACAAACAGACGCAATCTTCATTTACATGGAAGCCCAAATCCCACATCCACCCACTGCCGAGTATAGGCCTCCTCATTTTCACGCCACTTTTTCCGATCCTGCGCCAGTCGAATCCATTGCCTCCTCGCTACCGCCACAATATCATCAGACCATCTGGCTGGTGGCCTGCCTGGTGTTCTATGACCCTCGCGTGGCCAGTGGCCTAGCCACCACTCTAACTACTTTTGTCCATCTACCGTCTTCCCGCATTGCTAAGTCAACCTACCCTACTTTTTTAAATAAGTAGATAAATGAAACAACAAATATTTTATTTATAATACTTTCCTTTTATTTTCAGTTAATTGTTTTTCATACGAATATATTATTATCTATTGACATTGTTTTAAAATGGTAATGACGAATGCACGAAATGTTAATCCCATGTTCTCTCACGAGTAAATCTTTTCACCGTCTCGTTGTTGTCCTGGATGATGAGCTTTGTTACAATTTGTGGTAGCCAAAATAACAAATGATGATGTATAATATTTTTTCATTTTTAAGACACAGGTTTTATGGCAAAATAGTCCAGTCTCAGGAATTAATAGCCGAACTCAACTAGCTAATGATAACATTAAACTCTAACCAGCAGCGAGAGTTAAAATGGCTACCACAGTGCTACAAATTATGATAGTAGGGACAGCGTAAAAAAATATTTTACTCTCAAGCAACAGTTAGGTCGTAAGTTTGTGTATCTACCGCCTACCTCGCAACAGCCCATCCCCATACACTATCAGGAATAGTATATAATTGGTCGTACACGCTACAATATAAACGTACACAACTGTTAATCATATTTATCTAATAAACATTTAATATACGCGTAACTTTCACTATCTTAATAGAACGATGTGCATTGTAAATAATTCATACTAAGTTATTAAAATTGTTATCTATTAAAAGGAAACATACAAATATTTTAACATCAATAAATCAGTTTTCAGGTAAAATTAACTTGTAAGTAGAAAATGCAGTCATCGGCTTATAATTGAAGCGAGCACAAGCGCTATATTTTAATAGTAAGATAACTCATTTGTTTTGTTTTGAAAGTACGCCTTGTTCTTACTTTAAGATGTTTTTATAATGATGTTGTATCTAGAATATACCTATCTGAAGAGCTTTAGGCAAAATATTAAGCTTTCTTCCACAAATCACATTTCAATGATAAATAGTATTTATTGTACCGTTATACATGCCCATTTGATGACGAAATGATATGATTATAATATTGTAGGTACTTTAAAATTAATAAGTATCTAAAACCTTTGTATCGCATTTTACAACTAAAATTCAGATTTATAACAACCACTGTTTCACAGAAACAGAATAAATTAAATTGTATTTTGTAGAAAATTTGACAAAATTTTCGTTGCATTTTACAAAAAGCTGCAAATTAGAAGCGCAAGGACTTATGCATAGACTTGTTACAACAACGATGGGATAAGGTCGATTCGGGGTATAAGCCTACATTTCATAACCGTAAAGGGATCTTTTAATAACTTATGTCAAACCTGGACACCAAGTGCGAGTTTCTTTACCAAGATGGCGCTCCTCCCTCCGTACAAATTTTACGCAAAAGTGATCGAATGGAACAAATACTCGCATTTGGTACCTGACCTAATGCTTACTGCCAGCACATAAGCACACAGTACCAATTTGAGGTTCAATAAAGTCAACTTCGATACATTTTCTATTCTAAGCTAATTCGTACTATTCGAATAACAATCTTCAGACCCCTTAACATACCTTTACAAATACTACCAATAGAACGTCACAAGAGGACAATATCTTTCCCTTATTGTTGGCGATTTTTTATAATAGCTATTAACTGAGGCGCGCGGTCCCACATAACAGTTAGCTTATCAAAACTTAATAATATTAATATGCTATGTGCCTATTAAAAAAGCTGATATACTCTGCTTTCAAATTATTATGTAATAGGCCAAGAAAGACTTAAAATGTCAGTAATGAGATCGATATTGATAATGTTGTTTATATTATAAAAATATAATACACTACAATCCTGATATATATCTAATACAACTAGTCTTGTATAAGAACTACGAATAAATAGATATTCAACTTTATAATTTATATTATAACTTCTTCAATATAGCATCAGTTTTACATGTTATGAGAAATAAAGCTCAAAAGATAAGTTTGTTATTAACAGACTCTGAAACTCCCACAATGCTCGATACTTACAAACCATAGATTGAAATACTTCGGATTGTGAGGGTAGACAAATACAACTGACGCCAGACTTAAAAACTGACGTCAGTTCAAGAAAACTGATGCCAAATTGAACTGATTCTCGGTACAGTCCCGCGCACCGTCACTACCAACTTACGCATACAACTGTAGGGTTATCGATAGAATACACATACATGTCAGAATAACATAGAGCTATCAGTGAAGTTACATACATACTGTACTCGTTAACAGATCGGGTCAGACGGATCGCGCGGAATAACATTGAATATCAAGTTAATTATGTATACTTACATAATGTCGCAAAAAAGTAAAGAAATTAAATTGAGTCAATTTCACATATTTTTTTTAGTAAAAACAATGTAATGAGAACATAGTAGGTAAACATGAAATAAGGAACATTAATAAGGTCCACGCGCACCGTCGAGCCTCAAATAACAGCGCCTAAGAAAGAGTTAACAATGTTAGGATAATATCCGACGAGGGTATTATAGTTATACAATAGTTTACAATTAATTTACCTATCTTCTAACAATTTGCTTGCGGAGACATTGACTTGCAACGCAAAATACTTTAATAATATTAGAAATGTCTCGGCAAGCGCGACTACACATAGTTATTGTTCAGCCCGCAGCTCGTGCGCACTAAGCGAGTGCTCGCCACACTAAAGTTACTGCAAGCTAAATAGAAAATCTACTTTTATAGTAGTTATAACGCTTACAACGATTATTGATATACATCCACATATTCAATTTAGATAATATTCTTGTGAAATTGTACTATAAGTAACAGCTCTAGAAAAGAACATTCGAAACATGTATAGCAGAAAGGCACTACAGAAGAATTGCGCTGCATTCCTATCAAAGAAACAAAAAAACAAAAATAATAACGTTTCAAACACCATTTATTGTTGAGCATTCGGTGGTTACATAAACGTAAATACATTTTTATAATGAAATTTCTTTGGGTGTTCATGAGTATGTTGCGACATCAAAGCGTGTTGAATCGATAACACATCAACCCGATTCGTTGCCACGCGACAAATGAAGCGCATCTGAGAATATTTCTCTTCACATCTTTAGTTGGTGTTAGACTTAAGGGGAATTTATAATATTTGGGGTATTTCAGACACAGTTAGGAATCTAAGACACAGGCTAACATTTAGTTATAAACATGATAATACCAAATAGTTACTAGAGATATTCTAATACACCCCAAATTTTATAAAGATCTAACAACAAAAATATCTAACATGCTAAACCACATCTTTAATTATTGTACTTTGACATTCATTCAGTTGAATTTAAACATGAAAAAAAAAACAATTATTTGTTATAATAAATAGTAAGCAATGGATATTGATCAAGATATTAACATATTTATAGGTACAACATAACGATAACATATAAAACAATACACCGGCACAATAGTAACTACCAAACATTGGTAAGATAATTACATAATTAACATTAAAATGACATGCGATAGTTATAAATTAAAATGATATTAAAGCTTTATTTTATTTACAATCAGAACATAATAAATTCGCTTGCCTTCACTACCATTTGACACCAGTGCTTGACACGAATGATGGCTGATAAAACTGATGTCAAACTGGGCGTTTGAAAAAGGCCAATAACTATTATTTGTTAACGAAGCGGAGATAGTTTTTAAACAACCGACAAAGATTTACCAAAGTAGAAACATACTCAGAGAAGTAGCAGCTAGCTTAACATGTTTTTGTTTATCGAAATACAGCCAGTGCATTTTAAATTAACAAGTAATAGACTATACAGGTAGTGAAGAAGCTAATAGGCCTCAACTTGCAGATAACAATATATTACACTTTTACATTAAACATTACATTTATGATTTAGGTATCTGGCGAACCGGTTGTTTCGAAACAGCTAATAAATTAAAAGGAGTAACATTGAACGCGTTATAACAAGAGATATACATAACATCACAACGCAAAGCACATGAAGAAATAACAAACAGATGCTCATACACCGGCACCATCAGGTGGTCTCAAACTGTTTGTTATGAAGTCATGTGGCAGTTTAGTCGAAACTACCGATTGGTCAGAATACAACACCTTTGTAAAGTCCAGAATAGTCGACCCTAGCTCACCGAGCCCGACACACCCGTTGGTCCGACTCCGAATGCTACACGTCACAACACCTCGACCGGGTCCACCTCACCGATTGGTAAAAAACTGTTTCGACCACACATTTTCAAATTGACTAGTTGAACGATGCTGTGTAGTGGCCTGAGTTTTAGTGCAGCTTATTCATAGAATATCAATTATCACAGCGTAAAATATACTTATTCAGATTATCAAAGGACAGTTTGCGAGCTGTCCCGATTGCACTGTGTCATTATGGAATGCAAGAAGATGACTTTTAAATAAACATAAATTTCTCAATGTAATAGCGAAAAATCTCTTACGAATAACGGACGAAATCCAAATGCAAGTAGCGTCTACGACGACATGGCAAAACCGACAACCGCCAAGGCGCAAGTTTCACTTCTCCTGCCGGGATATGGCCAGCGCCAGCTGCAGCTCGGCGTCCTCCTGCATCCTTCGCTTCTCCGCCTCCTGCTCCAGGCGCGCCGACTCGGCGGCCGCCCAGGCCCACTGCTGCTCCTCCGTGGGGATCGTCTCCGAGCTGCGCGCCTGCAGCTGGCCGGCCTTCTCCCTCTTGTTCTTCTGCTTCGTCCTCCCTATCCCGCCTATCGTGTGCACGAGCGACCTCGCGTACTTCACCGGCTTCGGAGACTTGTCCTTCTTGCCTGGCAGCGTGCTGCTCGGCCACGACTCGTTGAGATTCTTGTTCGTATCCGAATTCCAGTCGGTGGCCCAGTTTTCTGTTTTGTTAGCCCAGTTGTCGGTTTTCCAGTCGTCGCTGCCGGCGCTGGCGGTGGCGGTGTTGTTGGTGGAGCTAACCCGGGCGTCCTTCGCGGCGGCGGACTCGGCCCAGGCGTCGTCGGCGGCCCAGTTGTCGGCGGGCCAGGCGGGCCACGGGTCGTTGTTGTTGGCGGCGGGGGACGCGGGGGGGTCGGCTCGGCGAGCGAACGGGTCGTACGCGACCGGAGGAGCGGACACGCGCCCGCTCCGCTTCTCCGGTAGCGTGAAGCTGCCGTTGACGGCGGAGGACGCGGAGAAGAAGTCGTCGGTTTCGAAGCCGGGCACCGAGGTCGGCCGCCCGAAGGGACCGGCCTTCCTCGAGTCGGTCACGTCGGCGAACGGGTCCTCGATGTTGAAAGGGTCCTCGTACCGGTAGTCCTTGAACGGATCGTCGGTGAACTCCATCGCGGCGCGTTGGCTCTGGACGTAACAGAAGTGCGAGTGAGATGCGGGTACGCTAGTGTGGTGTGTGGGAGAGAGATAGATACGCACGTGTCAGCCCCTCCGCCGCGTCCGCTTAGCGCTGCAATGTCGGGACAAGCACACGAGCCGTGGTTAGCATGTTAGTGGAATCGGTTACCATGGAATATGATAGATATGGTTACATACTATGAACACTGCACAAATTAAATAGGTTTTTTTCATCTGAAATCCATACACAATAAACATTAACTACGAATGCATTTTAGAATTATTACACACTCTGTGTTCATTTTATGTATCCAGAAAAGTATAATAAATATAATTAATCATGAATCAGTGTAATTATTGTAGTTATTTGTATAGAAATGATAATAAATAAAAATAAATGAAATAAATATAAGAGGAGTGGAAGCTAACATGCTGTGCTTTTTATACATTCACATAAACTAGCGACAAATACACATAAAATACATAAACATAAATTACTAAAACAAAATACATATAATAATAAGCTTCATGCACTGTTTAAATCATCACTAAATCACTCGGCACCGCCCATTACTTGTCAGTTGTCAACTTGTTAACTGGAAAGTGAACTTAAATTTAGCAAATTGAATACTCAGCTTACAGCGCGCATAAATTATGCTCGCTATAACATTTTTGAGAATCATTTTTCCATTGACAAATAATGAGTTGAGTAGATGTATTGATTGTGTAGACCGTAAGTACTGCAAATAATAACATTCGAGTCTAATCTAACCAACTTCCTTCAAATCCTAAGGAATGTCATTTTGTTATTTTTATAGTGTAAACCACACTTAGGTATTTCATTCAGAAAATGAAAATGAATTGAGAAGTGATCGTCTGATCGTCGCGGGTTCGAATCCCGTCGGAAGCGAAAATTTTGATAAGACTTTTCATTTTCTCAATGTCCTTTTAATTTTGAAAATAATTCTACTCTATCCTTGACTAGCTATTGCAGATTCGCACTAAATGCAGCATTGTGAAAATTTAAAACTTTTTTTATAAAAGTTGCATTAAAATAAAGAGTGTATTGGTCTACCTTATTAGTATGCAAAGTTGTTCAAAAAGACGTGCCTCTGACTACTCCCTCAAATGCTCAAAGGATCTTGAATTGATGATGTTACTGATAAGATGTTTAACAATCAAACATCGTACAAACTTTCGCATAGTATTATATTGTGTCCTTGAATTAAAATATTTCTTGGAGAAGCTAATCTCTAAAAACACTACATTCTATTTACTAAATATTATTCTATTAATAAATAAATAATAACTATTATTCTAGATATACTTTCATTTATAATACGATAAAAGCTTATTTACATAAATAACATAAAGCTACAAATAAATAAAACAACCAATCCTGAACATTACGCAGTTTAGATGAGAATATTAAGTTGATATGAGAAGGGAGGAAATAGATAATAGTTGGCAACACCGTATCACGTTCAAAAGACACGGTAGTTACAGTTTGTAGAATTTGGGCTACATTATCGTGATTCGATGAAGATTAGTTCTGTCTTGTCGGACCTATATTAGAGACAAGTCTGCACTGGCCACAATGCGAGTAGTTCGCCGAATCTCATTATGTCAGGCTTAAAGAACTTGTATCCAAAGCCATTATAATAATTACGTTTTAATACTAAAAAGAAAACCGACTTCAATGTTTGACTCGAAACGCGGTGTGACTCAGGGCGTCAAGCTGTCGATTCGATTTCTATTTGTGACATGGCTAGGAGGGAAGGTGTTTAGAGTTTTACGGGGAAACTATCAATCCCTCAGGAATAAAATTTATATGGGACCACCTCTGGAGTATACCCTTTCAAACATAAAAAGAATTTTACAAATCGGTCAACAAATGGCGGAACAATCGCGTAACAAGATACAAAAAAAAACATACAGACGAATTGAGAACCTCCTCCTTTTTTGAAGTCGGTTGAAAATATCGCCGAATCTCGATAAATAGCCGTTACCTTATCCAGGATTGGTTATGTAAGAACTAAGAATGTAACATGAAGTAAATAAAATAATGAAAGCATACACAAGCGGGCGCAGCGTGGCGCGTGGCGAGCCAACAATGCTGTAACATACACGAGAATGAAACTACATGACAGAGAAAGTAAAACATTTTGTTTTGCTTAAAAAATTTATAAAATAGCAGTAAAATTAAAAAACATCATGGTTTGCCATTTTTCTTAAATAATGTAACAGTTTGAATTCTTTTTAAGAATAAATAATGTAACGATTATGCTGAAAAGCTTTTTTGAATGGTTTTAAGCAGTATACCAGCCATAAAAGCACAGTTGATGCAAATAATTCAGTATTTACTCGTATTATATTTAATAAGTAAACTAGATGGTATAGAAAAATAAATTCTTTATACTTCTTTCATAGTTAACAAATAAAAGCCGAACTAAAATGCCATCCTCATAGTAAAGTGCGACAGCGACAGCATTTTACGTACATTTTACTTTCTCTGCAGCATTCAAAGACAAAAAAACTATAATTTAGCGGTTTGCTCCGACGATCACATGCCGCTAAGGGATGGGGGTCAAATAATAAAACATAATCTGAAATAAAACTATTAGCTTACGACTAAACTTGAACTCGTGTAATCATCTCTTGTAGTATTTTTCTAGAAGATTTGGAATGTCTTTCTTTATTACATAACCCTCACACAAAGATCTGTTGGTTAAATCGTCTTTTTATTATAAACCAGTTGGCGCAGGTTCTCTTGGTTCTGTGCAGTTTTTGAACAGAAAATGAGTTTTTGACATTCCAAACTGGGTAGTTTGGAACGTTTAAAGATTAAAGTAATGTTCATCTTAGTTTTATTTAGTGAGTTTACGTATATGTATGTTTCTCATGACTGTTTCACAGTGAACTTCTTATATGATGTAATATGTAGGAATATAGAGTCTAAAAGACTGATAGTATCATAACTCAGTAATCTGTAACGTTTTAAAAACTGCTGCTCAATACAATTTTAGTCTTACATGAACAACAGATTTACTGATTTTGATACAGAATAATAGTTAATGAAAAGGTAAACAGTCATAAGTCTATTGTTCTTGTAAGACCATAAAAATTGTACGAAGCAGCAGTTTCTATGTTCCATGCAATATCAATGTTTTATATTCAAAAACTGTCGATAAAGGAACATAAAAACCTGTAGAACCTAAAACACTTTTGATAAACAGAGTATATCCGCCAGCAATACATACCTTATGCGGCGGATTGGGCCTGGGCGGCGCGGGGCGCGGCGGCGGCGTCTTGTGGCTCTTGGGGGGCAGCGCGGGGCCCCCTGCGCCCCCGCCCCCGGCCCCCGCCGCCACGCTGGCGCGCGTGGGGGCGTGGAGGACTGCGAATGGATCGCTTTCCCAGGCAACCTGAAGACAGGGGATAGAAACGTACGTTCGTATGGTCCAGCTGTGACTGACTGACTGATGGTTGGTGGCGAGATGATGTATGATGATTAGAGGCCCTTTTGCAGCGTAGTACACAATAATTTGTAGAGTCAACCCGCTGCAATACCGTCAAAAAAAAATTATTTACAAATATTTGAAACAATATTTTTAGTGACGTTACTTTTTAGGGTTCCGTACCCAAAGGGTAAAACGGGAACCCTATTACTAAGACTTCGCTGTCCGTCCGTCCCCAGGCTGTATCTCATGAACCGTGATAGTTATAGTAAATTTGCATAAATATTTAAGTGGGCTCCTATGCAACAAACGTGTTTTTTTTTGTTTTTATATACAGGGTGTAAAAAGACGTCTACCGAAGCCGAAAGGGGTAGGTACAGCATCCCAAAACACAAACAAATCCAAAAGGATTTTCCGAAAAAATCATTATATCCGGAGAAAACAGCGTTTGAAGATTACTGTTTGCGTATGTACTGGGCGCGTTTTTATACGTAGATTGCTGGATTTTGAGTTTTAATTGTTTTTTTCTTTTATAAATGAAATGATTAGGTAGGTATGGTCTTATTATGTTGTACTAGTAGCAAAAAACTAGAAAATAAAATAAAATGACGTAGCTAAGTCAAAAAATTTTTTGAGTTTTTTTTTCGATAAATATGTTCAGAATCATGGTCTGATTGCAATCCCTCAGTTTTCGGTAGCAGTCTTTTTACACCCTGTATAGTTGTGCGGAACCCTTTGTGTGCGTCCGAAAAAAAAAAACGAAAAAATCTCAGACAGAATCAAAATACCTCTTTTGAGGGGGCCCTAAACTCCTGCTACTCACACATTTCCCCCTATAATCCGTACAGCAATCGTATACGATACTCACGTCATCCTTGCCCGAGGTGTGTCGGCCGGCGAATGCGTCTCCGGCGAAGGGGTCGGCGCTGGGTGCGAAGGGGTCGGCGCCGAACCCGCTCTGCAAAACATAGCGCTACATGGCCACTACTACTTATCTAGCGGGCACTACTTCTATTGCGTACTAGCTGGTACCCGCGACTTCGTCAGCAAAATAACAAACATCTAAATAGAACTGAAATCTGCAAGAATCTTCTGAAACTTTTAAAAATGCAATAATAGCGCCATCTGTTGCCTTTAACTGGAACTTCCAACTCCCCATACAAACTTTCAACCCTTATTTCACGCCCTCCATGATTAATATAGAGATTTTTTCTGTCATAAGAACCTTCTTATAATAACAAACACAACAAAAAAAAAATTAGTGAAATCGGTCCAGCAGTTCACGCGTGATGGCGTGACCAAGGGATATAGGGATTCATTTTTATATATAGAGATAAGTACTATGTCAAAATAATACGTATCATTTGACATCTAAAAGAAAAATTAACGACTACATAAGAAAATGTTCTGAGAGAATTTCTTCCGCTTAGCTTACATCTAACTAAATACAGTTTTATTACACACACGGCGAAACGTAATGCAAGTAGCTTATTGTTTCTTTATAAACTGTTCTTGGGTGACAAACACACACACTAAGGCCCTTATTAATAAACGTGGTGTAAAGTTACGCTTGGTGTAACTTAGGAGTAACCATAAATATTTTGGGCCCATAATAATAAACGTGGTATAAAGTTATTCCTGAGTGTAAACTGTCAAAATGTATGGTTATTTTTAGTTTATTCCGAGGAATAACTTTACACCACGTTTATTAGTAAGGCCCTTGGAGTTTAAACCTGGCGTAACTTTACACCACGTTTATATATGTGACATTGGTTATTCTGGTGTTGGCAGGTGGCAAAAGATGGATGATTAACTTAATTTATATGTTTAGCTGATACTTTGCCTCTTACCTAGCTTCTACATAGCTTTATTATAAGATAGACGGCAAATATTCACCCCAAACAGCCCGATATATTACCTGTGCAGGGGGCGGATTGCCCGAGGGTGCAAAGGGGTCGTGCTTGCCGGAATAGTCCTTGAAGGGGTCGCTGTCGAACCCTCCGCCGCCGTTTGAGAACCCGTTGCTCTGCGCAAATGACTCGTCCTCCTAGAGAATTATTAAAACAATTTGTTGTATTACGAGTATGTTTGTTTTTTATAAAAAACTAGCTGTCCGCCCCGGCTTCGCACGGGTATATTATAGGTATTTAACAAAAATTTAATAACAACATGGCGGTCCCGGAGCGGGATGTATGATCCTTTAAAGTTTAGAGGTTAATATGTAGGTAAGGTCTAAGGTAGGTAGGGGAGTATTGGGCAATAAGGCAGGTTTGGACTCCACCGGCAAATCCCCGTGTTATGCCGGCCATACACCATCATGCCAATCCACCATTAGTCATGCCAATCCACCCCCATACATGGTCAATTCTAACTGATCAAATTCCGATTTGACGATAGGCATGATGGTTTATGGCCGACATGACACGGGGGTGTCCAAACCTCCCTACTGCCCAATGCTCCCCTACCTCCCATATATATTTCATTGATATATTACCACTCCCCTCTCGCATTCCATAGTTCCCAGACACTTTTTAAACTATCATGGTTTTCAACATTTTTAACACAGTTAACGGGATATTTACTTACCATGCTTTAATGTTTTTTGAGTTTCCCGCAGTTGCATACGCCATGATCTATGGTATATGGTATGATGTATCTATGGTATTAATCATGGTTAATATCCCGTTACCTGTGTTAAAAATCCCAGACACTTGTCCTACCGTACTAACTGATATTTATTCTGTGGTCGCGATGTATCTTACATTTTTAAACTCATGATAACTTTTGAATAAAATGTCCGATTTCAATCATTCAAAAAGTAATCGACAGGTACTGAAACAGCCTTTACTACGAAGGAATTTATTTGGAAAGGAATTAATACCAAAATAAGAATAACGTGGTCTGCTTTTGGTCGGCATTTTTATTCACTTTTTAAATTATAAAAGTTGTTATTCTGACACAACCACAATAGTTGGACATATGCTATCACTGACTTTTTTGTAGATATTGATACGTTCTTTAATATTGTAGAACATTTTTTTGTTCTATCATCAATAGTTTTCGCAGCGCACGCGATATGAAGAAATTTATGTTCAAAATTTTTACACCTATGGTTACATTATTGCAATTTTCATAAGGATCTCTAATTTTTTTTAAAATAATTTATAGCCTATGTTCATCAGAGATAATGTAGGATTCTCAAATCGGTCCAGTAGTTTCGGAGCCTATTCAATTCAAACAAACAAATGTTTTCTCTTTATAATATTAGTGTAGATGTAGATAATACGTAGTAAAGAATTATTATAGATTTAGTTTCAGCGCAGCAAAACGGTCTTGGTGAATAACAGCTCAGGGCCGTTATTTTGTTTAGCATTTGACGTTTTTCGTGATGAATGATTGTAAGTATAAGATACTGTTTTGAGGATTTGTGACTTTTTTGCTAGGTGCAAAAGGTGTAATTCGGTTTAACTTAAAACTTTTTGTCAGGCGGACAGTAATCAGCTTTGATTTTGTACGTCACGCTATATCTTTATTATTCTTGATCGAAGAGTAAAGTCAAAACATTTTGCAGTTCATTGAGTCGTAAAAGCCATATCTTTAGCCATTGTCATTATGCCGATCTCGACTCAGCCTCCAAATGCATTTCGGTCGTAAGAAATCCGTCATCTGTACTCTCCACTAAGCAAGTCCTACTCACCAGTGCATCATTAGGCGTAGCCCCGCGAACTATCTTGTCGAGATGTTCCTGCGAGAACTGCGGCTGCAGCTGCGCGGGCCCCGAGCCGCTCTCCAGCGCAGACACGGCGTCGCTCATCAGGCGGAGCTGCTCCTCCAAGTGGGATATCTTGATGTTCGCCTGGAGACGCAACGGTTTAGACATTAGTTAATAGTAGACACAGTTTTTTACTATTGCACATATTTTTTTACCATAAAACACCGGTAACCTCTCAGGACTGAATCACTATCATCGTTTGCGTTGTGCCGCGCGTCCCCCCCTCCCCCCCTCACCTGGCTGAGCTGCAGCACGAGGCGCGAGTGTCGCTGTGTGAGCGCGTCCGCCTCCGCCTGCAAGGCGTCCGCCTCAGCTTGTAGCGCGGCCTGCTGTTCACGTAGCGAGCGTTGTGCCGCACGTCCCCCCCCTCCCCCCCTCACCTGGCTGAGCTGCAGCACGAGGCGCGAGTGTCGCTGTGTGAGCGCGTCCGCCTCCGCCTGCAAGGCGTCCGCCTCAGCTTGTAGCGCGGCCTGCTGTTCACGTAGCGAGCGTTGTGCCGCACGTCCCCCCCCTCCCCCCCTCACCTGGCTGAGCTGCAGCACGAGGCGCGAGTGTCGCTGTGTGAGCGCGTCCGCCTCCGCCTGCAAGGCGTCCGCCTCAGCTTGTAGCGCGGCCTGCTGTTCACGTAGCGAGCGTTGTGCCGCACGTCCCCCCCCTCCCCCCCTCACCTAGCTGAGCTGCAGCACGAGGCGCGAGTGTCGCTGTGTGAGCGCGTCCGCCTCCGCCTGCAAGGCGTCCGCCTCAGCTTGTAGCGCGGCCTGCTGTTCACGTAGCGAGCGTTGTGCCGCACGTCCCCCCCCTCCCCCCCTCACCTGGCTGAGCTGCAGCACGAGGCGCGAGTGTCGCTGTGTGAGCGCGTCCGCCTCCGCCTGCAAGGCGTCCGCCTCAGCTTGTAGCGCGGCCTGCTGTTCACGTAGCGAGCGTTGTGCCGCACGTCCCCCCCCTCCCCCCCTCACCTGGCTGAGCTGCAGCACGAGGCGCGAGTGTCGCTGTGTGAGCGCGTCCGCCTCCGCCTGCAAGGCGTCCGCCTCAGCTTGTAGCGCGGCCTGCTGTTCACGTAGCGAGCGTTGTGCCGCACGTCCCCCCCCCTCCCCCCCTCACCTGGCTGAGCTGCAGCACGAGGCGCGAGTGTCGCTGTGTGAGCGCGTCCGCCTCCGCCTGCAAGGCGTCCGCCTCAGCTTGTAGCGCGGCCTGCTGTTCACGTAGCGAGCGTTGTGCCGCACGTCCCCCCCTCCCCCCCTCACCTGGCTGAGCTGCAGCACGAGGCGCGAGTGTCGCTGTGTGAGCGCGTCCGCCTCCGCCTGCAAGGCGTCCGCCTCAGCTTGTAGCGCGGCCTGCTGTTCACGTAGCGAGCGTTGTGCCGCACGTCCCCCCCTCCCCCCCTCACCTGGCTGAGCTGCAGCACGAGGCGCGAGTGTCGCTGTGTGAGCGCGTCCGCCTCCGCCTGCGCGGCGTCCGCCTCAGCTTGTAGCGCGGCCTGCTGTTCACGTAGCGAGCGTTGTGCCGCACGTCCCCCCCTCCCCCCCTCACCTGGCTGAGCTGCAGCACGAGGCGCGAGTGTCGCTGTGTGAGCGCGTCCGCCTCCGCCTGCGCGGCGTCCGCCTCAGCTTGTAGCGCGGCCTGCTGTTCACGTAGCGAGCGTTGTGCCGCACGTCCCCCCCTCCCCCCCTCACCTGGCTGAGCTGCAGCACGAGGCGCGAGTGTCGCTGTGTGAGCGCGTCCGCCTCCGCCTGCGCGGCGTCCGCCTCAGCTTGTAGCGCGGCCTGCTGTTCACGTAGCGAGCGTTGTGCCGCACGTCCCCCCCTCCCCCCCTCACCTGGCTGAGCTGCAGCACGAGGCGCGAGTGTCGCTGTGTGAGCGCGTCCGCCTCCGCCTGCGCGGCGTCCGCCTCAGCTTGTAGCGCGGCCTGCTGTTCACGTAGCGAGCGTTGTGCCGCACGTCCCCCCCTCCCCCCCTCACCTGGCTGAGCTGCAGCACGAGGCGCGAGTGTCGCTGTGTGAGCGCGTCCGCCTCCGCCTGCGCGGCGTCCGCCTCAGCTTGTAGCGCGGCCTGCTGTTCACGTAGCGAGCGTTGTGCCGCGCGTCCCCCCCTCCCCCCCCTCACCTGGCTGAGCTGCAGCACGAGGCGCGAGTGTCGCTGTGTGAGCGCGTCCGCCTCCGCCTGCGCGGCGTCCGCCTCAGCTTGTAGCGCGGCCTGCTGTTCACGTAGCGAGCGTTGTGCCGCGCGTCCCCCCCTCCCCCCCCTCACCTGGCTGAGCTGCAGCACGAGGCGCGAGTGTCGCTGTGTGAGCGCGTCCGCCTCCGCCTGCGCGGCGTCCGCCTCAGCTTGTAGCGCGGCCTGCTGTTCACGTAGCGAGCGTTGTGCCGCGCGTCCCCCCCTCCCCCCCCTCACCTGGCTGAGCTGCAGCACGAGGCGCGAGTGTCGCTGTGTGAGCGCGTCCGCCTCCGCCTGCAAGGCGTCCGCCTCAGCTTGTAGCGCGGCCTGCTGTTCACGTAGCGAGCGTTGTGCCGCACGTCCCCCCCTCCCCCCCTCACCTGGCTGAGCTGCAGCACGAGGCGCGAGTGTCGCTGTGTGAGCGCGTCCGCCTCCGCCTGCGCGGCGTCCGCCTCAGCTTGTAGCGCGGCCTGCTGTTCACGTAGCGAGCGTTGTGCCGCACGTCCCCCCCTCCCCCCCTCACCTGGCTGAGCTGCAGCACGAGGCGCGAGTGTCGCTGTGTGAGCGCGTCCGCCTCCGCCTGCGCGGCGTCCGCCTCAGCTTGTAGCGCGGCCTGCTGTTCACGTAGCGAGCGTTGTGCCGCGCGTCCCCCCCTCCCCCCCCTCACCTGGCTGAGCTGCAGCACGAGGCGCGAGTGTCGCTGTGTGAGCGCGTCCGCCTCCGCCTGCGCGGCGTCCGCCTCAGCTTGTAGCGCGGCCTGCTGTTCACGTAGCGAGCGTTGTGCCGCGCGTCCCCCCCTCCCCCCCCTCACCTGGCTGAGCTGCAGCACGAGGCGCGAGTGTCGCTGTGTGAGCGCGTCCGCCTCCGCCTGCGCGGCGTCCGCCTCAGCTTGTAGCGCGGCCTGCTGTTCACGTAGCGAGCGTTGTGCCGCGCGTCCCCCCCTCCCCCCCCTCACCTGGCTGAGCTGCAGCACGAGGCGCGAGTGTCGCTGTGTGAGCGCGTCCGCCTCCGCCTGCGCGGCGTCCGCCTCAGCTTGTAGCGCGGCCTGCTGTTCACGTAGCGAGCGTTGTGCCGCGCGTCGCGCCGCTACTTCGCCCTCCGTCTCCGCGGCCGCGGCCTCCTGGGCTGCCACTTGCGACCGGAGCTTCTCCACCTGTAACGACCAGCGTTACCAGACTGACGTGTGTAAGGACTGTCACCAAAAACTAGGTCCACCCAAAGGCGTTTCCATGAACTCTTATTTCCTGACAGTTTTTGAACTGCAAGGACTATTTATTTGAACCACAAATTACTGTACCTGTGATTTGAGATCATTCAACCTTTTCTGCGCCTCGCCCTTTTGGTTTTCTAATTGTTTTAACGTTGCCGTCAATGTGTCCAATTCGCTCTGTAAACAATAAAATAAAATAATTGTTATATTGCTTCATAAAACCTCTGAATACAGAAGCAAGAGTCAACCGTCAACGAATGAGCGCTCAGTATCGCTTACTCACAAATCAAATCTGACCATTCTGTCGTGAGATAGAACCTATACAAGCTTTTAAACTAATTTGAAATCAGAACGAGCGCCCATTGGTCGCCTCCAACGAATTCTAATTTCAAATACGTTACCTGCAAGCCCTCGGCCTCGCTCGCGCCGGCACTGGTCTCACGTTCCTTGGCGGCCACCTCCGCCTCTAGCGCGAGCCGCTCCCTCGCGAGCGCGTCGATCTCTCGCGCTATGGCTTCCATCTCCGGCGTCGGCTGCGGACCCAGGGTCGGCGCTTGTTCCGGGATCTGGAATACGGACAAACATCATTAGATATTATAATTATACATTTTTAATAATACAAGGTACACGGGGAACGGCCGTGGGTAGCTGTAGCTTGCCAAGTCTTTCTTGATCTAAACGGTCGGTTACGTTAAATTGTCGGTCCCGGCTGTTAGGGCGTTAAGCCATGACGGTGGCGTTTAGGCGTCCTAAACTCCGTCACCAGAGTTGGCTGACTCATACGAACTAAATAACTAAGCACAGGATATTGCAATACAGAGTTTTTTTTTGCAATGTGTATCCAAATGTCAATATTAAATAGTATAGTATTTAGAAATGAAATGTCTTATCAAAATTTTCGATTCCGACGGGATTCGAACCCGCGACGATCAGACGATCCTCCGGAGCGCCTTACCGCTCGGCCACGGAATCCCTGACATCGCAATCGAAATCTTTGATAAGCTTATAATTATCGGTTCAAGCACCGGCAGCGCTATCTACACGTTTCACTCGGTTGAGCAGTTCACTAGGTGTACTGTACAATGTACATACGGGCGCGTCGGGCGGCGGCATCATGTCGGGCGCGAGCGCGGGCGGCGGGCGCTCCCCGCGCAGCGCGCGCCGCACCAGCCACATGGCCAGCGCGAACTGGTTCCGGGACAGCTTGCCCAGCCCCGCCGTGTCGCACAGCGCCCTACGGACGGACGGCATCTTCACTGACGAACCCACAGACATATATAGATAGACTGCCTATTTGATAATCATATGAAACACGATGTCGCCAGATTTTCCCCCACTCGCGTAACACACATACTGAACGCAACGGTATAACTGGCTTCTTGACCGATTCACACTAACAAATTACCCAATCAATGCAAACCATTATTATAACTATACAAACTTAGCCATCGATATCTAGCTTCCACAGAATACCATATAACTTCTCCTCGCGGCGGAGCGCACCAGCGGCCGTACCACGCAACACACGAAGTGTTGAGAGCATTGTTGACTTTACATTCCATTGCGTCATTTGTTGCTTGGATTGTGACTGGTCTCAAGATAAACACAGCAATGTACGTCGAACATTGAATTGAATTACTTTTAATTTTGAGTACATTGGTAAATGTACACGTGACCAGCCATGAAGCGCGACTAGTGCCCGATTTTGATTGAACCAGTTGGAATAAACTTGATGTTGTGACACGGGCCACGCCTCCATAGCCTATCCCCTCATTTCTTTAAATCCGTGGACGAACCACACGCAGATGTTGCATCGCGACGTCAGAAGAACCACGCGGGTTACTGGGGCCGTATTCCCTTTCTTATTTTCGTTCGTTTGAAGAATATTCGGATATTTCTTACTACGATTTCTTCAAGGGCCAAATTTTCGGTTTGGAATATTTGGTCCTAGATTAGGATCGTGTTTTAACGTTGGGCTTATTGATTGAATACAATGTAGCTCGTAGTAAGAAGCATCCGAAAATTCATCAAACGAACGAAAAAACGAACGCGAATAACTCCCCTGATGCGATTTAGTCGTGCGATCGTCTCGCGCGTCCGGCGATCGGCCTCCTTAGCGTAGCGATTATCTAGGTACCGGAGAATAGATACAAATTACAGTAGTAGAGTAGATAAAACGGGTAGTCATTATTGTCATTTTTATCTATTCTCCGGTACCTAGAAAATCGCTATGCTAAAGGGACTGGACACCTATTCGACATCAATACGTTTGATCGCGCATTCTTTGTACTGACACGAAGCAACCTATACGTTACGTAGATTACGCGTGGTGTGAACGGTGTGTACAAATTATATTCTGAAACGCAACCTAAGTGGTCGTCCACACTGTTGAAGTGTCAAACATATGAAACGCTACGCTTCCGCCTCAGGCGCGTGGCGCGTGTGGCCAGAACGCAAGGACAGGAACGTTTGATACTTCGCGCCCGCGACCAGCGTGTCCGATCCAACCGCTTACGGTTCAAACGCGACGAAAGGAGCGTCGCGAATCATACGCTGCGTGTGTTTCGACACTTAATAATCTCACACAGCGCTATCTAACTTCAGATTAAGGAAAGTAAAGTCACAATAGAAAATTTTTGTTGATAAATATTTCATAGTCGACACACAAATCAAAATATTCTATTGTAAGATCTCATGTCCCTCACCATATATGAGCCAACGTATGCTGCGGCAGTCCAGTCTCCAGGAACGTGTGTTTGATCTCCGCTCCGGAGACGTATCCGTCCCGGTCCTGATCCGCGGCCGCGAACTGAGCCGCGTACTGCGCCGCTTCTGCCGCGCTCACCACCCACGTGCAGGCGGGGGGGCCGGGGGGGGCGCCGGGGGGGCCGCCGGGGGGGCCGCCGGGGAGGGGGGAGCTGGACATCACCGGGGCAGAGCTGGGAGGCTGAAGGAAAACCTTTAAGATTAGTATACAAGCTGAGTAAGCAACGTCTCACATCTAGAGCGAATTGGATCCTTAGTTAACTGTCAATAATGCTCAAATGTATATGTATATAATATATAAAGTCATGCTTTTTATGTAACCTTAGAGTAGAAAAAAAAGTACGTGAGTCTAGTGGAACACTCGATTGGAACGAAGTTTCAACTTAGACATTTGGCATTTGTCAAAAAAAATATTTATTAAAATCCTAGAAACGCTCTTCCGTATTAACAATGTAAAAAACTATGGACTGCTTCGCGACTGCGCACTGTGACGTTGACATATACATGTGTCGTGACACAAAAATGAAATACTTTTTTTCGTCTAGCCCCCATCCGATACCGTCCAAAAAGGAACTTCGTTTTAATAATCATTTTCAATAAGTTTAAAAGAAGCATTTTCATCATAATAAAGCGTGGTAATTATGATTCTTCACGGCTACGATTACTATTGGTAATTTAGGTAGCTAAAAACGATTATGTAATTGAAATGACAGAACAATCTATTGATATTCTGTATCCTATAATAAATAGGATGGATTGCAGTTACATAAAACAAAAAATATTTATATTTTTGGAAAATAAATACGAATCAGCTTCTTACCTTCAATTGAATCCTTACAAATCTGAAAGTTTGCGAATGTTGAATTATAACCATTATACGAGTACATTCAAAGGTGCACTCACACTAGACAGATCCAGCAGCCCCTCCAACAGACTGGCATTGGAGTGCGGCGCCGGCGGGGGCGTGGGGCGCGGGGGGCGCGCGTGCGGCGAGGGGGGCCGCGAGGGGGGGCGCGAGGGGGGCCGCGAGGGGGGCCGCGCGGGCCGGCCGCGGCTCAGCTCGGGGGGCAGGCTTGTGGGCACCGCGTGCTTCTCTAGCGCCTTGTACACTAGGTGCATCGCCTGCCGGGGAAACATTGTTTCACTTTACTTGCATAATTAACAATTGAACACCGAATGTACTAGATAAAACATTTTTGAAAAAATATTGAACCGACTTCACAGAACACAAACAGAAGAACCTTCTACACACTAAAAAGAGAAAAATAAGAATATAATTTGAAGTCGGTGCCAACTATTCATTTACATCTAAGAAATTCAAAACAACTTGGGTGCAAAATTGTATCCTGGTACGCTATCGCTCGATTTCTTTTTTTGATAGGTACTTAATCGTATTCACTTGGCACCGACTTCAAATTATATTCTTATTTTTCTCTTTTTAGTGTGTAGAAGGTTCTTCTGTTTGTGTTCTGTGAAGTCGGTTCAATTTTTTTTTCAAAAATGTTTTATTTTTCACTTTTTAGTGTAAGTAAATAAATACTGTGTAAATAAAAGTGTATGTGTAAATAATATAGTAAGCTACGAGTACATTAAGACTTTGCTTATCGTAGCTTTAGTAGGAAAGGATAAGAGAAGTCATGGGCAGACCTACTAAAGGACACACCGGAGTTCAGCAAGGGGGAAAACTATCAATCCATAAGGAAAAGAAAATATTTTGGACTACCTCGGGTGTAATACCCTTTCAAACTATTTAATGTTTGACTCAGATTGTGAGTCAGGGTGTGTTGTGTAGTGAGAATGAGGTTTTTTGAATGTTACGGGAAAACTGTCAATCCCTCAGGAAAAAAAATATATGGCGCCACCTTGAGAGTGTGTCCTTTACACTTTCTAACAAAAAAAATTTTGGAAATCGGTCCACAATTTTCTTAAAGTTCAGTGATTGTTTTAGTTTTACGGGAAAACTATTAATCCCTCAGGAAAAAAAAATATATGGCGCCACCTTGAGAGTATACCTCTTTCTAACAAAAAAAAAATTTTGGAAATCGGGCCACAATTTTCTTAAAGTTCAGTGATTGTTTTAGTTTTACGGGAAAACTATTAATCCCTCAGGAATAAAATTTATATGGGACCACTATAAGAGTATACCCTTTCAAACAAAAAAAAAATTTTGGAAATCGGTCCACAATTGACGGAAATATCGGTGAACATACATAAAAAAAAAAAAAAAAAAAAAAAAACATACATACAGCCGAACATATAACCTCCTCCTTTTTTTGAAGTCGGTTAAAAATAGATTTAATTAACACCGAATGTATTATGTACTAGATTTGATCGTAGAGCTACCAAAATTTTATCATATCGAAACAATTCGACGGTTATTCTAGTAAATTAATTGATAGTTGAATAAAGGGTCTGATTTAGTTCAGCGGTACCACGCCGCGACATAAGCACCATTTTAACCAACTTCAAAAAAAGGAGGAGGTTATATGTTCGGCTGTATGAATGTTTTTTTAACGAGCAAATGTTAAAGTGCCATCCTTCTATTTCTATAATTAAATTAGGTGTTACTCGATCGAATTGATGGCTCAGGTATTATTTTGGGCTTTTTAAATGTATGTTCTCTTTCTTTTTGAGTTGGGAGGTTTTTTAATTTTTAATTAAATATGTATTGCGCAGCTGTTATAGTCTTGATGAAACATATGTACTGACCACCAAAAACTCGTGTCGGTCGAGCATGCCGTCCTTGTCTTGGTCGGCGAGGTCCCAGATCTTGCCGAGCGTGTCCAGTGGCAGCTTCGACTCCATCAGCACGCCTTTCACCTGCAAGTGGACAGTCAGGCGAGGCTCGAGGATATGAGCCGTGTTCGCAGAGACCAGAGGTAAGCGTGTGTAAGAACAGGTGACAAGTAGAAGGCTGCCGAGTTCCTGGATCATCGAACCAATCGATGAATGTCTGGAACTTTGAGATGGAAATAGGCTTGCCCAATGCCACTTAAACCATCAGATCAATCGCCTGTTAGAATACAATAACTACTAAGTAATTGATTACTTTGAATAAGAGCTTGTGGTTGATAAAATTTGTTGTTATACAAGCTTAGATGGCGTATCCTAGTGGGTGAAATGGTACATTTTGTTTTAGACACTACATTTTTAAAGGGCTTCGGCTTAGCACACAGTCTAGTCATCAAATAATCCAGTAAAGTGACCTTGTTCCCGGCTATAAGTCCATTGCTAGGCTGCAGCGAGTCGAACAGCTGGCTATACTTGTCTCTCTCGGCGGGCTGCATGCTCCAGTCGCTCAGCGGGGCCAGCACCTCGCCCGGCCCGGGGGCGGCGGGGCGGGCGGGGGGCGCGCCCGGGGGGACCTTCGGTAACTCGCCCTGGAGATACGTCAATACATAAATAATGCTGGACATTTCACAGAGCATCATCTGACCCCAAAGTAAACAGAGCTCGTTTTATGTATTGTAAACACCTAGATCCGAGACAAATATTTGCAGATCATACAAACATTTGCCTCGTCACGAACATCAAACTTCTCTTACGTCACAAGCGCTGCACCACGAAGGAGGTAATTTGTTTCCCGCATTCGCCGCGCACTTCGTCCGCATCCATGATTATTTATTTTATTTTTTTCTTCAAAATTAACCAAAACCTTTTAACTGCAAAAGAAAAGGTAGCCGCCCTCGATGAGGTAAAATTTTGCCTCACCAGCAGGAATATAAAAAACTTACGACTTTAGGTGGAGGAGCCTCGGAGTGTATGTTGCTCATATTGATGTCTTTGCCGGCCTGCGCCAGTGCAACCAGCTTCAGGGCCACGAACAGACCCGCCTGTAACAAGGTGTATTAGGTTAGGGTTAGGTATACGTTTTCATACATTAAGATGTTACTAACACAACTCAATCGACAAAATGAAAGTGTGTAAAATCGATTGCAAGTATTAATTTCCGCCACGATGACGGATGGCAATCGCAGGTTTATTATGATGACCTATTTTCAAGCTGACGCTTTCATGGGTGAAATAATAGCTTCTATCTGCGACTTCACTGCAGGAGCCGGGATAATTTGGGCCTATTTACTAGGCAAGGACTAAATTATACCTATTTTCATGGTGCTTGTATTATCATAAAAATATTACTACAAATGGGAACCTTACCGACATACATGTAATTTGGACTTTTGAGCCAATTCAAGAAAATAAAAAAACCCTGTATAGAATTTGTACATTTTAGATTCAGATTCAGTGGTTTGAGATATTATATTACCCACCCATACGACACAAAAAACACTTCAAGTTAAAAAAAATAGACTATGCATATCATACCGACTAGTTATTCAATGAAAATTATTACAGAGTTTAATTGAAATTAATTCAATGCTTCCTAATTGGTAGTGTTCGTCAATTAAAGGATAACATCGTGTTTTTTCAATGCGCCTACAAATACGAAGGCAAATAAATCATCTGCATGAAAGAAAGTGACATTTATCCATTCACAAGCTAAAAATAAACTACAGAGTACCCTATCAAGGGCATGAAAATAAATCCAGTCTATAGGTGTGACATTTATGAAGAAATGCTCCGATTGGGCACAAATGTACGTTCACTAGTCTTCAGTATTTTCAAAATAAAGATAAGTTAGTGAGTGTGTCAACAAGGAGAGAAAAGACTTCTATTCTTATTTAGCAGAAGGGTTTCGACATACCTACTGGTTCCACCAAAAAATCAAAATACATGTTTATTTGCTACACCGAAAGCAAACCAAGTCACGGTCATATCCTAGCTACATCATCAATGTTTCAAGGTTAATCCGTAAGTATTCATCATAAAAAAATTAAAGAAAACCAAAATAACTTGGCCACTAACTTGTTCGAGTCTACGGACGACAGACAATAGGCGTTCATAAAACAGTCATTGGGCGTAAAAGGCAGGCGTATAACACAACAACTACCACAAACTTTCCACACTCTTAACGTACCTGACACAAAACTTTCCACTCACACAGTGTTTCTCACTTCTAAAAAACACAGAAATTTGAGTTTTAACTCGACTGACGGAACCTCCCACATTTACGCGCGCTAGCTCACAGATAACACGTTTATCATTGTATTCGTAATTAAACACATCCTCTGCGCTGTTTCAATATTATAATAAAAATGTCTTATTTGTCTAACGGTCATGGTGATAACAACTAAGTATTGTTAAGTCCTCAATAAACTCAAAGCATATCTTTAGTATTCTGATATTTTTTTACCTAAAAGGGTAAAGAGCGTCTTAGTTCTTGGCGTTCGTGAATCAGTCGGATTCGCTGTGGTCACAATATAATCCTACCATCGGGCATGCTAGGCGGTCAGATGGTATTGAGCAAATTTACCTAATTACTATTTAACTACCCGAAGTATAACTCAATAGAGAAAAAACAGACTTAGAAGGATGATACAATGCTCAATCGAGCCAAGCTACGGATTCGGTACTTTAAGATTTTTTTTACAATTTTTTTATTGGAACGAAGTTCCTTTTCGGACGGTATCGATAATGAGGGTTAGAAAAAAAAGCGTTCGATTTTACCGTCACGACACAGGTCAAAACGTCACAGTGCGAAGTGCGCAGACGCGAAACAGCCCATAGATTGTTAAATTGGTTTTTTTTTGTTGAAACTTCGTTTAAACCGAATGTTCCACGGAGGTTCCACGACACTCACGTTCATTTTTTTTATTTACGACTTGTCAAACAATATGGTTTATCAACTAAACGCTGCATCTTACGTGGCACGTCTCACCGACCGCGACCTGACCCAATCTTGCATGAAACATCCCTTACTTTATCTAATAATATCGTTGAACGTCATAGTCCATTGAGAGGTCGTACTCGTAGCCTTTCAAGAACCTCTTTCGACCGGTAATTATTTCGCAAGCTCGTTTAAACCCCATCGTAAAATACAAATTTTATAGCATGCCTTGGCGAAGTAGGCAATACGCCAAAATGCGCACAGTTTTAAATATCAATTGAATAATGCGGTATTTTATGCCATCCAACCAGCCATAGTGTATTGGTAAGTCGCTCACCACTAGAACCACAGCATACATAATGTATGCTCTAAAGATCAGTAGGCTTTTAATAAATTAAATACTGATCAAATAAAAAAAGAAAAACCATCTAAGTTTTTCCTAACTTAGCTAAACAAGGCTTTTTTTTAATTCTACTTACATTGTTTAATGGTGGCCTATATTAAGACCGAGTTTTAATAATGTCTGCAGGCAAACCGTTGCTCACTGAGACTAGACAGTATTACATAACTCCTGATCCTTGCCAAAGCAATAAACTTACAATTTCTGAGGAGTTTTACTCAATATTCTTTTAGTGTTGTTTGTTTGTGTGAGCTAGTGAGCCTCTTCAACCACAGGCTATGTTTGCAGGCTATACATTAGAAAACAATGCACAACAACTTACCTACTACACATACATTGCCTGAAATGTAAATGCCTAAAACTTAGATTGACCTAACTTAAATATGAAATAATCTTATGTTACTAAAGGGTACCATTCCGTTAGGTTGCAGGTATTCATAAAATCAGAAAAGACAAAGACAATCAATGATCATACACCATTAATATACAAATAAAATAGCAAAATAATATTAAGAAAGTCATAAGAGCAAGATATCATATCAGTTTGACTGACAGAAGTATTCAAGTATCAGAAATAATCAGAATGATTTGATAACTGAGGAACAATGAAACAATGAACATTTGATTATATTTGTGTTTTATTTTTGTATGTATTTTTACTTGTTAAAAAATAAATAGTAAATAATAATAAAAAAATAGAAGCAAGGCATTATACTGAATTAAATAAAAATAAAATAAATAGATAAATAATAAATAATGCTGGACTTTCCACACAGCATCATCTAGCCCCAAAGTAAGCAGAGCTTGTGTTATGGGTACTAGATGACTGATAAACTACTTATACTTTTTGTTTTGTAAATACATACATATTATAGAAACACCCAGACCTGAGACAAATATCTGTAGGTCATACAAACATTAGTCCCGCGGCGGGGATCAAACCCGTAACCTTCTGCATCGCAGGCGGACTTTCGCCCACTGCAATTGAAGCCCTTTTGCTGCTGTAGCACACAGATCACGACAGATTTATGGTTTTATTTAATTTATTTATTTATTTATCAAAGGTGGGTGGTGGAACCTATCAAAGAAGAGAGATGGTTGGAAGGAATTGGGGGAGACCTTTGCCCAGCAGTGGGACAGGATAGGTTAAATAAAAAAAAAAAAAAAATTATTTATCAATGATAGACAAGCAGCTGTTGCTGATATGTCTATATCTCAGTGTTGAAATAGTCCGATTGTTCATGATTGGTTAATCTTTTTGAGCACTGATTTATTAGTTCGTAGCCAGTTGTCGAGCTTGTTCTTAAACGATTTGTCATATTTTTATTTTTACCTTTGCATGTACTTTATTTTGTGCGTGCTTGAGTGGCAAATAAATAAATGTTTATTCCAAGGCACATTGGACATTATTTTTGTACTCACTTTGTCTAGGTAGCCCTTGCCCGAGGGGTCGGAGAGGTCCCAGATTTTGCTGAGCACCACATCGCTGAGGCGCGACTTCTTGAGAAATCGCGCCGCGTCCAGGGCTTGCACCGCGCCTGAGCCATTTGGATCCACCTGTAACCATATGTACATGTATAACATTAGGCACTTATAGGCTATTCCGTAAGCATTCAAAACTACAGCCCATAAATCCGCTCTGAATTATTTATACAGCTTAAAACGCAATTTACAGAGACATTTTAATATCAAACCATACTCTATCAGTCATCTTGTTCATATTATAAAAGCTTTGCTTAGATTTGGGCTTCGCTGCTGTTGGTCATGTCATATTTATTTATTAGGACCCTGTAGAAACTAGACACACTTTAGCCCACCAACTGAACTTGTAACAAATAACAGAAATTGAAAAAATATATAACTATAGCTAGGATGAATCATGAAATGAATTATGTCTGTCTGTATACTACCTAATCTTTCATGCATAGTTGTTGAGGCATGATTGTAACATTTTTTTAGGACAAATTACTGTAATCTTTCTATGTTCTAAGGATATTGAAGTATTACATATCCTATAACAGGTTCACAAATAATACTATAATGCACACAAAATTTTCAATGAACTGTTTAATAATTCAACGTGTTTTATTAACTAATAGATAGATAGATAGATAGATAGATTATAACTTTATTGTACACCAAAAAAAAAAAGTAACAAAAAGAACAATAAAAATAGGTTATAAAAAATAGGTTATATATATATAATAGATAGGTTTATAAAAAATGTAGGCACAACACTTTTCCCAAATAATTTTCTTCCTAAATTTACACACCTCTTCAAGGTGTCTTTCAGCATGGAACATAACAGAAACGCTAATCTGTGATTAGTAACATGACAAGTAGTACTTCAACCTTTATGTCTCAGCTATAAGATATACTTTACTTAGCTTAATTTAGCTACAATTTTATTAATTAGCACAACCGTGCAGACCGAGATTCATGTTGCATGTTACTAATGCAGATCTATGTAGGTACAGAAGTAGATAGTAGATAATGAATAGAAGGAAAATTACTACTCACCTGGTGATAATATGCTTCATATATAGCACAGTGGGTCCCTGCAACCTGCAACGGTTCAAGCCACATTTTCAAAACTCTGTAGTCGACATACACTAATTACAAACGTATTTGTATCTCAATGGGTGTGACATTAGACACGACGTAAATCGCTGGCGTAGAAATACATGTAATTACAAGGTCAGATTTATGTTTGTAACTGAAATACTACCACCAATATCACTATTGATCTTTACACTATTATCTTAGCCACACACAAGTTCTATTAGACTCTTTATCACCGAGAAAATCTAATTTAGATCAGAGGAGAGATTCATACACCGTACACCGAACTTTGACACTGATCTAGTACTACAACCGTTGTTAATATTTATTATTCACTGCTTTGATTGGTAGACTGATGATATAACTTCGTTGTGAACTAGATAGAAGCTTGTATTACACCGTAATTTCTACAGAATTTGCAATTGATTCTACCTGATTAGGAGAAGGCAAGGCAGCCATTTTTTACATCTCCTCGGTCGACCAATCAATAAGCTGCCATAGACTTTGGACGTTTGACATTAGGGCAGACGATGGCTGTCATACATAGTTTATGTCTCAAATCGATACTTGTCTTTGAATCGATACTTTGACTAGTGTTGGACAAACTTAAACTTTTTGGTAACTTTCGCGATGCATTATACAGGCTACACATATGCGATAGAGGCTGCTGCGCCTAGTGCGGAGGCCGCTGCTAAATGTGTGATTGTACTGTTTCGTTCTTAAATAAATATTTTTTCATTCTCATTTTTCATTAACTTTATGCCGCGATGTTACCAAATCTGCCCCCTTAGCATGGCGATTGTCTAGGTACCGAAGAATAGATAAAAATTACAGTAACGACATTAGAGTGTAGATAAAAGTAACTTTTATCCACACTCTAATGTCATTACTGTCATTTATATCCGCCATGCTAAGGGGGCTGCAACATCAATAGCAAACTTTTTGGTATTGCAGCTGCAATAACAGCACCAAAAAGTTCTTCCTTTTTACTTTTTAGGGTTTCGCACTGAATTGGTGAAACGGCCGAACCTTAATGGCGTCAATTCAGCTGTTCACTAAACTAACTCAAATTTCCTATAACTATACCTACCAATAAAATTGGACAATAAATTTTTCTTATTTCTTATTACCTATCCATAACAAAAATAAGATCACGCTGTATCCCCAAGGCACGGTAGAATAATCTCTCAGATCATATCTCTCACGATCTTTTGATGACGTCCAAAGAGCCTATCTTTCCGAGAATGCAATCTTTGTTTAAATTTTATTGGTTAAGAGCAAATTGTATGAGTAGATCAACTATGTAGATTGAATGTAGGCAGGTAGGTACAGTCAGCAACGAAAGTCGATTGACATTTTATGTTTCAGAAATCCGTAACATAATGTCAAATCAACAACATTTTGACTAATATTAGAAGATAAAGTCTCGGTTTATAATAATTTGCCAAGAAAATTTTATTTTTTCGAAAACAAAAACCATTTTAGTAAGTCCTACCTGTCAATCGACTTTCGTTGCTGACTGTACATAATTATATCCTTAGGTAGGTATGTTCCTTAAATATAAAAAAAAACGATTAAAATGATGTTGGTAGAAAACAAATTTTATTTGTCAACATTATTGTGAACAACTACCTACCTTTAATCAACATTTAAATGTAGATAGGTGGTACCTACCTATCTACATTTTCATTCATTCTAATCTTAGGTCCATAAATGTCGATAAAATAGCGTAGTCGATCCAAACCTTCCTCATTTATTTTATAGGAAGGTAATTTCTCCAGTTTTTGCAACCAATTCTTAATTTTTCCATATTTCTCTGGAACTGGCACTAATATTGCCACTGAACTTATTGTCATTGAACAGCAGACATCACCTAACAGCATCTGAAATAAAACCGAAAATATTTTAAGTAAGTAGGTAGGTACTTACCTACTAAATTCATAGCAGTCAATGATCTGATACACTTTTAACTAAACAGATCTTAAACAACACGCTGGAAAAAAAATAAGTACCTAGGTATTATTTTATAATGATCCAAGAACTTGTACCAAATAACAGTGCTATATATATATATATATATATATATACCTACCTTGTCTCCTGATAGCCATTCATTTTTACAAAGTCGATGTTCCAAGTAGTCTAAAGCAGCAAACCAATTTGTAATATGAGCCTCTTTTGCTGGCCACTTGCCCGCAAAGTATTCAGTCTGAAAATATTTGTACATAAGTATAAAACATCATTTTTCATAACTTAACGGTAACTAGGTAAGAAAAAAGGTGTAAACCTACTCAGGTACCTACCTACGTATAAAATTACAAAGAACACTTAGGAAAATTATTAAAAGTTTATGCACCTAATAGGTACCTAGTTGTCTGTGGTACCTACAACCATAGTTACCTAGGTACCCTACCAGATTTTTTAATTTGATTACCTAGATATTTGTGTGTTAAATAAGCAGTAGTAAGTAAGAACTTACAAAAATTGCGGAATCAATAGGAAAAAGGGTACAAGCGTTGAAAAATAGCATTTCATCAACTCGCGCTTTCAGTAATAAATTCTCCTTTGGGTATAAGTCTTGATTTTCACTTTTGTGGCAAAGGTACTTGGCGATAGCATGACTGTCGGTTATAGTTTCGTCACCAACTACTAAAGCGGGAACTTTTGTAAGAGGATTTATCTGAAATAGACAAAATTATGTTACCTTAACATTTTATATCCCTGACAATACAGAATAATTCGAATAAATTTATCTCGTTTAGATTTGCCAGACGAACCTTTCTGTATGAATCTGTTTTATTTTCTGACTTAAATAGATCGATGTTTTGAAATTTTAATTTTGTTCCAAGAAGAGATGCCGTTATCATGGCAAATCTTACGGGAGGTGACGTTAAATCTCCATACAAAGTGTGGTCTTCCAGCATTATCACTTTTGCTAAATTTCTGTCAACAAAAAAGAAATAAGTACCTTCCTATAGGTTAAGTTTCTTACAAAGAGTGTGAAAAGGTAGTACTACAAAACTATTTAGTGTTGTTAATAAAAAACGAATTAGCTTACCGATTTTGTGTTATCGGTTTAAACAAATTTACAGTTTTTATTTGACTGAAACGTTGTGCGATCATCTTTTCTGCGCGGTCTGGCCGACACTGCTGACTGATTTGTAAGATTTGAATTGCATCTGAATTATGTATTATGTTGAAAAACTTATTCCACAAAAAGAAATGATCGTAGCTAAAAAAAACCTGTATGCAGACGGGAACCCACACGGGTACAAAATGTTAGGTAGGTACATAACTATGATTTACATAGGTATGTATATTGGTATGTATATATGTATAAATCGTAGGTAGGTAAGGTACTACCTAAGTATGTATGTAGATACCTATAGAATCGCAGGTGCCAATGAACTTCCTGAAAGTGATACCTTCGCCTTAGAACGTTTTCACACTATCCGATCCGATATCGGTATTGGACTCCGATACGATATCGGAGGCAAGTAAAATGATTCAAATGTGAACCTACCTATCTTTCCTGTCAATTTCATACATTTTACTTGTCCCGCCATCGTAATCGGCGTCCGATACCGATATCAGACCTCGAGAGACCATCCGTCGGCTCAGGCCGGGGGATATCGGAGGTAGCAAAGAGTATTACGTTGGGTAGGTAGGATTTCAAATCAAATATCATTGTATTAAAATTTGCTTGCATTGTTTTCACGTAGGTAACAAGACTCCGGGCAATTCGACTTCACTGCAAGGCCGTGTAACATGTAAAATTGCGTACCTACCTGGAGCACAAACAAACAGCAATATAAATAATTATTAATACTTAAATAGGTACCTACCTACCTAATAATAATTTGTAATAATTTAGGTTAGGTATTACATTAATTAAAGCATAGATTTAGCATGGTACCTTTTCATCCTATATATATGAATTAAAGCATAGATTTAGCATGGTACCTTTTTGGGAATTAAAGTGACCACTGACCACAGAGCACGCCAAAAAGGGTTTAATGAAGAATAACTATAGTGACGTGCTAGGGACGTGCTGGCTGAGCACAATGCTTTATGTCCTCCTTTTTGAAGTTTCTGACAGTTACATTGCAAAATAACTCTCCGCGAGATTCAAAACTAGGAAAAAATGTGTTCAAATAAGAATAAATAATGGATAATAATCGTCAAAAATGTATTTAAATGATAAGAAACTCAAAATTTTGGTGTGATGCAACATGGGAGGCGGTGGAAGCAAGGCGACGTCTACTGCTCTAAAGTTAGTTGGATACAATACCTACCTACTAAACCATAATCACATAGCGTAGGTACCTACTAGCTTTTTACGGAATCAGATACCTGATACATTATGTAGATACTAGCCCAGACCATATACTAATAATACTAGGTAATCTATAACACCTAGTAGGTAAGTAAATAAATAAATAAATAATTAACGCTGGACATTTCACACAGCATCATCTAGCCCCAAAGTAAGCAGAGCTTGTGTTATGGGTACTAGAATGACTGATAAACTACTTATATAGGTACTTTTTGTTTGTACACTCACTCAATTTTGTTACTCTGCTATTTGCCAGACACGTCACACTTTGGAAAACCGACCGCAGTCCCGCCTGTCGAGCCGTCATGATGGCGCTCGATGCGTTGAATCTAAGCATCAATGAAGTAGACGTCAACATGGATCGCGGAGAGCACAGAACACCGGAGATGTGTATGGTATGTGCCTCTGCAGCCAATCAAATTGGTATGGCTATGGTTTCTGTTTAGGTCTATATCCCTACACGATTATTAAACGTAACTCTTATATTTCAGAGGAACCCCTATATGACGTTGCCAGTTTTCCAGGACCGAGAACTTATAATTCGCGACAGGTCAGCTCATTTTATTGCAAGCTTCAACAGTAGGTAGTTCCAAGAACATAGACCTCAAAATCCTTCTTATTGTTAAAGCCATGCCATCTGCACATACCTCGCGGGCCGGTACAATGACTCTGGACAAATGCTGCCGAAGGATCCTGGCGGTCGGGCGGTCATGGAGCAACAGCTTCATTATAATGGAGGCATCTTGTACCCGCGGTATCGAGCTGCAACCGTCAGTGTCTTATCTGATTACTGCCACCTATTTTCTTGCCTTTCCTCAATCTACACCACAACACAACCTTTGATATTAGCAACTCCTATAGATGCTACCGGAACCGATTATTCAACTTACATTGCATTGCTCGAATATTGAAGTTGCTACGCTTAAAAGTGGATTTATAACTGGTTCACTACCTTATTCAATTTGAAAGAATGTAGGTGAGTAAGTATTTTTATATGTGATAGCAAACGATGTTTCAGGACCCGATCCTATACGAGAACTGCAACTTCGTTATGCCGCAGCAAGTGTGTGACATCGAGTGTGCATACGCCGACTTGGAGTGCATGCTGGCCGGCAAGCCGTGGTTCGGGGGCAGCTGGCCCACGCTGGCCGATATCTGCATCGGAGCTACGGCCAGCACGCTACACTGTCTAGTGCCTGTTGATAGAATGAGGTGCCTTTGCTATTCGTTTAAAAGTAGATGGTACCTACATTCAAAAAATATTTTAAGGATTTAACGCCTTTTGCTGACAGATTGAGCTGCCTTTATACTGTTTAGTTAACTACAACTGCTAAATGAATTATTTTTCGCGTTCATCCTTGGCTTTCTTTGATATTTTCTAGGTTGATTTACCTACATAGGTATTTTTTTTGTTTTCAATGTCATATTTCTGAACTATAGGTAGGTAATCTCTGCAACTTAGCAATACTGATAAGGATTTGAGATGTTATCACGTTTCTAGATCATGCCACGCTTGGCTGGACTCATATATTATCTACACAAGTAGAGTTCACATACTCGTACCTACGTATTGTGTCAGCACCGTGGTCAGCACTAATCCTTATCCTAAAAACAGCTAGTCATTAGCATATAACTTTATTTTCCAGGTACCCACGTCTTTCAGGTTGGCTGTTCCGTATGTCCGAACAAGTATTTTACATAACTGCTAATAAGAAGGGACTCTGCGAGTTCGTGCGAAGGATAGGCGAGTTGACACAAATCCAAAAATCGTAATTTGTATTGTCAGGTGGGTGAACGCGTGCAAGTCAACTCGAGTGCAAGTTACGGCTACTCGACCTGTTCTGATTTTCAAATTCTCTTGAGACTCAAATTAGATTTTTACGAGGATCTATTTTAGTAGGTATCATCCAAAAGGACGAGAGTGCAAAGGCTTGTTCTCAGGCAGGTAGAACTAACTAGGTACTGAGGTACTGAATTTAGAATAGAATAAAGTTTTATTTTCTCCACGTCATATACAACAGTTACACAATAGGTACTTAAATCTACACAATTTTATGTGGGTGAAAAAACGGCTACCCCACAGCATTTGCTCCAACAGCTCGAGAGTGTTGGAGCGCTGGTTTTCAGTGGCGCCATACCTCAATAATAATAATAATTTAGCCTCTAGCTAGTCTTGAGTACCTAGGTAGGGACCCCCCAGTCGTAAACTGATCACCGTTTTAGCATTATTAGGCCAAGTACCTAACTAGCACTTGAGTTGCTCTTGGATACGTAGCACCCCCCAAGGGACTGTTTTTTATAATCTTGTATTTTGGACTAGATTGTGGCTGTCACGATTGTCAGCTGTTCAAATGTCCACGTACTTCGCAGAGGAGGCGGTTTCTTGCGGCTACGGCTACACCAGAATCTTGAAAATGCAATGTCTACCTACATATAAAAATCGGAAAATCTGAAACTTTGAAATGTGTTGTAACGATTAACTTCTCGCCAATAAATCCTGGAGATAGCATGAAGTGTATTATTTTATTTAGTAAACTTCTGCTAACTAAGATATCCTTTCCTATGGTTCGATGTTCTAAGCCCGGTTTCCACCGCGAAACCTAGTTGACGAGAGATAACTAAGCGGAGCGGACTACTTATCTATGAAATAGGTTTTGATTTCCACCAACGATTTTTGATTTGGGCGTTAATGGGTTACCTACTACGATACCTACTACCTACATACCCGTTATTAACAGTCGGAATAGGCTGCGAATTGGCTCCAAATGTTGTAGACGGGTAGGTAATAGTTTAAAAACATTTAATAGGTCATTATTAAACTATGTAGGTACCTACCTATCTTACTTAAGGGGTCAAGGGTATAGTGTACATTATTGTACCTATCCATAATTAATTTTAATATTGCATGCGCGTGACGCTGAATATGGACAAACTAAAAATTGTATGAATAACCTGTTACATAAGTACCTACCCATATTACGCAATAAATGAAGTTTGAATTTGAATTTGTAGAGTCCGCAACGAAATATAGTAGGTAGGTAGGTAATTGATGTTTCACAAATCTGAATATTTCCGAATTAGGTAGGCAATGAACCTAACATCAATGTCCTAACATCGATCGTCGCATCGAAACTATTGCCATTTGGGAGACCATTGCCCAGCTGTGGGACATAACAGGTTAACAAAAAAAATGTGACATCATGATTTGTATTGTATCATAAAAATATTTGTAAATTAAGTTTCAGTAGGGTAAATATCATTGTTTCAGCTTAAAATATTTTTTTAATAAATACAATACTCATACAAAATGGGTATAATACAAGCAATAAGTTTTTAGAATCGATCGATTAACATGACTTACACCCCTAGATTATAGCTTACAACACTTTACACCCATCCCTACTGTGGAATGTGGAGTGCTACCTACTTCCGTCAATGTCAGTCCAGCTAGTCATGTTTTGTCATGCGTGTCGAGCTGTCAAACCACTTTTTAGATTTTCTGAAATTCCATCAGCTTGCGCTGCGCCTCGCTTGCGCCTTGCAGCAGCTACCTACAGCTTTGTTTTGGTGCGGAGAAGGGATAAATGAATGAGCATCGCAATTTAATTATGTAGATTATCAAACATTGGACGCTATTGTTAGCGCAGAGTTCACATGGGGAAACGTAAAAAGTCATTCAATACTCTCACGGAACGCGAGGAAAGTCTTTTGTGTCGTGAATGAAACGAAATCTCGGTGTATTCGCGTAATATTCTTGTAGTCGCATTCAAAGGCATCTACGTGCACTCGTCCGGTACCGAGTCGTGAGGTACTACCAGTATTACGTCTGCAGCGGTGGTTATTTGTTTGTGAAGGCTGGCTTGAGCGATGGCGAGGTTCCAGGCGAGCGATACGATGCCTAAGTTCGGGCACGTGACCGACCTGCGAGAGCAATGGGTGGTGCGAACGGATGGCGCGCTGGCGCACCGCTTGCAGGACCGCGAGATCTCCTCGCACCTCACCGAGAACAGGTACCGCAACCAGCAGATCCGCGAGGACTTCCCCGTCGCGCTCAGCGAGCAGCAGGGCCTGGAGCACGAGGCGCGCCTACGCGAGCTCGCGCGCCGCCGCCAGGCAGAGATCGACGCGGAGATCGCCAGGGAAATGGCGGAGATCAACCTTCGTCGTCAGAGACGTCAACACTCCGACATGCTTCAGCAACCAAGCTCTTCCCGAGCTGCCCCACCTCCTCTCCTACCGATGCTTCCTACCCCACCGCCCAGTGAAGACCTCAGCCCTGAGGAACTAGGGCTGTCTCCGATTGAACTTGAGGAGATGAGGAGGCGATTGGAACAAGAAGAGAGAGATGCTCGATTAGCTAGAGAATTGAGCTCTGAAGTTCAAGACAGAGACATACTATTGGCTGACATGAGGTGTGCAGTGGAAGCTCAAGATGGGGAGTTGGCGCGATTGTTGCAGGAGCGAGAGTATAAAAAACTCCAGCGAGCAAAGGAGAAGGCCAGGCAGAAGGCTCTGTTGAAGAAGCAGCAAAGGATGGCAGCGCAGCAGATGGAGCGAGATAATGATCTTGGTCCACCACAGACTACTTTGTGCGATGCATACAGCAACCCCAAAGATTTAATAAATGAGAACCGCCTAAGATTGTGCAAATCTGTAGATTCTGATTTGAATTACGTAGAACCATTCGAGAAAGAGACCATTCAGTCTAAATCCAGTGCCTTACAGTCCTTGGAGGTGTCGAGGGAGTTTTACTCACAACACTCAGAAGCTGGTACATCTAGCTCAATATCTCACGTCCATTCAAGATCATTTGAGATGGACAAGAGAGCCAACCCTATACAGCACAGGCAGCCCCCACCTCCGCCAGCAACTGGCAAGAAGCCTCGGTTCCCTGACCCAGTGAGCATCAGGCCGGCATCGCATTATCCTACCGATGAGACACAAGACACACAAGGACCTCTACCTCATAGCTACAGTGAGAACAATAACCTCTACAGCTCCACATTCCCACAGGATACCAGCTCTGATATGAGAGATTCTAGAGCTGATCCCTCAAAAAGGCTATCAGTCATATCTGACATCACCGCTGAAGGACTAGCTAAGAAGAATAGCAAGGCAGAGATGAAGAAGAGACGAGGATGCAAGATCCAGTAAGCTATTTATTTAGCAGCAAACAAATCAGTTGAATGATTCATAAAGGTATTATTCCTTGGATTCCAAAGAGTTGGGACCAGTTTATATAAAGGTATATTAGTTGTGTAAGCTTCTGATTAATGATTCTTAGAATGTTAAGACAAACATTTTGAAGTATCTTCAGTGAACAAATTCAGTGGGTTTTGGATACTTTACACAATACACATATCTGTAATGTGATTCTTTATTGGGATAATCTTGATTCATAGTTAGTGATTCTAATCAATCTTTAAAAGGGGTTATTGTTTAATAACAAGTAAAAACTTCAATATATAAATCTTATAAATGGCTATTGATTTATAAAAATAAAAAGCAGCTATATTTTAGTATAATTATACTGGAAATATTGAGCCATTTAAATACTTTTAATATGAGTGCCTTTACTTAAGAGTAAGATAAATATTGTACCTAATTAACATTCCATTTTATTGCTAATTATTCTAAACTAAAGCAGTAAGACGGTAAAACTATTTTATTATTAAATGTAACCTAAAGTCTCTAAAATTATATAAGTTGTTGATCTTTTGATTGTTCTTTAATAAGGTTTCTTTAAATGAGAATAATATTGCTTTCATTATAGTGATGATCATATTTAATTCTCTCTAAAAACTACACTTTGTAGCCATGTTTTTGATATTTGTTTATTTTGTAGGTCACTTGATCTTTTTTAAATGAAATGAAATGAATGAAATGAAATGAAATATTAAAATATTAAAATATTACTTTTAAAATATTAAGACTGATTTTATGTTACTAAAGTTCTTCTCGAATACTTAATATTTTTTTTATAATATTTAATGGTGCCCTCTTTGGTGCTCATACCGAAACTCAATAAGTGTATTTATTTACTTATATAGCATTTATTCACTCTATGTACCAAATAATGTAATCTTATTGTTTTGTTTCCTAAGTAGATGTCTGAGGGAATTAAACGTCTATTTTAAAGTGAATCTCTTGTGTATTGATAAATACGTCATCTAATAATATACATATAGTCAAGTACTTTCTATTCTTAATTAACTTTCACACTGCAGTAAGTAAGCTCCCAAGAGCAGCTATATCATGCCATAGATCAACTGTTAAAATTGTACAAGTCATAATGCGCGGCCGTATTCACATAGAAACCAGGTTGTTTCCCGACTTTGTATCGAAAAACGAAATAGTAATCAATGAAATGAAATGAAATGAAATTTATTTGCCAGAAACATGGTCATCATAAATAGCTGGTAGTCTGTGTGTTATCTTACAGAGTTTAAAGTAGGTATTTTTTCAAGAACTGACTTGTACTTTTTGAACCACTTTATGTTTGTTATTGCCTAGCTAGATTATCGGGATATGCGAACTATTCGCGTTGTGTGTCAAGGGCTGTTTCTCATAATAGAGACGGATAACGAATCAGCTTCAAATCCTACAATGTAGCCATTGAGCTTAATGTAGGCAAGCAAAGTATTCATTCATTTATATTATCTTGACTGCAAGCGCTTACTTAAACTTGTTTCATTGTAAATGCGGCTGTGACGTAATAAATAATCTCGCTTTTATTCTACCGGAAACGAATTCCGACAATTATAATTTTACTTCAAAAATACAAAAAAGTTGTTGTCCACTTATCGTGTAGTTTACGTTAAACGGAAATTAAACTAAACTGAAACTCACCTTGATTTCAGATTTGCTTCAATATTTTGATGTTTTGTTCCTTAATGATTTTACTTCAAAAAATATTTTCGGATTTACCTAAGTATCTTTGTATGTAATAAATCGGTACTACCCGCTTTTTTTGATTAAAGACCGTTGTACAGTTCGCCCAACGGATCTATGAATTCGAGAAGTTTGCCGTTTGTCTGCGCAGTGACCACTTTTAAATACAAAATAGTGTTCTGCGCAGACAAAAGGATAACTACTTGAATGCCTACATCCGTTGGGCGAACTGTACCTTCCTACTTACATACCTGCGATAGGGTGAATGTAGGCACATGTAGTGTAGCAAGGGACGTTCGTCCTAGGATCGTGACGGTCGATATCGTGCAACTAACTTTCTTGTAGTAAAGAATAATAATCAGGCACCTATACCTACTTAAATTAATGTCTGCAGTCGATGCCATAGGCTTGGTGTTTTTTATGCGGGATTCGTCGAAGCTTCGAGTAGTCTTAGATCATCATAATTATGTACCTAAATTTAAGTAAGTACTTACATACAGGAAAACAATTTTTAGATCTGTTTGCTCAACTTGTTTTGCTTACCCTGGGTAATTTACAGTTTTTTTGCTAATACATGTACATACAGCCAGCATTTAGGCAAATTTTTTGTTTGACTGAAATTTAAGGCAGCCTTGATGATAATTAGCATCTAATTTCGATGTCGACTGTACCATAGAACACAGAGTACCGTGTATGTTCGATGTATACGTATGTATGTGTACGTACTCATGATAATAGGTTTAAGTAATTAATTGTAATATCGTTAAGCTTTAATTGCAATCTATGGCCTGTTACGTGCCTTATGGAAACCGAACCAAACTCGAATTATTTATATCTTAATTTAATTAGGTACCTACCTAGGTTGTTTATTCATTGAACTCTTAACTTTTCCAACTGAATTATTTTGTATACGAACTAACGACACTACCTAGTAGTACCTAGGTTAGGTACCTAGCTAATAGATGAAAAAAGTATAAGTAGGTAGATTATTTAAGACTTAAGACAGATGAAGGATTTTTAAAGATAATTAATCATTGTGTGGTATTTCTAAGATATTGCACTTATCTTAACATTTAAGCGGGTAAGGTGCTTACTTAATTGAATAAAGATTTGTCGTTTCTGAAGCATTTTTTGTTTCTTTTTATTTTTATCCTAAATATAAGTAGGTAAATACGAGATATCATTTGATTAACTTAACCTCTTGATGTAGGTACTAGGTACCGAGGTTTGGCTTGTTAGTTGCAGACTTCTGACGCTTTATCCTGAGTTTCATGCTCTAGGTGCTGATGACAGACACTCAGCAGGCTGGTTAGTATCCTCTCATACACCTCTTGACCCATTCTTGTTGTGTCACTTGTTATTTGGATTCGACGCGATGCAATAGAACCAATAGTGGTGAAATTATGGCTGTTTCCTCGGTCATATAGGTTCTATTGCGCCTCAAAGAGGACAGTCAGCGTCACCAATGGTAACCCCCTTAGCTAGGCGGTTAGTTACATTTTTTTTACAAGTCATCCTATGAATGAAATTGGTAGATAGTGTACCTACTTATAACCTAGGCCAAATATTTACCTGGCTATATTTTTCATTACCTACCAACCTACCTACATCAATAAATCGTATATTATTGTTTCTCTCAGAGATAATCATCATCATCGTTGGTCGCGCGCGAGTCTTGATTCAAATTGATTCAATGAATGAAACTGACCGGGAATTCCCCTGGAGTTTTTCTGATCTGGCATTTTCAAGAAAGTAAACCCTAGCAAGATTATGAGGCGGAGGATGGACCACAGAATACTATTACTCCTGGATTGGACTACCTTCTTACAATGTTCGTCGCTGTTTTTCTTTGTCAGTCAGCGTCGCTGACTGACAAAGAAAAAAATGCTGCGGCCACACTAACGGGAAACGCTGATTATCGCGTTGATGGACATTGAACGTTGGTTGGTGTGACCACCAACGGAAAACGGCAAGGCGTTGAACACCGTTGACAATGCCGTTTCCCGGCGAGTGGCGGTACATCGAAGAGTTTTTTTTTTTTCGAAAATGGCCTACACACTCTTGGCCCATTAATTATCGCGTTGATGCATAATATATTTAGTATGATACCTCTTATCCTTTAAACTTATATGCGTTGATGGGCATTCACATGGCATTTGACGTTGCCGTAGGCGTTGGTGTGACCGGTGTGACCACCCACTTTAACGCGATGATCAACGCGTTGATAGGCATTGACGATGCCGTTGCCGTGACCTTGGTGAGGCCGTAACATGAGTGGTACCACCCACCTACATAAGTAGGTAACTACAGAGTAACGAACGAGGTTTATTGAGGACAAGAAAAAATCTCGCTTGCTATGCAAACGAAAGCAATTGTAAAATATATAGGTAGGTTCCTTAGTTAATCCCTAGTTGCCCCTTTAGGTACCTTTTACGTACATCCCCTACATAGTTACATAAAAGGGTGGGTGGTAGGTAGGTACGTACTTACCTACTTCGTAATAATATAATTAGGTATAGGTAGGACAGGCACAACAGGCAGGACAGGTAAAGGTAAACACATTTTGTGTGGTGCAGATATAATACACTTACCTACCTACTGATTAATACGTACTAAGGTAGTTATTCATGCAGGTGTACCTAAGTAACTGTAAGTAGGCATTTAAAAAACAATGGTCATCCGAGAAAGAGACAGTATGCACGCGCTACGTTAGGTACTGTAGAAGATACCGTTATCAGCGACGAGGTAGATACTGAACGAACCGTACCTAATGAAACAGAGGCAGTAATCGGGCATACTTCACATGACACGCCAGGTTTATCAGTGTGATGCTAATTGTATGGGTGCACTTCTTTTATCGTAGGTACCCATTTCTTGTGCTGATAAGATTACAGCGTCATAAGTCTCGCATCGACGACGCCATCTAGCCGAGCTTTGTGTGCCACCAGTCATTAATTTGTTGTGAATATTTTTAGATTCAGTGAGTTCGATTCCAATGCCCTGATAGTGATGGTGAAATGTGTTGTGAGCAAGTGCTGAGAAATGCTAGATCTGCGTACATACTCCTCCACGATGCATCATAACAGGCCGTTTGACTTCGGGAGCTCGAATACCCCGCCAGCGTCTGGCAGGAATCGGTCCATGTCCTTGACCCCTCAAAACCGGCAGAATGGAACGACGAGACACGAGCCTCGTTTTTCTCTACAGTATGAAGTAAGTAATCTTAGGTAGGTAGGTACCTACTTACTTACCATGCAGCATGATTGTGTTGCATGCAGCGCAGCAGTGCTAAAACACGCCAGTTAACAATGGGCAGGTAGTAGCTAGGTATAGGTGGTAGGTATGGTAGTAGTGGGGTAGTAATGCATAGGTATAATAGTTAGACAGCTACCTACCTAGGTAGTACCCACAAAAGGTTGAGGAGGAACCACGGATTTAAAGGGAGAAACTCATTCATTTATCTCTATGGCTTGGTTACCTCCCATAGGCACATGGAACAATTTTATTTTTCTAGTAGTTGTGCTGTTATTGTTTTTTTATATTGCGTTAATTGAAACGTAATGCGTCAAATTAATTTATGACGTTTTCGATTTTTTCTTAGCATAAACCAGCATAAACATTTTTTATTTAGTAGAGTAGGTACTCTTGTGTCTTTGTTTTTTGGTAGTAAACAAAAGAGACAAATAAGTCTAAGCTAAACTTTACTTCAAAACATAAACTTCAATCAGCATTCACCTGAGCTGTCATGCAGCTGTCACTCGACGAGTCATCCATTCTGCTGTCATTTTGTCACAGTGGTTCCTGCATTTTAGTTTTTTATTTGTTTCAAGTATTTCTAGGCATTTCCTAAAGTTTTCTTGTTTAGATTTATAATACCGATTTTAAAGTTGTCGCTAATGCCAACAAATTGCTTAACGAGTTGTGAAGTTGCAGTGTACAACAGTTGGGAAACGTGTCATAACTTTTTAGAAACAGTTGTTTTCGTGTAGTCGTAGCCAGGAGGAATGTGGATTGTTTCTTATTGTTTTATCAATTAGTATAATTTCACATGGGTGATGGCTTGGCAGTCGGACACGCGTGTACGTATATTAGCTTGTTATTTACGAGAAAGGTGGGCATATAATAGTCTACCTCTAGTTCCAAAACAACACTTTGTCCTTGTGCACGATTAACATTTAAATGCGTTTTATTTTGCGGAACGAGTGTTTTAATTTATTCGTTTAACTTTTGAATACCGAATTTGACCCACAAGTACTAGTTATTACTAGACGTGGGTGGGTGTCTGTGGACTGGAGGTTAATCTCTAATGGGATTTGCGTTCCAAGTTCAGTGTTTAGGGCGAGCGGCTCATAGGTCATCGCGACTTTCATTTTAAACAAGGTGCAATGTTAGTTAAACAAATCCTAGTTACTAAGGCACTGTATGTTTGTTTGAAGTGCTATCATAAGTTTTGTGGCATTGGATGATCACTGCAGTTAGCGACTACTCATGTAAAATATATTTGATTCAACTATTATGCCTCCAAATATTGGTTGGAGAAACATTTGTGCTTCTGTTGTCAAAGTCAAAGTCAAAAAGCATTTATTCAGTAGGACCGCTGGGATCACTTTGAAACGTTGTGTTTATTATAATGTCTAGTATCTAAATATTAGCAGATTCTCATTATATGAAAATAAACTCTATTAGACATAAATAAATACATAAATCTCGTATGTATAACTTATTTTACCTCGAAGTTTTGATAGCATTACAGCCACCATGGTCACAAGCAGACTGTCGTACGGTACTCGTTCGCCTCATCAACCAATGAGGAACTACTGTCACTTGGTCTTCTAGTACTAGACTTTTTCATGACCTGAACACTTTTTGATAACTGGATCCTACACTAAAATGTGTATAAACTATTAGGTTTATATTCAGCTTAAAAACATATTAATCAATCAATCAATCAAGCCTTTATTTTAGAGAAATACATGTTACTTAAATCTAAAACACTTCTAAAATTATTCAGTTGTGATCTCCGTTCGTCTTGCGACAAAGGCCTCCTCCAACCTTTTCCACTCCACCCTCGACAGTGCCACCCTCGACCAGGCCCCGCCAGCAAAAGCTTTGAGTTCATCTGTTCATCTCTTAAACTGTCTTCCTCATTTCCGTTTCCTGTTTCTCGGAAACCAGTGCAAAATTGATTCAAAGCATTTTTCTATCCCTCGGACTATGTGGTCCGTCCATCTCCATTTGTTCTTGCGAATTACGTAGGTATTAACCACTCAGTCATTAGGAACAAAACGAAACTACAGGATGTTACCTAAGTTGCCTACATAAAAACATAAGCTTAAGTTAAGTAAATAAACTTAATATTATGTTAATTGAATTCATAATTTTCTGTTTTCAGACTGATGAGAACAGCTTCCTACTTCGACTGAAGATTGTAGGAGCTTACTCATTGGCTAAGAAAGATATATTTGGTGCTAGGTATGTATACAATTTGTTTTATTACTTGTAAGTACTAGCTGTTAGTTTGGGCTAGTTGCAAAGTCTGGTGATAAGAGGTTTTTGGCTGTCTTAATGAAACCATCATGGCTTAATGACTTCTTAAATTGAGATTGCCAATTTGACGTCCTCTGAAACATGGACGCAATCATTTAATGCCTAAAAAACATATTTAAATGTTGATATGATAGCAAAATAACCTTAATAACAATACACCAATCAAGATGATATTTTATAGTACCCACTTAAATGACAAAAATCCTTGCACATTCTATATTTGCCGTCAATTGGAAATAATGCCAGACTATTATATTCTGTGTTTATATATAGTCCCAAAAATATAAATGAGCGATGACTTAAAAACATCCTCATTTTTGTATTGGGTGATTGATACGGACCAACATAGCTATGTTAGGACAATTATCTTGATAAGATTTTACCTATGTTTGATTTACATGAAATTTCCTGGTATCTGCTAATTAGCAATGATCTTAAGGAGTCAATGAACTGTAATCATCATTGTGGGTACAAAAACGGCAAATAATATCTTTGTTTATTCTGTAAATTATCTCGCTTTCGCTACCTAGATAGAAGAAAGTACGATTGATTTCAGATGATTTTTGCTGAACTAAATTTCTCAGTTATGTTTTTTTAAATGCTTTTAAGACTTTTGAAGTACTTAGGTGCTTAGTTTTAAGCATACCAAACTGTCACTTGAGACACAAACGTTGCTTCATTGCTAGCAAATTATGCAGGTAATAGAGAAAGCTATTAAGGAATTTCAATAAAGAAATAACACCTAACGGTCGTGCTATTGTCTCGCAGCGAGAATTGAACTCGCTTCTTGCGTCTAAGCCGAATCCGCCGAGGTCGTATTTGGGGTTCAGACTATAATAGGCATCGAAAACACGATATTCTCAGCTTTTAATGACCTTGTATGTACAGTTAAACACAAAAGTTTGCGGTAACATTGACAATAGAAAGATCGAATAATACTTTAAAATGCCTCTCTATTCACGACGTCACACGACGCGTTGCACACTCAATTATGCGTGTCTAGAAATGACATTAGTGCCCTTTAGTCAAATTTTGTTGGTGACTGTACCTTTTTATGTAAATTGATTAAATAATCCATACCTATAAAGTAGCCGTGAGAATGTTAGCCATGACCACATACCTAGGTACCCCTCAAGGCTGACTTAGTCCCTAGGCACGTGCCACTAACAAGAACTGGACCGGGCGCCCCTTGCTATGATCACACCGATTGCGTAGTTGATAATATACAGGGTGTGGCAAAATTTACCTCATTGAAGGTAACTACGTAACCTACGTTATAATGTTTTTAGACTTTGCCCTAAAATGTTTTTAGTACAATTACAGTTGTTGTACTTGTAATCGAAAAATATTTTAATGACTCACGCCTTTAAATTGCATACGTATGACTCACATTACACTAGAATGCGGACTGATAGCTTATGTCTGTTTCACCGTTCCAGCGACCCCTATGTCCGCGTGGAGTTGCAGAAAGTGGACGGCGACGTCACCATCGAGACGTTTCTCACCAAAACCAAGAAAAAGGTAAAGGCTAACTTACGTCTACGAGTTTAGTCGCGTTGTATCATGGTATCTATTTACCTATACAGGGCGTCCCACGGCTATGCCACATGGAGGAAAAGTACCTTAAATATTGTAGATGGAACATTTTACTGAAAGAAGACATTATTTTTATTTAAAAAACAATTTAAACTGCATTCACAGATATTTAAATAATTACATGGTTGAACCGGAAATCGAACCCGTTACATGAGAAAAATAGTCACCTGTAGCTTTATCATACCGATCGAAAGGCTTCATCATAAGGATTATTTTTTGCTAAATAACATAGTGTCACAAATAAAAGGAAGGCCATGAACTTTAACATTTTTAATACAAAATTTATCAATTTATCAAATGCTCAAAATGATCCCCTTCCTGTTGAATACAAAGTCGAACTCTTTTGATTATTTCGCTCCCTGTCGATTTTTTGATCTTGTTGTGGTGGATATTTTGAATAACATGTCTAAGTCTGCTTGTAGCTCGTGGACACTTTCACACTGGTTATACTTCTCAAGTGGGTACATTTACTAGTAATACGTACTTATGATAATGTCAGTCGTATGTGCTTACGACAGTGTCAGCTAAGTATTTATTTTTCTGAACACAAATGTTAAAATTCATGGCCTTCCTTTTATGTGTGACACTATGTTATTTAGCAAAAAATAATCCTTATGATGAAGCCTTTCGATCGGTATGATAAAGCTACAGGATGACTATTTTTCTCATGTAACGGGTTCGATTTCCGGTTCAACCATGTAATTATTTAAATATCTGTGAATGCAGTTTAAATAGTTTTTTAAATAAAAATAATGTCTTCTTTCAGTAAAATGTTCCATCTACAATATTTAAGGTACTTTCCCTCCATGTGGCATAGCCGTGGGACGCCCTGTATATGCGTCAGTCGGGAATGTACAGATAGATTGTTTATCTTGGTACAATATATTAAATGTCAATAGACCTCTAAGATTATTATCTGAGGTGAGCTATCCACAAACAATCATGATTTAAATTCGGCTTGACCTAACTTTATTCTTGGTGATGTTTTTTGTATTTTTTTTTAAATCCGTTTGGATATGCAAATGGGGAAGATGAATTTATTGTGCGTATTAGGAGTTAGTAGGTACTGTTATTCTGAAATAATAATTTATTTTATCATAATGTCCGTAGGCGGAAACGGGAAAAGAAATATGAGCGTATTATTATTTTATTGTAAAATTTAGTTTTAGGTAAGATACCTACGTCATACCGGTTTGAGTCAGCAGTTGTATATTTTATTTTAATGTTATCAATCAGTCGTTTTTTTTTTTAAGTTAATTGAAATCTATTTCTTTACAGACTTTGAATCCAGTATGGAATCAGGAGTTTGTATTCAGAGTAAGTTTTATAAAAGAAACTGATATACGTAAATCAAACCATAGCTATGCCAGACATCGCAGTTTTGTAGGAAAACATAAGGCTAGCGAGCGAAGTTTCCTGCTTCTTTAAAATGTGAACTACGCTCAAATCCTGCGAGGTAAGCTATCTTCGAGTGAGAGACTGTTTATCACAATGAACACGTATAGTATTCATATTCGGTGTCAGTCTTGTTCGGCCGAGCATTCATGTTTTTCTTTAATTTTGGAAAATGGAGACCTTTGAAAGAAACCAGTGGAGGAATCAGAAAAAAATTGTCACGTTCAATCATGTGAGTTTAAAAAGTTAATTACATGAAATTGTATTCCAGGTGAAGCCCCAAGAGCACAAGCTCTTACTCCAAGTGTTCGACGAGAACCGCCTCACCCGCGACGACTTCCTCGGCATGGTGGAGCTGCCGCTGTCGTCGCTCGGCACAGAGAGCGCGGGCTCGGCGCGCGCGCCGCCTGTCAAGTACCCGCTGCGCCCGCGCAGGTCCGTGTAAGTGTAACGCATGTGCTTACTGCTAGATTATGCTACTGGGTTACTGTGAGCTCTTCATTCCAGGCAGTTTCTGAACTGTATTACAATTTTGACATAAAGTATCGAATGAAATGACGGCGCTTATCATGTTGAGAGTGAGATCATGATAAGTTGCGACATTTTTTTAATTAACCATGTTATACGAAATTGATATGCAGTTCAATAACTGCCAGGAAATAACAAACAGTTCATGTCTAACCCCCCTGACCGATGTTACAAGGTGTAATGTAACGTTACACCGCTATAAGACGCTCGCAGTTTTCGACGGATTTTAGCACACGGGCGTAACTTAACATCGTTGCGAATTTCATCACTCCTTGTAACACCAGTCAATAAGTTAAAGGAATTACGGATCGATTCTCACAGCTATCTTAATGAAAATTCGATTCGACTGACAAGTGACTAAAATCTCACTGGTTTATATGTAAAGCTTTCTGATCAGTGTTTTAATGTAAAGTAAAGTGTGGTTTTATTTGATGTGTAGTACTGGAATAGTGACAAAATCGAATATGTGAACTGTTAGTTACATAATCACAATGCTAATCGTTTTAGAAGAAAGTCGATTGGTTTCAAGGCACTTAAACAATGTATGAATGCATGTAAGTATTTTGAACTACCCGCGTTTTTGTGTTAGCTAGAATTGTGTGCATGTAAATTGGTGTTGTATTTAGACAAAATTAGCGATACTACAGTCGAATATGAACTAGGTATTGTGGTTAATGAATATATTTTGTCTCCGAAAAAACCTCTCTTGCTAGTTGTATATTTTTGTGAAACAATGGTATCATGGTGCAGCCTTCTAAATGATTTCTCAAATTTTCTCAAAACACTTGTGTACTAGTTGTTGACATACATTTTCCAGCGCACGTTCCCGAGTGCGTGGCTACATAGAAGTGTTCCACTACAAAAAACAGCTTTATTTCCTTACAATAGCATTCATTTTCCAGTGCACGTTCCCGAGTGCGAGGCTACATAGAAGTGTACCACGCATTAGTGGGACGAGTCGGCGAGCCCGGTACAGAGGAAACTCCGCCCGCTGAAGATTGGGAGATGGTGGAGCCGACGCCGCAAGTCGGGAATGTGCAGCCGGTAAGTGACCTTATTGTGTAGGTGGTAGGGTTCATTGTTGCTAAATCAGCATGGACCGAACTACGTCAGCTACCTTATTGTGTAGGGATTAGGGATGATTATTGCTAGAAGCAGGGGCTGGACTGTCTGCTGAGTTACCGAATGATAGGCTGCGTTTATAGTGATCTTATTACGTTCGTATTAGGGATGATTCTTGCTTGGCGAGTGTGGACCAGGCGGAGCGATCTTATTGTCTTCGTGATATGTTTGATTTTTGCTAGATTAACATGGTCCAAACTGTGTGCTAAGTATAGAATGACAGGCTGCGTTTAAAGAGCGACCTTATATGTACGCAATGGGGATGATTCTTCCTTGAAATTGAGACTCGGATGAGGTATGGATTCAAAACTATTGAATCTTGTCTTGTAGTATATATGCACTTTTTAGATCGATAAAGCCCATATTTTTTAATATATTTTATTTTGCATTATTATAAGTATAATGCTTTAGCACACATTAGATCTTACTTGATAAGCTTTTATAGTAATTTTTTAATTTTATTTTGAGATTTATTTGCATGTTGTTAATATATTTCTCATTGGTCCTTGAGTCTGATCCTATTTAATTTGAGTTCCTTGAACTCTAGCCTAAAATATGAATGTATGAGTAGTCAGACCGTCATGCAATACAAGGTTTAAAAGTAAGTAAGTTCGTACGGGTCAGTGGCCAACTCTAGTGACGGAGTTTTTAGGCCACCATAAGGCCTTCGTCATGGCTTAAGGAACCGTCAATTGAACGTGCCCTCCGAAGTACGGAAGCGCTCAGTTGATAAACCACTGTCAGTCTGTCACCCATCCACTTACTGGTCGGTTCAAACGTTGCATAACTTGGACGATCTATCATGAACGACTAAGCTAGCCCGACCTCGCTTCAGCTTACAAAGCTAAAACAGTATGTAGAATGGTGAGCGAGTAGTTTTGCGGCAGGTTGGGACGGTGACGTCTTTCGTCGGAGACGACTGGGAGATTGTCGATGCCGCCTCACTCGTACGTCCATTTTCATTACTATAGCTTTTATTGCGCCATGATACCCGCTAGTTTCGCTTGGCATGCATTAGTTCTTAGGTTCTTAACATAAGTTAGATTGAACAGCTGGTAAGATTGTTATGTTGTAACTAGCCCATCGTGTCCAATTGCTGGGCAAATGCCTTCCCTCTGATCTCTCCGTTTTATCGATAAGATAATGTTTCTTCAAAGACTGTAGCAATTACTAATTCAAACAAATTGAAAACATTTCAACATTCTATTATCTCACTAAGACAAACCTTACCAACTGTTTGAAAAACCCATCGAATGATATCGAGAGTAATTGAGAATAACATAATGTTGTTGGGACAGTCAAGAATGCCTTTGCGAAGTATTTCCTTATTGAACCATACGAAAACATTCGTACAATGAACGAAGGATAATACTCCTTCGTCGCTACAAGCGCAAAGTGTGACCAAAAAGCGTGGTGGGGGCTTAGTTGATGTGAATGAACTCATCTAGTATTTGCATGTAGCAAATATGTCTGGGTTGTCGGTTTTTGTAAATATGCAGTTGTGATAGTGCCGCGACTTTCAATAAGAAAGTTGTTTGTGTTGTGGACTATTCGACTTTTTTATTGATGTACTAGCTACTGCGCGCTGTTTTTCCCGCGTGGTACCAACATTTTGAAAAGCCTATATGCTATTCCAGGTCACTATACGAGTATACGCATATTCAAAGTTTCATCCAAATCGGTTCACTGGTTTAGGCGTGATTGAAACACAAACATACAAACATCTAAACAAACTCATAAACTTTCAGCTTTATTATATTAGTGGGATGTATGCAATAGCATCAATATAATGATGATGAGTAAACTCTTACTATTATTTTGTTTGTCAAAGTTAAATGTCTCGGGACTATATTCCCGAACCTTTAATAAGCATGCATGGGTTCGAAGCCAACACACAAGAGATCTTTTTGACGATTTTGCCGGCTACTATATCTGACACACACTATAGAACAGCCTCCGGTTTGTGAGGAACTAATGGAGATATGAACTATTACCGGGCTATGGAGTAGGATGGAAGTCCCATTGCCTAGTAGTAGCACAGGCAGTAGTCATACATTTGGCCCACTGACAGTATGAATCCAGCATTATTTATTTATTTATTAATTGTTACAGACGATAGGCGGCGACCCGCTGCCCCCGGGCTGGGAAGAGAGGCAGGACGCGAATGGTCGTACATACTACGTGAACCACATCGAGCGGTCCACGCAGTGGGAGCGGCCCACCTTCACGTGAGTGCGTTGTAGCGTGCTGCTTATTGACAATTGGCAACCTGCTTTGTTATTATGATTCGTCTTCGTGAAGACTATTTTGATTTCTGGGTGAACCGAGGTCAAAATTGAATCGTGATTAATGTAATGTATATTCCAAGTTTTTTAGACAAGAAGTTTCGGTTTTAAACAAGGCTATCAAGTCGATGCCTTTATCAGAATTGGCCACTTTTAATAGAGCGTTTATCAAAATTGACATAACTCATGCTTTCCCCCACACTATTTACTATTCTAATTTGGTTTCAATCTACAGAATGGTCTGAATCTCCTCTTACACTTTGTATAAATTGATTGCCTGCGGTGTCTCTTACCTACTGTAATGGTAGTTTTTAAATCCATTTTGTATTACATAATGCCTAGTAAATAATACTGTACATACATTGTTATATCTAGGCGCGCCACGAGCACGGAGTCTCAGGCCGAGCGTATGGAAACGGCGGCCACGGAGTTCCAGCGCCGGTTCCACATCTCCGCAGACACGGAGCACGCCAACCAGCACACGGTAAGCTACCTTATAACCATCCTAATACGGGTCATAATGCCGTGGATAACGTTAGCATTTCCCGGCGTTACGGTACCACGCTGTAAGCACCCCTATCCCTATTGCAATACGGATCACAATGCCATAGATAATGTTAATATTTCACGGCGTTTTTGGCCATAGACGCGAATCCTTATGCTCATACAAATGCAGTTTAATTGCGACACCTTAATGCGTAGCAATAAAGAGCAAATTGCTACTACAAATGTTTACCCATTCGATCATAAAAGGAAATTTGAACAGTGTGTTTATTACCGAAAACTGAGGGGTTGTGATGATTCTGAAAATATTAAGCGAAAAAAAAAACAACAGCTTATATGGCGATACAGGTTCAAATACTATGCAGAATTAAACCTTTTAACCTCAATAAGAACTGACTTGAGTTGAAAGCATTTTCGGTTAAAACCGCAAAACCTTATGCTCGTAGCAATACAGGTCAAAATAACATGGGAAATCTTATACTTCAATGATACAAAAGTGCGCGAATAAAATATCTACCAATAAAAAAATTCCCAGCATTATTTATTTTATTTATATGGACATTTCACACAGCATTATCTAGCCCCAAACAAGGCAAAGCATGTATTATGGGAACCAGATAACTGATATAATAGAGCTGCGTTGATTATACTTAGAAATTTTCAGTGTTTCAATTGTTATTTTCGTCATCGAGAACCAATCAGCTTCCTCACTCTTCAATATTGACAATACCATTGATTTAGGATGCAAATCTTTGGTTTTTTCATTCTAAAACAGGCTGAGGTTTATCCAACTTTGAGGCTACATCTTAATATGTTTATAAGACTTTTAAAACATTATTTATGTAGTTTATGGGTTTCCATTATTTGCAGTTTCTGGCATGTATTTAAGTTGGGGTATTTATTGGGTAAAGTTCGCACCATAAAATTGTAAACTATAAAAAAAATGTCTCCTGGCACATTTGACAGATGAACAGATTTTTATGAATCATAGCAGTGAACTAAGTTGCCACAGACAGACAAACACGTGTAATGTAACTAATTACAACACTCATTTTGCGTTGGGAGCTAAAAATGGTCTCACCTTTCGTAGTTTTTCCACTTCACTGCTCTTAAGATTATGTTTTATGGTGCGAACTATATCTGTAGTTATTAAATGAATGCGATTTAGTTTTGCATGACTTGGAAAAATATATATACAAACTGCATTTTATTTAGTTTTATACATGTACTATGTAGAATTTAAAATATATATCTAGGTTTGATTAGGGTATATTGTTATTTGGAAGTAATTTTAGTTAATTATATATTTCTCTTGCAGCATGGGCTTCAGCATTATCGTAAACTAACAGATATACATGTCATCACATTCATTTTGTATACATTTACGTTTCTGAAAGGCCATACGCGCTTAGCCGCTTCATATCGCGTTTTTATTTATAAAACGATTTTCTAAAACGGATCTGCAGATGTTAATTCTACATAGTTTGGCTTTACATTTATGTCGGAAAAGATTAGACGATAGTCTACCAGTTTTATTATTGACGCGAAACTTTCAGGAATATTCATTATACTTATCATACCCATAAACTAATAATTTAACTCTTCGTCGGGTGTACCATAGACATCCATTGTGTTGTCCTCACTGTCATAGACAAAAGCACAATCATCGGGTGAAGACTACAAACTCATTCGTGCAAAAATAACCCTTGTTTCAAATACAGTAGAGCTTAAACGCATGGATAAGTTTGTGTCTGTAACAGAGTGTCACTTGACAGGAGGATAGCAATAGGAGCGGTGAGTCAAACTCTACTGAGCCTACGCCGTTCTCGACGCCCGTGCGGTCTCCCGACTTGGAGAGATCAAATACTTTAACAGAGGAAACCGCCGACGAGATAATACAAGTCAATGCTACAAGTGCCTTAGAGAATAATGTCAGTAACGAAATACAAGTTGCGGACGATAGCATAAGTGAAACAGACTGTGATAATAATTTAAGGAACCGAGACGACGATGTGGTTTGCGCTAACGAAAGCCACAATGCTCAAGATTGTGATGCGAGTACTAGTCAAGATGTAGTCGACAATAATGAGACCGAAGCGGAAGGAGACGAAGCGGACGCGGTGGAAACCGCCGACGCGGAAAGTCAAGACTTAAACGTAGAAGCGGATTCCGAAAATCAAGACGCAAATCTTGAAAGAGATGAGAACGAGGAGAGTCAGAACGCGGATGAAGTCGATGAGGAGAGTCAAGCGAGCATTAACGGAGAGATACAGGGTGATGATCCGAATGAGGTGTCGGAACTGGTGGATGCATTGACGTTTGACGAGAACCACTTCAGTACGCCGACAGGGGGCGCGTCCCCCGCCGCCTCGCCCCGCCCCCCCGCCCGCCGCCGCACCACCAGCTCCATGGACGACTCTGAGGTAAGAAGACCCGCGAATAAATGTACATAGCTTGGTTTCTAGGGCCCAGTTGTTACGTTCCAGACTGAAAACGTTCATTTATATCGCGTCGGCTTCTGGTTATCTGTGAGGACACGCTGTGTGATGTCTATTGCCCGTGCTTTTGTCACTAACCTGTCATCGATCGTACATGCATTCTCCGTGCCGGTGTTTAGTGATGTAGTATTGTATATAGCTCATGCTTTTTGAAACTGGATTGTATTTTTGAGGGTATTAAGTTGAGAATCGCGTACCTGCCCTTTGACGGTCTTAGGATACTTTTTCGTGGTAAGATTTTGTGAAACGTTGATAAAAGAATGATTCTTTGACATTTTGAACACCAGTCGATTGCTGAAGAAAGATTAAAGTAGTACATATCCAAGTTTTTACTTACCTATGCGCTTCACACACGATAAAGCACTAATTTGACAGATGCATTCGTATTTGACACTGACATTTCTGACAGATACACAATCTACGCCACATTTGTCTATGTATGCTCGTGCCGTTTGCGCTTGTTCATAATTTGCTTATTTTATAATTATTTAGTACATAGTATTATGGTTTTGGATTTTATGCTTCCTTCTTCATATTTTAATGTAGATTTAAATGGAGTTTGGCGTACTAATAATTTTTAGTGTAAACTAGCTGATTTTACAACGCTAATGCTGCGTAAATTGAGTCTTATTGCGTTGCAGGAAAGTTTAGGATCGCACGGGGCTAATATTAAGTTTCACATTAGGTTTGGAAACAAGCTGCTTTCTAAAACTGTTCATAAGTTCTTTGAATTCCAGTCTATTGCTCTGTTTTTTTTTAATTCGGTTATGAAAATAATTTCAGACCTCTTTAAAGATAAACAAAGCGTAGAAGATTTTTTTAGGTTTAATATAGGCAAACTGTAATATCAGATACAGAAGCTACGTTACGTTAGTACGTAACGTACGTAGTAGTCTACTACGTACTAAGTTTGAAATTTACTATTTTATATATGTTTAAAAGTCGAGCACATTGTCATCTCAATAAAGCTGACACAATGCCTACAGTAATTCGTTCAGTATTTTATTAGTGTGACTCAAAAACCGACCGTAACTTCTAGTGAATAAGGTTGAAAGTGATTGATTGTGTAGGACGACACGGACGGCGGCGGCTCAACAGAAAGCACTCGGAGTAGCAGCGCCAGTAGCACTCAGAGCCAGAACCTACCCAATAGCGATGGTGAGTAAATAATATCGATCTTATCTTATACTGTGTAAAGTTCAAAATGTTAAATTTTCTGTTGTAATATTGACTATTCTCAAGCAGAAAATCGATGGGATTTTCCATCTTTTATGTAATTGAGAATACACTAAAATTACGTGCAAAAGCAACTTGTAATACAATGTAATTTTTACGTAAATCATCATCATCATCATCAGCCTATATCAGTCCACTGCTGGACATAGGCCTCCCCTAGTGCGCGCCATTGCGCCCTGTCCTCAGCTCGACGCATCCAGTTTCTGCCGGCAGCCTTTCGCAAATAAGTAGCATTAAAATTTTGACCATATTTTATATTGTGTGTGCGTCAGGTCTACCAACCGGTTGGAGTATGCAGCGCGCGCCCAACGGAAGGATATTCTTCATCGACCATAATGCAAAGACCACCACGTGGATCGATCCCAGGACAGGTGAATACTAACGTCATTGCTCACTTACCAGCTTACAAAGTCTTCTTGAAGTGAAATTTATTTATTTTCAAAACTACTAACTTACTAACTAACTTCAGTTTTTCAGTTCGGATATTGCGTTTCGTAAAATATATGCGCATTAACACGAGCTAACGGTGAAGGAGATTATCGCGAGGAAACCCGCAGCTAGTCAGACGTTCACAAGCTAGCTCCACACGCATTGATGTTGTCTTTTCTTTGGTGAGAGGATGATTTAGACAGGGTGTCACTCGGAAGTAGGTATACTGGGCCGGACTTGTTGCCAGTTGCAAGCTAGTGGCACGCCTATTCGGTGTTTTTAAATGTAGGAGATGGTCAAGGAAAGCAACAATAAAAAAAAGCCTCAAGCCTAGTTCGGACTAGGCTACTATTTTAGTCCAGTAGTGAGTACGATCCATGTACTGAACTAAAATCGACAGGGGCCGTATTCGCGTTCCTTTTTTCGTTCGTTTGATGAATATTCGGATGCTTCCCACTACTATTTCTGACTTCAAGGGTCAGTTTTTCAAACGTTAAAATACAGTCCTAGTCTAGGACCCAATATACCAAACCGAAAAATTTGCCCTTTAGGTCAGATATCGTGGTGGGAAGCATCCGAAGATTCATCAAACGAACGAAAAAAGGAACGCGAATACTGCCCCAGGTTCGGTCTTGTTCAGTCGGTGAACCAGTAACCTACTCGACTACATTTTTGGTGTTCGGATACGTTTTGGTACTAAGTTACCCGCTACTCGACTAAAATACAAGCCTAGTGAACTAGGCATAACTCTTCAGGCTATAAAAATATAGACTCGTGTATGAATCGAGTTCTAATAATCGTATTTCCCTAGGCTGTGCGTCGTGCCTGCCGGCGGCGGCGGACGCGGCGGCGGACGAGCTGGGCGCGCTGCCCGAGGGCTGGGAGGAGCGCGTGCACACTGACGGACGGATCTTCTTCATCGATCATAGTGAGTAATTAGTACAGCACGCCACAACCAACCTTAAGCTCTCTGAAGTTAGATGCGCAGGTTTGCGCATGAAGTACATTGCGTAGAGTAGTCGAGATAGACCGATGCAACAAACTAAGCGAGTGAGCGAGGCAGCTATACAACGCTGTCTTCGTCATTTAGGCGTCATCAAAAATGGTTTCTGCGCACCTACTTCAAAGAGCTAAAGATCGGTTGTGCGTACAGTAGGTCTAGTTGTATGTAAGGACGCAGTCTTCAGACATAAATAAAGCTTTAATAATCTCTATCTTCATACTGAATCTCATCATCATAAAATTTAATTATTTTCTATGATATTGTCTTTATATTAATGTTCCATTATTATTAAAGATTACTACTTTGAGTTCTTCTATTGTTATTATTTTAAGCTTACAAACACTGCCGTTTTCTGTTATATATCTTTTCCAGTACATCCGAAGGTTGTCCAGCGATAAGGCCGTCCGTTGTCCCTACTTATTATTTATTTATTTTGTGTACAATAAAGTGTTTATCTATCTAAATCGACATAAGTACGCCTCACGTAGTAAAGCACCCGGTACTCGGCAGACACCCGCACGACGCAGTGGGAGGACCCGCGACTGTCCAACCCGCAGATCGCGGGCCCGGCCGTGCCCTACTCGCGGGACTACAAGCGCAAGTACGAGTACCTCAAGAGCCAGCTGCGCAAGCCTGTGAGTACACCCGTCTCTGTCTGACACCCGCGGGGGAGGGGGAGAGGGGGGGGGGGGGGGGAAGGGAGAGACATTGGCAAAAGATAAGAGACAAAGCGCAGACAAACGGCTAACTTCACGAATGCCTAGATCCGTTCTGACTGTAAGTAAGTTCTTCAAGTAGTCCTTCAAGAAAAGAGCCTATTCCTACCTCAAAGGCCGGCAACGCATCTGCAGTGCTTCTTGATGCTGCAGTTGTCTGTGGGCGGTGGTAGTCACTTACCATCAGGTGTGCCACTGGCTCGTTTGCCCCCTCTTCCATAAAAAAAAAAAAAAAAAAAAAAAAAAAGTTCGTATGAGTCAGTGGCCAACTCTAGTAATTAATGTTGTTGTGAAGTGCGCAGTCAGTGCAGCGTTGTACCGACTGCGCATTGCTAGCCATTCCTATGGCTCGTTTTAACCAACTCCTTATTAGTTTGAACTTTTGTGACTGGAGTATCAAAAGATGTGCTTAGTCGCGTAAGTGATGGAAACTTATTCCTCGTTTCGGATGTCATAATTTAATGTCTCTCAACGAATTAACCGTTTCGAAGTATAGCGAAGAACTAAACAAACTAACACTTACTACAGGAAAAACAGGTTCACGACTGTATCCCCAAAGTGCGGTAGACATTCTCAGATATGGACCCTTACTAATAAACGTGGTGTAAAATTATTCCTCGGAATAAAATAGGAATAACCATACATTTTGACAATTTACACTCAAGACTAATACCATGTTTATTAGTAAGAGCCTGAGATAAAGATAAAGATGGTTTATTTGCTTGAACACAATGTAGGTTACGTGTTGAAATATTTTGGTTTCAATCATGTTCTACTAGGATTAGCATGCAAATGTTACAGTTGGTACATTCAGATTAATATTAAGTAACTATTCAAATTAATTTTCACATAGAGAGATGAGAGATACAGTCTATTGGTGCCTTTGGGATGATCTTTGTGTGCGAGTCTAGAATAATATTTTAATATTTCCAGAGTAACGTGCCGAACAAGTTCGAGATCAAAGTCCGTCGGAACAGCATCCTGGAGGACTCGTACCGCATCATCAGCTCCGTCAGCAGGCTCGACCTGCTCAAGACTAAGTTATGGGTCGAGTTTGAATCGGAAGTCGGCCTTGGTGAGCAATACTTTTACCAAATATGTACAGTACGCACAACCAATCTTTAGCTCTCTCAAGTAGCTGCGCAAAACCTATTTTCGATGACGCCTAAAAGACGAAGACAGCGTTGTATAGCTGCCTCATTCACTCAGAGAGATAAAGATCGGTTGTGCGTACTGTACAGATATACTATTTCTTAATTTACTCAATACTTTTGCATTAAACAATATTTTTTCCGCAATGTCTTAACTGTCTCGCGCAGATTGTGAACCAAACCAAATTCTTAGAATATGTATTTTTAACATAAATCTTATTTTTGATAACTTTTTGACATGAAGTCAGTTCATATTTTGTCCGACCTATTCTATGGCTGGTTTTCCACCGTCGCTCGGCGCTGATAGAAACATAATCTTTATTACAATGAAGTAAGGATACTAATGTCGCAGCAGAATTGATATCGCTCATTTCTCTCAGCGCTGCTGAATCAGTATCCCTACTACATTGTAATAAAGATTATGCTTTCTATCAACGCTGACACTCAGCGTGACAGGAAGACCAGCCTAATTTTACACCATGGCCGCCACTTTGAAAAAAAAAAAACAAAAATTCAAAGCCATGGGACGTTTTTAAATGATCACTAGCTGACCCGCGGCAAACGTTGTTTTTCCATTATATCGCTATTAAAAAATAAGGGTTGATCGTAGAAGGGTGAAAATTGAGGATTGTATGTATTTTTGTATGTTGTATCATAAAAAAATAGAAATTAAAAATTTTGTCTAAAAAATAAAAAATAAAATTTAGGGGTGGACTACCCCTAACATTTAGGGGGATGAAAAATAGATGTTGGCCGATTCTCATAGATACCGGATAAGCACAAAAAATTTCATCAAAATCGGTCAAGCCGTTTAGCTCCTCCTAAACGGCTTGACCGATTTTGATGAAATTTTGGCAACGAAAACTGTGACACGAGAATTTTATATATTAGATATATCTGTGTACAGACTACGGCGGGCTAGCGCGCGAATGGTTCTTCCTGCTATCAAAAGAAATGTTCAACCCGTACTACGGCCTCTTCGAGTACTCCGCCATGGACAACTACACGCTACAGATTAACCCCAATAGCGGCGTGTGCAACGAGGAGCATCTCAACTACTTCCGCTTCATAGGACGGGTGGCCGGCATGGCTGTGTACCATGGGAAACTGCTTGATGGTACGACTGTCTCACCCTTATATGCGAAGTGTGGATGGAAGGATGTTTTTTGCTCCTGTTGATGTGGATTAAAGTTATGCAGGTATATTTTATTCTGGACTAGCTGCGCTCCCGCGGTGTGACCCGCGGTTCCTCGGGTTCCTTCATTTTTTCGGGATAAAAAGTAGCCTATGTCCTTCCCTGGGATACAACCTTTAACTTTGCCAAATTTCAGCATAATCTGTTTAGCGGTTTGGGCGTGAAAGCGTAACAAACAGACAGACAGACAGACAGATAGACAGACAGAGTTACTTTCACATTTATAATATTATAAGTATATAAGTATATAAGTATGGATTAACGCTTAGGCTACATTTTTTTCTGGAGATGTAATTTTAATTTAATTTAATTTAATTAACACGGTTATCACCAATTACATTAATTAAATACATAAACACAAAATAATAATCAGTCATAATTAGTAACTATTTAGGAATGCAATTAGAAAAACTTAAAATTATTATCAAACCTATACAAAAAACATTGTAATACTACTATTGTGTTTGTCTGTAATGTACTAAGGGTTCGCGGGTAACACAGTCTAACTTGGCTTAACTAAAACTTGGCTGTGTAGATTGTAATGATCAAATTGATTCAAAGACATTATTACTTGAGGACTAACTATTATAAAGGCTATTTAGCTTTCAAAACCATTTTAAATTGAGGACGTTTTGCTGTCAAAGCATTTTATATTACAGTCGATGTGCATTTAAGAACATTTAGCTTCCAAAACCTGATCCTAAATGGTATTACCACTTGGGCCGTAAGATCAATAATATAAATGCTTTTCGACTATGATTTTTAATGGTAATGTGATGTAATTGTTTCAGCATTCTTCATCCGTCCGTTCTACAAGATGATGCTGGGCAAGCAGATAGAGCTACTGGACATGGAGTCCGTTGACCTCGAGTATTACAACTCCTTGATGTGGATCAAGGTAAAAATACTCTTCTCATAATTCACTACCGATTTCTGATTTTAGAATAGAATAGAATAGAATAGAATAGAATAGAATAGAATAGAATAGAATAGAATAGAATAGAATAGAATAGAATAGAATAGAATAGAATAGAATAGAATAGAATAGAATAGAATAGAATAGAATAGAATAGAATAGAATAGAATAGAATAGAATAGAATAGAATAGAATAGAATAGAATAGAATAGAATAGAATAGAATAGAATAGAATAGAATAGAATAGAATAGAATAGAATAGAATAGAATAGAATAGAATAGAATAGAATAGAATAGAATAGAATAGAATAGAATAGAATAGAATAGAATAGAATAGAATAGAATAGAATAGAATAGAATAGAATAGAATAGAATAGAATAGAATAGAATAGAATAGAATAGAATAGAATAGAATAGAATAGAATAGAATAGAATAGAATAGAATAGAATAGAATAGAATAGAATAAAGTTAGATTAGATTAGATTTGTTTAGATATTACTAGCTACTGAGTGCGGCTTCGCCTGGGTGGTACCAACATTTTTTGAATAGCCTATATGCTATTCCAGGTCACTATCTACTCAGGGAGATGATGATATCTACACCTATTCCAAGTTTCATCCAAATCGGTTCACTGGTTTAGGCGTGATTGAAACACAAACATACAAACATCTAAACAAACTCACAAACTTTCATCTTTCTTATATTAGTAAGATTTGAGAAAATATATGCGCATATTATGAGCTATTTTTTATTGCGGTAAGAGTGCGTCATGAATGAATAAAAATCTTATTGTATACAATAATTACACAACAACATAAGAATTAAAATATAACCTAATTAGATAATGTACAATGGGCGGTCTTATCGCTTAGAAGCGATTTCTTCCAAAAAACTTTGGATGAGAAGAAACGTCATGCAATTTATCCCGCCTGCAGTAAATAATGAGACTAATATATTGATAAAGCGGCAATGGGCTCGTAAACTGTCACGTATTTAATGTGGGTTTATAAATAAATAATAATAAATAAATAATGCTGGACTTTTCACACAGCATCATCTAGCCCCAAAGTAAGCTGATAAACTACTTTATATACGTTTTGTTTGTAAGTACATACATATTATATACAAAGAAACACTCAGACCCGAAGCAAATATCTGTAGGTTATACAAACATTTGTCCTGCGGCGGGGATCGAACCCGCAACCTTCTGCATCGCAGGCGGACATCGCCCACTGCGCCACAGAGGTCATTTATGTTAAATACTAGCTGCGCTCCCGCGGTGTGACCCGCAGTCCCTCGGGATTTTTTCATTTTTTCGGGATGAAAAGTAGCCTACGTCCTTCTCTGGGATACAACCTTTAACTATGCCAAATTTCAGCTTAATCTGTTCTGGGTTTGGGCGTGAAAGCGTAACAGACAGACAGACAGACAGAGTTACTTTCACATTGATAATATTAGTATGGATAGTATGGATGTTCTTAGACAAACATCTCAGTACCCCCTTAAACCTTGAGGATCCAGTGTTGATTCTGTTTCTGTTCTGTATTGCTTCTATCTGTATCGTCACAGGAAAATGACCCTTCAGAGCTGTACCTAACGTTCTCCGTGGATGAGGAGCAGCTCGGCAAGACGATACAACGCGAGCTGAAGCCGGGCGGGGCCAACATCTCCGTCGACGACAACAATAAGGACGAGTATATCAAGTAAGATCAACTCACATTTTATTGGGAATGAAAAGTCTTATCAAAATTTTCGATTCCGACGGGATTAGAACCCGCAACGGTCAGGCGATCCTGCTAAAGCCGAAGTGCCTTACCATTCGGCCACGGAGCCCTTCTCGTCAGAATCAAAATTTTTGATAAGGGTTCTTTTCTCAATGAAATACCTAAGTGTGGATTAACACTATAAAAATTAAAAAAAACTCACATTTTAAATATTCTATAACTAGCTGCGCTCCCGCGGTGTGACCCGCGGTCCCTCGGGATTTTTTCATTTTTTCAGGATAAAAAGTAGCCTATGTCCTTCCCTGGGATACAACCTTTAACTATGCGAAATTTCAGCTTAATCTGTTCAGCGGTTTGGGCGTGAAAGCGTAACAAACAGACAGACAGAGTTACTTTCACATTTATAATATTAGTATGGATATGGATATTCTACCTAAAGATGCGATTTTTTCTGAGGGTGGATGTATGGTTGTTTGTGTAATGATCTATCATTATCACACTACTGCTGAATGGATTTAGTTGATATTTGGCACAGATAGAATTAAAGTGTGAAAAAGCTTTTTATCACCGAAATGCGGGTAAACCGCGGAGCGCTGCTAGTAGGTTGATATTGTCATGATGACAATATCAACCGTAATCACGTGATTTACATTGGCATTTTAAATGACCAATCAAAAAGCTCTAGAGGAGAAGTACAAATATCGAAAATTAAAAATCTGGTTTTGGTTCACCGATATTTCGGTTAGTTGCGGACCGTTTACTAATTCTGCCTTTGTTCGAAATGTGACATTGATTCTTTTACGTGAAACTTTAAAAACCTCTTTCTTGGCTGTAATTTTTATTATACCTACAGCACAACTGAATTAATAAAGCGCTTCGGGCGGTTTCGTATTTCTCTCTATTTCCGAACACATTAAACAAAACATCCTTTAAGGTAATAAAAAAGTACGTGAGTGTCGTGGAACCTCCGTGGAACAGTCGGTCAACGAAGATTTAACTTTGACATCTGGCATTTGTTAAAAAAAATATTATCAAATATTAAAATCCAAGAAACGCTCTTCCGTACTAACAATCCAATAATATGGACTGTTTAGCGTCTGCGCACTTCGCACTGTGACGTTTGGACCTATGTATGTGTCGTGACGGTGAAATGGAACGCTTTTTCTAGCCTCCATTCTCGATGTGTCCGAAAAGGAACTTCGTTCCAATAAAATAATCACTACCTTGAAGTCGATCGGATGTATTCGGAAATAGAGAGAAATACGAAACCGCCCGAAGCGCTTTATTAACGTCGTACTGCACTAAGTGACAAGTGACCCCCCCCCTCCCCCCCGCACCCCCAGGCTAGTCATAGAGTGGCGGTTCGTGTCCCGCGTGCAAGAGCAGATGGTCTCCTTCCTGGAGGGCTTGGGCGCGCTGGTGCCGCTGCCCTTGTTGAAGATATTTGATGAGAACGAACTGGAGCTACTGTTGTGCGGCATCCAACACATCGACGTGAGGGACTGGCGGGCCAACACGCTCTACAAGGGGGACTATCATGCGAACCATCTCGTGGTGCAGTGGTTCTGGCGGGTGAGACACCTACCGTCTTATTACAAAAAAATAACCCGAGTTTAGACTAAGACTAACTAAAAAACTGTCCCTAGAAAAACGATCTTTAAATACTCGTACATAGAACGCTTTTTTGTGGTAACAGTTTTGTTTTGACATGTGTCAACATGGGGTTCAACTAAGGTTTAACCTTTTTATAATAAGCAGCCTAATGTTCTTTCAGACTTTAAACTTCTAACGTCCCAATTGCCCATGAAAATGCCGCTCGATCATGCGATCAAACATACAGTACGACGTATTGAAGTTAGGTGCACTGAACGATTATTGCGGGTTGCCGCGAGTATGCGAGATAGCACGAGTGAGCGACGCAGCTACAACAGCTGCTTATACAACAATGTTTTCGTGTTTTAGATGTCATCAAAAATGGGTTCTGCCCAGGTACGCAGAACCCTCCGAAGTAGCTACTTCAGAGAGTTAAAGATCGGCTGTGCGCACTGTACTTGTATGTGTTCAATGTCCTAATTGACGCACGAGCAAGCGCGAGCAGGTCGAGTTACATCGCACGCATTGTCCGAGCGGTGGTCAATTAGAACGGTGCCTAAAGTTATGGAATAATTAAAAAAAAATCCAAACCCTGCATATTTTTTCTTTTCGATCGACACTTAACCACGTAGTTTCGCTCACATGGCTGTACTCAGGTTTACTGGAACTTTTAAATGTTAAAAGAGATTTTGATAACGGCTAAGTTTCAAAGAATACCTCGTGAAACTTAACCTTAACCAATCCCCGAGGCAAAAACGAAAATCAGTATTTGTATCTGCCTAGCGTTGGTGATACTAATTTTGAGCCTAAATACCTAACTACTGGAAGATTTGGGATAGTTTTAAATAAAAGATCGTATCAATATCAAAAGGCGTGTGTAATGGCGGTTAAGTTTTATATTTATCTGGATAGGGGGAAAGGGAACAATTTCATAATTAACCAATAGGAACGGCGCACGTAATTATCACGTCATCGGAGACCTCAGCGACTGGTAGAAATTAACTATGACAGCGGGAACAGGTTTGTCTCAATGATACGACGTCTTGACGACCTCTGTGGCGCAGTGGGCGAAGGTCCGCCTGCGACGCAGAAGGTTGCGGGTTCGATCCTCGCCGCGGGACAAATGTTTGAATGAATTACAGATATTTGTCTCGGGTCTGGGTGTTTCTTTGTATAATATGTATGTATATACAAACAAAAAGTATATAAGTAGTATATCAGTTATCTGGTTCCCATAGTACAAGCTTTGCTTAGTTTGGGCCAGATGATGCTGTGTGAAATGTCCAGCATTATTTATTTATTTATAATATTGTAATCGCGAACAGTATTAAATGCAATGCTACCCACAGGTGGTGCTATCATTCTCGAACGAGATGCGTTCCCGCCTGCTGCAGTTCGTGACGGGCACCTCGCGCGTGCCCATGAACGGGTTCAAGGAGCTGTACGGCTCTAACGGACCGCAGCTCTTCACTGTCGAGAAGTGGGGCGCGCCTGATAACTATCCTAGGGCTCATACGTGGTAAGTTCTGTTATATTTGTTCAACTGGCTCCCCGCTGAAGGTTGACTAGTTTTAAGATGGATGCCAAAAGAAAGCTAGGCCTTAAACAGTGTTTGTTGCCCTGGTTATTCACGTATTGCATGACAAAAAATGCACTCATATTGGACTCGAACCCGCGACCTTCACTGATCCGCGGTGATGCTCTCCCAACGGAGCCACATACTGAGTACAAACTGTAGCGTTTCGCTGTCTGACAACTACGAATGTCTCGTTACAGGTATAGTTCGCCCAACGGATCTAGGCATTCGTGAAGTTAGCCGTTTGTCTGCGCAGTGACCGCTTTTTCATACAAAATTGTGTTCTGCGCAGACAAACGGCTAACTTCACGAATGCCTCCGTTGGGCGAACTGTATCTTCAATTCCACGACTTTCACTCACCTATTTGAACAGTATAAAATATTTAAATTTTTACGAGTTTTTCTTAGTGAAACATATCTAGAGTTAAAATGTAATGTAATGTTGTAATGTAATGTTTCTCCCTTAGTTTCAACCGCATCGACCTGCCTCCGTACGAAAGCTACCAGCAGCTCAGAGAGAAGCTGGTGAAAGCCATCGAGGGCTCGCAAGGGTTCGCCGGAGTCGACTGAACGCCAGCTCTCCGCTCCGAAGTTAGCAACGCTGAAGTACATCTTTCATCTTCTAGATAACTTGAAAATGTCCTTTGTTACGTAATGTGAGGACAATGTATTGAAATACTACTGCTAACCTATACCAGTTGAAAAACTGGTCAAATTCACGGGCTACTAAAACATTTACATGAATGGTTTTTGTGCGGTACGCTCGATGGATCTAGGCATTCGCGAATAACCCGTTGAGATGCGCAGTAAAAAATTAGTATAAACCTCAACTGCACATTGGAACGGCTAACTTCACTAATGCCTAGATCCGTTGGACGTAGTGTACAGTAACATTTTATGTCAAAATGGCGTTAAGTAATATTAATTAACAAACAAAGTAGTGGTTCAACTCCAGTATCAACATTATAACTAAACTATCATGGTTATCAAAAACATTGAATCATGGTAAATATCCCGTTAATAATATATCAACATTGTTATAAATCAGGAGTCATATATTTTTTGAGAATTAAACAAACTTGATACGTTGATGATACGGTCATATTGTCTTTCAATGTATGAATGACCATAGGAAACGAGTGTTCCTATAAAGAAACCAGGATTAATAAACGTTAGACCGAATGAAAGGGGTTTCTATGTTTTGCGGTAGATATAAAATTGTGACTTCAGAGCGGTAAGTCATGATAGGAGTATCCTATCAAATTATGTTCCCTGTAAGAGACTATCCTCGTATTATTTGTATTAACAAAAGCCCCAGGCTTAAAACAAAATCACCCCAAAGTGCATAGAATGAAACTTCGCAATAATCATGTAGCTAGAGTATTTAAACTTTGACTAGCGAATAATCTAAATTACTTCTAAAGTGTTAATGTGTGTCCAGCTAAGCTTAGCAGTGGTGCAGGAAAGGAAAATTTATTTGTTTCTCTTTTATAAGTATTTAGTTATTACATGGAAATTCATCGCGTAATTTACAGATACAGTCACCATCGAACATCGATGACAGTTTAACGACTACCCTCACTTTTACATTATTTTCACACATAAAAAAAACAAACGCACCCGTAGGGGTACACAAATAGATAATTATCTACTTGATAGGATTCTGAAAAATCTTTCTCCTTTCACTCTCATAACTTTCTTTTTAAAAGCTCGCTGGTCGCTGGCTTAAGGTACTTGAAGGGTGAATTTCCTTGTGGTAACTAAATGAACTGTAATCGTGAAAGTTTAGAGATTACGGGTGGTTAGAATCGAATAATAGATTTGGATTAACACCACGTTTCCTTCGCTAGGTATACGCTGGGTTAGCAATGACGTTAGCGTCTGAACAACGATTTAGTATGAGAGTGTCATTGTATTTTTGATATTTAAATGTTCCTTATTTCTCATTGTCAATTTTCTTATTATGAAGTCGTTTCAAAAGTATAATTATGATTCTATAGATGTTTTTTCACGTTCTACGATTCTGACTTATTTTTGTTTCATTCATGCTCACTACACTGTTCTAGAGTTAAAAAGAGACGGCCGTACAAGATGGCGTCTTCTTTCGAATTTGTTTTATATGAATGAATCGTTGTGTGAATAGTGAACTTGATCTAGTATTTGCTATTTGCGTGTCATAGTATTCTAAACTTGAGTGCCTATATATATTGTAAATATATTGTAGTTTCTAACGTCCGCCTGCGCTTTACTTTCAGTTTATGCTATCTCACTCACTCTAATCTACATGAACGTTATTAAGAGAGAGAGATGCAAGAAGCAATATTTGTGTATGTGGTGGGTTACTACTTCCACTGCAGTACTTACTTAAAAATATCACGTCTGTAATGACTTGTTTTGAAACAAACTACTTCCAAATCTGGATTCATGGTTGTACAGTTTGAAAATGCCTGGCATAAACTTAAAGTTTAACGGAGAAATGACTTTTAAGATTCCTCATTCGCTAGATATTTTATTACTAAACGTTAAAATGTTTATGCTTTTTAAAGCATCTTTGTGTTTAACTAGAATTAATTAATAGTATTGTTCATCTTCCATTTTCGCTACAGGGGATAATGTTTATAAATAACCCGAAATTGAACTCGACCCGAAAATGTCAAAGTCAATTCTGGCATGTGTCAATAAGCATAGCCTTTTATTGTCAATCGCCTTAGATTTACCTTTAAGAACTTCGAGGTCTGCTATAATTGTTGTCGATTTATTTTCGATTTGTTTACTGGTATTAATTTTTGATTTATCGAGGGCTTTTGGTCAACATCACTTGTAACGGGGAACGTCCCAGAAAGCTACAACTGTCAATTCTGACATGTGTCATATAAATAAGACATAATCTTAGCGCACTGATTTTAAATGGATATTAACCATGTATTAGGAGACTACCTTGACAGAATTGTATGAAGGTACAATAAGTTTATTTAAGAGCGTCCGATGTCCAGAAAACGCGGTATGGCAGTCTTTTGTCAGCTTTGACAGATGTCAAATCTGACAGTTTGAAAGAATAGGTATACGACGACAAGAGATTACCATGCTACGGAAGTGTACTGTACGTTCACGACCAGAAACTTAATTATTTTGCGTCCTATTTAGATAAATCATTAAATATTGCTTTTCGCTTAGATAGTTATAAAAAATATATGTTCATATCCAGCACACATTGTAAATAATTTTGTATGAGGTGTAAAACGTTGCTGTAAAACTGTAAAAAAAATATTCCATCAAATGGTTATTCGAGTGCTTTCATTGAAATTTAAAGAGCAATTGTTTACACCCTGTATCTATTTATTTTGTAGTTAGTTCGTTAATGATTACTTAATATTTTTAGTTATGTTTAGGGTTAAAATATTTTAATAGTCTCGTTGCAGTATTGAGCATCAATTAAATGAACATTTTAAAATAATACAAAATCAATAATGTTAAAATAAGCAAAATGTCTGGATGCCTTAACGCCTTTTTCTTGTATTTATAAAAAAACAATAAAAACCAGATGAAAAGTACTGCAAAGAGATTCAATTATTCAAAATAAAATTCCATCATTTATGTAACTTATGTTATCGTTATTCAACACCCATAATGACACTTATGTCGTGTTCTTAAGGTTTACTTTGCAGCAGTGAAATTTACCGTGATATTCCTTTGTCAATAGTTCGACAGAAAAAAAAATCTTAAAAAAAATACGTCCATTGGTATGTTTGCATTGATGGCAAATCATCAACTATCTATTAGTGATCGCAAGAAATACTACAAGTAGTTCGGAAGATGTTGTAATTTGTTCAAGGGCGCTCGGTTGATACGTTTCGTAAGCATTGGCATATAGGAATATTACTGTGTATTTGCACACGACTTGTTCTGTGATCCGCAATTAAGAATTACATTTATATTATGTTATCAAAAAAAAATATAATTATTTATATATTATATGTTCCTGACTCTGGCAGCGGTCACGACACGTCGGGGGCCGTCAATGGGTCAGATTAGCGCAGGATCGTGGTGGATGGCACAAGCTTAGGGAGGCCTATACCTAGCAGTGATAATGATGATGATAAAAAAAAACAAAATTAACCTATCCCGTATAAAAAAAACACTAAATTAAAATTCTGCCTATCAATATAAAAGCTTAACCATTTTATAGGTACATTATAATGATTAATACAAGTTTGGTAGGATATTTTGTTGTAATGCCGTGAAGGCTGTTCCTATTTCATATTTTTTTTATTACATTTCAATAATGTCGGTTTTGATTTTGGCCGTCATGTGAAGAAAGCTTTTTAATTTTCCTAGAACTCAAGAGCGAAGTCTGGGCGGACTGCTTGTTTAAGTAGTGTTGCTTGACCTAGAACAGTACAAAGTAACTGTTATCCTGTTGCGAGGAAAGCTTCGGGCGAAAGCTAGCCTTCAATATTTGGACTTCTGAGTTATGAGGAAATTCATTTTCTGAATAAATAATTTTAAATGAACTTTATTTTCAAGTGCGGATCACAAGAGAATTCGTAAAGGTTAAAGCGATTTGAACAAGCAAGTTGAAAACAACGATATTTTATTATTAATTATAGTTATCGTATCGTGTAAATAGATTTATTGGAATTGGAGAAGATGAAAATAAAAAAGTATATTGATATATCTAGTTTATTTGTTATTTAAGTGATTGAATGCTAGGCCTTAAAAGCCTTCCTATCTGTAGCTCAAACGGCAGCATAGTCTGTTGCCATCTTTCTTTTACCGACAGTAAAAAACATTTGCTAATATCTTGCTCTATTGACAGGTGAATATGAATAATGGGGCTAGACTTGTAGCTAATGCAATAGACCGTGGAAAATAAAATGGTAATTATTACATTTCTTTGTAGATTTAGCCGGCATAATTAAAAGCATAGCTTATCGTGACATGACACCATGACCCTATCTTTGTGGTTTGTAAAGAAGTAAAACTTAGGCCTTTACATCTATATTAGATGATTTATACAGCGTCAGGAGGCAACCTATGCCTACACTTAACGGGACGCTGTAGTGCCTGGGACATTGTTTGAGATGGAATAGGCTTGCCTAGCACCTAAACCATTCTCTCAGCTTAATCAGCCTGGCCCGCAGGAAAGACGACGTCAATACGTGTGGAGCTGACTAAGCTGCGGGTTTCCTCACGATGTTTTCCTTCACCGTTTTGAGCTCGTGCTAAAGCGCATATAAATTTTTCGAAACGAAAAATCCAATGATGCACGGCCGGGATTCGAGCCCACGACCTTCGGATTGAAAGTCGAGGCACAACCTCATTCGACCAACACGGCTTATGAAATATATGTACTTAGAGAAATTTTGCATGTGACTGTTGTATAAAGTGATGGAGCTAATCAATCCCGAAAAAAAAATGGTCTATAGAAATAAATGACATGCTCTTGAAGCCACCGGTCACTGTTACTGGTAAGATGAAACCGGCAGGTCAGGGCCACAGAAGATGCGATTTCAAAGAGACATGACATTGGTTGCAGAACAGAACAGCTTCGTAAGTCGCTGTCGTAATGAGAGAAGGGTGTCCTCGTGTACTGGTTATGCAACGGTCCTCACCGCTTGCAGTGTACCGCATGAGCTGCATGGGGCGAGTCCAACAGTTCCACACTAAAACCTCTTTTGCATTTGTAAATAAATATACAAACTCTTTGGAGATTGCAAAAACAAAATAGGAACATACTTTTCGAAATTTAAACATTGAACAGATTTTTTTTGTAAAATAAAAACAAAAGAAGAAACATTTTGTTAAAACGACGCGAATGTATTTACTTTTAATTTTTAATTAGATGATTTAAATTTAACAATAATTGATGTAGGTACTTATTTAATAGAACAGCCGGGTTATAATAAGTTTCAAAATGTTGTGGCGAAAAGTGACAGTGATTGTGCTGTTCTTGGGATGCACTTCTGCAAGTATTTTGGAATTAAATGGTAAGTGTTTGTTTTTATTTTTACCATTTTTGGCAAGCAGCAGTGGCAGACTCTTTCAACCAGTATTTGAATAGTAACTGGTTCTTTGTGATGTTTTCCTTCACCGTTAAGAGCACCGTTTTGCGCTCTCTATTCTGTGGCATAAGTAAGGATTCAAAAAAGGGATTGTGCTTCTTCTTCGTTTCGCAAGTGGAACAAAAATTTCACATGGACCACTTGATTCAACTTGGATCTAGTATTTTCATTAGGTCCCATACTGGATAAACCGTGACGAAGAAGTGGCTTCCTTCCAGAAACAACATTCGCCTCGTTCCCCCCTCTTTACGCCCTGGACACTTGGTCTGACTGCCAGGTCCCCGGCGATGTCTACTGCATGGTGGATGCAGCACTCGTCTCCAAGCAGCCTTCTCCACTCCTCAATCTCTTGCAGGTAACTTTCCTTCCTATAATAATGTGAAATGCACAGGATCGTGAAGAGAGGCCTAAAGCCTGCAGCGGGCGCAATTATGGTGGATCATGATGATGATGAAGGCCAACTAGAAAGTCTTTATGAAGGCTATTTTATCTTGATATAGGTCTAGAATCGTGGAAGCAGGAGCTCAACGCCTCAAAATAGTAAATACCATTGACTTTGGGTAGAGAGGTGGATGAGAGCAGGGAATTTCTGGCGCTTCGGCGGCCGCTACCACGGCACGCGCATTAGTGGTCAACTATTCTAACATAACTTAACCAACTGAAAGGTTAAATTTATTTTAATGTTTTTTTTTCGAAAACTATGCATTATCCTGAAATGGTAGATAAATAATCGGGAAGCAAACCCTTAGCGGTTTTACTCATTTTTAGCCCTCAATTCCTGCTTCAACTTGTTGCTTTATGTTCGTAGATAGTGACAGCATTTGGTGTCAAAATTTTTAGACGCGAAGGGCGGCCTAAAATTGTGGCCTTTAGTGCCTCAGTTGCTTTTCAAATTCAAATTCATTTTATTTCAGATAATTAAAATCCATTACAATTTACAAAACAAATAATCACTATAAATAAGTTACAAAAATAAAATCTTAAAACACTAAACTTAAAACTAAAGAAACCATAGGTATGCACGGCGGCTTTTAGGTCTAAACTAAACCACTCTCCGCACAAAACTTTTCCAGATCGGAGAGGTGAATCTGTCCGATATAGTTCTCACTTCTCAGGATGCTGTTTTGACTGTCCCGCACTCTGCGAATCAGGGACGCAGTTTTTTTTTTACGCAGAATCGCTTCGAAAGCATCCGTCTGGTATTCCGCAAACATCCCTGACGCACTACAGAAGCTTTTAATTGTCACCCATTATTTGTTGTCCATGCTGAATTTTGCATAACTATTAATCACTCAAAGATTGGCTAGGCAAGCAATCATTGTAATAAAACAGTAACCTCGATTTTGGTGTAGGTAGGTACTCGTAGGTATACAAAAGGTTAGCGGTAAATGAATACTTTATTGTACAATTAGCAGTTTAAATAAGTACCTGCCTACTAAAATATTTGTTGTACATTTGCACCTAGAGTTAACTTAGTACTATCTAGGTGTTGAATCTTTTGTTGGTTTACCTTGACTTCAATTAAAATGTCAGCAAATGAATGTACAAGTACATACCTACCTCATTTAATTTGATAATTGAAAAGTTATTAGGTTCATTTACAAAACCATTAGATTTAAATTAGTGAAATGGAGAAGGGTCAAGTCAAAAATACCCTAAGCCGTTGAGTTTGTATCAAGAATCTATGAGATTGAATGAGTATCTGCCTACCCCTAAAGGAAAGAGCTGTCTATGAGTACCTATGTATGTTTGTACATTTAGGGCTCGTGTCTCTGACTCTTCTAAAATTTCACCAATTTGTTCCGATTATCTGCCTCTTGGTCTAAATATATCATCTTCTCTAACTGTGGCAATATCTGATTTATTATTTTCATTATATCTGCTTTGAATTAGAAATGGAAAGAGCGGAAAGGAATCTGCGTTGAGATTTTAACTTACCGTAGTTTGACCTAGCACTCTGTACAGGAGCGCGTTCAAATCTTTTACTTGAAGTTTTATGCTACTAATTATTTCGTTGGAAACACTGGGTTGACTTAGTATTGAAAACTCAATGTTTGAATAATATATTATTGTAACCAGTGTGTAGCAAATAGGCAAAGACTTCGAAAATTAGAAAAATACATTTGAGTGAGGCTTGATTTACAAAGAACCATTTTCTATTTCATTCTCTTGTTTAGCCAGTTGCCCAAAGTTAATGTTTAGTTATATCAGTTAGCTAAGCAACAAGCATCTTGCGATATACTGTAACTAAGGCATCGGGCCAACGTTGCATCGTACCTAATAACTGTTATTCCATGCACATTTGAACATTGTGTAGAGTTATTGAGAATTCAACGAGCGATGCCAACGGCCTAACAAACATCAAAAGTTGTAAAACATATCAGCTACATTTTAGTCCTTAGTCGGTATACGAATTAAATAACACTAAAATTAGTAGTAATAAGTGAGCTTCAGGTCAATGACCTTATTATGCAGGACCAATCTTTGATTTTTTCTGTTTCAACTTAGGTACCCAAACAGTTAATCATTTTTAATTACCTAACTTGAAACGTTGGGCGTTTCTATATATAAATGTATGTATTTACAAACAAAAAAAAGTATATAAGTAGTTTATCAGTCATCTAGTACCCATAACACAAGCTCTGCTTAGTTTGGGGCTAGATGATGCTGTGTGAAAAGTCCACCATTAAAAAAAAAAAAAAAAAATTTAGTAATTTTCTAGTAGTCCCAGTAAACGTATACATACAGGGTGTAAAAAGACGTCTACCGAAGCCGAAAGGGGTAGGTACAGCATCCCAAAATACAGCCAAATCCAAAAGGATTTTCCAAAAAAATCATTATATCCGGAGAAAACCGACCTCGCACAGCTGTTCGAACGTATACACTGGGCGCGTTTTTATCTGTAGATTGCTGGATTTTGAGTTTTAATTGTTTTTTTCTTTTATAAATGAAATAATAAGGTAGGTATGGGCTTATTATGTTGTATTAGTAGCAAAAAACTAGAAAATAAAATAAAATGACGTAGCTAAGCCAAAAAATTTTTTGCATTTTTTTTTTCGCTAAATATGTTCAGAATCATGGTCTGATTACAATCCCTCAGTTTTCGGTAGCAGTTTTTAACACCCTGTATACATACATTTTATTAACCAGCACGAAAACAACACTACGTCATACATAAGTAATTGCTTCCATTCCAAAGGTTTATAAAAGTAGTATGTTTTCGTGGAAACGAATAGTAGCTTCGGTGCATGCAGCTATTTATCAACAGCGACATACGTTAGTCTTGGTCGAGTCGCTCGTCATAGTTCCCTGAAATGTTGTGTCGTAGCTATAGGTGTACACACACAGCTATATATACATATATGTATACACACGTAGATTAACATGACCCACATAAATAGTTACCTTCTTACGCACTCGATTAATAGTTAAGTTAAAGTTTTATATTGTGTTGAATACAAACGAAAGGAATACAATTTAAACGACTTATACCTAATTTAATATCTGCACTCTTTTAAAAATGCAATTGCGTCTAAGATTAAGTCATCATCATCAGCCGTTTTCTGCTGGGCATAGGCCTCTCTTCGCTTTGATCTTCTCTTCGCTTGAAATCTGATGTATGTTCGTAAAAATATTAAACCATTTAAAAAAAAAAGCGATACTCATGATGTAAACACTAGAAATAGGGATAAACTCGCTGTTCCCACGACTAGATTAGATAAAGTTATGAAATCATTTAAAGGGCAATGTGTACGCTTCTATAACAAAGTCCCAAGTGAATTGCAAAACTTATCAATCACTAAATTTAAAAATACAATTAAACGTCATCTCTGCAAAAAAGCCTACTATAAAATATCAGATTATTTGGATGACAAAAAAGCTTGGCACTGAATATGCTCCAACTCGTTTTAACATAATTAAGATAAAAATGTATTATAATTATATACAAATTGAAAAGTGACGATTCTAAACAATCCAAAGTGATTTCAATGAATAAACTAATTTTGAGTTTGTGATTGAGTTTTGCCATTCGCCTCTATTTTGAGCCAGTCTTGTACGTACGACCTGAGGTTTTAACGATGTCGTTGACCCATCTTGTAGGTGAAAAAAAAACGAACATTAAGTATTCATTATTTTTGTAGGTACAGTTATTAAGTTCATTGTTTTGAAAATAGTTGAAAAAAAATACTCCTTTGATTTAACTAGGAATTAAAATCAGTCACAGCGGATATTGTTTCGTAATGAATAGGTAGGTGTAGCTTTTATTATTATTTGAGCTGGAGGTCACCATCAGGGTCTGTTAAGGGCAGGGAAGGGCATGGTAGGTACCTACATTTGAGTTGGTAATTGTCAGTCAGCTTTTGATTGATGGATGCTTTATAGCTTCCTGTTCATCAAAGTTAATTGATATAAATAATTATGATACCTCTGATCCTTGAACATTTCCGTTAACATACCTACACTCAAAAGTCTAAAACTGTGACTTCATAGATAAATAAATAATTAAATAATGCTGGACATTTCACACAGCAACACCTGGCTCCAAACTAAGCAAAGCTTGTACTATGGGAACCAGATAACTGATATACTACTTATATACTTTTTGTTTGTATATATATATATACATATTATACATAGAAACACCCAGACCCGAGACAAATATCTGTAATTCATACAAACATTTGTCCCGCGGCGGGGATCGAACCCGCAACCTTCTGCATCGCAGGCGGACCTTCGCCCACTGCGCCACAGAGGTCGTCAAAAAAAGATAGACAGACGTTCATCTTTATTATCATTTAGGACTTCTTTTGCCATTTTTGAAGGAGCGTGTAGTGCTCTGCTATTTTATTTAGTTTTCTCGTGTTTTACTAGGTTTTATTATGTAATTTCGGTGGCATTTTACTAATGAAGCTATGGATACGTAACAGGAGATTTGGCAAATGGAATGGGGGAGTATTCAAGACGTTTTCTCATTTGACGAAAGATTTCCGTTGGAGTTTTGAAAGGACAAGCCGCCATGTTTTTTCAATTGACTCAAATTGACGTGACAAAGTAATACATATTTGAAGAAAGATTTGAAGTGAAGTCAAAGTGAAAAGATGAAGAAGGAATGAAAAGAAGAAGAAACCAAGAATTGAAGTGAAACCATGAAGAATATGAAGACCTATATTATGATGAAGACTAAGCTAAGATGACGTTACTGATTGGGCGATATAGTCGCTCAGCGACAAAGCCCTTTTCTTTTTCTTGTAAATAAAAAAAAAAAAAAACATTTATTTGTGTTAGGTGTTGATATGATAATTTAATTTGTTTTCCCTCTTTTAACTAAACAAAATTTGTTAAATCATTCAAGAGGGAAAACACCCGCAAAAAGTACCCAACATTATTATAGACTGATGAGTTGTAGTACAGTCAGCGACAGAAGTTCATGAACATTTGATGTATTTGTATCTTCAATATCTTCGAAGTTCGTAGGGTTTTAGATAATATGTTCTATACATAACCGATTTTTGGAAGCTATTTAGCCCTCAAAATCTAGTTCGCAGCAAATGGAAGTTCGTCAATTTCTTTCGAAAAATAAGCTACCTATAAATAAATAAAATAAATAAATAATGCTGGATTTCCCACACAACATCATTTAGCCCCAAAGTAAGCGGTGCTTGTGTTCTGGGAATCTAGAATGACTGATAAACTATTTATTTATACTTTTTGTTTGTAAATACATACATATTATACATAGAAACACCCAGACCCGAGACAAATATCTGTCATACAAACATTTGTCCAGTGGCGGGGGTCGAACCCGCAACCTTCTGCGTCGCAGGCGGACCTTCGCCCGCTTATAATTTGCGTGATATAATAAAATGGAAATCAATGTCCTCTACCTTTCCTTCCTAGGACTTTGCTTGAAAGTTTATGAAACTTTTGCGTGAAAGCAGTCTTTTCAAGGCCTAAATGAATCAATCCTCTTACCAAAGTATGTTTCGATTGTCCAATGGCTGCAAAATACATGGTTAGATATGTGTAGTACTTATTGCGTTAGTTCGTTGAAATTGTAATTTAGTGAACAACCAAACTGACGCCATAATGCTCGAACTACAGTAACGGGTTATTTAACTTGCGAGAATTCAAAACATAGCATATTAGTTAGTATTCATTGGCCATTAAAATCGTTGAGTAAGTAGGTATCGTAGGTACTATTTCGTAAACAAACAAATGTCCTTCTCAACCAGTTTTGGTCAAGTAGGAAAGTAACGCCGGCCGGCCTATAACCAGGGGATAATGGGGCAAAACGTTACGTGAAAGTCACTGAACTTTTTGTACGAAATAGTAATTCAATACGCTTTGCAAACGTATCCTAATAAGACCTTAGATGCGACTTGCCTACAAATGCGTCGATATGAGGTGACCACAAGCTGATGCATTCATGATTTTACAGCCATACCTACCATACTTCTCTTCCGGCCTTATTCACAAACATTACTATGAGGTCTCACAGACTGTGAGTTGGTTCTGAAAATATCCCAAAACCCTTGAATCTAATCTCATAGCCCTTATACATCGTGATCTAATTATCCTAGAATAATCGATTCATATCTCTGTTTCTTTCTTTCTTTTTTTTTATAATATTTCAAACTTTTCATTATACTTTAGGTAATTACCTTCTTATGTTAGACTTAAGACTACTATAATTTTTACTTCCACTACTATTGTACCTATTAGCTTACCCCTGTACGGACGCACAGGGTCCCAAAAACGAAACCTACTCATTTTAGGACCCTGTGCGTCCGCGCGCACCGGGAAACGTCATAGTAATGTTTGTGAATACCGGTGTAAATCTATTTTACTTAGGTGCTCGCTACAAGTTACATTCCAATGGGTATACTTACAGATTCTTCAACCTATTTGTACTCAGCACTTCTGTGCCTGATTCACGTACTCTAGTGTACCTACAGGTGATCGGAAAGAAAGGATGGCACTATGGTTTTTAGGGAGGCTCCGAATTTGCACTCGAATCTGAATGAAAAAAGTTTAAGTGCATGCTAAGCCCCAGCTTACTCAAATTATAATTTTCATCTGTTTTGTTGCATTAATCCGTCACAAGGTTAGGTACAGGTGTTGTAAGCACAGGTTATTGCCTTAGTTTAAGAACTACGGCACAAAACCGGTCAAGTGCGAGTGATGTAATGATTTATAGCGCAGGGGTCAAAATGCTGTCAACAAGATTCTTGTTGGTAACAGGTTTTACTGTGAACTCATCATTTTGTGGTCAGCTTGCGTTGACACAATTTGGCTACTAGTTTACTCAACAATGGATGAGTAAATGCCTGTAATGAACCTGTAATGAATACTTACAGCAGACATTTCTGCCATTTAGAATCTACGTAATACCTACGGTAAATGATAATGCTGACAGAAAGTAAAATGACTAACTTTTAGGTCTCTACTAATAAACATTCAAATACGTTCCAAATGACAAACAATCTGGATAGACTTCTTTCCTGTCGCGGACTATTCTTTCTTCGTTTAATCTGTTCGGATTAATGTGGTTTCCAGGAGTACTCCCAGCAGACCTTGAAGCACTACAACCGGAGCCTCATCCACCGCGGCGTGTGTGTGTCCCACTGTGGCGCTCCGGCAGCCGGCAGCTGGCACGTCGCCGCGCAGCGCTGCCTCGACCGCTCTTTACTGGACTATGGGCTTGAGGTGAGGATATGCAGTATGTAGCTTAGTTGTAAAAGAGCAGATGTATGTACGATGCGATTTTTAATTCGTTTTGCGTTTTGTTGCGTTTGGCCGAGGCTTAGCAACGACGTGCTGTCCGACTGGGATAGCGATTCGAAAAGCGTGGTTCTGAACTTTTCGATTCGGAAGCTTTTCATGAGCACAAACGTCTTTCGTGAAATACCAAATTTTGTAATAAGTAGCGAGCGATAGGGTTGCAACCAGATGCTAACTATGGACTTAAACTTCTCATACCTGAACCTAAGTGCCTACCGTGCCTCGGAGATACAGTTGTGATCTTTGTGTGTTTATCTGATCCCAGGTAGAGATAGAGTCAGTGTCCTGGTGCAGCACCGCCGGCGAGGGCACGGAGCGCACGTGGGCGGCGCGCGCGCTGGCCGTGCTGAGCACGCTGTTGCTGGCGCTGGCCTGCCTCGCCACCGCGCTGCACGCGCTCGGAGCACGCATCGGACGTACCGATGGTAACACATCTTCATCTTTACACTTGCCCATTATTCCCAACAGGAAATCCTACCCATCAGCATCTTCCTGCCCTTGTCATCCTTATATTGGCAGAAAATCCAAATAATTATTTTATAGATAGTTTGGATAATAGTCTGTTTGTTTTATAGGTAGGTTATAATGTTTGTGTTATACCTAATCACGTCAAAACCTGTCTGTTCACGTTCACTCCTTTCTTATCCATAAACTTTCACAAATCAAAAACTACTTTACTACTACAGTACAGACTAACCTTACTAAATTAGTCCTTGCCTAAACTCATCACTGTATTTTCTATTGTATTGTTTCAGGCAACAAGTATTTGCTAGCTTTCTCGATGAAGAGGAATTGGGAGATCCTGACGTATGACCGCTCCAAGCCGCGCTCAGACGAACGGATGAAGGACTTGGCGTGTGTAGAAGGCATCAGGTACTTTGGGAGTCACATTGATATGTTCATACTTTTCTGTAGACTCGACTTACTTTTGTTAGTTTTTATTGGATATAGCAAAAGGAACCCTTCTTTTTGATTGATAATAATTCTCTGTATTTATGTACCTACCTATGCTACGTTCCATCAGAGCGTCTAAATTACCTCAACCAATTTTCGTAGGAGAGCTTCCTACGTATCTAGCCTTAAGTATGTAACAGTCGGTGTTTTATGGGCGTTCCACAGCATGTGGGCCGAGACATTACAGATTGGTTGTCCTTGCCTACACCTACAGGAAAGAAGCTTGATTATGTATACTTAGAGGGTGTAAAAAGACTACTACCAAAAATGTGCACATTTCTGGCTGACGAATGAAAATTTTCAAATGCTGTTCTCCGGTACCTATTTTTTTTCGGAAACCCTCTTGGATTTGGTTGTGTTGGGAATTTGGATGCTGTATCACCCCGTTTCGTCTTCTGTAGACATGTATGTATGTATCAATGATCCTTGTTATGTATGAAGGCAATCATTTTGTTGCAGGGTTGTGGGCATGCAGTGCGTCATCTTCTCGCACGTGATGTTGATTCACGTCTACTCGTACATCGACAACCCGCAGTTTGTCGAACAGGTGAATACGAGTTTTTCTACATAGAAATAAATAAAATTTTAAATTTCATTTTTTAAATTGTGATAAAAGCAGGAGCAATATGTTGGTGATGATGATAAGCCAGACAAAAGTTTTGCTCCTAACGATGCTACTCACTTACCGATCTAAAATGAAAAACTTACCTAAAACATGTTTTTTTATAAAGTATTACGTCGTTCCGTCGTTTATCGTCGTACCAACTCACTAATTGGTTCCGACATGAATATCGTTTCCTTCCTTCTAAAATCCGTATTGACATTAAAAACATCCTCCAGGTATGTGCTTACGTAATTAGATAAATGTTAGATTACCTTATCAACAGGTATAGTTCAGAAATTCCGTTTTGTAATATTAGTTTCTGTGGAAACTGTTGAGCATCCCTGACACATCAACTCTGAAACTATCCAACCATTGAAAAGCTTAACTTTGGCACTCCTTTTGACGGGTTAGGAGCCAACTAAAATGTATGCACACTTACTACTACTATTTAACATCAGGCAGAGGGAGGTCAAATGCTGACCTATTTAATAAAAAAAAAAAAAAAAAACTTAAACTACATCTACGCACTGCTGGTTTGAAAAAACTACTGTCACGAAAAGCCAGTATCAGCAAGTTACGCTCAAGATGATTTTCAACCTAATAACCAGCATTCTTCTTCTTCTTCTTCTTGTCGTCTCACCAGTTCTTTCGAACCAGTGTGGTGAAAGGATCATTCTAAGAGGCTCTACCAGCATTAAGGTACGTTGATTTTGTCCTATTACAATCACAACGATTCTAGATGTACGACAATTTCGCGTGGAAGACAGTCCTGAACTCCCCTCTGTGGATCCAAGCCTTCTTCTCCATCTCCGGCTTCCTGACGACGTACACGGTGCTCATATCGTATGCCTCGCGCCCCGTCACGCTGGCCAAGTGCCTCGCCTCTATCCTCAACCGGTGGATCAGGTGAGACAGATACGGTACCTGAAGCTTCAGGTTCTTATTATTTATCGACGACCTCTGTGGCGCAGTGGGCGAACGTCCGCCTGCGACGCAGAAGGTTGCGGGTTCGATCCCCGCCGCGGGACAAATGTTTGTATGACCTACAGATATTTGTCTCGGGTCTGGGTGTTTCCATGTATAATATGTATGTATTTACAAACAAAAAGTATATAAGTAGTATATCAGTTATCTGATTCCCATAGTACAAGCTTTGCTTAGTTTGGGGCTAGATGATGATGTGTGAAAATGTCCAGCATTATTATTATTATCACAACAGCATTCTGAAAGTCATATCTGATAAATCTTCATCACTGGGTGAAGACAGTTATTATTTAATTTCTCTATTTTTATATTTAGTGTCCTTATCTTTGTGTGTAAACGTGTAACTATGCTTGTGACATTGTAATATGAGCTAAGTTGTCTGAAATAAAGATTAATTGAATTGAATTCCTTTAGCATGGTTACTTTTAGATCTTTATGGAGTTCAAGATCCATTGAAGATCATCTTGGTGAGAAGAGTCTTGTAGCTTGGTGTGATTGAGGAATTAAGAATTCTAACAACTGGTTTCTTTATAATTTTTTGATTCATCGTTTTTACGTATATTATTCGCCGTAGGAGCTCAAGGCATATTTGGTATAGAGCATGTTCCGAAACGAAAGATCAACTAGTGCACGTCCTGGAATCGAACCCACGGCCTCCAGATCGAAAATGGTGGTAGGTATTAGCAACCTGTGGCAACATTGTTTCTTGAGACAAACAAAAGAATTTGAAAGGAAATATCTCCGGGTGTAACAAGACCTTTGTATTGTTGACGATGAGAACGTATGAATGATGTTGTGGCACATTGACCTAAATAAAATATCTACTGGGAATTGAAAATAACATTAGCAAATGAGGAAAATTTGCTATTTAGCCGAAACAGATATCTGCTTCCTTCAGTTTTCGTGGCGATAGGAACGGGCCTAGAGTCATCCAGTTCTGGTTATCCAATGCAGTTTAATGAAATGCGTGTCTTCATCCAGGTTGACCCCCCTAGCAGTATTTGCGCTATGGTTCACGATGGCCTGGTTCCCACTGCTGGGCAGCGGGCCGCAGTGGGCGTGGGCGGTGTCGCGCGAGGCAGCCGACTGCGCCGACCGCTGGTGGTACCACGCGCTCTACGTGCACAACCACCTGCCTACTGGCAAGTTCTGCATGGGACACACCTGGTCAGTACACAGAATTACCTAGCTTATAAGACTAGATTTCAGTGGTCTTGAGGATAAATGATTTTGATTTGTACGGTCTTAATAGCGAAATTGACAACTTGGTGAAACTAGCAAATAAGGAAATTGACCATAGGTACGCTAATTCAAAATTTTGATTGTCATTGTGAAAAAATATTAGTAAGAACTAAGAAGTGCTTATAGCAGAAAGCCAAAAGGAAGCGGACCCAAAATTGAGGTGATGGGGATACTCGTTACGGAAGAATAGTTCTCCATAAACTGCACAATAAGACACCGAAAAATGGATTAACAAGCTTAGCATCAACCGACTGACGGAGTGGCAGTCTTGCTGCTAGGATGTCTGAAAGATGGGCAGGAGACTACCGTTGATCCAAGCGTGCATTTTATTTGAGGCAAAGCTGAGCGCGGTTTAATTGAATCAGCTCAGTTAACACAATAAAAGCTTGCATTGATAAACATTTTTTTCAACTAAAACTTATACCTAGGTACCTCGCGGTGGACATGCAGCTGCACATCTTCGGCATCTTCCTGATGTACCTGCTGGTGCGCTGGCGGCGCGCGGCCGGCGCGGCGCTGGCCGTGCTGGCCGCGGCGGCCGCGCTGGCGGCCGGCCTCGTCGCTCACTACTACCGCCTGCTGCCCATTGTTGCTGCGCAATCGCCAGAGTGAGTCATTTCATCACCTCTTCCGTATACTCTTCTGGTATTATCATCATACTTATGACATTCTTCCCTTCTCATCACATGCCTGTACCTTGCCAATCTTCTCTTTTGTTGGGAACACTTTCACATTTCCTCTAATGTAGATACTCATTCACTAATTCCTCATGTCCAATCGCGTCATACTACACATTCAGTGAGTATTTGGCACCACATTGTGGGGACTTCGTTCCTACCACAGGGCATGATAATGTAGGTACCCTAATTTCCTTGTTAGTTTTTATTAATGATTTGTACATTCATTTGTAAAATGGAAAATCCATTGCTAGACTTTGGAGCGCATAGACCATGGTTTATAGTAATAAATATCGATTACTATTTTTACTGGAATACGAGAACAGTAATGTAGGTGATATAATTTTAAATTATAATAAATAATAAATTATTAATTTATTTTTCTACCCTAAGCTTATATCATGGGATTATACCAACACACATTCTATCGTTATTTTATGGGATTTCCCTAATCCCTATCATAATTAGCTCAGGTAGCATGCAGGATATACAATTAATTACATAGCTAACGAAACTGTGATGTTACGCTTATGATGTCATTGGTGTCCCGGCGATAAAGGAAACATAATATAAATACACTATACCTTGGTGGCTCCCGTCATTCACACCTCGCTTAGCGGCGGCGGCACCACATCGTGCAGACAGAACAGACAGAACATACAGCAGACATGCAGAGCTTCGTGGTAGCGTGTGCGGTTATGTGGCTAGCGACGAGCGCACACGCGCAGCCGCCGCGCAAGTTCGGCATGCCGGGCGCGTGCGCGGGCAGCGACTACTGCACGGAGCGGCACGCGCTGTACCCCGCGCGGCTGGTGCAGCAGCTGCTGGAGGTCGCCAACATCACGTTCGGCTCCGAGGCGGGGGAGCGCGCGGGCGAGGCGGAACAGCGCGACTGCGGCGTGCTGCTCAGCGACGACCCCATCTACGAGATCGTGGACGCGCGCGGCAACGTGCGCGTGGTGCTGCAGGCGCCCGGCGGCCGCGGCCTGCAGCGCGTGCGCCTCGAGCGCTGCGCCCAGCCCGGCCGCCTCACCACCCCCACCGCGCACTTCTCCACCCAGCTGCTCGGCGAGCACAACCTGCAGTGCGTGCAGCGCAAGCTGGACGTGGCCTTCCTGGTGCTCACCGAGGACTGGACCGGCCTCGAGATGGTGCGCGCCAAGACCGGCGTACCCGTGCGCTGCGACTGCCAGCTCTTCCAGCTCTAGCCGCCCCGCCCCAGCCTGCTCACCGGACCTACCTACTAGTCTACTGGAAACCTGGAAAAGCGCTGGCGCTTTGAATTCTGTGATATACCTACCTAAGCAAATTAAATTATACTTATACTTATCTTGCATGTAAAAATCATTTTCATTACAAACTGAACACCTTGATATCACATGTAGGTATCGGTCGAATAGAGAAAAAATCCTGATTGGAAAGGAGAAGTAGCACATAATCTGGATGCAATTTAATGCTGAAGTGTCTTGATAGGGTTTATTTCACTCATTTTCAAAGCGATGTAGGTAAGCAACAAGTAAGTAGACCCAAAAAAGTATGATATTCTTCTTTGATTGGTTGACGTTTTATGTCTGGATATCTCACCAACAGTTTGTTCAACCGGTTAATTTTTTGGATTTACAAAATGAAATACATACTTCTCTCATTTTCCTCTTACTTATATCTCTGCACATACTGTTTTCCCTTACCTTTCTCACTTATATCACAACTCACTTATACACATTCATATCAAGCTACATAGCATTCTTCTCATCTAATGCCACGTCTACACCATGCCAATATGTTGCTCCTCATTTACCTACTAGTGACATTGGCAGACTTCTATAGAAATGCGTTAGCATCCTATATTTTATTGTGTTATAGTTTGTGCTATTATGATTACTCGTAGTTCACGTCACTCTAGATATCCACTTCGTTCGTCCGTAAATAACTCCAGTAAAAATGTTAAAGTTAGCATGAATTTAATTGTTACCTGGTATAGGTCCGAGTACATACACAAACAGGACAAAAATAAACAGGTACGTACCTATACCTACCTAAATTCTTCTTATCAAATAGCAAGGAAATATTTAAACGTAAACAGGTTCACGACTGTATATCCCCAAGGTGCGGTAGACATTCTCTCAGATCTTTTTATGTTACTTATTCCAGAGCCTTTGAAGATGTCTAAGGGGGGTAGTCAGAGGCATGTCCAAACACATATTTGATACATGCCCACATCTTGCAGAAGTTAGTGTTCCATACGTGACAGGTTGCAAGCCCATCGCCGCCTATAAGAACACTAACTGGTTTCCTCACGATGTTTTCCTTCACCGTTTAGAGCACGTGTTAAAGCGCATATAAATTTTACGACACGCAAAATCCATTGATGCACGGCCGGGATTCGAACCCACAACCTTCGGATTGAAAGTTGAGGTATAACCCCATTCGGCAATTTCGGAAATATTTATTGTAAGATAATATGGATAATAATGTTTGGGAGAGGCCCTTGCCCAGCAGTGGGATCCCTACGGGCTACTAAAAAAAAAAAAAAAAAAAATATGGATAATAGAACCCTGATCACTGCCAGTCAGACAGAAACGTGTCCAAAACACTAGCGGGCATTACAACGTTGAATTTTACAAAGTACCTATAGTACGCACAACCAATCTTTAGCTCTCTGAAGTAGCTGCGCAGAACCAATTTTTGATGACAAAGACAGCGTTGTATAGCTGCCTAGCTCACTCGCTTATTAGTAAGTTAGTTTGTTTAGTTAGTTACTACTACTGCTAGTGCTTAGTAGTACTAGTACTTAGTTTGTTGCATCGTTCTATCTCGCCTACTCGCACAAACTTGCGCAATCGTTTAGTACACCTAACTTCAGAAAGTTAAATATCGGGTGTGCGTACTGTACCTACCTATACTTTTGAACTCAAGGACGAATTAAAAGAAATTCAACTTAAATTTGACTCTTCGCGCTAAAATCTCATCCTAATCTCAAGGTAAGTGTGTGTTCAGTTGGTAATGAAATAGTACATTATGGTACTAGTGTGTAATATTGGTGATTACCGCCGAGGCAAATAATTGAGACCCGAGCCATCGGCGAGGGTCTTAATATAGCCGAGGAAGGTAATCATCAATACACACGTGTATCATACGACGTTTTTCAACACACTTGTGAATAAAATAACAATAAAAACTAATTTCAAACAGTGAAAACGAGTTGTGAAAAATGTTTCGCTATTGCGGGAAAAATGAATCAGTTTTCCTATGCGCGCGCATTGCGATCGGCCACAGACTATATTTCCGCGCCGCGCACAGGGTTTGCGCCTATTCTGCCACGTACAAAATGGGGAATTTAAAGTTTTCTTTTATTACAGAGAAAACAAAAGTTATATTTGAGTGAAAGTTTTATTAATTAAACACGTACGACTTAAAATTATCTATTTAAATAAGAAGTTGCATAAAATGAGCAAGCAATAGGAACATTAATTTATTTGTTCTGTTGAACACGATCTTTTTTCTGAATAAAAACTTTTTTAAGAACAAAGCAACTCAATCAATAAAATTAAAAAAAAAAACTATTACTCACTAGTGAGTTATAGTAATGAAAAAGTCACAGTTTGATTATGGGTGTCATTATGTGCCTAATTGCGGTGACCATAGAGCCACTTTATGAGCAAGTGTGTTGAAAATGATTTTTACATGCAAGATAAGTATAAGTATAATTTAATTTGCTTAGGTAGGTATATCACAGAATTCAAAGCGCCAGCGCTTTCCCAGGTTTCCAGTAGACTAGTAGGTAGGTCCGGTGAGCAGGCTGGGGCGGGGCGGCTAGAGCTGGAAGAGCTGGCAGTCGCAGCGCACGGGTACGCCGGTCTTGGCGCGCACCATCTCGAGGCCGGTCCAGTCCTCGGTGAGCACCAGGAAGGCCACGTCCAGCTTGCGCTGCACGCACTGCAGGTTGTGCTCGCCGAGCAGCTGGGTGGAGAAGTGCGCGGTGGGGGTGGTGAGGCGGCCGGGCTGGGCGCAGCGCTCGAGGCGCACGCGCTGCAGGCCGCGGCCGCCGGGCGCCTGCAGCACCACGCGCACGTTGCCGCGCGCGTCCACGATCTCGTAGATGGGGTCGTCGCTGAGCAGCACGCCGCAGTCGCGCTGTTCCGCCTCGCCCGCGCGCTCCCCCGCCTCGGAGCCGAACGTGATGTTGGCGACCTCCAGCAGCTGCTGCACCAGCCGCGCGGGGTACAGCGCGTGCCGCTCCGTGCAGTAGTCGCTGCCCGCGCACGCGCCCGGCATGCCGAACTTGCGCGGCGGCTGCGCGTGTGCGCTCGTCGCTAGCCACATAACCGCACACGCTACCACGATGCTCTGCATGTCTGCTGTATGTTCTGTCTGTTCTGTCTGCACGATGTGGTGCCGCCGCCGCTCAGCAAGGTGTGAATGACGGGAGCCACCAAGGTAAAGTGTATTTATATTATATTTTTCCGATATATCCTGTGATATCAGCATGACGTGCCGACGCGTCATAAATCGTTATTGTGTACTGAAACGAGGAATATGAGACTGGTTTACTTTACGATAAGGGTCCGGGAACTCCTGGTTTGCATAACTTTATTGCAATGTGTGCCACCAGGTAAAATATAAATATTACATAATTAATCTTAAACAAGTTTATGAATATTTTATTATAAGTTAGAGTGTTTTTAGCTGCTTAGCGCATCCCATCACCTTCCTCATTTCTATGAAAAAGTAGATGAGCTTACGCATTCTACGAGTAGTTGCCGGAGTATCAATCTGACATTTGAAGATCAGTGTTTGGTGTTTGGAGAAGATTCTGTCTAAGCAAAGAGCTGACAGTATTGATCTTGGAAGTAAATGAAAGCCGGTTTTCACCAAACTATTTAGTCTTACTACTGCGACTTACTATTTTGGTCGAATCTGTATTAGGTAGATAGATAGATAGAAGATAGAAAATACTTTATTATACGCCACATGGACATTACAAAATACAAACAAAGATACAAGTACAATAGGTACCTGCTAAAATAGCTCTAATCCACTCTGGAGCCTTTCTATGAGCTTTAAATGCGATCCAGTTTAGGTTCTAAACTGAACTGCTTCGCTAATTCGTACCATGACGTATGATAAAACGCTGACGAAAACTTAAACAGGAAAAGTTTCGTTCACTCAATTCGTACCATGACCGTTTAGGTATTACGCGTTGAGTTGGTTGAATTTTGGAATTTGTTTCTACTTTATCTTCCACTATAATCCACTACTACGGTGCGCCTGTTCCACATATCCCTACTAATCTATCCCTACTGGTAGGGAAGAACGGATTTTTTTTATCCACCTATTACTACTAGGGGGAAACGCGGCGGATAATATTCCACTCCTATTATTATTTTTAATAATGGTATAGGGCCTAAAATACGTTAATTGTACCTATGCAAAATGAGAAGAGAACTATGAGAAGGCCTTTGACTCTGTTGAAACCTGGGCTGTTCTGGAATCCTTGCAGCGATGCCAAGTAGACTATCGTTATATCGAAGTGTTGAGATGTCTATACGAAGCCGCCACGATGAGTGTCCGAGTACAGGACCAGCAGTCTAAGCCCATCCAACTGCGCTGAGGAGTGAGACAGGGAGATGTCATATCTCCGAAACTGTTCACAAGCGCGTTGGAGGATATGTTTAAGACTCTGGACTGGAAAGGTATGGGCATAAACATAAACGGCGAGCACATCTCACACTTACGATTCGCAGATGACATAGTCTTACTGGCGGAGTCGCTTGAGGAGCTACAACGGATGCTGAACGGCCTAGCATCAGCCTCGCGAGCGATAGGTCTCGGCATGAATCTGGATAAGACCAAAGTCATGGTCAATGACCGAATTGATCCGAGACCTGTCGCTGTTAATGGTCACCCTCTTGAAGTTGTTTCGCAGTACACATACCTTGGGCAGATTTTGCAGTTAGGTAGAAGCAACTTTGAGAAGGAGGCCAAGAGGAGGATTCAGCTAGGCTGGGCAGCATTCGGAAAACTACGTCGAGTTTTCTCGTCACCTATACCACAGTGTTTGAAAACAAAAGTTTTCAATCAGTGCGTCCTACCTGTCATGACATACGGAGCCGAAACGTGGACACTCACAGTACGGTTAGTCCACCAGTTTAAAGTCGCTCAGCGAGCTATGCTCGGAGTTTCTCTGAAGGATAGAATCCGCAACGAGACTATCCGACATAGAACCAAAGTTGTCGACATAGCTCAGAAAATCAGCAAGCTGAAGTGGCAGTGGTCTGGCCATATCTGCCGAAGAACCGATAACCGTCGGGGTAAACGAGTTCTTGAGTGGAGACCGCGACTTGGCAAACGTAGTGTAGGACGCTCCCCGGCCAGGTGGAGTGACGATCTGCGAAAGGCTGCCGGCAGAAGCTGGATGCGTCGAGCTGAGGAGAGGGCGCAATGGCGCGCACTAGGGGAGGCCTATGTCCAGCAGTGGACTGCCATAGGCTGATGATGAAAAATGATGAAAACTATGCAAAACAGTAGGAATTGATGGAAACAAAAACATAAGTGTAGAAATAATTTTTATTATTATTTATTATTAACTAAAAATCGGTGGTAAAAATAACGACTTCATTATGGGGGACTTATTGGCTTAGTTAAGCTCAGACTTCTCTTCATAGACTTCATAGATGAAAACCAAAGCCTTGTAAAATTATAATATAGTTTTTCAAGAGACATTCATACCAGACCTTATACTTATTATACACAACCTTTGAAAATATTACAATTACTCGTACATAAGGTACTTTTATATATTAGTTTTTGAAAAATTTGCATTCACATCGGACTGGAATGCCGGACTTGGGCGCCACCATCTCCAAACCGGTCCAATCCTTCGTCAGCACAATAAAACCAATTTTCATCTTCTGCTCCATGCACTGAAGGTTGAATTTATTCACCACCTCCAAATCGAAGTGGTGTGTCTTATGGTCGATGTGGCCGGGATTCAGGCAGCGCTCGATGGCTACTTTCTGGAAGCCTGATGACTCCGACTGCAGCACGACCCGTACGTGACCGTCGCTGTCCACTATCTCGTAGATAGGGTCGTTGTCTGTTATCACTGCGCAGTCTCTTTCCTCACCCGAGCCCTCGTCTACCCGTTGCGAGGTGTCTACGCCGACGAAAGTTAGGTTGGCGCTCCGCAGCATCCGTTCCACCAGCTCCACGGGGTACAGATCGTGCTTCTTCGTGCAGAAATCGATTTTAGCGCAAGCTGTCGGCATACCGAACTTCTCAGCCGGCATTGCTTCAGTGATGACGAAGGATGCAAGAACACATAGAGCTAATTTAGTAATGGTCTCCATTTTCTTGGTCTGCCACCTATTTTATTAATCACTAGATGATTTTGCTCTGAGCTGTGTAGATGTAATGATGTAGTGACGGGTCGTCGTTCGTATTTATGTGTAAAGTGCTGGTTGTCCGCGGTTCTGTGTATAGTGACATCAGCGTAACGTCACGGTTTCGTCACAGTGTATGGAATGTGTGCACGGTTATCAACGACCCGATTTTGAATTTCCTCTTGGTAGTGATTTGGGAATTCCGAAATACAATTTTAATCATTTAGGTATAGTTCCATTCTTGTCAGACGGATACCTAATTAGGTAGTTATATTTTGTATTATTTCATTGTGATACTGGATTATACCTGCAGGGCATCTCATGGCTATGTGCGTTGATAGATCAGCCAGTAAAATCGTTTTTAGATCTACCTATAGGTATTTTGGGGGTGTTATCTACATTGCAATCCCTTAGCACTAACCTACCGCAAGGTGACAGAAGCATGAGGAAAACAATTTGCGCCTGTTAAGTATGTTCCCTGGCGTCTAGTTGTCTGGGGCTTTAGCTTAACTCATATAGCTTTTTACCCTTACCTATAGCTAGCATTCTAGCATGATATTACTAAGTATTACAGTAGGTATGTGAGTAATCAATGTGGTTGTAAAGTTAGACTTTGTTCTAGAATTTTACGCACCATGTTCGCCGGCTCCCAGACCCTGACTCTGCTCTACCTGCCGATGTGGATGAACCTCCCGGGGTATCTAGGGGGGGTCGCTACGGCTTTCATCTTCCACTACACGCAGGTTGAGGGCGTCAAACTCAACCAGAAGAAGGTACGCCTAAAAAGATGGCTGGTTTGCCCAGATTTTAATTGAAAACAATCATATATTCTTGCCTATTCCAGTTTTCTCTTATTATTTAGCTTTCAACATAAGGCGTGCATCAATGAATTGTTATTTTCGAAAAGCTTAGGTAAGCGAGCAATTAACGGTGAGGGGAAAGGCCGTGAAGAAACCAGTATAACATTTCTAGCACATATGTGGTGATAAAGTGACAGGATTATAATCGGACGTAAGTTAGAGAAAAGAGATTAATATGATTATTCTTGATATAAGATACAAGCAAAATACACCTCATTATTATAACAACGGTTACAGGATTAGGAAAGCAATACTTAGGTACGTAAGTTCATTATGAGGAACAAAAAACATATTATGGGAATAACCATAATCCCGTTACAAGTTCTGGAAGTGCATTCATCTGACGCACTTGCAATAAAGTACCTACCAGCCAAGAGACTCGCTTTACTCACATTTTATTTACCTTAAAACGTTACCTGCTCTGACGACACATCAATAACTACTTTATTATTGTAGTGACTGGCTGACGTCATAAGCACACGAGTCAATTAAATCATCTTGCATGGTATTTCACTTTTTCCTGTCTAGTTTTATTTTTTTATATTGTTTTTAAGAAGAGAGTTAATAGGCACCTTCTGGGTAAGCTCGCTCCATCGTAGACCTCACTCTTGCCTGTGTAAGTCTGAGGTCAAGAGCCGACCCATTCATAATAAAAAAAAAGTTACGGCACTTGAAAAGCGATTTTTTTTTATTTTAATGGTAAAATTACAACACTTACACAGACGACACTACTCTACATATTATCTGGTGCAAGGCGTTCTATGTCCATAAGAACGCAATAGAGAACTTGAGGGTCAGGGAGACTCGTCTGTTGAGTGTCTAATGTCTATTCTAGGTAGTATTATTAAATGATCTGACTAAAGATGTGAAGGCCTAAGTTTTTTGTGAAGTGGTTCAACGTGTCGTTCCACCTGGCGCTATCTGTGGGCGGGTGCGTGGTGTGCGCCGGCGCAGTGTTCTTGTCAGACGCGGCGCCGGCGCGCTGGGCCGCCGCGCTGTATGCTGCGCTCGATCGCACGCTGATCACCGTCTGCTTCAACGTGTTCCTGCTGGGCTGCTTCAGCCAGTGCCAATGTGAGTATATTGTTGTTAACCTACTGCAGGTATTGTATTCGGTCTAGAGATACTTCATTCACGGCGTGGTCATCTTTGGTTGACTTCTAGTTGAATAGGAGTATATTCCAGGTTGATCAAAGCACTGCGAGACATCATAATCATTGTTTTACCATGACAGCGAGCTGACTTGATGATGGAGAATTTAGGAGCTGATAAACGGAACTCATTAAGTTACACATAAATTAGCGTGTTCAGAATCAAATTATGGCAATCCAAAAATAACTAATTTATTGTAGCCCATACATACTGCTGGCCACATGCATGACTCTTAATTTTCGAGACTCTTCTGTTCATTGTATCCCAGAGATATTACCTACCGCCATGTTCGTAGCTAGTCTACCTAAGGCTAGACCTAGACCTAAAATAAAATTGTACAACACATTTTATTGTACAATAAGATTGAAAGGCGTTTTGAATCTAAACGTTCAATTGTATTGCACATTAATAAGCATTGCACAATGTTTTCATGTTCAGTCGTTCATATAAAAACTGAAAAATATTGCGCAGTACTGGCCCTACAAAAAGCAATAAAAAAATAGGATGCAATAAAAATTAAACTCGTACAAATTTTCGTTCAATCATTGCGCAATCTTCAATATTAACCCTAAACGTTCAATAATATTGCATAATTTGCTAAATTGCGCAATATACTTGATCGTGGGCCCGCCTTAGGTATTGTTTATATTCGCAGCTGCGTTCCGTGCGTTCCTGTGCTGGCGCGGGTTCCACGCGCTGGGCCGGCTCTCGTACGCCGTGTTCGTGGCGCACTTCATCGTGCTGCGGCTCTGCGTCGCGCAGCACACGCAGCTCGCGCACGCTTCTTTACTATCCCTCGTACGTCACTACTATCACTCATGCTGATCCTGTCACTGTGCCTTCTATGGACACAGCGACAGGAGACAATTACCTAAAATGACCCCAACAGTCGTATGTACTATGTGACTCCTGAGTAAAAAGACATTCAACAATCACAGGACTATGTGGCAATGATTATGAGATTGGGTGTCAATTTCATTCATAATTATAAGGATTCGCTGTAGGTACCTATCGTGGGTATCAAAACTACGATTCCATGTATCACAACATTCAGATTCGGAATACCTAAGTATCCGTAAAGACCGAAGCGTAGTTGCCCCCATCCCAACCTTACACAGCGATCTTCCAATCTCTAAAACTGGGTCTGAGTAATTAGTTATTCCTTAGCTCTGAAGGGAGTCTTCGATCACGAGACATCAGAGATCGTCGGAGAGAGTTCCTAAAGTCGAGACACTTTTCGACAACGATCTCTGATGCTGATATCGAAGCTTTTCGATGACACTTTTATTGAGACTATGACAGATCCTGAAAAAAATATTTATTGCAGGTATCGCTTTTAATAACAACATCAGTGCTCTCGTACGTGGTGTCCATCCCGCTCTGCCTGCTCGTGGAGCTCCCCGCCCTGGAGCTGTGGAAGGCGCTGACGGAAGCCCCCCCGGCCCCCGCCGCCCCCGCGTCCCCCGCAGCCCCCGGTGATCTGAAGCCCCTCGACCTGCTCGCCAATGTCACGAGGCGACCTGATGTGTAGAGTCCTTTTTATTCCCGCGAACTGTTTTTTCACGCTTCTTACTTCAATTATTCTGATAAAGTCTTAATTGTGTGTAGATTTCGCTTCTTTCTTTCTTAAATTGTGGCGCTCATTCTTTCATGGACCGTTCCCCGTGCGATGCACGTGCATTGTTTCTGAACAGCATTCTTTTTCTTACGCATACAGAACATCTAACGAAATAGATTGTCTACGCGTCTTGGGGATACAATTGTGATAATGTTTATTGTGTTTCATATGGGTATGTACCAGTGTTTTACTCGTACTTCCAGGGTTGATGGAATGACAAAATGACGCTATCCTATTTATTTTTTAATCAGAGTAACATTGTAAATAATCGAGCTGTAACATAATGGTTGTTTGTTAACCTTATGCAACTTAGCTCAAACTGTATAAAACTATATTTTTTTATTTATTTTTTATCAAACGCTGAAGGTTCTCAGACTAAAAACAATTATCGCGGGACCTGAAAATAACTCTAGAGACTGATTTTTAGTTTTAAGATGCATTATTATTATGTAAATTAGATGTAAGTATATTCAAATGTAATTATTGTTGGCACAGTTGCTCATTACAATGCAATATTAAATAAAAATGTACTTTTAACTTAAAATACTGTTGCATTCTTTGTCACCCCCTCCCCTCTCCTACCTGAATATTTTATTTTCATGAATGCAAAAAATGCATTTTGTTTGTAATTTTCATTATTTGTGAATAAGCGGTTGTTTTTAACGGTTGCTCTCTTAATTATTGTTTTGTTTTACATATTCGTAGATGCCTACCTAACCTTAAGATTGTTGAATAAATGCAACTCATTGTTATAAAATACGTGTTGTAATATTAGTTGGTGTTTCTTAAAAATATAATAATGGCTGTATCGTTGACTAAAGGTTAGTATCTTCTTATTTCAACAATGAAATGGGACTTTAAATTATGTGGTAGGTACCTAACCATACCTCTGAAGTACATACAGCATTATGTTTATCCTACCAAATGGCAGAATAATTGCGTATCAACACAAAACATATTATACAGTCGAATTGAAAACCTCTTTGAAGTCTGTTAGAAACACAGTAAAAATAAAAAGGTCATTTCCAATTCCAGGAGTGTTCTTAGTAGCTGGTAGGAGGACCCCGGTGGGTAAGTTCGGGGGCCTTCTGCGTGATGTGCTGCCTGAGGATCTCTTCGCCGCGGCTGCGAAGGGGGCCTTCAAAGACTGCGGCGTCAGCCCTCATAACGTTGATACAGTTAATATTGGCCAGGTTTGTTTGTGAGACGTTTTAGCTCTCAAATTATAACGACATATGAGTAAACATTTAGAAAGTTTCATCGTTTTTTTATGATATAAAATTATCTTATCTTATCGTGAAGAAGTTTTTCCCGATGATAATGCTTTACAGATTCGGAATCCAGTTGAGATCAAGACCAGCTGTACGTACGTGGCCATGTACGAGTATAATACCAACAGCGTTTCTAGAAAATACCATTTAAATATAGAGCCATTGACTCAAAAAGAAGAATTAATTATAGAACTTAAACAGGGGTCACGACTGTATCCCTAAGGCGCGGTAGACATTCTTTCAGACCTTTTTATGTATTCCACAGATCATTTAAATATGTCTACTTAATTCTGATATTAGAAAGATATTTCAGATTATTAGTCTATCGCTATCTGGCATGTCGCCCCGACACGCGGCCTTGAAGGCAGGGCTGCCTCACAGCAAGCCCGTTCTATGTTTGAATAAGCTGTCTGCTTCTACTTTCCATGCTATCGCAGTCAGTGCTCAGGTAACCTACTAGACTTAATACGTTTCTTTGTTTTTTGATCCACATGTTTTTATGATTGTTAAGCGACAAATACGACGGAACGAAGTGCCTGGATTTACATTGGTAAATCCAGGCACTTCGTTCCGTCGTATTCCCATTGGGGAACGTCGTGGGTTTAAATCCCGGCATATCAATAGGTTTTTCGTTTTGGAAAATTTACATGCAACACGAGCTAATCGGCGAAGGATCTATCGTCAGGAAACCAGTCTACCAGGCGGCAATGGATTTGAGAGCCTACGAATGGAAAGCTAAAATTACTGTAAATTATGTACCTACTTACTGCAGGAAATCCAATTGGGTTCAGCACATATTTCACTCGCTGGTGGCATGGAAAGCAATTCCTCCGCCCCCTTCCTCGTCAGGGGTGCCCGGTTTGGGATCCCTCCCTCTAGCACCATGACAGTGGAAGACTGGTTTCACTGCAGTAACTTCGACTCCTACTGCAACCTGCCGCTGACCCGCGCGGCGGACATCATTGCTGAGATGTACCAAATCAGAAGGAAAGAGGCTGATGAATTCGCTGTGAGGTCACAGAAGAGGTGGAAAGCAGGTCTGACATTTGGCATTTACGCTTCACTTTGATTTTATGAGAATTAAATGGAAGGATGACACAGAAAGCTCACAGTTCCAAACCCACTTAGTGCGATAAAGTCAGATATTTATGTGATTCTGGTGATGCAATATAAAAACAGAATAAATACAATGTAATTTTACTATTTTTAGCACATGATAAAGGCCTGTTCGATTCGGAAGTAGTTCCAGTAAAAGTGACAGTGAAAGGTCAGGAGCAGGTCATGGACACAGATGAATGCCCTCGGCCTGACGCTACGGTGGAGTCGCTGAGCCTACTGCCACCACTGTTTGAAGGAGGGGTTACCACTGCTGGGAATGTCTGTGTATGTTATAAAAATGCATTTATACATTGTATTACCCCATTTGCTCAGTGAATAAGACAATGAAAGTACTTTCTTACCTAGTCAAGTTACATTTATTGTGCTCTAAGATACACGAGAAAAGTCTCCCCCAAGTTAACTGATCTCTATCTTAGAACGATTTCAGAGGCAAAATACTTTCATGGCCCGTGATTCCAAATTCTTATATCATCAGTACACAACAGACGGAGCAGCCGCAGTGATTCTGGCGAGTGAAGAAGCCCTGGTGCAGCACAGCCTGACCCCGTTGTCCAGACTGGTGGGTTGGGCGAGCGTGGGTTTGGAGCCTCTTTTACTGGCTAAGGGAGCCTTGGAGGCCGCGAAGACTCTGCTCGATGCTGTTGGGATGACCAATAAAGATATCGATTTATTTGAGGTAAACTACAAAGCTTGTATGTATTAATTAGGTCATTAATATTTAATAGTGCATGACAATAGTGTAGGTAGAACAACAGTGGATGATATCGATTTCATGATTCGCCATTTACCAGTCTTAACCTTAAATGTTCATAGATGTAGATTTATAAAAACAAGAGAGATTACGGTAAGAATGGCAAAAGTAAAGTGAGGCCTATTTCCAGCAGTGGGTGAAATCGGGCTGCGGATGATGATGATGATGATGAAGACAGATTACACATTTTAGCAGAGATGTTTGTTGAAATATGAAGTCAGCACTTATACGGACCATTAATTTGCTTTTGATGGATAGGGTTTGGGTGGAATTAATAAGTAAAAAATAGGGAGTTTAATTTTTTTTTAATAATTTATGTGAGCCCGCCATTCCAGATCCATGAAACCTTCGCAGCCCAAGCGCTGGTCAGTGCTAGAGAGCTGGGTGTGCCTGACGATAAATTGAATGTGAACGGAGGTGCGATTGCCATTGGACATCCGCCAGGCGCCACGGGTGCCAGACTCGTAACACAGCTCACTCTTGAACTTAGGTAATCAACAATCCATATTATTATGCTTAGTGAACATAATCGACGACCTCTGTAGCGCAGTGGGCGAAAGCCCGGCTGCGACGCAGAAGGTTGCGGGTTCGATCCCCGCCGCGGGACAAGTGTTTGTATGATCTACAAATATTTGTCTCGGGTCTGGGTGTTTCTATGTATAATATGTATGTATTTACGAACAAAAAGTATATAAGTAGTATATCAGTCATGTAGTACCCATAACACAAGCTCTGCTTACTTTGGGGCTAGATGATGCTGTGTGAAAAGTCCAGCATTATTTATTTTATTTATTTATTTTTTATAATCTTCTGAAAATATTTAGAGTAGGTACATGAATATACTCGCACATACCCAAAGATTTCATAGAGTGATGTTGTTTCAGACGTCGTCAACTCAAGAGAGGTCTTGCCACAGTTTGCGCTGCGGGAGGACAGGGCATGGCGCTACTCGTGGAAGTTGTCTAATTGGAAGCAAGGAAAATAAGTTCGTACATGGAGCTTGACTTAGTGTTTTACAATAAAGCTGGAATTATGGAATTTTTGGCACTTATTTTCTTACTAAGTATTTTCTGCACATGATTAAAATCGACTGCTAAGAACTTTCTTTTTAGCAAAAAGTTAAGAAAAATAATACGCCTTTACGTTAGTGGATTACATTTTATGAAAAACATAATTCTGACGTATTCAGGTAATATAATAAATAAGAAGTTTACTTCTTCTGACTGTACCAATGATACTTAAGTTCCATGACCTATGGTGACCCTGTTGCGTTAAAAAACTATTAAGTAGAAGTGTTAATTTTTTGTTAAGTGCTAATTATAGCTGTATTACCAAGATGAGTAGGAAGTAATCTTGTTACTTCAGCTACAACTTTTATTACAAATCGTAGCCAATTTTGTTGGCAAAATCTATCAAATAAATCAACTATGAAAAAATTTCACCAAAAACTTAACTGATTTGAGGTTATTTTAATAAATCTTCAAAAATGTATAAATCTATTGCCCTACTTATGTTTTGTTTCTATTATTTCAACTTGAACGTGGTAAATAATTTAAACGGTAAGTAGAATTTCTCAATACTCAGGGTCGGTTCACATCTGACGGAAGATGCGTCGCGTAACGTCAGAACAGACAAATATGTGAGAAAACATTCAACCTTTCACACTTGACCGATGCTACGCGATTATGATAACGAAGACCGCTGAATACGCTCGACGCATCTTCCGTCAGATGCGAATCGACCCTTATACTTATTGAACAAAAAAATTGACATTTCAATTGAGTAGGTTCTTTCTAGGTTTCCTTTGTTCCCTTCTCTTACACCGATCTCTTGTTTCTAATTTACAAACAAACGAGAGTAGACTATGCATTCCCGCTACTTCACGCTACGAGCTTCTACACCAAAAGCTCGGCGTAGCACTTATGAATGTTAATTTCAAAGTGATCCCAGCGGTCCTACTGAATAAATGCTTTTAGACTTTTGACTTTGACTTTAATTTGAATGTACTTATATTCATCTTAGCTCTGTCTGTGGCTCTGTACATAAAATTATGTAGATTTAGGTACCTATTTAACTGTTGTATATGCTGTGGAGAAAATAAAACTTTATTTTATTCTATTCTATTCTACATTATACATGCGCACAGCCGGTGGTTTCAGATGAGGAGTACAGACGCATGCCGCCCATAGTACGCCTGGAGCCCTACGAGGCCTGCATGAGGCAGCATCACGCACTCTACTGCACCGCGTACATGGTGCTCGTCGCAGATGAACCCAACGCACTCTTTACGCAAATGCAGGTACAGATTCCAGCTTACTTAATCCGAGTAACTTAGGTAGACTTCGTATCCCTTAAGTTAGGTGTGCATTTTGAACTTATATGCTCTTACTAATAAACTTGACATAAAGTTATGTCATGCCTAACCTATGAATAAACATTTTTTTTTAGTTTATGCATGACATATTTTTATATCAAGTTTATTAGTAAGGGCCTTTATTGAAAGATTTGTCGAACATAAGTAAGTACCTAATTTATTAGTCGTTTATCGAAGTAAAGTAAGAAGTAGGTACAAGCATTATTGACATTTTGATTTGTATTTGTACCTACATTCTTTGTTAGATCAACATTTTTGCCATGAAGTTGACCCTATTGATCTCAATAACAATTAGTTTGATGATAATGACTGAGCTCTACTCTCCTTGGAAAGCATTGGACCTAGGTGTAATATTTTATGCACCACTGGCCGCTGCTGATTAACAAAACCAAACATGATGACGATTGTATCCCCAAGTCGCGGTAAACTGCTAATAAATGAGTACAATATGTACAAGTAACACCCCACAGTAGTTCAATAAAACATTTATTTGCATGTTCAGGAATACTCCAAGCGCACGGCTGCGCATTTCAACCACTCTCGCGTGCTCTACGGGACGTGTATGACTGAAACATGCAAGGACTACAACAGAACAGACATCAGGCTGTCCCTTGAGGCTTGTCAAAACGAAACATTGTACAAAGAGTACAGACTTAAGGCCCTGGTTGAAGATAGTGTGACATGTGTCGGAGATGAGACTGAGGTCCAGATAGGGGCAGGGCACATCATAGTCGCAGCTATTTGTGTAGCACTGGTCTTATGCAATGTCATCGGCAGCTTGTATGATGTCTTCTGTAGCCAAAAACGTGGAATGGGTAAGATATATTTGTTAATCTGGTTTTTATATACGAATTCATTCTTCCTGCCTACCTAAAAGTTAAGTTTTTGGTTTCAGTATCACAGATCATTCTTTGTTTCTCCGTGAGTAGGAACTGGCAAAAATTGGTGGCTGTACCAGGCGAACGAGACCCGAGGCAGGAGAGATTTAGAGGCTTTTACGGAGTAAGGTACTAAATAAACCTGCGTTTATTAAAGCTACGACATGTTCAATGAAAATTTAGTTTAGCCATTTTACCTTAGTCATAGGTAGTCTTTAGTGTTTTATTTTACAAGCAATATTATTTTGTCCTTAGAGCTATTGCCATGAATTTAGTGATCTCCGCACATTCCATGCTTCCGTCGATGCTGCTGAGCGAAAACAAAAAGTTTTATGAAGATGTAAGTATCTGTCCTTGATGAATTTAAATTAGATGAATTTGCTACTGTGTATTTTCTACAAAATGTAGGTAAGTGTCATAGCAGATTTAGATGTTGCTTACTGTGTTTATAGTCTTGGTCTTGGTAAGTTAGTCAACATGACCTTGTTTGTTTCCTTCCAGCAATACGATCAAACATGGCTGCACATCTTCCTGAACGGGACTCTGATAATGCAGACGTTCCTGCAGCTCTCGGCCATACTGCTGGTGTACAACTCGCTGGTCATCAATGAGAAGCATCCGATCACCTGGACCATGCTACCACTGGTCGTGGTGAAGAGGTGGCTCAGGCAAGTCCTAACTTTAGACAATGTAGTTCTTATATCTGCTGATGATTACCTAACTAATGGTTATCAGACTTTGCTGCAAATGCCAGTTGCTGTACTAAAGATACTAAAGATACCTGTGAATACTTCCACAGACTAACACCAGCTTATGGTCTGGTTTTGGGGCTGACTGCCACGTGGATGCAGTATATTGGCACTGGACCTTTGTGGGACGTAAGTAAGAATAAAATAAACCTGTTTGTATAAAACTACTACATCGTGTGCTGAGGAGGAATATTATTGTTATCTTAAGTTTCCTATCTGTTTTCTTTCAGAAATTAGTTACCGTAGAAGCTAAGGACTGTCAGATCGACTGGTGGAAGCACCTGCTGTACATCAACAACTACTTTGACAACTCGCACTGCATGCCGCAGGCTTGGTAAGTGGTCACTGAACATGAGAACGCAGTCATGAGACGTAAATTCTCTTTTTGATTAGTAAACATTTACCCTCTTATTAATGAATGTGGTGTAAAGTTATGCCAGGTTTAAACTCCAAAATTTGTATGGTTACTCCTTAGTTACACCCGGCGTAACTGTACCTACACCACTTTAATTAATAAGGGTTGTACCTACTATGCCAAAGTCACAGAATTCAGATCAGACAATCTTTTTCATGAAATGTAACATGATTGTCCCATAGTAACTATGGAAAAAGTACTTTTGTTTTATGCTCATGACGGTTTTGAGCATATGCCTTTGTTATAATTAGCTTGGTTTCATTACCCAGGTATCTGGCAGCAGATACACAGTTGTACATCATGGGAGTAGTAATATTCGTGGCGTGCAAGACGCCATGGTCTCGGAAGTTAGTTCTTTCGTTGTTGTTCCTCGTGGGACTCGTGGTGCCAGGACTCCACACTTACTTCCAAGACTTGGATGGCGCTCTCATTGTGTCTCCGACGTAAGTGATGTTGTGTTAAGTCTATCGATTTACCATGCATTTATTTGTTACTTCAGCGCTCTTGTTGAAGCCTGTTTTATATATAAACAAGGCTCTTGTTTAAACGAGTTTCCTTTGTTAGGGCTGCGGCTGGCTTCTTCGTGCACGACCCTACCTTCAACCACATTTACAAGCGCGGCCACACCAACGTCGCCTGCTACATTCTAGGACTCTCCTGCGGATACCTCGTCTATTATCTTCAGGAGAACAACTTTGATATCTCAAAGTTTAGGGTAAAATTCGATTGAGTTGTGAAAGCTTAAAGATTAGTGGCTTAGCCTTTGATTCGAAGGATGTAAGTCAGCCGTGTTAAATTCAGCAAAGTAAAAAAACTTAGCATATAAACCACTTCAATCAAAATGTGGGCCAGATGTATTTTTTCTAAATACCTATCACTTCGATCTTCTTTAATATGCGAAGGTCGGAAGTTAGCTATCTCCATACAGTCATAGCCTCGTCTTCTAGAAATGGCGTGTGGTATTCTGGGCTATGTTCCCGTGCGGCTGCGCCCTCATACTGATGTGCAAGTGGAACTACTCCGAGGGACCCCGGGCCGGCATCCTCTACCGCACTGCAATGGCTTGCCTGCTCAAGCCTATGTATGGACTCGTTTCCCTCGTCATTGTGCTGGGTTGTATCTTCAAGTTGGAGAGTAAGTAACTCTTCTATACAGAGTGGAGTGATTTTTCTCGACTGCCCTCTGAGATAAAAGTCTAAACGGCTATACCTAGTTATGGAAAAAGGTTCACGGAATAATAAATAGGTATCACGGACTTGATTTTGATAAAAAGAAGAACTGAGTTTTGAAAAATAATTATATTTATTTATGCGTTCTTGAATGTCTTATTCTCTCTGAGCTCCAATTCAGACCATAGTTCGTCCGGCAAGTTTCGCAATCATTGAGCATTCGAGCCACGTCAATGACCTGCGAGTTGAAGGGCATTGCGAGCATTTTCAGAGTGGCTGTTCTAACTGTTACGTGCAGACTTCTACCGAGGCGCGCTGGAGTGGCGCGGCTGGACTTGCTTAGGGCGCGCGTCGTACAGCGCCTACCTGCTGCACCTGGGCCTCATGCGCGGCGTCGCCGGGCGGCACACCGCGCCCATCGCCGGCGCCGCCGTACGCATGGTAAACGTACCGGCTCGGTTTAAAAAAGCTTTCATAGGAAACGTCCTATGATAGCTTTTTTTAACCCGACATAAAGGAATCAGCCGTCATCTCAACACTCACTCCTTTACTCATTTCATCTTTCACATAATCCATCCATCTCATCTTTCACACATAAGGTGGGACAAGAACAGGAAGATGATAAATAAGAGGTTTTACCATATTTGATTTTATTTGAACAAAAAAATTTCATAAACCTGCAATTTTAGTATGCATTAAAAAACACAGCTGAGCGTTTATCACAGAACACTATTACTCCTAGCGGGCGTTTATGTGCTTCAGTCAGAGGTCACGTTAAACCGGCTTTGAAGTCGTTTAGCCATTACGTAAGCCTTCAGGCGGTCTTAAAAAATAGTCGGCTACATTTGTAGATCATATAAGTCTTTGTCGTGAGCACAGCCGTCTTCAATTAGGCACTTTGAATTTAACTTTGTGTGTCAGGATTTCAGTAAAAAATTGGTTAAACTGTGGTATTTGCGTATTGTTTTGGGTAGGAAGCGTGATTTTATGTGCAGATTTTACGATCCTGACGCACATTTTTTCTCATTCACTCTTTTTACATTCAGAATACTACAAGTTTGCCGTTTTGTCGTCAAATTATTTTTTAGAAAAAGCACGTTGGTTCCTTCATACAGACCTAATACACCGTATGGGATACCTACAATATTTTTTATATACTATACCCATATTACCCATGCAGTATTTGATCACCAACAGTCTTCTATTTCAGATAGAAATAGCTCTGTTCAGCTTGGTGATGACATACTCTGCAGCTTTCGTGTTTTTCATCATCGTGGAGTCACCGCTGGGGGAGTTGGCCAAGACTCTGATGAAACCCAGGACCAGAGATCTGATGGACGAGAAGGTCGACAAGAACGAATTTCACACAAAGTTGTAAAGATTAAATGTATTCACACATACACACACTTTGAATAAAGGTGGTCACAGACTTATCCGCGCCCAGCTGTCAGTTCAATACACGAAATGCTGAGATGTCTGCCTGGAGGTGATGCTTTCAGGCTTAGGTGTAGGTAATAGTTATAATGAGTCTTTGAAATGATAATAATATTCCTTATTTCTATAGGATAAGTTCTACCTTGAATGTGACTAGATCATATAAAACTATAAGTACTAGCAAGACGTGTGTTGCTCTTATATTTTTAGGAGGCAAACATCTCGGAGATTGGTTTACCTATACCTACCTTCTGAAACTGTGTAGTACTGAAATAAATGGTAGTGAAATAAATATTTTAAAACTCTACATGTTTTCCTTCACCGTTACCTGTATTGGTTCAAGTTCAACTGTTAGTAGATGGTGATTAAATATGGATAAGCGCTTATGACATTCATACGATGAAGCTACACAGATAGAACTATAGGTACACTTCATAATAATTCATAATTGTGGAACATAGGTTAATAACAGATTTATATATATTAGGTACTTACGACTACAGAAAAGTATCGGTTATCATTTGTACAATTTTTTATTCATTAAATTAAACGTAATTGAAGAATGACGTGGTTTCTAAATATAAACTGATACAATGCAATAAACATCAACAATTTTATCTAATCCTGTTGAAATACAATCAAAAGGTACTTAAGCTACGTCTCGGTGTTCACTCATCAAAGTTGTTTGGTACTTAAATAACGCCTGATCGGCGTCGGTTTAGATTAAATTTAGCTGAACCTAGGGTACGAGTAGTATCACGCCAACTTCGAACCATGGCGCACGCGGAAACAGTCCTAAACAATGTGCTCGACAAAATTGCACATGAACAAAAATATGAAAATCCGGAAATAAAACTATCAAAGTTACCGAACGAAGGCGCAAACTTTACGTCATTCATTTTCGAAGCGACCATTTCCGCTAAGAATAACAAAAACCTTCATCTTTTCGCCAAGGTCGCTGCTTTAGGAGAAGCTATGAGATCACAGGCTCCTATGAAGATGTTCGAAATCGAAGCTTACTTCTACGAAAATCTACTAAAGAAATACAAGAAACTAGAAGAGGTACATAGCGTCCAAGAGAAAGACAGAATGACAACACCCATATGCTATGGCAACCACCCAACGCTGTACGAAGAGACATTGGTTTTGGAGGACTTGAGGTTCAAAGGTTTTGAGACGTTAAACAGGTTTGCTGTGCTGACTTGGGAGTATGCATCTGCAGCAATCAGCGAGCTGGCTAAGCTTCACGCTTTGTCCTTTGCCTATGCAAAGGAAGACCCTGATGGGTTCGAGAAGGATCTTACAACGTTCAAGTTTGAGTTTCCAATGAGTTCGGAGATGATGGAGCAGGTCTTCGGGGGGATGGTGCAAAAGTCAGTAGCACTAGCTACGGAAGAGAACAGACCCAAGTTTGAGAAGTTTATGAACCAGTTCTCTGTCCAGGAAATGATAGATAAGTTCTTCCTGCCGAAAAAGACTTCGGCCATGGTTCTGAAGCACGGAGACTACCGTGCTAGTAATTTAATGCACACAAATAATGAGGTAAGTCATCTTGAACTTGTTTACATCGTAAAGTTTGTTCTTTTATTGTCATTTTTTACTTCCATGCAGAAAAAGGTAGTTTGTACATAATTTTTCTGATCAATTTATTTGTTTGTATAGTCCCCTGAAATATGATGACACATGGACATTTTCGTTAGACGGAGATCCAAAGGGGTATTCGGAGGCATGTCCAAATATTATATGTAGGTATTAGACACATTACCCACATTTTACAGGCTAAGCATTCCATATACGAGACAGGTTGCAACAAATAGTATTCTGTGGGTTGCAAACCCTATTAGGTACTACTTACTAAGTTCCCAATTGATGCATGACCGGGATTCGAAACTAGAACTTTGGGATCGAGAGTCGAGGCACTACCCCGCTCGGCCATCACGGCTACCTAGTTCAGTGGTTAGTACTTGCATTCAAACTTGTGGTATATAATGTATGTACCTAGCCTAGTCCTTGAAATTGTCGACAGAGTGAATAAATCAATGTATTATTATCGCGGTGTGCGTTCATGGACTATTGTTGATAATGGAGATCGCTGGCCGGTAGGACTGTGCCGGTACCTACTAGTATCATTATGTATACAAAACATGTGTTACACAACATACATTACATACTTAGTTACCATAATTTGCATTGGGTAATAACAAAGTAGGTAACTAACTAGTACCTATCACAATATGATGCGTATCTGCAAACTTCGCGCTTTGTAAATTTTTCCGAATATATTGGGTTGTGGTTGATGATGATGAGACAGCCGTTCTTTTCGAATATATATTCCTATATATTCTTTTAGATTCGAAGCGATAGAATGAATGGTTAGATTCTATCAAAACTGTTATAATAAATCTTTAAATCGCGTTAGTTTGTATTTTAGAAGCTTAACGAGGATTGCCGAGCCTCATAGTTTTTGTAGTACTACTAAACGATCTGCTGCGCCGCCGGCCTTGGCTTTCATGAATTAAGAGCTATTACGTACTGTCGACTAGTTGCCCGGCGACATACAGTTATCCTGGAGGGGGGTACCTATATTAATTCGTTATGACCTTTAAATTCGAAATCTTAACCGACGGCTTTTAACAAATTAATGACCCCGCCAGCATGGTGACACTTCATTCATTCGAATGCATCAATTTGTAGGACTTCTTCGATAAAAGACATTGAAGAAACTGAACTTTTCGAAGAAGATCTTTGAATTGATGCATTTTGAAAGAACTTGATTCCAATTTGATTCCAATACAAGTTTTTTATTCTTTGGGCTGTGCTTCAGTGATGATCCATCAATAATTTAGGAATACTTACCCATTTTCAGGATGGCAGCGTTACAGTAATCCCGATCGATTTCCAAACAGTCCAGAGCGGAAATCCCCTGACTGACCTGTTCTACCTGGTCTTCTCCGGCACAGACCAGCAGTTCCGCGCTGCACACTGGACCCGTCTACTCGAGCACTACTATCTGCAGCTATCCGCTGCCATGAGAAGACTGGGGCTGGTCCCTGACGAGATCTACTCAAGGAAATCTTTTGATGATAGTGTCAAAGAGGTCAGTAAACCAGGCAAAGGTTAAGTACACCTTTGACTAGAGTATATTATATGACCCATGGCAATCATTATTATAAATTCCCTTATAAGTTTTCTATAGATTTTGGATCCGAAGATCATGGGTTTGAAAAAATATGCGTCAAACATCGTGGGGCAACCCACGGCGTACTCAACTACAAATTTGAGAGCATGAGAAATGCAGCACCTTTTTAGTAAAGGAATCTAAATTATTTATGTTTTGGAGTCGGAATAAGTTTTTTTTAAAGTAAGTATTTGGGCAGAAGAAATGATCATCCCTTCGCTTATTATGTATGATATGTATGTATTTACAAACAAAAAGTATATAAGTAGCATATCAGTCATTTAGTACCCATAACACAAGCTCTGCTTACTTTGGGGCTAGATGATGCTGTGTGAAGAGTCCAGCATTATTTATTTATTTATTTATTTTAATCAGTTTTTAAGGAGTCAAATTTTCCAGACGATGCCATACGGTCTGATAGTGGCCACGACCATTCTGCCTCTGGTGACCACCGAGGAGGCTCCGGAGGTCGGCAAAGACGCTGACATTGAAACCTTCCTAGAAATGAAGCAGAGCCAGGCGTACCAGGAGCGGCTTAACGGAATCATCAGCGATTATATAGAGTGGGGGGTCATATAGGTGTAAACTGACGTAAAGTAAAGTAAATAAGAAATAGGCATTTGAAGCATGCATTTGATCCATACAAATGTCATTTTGAAAAGTTTAAGCGTAATTTTATTATTTGGATTTCAAAGTATTTTTTTACTTTACTTGCATAAGGTAATTTTTCAAACAAGTTGTGTGACCAAAAATGTGTTACTGTGGTATTTCTTATTACTTTCAAATCAAGGAAATGATGGAGAGTTGAATAATGGATAATGTGTCCCAAATGCATTTGTTCAAAATAGTAAAATTGTACAAGCTTCTTTTAATATTATGGGATTTGTCGTCATTATGACGAAATCATTTCTTCCATTCTTCCATATTTTACAGTATTAACTAACTAGTATTAAAAACGACCTCAATTTGTCGATGACAAATACGTAATTGAGATTAGATAGTTATAGGCTTATTTTTATAGAATTTTGGAAAATTATTTTACTAGGTAAATAGGTTATCTACTTTAATTACTCGTACTATGACTAAGTTGGTATGTGTTACTTTGTATAATTTAATAACTCTGCAATATTTGCACCACAGACAATATAATACTTGTATATTGTGTAGAATATTTGCATGCATTGTGCATGTGTAACTTAAGTATTGTTGTTTCAGGTATACGCTACCTCACATGAGTGGATATTAGGTATAAGATGAATATGTATTAGAACATTAATACTTTATTTACAGAAACTAAGCTACTACATATTTACAAAATACAACAGGATTAGTCAAGCTATCTAAGGATCGTTAGAAACGAACATTAATTGAATTATAAAGATATTAATTTGTTATTTAACTAATCTAACTAGAGTTTTATTTGTGTAATACACGAATATTGAACTATGGCCATAGAACGTTTTTAAAAGGACATTTTTTATCTACTAACAGTTTACAAAATAAACTTCTCATACTCTCTTTGCAATGACTGAGTAATAAATAAATAGATACGCCGGTGGGGCAATGCCTCAAAAGGCACTTTTTAAGATAATTATGATGATCTGTGATCACCTACGTCGTGGTTTTGTACTTTTTAGCAGCAACAAAAAAATTATAAAAATGTTTTGGCGCTGGCAGTCCAAGGTCTTCCTCGTCCAAGGTCGGTTTTAGACTTAGCGGTCAAAACACAGGCCAAAACCAGTTCCGAACACTGATACAGTGAGTAGCAAACCAGTGCTACACAGATGGAAAGTGGTACTAAACTATAAGTAGGTACCTATACAAATTACGAAGATAATAAAACATAGCCACACCTACTTATATCTTGTAAGAGCAAAATAAACCCGAAATAATTTTTAGGTCTGTGGAGGCTGCTTTTGTGCGTCTGATGAATGGTACCCTTGTCAGTGCATGAACTCAAGGTTGTCCTGTATTTTTTTTTATTACGGGAATTATCACGTACCTATACGTTGTCAGTATAAACTGACCTTGTTAGCGATTGTGTAATTTCTATGTTGTAATTTCATTGAGTCAGTTCGTTAATCTATACTTAGAGTAGTTTTAGGGCCACTGCACACTAAATCGACTCGAGGAAACTTTCAGCAAAGGAAAGCATTGGTTTTGACTGACTCAGGCAGGACCGGAATAAGTAGCGCGTTTAGTTAGTGGTTGATGTAGCCGATTAGGTTAGTGATAGGCATTCTTATACATTTTGGTAATGTTATATTATCTTTAATCCCATATTTTTGTTTGAGCTGATATGGTGTGCCAAGGCCTTTGTATAGTCGGAGGCTAAGTATCAGTCCCAAACCACACGCGAAACATGTCAGACGCAAAAAACACTGAACAGATTTGCCGCGATTTTATTGCAACATTCGTGAAAGACAATAAGTACGATAATGACTACAAAATTACTCCGATTTCGACGGAAGGAGCGAACTACACCTCGCACCTCTTCATCACTACACTGACTAAAGATGGTGAGTCTGTTGACTTGTTCACGAAGGTGGCGGCAGTTGGGGAAAAACTCCGAGAGCAAAACCCGATCCGAATGTATGAAAACGAAATTCTCTTCTACACAAAAGTAGCAAAGTTCTTTCACAAGATAGAAGAAAAACACAACGTTCCCGAAGAGCACCGGTTGAGGATACCAAAGTTCTATGCATGTGATCCAACCATTTTTGAAGAAACTATAGTTCTTGGGAATCTGGCCAGCGAAGGCTTCACAACTCACGATCGAATGGAGATAGTAGACTGGGAGTACGCTGCCGCCGCTGTCTCTCAGCTGGCCAAGTACCACGCACTGTCTGTGGCATACAGCGACAACTACCCCGAGGAGTTTCAAAAAGATGCAGAGAAATACAAAGTTGACTTCGCCGATAAGGAGAAGTACCAGCCATTTTATAACACAGTGGTGGAAAAGGCAGTGGCTGTGACCAGAGAAGAGAATAAAGAGAGGTTGCAGAAGTTCCTGGCGGAACGTATGTTGAACATGGATGTATTTATTGATTACTTCAAGCCTTTGAGGTTGACAGCTATCACCCATGGGGACTACCGGCCCAGCAACCTCATGCATAGGAAAATGGAGGTAAGATGCAGTTAGCAACTTCATGTTTTCCTTCAACGTGCAGACAACTTGTATAGGCGTTGACAAGGTCTTTGTCAATAAAAACTGGCGCCACACAGATAACAAAAGTAGGAATAACTCACTAGTCGATGTTTATCTATCTTATCTAATGAATTCATAAATTAAAAGGATAAAACTTCAAAACATAAATAACTCTGTTATGCAAAGCCAAAGTTGTCGACATAGCTCAGAGAATCAACAAGCTGAAGTGGCAGGGTGCTGGCCATATCTGCCGAAGAAGCGATTACCGTTGGGGTAAACGAGTTCTTGAGTGGAGACCGCGACTTGGCAAACGTAGTGTAGGACGCTCCCCGGCCAGGTGGAGTGACGATCTGCGAAAGGCTGCCGGCAGAAGCTGGATGCGTCGAGCTGAGGACAGGGCGCAATGGCGCACATTAGGGGAGGCCTATGTCCAGCAGTGGACTACCTTAGGCTGATGATGATGATAATGATGATGATGCAAAGCCTAAAGTGCATATAGTTATTTACACGCTACTAAAACACAATCTAGGTACTTTAAACATTTTTCTGTCTGTCTGTCTGTCTGTTTGTCCGGGATAATCTCTGGAACGGATGAACTGATTTTGATTGGACTTTCACTGAAATTTAGAGAATGTTGAGGAGAAGGACATAAGCTTTTTATTCCGGGATTCCCACGGGACCGGGATTTACGCGGGAAAAATGAACCCACACGAACGAAGTCACAGCGGGCACAGCTAGTATTAAATAAACTGCTCACTACATATGCCCTGGTTCTTCTTGAAGGAACAGAAGAAGCCTCTAGTTATAAATAATTGTGACCCAGTTTTCTTACAGATTTAATGACTTAACTTTTAATGAATCACATACTTTTTCCAGGATGGGAGCGTCGAAGTGATCCCAGTGGACTTCCAAACGGCACAAATCGGTTCCCCCATCACCGATCTGCTTTATTTCATAATGTCGGCGACGGATACAGACTTTCGAAGAGACCACTTTGACAATCTTATGGATCATTATTACATCGAGTTCAGCAGTGCCCTAGACAGGCTCAGTCTTGATCCAGAGAAGACATATTCAAGAGCGGATTTTGATCTAGAGCTTAAAGAGGTTATAATTATATATTAATATTTTCCTCATTTTATGTAACGCGTTCTGCGTTGTTTGTCATTTTACAGAATCTTAAAGTCATAGCAATAACAAAGACAACCGCGCACTACATAATTTATGGTGCGTGTAGTTTACCATCTCGTAGCAGCCGTAGCATTAGTGCTACGGCTGCTACGAGATGGTAAACTGTGTCCTTAGGGACACCAACGTTCTTCGTAGATTGACATCTCGTAGCAGTCGTAGCACCAAAGACAACTGTGTACTACCACAAGATAGGTACACAACGCCTAAAATCTCGTAGTACTAAGTTTATAACCTTGTAGCTTACGTATTTGTAGCAGTTGTAGCACTCACGACACCAGCGTACTACGTAGTGTGTGTGACATTTCGTAGCAGTCGTTGCACTTCGATGACTTTTAGTCATCTGTGTACTACGCTTATTATCTCGTAGTACTAAAGTTTGTAACCTTGTAGTTAACGATTTCGTAGTTGTGGTAGCACGTAAAACATCAGCGTAGTACGTAGTTAGTGTGACATCTCTGTGTACTACGCTTGCGATCTCGAAGAAGTGATCACACTCATACACCAGTAATTTAAGATTTCGTAGAAGTCGTAGCACAAATGCGTACTACGTAGTCAATCTTGTATCGCCAGTTGCATGCAACATTAGACATTTTTAAAGGTGGTCGCAGACTTATCCGCGCTGAACTGTCAATTCAGTAGAAGAAATGCCGAGACGTCAGAAGCGAGCCGCATTTTCTGACGTCATCAGTATTTTTGTATAGAATAAATATTTTTGAAAAAAAAAATTGAACCGACTTCACAGAACACAAACAGAAGAACCTTCTACACACTAAAAAGAGAAAAATAAGAATATAATTTGAAGTCGGTGCCAACTATTCATTTACATCTAAGAAATTCAAAAGAACTTGGGTGCAAAATTGTATCCTGGTACGCTATCGCTCGATTTATTTTTTTGATAGGTACCTAATCGTATTCACTTGGCACCGACTTCAAATTATATTCTTATTTTTCTCTTTTTAGTGTGTAGAATAAATAAATAAATAAATAAATAAATAATGCTGGACTTTTCACACAGCATCATCTAGCCCCAAAGTAAGCTTGAGCTTGTGGTATGGGTACTAGATGACTGATAAACTACTTTTATATACTTTTTGTTTGTAAATACATACATATTATACATAGAAACACCCAGACCCGAGACAAATATCTGTAGGTCATACAAACATAGAAGGTTCTTCTGTTTGTGTTCTGTGAAGTCGGTTCAATTTTTTTTTTCAAAAATATTTATTTTTCACTTTTTAGTGTAAGTAAATAAATACTGTGTAAATAAAAGTGTATGTGTAAATAATATAGTAAGCTACGAGTACATTAAGACTTTGCTTATCGTAGCTTAAGTAGGAAAGGATAAGAGAAGTCATGGGCAGACCTACTAAAGGACACACCGGAGTTCAGCAAGGGGGAAAACTATCAATCCATAAGGAAAAGAAAATATTTTGGACTACCTCGGGTGTAATACCCTTTCAAACTATTGAATGTTTGACTCAGATTGTGAGTCAGGGTGTGTTGTGTAGTGAGAATGAGGTTTTTTGAATGTCACGGGAAAACTGTCAATCCCTCAGGAAAAAAAAATATATGGCGCCACCTTGAGAGTATACCTCTTTCTAACAAAAAAAAAAAATTGGAAATCGGGCCACAATTTTCTTAAAGTTCAGTGATTGTTTTAGTTTTACGGGAAAACTATTAATCCCTCAGGAATAAAATTTATATGGGACCACTATAAGAGTATACCCTTTCAAACAAAAAAAAAATTTTGGAAATCGGTCCACAACTGACGGAAATATCGGTGAACACAACAAAAAAAAAAAAACATACATACAGCCGAACATATAACCTCCTCCTTTTTTTGAAGTCGGTTAAAAAATGACTGCGGCGCGTACGGCGCGGACAATGTGCGATCAGCTATTATTTTCTACTAGGTAACAGTCAAGTCGATTTTTGTTTGTCATAAAAAATGATAAAAAAAAAAATTCCAGAAAAAAGATTACGGCCTATGCATATCACTGTTCCTCCTGCCCATCGTGACGGTAAATGTGAAGGACGCGCCGAAAGTGGACAAGGACATGGAGATGTCAGACCTCACAGTGCAGGCGGGGGACCAGTTCGCAGACCGGTTCAACGGCCTCGTCGACGACTACATTCGATGGGGGAATTTATAGATCAAATTGGAGGCTAATCACGAACATGCACAGCAAACAAACATTATAACGACGGTGTTAGTCAGTGGCATGTCCAAACACATATACTTATTTGGATATAAAAGGATTTTTATTTAAAAAAACCTCTGTAGGTCTATTGTTAGTCAGTCTTGTACAATGATATTTAATAAAACTAGTCTTGTAAAGACGACCTATACTCTGTGGTGCAGCGGGTGAAAGCCCGCTTGGGACGGGAAGAAGGTTCGATCCCCGCCACGGGATAAAGGTTTGTATGATCTGCAAATATTTATCTCATGTTTACAAACAAATAGTATATCAGTTACTTGGTTCCCATAATACAAGCTTAGCTTAGTTTGGGGCTAGATGACGCTGCGCTGTGTGAAATGTCCAGCATTATTTATTTATTTTAAATGTTTGTTTAAGCTAATAAAAACTCACTGAGTTAGTGTCACCACTGAGTTTTTCCCCTAGTCATGGCAGTCATGGCTGAAATTTAACCCGCTCTTCAAAACACGGATGTACTTCACTACTAAATGGCTCATAAGTGCCATCCTTACAGGTGATTGTTTACTAGTTGATATTACTGTTCAAAACACTTAAAACACAACTAGCAGACCGCCAGCCCGCGGCTTTACTGACATGTTACCAGCAACCAACATATTAGAATATGCTAAACCCTGTATAGTATACAGGGATACTTAAAAACAAAGAAAAGTACGTGAATTGTCACATTTTGCCTCGAATCGTTAGCTCGAATTATTAACCTATGTACATACTAACATATACCTACTTCTATCATTAGGTATGATATTACGTGCTCGTAGCTTGACCTTGGATGTAGGAAGCATAGTCAGATTTATTACGCATTTGTATAGAAACAGATATCAACACCACTGCGTTTTGAAGTACTTTAAGATTACTTGAGCTGATTAAAATGGTCTGGATGTAGGAAGCATAGTCAGATTTATTACGCATTTGTATAGAAACAGATATCAACACCACTGCGTTTTGAAGTACTTTAAGATTACTTGAGCTGATTAAATTACATTTACTTTATGATTCTCAATTTAAAACTGTAAAAAAAAACAAGAATCTGTGGTCTTTGCCTTCCCTTAGAGGCAGGATGTGTCTATGTACTGAACATAATCTAGCTTATGATTATATTTAATTGATAATGAGAGCGCTGCGGTGAACTTTATCAGTGTTTAGAGCACCACCAACGCGGAACCATGTCCGACGCACAAAATATACTTCGTGATTTACTGCACGTAATCGCAAAGGAGCAAGACATTAAAAACTATGAGTTGACAATAACTCCCATCTCCAGTGGAGGTGCAAACTACTCCTCAATACTCTACCTCGCAACCATCACCAGCGACACCCACCAGCTGGATCTCTTCATCAAAGAATCAGCCATGAAAGCGAAGATGCGTGAACAGATGCCACTAAACATATACAAAATCGAAGTATACGTTTACACAGAACTTAAGAAAGCATACCAAGAGCTGGAGGACAAACACCACGTGCCTGAGAAACACCGGCTGTACCTCCCGAAGTTTTACGGTGCAAACACCAACTATCTAAAGGAAGTTCTGGTTTTTGAGAATCTGGGTGCTAAAGGATTTACCACACACGATAGGAAAGTATCTATAGACTGGGAGTATGCTGCTGCGGCCGTTGTAGAGCTTACAAAGCTCCACTCACTCTCCATAGCATTCTGTAAAGAGAACCCAGATCAGTTCCAACACTTTACCGAAGAGTTCACAGTAGACTATATAAATCAGGAATTTGTGGATGCAATATGGATGACTGGTTTCCAGACCACACTCGGCGTGGTCCGGCAGGAGAATATGGAGAAGATGAAGAAGTTTGTATCGTCTGTGGATCTGGCATGGATTAGGAAGATGTACGAGCCACTTCGATGCAAGGTGTTGACGCACGGGGATTTCAGGCCCAGCAACTTAATGCACAAGAAGAGAAACGTAAGTTTTGCCCAATTAAAAATACATTTTGAAAATAAGTATAATTTTCTGTCATTTATGATTTGAAAAGATTAGACTGGACTACACACATTTCAGTTATAGGAAATCTCAGGATATTAAGGTACCTACCTACTCTGAAATATAAAAGATAGGCGCAAGTGGTAGAAAAATGGAAAGATCATGTTATCGACCCTATTTATTGAGTTAAGGGAACGGAGATGATGAAGATGAATATGAGCTCATATTTAAAAACAGCCGGATCTTAAAGTGACCAGTCAGGTTCCTCAATATCATTACTTAGGGACAAAAACTAGAGCCAAAAATTATGTTTATATTTTCGATGTTATTTACTAGTAGTAGATGTATCATTAGATCAAAGTTTGGCAGGAAAAATATATAGATAATTTAAAATTCATAATACTGCATCTTTCTCTTTGTGCTGCATAGCATCTAAACTTTTGACCTAAAGATTGTGGGTTCGAATCCTGCAACAATAGAGACAATAAAAGGTAAAAAAACCATTGTATGGAGACTAGATACTTTATATGTATACCTAATTATCATCATCATCATCAGAGATAGATTCCCCATTCAACAAGTAGGACCTACTTGTAGTATTGTTATTTATTTATATACAGGGTGTAAAAAGACTGCTACCGAAAACTGAGGGATTGCAATCAGACCATGATTCTGAACATATTTATCGAAAAAAAACACAAAAAAAATTTTGACTTAGCTACGTCATTTTATTTTATTTTTAACCGACTTCAAAAAAAGAAGGAGGTTCTATGTTCTGCTGTATGTATGTTTTTTTTTTTAATGTATGTACAGCGATATTTCCGTCAATTGTGGACCGATTTCCAAAATTTTTTTTTTGTTTGAAAGGATATACTCTCGAGGTGGTCCCATATAAATTTTATTCCTGAGGGATTAATAGTTTTCCCGTAAAACTAAAAAAATCACTGATCTTTAAGAAAATTGTGGACCGATTTCCAAAATTTTTTTTTGTTATAAAGAGGTATACTCTCGAGGTGGCGCCATATATTTTTTTTTCCTGAGGGATTCACAGTTTTCCCGTAACATTCAAAAAACCTCATTCTCACTACACAACACCTGACTCACAATCTGAGTCAAACATTAAATAGTTTGAAAAGGTATATTACACCCGAGGTGGTCCAAAATATTTTTTTTCCTGAGGGATTGATAGTTTTCCCCCTTGCTGAATTCCGGTGTGTCCTTTAGTAGGCCTGCCCATGACTTCTCTTATCCTTTCCTACTTAAGCTACGATAAGCAGGGTCTTAATGTAGCTTACCATATTATTTACACTTACACTTTTATTTACACAGTATTTATTTACTTAAGTACACTAAAAAGTGTAAAATAAAAATTTTTGAAAAAAAAAATTGAACCGACTTCACAGAACACAAACAGACGAACCGTCTACACACTAAAAAGAGAAAAATAAGAATATAATTTGAAGTCGGTGCCAAGTGAATACGATTAGGTACCTATAAAAATAAGAAATCGAGCGATAGCGTATCACGATACAGTTTTGCACCCAAGTTCTTTTGAATTTCTTAGATGTAAATGAATAGTTGGCACCGACTTCAAATTATATTCTTATTTTTCTCTTTTTAGTGTGTAGACGGTTCGTCTGTTTGTGTTCTGTGAAGTCGGTTCAATTTTTTTTTTCAAAAATTTTTATCTAGTTTTTTGCTACTAGTATAACATAATAAGACCATACCTACCTAATCATTTCATTTATAAAAGAAAAAAACAATTAAAACTCAAAATCCAGCAATCTACGTATAAAAACGCGCCCAGTACATATGCAGACAGTGATCTTCAAACGCTGTTTTCTCCGGATATAATGATTTTTTCGGAAAATCCTTTTGGATTTGGCTGTGTGTTGGGATGCTGTACCTACCCCTTTCGGCTTCGGTAGACGTCTTTTTACACCCTGTAGATTCTCTGGTACATATTGCCCAACGGATGTTGATCAGGGGAGATCGTTCCGTATAATGATGATTGGCAGCCAAATTATGTTTCATATTGGTATCATTCATCATGTTCGCTCATCATGGATGGCCGGTGCATTTTTTGGGATGAATTTTAGGAGTGTAAAGATTGAAATGACTGCTACTAGGCATTTACAAAAGGGTATCATTAAAGCTATCACCAATTTAATTAGTTTTGTGTTTCTTAAATAATAGGGTTTGTCCTCAAAATTAGTAGATCTGTCACCAAAATGTAGTCACCAAACAATGCAAAATCAGTTCCACAATAAATCACCTAAAATCCTGAGATATAAGGTCTAGTACCAAATAAATGTTTTTGTATGTATTATAATAGGTGTGTCCTAATAAGTATTTAAGCAAACTAACAGGACAGTACAACAGGAGCAAGTCGGTTCTAGCACTCGCCGGCCGCTACCGCGGCACGCTTCGCTCGGCTTGTGTGTGGTTTTTCACCACACACCTAACCGCTCGTCGCTTCGCTCCTCGCAACCTATGCTATAGGTCTGTTAGCCTACTAGTAGGTAATACAAGAAGCACATTCGCATATACATACCTGGGAACAATTTTTGTTTATCTGAGAACGAAAATATTTCGTGGCGATAGATCTATTTATTAGGTGATACAACTTGATGACAAATATAAATTTTGGTGATAGAAAATATAGTTCCCTTTACAAAATAGATTATTTACTACGCACTTCCTTACATGATACATTCTAGCATGTTTAGTTAATTGATATTTAAGTGGCTACTTTATAAGTATGATATGATGTGTTGATGCAAATCTAGTTAGATATTACTTAGTGAAGTGAACAGACTGAAACAGTATCTTGTTATACATGTGTAGGTAGATAAGGTACCTAAATAATATGTGGTATAACGTACCTATAAATAAAGTGTTAACTTCACACATAGGGAAATAAGTATAAGTACTTAAGTTTTTTTTTAATTTAATTCATAACGGGATTAACCCATGACCTTGCCGATTTGTGAGTTAAGACAAGTCAATTTACCAAGGTAAGAGAAAAACATTTATTTTTACAGTAGAACCATTTACCAACCGATTAATCAAAAAGCCTCTACTATTGAATATGTGTGTAGTTAAGTAAAGAAAAATATATGATATAAATAGTGATTGAAGGTACACCCCACTGTCCAACAAACGATCGATCCACAAAAACATCCCTACCCACAATCATAAAAAAACAAAGGACATTTATGATTCAAAACGATAGAGTAGTCGATACAGCGCGATGATTATGCAGATTGTAGTCACATCAGTTAAAATAGTTTAATTTAGTAGAAGTAGGACAACTTAATCATTAAAAGGTTTTGTGTTCTGTTAGTGATATTATCAAAACCGTCGCCATGAAAGGAATCAGTCAGAATCTCCGGAACCTACTCAACAAGATAGCAAAAGAACAGAACTACAAAGACTACAATGTAGACATCACGGCGATATCCACCGCCGGCGCAAACTACTCCTCATCCTTATACGTGGCAAAAATAACCAGCAGAACCAAAGAAGATCTAGACCTCTTTATTAAGATCTCACAGCTTGGAGCGAAACTGAGAGTTGAACACAAGATCACAATCTTTGAAACTGAGAGGTTTGTGTATGGGGTCCTGAGGGACTCCTATATGGAGATTGAGGGGAGGCATGATGTGCCAGCTCAGCATAGACTGTATATTGCGAAGTACTTCGGCGCGGACACCACTCCGCCTCATGAGATGCTGGTGTTGGAGAACCTTGCTATGAAAGGATACGTACTTCATGACAGGTACCAAGAATAAACGTTCGGTTAGATATCTATTTATTTATGTTTACCAATCTCATAAAGGCGTGTTATAAGTAGGTACTTATATTTGACATAAAAAAATAAGTATTTAAATTTTTCATCTTGTGGGTATTAAAACATCCACTTCACTATACCTACAGATTCAAATCGATAGACTGGGAGTATGCGTCGGCCGCGGTCACTGAACTAGCAAAGCTACACTCCTTATCAATGGCCTACCAGCAGGAACACCCAAAAGAGTTCAAGTACTTCGCAGAAAACCATCAATACGTATGGCTGAACCAGTTTACGGTGGATTCTCTTTGGGCTGGAGGGTTTCGGAAGGCTGTCGATGCGGCACCAGTGGAACATAAAACGAAGCTGGTGAAGTTCTTCGAGCAGTATGACCGGGAGAAGATCACGAGGCAGTATGACCCGTTGAGATGCAAGGTTCTGACGCACGGTGACTACAGGCCTAGCAACTTAATGCATAAGCGGCGAGACGTGAGTAATATCGGTATATTATCGCCGGAGTGGACGCTAAAAATCGTCAAATCAGAATCGGTAAATCCATACGGTCCACGGAAGTAGTAATAATAGTAAGTTTAGTAGCGCTTTTTAAAATTTGTCTGCTGCCTAGCTCCATCAGACGGGTAGGTAGGACCTAAATATCCTATGATGCTTTGTTGGTCAAAATATATTTTTTATTAATAACCAAGTAGGTAAGTGTGACTCATTAGTCTAATACTTAAACAGTTTATACCTGTGTGTGACAAATCCCTGTAAGGACACATCTTTCCCTGTAAGGACACATCTTTATAGGATCTGGAATACTTATACGAAAGATCTGTGAGAAGGTTTAGTCGTTATCATGTTCATCAAAAATTCCTTGTGCTGTTCATTCGAATATTCAAACGTATCATCTGTTCCAGGACGGCAGCGTGGAGCTGATCGCAGTGGACCACCAGACGATCCAGATCGGCTGCCCGGTCATCGACCTCCTGTACCTGATCTTCACAGGGACAGACAAGGAGTTCCGTGACGCACACTTCGACCAGCTCGTCCAGTTCTACTACACCCAGCTCAGGGAGTCCATGATAAGGCTGGATATTGATCCCGAGACTACTTATTCTAAAGCTGACTTTGAGTTTGAGATGAAAGAGGTAATTAACATTTATCGAATCTACTTATAAAGTGAGTGACCCTTTCCCATTATTTTTCACTTGCTACTTTGCTTAGCCTTGTTGTTAGTTAAAACCGTTCATAATCAGCTGACAAAATTCCGTGATTAAAGCCAAGGTTATAATTCCCAGAAGCTGCCGTTTGGTCTGGCTCTAGCTGCCTTCTCACTGCCCATTGTGACCGTGGACTCGGAGCACGCTCCTGAGCTGAATGATGACATGACTCTGGATGGCTTCACCATCACCAAGACCGGAGCCCTGTTCCCCTCACGCGTCAATGGCGTCATCGACGACTATGTGCGCTGGGGCATCTTGAAGGATTAATCTTTCAATGTGAAAAAATGGTTGCTTGGTAGGACTTATTCCACGGATTCTTTTGCGTCTAATGGTATATGTCAATCGCGTTAAGTAGGTAAGTGTTTTATGTCAAATAAGGGGCGGCATTAGACGAAGGTGAGTCCCTGGCATAAAGTGATAGAATAGTAGTCGTAATAGGAAAATGCTAAGTAGGTAAATATTTCTACCTACAAAGATCTTTAAAACTAATTTGATTCGTAATTCGTATGAAGGTAGTTTTGTGAAGAAACTGCTTTTTTTCTAGTGATATATTTGATAAGTAATTTTAATGTAATGTGATGTGTACCTAAGTAGTTAAGTTTAACTGTGGTTAATAGTAATAATCTGATATTTGATTTTAATTAAGTTAATTTATAGTTACCTACATTATTTTAATCTTTTTGGGGTCCATTTTTCAATCGACAGTTGGGTATTTGAACTTGAGAAGATGAAATAACGGTGTATCAGAATATATTTAATTGAATTGAGTACATAATACTTAATGCCGATTGAAAAAAATGCCTGGATAGACATGAACATGTAGTTATTTAATTTAATTCTTAAGTCAAAAGTTGACGTCACAAGCATAATTAATTCAACAAATATTTTTAAATCAGTTTAATTGTATAATGTTATTTTAAAATACCTGACTTTTTATCTAGTAATGTCATTTGGTTTATAAACTTGTTATATTTAGTTTTTAACATATTATTGTTAAGTAAACCTACCGTAACAAAAATACTAACTGTTAAATCAATTAGTACGTATTTAATAATTTAAAATTAATACGACATGTATAATGTACAAAATGTAAATGTTCAGCGAGAATAAAGTTAGTTACATAATAATTTATATTTTTATCTAACCCATATCTAGGTATGTATATGTAGGTAACTAGGTAAGTACCTAGTTACCTACATATTCTGTGAGGTTACTTTTTTGTAGGTAGATAAGTATCTACCTACAAAAAAGTAACCTCACAGAATATGAACAAACAATAAGAAACTTCACTTTAACGCGAGATACTATCCTGTAGATATCTACCTAAGAAGTATACATATATGTATAATATGTATGTATTTACAAACAAAAAGTATATAAGTAGTATATCAGTCATCTAGTACCCATAACACAAGCTCTGCTTACTTTGGGGCTAGATGATGCTGTGTGAAAAGTCCAGCATTATTTATTATTTATTTATTATTATTATATTCGTTAAACTCAGTCACACTGATTGTGGTTGAGAACAACACTCAGTTCACACGCGACAGTGCCTCGGACAGGAGCTGTGTTTAGTGGGCAGTGAAGCCGGCCGTACCTCACGTGAAATGGCAAACCTCTCCAAAATACGCGAACTATTGCACAACATAGCACAACAACAAAACTATCAAAACTACCGACTGGATATTGCCCCGGTCACAACACAAGGCGCCAGCTTTACAACATTCCTTTACACTGCAACCATCACCAGCGAGGACAAAGATGACCTGAACCTTTTTGTGAAGTTCGCGGCAATGGGCGCAAAAGCCCGCGAAGAAATCACTCTCAATATTTATAAAATTGAGCACTTTGCTTACACGGAGCTGAGGAATACTTACAGAAACTTGGAGGAAAGGTATGGAGTGCCAGAAAAGAACCGGTTTAACTTCTCCGAATATTATGGTGCAATCACAACGCCTTTAGAAGAGACGCTGGTTTTGGAGAACCTAGCTGCAAAGGGTTTTGTTAGCCATGATAGATTTAAGTCAATAGACTGGCAGTACGCATCTACAGCTGTGAATGAGCTCGCGAAGTTCCACGCACTGTCGATGGCTTACCAACGGGACTACCCTGAGAGATTCCAACAATTCAGTGATATTTATGATGCAGATTGGATTAATGAAAAGTCTGTTGCCACCATTTGGAAACCTTCGTTCGAGACGGCAGCCGCTGCAGTCTCCGGAGACGACAAAGTCAGATTGAAAAGGTTCTTGGATGGCATAGGCCTAGAAGAAATCAAAAATCTTTACAAGCCATTAAGATGTGAAATTTTAACGCACGTTGACTTTAGGCCGAGCAATTTGATGCACAGAAAAAATAAGGTAAGCGTTGAGCTTAGGGGCAAGTCAATAATTCGGATAAAAGCTCCAAAGACATGAGTCTCTAAATACCTACATCTAATGTATACAATTGTTTGAAAAATTATTTATTGTTACACAGGATGGCAGTTTCGAAATCAGGGTATTGGATTTCCAAACTCTAAAAGTGTCCTGCCCAGTTCTTGACCTCTTGTACCTGATCTTCACGGGAACCGACAAAGCCTTCCGTGAGGAGTACTACCAGCAGTTGATAGATCTCTACTACACACAGCTCACTGAGGCTATGGACCGTCTCAGGATTGACTCAAGAACATACTCCAGAGAGGACTATGATTTTGAACTCAAGGAGGTAAGTTTTTATCGGAAACTTTAGCAGAAACTATTTTTACAAAATATAAACAGTTATCGCAAAAGTTTAAAAATATGTTTAAACTTGAACCGTGTTGGTGGAATGGGGTTGTGCCTCGACTTTCAATCTAAAGATCGTGGGTTCGAATCCCGGCCGTGCATCAATGGATTTTTCGTTTCGTACACGAGCTCTTAATGGTGAAGGAAAACATCATGAGGAAACCCGCAGCTTAGTCAGCTTACGTATCGACGTCGTCTTTCCTGTGGGCCAGGCCAATTAAGCTGAGAGGATGGCTAAGGTGCTGGGCAAGCCTATTCCATCTCAAACAGGCACTACAGCGTCCCGTTAAGTGTAGGCATGGATTGCCTCCTGACGCTGTATAAATCATATAATATAGATGTAAAGGCGTAAGTTGTGTTTAAACTTACAGAAGCTGCCATTCGGTCTGATCATCGCTGCCTTTACTCTTCTAATCGTGACCCAGGACCTTGCGGAGCTACCAGATGTAGGTGACAACGAGGAATTGTGCAATTTCGCCATGACCAAGGCGAGCAGTCGGTACATGGAGAGAATCAACGGCGTGGTTCAAGATTACAAGGCATGGGGCATTCTGGCAGATTAGTCAAAGGATTAATGCCTTCGCGTCCAATAACGTGATAGTATAGGAATGTTTACAAGGTGGATTGAAACCCCACTAGGGCTTTGTTGTTCATGGAAACGAAAACAAAATTTACACAATAACCAATACAATCTTTTTATCTAATTCTAAATGCATATTATTCACCTTATTTGAGGAAATAAAACACTTGTGAAATCATATTTTTTTGTTTGTAAAACCAATCATTGTGTAAAAACAACATTGTGAAATTCGTAGTTATTATCTCTTATTGCAACTATAGAATCAAGGTAGGTACTATATCCTTATCTAATATTTTTATTTCGATAATACTCGCTAGTCTGTAACTAAAGTAGGTACTACCTATCTACTCATGTTATTAGATAGCTGTCGACCACAGAGTACCACGGGACAACTTCACGAGTCATTGCACAATATAGCAGAACAGAATTATCGAAATATCTGAACGATTTTTGATGCATTATTATTATTTTATGTATTTACTACATTTTCTGTAATGTTTGTTATTTTTTATCCTAATGCACATCGTTATACTATCATGTTCTTTACATACACATATAAACATTGTTCATAATTAGGTGATTCAATAAAGAGGTACGTACTCTTCGTTTATTTGTAATGGGTAATCTCTGAACTTCCATATAAGTATTTGTTTTTGACTAAATTCAGATAAAAAATGTGTTAAAATTGCTATCATTATCCAAATTAGATGCCTCCTAGTATAAACCAATGAGCAAATAATTTTCCTTGACTGCTCGTTCATTTCCTGTCCTGAATTCAATTATACTAGATCAGTTCAGTCAGACTAGTTAAAAGTCGTTTAGTTTAGATAAAGCTCCGATCACAACATTTCCATTTCAAAATCGATATTCACAGAATAAATAGGTACTTAGTGCATGTAGGTCGATCCATCGGTCGTGGGTTCAAAATGTCAGTAGAGCACATCAAGTCATACTTAGACCTGATCTCTTGCGTCTAGCCAAGCAATTGTCTGCCATGCGACCCCGTGACCGAGTCCATTCCGCACGTATTCCCTTGTTCTTGTCAATAGTTCTTTCAAACTAGTGTATTTCCGGATGATTTTCTGATTGTTTAGAATCTCTCTTGTTTGGTTTTCTTCGGAACCAAGTCTTTCTTCAAAGGCTCCAGCATCACCTTCACGAGACGGTTGCAAGGAGCCTCCACCATCAGGTAGAACGGCAGCGCTATCATGTATGTCAGGAGTACTACGCCAAAGTGGGTTATAGTCTGAAAACAATGTTTTACTTCAAAATGAGAGAGAGTATCCAACGTGGAGGACCGTGTTTTAACGTTTGAAAAATTGGCACTTGAAGTCAGAAATCGTGGAGGGAAGCATCCGAAAATTCATCTAACGAACGAAAAAAGGAACGCGAATACGGTCCCAAGGAGTTGACGGTTCAGAAAAGTAATTAAACCTTAACGTTTACAGTAGTAAACTCCTACGAGGTACTCCTCGTATTATTTATTATTCGATTTTAGGAGCACAAATATGACAGAAAGAGAGGCAGATAGCTCACCATGTTGTAGAAAGAGACGGGTGCGAGCTCCGCGCGCTTTCCGATGAGGATATGAATCAGGTTCATGTGCAGCAGGTACACGCAATACGAGAGTCTACTCGGCACTATCCACGCGCGCCATTCCGCTATGTTACGGAGGAAAGCTGAAACAGAAAAATACAATATTTATTCTTGGTATTGGTATTTAGGACTACGATGACACAATAAATGCGAATGCATCGATAAGACTTCTAAAAGTGGCGTTTCTTCATTGTTTATACTCGTCACTTTACGAAGAATTTCTTTGAATCTATGCAGTTAAATGAATTGTGAATCGTCCTGCAGGATTATGTAAGTGAGTGTAGTAGGTTGTTATAAAAATAATCAGCTATCAACCTAATCCTCATTCATTACATTACATCTCATTAAATAATTTTGACTTACAGGGAGCTTTCAGCACCATCCCGACACCAAATAGCGCTCCAATAGCTGCCATCCCGAGCTTGTGCGCAGACGCATAGAACATCCTCACCGGGAGGGATGCGCGTGCGCCGGCCGAGTAGAAAGAATAGCCACTATAGAACATCATCGTTATCACTGGCGGAGTCATCCAGAATACCACGCTGTAGTACTGTGGACAAAAAGTAAAATAGGCTCGCGACTTATTCCAAGCAAACTTTTTTAAACTGGAACCGATAATTTCAGCGTCAGAAGACGAAGCTAACCAAGCTTTTCTCTGAAAAAGATGTTTTAAGTGCTGTGCAAGCCTATTCCTCATAGCAAAAATTTACTCAGGTACGGCAGCGTCCTCCAGAGATTGCCTCTTGACGCCTTATAAACCTAAACCATCTTGCTATGGAATCAACAGCTACACCCAACCGGTCGTTGGCTTTAGAGAAAGACAAAGTAGGTTTTCCCAGCACATAGGTACAACCTGTGGGTACAACAGACTTCTCTTACTTTGTTCTTCGATAAGTCGACGCCCCTCTCCTGCCAGCGGTAGACGAAGTACGCGACCAGCATACCCGACACATAGCACTGCAGGTTGCTGTGCCCGCCCACGTGGGCATCGCGGAAGGTCTTGTTCTCCAGTGTTCTGTAGAATCTGTAAATTGTATTGCTTTTAGAGAAAACTGAAGTCCTTTAAACTCTCTTGTCAGAACAAAAAACCCTAGGCACGGCATACTATATTCACTTAGATCAAGCCACTCAATATCCTTTGAAGATCTGAAGGACCATCAAGTGGGAGTTTACTTCATCATCATCAGCTTTCTCATCCCACAGTTGGGTACAGGCCTTTCTTAGCTATACCAGAAGGTGAGATGTCATAATCAGACAGCAACAAATAGTTAGGATATTGAGAAAGTAGCTTACTCAGGATCAAGAACCGGCACTCCATCAAGGTCTTGCAACCAGACCTGCAGCGCCGGGATGACTGTCCCGACCAGCAGTAGCGCAGTCAGGGTCAGCCGTCGTCCGTAGTGTACTGTGGCCACGCACGCTATCAGCCCGACGAGGAACACCTGGCTGTCTGCTGCAACGTACCTAGTATTCGGAAAAATTGTTATGAAGAAAAGGAATAAAAGTAAGTTCTGTCTATTCTTATCTGCTATTGATATTTCTATTGTCTAGACTACAATTACACGAATATTCTAAACTATTCCATGATCACCTTTTACAATTCAAAGTAATCTCATCAGCGTTCCTACTAAATAAATACTTTGTTTTTTTTTTAATCCTGACAGTCTTTCCTCTTCTTCGAGCCATCCCCTCGTCATGCAATATGGTATCTTTTTACTGGTTTCTTTTAAACAAATATAATTGAAGGCTAAACAAACTTACCAAGTGAAGTTTGACCGTAATTACGCATGCCGTGCATCCGAAGAGATTTGTAATTATAATTATAATTTTCCTGACTCCAATCGCTTATACTTACCATGTAGGTATAGCGCAATATTTGTCTCCCTGCACATAGTTATTGATGTAGAGCAGATGGTACCACCAGTAAGTGCGGCAGTCAGCCACCACGCTATTGGAGATGTTCAATTTCCAAAGCGGGCCGGAGCCGAGGTGGCGCAGCCAGGTCGCTGTGAACGCCAGGACCACGGCCAAAGCTGGAGATAGCCTGGAAACATCAACGTACAAACAATTTTTTTGGGCTAGTAGTTCAGCGTTTACCACGGAAATCTTTTTGAGGTGCAATAAAACCTTTCACCACACTGGTTAGAAGTGTAAGAAATAGAAAACAGTAAACTAAATGACCGATTTTGATAATGGAGGTAAAGCCACAAAAAGTGCACTTGGCAAATTAGTTGTCTAACTTTAGGTTCTATTAATTTGATAATTAGGTTTCCTTGCGATTTTTCATAACCGGTTCAAAGTACTGGATCAGATTATGATTTACCTGCAACACCGCAAAATTGTGACCTTTGGGATAGCAAGCCACGTGATCTGGCCCTTCTGCGAGTAGATCTGGAAGTTGTAGGCGAGGAGGAAACCTGAGATGAAGAAGAAGATCTGCACGATCATGAGGCCGTTGAATACGATTTGGTAGAACACGGAGTCATACATCTGGGGAAAATGAAGAACAACATTTGTGCCATGAAAATCGAATTCATTCCGCATTCGTCTGAGTAGGTATGCAATGCACACTGGTACATAAAGTATATTTTACCAATCATAGTAAAACATATAAACCTAATAAAACTTTACGATAAATAATATCATCATCTTCCTGCCCTTTTCCCACATTATGTGGGGTCGGCACAACATGTGTTCTTCTTCCATTCTCCTCTATCAGCCGTCATCTCAACACTCACTTCTTTCATACTCCTGTCATCCTTTACACAATCCATCCATCTTTTCTTTGGCCTACCTCTACTCGTAAATCCATCAACATTCATACCAAGCACTCTCCTAGTTACATGACATTCTTCCCTTCTCATTTCATGCCCATACCTGTGCTCCTGCTCCTGCATGCTAGCCTGTTGCTCCTCATCTTTTCATTCACTGGCGCAACTTTCACACTTCCTCTTATGTACTCATTCCTTACTCTGTCCATTCGCGTCACTCCACACATCCATCTCAGCATTCGCATCTCAGCCACGTGCACTTTTTTTAATATAAATAATAATCAAACAACAAACTGGTTGCAAAATGTACCCCTGCCGTAGACATAATTACGCATCCAGACTCCACACTAATATAATATTATATTCCTGATACCTAAAATTAATGCGGAAATTGGAATCTTCGAAATTAAGACGTTACGTCTGGCGGTCAACTACACGTAATATTTTGTTATGTTAAAAGTGAAAATTCTAAATTTTTCTCCAATATACGCAAAATTATCGTTTTGCCAAGATAATTTTATAAAAATAAATCAAAATGAAAGTAAATTCCACCTCATGACCTAGTATTATTTGGTCGCATTTCTTGATCATTACTAGTTTTTAAGAGGACTTTGATATCTGTAGATATATCTATATTATTCTAGTTTGCAACGAAATAATATGGTATTTTATCCGCTAGCAACGTTATTAATGGCTTAGATTTTCCTCTCTATCATACTGGTATCTCACCAACGCGTATTATTATTTCAATAGTCTGACTGAAGGTCTTCAAATCAACCTGATGTGCTCACATACTGCTTAGTGTAGACCTGTAAAACAGGTTGTGACAAACCTACATCACTATCACACTATTACCTACTTGGTAAACAAAAAAAATAACAAGATCTTAACTTAGGCTATTCAAAATGTTGGTACCACGCGAGTGAAACCGCGCGCAGTAGCTAGTTATATTCCACTAAGCCACAGAAGATTTTTTTCTCAGATTAATACACACGTATATGCAATAGTTGATTTTATTTATACCAATAGATTTACCTTTTCAAAATCATGCGGATTGCTCGTATACCCAGATGCCATAGGCAGCATAGCATGCACCAGGATCATTAAAAAGTTTGTTATAACTCTGAAAAAATATATAGAAAATTATGTTGTTTTTTTTATATTTTTATATATATGTTTTTACTAAATCATGATACAACTTCACTAACCTTATAGAGTGTATGAATTGCAGCGTCTGTAGTTTTGGGTTCTCATGATCAAAAGTTGTCAGCCACTCAAAGTTTCGAATTATTGAAAAACTTAAAATGTATTTGTTACCTGGACACAAACATATCAATAAAACAGTTGAAAATACTCAACAATTACTTTTCATACTTCATACTTTTATGCATATGTCATGACGTAAACAACATACCAACGACTTTACTCTTTTCCTTAGAGCAATTTATTACGTAGTCATAAAAGCTTGCGACTAAGTTGATCAAAACGATTGAGCCAAAAACCGCCATGACTGTCCAATCCAGTGTCGTTATTTCATCGGTTTCACCGCTGCTATCACAATAGTATAATTTTGAAACATTTGCTTGCAGTCCGTACTCGTGCCAGATGGTATTGTTTAGGCATTCCTCAAGGGCGCGCGTTAGGGCCTCTCCTGTCAAAGATCTATCAATGTATCCACATGTGTCTTGCAAGCACACGCCCCTCTCGATAGAAGTGTGGTTGTAATGCCTGACTGCGTCGTCGGAGTATTCCTGTAGAGAGAAGGAATCAAAATAACACATTGAACTCTGAAAGTTCCTTCACCTCGCTTTGAACCCGTTTGACACCACCGTTTTGGTTTAAAAAAGTAGGTCACATGGGCAATGAGCATGGTTTAAATAATTATAGTGTTTATTATTTAATACTTATAATAAATTGATAGGAGACAATCTGTCTGTGTCTATTTTGACCAGTTTTATAGTACCTAATCACCAACCATTTGTGCGTTATAATGAAAGAAGAAAAAAACAAACTTCGATTGTGTATATTGACTGGATGGACCTCAGATGTCGTTTTACTTAGCACAATAAAACTTAATAGGTGTCATAAACTTATATAATACAAAAAATATGCTACTAGGACTGTCGTATATAAAAATTGGAACAATAAACGCTTTGTAAATATGCAAACTAAGGTTTTATTAAAATTGCAAAAATACCGGTCTGATGGGATTTGGATACCTTCCTCGATGTATCTTCTAACTAACCCATCCGAGTATTTTTATACAAGTGTGAGATATGCTAAAAAGTCTGATGTGTTACCTACTAACCTATGATGTATTGGTTGCGAAGTAACAGGAGTAGAATCATCTAGTTTTAAGACGATTAAAAGTGATCCCAGGTGGTCCTACTGAATAAATGCTTTTTGACTTTGACTTTATTTTATAATTTTTTTTTCATAACCTATCATGTTCCACTTCTGGGCAAAAGGGTTCTCCTTCAACTTCCACTCCTTACGCTCTAAGGCCACGGTTTGCCAGTCTGGCTCGAATGCATCCAGATCGTCTCACCACATTTTCCTGGGTCTGCCGTCGCCTTCGACTGTCTTCGGGCACCCACTGAGTGACGAGCTTCGCCCAACGTTCTGGGTAACACTTTTTACAAAAATATTTTTTTTGGGGAGAACCAGCTGTGAACCTGGTAATCCTTTTATACCTGATGCATAAATGTTTGATCCAACCTTACTTTATCAAAGTAAAAAAATATTCCTATGAATAGTAGGTTCATTTACAGTAGACTTTGAAATGAAATGAAATTAATGTTTGAAATGAATGTTTATTCAGAAAGGTCTTAACTAACTAAAGTAAGTAACAATCTTGTATCGAAGTAATGCGAGGGGAAGAACTTACTCGCAGCAAAAAATTGCTGTTTGTAGTTCGTTGTTCCCATATAACATAAGGTGTAGAGATCTAGTTCTAGATTTTGCTTTGAGCATCTCGTTCTAAGTATAAGACTTGAAGAAAACGAGTGATCGCTGCTTCGGCTAGTAGATAGGTATAGTAGGTTCATTAACAGTAGACTTTATCATATGAAAATTGTTTTATATTGGAATGAATGAAAAACTTCAACAATTTTTGAAGGCTGCTAAGTAACAAAAACACATAAACCATGAGCACAAGTTTCCAAAGATTGTAAAACTTACACGAATGAGATGCATCAGTGGGTTCTCTCCATCATCGAAGAGATTCAGTCGGACCAAGCAATACAGCCCGCGTGGTCTGCTCAAGCAGAGCTCGTGGTCATCCAGCTCAAACAAAGGTGGCATTCGGGCATACTCTGTAGCTGCAAATAAAAATAAACATTATGAGAGACTGTTATTAGAGCACTGTTTGACACAACCTCCCTCTATGTTGTTGTGATAAGTATCCTATAATTTTTCATAAAAACATACGAAGGCACACACAAACTACACTCAGGGCCGCATTTAGAGGTACGTATTAATTTTTATTACTTGTTTAATGTGTTGAATGCGTTTTTATTTTTTGTGAGCTAAGTTTTAAATAAATAAATAATGCTGGATATTTCACACAGCGTCATCTAATATTAAGTTATATGGTTCCCATAGTACAAGCTTAGCTTAGTTTGGGGCTAGATGATGCTGTGTGAAATTTCCAGCATTAGGTATTTATTTATTTAACTTCAGCAAAATAATATTACCTACTTACCCAATCAGAAAATTTACTTTTTCAACGAAGATAATAAAAACTAACTTTTCAAAAAAAAAAACGCAGTAAGTAGGTATATGCCTAAGCATTGTACTTACAATTCAGTTGGTGAATGACGCCCTCACTATATGCAAATAAAACTAAACCCAAAATAATCTGGTATACCACCATGTTGGCGACCGTCCCTCACCCTGCACCGCTTCAAACTGTTTCTCAGGAAGATTATTATCAAATCTTAAATTTAATTAACTTGCTCCGTTCGACTACTTCACTTGGATATCCACCATCAACTTTGTGATCAACAATCAACAAGAAGTTGCTGATCGATAATTTTAATGTTTACAACACAACCACATGTCAGAAAGATCATAAAAATATATTCTTCCTATGATTGGAATATTTTTTTGGTGACTGAAAAATTAGGTTTTGTACCTAACACTGCCCCGTGGCCCATCTCTTGAATACCATTTTCTGTGTAGTTATTTGTGCGTGATTCAAAAACCAATCATCCATACATACAAACTTTTGGATTATAATGATTAAGGATATGGTGTGACCGCCCACGCCCACGGATAAGTAAGTAAGTAAGTATTAAAAAATGATTCTACCACGCGACGTAGTAGTAGAGAAGATGAGTGATTTATTTCCTCAAAATGCTAATATCCTTAATACTATTAGGTATTCATACCTAATACCTAGTTTTTTCCCATCGCGAAGAAAAGAGACGACGATTTTGGATACCGTTACGGCAGCATAAGCCTGTGACCACACTGGCTTATGGTGTCACACACACCACACTTTATTTAGCTGCAAAATTGTTTGGTAATTATAAGTATGTTCTTTCTAAAGTTATAAAGTTATAAATCTATTAAACATTTAATTTAATTATTGTAATGTCAGTTTACAATGCCAAATACCCTCAACGAGACGCTGTTGTGCCTAGAATCGAAGAAATCATCATTAAAAGCCGCGTTGACACCATCAGAGTATACTCTTACAGAGTGCTGATTGGCCGCTCTGAAGCTCTAATAGGCATCAGAGTGCACTTAAAAATGATGATTTGTGAAAAAAACAGCATTATACCTACATGCTCGTGACTACAGAGGGTTTCCTCATAACCAATGATATTTAAGTCATAGATTTTTTTATAACAACGTTTTCCTTTAGGTACCGATTAAAAGGAACCTTTTTATAATTTAAAATTCGAATGTAGGTACTTAAGCCGCGTTGACACCATCAGAGTATACTCTGACAGAAAGCACTCTGATGCCTGAACTTTTTGTACCTACTTATGGTGTGACTTTATGGCTGTGGCGAACGAGAGCTTGGCTTAGACAAAAGCAAAGAGAATATAACCACTACGACAAAAGGTGCGAGTTAATTTTTCGCGGCAAGCCCAGATATTTTTTATTGTTACATTTTATGGTGTACAATAAAGCAATATTTTAATTCTATTCTATTTCATTGTCCCGGGTGATGTGTCAAGGCTTAGAGTTCGTGTTACTACCTAACTTAAATTTTTATGAAACAAAAAAATAAACGACGGATTCGAACGCGTTCAAATTTCGTTAAACTTCTATTTTTTTTTTTATATGATGAATGGGTTGGCTTTTGACCTCGAAACTTACATAGGTAAGAATGAGGTCTACGATGGAGCGAGCCTACTCAGAAGATGCCTATTATCTCTCTTCTTAAAAATAACAGGGTCGTAGCTCAGCTGAAATACAGACGCTGGAAACTGATTCCGAATGTTTCTAGTTGAACAGTCCTGTGAAATCTCCTGGGGATCATTTTTTTTTTAGAACAGAAAAGAACAGAACTATGATACGATAATTTATACCTAGACATCGATACACCTAGACGACGAACTATTCCGAATATGTTTTGTAAAACTTTTTGGAGAGATACCTAGGTAGGTATTTCAATAAAATTATCCTATCTTTGTACCTAGGTAGGAGGCTTGCTTGTTTAATCGGTTTTATTTATCCACATTGAAGACAACGTCAATCTTTACGTGTGGGACTAACTTAGACCTATATTAACATCTATACAAGATGATTTATGAAACGTCAGGAGACAAACCTTAGAGTGTAGGCACTGAAACGGACGCAGTAGTCCCTGGGACATTTTTGTGGAGCCGACTAAGCTGCGGGTTTCCTCACAATGTAATTAAATGAATAATAACGCTAAATTCTTTAATTTTTTAATAACCCTATATAACTAAAACAACCAAATATACACAAGCAATAAAATAAAAATGTACAATGGGCAGCCTTATTGCTAAGAAGCGATCTCTTCCAGGCAACCTTTGGATGTAGATGAATGTCAAAGAATGGAAGTTGGTCGGGGGGTCACAATGTTTTCCTTCACCGTTAAATTATCCAAGCTACAGACTCACAAACTTCCGCATTAATATCAGTGTGATGAGTCAAATGATTATTGATTCAGATAAACACGGATATACCTAATACCTGCCTACTCGCGTTTTAGAATACATCTGTGGTTGGTTCCTGTTTTGATAATTTGCTCAAAAACAAGCCTAAAAAATGTCACATGTGCCATCCTACATAGAAGGCATAAAAATACCTTACCTAACCTTAATTACATAACCTGTTGATTGAACCATAAATTTATTTCCGATGGGAATAATCAGCCGAAACCGGTATTTTATGTGTTTTTGTGATAAACACGATTTGAAACTATAACGATTCTATTTTTATACAATAACCTACCAATTGCTGACCCCGTGAACTTCGTACCTCAGAAATTAATTGTACCTTACTATATTTTTTCATGTTTTCATTGATATTTCAGGCGACAATCTGCTGTCAGAGGCGGAGACAGCCACCAATCAATTACTTTTATTACTTTTAAAAATCGGTTCAGCCATTCTGATCCTGGTGGGATCATTGAAATGAAAGAAAAAACCAGTAAAAAACACAATCATAAGCTTTATTTAGGACAATATGTGCATGCGGACTCATTACGGCAAATAATACACCTGCAACATTGAAAACTGTATGAAAATCCATTAGCCGCTTCAGACATTATAGTGTGTGTGTCGTTACTTTTTTTTTTTTTTTATTTACAAAAAAATAAAAGGTCTTTGTCGCTGAGCGACTATATCGCCCAATCAGTAACATCTTTAGTCTTCATCATATAGGTTACTTTTAATTTACTTTACTACAACCCTAAAGCCTAGTTCGGACTAGGCTAGTATTTTAGTCGAGTAGCGAGTAGGTAGTTCAGTAGTAAAAATTACACGACTAAATTGGTTTGGTGTTTAGACACGTTTAGGTACCAAATTACTCGCTACTCGACTAAAATACTAGCTTAGTCCGAACTAGGCTTAACACACACTGGTTTGGATTTGCGTTTTAAATCGTTTTTATACTTATTATCTTATTAGGTAAAGACGTTTATTAGAGTACATATAGGTATCCTATCTATATCCTAATAATTAATATCCTTTCACCACACTGGTTCGAAAGAACTGGTGACACGATAAGAAGAATAATAATTAACATTTTACTAACACTACGGTTTCCATATTCCAACATTTTAACCACCCTTAAAAATATTTTCTTTAGGTCTGATACGAAAACTAAATCAATTAATCTAGTTTCTACAAAAAATACTTTTAGAACATTTCAATTTTACAAATTAAATGAAATGAGTAAAATCCATACACTGTTTTTTGGGAATTTGGGACACAAATTAATCTGAAATATAAACACTTGGGACACTAATAAGGTACCTAGTCATGATTCATGGGTTTTTTTTATATAAAGAAAATATACCTAAGTATTTTCTAGTAGGAGAATGAATGGTCACCACCTCATAGGTATCCGAGGTCACCACAGTATGGACCTCTGAAAAAAAGCTTAAAAATCAAAGCAAACACACCTACTCAAATGAATTCCGTGCACTAGGTACCACCTATACTTTTATTGGAATGAAATTCTTTTTCAGACGGTATCAAAGAAAAAAAAAACAGGCTGGAAAAAAAATATGTAGGCATTGTGATCAAAAAGGGGATATTCCTATCAAAGCTAGCATGTCGTGGGCTACCTGTATTTTCGTCAGAAAACGCGTCCAAAAACACCTCGATTTCGCGTTTAATTGTCTCTTCATCGTGAACTTTTTTGAGTTCTATATATTTTCTAGTATTTTGTAGCAGGCCTAGTTTTTTTTATAATTTGATTGAACTTTATTAAATCTACGGTACTTATCTAAGTATAAATATTAATTTTCAAGCACATAAAATATTTAAAAATAATTATCAGGATCAGTGGGGGTTTTGGTGACTGCGATACAGATTTTAGGACTTCCACAGATACTATTTCCATTATCATACTGTACTTATTAGATACATTAGATATTATGATGTTGTTGAGGAGATCTTCAAAGCACCCCCCACTCTACACAATCATCTACCAGTCCTCGGAAACGCTCCGCAAACGCCTGATTGGGGCTGATGGCAAAGTTGGAGACGTCTGCTTCGCCGTCGATAGAAGGCGCGGCTGCCTCGTCCACTGTCACTAGGGGCAGTATGATCGCACTGAACCGTAGCGCGTTTGGCATGCTCTGAAAAGAAAAACATGACTTTATGATAGGCTAAGTATATTTTTGCATTTACAGATTTCTACTAGACAAGACACACACTAGACTACTACCATTGACTACTACCACACTTGCCACTACGCTACGCTGGTTAAATAAATTAAATAATCGAATAAGTAGTAAAACAGTTCTCGTTTGAGACTCAAAAAAAACCCAGTGATACTTCTGTTCTCCCGCGACTAATAATGTAAAGAATCAGGGCAACAAACGCAATTTGAGATCTAGTTTTCCACTATGTGATCAATCCTCATAAATATGGATAGCCTAGGCCTAGGTTTCCGACACCTTAAACAATCGGCCAGTATTATGTGTTGTACAATTTGTACATGCGCCACATAGGGTAAGGCGGAGCATTGGCTTTTTCTTTGGTCAAATAAATTATCGATACTAGCTGAGAGTAGGCCAAATAAATTAGGGTCACTCGGATAGCGCAGCGTGTCGACATCGCCAGATTTGTGAATGTTGTACAAAAGTTTTATAAGTATATTATGTTTGCCTACAAACTGGAGAGAATAATAATTTTCTTTGGGTACTTATTTAAATATTTCCGAAGTGTTGTCGTGATTCTCTCCTACAGCTTGAAACATGTTTCTTCTAGAAACTCACCTCTCTGATCTCGCCGTCAAACGTCTCCCTTGGATACACCTCAGACAGATCGACTCCGAGCGCGGAAGCCGATGACGTCAGCTCCTGGTAGTAGTGGTCCAGCAGTCGCTGATAGTGCTCCTTTCTGAACTCCTGAAACAGTTATTATTATTATTATTCTTGATGTATTTTTGTTTTTACTTATTTTTGAATTTTGTTAATGCTATATTGTAATTTATTATTATCTTTAACTGACATGTACCAATAGTATGCAATAAATGAATCTGAATCTGAATCTGAATCAGTAGCTTTATTCTAAATCTCTTGATTTTGCCAGCCCCACACGTATCTATTTGATCATGTATTTCCTGTGCATAATGTTACATTACAATACAAGGTCCTGTCTTTGTTCAATAAATAAAAAAATCATATCTTTAAAAATATGTTTAATGTTTATGTGCTTTTGTAATTGGACAAAATCAGACACATACCTAGGCACAGATAAAACTTCAAAGGTTCAAGAATCTACTGTGCGTGCCTTGATAATGAAAGTATGGTGAACCCTATGGTTCACCACGACCTTCGGAGTCGTTGAAAGTCGTGGTACAATGCCACTGAAGACCACGTCCTCAAACAACGAGATCTTACCTGGTTAGTTCCGAGGAAGATGAAGTAAAGCATGTCTGCAGCCGGGCTCCCCGTGGTGACAGTCTGATAGTCCACTACCATTATCTCGACATCCGCACCCTGGAAAATAAGAAAAGAAAGTGTCAGAAACTGCATGACATGATCACAACTCAGCAGTTGTATGTAAGAATCAGGTACCCATTGTATTGAATCGGTAGTTTCCGATAACGACCTCTACGAATAAAATATCCCTTCCAGGGATTAACAACAGCAGGCAAAAAAGTACCTTAGATAAGTATAAGGATATTTTCAACACACTTGCTCATAAAGTGGCTCTATGGTCACCGCAATTAGGCACATAATGACACCCATAATCAAACTGTGACTTTTTCATTACTGTAACTCACTAGTGAGTTATAGATTTTTTTTTTAATTTTATTGGTCGAGTTGCTTTGTTCCTAATAAAGTTTTTATTCAGAAAAAAGATCGTGTTCAATAGAACAAATAAATTAATGTTCCTATTGCTTGCTCATTTCATGCAACTTCCTTTTTAAATAGGTAATTTTAACTCGTACGTGTTTAATAAATAAAACTTTCACTCAAATATAACTTTTGTTTTCTCTGTAATAAAAGAAAACTTTAAATTCCCCATTTTGTACGTGGCAGAATAGGCCGCAAACCCTATGCGCGGCGCGGAAATATAGTCTGTGGCCGATCGCAATGCGCGCGCATAGGAAAACTGATTAATTTTTCACGCAATAGCGAAACATTTTTCACAACTCGTTTTCACTGTTGAAAATGAGTTTTTATTGTTATTTTATTCACAAGTGTGTTGAAAAACGTCGTATGATACACGTGTGTATTGATGATTACCGTCCTCGGTTCTGTTAAGAGCCTCGCCTAACGGCTCGGCTCTTAAAAACACCTCGGCGGTAATCACCAATGTTACACACTAGTACCATAATGTACTATAAATTATTTTTATTAATTTTAAGGCCCCCTTAGACATCTTCAAATCTGGAATACGAACTTTATCACGTCTACGGCAGCTACGTACGCGGTGTAGTTCAGGTACACCGAGCCGAGGCCAACTCTACCTATCAGAGAGCACCACAGATATTGGCAGTGAACGTGTAAACCTAAAATGTATCGTACATTATTCCACGTAGATACGTAATTTAACGCATTAACACGTTCGTTGCATTACGAGATCTATCAGATCTCTTGCAGGACTTTTGTATAGTGCGTTGACTATAATAGTGTTGTTTCACTCCTTGCGGGAGGCTCTAACGTGTAAAGTTCTTTAAGTATGAGTAAGACAAATATACATATTTGCTTCCTATTTAAAGGTGAATTCAAGGACATAAAAAAAATATATAGAGATGGATTAGGTCCCTAACGCACAGTAGTATAATTATTTCTATTCCTTGCGTTAGGAGACCTGTCGGTACTCGTGAAATCGTACGCCTCGTAGACAGAAGAGAGGGAGGGTGGTCGGCGCGGGCGCCGCGTGACTCGATTTAGTGTTGTCCTAGCATCGACGTCGCGCGCACGGTTCGAAAATATCACTACGTAATTGGTATTTTAAAGTGTGTTGATTATTGAAACAATGAGTAATTCTAAAGGAAAAAAGTGTAAAAAGTCTATTTATTTTGGTGAGATTTCTAAAAACGAAAACTCAACGCCGGATACCTACTGCTGCATTGTCCAGTAAAATATCAATTTTGAAAAATGTCCAAATTTGCCCCCCCCTTGGGTAATAGTGACAGTGATTCTGATTATGAAATATTTGACGTACCTAAAAAGAAAAACATGAACCTTTCTACGTTGGAGCTTTTTCAATCGACGAGATTATTATTTTATTCCCATCACTACTTTACTACACATATTGAACTATCTTCGGTTGCGGTAAGAGATACAATCGATACCTAATTTTTTTTTGGTATTTGTAGTTTATTCTAATGTCATAACTGCGTGCGAACCTAGCAAAATGTAGAGCAATAGCCTCTCTTGACCCACAAAAACTTCAAAATATTATATCATTGGTTTTTTGGAAGATATAAATTATTTTCAAAACTGTATTTTTAGGAGACTGATTAGGTCTCAAACGCACCAAAGGGTAGGTTAGTTTCGAGATCTTTTAGGTCTCCAAAGCAACAGCTGAAAGTTTTTTGAAAATGATGGCGCAGTGAACGTGTTAATATGATATTTTTAGCCCAATAAAAATGGACACCACGTTTTGTTGACAAATTAGATTTAGAGGAAAAGTAGCGAGATCTTTTTGCGGCAACTAGGCCAAGTACGATGATTGAACCGTAACATTGACCAATTGCCCATGTCAACATTGAATAGAATAAATATTCTGGCTCAAGTTTTCTAATGAATTTGAATAGTTTCTATATGTGAAGAGATAGAAGTCGTCTAAAGCTAGATTAGCAAAGATCTCTAGGTAAATCATGTACCTACCTACATTTGTCATTGGTTTTGATGACTTGTAGCAGCTACAGCAAAAACCAAGGCTATCTACTTTATCAACACCAGTATATCGTAAAATAAGACGATTTATATTATGACAATTCTTAACTATGCATTTGAGATAAGGTAATTTTAATCTTCAAATAAGAGATTAGTACTACTAGTACATATGATTTGTGGTACTACCTATGTATGTCCTATGTATGTAATGTCTAGGTACCGTGGCTCGGAGATACATACATAGGTACAGTCTTGATCCTGTTGCTGAAAAACTACGTGTTCGTATTTGATTCCCTAACTTAGTAGGTAAGTCTAAGTACCTATATTAAAAAAAAAAATATTCGTAATAATTGTAATATTTATGGTTTTTATGAAAAAATTGAAACTGAAATTCAGGTCCGTTCAATCATTTCAGCGTTGACTCGTCTATGATGGCTTAACAAAACATTTTTTAGCATTTACTTACTTACTTCCTTTATATTATATACTAACTAGCTGCGCTCCCGCGGTGTGACCCGCGGTCCCTCGTGATTTTTTCATTTTTTCGGGATAAAAAGTAGCCTGTCCTTCCCTGGGATACAACCTTTAACTATGCCAAATTTCAGCTTAATCTGTTCAGCGGTTTGGGCGTGAAAGTGTAACAAACAGACAGACAGACAGATAGACAGACAGACAGACAGAGTTACTTTCACATTTATAATATTAGTATGGAGTATGGATTATCTCTAAAACGTGGGAATCCAGTTTGAGTACATTTATCTGGAATATTTGGAATATATTTTACCAACACCAGTGCTTTCAGACCATCAACACACCAGTGCAATAATTAATTTATAGTTTTCAGTGTCTATCAACAATATTCGTTAATACCTCATTGTGAAATAAATTAAGTAAAACATTATCATCATAAATTCTAACGGTTTCAAAAACAGGGATTTTATTTTGACTTGTGTATCTGTGTATTTGTGTGTGCATCTCAAAGTCAAAGTCAAAAAGCATTTATTCAGTAGGACCGCTGGGATCACTTTGAAACGTCTTAAAACTAGGTGATTCTACTCCTGTTCCTTCGCGACCAATACCGTGAAGAACCAGGGCAACAAACACGGTTTGGGGCCTAGCTTTAACACTTTTCTAACACTCAAGCGAATGTAACGAGTACCTACTGTTTAAATAGGTACTTATTTGTTTGCTAGGTGATTAGATCACGAGTGTTGGCTATGATTAAAAGATTTATTAAAAGATTCTTCTGTTTGAAAGTGACCGAGTTTCTTTTTTACCTAAAATTCTCAACATGAAAATTCAAAACTATCTTTTAATCTCTTTTAGAGGACCAATTCTAAAACAAATAAGTAAAATAAAATAAAAAGGTATTTGGTCCAAACAGTCATTATGACGCGATAACATCAGTCCATAAAAACAACGTTCCAAGGTCGCTGTAATTATATAAAATACATGTCATGCTGTTTGTCTCACTTGATGCTAATGTGGGTTGTTCGTAGACTAGCAATTACATGGAAATAGTGTTTTATTTTATTATAATAACACTGGCAAGACAAACTTTGGATTCAGAAAGCCATACAAACAAAGATAAGCTAAGTATACAAAAATAAATAAATAAAGATGAACTTTTCACACAGCATCATCTAGCCCCAAAGTAAACAGAGCTTGTAAAAATGCGAGCTTTACTGACATAAGCCATACAAAACGTGTTGGCCTTGTAGGTTTTAAAAAAAATCCCAGCTATTCATCAATGGGTTTTCGTTTCGTAGCGAATTCCGTTTCGAGGCACTCCGGTGTGCCGCCGTGTACTTAGGCATAGATTGACGCAAAATCGACCATCAAAAAATCACTATCGTCTTCGCCCACTGCTGGGAATAGGCCTCAATTTGATTGTGCCTACCAACACAGTCCCATGCTAGTCTCATTCTATTTATGGCCAATGACTTATCTCTCATTCTATTTACGTAGGTTATATATGTTTGTGCCACTCTACCAATGGCCAGTGCTTATCTGACACAAAAAAATTACTTTAGACAACAAAAACAAATCATTACCGTGTCCTTAAAAAGAAGATTACTTGTTCGGTAGTCTCCATGTATTAGCACAGTTTTGTTTATCGGCTTTTTAAACTTCGGGAACTCATCCTTCATGACACTCAGGAGCTGAACAACCCTTTCTTTATGTTCATCTTTGACGACTTGGACTGAGTTGCCAATGATCTTAGTCCACACGTCCACATCCTTGGAAGAGTCATCGTCGGGCTTAGGCTTGTACTGAACCCTGTCTGCGATCGACTGGAATATTTCCGGGTTCTGCTTCTCCAATGCGAAGGAGAGTGCATGGAATGCTGCGAGTTTAGCGATAGCTGCAGCTGCGAATCTCCACTCTGCTGAGTTGTGACGAGACGGAACCCTGAACCCACTCTTCGTCAGGTCCTGCAAAAGCAACGTCTCACTACCTCGCATCAGATCGCACGCATACATCTTAGGGAACGTGAAGATATTGATGTTGTGCTCTGACTGTATCTTATCGTACTCGATAGCTAGCTCTTTGTAGACTATCGCTTCGGTGTCGAAAAGAACATCAGCATTCATGACTTTTCGCATCTTCTCACCGATGATGGCGACTTTCGCGAATATTGAAAGACTGTCATTGTTCTCACTTCCATTGTTGAGTTTGTCATATCCGTTTTCCGCTGGCGTCGTGGCCGCGAACAGAGCGGATGTGTAGTTAGCGCCGCCGCTGCTGAGCGGCCTCACCTCGACGTTGTCGTCGCGGAGGCTGCGCGCGCGCAGAACCTCGCGGAACAACTCACGAACTTTGGTTTCGGCGTCCTCCATGGCTAACGGTCGCACGCGCACTGATCGTTACTCACTAAAATTGGAGTATACAGGGTGTTATTTATTACAAGGATGATTCAACGAGTATTTGAGGATATTTTATGATGACTTCCGGAATATGCATATTGCACACGTGTCTCCTATCACGATAAGGTTCTTACTAAATTCACACTGTGAAAGATAATTATCTAACTAGTGATTGACACTAGTGAGTTATTATCTAACTAACTGATTAGTTTGTGTTGTTTATTTTCTATTCAACATTACTTACTAAACGAGTCTGTAGGTATCATCATACATTATGAAGTAGATTCGAACCTATCTCGAAAATTGTTTGTGTTTCTCGCTCAATTTATTAGTTCTGTCTCATCCTGTACAGCCGTTGATTGGGCGTCAGATGCTGTAACTGTTGTCATCATTCGGGTCACGACTGATTACCGAATCCTAGTGTGTACTCGCACCAAGTTTTATAATAACGTCATAGGTACTTGAAATGTGAAAGGGCCAAGCCACGCCATGCTTAATGCCATAGAGTGATCATCAAATAGGAATACACTAGGTATAATAATGTGTGACACAATTTTAATGCGTCAAAGTCACGCAGACGTGTCCGAATTATTAATGAAATAATCTGAGGATTTATGTTGGTAGTAGCGTACCTATGTATGTTTACAAACAAAATAAGCGACCGGCGCCGGCGCGGTGTCGCGCGACATCAAGTCGCACGCTCGAGACGTAGGTACTTTGGTCAACAATGAGCGCCAAATCATCATGTTTATAGTAGTAGAGGCTTAGGTAGGTATCTATACCTACAGGGTTATTTGTAAAACACCGGTAACCTCTCAGGACTGTATTACTATCATCATAAACAACAACTTTTGTTCTACGACTTTTAAAAATTCATCATATTTTAGTTCATCAGATTTTCATACAAAAATAAAAATATTTAAATTGAACGCTCTAAATGTTACGAAGTCTATGCGAAGCAAAAGAAAGTGATAGTACATTAGCGAGGGGAGCGGGGTTAGGGCGGCGCGGGCGCTTGAAGTTGAATTGAAATGTGTTAGATAGGACAAAGAAATATTGAAGGTTTGTTTTTGGATAATGTATTATTTTTGTAAAAAGTCACAGAACAAAAGTTGTTGTTTATGATGATAGTAATACAGTCCTGAGAGGTTACCGGTGTTTTACAAATAACCCTGTAGGTATACCTATGCATATTTGTTCGAGACTAAAAAATAGTGTTTATGACTTTGCTCTCAGAGATCTTTCGATAAATATTGATCGAAGCAGAGATCCGATTTTTTTTGTTTACATTTAAAGTCAAGCTGAACGAGAAAACTGAATGAGAAGCTCATTTTTATCGGCGTGCATTTGAATGCACGCCGATAAAAATGAGCTTCTCATATTATGGACCTGCAATAACGAACTGTTGACAGTTCGTTATTGCAGGTCCATAATATGGCTGGCGGCTACCTACCCGGATAGGTATAATGGGTATTACCGTGGGTATAACCTACATAGTTAACGAAACAAAAACTTAACCTACTACCACTGGGTCAACACGGCTAAATAGCTTGTTATTTCTAATTCAACTTTAATGTATGCTGCGCCTGATAAATTAGAGCGCCTGATAAAGTTACATGAATATAGCGCTATGCAAATTTTTACAAACTACTCGTATAATGTAGGCGCTACTAACGTCTTAACATCTTTAATTTTATTACTGACGAGTTATACCTACCAGCTATTGGAACGAAGTTCCTTTTCGGCGTACATGACACGGAACGAGACGGTGTCACGAGACATAGGTACATAGGTTAAAACGTCACAGTGCGATGTGCGCAGTCGCAAAACAGTCCATAGATTTTAGTATTTGACAAATTATGGCAAAGTTGTAGGTAGTAGGCCTACCTAGTTTTCTGTTATACCAATGATTCATAGTCCTATTGTTCATAGTCATGTTCTATGGAAGTATCTTTTGTCTATTAGCAAAAACAATATACAGGGTGTAAAAAGACGTCTACCGAAGCCGAAAGGGGTAGGTACAGCATCCCAAAACACAGCCAAATCCAAAAGGATTTTCCAAAATAATCATTATATCCAGAGAAAACCGACCTCGCACAGCTGGTCGAGCGTATGTACTGGGCGCGTTTTTATACGTAGATTGCTGGATTTTGAGTTTTAATTGTTTTTTTCTATTATAAATGAAATGATTAGGTAGGTATGGTCTTATTATGTTGTACTAGTAGCAAAAAACTAGAAAATAAAATAAAATGACGTAGCAAAGTAAAAAAAATTTTTTGAGTTTTTTTTCGATAAATATGTTCAGAATCATGGTCTGATTGCAATCCCTCAGTTTTCGGTAGCAGTCTTTTTACACCCTGTATACTAGATATTAGGTAACAAAAGGTAACAGCCAAAGGACAGACGATAAAAAGACAACAGAAAAGCATAAATCCTCTTTGCACCCTTTTGGGCACATACTCGTAACTCTAAAAACAACAATGAATTTAATTACAGTCATTTGTCTGGTCTCAGACTATGTTCGATTTCCACCAAGCCATGAATCATAGTCAATCAGCGACCAATCACCCGCTCTGTGGTCGAAATATATTTTCACTCTAGCCAGATAAGGATGAATAAAGACACTTCCATCCTTGATGAGAAATCACTGTAGGTACCTTATTGCCTCGCAAGAGACCGGAAAGAATAGGTACCACTTAGTGCAAAAAGGTTTTGGGCATGTTTGTACTGGTTGATTGGATAGGGTACAAACGAACTGAAATTCATCCAATAATGATGATGATACAATTTATGAAACGACTGACAAATGACACCAAACGACACCGCGTGTGTAATTGAAATTGGCTTACCCACTGAGCCAACAGTATTGAAGTGAACGCTAGTAAACCATATGCTATTCTGTATACGAGTATAACATCGGACTATAAGTTTATGTATATTCTAGCTACAACACTGCGTATCGGAGCCTTTCCTACTAAACTCGGTCGGAAACCAATTTTCATAAAGTATTCTAACCACGTGTCCACGAGATAAAACACATTATATTTAGACTAATTTAAACGCTACAATTATCTACCTAGCGTAGTTCAAGTTTAACCGCCGCGTACAGTCGCTTGCATTAACATTATAGTTTTCCTACCTAGTTTTCGCTCGGCTACTATTTTTTTTTTAAATAGTACCTTAAACCATAAAATATTTATAGTACGTACGTACATCATTATAGGCCTTTTAGGTCTATATGATTATGACGTCAGAAAGGTTACAGAACAACTTCTTATCGTGTCACCAGTTCTTTCGAACCAGTGTGGTGAAAAGATTATAAGTGCACCTCTAAGAGGCTCCATTCGTGCACTTGACACATGTTTTAGAACTTTTTAGGTTTTTTAACAAAACAACTAGAAAAAATTCAATTTTATACGTGGCTAAAAAAAACCACTAGGTATCTATGCCACGGTCATATTATTAAAGAACAAACAAAATACCACAGGGTTGAAAAGCTGGTAGGGTTGAAAGCCCTTGATAGCGTGTAGCTTGCTTTGTGCCAACTGACCAAGTGAGACCGACGAATGAACACTGAAAAATATTTATTTAACAATCAATACACGTTATACATCATATTAATTCATTGTACCTAACCTGTATTTTCTGGTAATAAATAGGTATGTTTGTTTGTATGTGTACATGTGCGCGCGCCCAAAGTCTTTTGGAAACGAGACGAGCATTTCGCTTTTTTCGTCCTATTCTTTCTAAATTGTCTTAAAATTAATTGAAATTTTAATTTAAATTTTTATTTTGTAGCTAAGCGTACTTAGTTCATATTATTGAACCTATAAAATATAAAATAATAAATTAATCCTTTATTATTAGAGGTGTAGTGTAGTAGTGCGTAGCGTCACAAAGGCCAGCCTAGTATATCATACAAGGATAGTAGGCTGGTCACAGTGGTCACATTACACGCGATATTATACCAGCTTGCAGTGTGCTGGGAAATCTGACTGGTTTAACAGATGTAGGTAGTCTATCTCAAACAATAAATTTTCTATAAAGATTTTCCTAACACATTAGTATTTTCCATAAGATTGGATTGTGTTCTCTTTTCATCATTATCTCAAGTGGACGCAAATGAGACTAAATCTTATTGATCTCCATAATTATTGTGAAAATCGATACTAATTCAGTTATAGGTCAATACGTGTCATAACACGAAAATATTACAAAAATATTCAGAGTTCTCAGTGCGTTTATATTTATATTACCTATAGTAGGTAAAGCTAATGAATCCTTTTAAAATCGGTTAAAGAGATACGTAAAAAGAGAATATTGAAACGCAAAATGTATCGTTGCCTGCTCATCTTGTTTGCAATCACAACATGCTGTTCGGCGATCATCTACAAAATGAATCGTAAGTTTTTGTTTTTTAATTATTTAACTAATATGAGTGCTTGGTATGAATGTTGATGGATTTACGAGTAGGTAGAGATAGGCCATAGAAAAGATGGATGAAGTATGACATATTATGAGTAAGAAAGGAGAGCGGTTTCGCACTACGTCCGATCCGAATCCGATCCGTTGAAAATACTGTTCTATGGATTTATGGATGTCGGAAGCCGGATCTAGTCCGTATTATTCTTTATTATTCTTATTATATCTTATTACCTAGCTCCTTGTCTGTCAATAGCCCGTTATCATAATAATTATGTAAAAAAAACCGGACAAGTGCGTGTCGGTGCATGGTACATAACCAAAAACTACTGGTGTCGAAAGTACAAAAGTCGAAAGTAATCTCCACTAAGCCAAACAAAGAAGAACGAGATTACTAATAAATCATTTTCAATGTCCTATTTGCAGAAATTATTAAGTCACCATAGTTAATTATGTAATTATGATTTATGCGGTAAGTTTTAACTGGACTTACCCGCAGCATCATCCGAGGCCAATTATCAGTAATTAAACAGCCTTTGGAACTATTAAATAAGAAAATACATGTATTTATGTACCTACAGATTTTTTTGCGAAAAAAATATTTTATTTTATTAATTATGAATTATAAGTATGTATAAATCCGTGGTCTCTCCTACCCCTGTGGGAAAGAGGTGTTGCTTTATGTATTTATATTTGTGTACCTTTGTGTGATATTTTGTTCCGGGTCTGATGTAGTAGTAACGACATAATTACAAGAATCGAGATAATTTGTGTATAATAAGCCACCGCCTTCGCTCCATTAGTAGTCACAGCAATTATTTCCAAGCCATTTAACCTCTAACTCTACAAAGATTAGTATGATCTTGCCATCTTTAAACTCTGTTTGAGTTTATAATGAGAAAATGCCTAGTGCCTACTTCAAGTCGCCGCAAGTGACTGTACCTTTACGTAAATTGGGTGTAATTTATTTTTGGTATTGGGTCCAATAACACCCAATTTGGGTGTCGTTGGATAGAACAAGGACGTCAAAATCTCGGAAGAAATCAGCCAGAAGTTTGCGAAATATTTTAGAATTAAGCACTGCTCCAAAAGGACTTTATTCGTGGCGAGAACTTTGCATTTAAGATACCAATCTGAACATAGTTTTCCTACCTAGAAGTCAGATTCTACTTGCATTTAAACTGCCTATTTTTGACCATAAACCGTTTCAAGAACAAAAGATATAAACGCGCTTCTCCTTCAAGGTAACTTTTTCATACTTGCAAACAAATTAGTGTCAGTCACTTTGTATTTTAACTGAAATAGTGTCCATTGCTTCCTATTTGCTGATCATCATCCTGCGAAAAATTAAATACTTATTAAGGTATTCGTATCGAGAGACATTGAATTTATATTCCTGTGTCGCTGTGGTCGCGAAGGAACAGAGTAGCTTCATGTGGTTCTACTGAGTAGGTAAATGATTTGTCTTAGTGATTTTAGTTAAGCTTTGGAGCGCTTTTTCTTATCACACTCATGTCACTTAAGACCCAGACATCATCAAAGAATCTGGAATCTAATGGAGGATGTCAACAGATGTGGCAGCTAAGAGCTCATACCTACCAAAAGCCTACCAAAGATTTCCGCAAGGACCAATCCCAACAGGAAAATTAGAATGGTTATTGTGTTAATACTTCTTGACTCTTGACAGTGACCTCAAGTTCAAGTTTAGTTTGTAAATGGACATGACGTGCCAAAAGTAATACTGCAATGAAATTTTATTGTATGTTCTCTTAAAAAAAGTTATAATGCAAATACCAAGCCATATTTTGTGGCATTATTAATGGCAAAAGAATACAACTGTTAGACATGAGAGTACGACTTATTCAAATACAAATAAGTACAAATAATTTATTGGTAACTCCCTAGTTACAGGTCATATCAACGTCTAATTGTTAGGTACATGGTAAATTATAGAATTCATCTATATTAAAAAAAACATTATTGAGCAACCACTTTTTAAATTGTATACAGATGGTCCCATGGCATAGACGGACCTCTCTGTTTTACTTAGTTTGTGTGCGGGGGTACAAGCTGGTCTTTATATTTATTGCTGCGCATGGCTCGGTTGGGGTTCACACCTGGAAGCAGACTGGTGTAAGTGGGTAAAGACGGCAATTTGGAGTATGAGCTCGCACGCTAATGGAAGGATTTTTAGTTGTTTAAATAGGTCCCGGCATGAGACATCGCGGGGTACCCCCATTATAGCTCGAATAGCGCGCTTTTGCATTTTGAATGCCCTTTCGGTGTCAGCCGCTCGTCCCCAAAGCTCTCTATTCTACCAGGGTCTACCTATGCTGTACAGGTACCTCTCCGGTAGCCCGTATGGCTTACATTTAGCTTAAAGTGAGTTATGAAGTCCTATTAAATTACCATGGAAGCCTGTATACAAGGTGGATTTTTTAGATGAGGTACCTTAACCGTTGTAGCTAAAGGAAAATACTCTTAGGAGACCTTCCCTAACTGCATTCACAGATTTTGAAAAAATATTACAGTCAGCGACAAAAATGCCAAAAGTAAAAAAAAATGTTTTTGATGCCAATCGATTCAGTTTCATGTAGGGATCAAAAGACTGTATAGGACCATTTCAGGTTTGAGTACTAGAAAAGTCAGAAAGGCTATAGCTAAATTCTAGCTGCACCCTTATGTGACGACCTCTGTGGCGCAGTGGGCGAAGGTCCGCCTGCGACGCAGAAGGTTGCGGGTTCGATCCCCGCCGCGGGACAAATGTTTGAATGACCTACAGATATTTGTCTCGGGTCTGGGTGTTTCTATGTATAATATGTATGTATTTACAAACAAAAAGTATATAAGTAGTATATCAGTTATCTGGTTCCCGTAGTACTAGCTTTGCTTAGTTGGGGCTAGATGATGCTGTGTGAAATGTCCAGCATTATTTATTTTATTATTTATTTATTTATAACTTGATGTTACAGTGAGCGAGTACAATCGGATGCCTCCGTTGTTCCACTTGGATGACTACGACGCGTGCCTGCTGGAGCCAGGAGGGACCTACTGCGTCCTGGACGTAGACCTGCATGGAGACTCGGAGCTCATGAGAATTATACGAGTAGGTTTAAGGGGAATGATAATATAATTTTTTGAGAGGTTTCAGAGGAGCGCTTCAACTTTTGATCCGAAAGTTGTAAGTTTGTGCAATGAGTTTCTCATGTAAAAAGAGGAATAGGTATACAAAAAGTTCTGAAAGAATGTCTTACGCGTTTTGAGCATACAATCTTCATCCACTGCTGGGATTACCCAGCAGTGGGTGAAGATTGTATGCTCACTATCTATCTATAGGTACCCATTAGGGTACCTACCTATAGATAGATCTAAGCTTCTGCCATCCATTACGATCTTGCATGCGGCATGAATAAATATTTATTTATTTATATTATCTCACATCTGGCCATAACAAACAATGTATACAATTTCACAATTTATCTCTCATACTCATACTCATTAATTCGCCGTAGTAGCTCAAAGCACACTTGGTTTTGTCAACTTACTACTAACTTAAGTGTCAGCTTTATTAAGAACATAAGCATAAAATATTCTAGGAATTCCAATAGATTCTATCAATTATCGAATACTTAGACGCTTTTTATTGTAGGTACCTACTTAGATAGGACGAGCAATGTCTCCATTAAAGTATATTTTTACTTTATGAGACAATGTTATTGTCATAGTAAACTCAAATATGGCGCCACCAATTTTCATACCAAACCAGTAATAAGGAAGTCCAGCTAATCTGTACAATGTCCCATTGCGATCTCTGTATGGTCAAGAAACGTCATAGCCACGCTACGTTATAAAGATCTCATTTCCTCTTTTAAAACATTGAGGAACTGTTTTTTCAAAAAAATAAACTTACAACGCGACCTCTACCTGACCTGTAAAAGAAAATATCGTGAGGAAACCAGTTAGTATCCGGTCGTCCTAGGCGGCTATTGGCCTGCAAAAAATCACTCATATTTGCATTGCACCAACACGTGAACCCAAAAGTTTATACTGGCATTTGGTTAGTACCTATACGCAAATGTCGTCATAGAATTTTGTCCATACCTACTCTATGCTATAATACGCTGTATAGCATAGGTTAGAGTATATACCTACTCTAATTAAAATGCTATACCTAACTAAGGTATGGACATTATGGCGTACCTTAGATACCTGCGGCCAATCCTAAAAGCTTTAAGCTACAATCTACGATGTATTGCGAACTATCAAAATTAAACAAAGAATTAAGCAACAACAGAAAATGCGCATAAAGGCAAAATAACTGCGTTTTAAACCATAGATTATTAACAAGATTAGCACATGCGATGAAAATGTTAATATGTGGTTACTGGTATAAATACTACCTAAGTGCACGTGACGACAGCATGTTAAGATTACCGGAGCCGATGGCTTAGCGCAGCGAAGAGCATTTCTCACTGTCAAACTATAATCAACATCAGTTGCGTCGAAAACCGAATATTGGAAATACAGTTAAACTGGTAAATGAATCGAAGAGAGCTTGTGACTTGCCAATGCTACATCCATATGAGCGGTGACCGCCATTAAGCGGTGACTGCAAATATAATCAACAGCACCCGAATCATTTTATTTTGGAATCTTGAAAAAACTGATTTCCTAAACATAAGCATGCGCATTTTGCGCATGAGTTGTGTTATGCGCTTAGAACCTCTAATTGCGCTGCGCTTCGCAATGTATTCCGGCCTTAAGTCGCAAGTTCAGGGAAATAACTTAAACGGTTCCTTTTATACATATAATATACTGTTTGTATCGCATTTAATTTTTTAATTACAGAGTAGGTTGAGCGATTAGATTAATCAAAACATTGTTAATAGCTGCTGTCCTCGGCTTCGTTCTTTTTTTCTGGATAAAATTAAAAACGTAGCATGAAATATTTTCTTTTACAGGGTTATTCAGCACACACAGTTAAACATTACAACCACACACAAATACACAGAGGAGTGTGTGCAACGAGCACATGCAAACAGTACCTTGAAGAAAATGCAACGGACCTAGTAGACGCCCTTGAATCATGCCTGAACGATTCTCTATGGAGAGAGTATGAATTACAAGGAACACTTGCTAAACTAAGATACTGCAAGAAAGAAGATGATAAAACCGTTCTAGACGTGCTTGATATTGTAGTGGCTGTGGTATATTTAGTTTTGATAATCCTGAATGTGCTCGGAAGCTGTTACGACGAGCTGTTTTTTAGGAAAGATGAAAAAGCAGGTAATTAATAAAACTTTATTCTATTCTAATTTACAATGTTTAGTTTTTTCAACTCTTCTTACATTTTACCCTAATCTGACTTTAATTTCAGAGGTTCTTGATTGTAAGTTCTGTCTGAGCCTTGGTTTATTTATTTACAGGAAATCCATTTTTTATGTCTTTCTCCATACGTCGAAATTGGTCAAGGCTGGTAGCACCAGTCAATACGGAGAAAGAGCCGAGATTAGAGAGGCTGAAACTTTTCCATGGGATGAGGTAATGCTTTACTTATAAGATAAAACTACGAACTAGGAATAGTTCCTTCAAGATTGTGGTTTTACACCACGTTCTTGTGCGCTAGTAACTATTAAAAGGGTTTTAACCACAAGTTTTAACTAATGTAGGTAGTTTTTGGCTTACCAAGTAGAAAGCTTAAGTCTAAGAGCAGACAGACTGCTAGTGCTCAATCTACACGTATAAGTAGTACCTAGTCAGCGTCACCAACAGGTGGCCCTGCTAAGGAAGTTTGAACCAACGCGCCTCGTGCAGGAGTTGGTGATTACCAGCTTGTGACGCAGTTCTATACAATACAATCGAGAGTTATAATAGTAAAATGACTGAAATTTATAATTGCAGGACAATGACGATGATCTGCGTGATCTTCTCTCACACAGTTCTGGTGATGGCGTATTCCTATGTTGCAAACCCTTACTATATTGAAACGGTACGTATCTACCTACATATCTAGGTACGTAGGTAGACGTCCTCCACTCCCACATATCTAGGTACATAGGTATCTACGTACCCACGTCTCTTAACTTTTAATACAAGTCGGGCTCATGTGTACAATATCTAGGTATTATAGAGAGACTTAGAAGAGAGAGAGATAGAGTGCTTCAACTTTCAATCCAAGTCATGCTCATGGTTCATGCACATTGCACAAAATGGAAAACATCGTGAGGAAACCAACCACAATATTCTAACAGGCAGCGATATACTAAGATTTTATATAACACATAGGACGTAACGTAAAAATGCATAGGTATAGTATACTTATGGACGTTCCTATCGTCTCCTAAATCTTCTAATTTATTTTGACGTTCCTCTGTCGCAAACATCTTCAAAGGGTCCTGAATATCTCAAAATGTATGCTATCTCATCCATGAGGATACAAACGTGGTCCTGTTTTATAAGTGTTGGTAATCCCCAGTCGTACGAGGATCCATTCAAGCAGATCCTGTTCAACGGCAGCCTAGTAACGCACACGTTCTTCGTAATGTCCGCCTTCCTCATGGCGTACAACTACCAGCTGCACGCTGAGAAGAACCGCACTTCCTGGCTAGACTGGCCAAAAGGGATGGTGCTGCGATGGCTTAGGTATGTTACGAATGGAATTTCCAAAGATAGAGACTCCACTGAAGTCCACTGAAGTCTACTGAAGTCCACTGAAGCTTGGCGCTTGAAAGCATATAGATGAATTACTTTTACTGGGATCCACTTAAATTAAAAAATTTCAATCACGAAGCCTTTAAAAGACAATTCAAAGCGATGTCTTTTTGTGAAATTGCTGTAGGTAACTAGATTTTTGGGTGAAATTATACTAAGTAATTTTCCCCAGGTTAACTCCAATATATGCTCTAATCCTGGCCACAATCTGTTCGCTGATGCGGCACCTGGGCTCAGGCCCCATGTGGGACCTGGTAGTGACTAGTGAAGCGGATGCCTGTCGCCAGTACTGGTGGGCGCATATCTTCTACGTCAATAACTACGTGTATGACGATGCATTTTGCGTTCCGCAGACTTGGTAAGTTAAGTAAGGAAGTGCGAACACTGTATTCGCTGAGCTAATGGTGCTATATTCAATGGAACTCTTCAATCAACAATGAAATAGCTACTCCTGTAAGACATTCCGCTAAAAATGAACCTGTCTTACATGCACACATGTTTTCTCTTTTTAGGTTTTACGACATGCCGGTTACCTCACAATGTTTACTTACCTACGCTACGCAGAGTTGCTATCCTTACCTGTTATTACGGTGCACTATGGTTGATCATGATTTAATCTTCAGGTATCTAGCAGCAGACACGCAACTGTTTGGACTAGGGCTGCTGGTGTGCTTGGTAGCTCGAAGGCCTAAGACGCAGGTGATATGGCTGTGTGGGCTGTTCGTCGCAGCTCTCACCATCTCGGCTGCTCACACCTACTTCCAGGACTTGAATGCCGTGGTGATACAGACTCCGGAGTAAGTTTAAGATTAAGATATATTTAAGATTTATTTATTTCAATTGTTATAAAGAGGGTAGTAACAAAAGCTTACAAAAGTGTTTCAAAGAACAAGTACAATATTACACAGTAAAGTAGATGCTTATAATTAGTTTATTACTATATTAAAACTATGTTAAAAGTGCCCTCGTTCCCACCCGAGGAAAACCTGTGTTGTGGGTTGCTAGTAGTAGTAGTAGTAGCTAGTCTCCTGGTCATTACTATCTCAACCTTCAAGCTGCTATTAATATGGTTTGATACAATTATTTCAAGGGAAATACAAGATAACCTCACGTAAACAAAGCATGCAACAATCCTCAGTTGCATCTGCATTTTTATATAGGCTACGTTTGTTCCACTTTGTATCTCTAAAACTTCCAACTGCCATTTTCGGGCGGGTAGTCTTAGTTATGGAGCTGTTATGAGAGAAAGGATTCTCTTTCAGGTCCTACCGAAGCCTCTACGCAACAGACGACACATTCCGTCTCCTTTACATCAGGGGGCACACCAATATTTCAACCTACATCCTGGGCCTGGCTGGTGGCTTCCTAACCTATCACTGGCAGAAGCAAAGCAAGGACCTACAGAAATTCAAGGTACCTATCTACTTCTTCTTGTCACGACACTAGCAGTTTCGAACCAGTTTGGTTAGAGGTAAAGTGCTCCTCAAAAATACTTTTGAGATTATTTATAATCTTATCGAATCAGCCCGTTGGATCCCAGTGCTGGACAATGGCGCGAGTCTTCTTTTCATTCCTACCGGTTAGTTCACCAATTTGCGATATGCATGTCCATCAATTCATCAAAGCAGAATGTTATACACACACAAATAAAAAATATTATATTTTTACTCAATACCTATCTACTTCTAGAATTACCGCTGGGTGTTCTGGTTGGCATTCCCCTCGGGCGTGGGAGTGATCCTCTCCGGAGGCCTGTTCTACGCGGACGGGGGGGCGCCGCCTCTGTTGCTGAAGATCCTGTACGCCACTTTCTATAAGCCCATCTTCCAGACGCTGGTGGTCATCCTGATTATTGGATTCATTTTTAAGCTTGAAAGTAAGTACTTATCTATTATAGATAGTATCAATTGAATAATAAAAAAAACGTGAGTGTCGTGGAACACTCGGATGGAAAGAAGTTTGTACGTACATTTGACATTTTGCGCACCTTGTGCACCACTGTTCGCACTCTGCGCATCTTTTTTTGCGCACTAGGTACTATGCGCACTATTTTGCACAATTTGTGAAGTTATCAACGAAAACATGTTTTTTGCTTTTCCTGTAAAGTTGTGTTTTTGCAGTTATCCATTTATTCCCCGGAGGCGTCGATATGTCGTGACAGTAAAATCATCGCGTAAGGATTGAGGTTGTCTTTCCTGTGGACAAGGCTGATAACGCTGAGGGGATAGTTTTGGTGCTGGGCAAGCCTATCCATCTCAAACAATGTCCCAGGCACTACAGCGTCCCGTTAAGTGTAGGCAAAAGTGGCCTTACCTGACGCCTTCTGACAAAGCATCTAGATAGTATTACCTAAGTATTATAGTAAAGGCCTAAGTTATTAACCTACCTACGACGACCGTTATTGACGTTATTGACGACCTCTGTAGCGCAGTGGGCGAAAGCCCGGCTGCGACGCAGAAGGTTGCGGGTTCGATCCCCGCCGCGGGACAAGTGTTTGTATGATCTACAAATATTTGTCTCGGGTCTGGGTGTTTCTATGTATAATATGTATGTATTTACGAACAAAAAGTATATAAGTAGTATATCAGTCATGTAGTACCCATAACACAAGCTCTGCTTACTTTGGGGCTAGATGATGCTGTGTGAAAAGTCCAGCGTTATTTATTATTTATTTATTTACCTACGTTGTTCCAGCACTATACCGAGCAGTGGTGGAGTGGCGCGGCTTCACGTGGATGGGTCGCGTATCCTACAGCGCATTCTTCCTGCACACGCTGTTCCAACGCGGCCTCGTGGGCTCCATGCGGGCTCCTGTCTACATCAGCGATTACTTTGCGGTATGACAATCTAAAAAACTGTCCCATTCGCACCTTTAACCAAATGCTAGGATGAATCATAAAAACTTTTTGTCATATAAATACATATAATAAAATTGTTTCAAAAATGGAATTGCTTTGCGGCTAATGTAATTTTACTACCTAGTAGGTAGGTATTTGCGGCCATTTTAGCCCTCGACTGCATCCATCCATTTTCGAATCGAACTAACTACCGTATCCGTTTCGTATGAACCTAGTGTCTATAGGTACCTACTTAAACATAATACCTACATGATATGAATACCTTACTTACAGATGATGATTCTTGCTGGTTCAATATTCCTAACGTACATGAGTGCTACGGTCCTGTGGCTTTGCGTCGAGGCTCCGCTGGCGGGGGTAGTCAAAGCCGCCATGGGAGGCTCCGGGCGAGGCGAGAGAAATAATACAGAAGATCCGAAAGAGACAGAACATGAAGGAAATGGGACTGCGCGGGGTAAACCACAGTGATATTTCGTTTGAACTGATTTTAAATTAGGTAGGTAGTTGGATCTAATAAAGCTCAAATTTTAATTATTTGCTCAATGGTGTCTAATGAACGTGTAAATAAATAGAATAAGTAGGTAGGTACCTAAGTATTATCTGTCTGTGGTATTATTAAAGGGATAGGTAGGTAGGTTTATTTTGCGTACCTACCTAGCTTTTATAACTATAACTAATAAATATTTTCATACCTACGTCTATTAGCCGTGTTATTATTTTATTACCTATCTTCCTACCTATGTTTTGCTGAGTTCATCAATATATCAAGCTGAACAACTCAGAAAAATTGAGTGGAAAAGGCAAGATCCAGGAAATCCCAAACCTCTCCCTCTGATCGTTGACATGCAGGAACCGCTCGGCTTACAACTTACTCGTACCTACTCGTAATAGCAAATACTCGTAAAATAAGTAGGTATACCTACCTACCTACTTACATAGATAATAAGTAGGTACTTGTGGTCACACAGTCAGGAATTTTGTTAGGCCGCCACCGCACTTCTCTGTTCGTTATGCGCTATGCGGCTACGCTGTATTCGCCCAAATATTTGCTATGTGAGCGAACAACAAATAAGTTATCCACACTTCGTGTTGACGTGATTATGACGTTTAATTACAAACAAAAAATGGATGTGGGCGTGTTGATTGTGGTTGCAACATACTTGTATTACAATGCAGTCAAAAAAAGACTGCGTAGAAAACGCTGGTGCATGAAAGCGAGCGAACACGCGTAAACGAATTGAATGAGTGAACGAAGTTTGAGCAGTCGACGCAAATATGCGGCTTATTCGTGTCCTTTAGAGTGTGAAAACCGATAAGAGGACGGATAAGCATAATTGATATTCGCGCTTATTCGTTATTCGTGCGAATAAAGCAAATATAGACGAATGAACCCTTCACACTTCGTCGTGATGCGCCCGAACAAGGCGCATAGCGAATAGCGAATAACGAACAACGAAGTGTGGTGGCGGCATTAGAATTATTATTCCACGTTTTGATGCCATGGTCACACAGACGAACAGGCTTGCTGGGCTTTTTCGTCTATGAATGGCCACGATGTAAGCCATGATGGTAAAATCTGAGTGAGAATGAGAATGCTATATTAACTCCTAAGGGGATGGATAATACTTAGGTCATTGCATAAAAATATAATACTGCGGCGGCGGTTATATGACGGATACAAAAAAAGTATTTGGCTTTGACAGCTTTGTTGCGTTTGACGTTCACACTTTTTTGTCAGTCTTGCTTGTCAGATTTCAGAATCATTTGTTTTGTTTTCGTGTGAAAATTACAGCCACAGCGGAAATAAAATTGATTCATTCATGCTGGAATTACCAAAATTTTTCACAAAAATGTCACAGCAATTGATAAGTGAAAACAGCAAGTATATTCTAGAGTAAGTAAAGCTTTCCACTATAATTTTTGGGTATTCTTGTCAAGTTCAAAAATACTAAGCTATTTTCATTACTTTACAGTTTATTTTCGGAACAAACAATCGAAACACAGACCTTAGAGTCTATAAGCATTCAGGTGCAAAAGAAGTTTCCGAGGACAGAGAATTTTAACCGTAAGTAAAACACAAAGTCCAAATATTGTCACATCCCACTGGGTCTCACTTTGAGATAAAAATCTTATTAGAACTCTAAAACTAAAACATGAAATTGCCTTGTGTAACATAATTTAGTTTGGTGATTGAAGAGTTTGAGATACAGGAACTTGACTATCATTGTGACATTTTGATTCATAATACAATCTTCCTCTTCCAGTATGCCTTCTCCTCTCTTCACTGATCACAGCGGGAGACCTGTCCCTTCCCGGCCAAAGAGTAGTGGCCATTGCATTACTATTCGACCTATACAAAGCAGAGAACCCATTCAGTCCACTGTTCCTGCACCTGATTGAAGGCAAGCAGGGCTTGCAGCCTTTAGCACCACAGGAGAGGCTGTTCCTGGGACAGTTACATGGGTTCTTAAATACTTCACCTAGAGATGTGAGTTATTACTAATTTATCTATACCTTTATGGAGAATTCTAGTTAGGGAAGCTAGATGGAAGTGTGGTGAATGTCCTTCAATCAATTTTTAAAAAAGCTAGGCCCCAAACCGTGTTTGTTGCCCTGGTTCTTCACAGTATTGGTCGCAAAGGAACAGGAGTAGAATCACCTAGTTTTAAGACATTCTAAAGTGATCCCAGCGGTCCTACTGAATAAATGATTTTTTACTTTGACTTTGACTTTTTATTATATGTGGATGGTGTGCAATAAAGAGTTTTCATTCATTTATTCATTCAATTCTGTGGTCTTTGCCTACTCCTGCAAGAAAGAGGCGTGATTTGATGCATGATTGCTAATGCATGTACCTAACTAGGGTACCTACCTACCTACTGAGTCCGCAACAGCATTTTAATACTGGCCCAGCCATTCTTCTAAAATAGGGGTGTTTTTTTGACACAACTGATGTATCCCTCTCCACATCTCATCACTCAGCAGCTTCCTCAACCTCTTTATTCAACCAATCATTCATCATCATCTCCCTGCTTTTATCCCACGTTTATGTGGGGTCAGCCACCATAACAGGTTTTTCGCTTCCAATCTGCTCTATCAGACATCATCTCAACACTCACTCCTTTCTTACCCACAGTCCGTCCATCTTTTGTTCGGTCTGCCCCTCAGTCATTAAAAACTTCCCGTTCCAGATGATGAAGAAGACAGCCAAGCAGGTGATCCTCACAGAGGTCCCAGCAAAGGATCTGGAGTATGATTACTCTCCACTTCAAGCCCTGGTGGCTGAGCGGCTTGCTGACATCACGGCGATGGCTAGAGCCACTGCGCCTGCGTTAGTGCCTCTGCCAGATGGGTGAGTCTATAGCCGTAGATAAACATTACACTAACTATGAACACAAACACAAAGGTAATGTGATATTCCTTGAAGTAAAGTATTGCTCACAAACCCACAACACAATTCTGGACCTTGATTATCTAAGTTTTAAGATGGATCACCTAAAAGTGCGCTAGGCTAATAGCGTTTGTTGCCCTGTTTCTTAACAGTATTGTTCGGAAAGGAATGGGAGTAGAATCATCTAGTTTCAATACTATTCTGTGTGATCCCAGTGGTCCTACTGAATAAATACTTTTTGACTTTGACAACATAAACTCGCAACAACATGGATGACAGCTAGTGGCAATAACAACTGAGCTCGTCATAAAATGTTTGGTCCCGGCGCTGTTTATTCAAGCAGGCAGTAAATCCGTTAATCAGATTTTTGGAGTCATGAGCTGTTTCACTCTCGTTACTGAGTCCTATGCCCTCAAAACCCAATGATCTTTTGTAATAGTGCTTCTATCTTACGGCGGGTTGTTTAATTGTGTGTGTACATTTGTTTCAGTGTGCGTAAGCGATACTGTGCGCTCATTCCATGGAGCGTTCCCGAGCTTACGCACACAGAAAATTAAGAAAATTAAGAAAATGGCTTATTCAAAAAGCTTTTTATAATATGAATGAATATTTTGAGGACACATTTTGTTAAATACATAAAAAATTTAATAGTTTTGATTAAGTTCATAAATTGTGCAAATAAATAAACTTTATTTTGCACAATTTAAAAATATTACACAGATTACATACATCTTATAATAAGTAGTCAAGTAAGTACTGACTGATAGTTTAAGGCTTAGACTAAGTAAACATTTTGTTTAGACAAATGTAACTTTTAAATAGTTTTACTTTGCCATAACTTTCTATGAAGGTAGGTATCTAATACCTACCTTCATACTTATATTATTGTACGCCCAGGATGGGTGAACTGTTGATACCTAATTAGATTAATACCATCTTTGTAACACAGTTTGGACAATAAATTTTTCTTATTTCTTATTTCTTATTTCAGAAACAAGGTGCTTATGCATCTGCCTTCGTGAGATCGAACAACTGTCTGTAGCATTAAAAATAGTGTACACTTCGCCCAACGAATCTAGGCATTCGTGAAGTTAGCCGTTTGTCTGCGCAGTGAACGCTTTTTCATACAAAAATTGTATTCTGCGCAGACAAACGGCTAACTTCACGAATGCCTAGATCCGTTGGAAGAACTGTACTATTGTTATATCCAGAAGTCCTCCAAACCGTATAGCGCTGAAAGAGCTGCTAGAAGCGCTGATGTCGCACGAATACATGGCCCTGCATCAGACGCTGTCGGCCGCGGGCCCGGTCGCGCCGCCTGCGTGCCTGCTGCCTGCGCCTGACTCGCTGCACCATGAGGTGAGAGCTGCTAGAAGCGCTGATGTCGCACGAATACATGGCCCTGCATCAGACGCTGTCGGCCGCGGGCCCGGTCGCGCCGCCTGCGTGCCTGCTGCCTGCGCCTGACTCGCTGCACCATGAGGTGAGAGCTGCTAGAAGCGCTGATGTCGCACGAATACATGGCCCTGCATCAGACGCTGTCGGCCGCGGGCCCGGTCGCGCCGCCTGCGTGCCTGCTGCCTGCGCCTGACTCGCTGCACCATGAGGTGAGAGCTGCTAGAAGCGCTGATGTCGCACGAATACATGGCCCTGCATCAGACGCTGTCGGCCGCGGGCCCGGTCGCGCCGCCTGCGTGCCTGCTGCCTGCGCCTGACTCGCTGCACCATGAGGTGAGAGCTGCTAGAAGCGCTGATGTCGCACGAATACATGGCCCTGCATCAGACGCTGTCGGCCGCGGGCCCGGTCGCGCCGCCTGCGTGCCTGCTGCCTGCGCCTGACTCGCTGCACCATGAGGTGAGAGCTGCTAGAAGCGCTGATGTCGCACGAATACATGGCCCTGCATCAGACGCTGTCGGCCGCGGGCCCGGTCGCGCCGCCTGCGTGCCTGCTGCCTGCGCCTGACTCGCTGCACCATGAGGTGAGAGCTGCTAGAAGCGCTGATGTCGCACGAATACATGGCCCTGCATCAGACGCTGTCGGCCGCGGGCCCGGTCGCGCCGCCTGCGTGCCTGCTGCCTGCGCCTGACTCGCTGCACCATGAGGTGAGAGCTGCTAGAAGCGCTGATGTCGCACGAATACATGGCCCTGCATCAGACGCTGTCGGCCGCGGGCCCGGTCGCGCCGCCTGCGTGCCTGCTGCCTGCGCCTGACTCGCTGCACCATGAGGTGAGAGCTGCTAGAAGCGCTGATGTCGCACGAATACATGGCCCTGCATCAGACGCTGTCGGCCGCGGGCCCGGTCGCGCCGCCTGCGTGCCTGCTGCCTGCGCCTGACTCGCTGCACCATGAGGTGAGAGCTGCTAGAAGCGCTGATGTCGCACGAATACATGGCCCTGCATCAGACGCTGTCGGCCGCGGGCCCGGTCGCGCCGCCTGCGTGCCTGCTGCCTGCGCCTGACTCGCTGCACCATGAGGTGAGAGCTGCTAGAAGCGCTGATGTCGCACGAATACATGGCCCTGCATCAGACGCTGTCGGCCGCGGGCCCGGTCGCGCCGCCTGCGTGCCTGCTGCCTGCGCCTGACTCGCTGCACCATGAGGTGAGAGCTGCTAGAAGCGCTGATGTCGCACGAATACATGGCCCTGCATCAGACGCTGTCGGCCGCGGGCCCGGTCGCGCCGCCTGCGTGCCTGCTGCCTGCGCCTGACTCGCTGCACCATGAGGTGAGAGCTGCTAGAAGCGCTGATGTCGCACGAATACATGGCCCTGCATCAGACGCTGTCGGCCGCGGGCCCGGTCGCGCCGCCTGCGTGCCTGCTGCCTGCGCCTGACTCGCTGCACCATGAGGTGAGAGCTGCTAGAAGCGCTGATGTCGCACGAATACATGGCCCTGCATCAGACGCTGTCGGCCGCGGGCCCGGTCGCGCCGCCTGCGTGCCTGCTGCCTGCGCCTGACTCGCTGCACCATGAGGTAGCTATATACACATGTATATGTATGTATAGGAGCTGCTAGAAGCGCTGACTGACTGCAACCAATCGCAGCAGGAAACGTCACTTATTAATGCATTCCACCATGCCAATGCCAAAAAGGTGTGCATGTACTGTCAGCGTCACCTGGTAATCCCCTTGCAGTGCAAACCGCCTTAGGGATCACCGATCGGTGATGCTGACTTTACCAGATATGTATTTGGATAGGCCTCTAACTAACCCATTCTTAGATATCATCAAAAGACTTAAAACTACATTAGAAACTGTTGATTATAATGGATGTTGGTTCTGTGTTCATTAAAAGAAGTACTTATTATATTGGAACGAAGTTCTTTTTCGGACGGTATCGAGGATGGGTGCTAGAAGAAAAAAAGCGTTCGGTTTTACCGGCACGACTCATACATAGGATAAAACGTCACAGTGCGAAGTGCGCAGCCGCGAAATCGTCCATGGATTGTTTCATTGTTAGTACGGAAGAGCGTTTCTAGGATTAGTAAAAATTAATTATAAATCAAGTACCTACCTAAGTAGAGTCTGTACATAAGTCAAAATGTCGAAAGGTCTAACGGTCGAATGCTCGAAAGGTCGAACTGTTGAAAGGTCGAAAGGTCGACCTGTTGAAAGGTCGAATGTTCGAAAATGTCAAGAAAAGTGCATACTTCGTTCCGTCCGACCGAGTGTTCCACGACACTAACGGCCTTTTTTGTATGACAGGCTGTGTGGAAGAACCTGGTGAACCGAGGCGCGTATGTTCCCATGTACGACTCCGACCTCGAGGGGCTGCTCGGCGTCAAACACGAGCCCAAAGCGAAGCATCATCATCACAAGACCAACAAAGTAACCCTACAACTTACCTATTTCTAATTCTGGATATTTTTCACAACATCTAGCTTCTAGCCCCAAAGGAGGACTTGACTGATATACAGTTCGCCCATCGGATCTAGGCATTCGTGAATTTAGCCATTTGTCTGCGCAGTGACCGCTTTTTCATACAAAATTGTGTGAAATGAATGAATTGCGCAGACAAACGGCTAACTTCACGAATGCCTAGATCCGTTGGGCGAACTGTACATATACATACTACTTATTTGTTCATTTATGGGATATATTTCTTAGCCTATCATGTCCCACTATTGAGAAAAGGTCCCTTTATCTTCTATGGCATTACCAGGCTGGCTCGAATTCTATACCTAATTAAATCATCGCACGGGTTTATGTTACTTACCTAACTATTCAGGAAGAAAAAGGAGCGAAAGAGAAGAGCGAAGAGAAGAAGTCTGAGGAGAAAGATCTCGCGGCCGCCATTACTGAGGCGCAAGAGCTGACCGCGATGGCTTTGAAGGGAGTGCTCAGTGGACACAACGTGCTGCGGCTCAGGACTCTGCTTGACCTTGACCCCAGTCTTGTGTATGAGGTCGGGGTCACACCACAACAGGTAGAGTCTGGCAAATGAAAGTAGACCCTGAAAAAGAGGCGGCAAATTCAAAAATATAAGCGTGTAACCCCATAAGGACATTTGGAAGAACACAACCTGATACTTGGTTATTATTTTCTAGTACCAAATATAATAATTATATTAAGTATAATATTATTATTTATTATTTTAGCCTGTATTGTCATAATTAGTATATTATTTAGAGTTATTAATTAATGGGTTGTCGCGCTTATATTATTTAATTTGCCGCCTCTTTTTCAGGGTCTACTTTCATTTGTCTATGTATGTACGTACACTGTACAGTCAGCAACGAAAGTCGATTAACTTTTTATGTTTCACAAATCTGAATATTTTCAAAACATCATGACCAACATTTTTATTAATATTTGAAGATAACGTCTTGGTTCATAATAATTTACCAAGAAAACCCATTTTAGAAAGTCCAACTGTATCGACTTTCGTTGCTGACTGTTCGTGGTGTAGCTTGCTTAGTCGTGTAAGTGGATGGGTGACCGCTAGTGGCATTATCAAATTGTAATTAGCTTTTATAAAGAATTTTATTTACTTTCCAGTTACCAGATCTAGTAGAAAACAATCCACTGGTTGCCATCAGTGTGCTACTAAAGCTGATACACTCACAAAACATCACAGAGTACTTCAGCGTGCTCGTCAATATGGAGATATCATTGCATTCTATGGAGGTTGTCAACAGGTTAGTGAACTCATTGCCCATAAGAATACTTTGAAAAGAAAACTTAATCGTTACCATAGTATTTTTCACGCAGGAACGTATCCCTGACACATAGAATTTTTACGTTTTACGCTGTACAACAATTGACAAGTTTGAAATAAATAAATCTAGTGATAGTACTAATAGATAAAACTTAAAAAAAAAAGGATTTTGTCTATTTCCTTTTTTAACTTTCAGAAATTAACTTAAAAGAGTCACGCGACCGTTCATAAGTGAAAAGAACTTTACAGTCAGCTGGGTTAAGAACAAGGATGTTCTTGCTATAGTGTTTTTCACCACGGAAAGTATGCGTGACACTTCGAGATGATATCAAAATCTGTCAAATAGTCCTATAGTTTAATTGAGATTAACAACATCGATTTTTATACGAGTATATCGTTTAATTTTTTTGTTACAAAAATGTGCCTAGCTACACAACGTGAAAAGAAACAAGTTCAATGTGTCAGTCATACGATCCGTGATGAAATGACTATAGAGGGATCTATTTGGTTAACAATATTTTTTTCCTATTTCTTATAACCCGAATGCCAAAGGCCATGAGTTTCTCAAATGTATACTTGCGTATAACTCGCGCTCCAGTAACTGCGTCAGTCTTTTTTTTTTTTTTTTAATGCTGGACATTTTCACACAGCATCATCTAGCCCCAAACTAAGCAAAGCTTGTACTATGGGAACCAGATAACTGATACACTACTTATATACTTTTCATTTGTAAATACATACATATTATACATAGAAACACCCAGACCCGAGACAAATACCTGTAGGTCATACAAACATTTGTCTATTATTTTATCTGTGGCCACCCAACTTTAAATATTTATTTACCACTTATCTATTTTTACAGGCTTAACCTAATGCAATAGTGTGGCCAAATTCAAACATTGATAGTGTTAAAAAGCACATCTTTAAAATAAAATAAAAAAACTCCAAAATTAGACATAGACATAGACATTTATTTATTTGCCACTCAAGCACACACAAAATACAGTAACAAAATGAAAACAAAAAAAAAGAGAATACAAGTAAAAACAAAAAGCCTGTCATGTATGTGTGCTACAGCAGCAAAAGGGCTTCGACTCAGCATAATGGCGCCACAGCGAGGGAGCGAGGCGCTGGTATTCTGTCGAAAACCATCGGTCAGCCAATAGACCCTGTGAGGGTATTTATGTGGAGTGTTGTGTTCCATAAACTAAATAAAATATAATGCTTGCCAAGTAAAAAGTAAATACAAAAATTAAGTGAAGGTGGTTTAATTGTAATATTCGGTACTTTTAAATATTTAATAACAAATAAGCAAAGGTTGAAATTATTACTAATACCTAACGATTTAACTTAATGTATTGTTTCATCTCCTCAGATTAACAATATCCGTGGACCTGCCCGTAGAATTCGTGCACCTTTACATAAGTAACTGCATATCGACGTGCGAGACCATCCGCGACCGCTACATGCAAAACAGACTCGTCCGGCTCGTCTGCGTGTTCTTGCAGTCGCTTATACGGAACAAGATCATCAATGTTAAGGTAACATTTCTATTCTACTATTCTTTTTTTTTTAAAGAGAGCCGTGTTGATCAAATGGGGTTGTGCCGCGACTTTCAATCCGAAGGTCGTGGGTTCGAATCCCGGCCGTGCATCACTGGATTTTTCGTTTCGAAAAATTTATATGCGCTTTAACACGAGCTCATAACGGTGAAGGAAAACATCGTGACCCGCAGCTTAGTCAGCTCCACACGTATTGACGTCGTCTTTCCTGTGGGCGGCTGATTAAGCTGAGAGGATGGTTTAGGTGCTGGGCAAGCCTATTCCATCTCAAACAATGTCCCAGGCACTACAGCGTCCCGTTAAGTGTAGGCATAGGTTGCCTCTTGACGCTGTATAAATCATCTAGTATAGATGTAAAGGCCTAAGTTTTAAGTTTATTCTTTTTTTTTAATGATGAATGGGCCGGCTCTTGACCTCGAAACTTACACAGGCAAGAGTGAGATCTACGATGGAGCGAGCCTACCCAGAAGGTGCCTATTAACTCGTTTCTTAAAAACAATAAGGTTCAGCTCAGCGGAAATACAGTCGCTGGAAGCTGAGTCCAAATTTTTGCAGTGCGCATAATAAAATAGCTTTCGAAGCGCTTAGTTCTAATAAGTGGAGTATTAACCAGGTGAGGATGATAATCAGCTGTGCGTCTGAAGTCCCTGTAAAAGAATGTATTCTATAGGATTATAGAATACATTCTTTAGCATAGTAGATTAGAATATAATAGTAATAATAGTAGAATAGATTTTTTAGTAGGATAGGATTATCCTACTAAAAAATCTGGAAGTTTGTGAGTATGTTTAAACTAGCTGACCCGCAGCAAACGTTGTTTTGCCATGATTATAAGTACTAATATCGCTATTAAAATATGAAACTTTGAAACTCCATTTCAGCCCTTTTGAGGGTTTTTTTGAAAAACCCTTTATATTTTATTATTAGTATTCAAACATTGTCTGTGATTCAAAACGAGTCTCAAGCAAATCGCTCGACGCATTAAAAAGTTTCATACAAACGTTTTCACCTCTTTGGGGGTTGAATTTCGAAAAATCCCGCCTTAATCCATGTTATAAAAAGAAGCTTCTCTCCAAATTTCAGCTTTCTAGCTTCAGCGGTTTCGGATCGGCGATGATGAGTCAGTCAGTCAGGTCCAAGCTCTTTTATATTTATAAGTAGATAGATATTTGTGTTTCAATCACGCCTAAACCAGTGAACCGATTTGAATGGAACTTGGAATAGGTGTAGATAGTGACCCGGAATAGCATAAAAGCTATCAAATTGTTGAAGCCGCGCGCTGAAGAAAAAGAAGACGAAGCTAGTTCATACTAAGAGACGAGAGAATGTCTACAGCGCCTCGGTTTACGGTACACGCTCAGTTTCATAAAAGTTATTTTTTGAAACGTATATGTATTGTTCAACTATTATCTCGTAAATAGAATAAAGAATAGAATAGAATAAAGTTTTATTTTCTCCACATAGGTAAATCTACATAATTTTATAAATGCATGAGTATTAATGGTCCTGCAATGGTCCTGCGTAGGTACTCTATTGGCGCGATATCTGTCAAATTAAAAAAGTGCCTGCCAAGCTAAGCAAGTCATAATGTATTCTCTAACTTTTTTATGAAACCGTGGGTAGGTATGTCGTGTCCCAGATAATATAATACTGTCGTGTTAATGTTTGTTTGTAATATGTTTCAGGAGCTGTTTATAGAAGTGGAAGCGTTCTGCGTAGAGTTCAGTCGGATCCGTGAAGCGGCCGCGCTGTTCCGGCTGCTCAAACAACTCGACTCGGGAGATGCACACAAGGACACCAAAGAAAACTAGACTTATTCTCGTCTGTAGCGGAAATGTAAACGCAAGAACGTTCGAAAAATGCTGATAATTGCTAAAATCCAATGGATTGTGAAGTAAGCTCTATTTCTGTGCAGGGGATTTCTTTGTGTAACAACAAAATATAGCGTTTCTAAAGCCCTATCGAATACGTGTCGATCTTGAGGTACACCTTTGTTTGAATTTGCCTGCCTAGGTATTCTTCCATTAAAAAATTCGTAATTCACTTTTTAAATTTTTTTAAAAAGTGATAAATAATATTTTAATTAAATGAAATTTATTTAATGAAAATACAACTGCAGCTTATCGAGGTGACACTATGTTCACTTTGTGACTGTGATTTTAATGGCCGCCCAGTACTAAGCTATGTTGACTTAAATAATCTAAGCATTGGGTTAGTTTAATTGATAATTATGAGTAACTTTTAAATTTTGTTAAAAATAGATAATCATCTTATACAGACAGCGAAATAAGTTCATTAACAATTTACATTCAAAGTTACTTTTTCATCAGTGCAAGTTAAATTGTTCACCGCGATCTAATCTTACGTCAAATTTTTAGAAACTTATGTATGGGTTCCAAAGATGACGTTTTAAATAGAAACATTGATGTTCATGAACTTATGTCAATGACTGAAGTTAGTAGATCTTTTGAATGCAGGCTTGATGACTACTAAATTAAGTATTTATTTAGTTACTTATTAAATTAGTTTAGTTATATTTACGCTAGATTTTGCTATGTAAGTTTTCAAATAAAAATCAAAATACATCAATACATTTTATTCCAATAACTACATTTAAACCAAATGTTAATTCTAATCTACTTTTAAACCTCCCAGAAGCTTTCTGATATCCTCATTCTCAGCCAAGTCCAGGGGAGTTTGACCATCTTCATCTTTTTTAGAGGAAGCACCAGCTAGTATAAGTATCTTAGTGGATTCTACATGACCACATGACGCAGCATAGTGCAAGGCAGTTTGGCCAGAATTGTCAATAGCATCCACAGGACAGCCTCCGTCTAAAGCAGCTTTCAATGCATCTGTAGCGTCCCTATCAGTAGCCCAGTGCAATGCTGTCAAGCCATCTTCATCCCTATTGCTGCATAACTCAGGGTTCTGTTTCAAAAGCTGCCGAACTCTGTCACCACAGTTTTCCCTCGCAGCATCTAGCAAACTCAGTTCGTTATGGATTAGATCTGGTTCAGGGGAATAGCGTAGTGAAGACACCGCAACCCATAAGTCTTTAGTACCAAAATTGCTTGTAGGCGATGGTGCAGTCCATTCTTGATCATACATCTGTACTAATGAGATGTATTTCTCCTTGGCTTGGTCACTCGGCATGTTCTCGTGTTTACTCCAAGCTTCCCATTTCTTCCTCCCTTTGCCATCATACCAGCTGGGTTTTGGTGCATCACATTTGCCCTCGGTGCCTTGCTTGTACAATCCATAGAGCTCTAAAAGCTTATTACTATCAAGCTTTCCAGTAATCTTCCTCACATGGCCAGTAGCTTGGTTGAAAGATATGTCTAAAGGTGACAAGTCATCATCGGAGAAATCAGAATCGGGGTACTCTGGAAGTGCCTCGGCCATTGTAAATACTATACTATCTAGGTAACTAGTTATTCTGCACCTGGACTGTCAGGTTTAGACCTTCTAAGGTGTGTTGTTGCTTATTGTTTACATCAGCAGCGGACGATGAGCTCACAAACTCAATGAAGCCGTAGCCTTTACTGAGGCCTGTTGAACGGTCGAACACAACTCGAGCACTCTGAACAGGGCCAAATTGAGCGAAGTATTCCCTCAGCTGGCGATGTCCCACCGTCCACGGCAGGTTGCCCACATACAGGCGCGCGGCTCGGGCTGTGCTGGCCATACCCTTACACTGAGACTATTTCAAGTAAATGCAACGACCTGTCGCCGATCAACGCGCGGTAGTCCACCCCGGAGCTCTCGCTGAGCGAATCCAAGTCCAGCAGCGCACCCTTCAGTCCCCACTTCTTCAGCAGAGCCTCAATGGACCAGTCCGCACTGCGCTCCTGGTAAGAACACAAAAATCTCGCGTCAGTACCGTCGAGGAGATAAGCGACCGTCGCGAGGACTTCCTCGAATTGAGAAGGTTCGTAGAAACAGTCAGACGCCAGTAGCAAGTCTACCGGGCGGAGGTTATGGACTTCAGTGAGGAACAGACCCCAGGCGAGGCCCAGGATTTGCACGTCGCGGTCGGGGACCAGCCCGTTGGCTTCGCAACAAGCCGATAGGTGCCGAAGTGAGCGCGGCAACGCTACGCTATCGGTGAGAGTAACCCGGGCGCCGCACTTCGCAGCTAGAATGCCTGGCAGGCCGGTCCCGCAGCCCAGCTCTAGGACTCTGAGTCCGCGTAGATGCCGCCGCTGCGTCCACAGATACCAGGCTAGCAGAGGCGCCGAGGGCCACGTGTAGAACGAGTAGCCAGCCGTCAGAAGCTCAGGTATAACAACCTCAAGATAGTCACCTCGAGTGTCGCCGTTATTGGTAGCTTTTCCGCGGAACACAAACTTCTTCAATTGTCCACTCACAGGTCTACCATCGCTCATTGCATAAGAATTTTACACGAAAAAAGCGAATTTTCGACTTTACAGTCTATTTGTGAAAATTTCAACTGTCAAACCAGTCCTGCCACCAAAGCCAATACAAAACCTACTCTACTCTACTAAAATATCTTAGTGACTTTTCTTTTTTACTTAATTTTATCTAGGTTAACCATATGATCGAAGAGATTAACAATAATATTGGCTTGACTTTGCAGTAGCTGAACGCGATTTGAGGGTTAAAAAGGTTTAAAACCGGTAGGGGTTTGCTCTCCGATTATTTATCGACCACATTTATCTCTAGGAATAGCATAGTTTTCGAGAAATTAATAAAAATATTTCGATTCAATAATTTGATTACAAGCGAAATGAAACGTTAGAATGGACAATTTGACAGCTAAATCTGTGTTGTATTGTCTATGGTATAGAATTTCATGTAAAATTGATGCAAACGGAACGTAAAACATATGTCAGTGTCATTGTAGGTATTGTCATTTTTCGCTGTCATTGTGTGTTCATTCCGCTCTCGTTTGAATATTGTTAGTGTGCTTTGGATCATGATGGAGGAATCTCAGCCATTCACAAGCCGTTCTGGTGAGGAACCATCATCGAGCTACTATGAGGAACTTGAGGTATTATCTTCAAGCTTCTCTTCGTTTGAGGTGGAAGAAGCACCACCAAAAACCCAGGCTGACAGACCTATAGCATAGGTAACGAGGAGCGAAGCGACGAGTGGTTAGGTGTATAGTGAAAAACCACGCACGAGCCGAGCGAAGCGTGCCGCGGTAGCGGCCGGCGAGTGCCAGAACCGACTTGCTCCTTTTGTACCTTAGCTTTATTACATAGGTAGCTACTTTCCGAGTATGATTGTTATACCGTTTTGTATGTTTGAGGTTAAGTTATATTAATTGATTTTTCTCAAGAACATTGCCCTTCCTAGTAATGCAAGTGGTATCAGGGGGGAAGATGGACCCCACCCCCCTCCCCCCACCCCCAACCCATAAAAATCATGTACTAATGACTCTAAAGTTATACCGACCCATCTACAAATCGTCCAACTTATTTGGTAGATATTAATTTTATTCAAGCTGGTTTAAGTAAGTTGGCATCCCTAATTAACGATTATCACAGATTACCACATAGTGTTCATAGTTGTTAGCTGAGATGTTATCAAATTCGCCTGTCTTGTTCATTCATTCAGCCACACAGCAACTTTGTTGTACAAGTTGCCGTTTCCAAGTTTTATTTTACTTTTTATTTAATTTTATAACCAGCTCAACATGTCCGCGTCAGTAAAAGGTAAGTGAATCGCTTTCTAACCCTAGAAGAACTGATTAAGCAGCTTAGACAAGCAAATGTATTTTCACCCGGGGTCAAATTCCACTAAGGTGTAAGAGATCTTAGATTTTCTTAAAAGTCAATTTAAAACTTAAAATTGAGTGTTTGATTACGATATAGAAGCTTGTTTTATAGCCATGCTAATAATAAACCACTTGTTGCATGTACCTAGTGAGGTAGGTATAGCTGCCTGTTTTGATTCAATTCAAGTTCAGTGACCTTAAACTTTAAGGCCCTTCTACTTAAAGTTATTCCTCGGAATAAAATAGGAATAACTATACATTTTGACAGTTTACAGTTTACACTCAAGAATAACTCTACCTATACCACGGTATTAGTAAGGCCATGTTATCTTACTAACTCACTGGACAACAAAACAAACATCAATTTGACTAGCTCAAACTTGTGCCTAACATAAACTTGTGCCTTAGGAGTATTTATCGTTGGGGCCAAGCGCACAGCATTCGGTACATTCGGCGGCGTGTTCAAAAACACCTCTGCCACGGAGCTGCAGACCATAGCCACGAGCGCCGCGCTCAAGGAGGCCGGAGTCAAGCCTGAGCAGGTGGACTCTGTCGTTGTTGGACAAGTCATCTCGGTATGTAACCTCTTTAGGCACCTACTTACCTTCTGTTACTAAAAAAACTTTAGATTATAAATGTATTTCGCAAACAAAAAACTACCTGCACTTCTTCGATTTCATTGACTACTTACAACATAAGGGTTTGATAATGCTCTTGAAAAAGAAAAACAGAATCACAACTCATGCATGATGATCTCCTTCACCGTTTAGAGCTCGTGTTGGTTAGATTTAGATACCTACCTATTATCTGGGTTATTATAGTGTAACAAGCATTACCTATCCAAAACTAAAAATCCACCGACACACGACCTTAGATCAAAAGTGTAGGCCCATTCTTTCTCGCCAGATACATACAAATTCGACCAACTGCCTTGACGATCTTTTTACCCGACTGTCAAATGAACAGCACACTTTGTTCGGCAGAACAAGGACACAGGAGATAGTTCCCTCAGTTCTTACCAAGTTATTGTCCACAGGCGTCTCAAACTGACGGCATCTACACGCCCCGTCACTCCGCGCTGAAAGCTGGCATCCCCAAGGAGACGCCGGTGCTAGGTATCAACCGTCTCTGTGGCTCCGGTTTTCAGTCCGTCGTCAACAGTGCTCAGGTAATTCACAAGACACTAAATTGGACTTTGAACAAGTCTCAGGTTGTCACGACTCAGAGCTCAGTTGCTCAGCAAGCTACGTTGCTTGCTTCCTACGGTGAGAGTAAAAATGGCGCTGGTGGCAAGAGGTTGCGCCTCATCTAGGATGAATTGGAATTTTTTAATAATGGTGTTCCAATTACCCAAAAAATATGGATTATCACGCCTACCTGACTGGTTTCACTATGTTCTTCACCTATTTAATAACAGTTTTTTTATCTAGGATATCCTAACCGGCGCAGCCAAGATCTCCCTAGCTGGTGGTGTAGAGAACATGTCACAAGCTCCCTTCGCTGTCCGTAACGTGCGCTTCGGAACTGCTCTGGGATCCAGCTACAACTTCGAGGACACTCTCTGGGCAGGGCTTTCTGACTCCTACTGCGGTCTACCCATGGGCATGACCGCAGAGAAGCTTGGAGCACAATTCGGGATCACCAGGGACCAGGTGGATGAATATGCCTTGCAATCGCAGCAGAAGTGGAAGAAATGTGAGTTCAGCATTATATTGATACTTCTTTGAAACTCAAAAAACCAACCATTCTATATTATGCTATAAAATGTGTTTAATCTTTTTGCTATGTAAAAATGTAGGATCCAAAATCTTTGTAGGTCTGTACCTAGACCTACCTACCTATTTAACATTACACAAGATAAGATTAGGCAGATATCTTCTTTTTTTCAAGGTGAACTTACAGCTGCTTCGTAGAGTTCGTAGTAACTCTGAAGTTCACATCATTAGCATTTTAATAGTTTTATGGTAGGTAATTACTTGCTACCTACGTAAGTAGAATGATGAGGACCGTGAAGAATCAGGAGCTTGCTGTAGGTAGCTAGTGAGACCTAAATATTAAATAGCCAAGTTTTAGTGGGATTCATATCGAACAAAGTGAATCTGGTTGGTTATTGAATAATTGCATATTGACGTTCATAGCCAATGACGCCGGCATCTTCAAGGCTGAGATAGAGCCGGTGACGCTGACTGTCGGTCGTAAGGAAGTGAAGGTGGACACGGACGAGCACCCTCGCCCGCAGACCACGCTCGAAGGTCTCAAGAAACTGAAGCCCGTCTTCAAGAAGGACGGTCTTGTCACTGCTGGTAGTGCTTCGGTAAGTCCATCACCAGAAAGTAATCCTCACTGATTTCCATCATCATTCCCCTACCTGTACCCCACGCGTTAAGGTCAGCATTGAAGCGAAGAGGCTGCTTTAATAGTTTAATTAGCCAAAAACCATCAATAATGAAAAAAATATTGATGGTTTTTGGCTAATTTAACTTCTTCTTCAGGCATAACTGTCGTTCTTCCTCCACTCCTATCACTCTATCTTACTTGGTCTGAAAACATACGTTATAAAAACTATTTCTTGTATAGGGTATCAGTGACGGTGCTGGTGCCATCCTCCTGGCCAGTGAGGAAGCAGCCAAGAACCTAAAGCCCCTCGCACGGCTAGTCGGCTGGTCATATGTGGGAGTGGACCCTAGCATCATGGGCATCGGACCAGTGCCCGCTATCGAGAACCTGCTGAAGGTCACCGGAGTGGCCTTGAAGGATGTCGACCTTATTGAGGTAAGGAAATCTCCTTTAGAATTTGAACTAAAAGAAAGCATATTATGGCCTTTCCAACAGAGGGACAGATTATTCACGACTGTTCAATGCGGGATTACAATTAATACCCTTCGTCATTTTAAATCCAAATAAAATTCTGAAATCAGACAATAAAATGTGTAGGTAGTACAGAGGATCCAATTTGTTGGTTTTTGGACATCATGCTCCTGCTGACTACCTACCCCCTTAGCCATCTTCAAAGGATCTGAAATACACAAAGGATCTGAGAGAATGACAAGGTACCGCAACTCGGGAAACCTACAGCAGTGATTCTGTTTTTTTTTATAATAGTTACATAGTCAGTTTCCACATCAAGAGTTAAACTTTCATCGTTTCCTCCCAATCAGATCAACGAGGCGTTCGTAGCCCAGACGCTGTCATGCGCGAAGGCATTGAAACTGGACATGGAGAAGCTGAACGTGAATGGAGGAGCCACCGCACTCGGACACCCCCTCGGGGCTTCTGGCAGCCGCATCACCGCGCATCTTGTTCACGAGCTCAGGTAATGCGAGTTTTAGGGCTTCGACGGTTACCCGGGGTTTTACGTTTACGACTTAAGGAGAACCTCATCTTTTACGACCTTTACTTTTTTCGACTGGCTCCCCACTGGAGCTTGAAGGATCATCTAAGAGAAAGCCAGGCTTGTGTGTTGCTCTGGTTCCATGACATTGGTCGCGAAGGTACAGGAGTAGACTCACCTGGTTTTATGACTATTATCCCAGCGGTCCTACTGAATAAAATGATTTTTGACGTTGAGTTAGTAGAGTTTTCGATTTCTCCGATTAGTCAATTCTAGTGCCCAAGAAGACCGGGGGTAGGGCTTTTTGTCTGAAGGTATTTTCTTGATTGACCCTGCTTGACATTGGAGTTTGATATGACCCTAACTTGACACTCGAATGAAGATTTCTTCTGATATTACTTTTACGGGTGTCTACTCTATATTTCTTTTCTACAAAAGTTTTGAACGTGAAATAATAGGTATTACCTTACCTAATTACAATTTCTGTTTCAGACGCCGTGGGCTGAAGCGCGCCATTGGATCCGCCTGCATCGGTGGTGGCCAGGGTATCGCCATTATGATCGAATCTGTCTAAAGTCTTTATAAGCTATCTTTCAGGCACAACTTTATAAATATTTATAACTACATCGCACCGAAACTGCTAACTTTACGAATTCATTCATAATGCAGTTGATGGGGCAGACGGTAATAATTAATGTTTAGATAATTATGCATTGACCGTTTTGTAAAATTATGTGAAAAGAAAAGCCGCATTATGTATGTGAAATTCAGCATTATTTTGTTTTTACATAGCAGTTGTGTAGAAACAACTTTTTCTTCTAAGTCTAAAATATTAACAATACATAATATTAAATATTTTAAAAGTTGTTGAAATTATGATTGTTAAATTTAAGTAAAGTACCTACTTATCATGTTAGAACTAGGTATGTGTATTTGTAAATAATTATTTTTGTTTTTTAATCCTATTATTATGGTAAGTAGATAGGTACCTACCAACTATAAATAAGTAGGTACAAACAATATTTTTGTGAAGTATTTACAATACAAAATAAATTATCAAAAGTACATGAATATTTGTTTATTTATTACCTACCTAGTTTAGCTGCTAAGTAGGTAGTAGGTAAGTTACCTATATTTTAGTAAGATCAAAGTACCTACAATCTAAGATTATTCTCGGGCTTAGATTAGGTATATTAAAAGTCTTAAGCATACATAAGATAGATTAACCTGCTTACTTTTATATTTATTTAGGTATATAAAGGTATATTAAAGATAGATAGGTATACTATATCATTGATACGCCCTAATGCCTAAAATCCTTTGCATCAAGAGTCGTTATCCAAAAATCTTTGTCAGGAGCCAATGTTCGCCCACTCTTCTCCTAAACCTACTCAAGTTTTAGTTATTGGGGATTGTGTGGTAGGTATTCAATAAGTATACACTTGTCTTACTATAAGTATAAGTAGGTAAGGTACCTATATTCATCCAATACCAAGTGAAAGTCAATCAATAACACTGCAATGCAAAGGTCCATGACTCTATCCCCACCACATAGGTATTTTGTTTACCCACTTGTTTACCTTTGATACACAATGGCCTAACTACTGCACATCTACTGCATCGTATACAGCTTCTTAATATAATGCCATCTCTTTTCATTCGCTTAGGAGTGACAAGAAAAAACCAACTGTTCTGTATTAATAATGTTACAATAGGTAGATCAGATATTTTATCGAAAATATATTACTTATTTACGATCCCCGCAAACTTATCTTGCCTAATAAAGATAAGTTGTTGCCTACTTGATACTTCAGATAGGTAGAATTAAGTCGAATAAGTATCTATCTATAGATTATACCATGGTGGTATAGGCAGGTCTCTTTTTGGTATTGATAAGCCAGAATTGTCGGGGACCGGTTAGTAACTGACGTGTGTCTGAGTGTTACAAACATGGCTGTCGCGATAAATAAAGGTAAACATTAAGTTTTATGTTATTTTTAGCTAAAACCCGTGTTTAAAAAAAATTAACAGTAAAACTTTTAAACCTGTGGGTTTTTTTTAGAAGTAGGTAACCTACTACACAATGAAGTTTTAAGTATTTGAGGCCCTGCTCAAACATTGTTTAGTGTGGGAGCTTTTTGAAATTAAATGAACATGAAGGATATTGTTTAACCTTAGTAATTACTTAGGTTATTTTTAACTAACAATATAATAACCTATGAAGCTAAAAACAAAGTTACATATAAACAAGAGCATGTTGTATGACACAGTTGAATGAACTCAACAATATGCAGTGAAATCGACTGATTGATGCTCAAACAACTGTTATCTAAATACTAAGTGAATTATAGAGATATCTCAGTTCAACGTCCAGCACGACCTTGACTTTGTCTACTAACTCCTGTACCTACCACTGTAAACTAATTGCCTAACAGAGTTAATGGTTAAAGTTCAACATTTTTAATTTTTTTGTCTAAACCTAAGTGTGTGTGTGTGTGTGTGTACCAATAGGCACCTAGCCTAAATACATGGGGCCGAAGTCTACATGTAGAGAGGTTCTACAGAAGTAGGTTAGGTATATTGTTTTGGTAGATAGGTACCTATTTTTGAAGTAGATGGACCAGGTAAACGAGGAAGCATTTCCTATGTTTCATTCAAATGAAACATTGAAATCTTAAACTGATTCAAGTATCACCCAAATTCCCAGGAATTTTCATAGTTGCGGCGAAACGCACACCCTTCGGAAAGATGGGTGGCAGGCTCCGTGACCTTCATCCATCAGACCTTCTCGCTGCAACTGCCAAAGACGCTTTCAAGGCTGGCAACGTTTCTCCAGCTCTAGTCGACACTGCTAATATCGGACAAGTCTACACAGTAAGAAAATATTTTCTCTCATCAAAACCACAAACCCAGGTCGTTTATTTTTTACTAATTATGTCAAACTTTCAGATCAGTGTTACATCAGATGGTGGTCTATCTCCAAGACATGCAGCTTTGAAATCAGGCGTGCCCCAAGAGTCGCCAGTTCTTGGCGTCAACAGGCTCTGTGGGTCTGGTTTCCAGGCTGTCGTTAACAGCGCTCAGGTAATTCAGAACCCTTTCAGACGAATTGAATCCATATAGCTGTAACTTTAAATATGAATATTTCATCTCATTCCAGGATATTCTGACAGGATCGGCTCAGGTCTCTCTAGCAGGAGGCACAGAAAACATGTCAGCAGTTCCCTTCGTAGTCAGAAACGCCCGATTTGGAATAAACCTCGGTGCTAACATTCCTTTTGAAGACTCGCTGACTGCAGCCTCTTTGGACACTTACTGCAACTTCACGATGCCGCAGACGGCTGAGAATCTGGCTGACAAGTACGACTTGAAGAGGGGAGAAGTAGACCAGTTTGCGCTGCAGTCACAACAAAGGTGGAAAGCTGGTAAGAGATGTCACAATGTCTAACCTAATAAAATAGGAAGAATTCAGCCCAATACCTACTTAATATGGATTAGATTAGCTCTCATTCTTATTACTTCTGGATCCATAGCCTTACTCTCTATTCCAATCCTTAATTTGCTTCGTTAAAGGTTGTTTCCATTACAGCTCACGACAATGGAGTCTTCAAAGCGGAGATAACGCCAATCACCGTGAAGGTGAAGAAGCAGGATGTCGTAGTGGACACAGACGAACACCCACGACCGGAGACCAACACCGAGGCCCTGAGCAAGCTGCCTGCTTTGTTCAGGAAGGGGGGAGTTGTCACAGCTGGAAACTCTTCAGTAAGTTCCTATACTTATTCTTACAATGGTAGATTTGCTTCCCTTTATTGTTATTTTTTGTCAAATTGAGTGGTAACCCAGGGATTTCGTATCATGATAGATGATGCGATGACTTTCGTTAAATGATTGGACAGTGTTATTTAGGTGTGCTTAATAGGCAGACTGAACAAGCAGACTGATGATGTCGTATAGGATTAATGTCCTGAACTACTAAGGCATTTCTCTAATTGCTTCTTACAAAATAGCAGTTGATTCAGTCAATAAGCACCCAGTTTCCAAAAATGATCTAAATATGTGTCGCCTTCTCAGGGTGTGAATGACGGAGCTGGTGCCATCATCTTGGCTAGTGAAGAGGCTGTCAAGCAACACAAACTCACGCCTCTGGTGCGTCTTCTCGGCTGGTCCTTCGTCGGAGTAGACCCCAGCATCATGGGCATCGGTCCCGTGCCTGCTATCCAAAACCTTCTTAAAGTTACGGGATTGAAGCTGGATGATATTGATCTTGTTGAGGTAAGCAGGTTTTTTGATCAGTGAAGTTTTTCGATTATTATCATAAGTCAGTGAAACTAGAATATCGAGTTTACGCTAAGAACTAGATTATTTTATTACAGTCAGTTCCTCGCGAAGTCGCGATTAAGCAAAAGTAATTTCGCATACTTCTTCTCGTAGTCGAGTCGCTAGTACTTTCTAACCAGTGTGTTAAAAGGATTTTAAGTGAGCTCTAGCTCAGAGTAATTCTTAAACTTTGCTAGTAAGTTCCAAAGGACTATCTTGTTCTTCTAATGTATTTTCTCAACCAAGTCAAAGCGAAGACTCGATCCAAATAATGACTTTTCATGTTTCAGATCAATGAAGCATTCTCAGCGCAGACCCTGGCCTGCGCAAAGGAGCTGGGCTTGGACCACAGCAAGCTGAACGTAAACGGAGGCGCCATCGCGATGGGACACCCTGTAGGGGCTTCCGGAGCGAGGATCACCGCGCACTTGGCTCATGAGCTCAGGTACGAGCTTCGATACATTCTGCTGTTAAAATTGTGTGTGAAGTGAATTTTCAGGCACAGTTTTTTGCAGGATTCCGTTTAGTCTAGTGGGGGGTTACCTAAATGAGTTGGTTTCAATCCTACTTCCTACTAATATAATAAAGCTGAAAGTTTGTGGGTTTATTTATTTGTATGTTTGTGTTTCAATCACGCCTAAACTAGTAAACCGATTTGGATGAGACTTGGAATAGGTGAACCTAGGTAGATAGTGACCTAGATTTTTTTGTTTCAGACGGAGAGGTCTAAAGAGAGGGATCGGATCAGCTTGCATCGGCGGAGGACAGGGTATTGCACTCTTACTTGAGACTGTTTAGTTGTGTAGCTAATTAACGCAAAAATATTCCAAATTAATGCTTTTACTTTGTAAATATCATAGCAAATAAATATATTTTATAAAATAAGTTTCTTCCTCATTGCCTATGTATTATTAACACTAAGCTCCCTCGCTACGCTGCTCGGGAGTCTCTAGATGACCAATTACTTCAATGCGCTGAGTAGGTAGGTACACCCCGTGACATTGGTTAATAATCTACTATGAGACTTTAAAACAAACAATTATTTTGTTAGCATGTAGGTACATAAGTCTATCTACCCACAATAATATTATTTGACATGATAAAAGTTGATACTTACTCTTATCTGTATTTTAGTGCGAGATTACTTCGTTTGAGTAGCACACGCTTTGCATTTTACTTGTTTGCGCGATGCCGGCCGTGAGCAAAGGTCAGTGACTGTTACTTTAATACCTACGTACGTAATACCATGTAATAGATGTAGAACAATCGACATTATCCATTATCAATTTATTGCCAAGTCTTTCAGTCATTCGTTGATAAACATTAATACCTACCTACTCCCTATCTACATTATCTAGATGTACAAATACCCAGACGAAGAATAAGAAGCAGCTGTGAAAAGCAAACATAACAGGAAAAACAAGTATTTTATTAACTTGTTTTGCGATGATCTAAATGAGTCTTCTTAATAGATCGTACAACCGACCTCTGCTATTTTAATGATGATCACAGAGTAAGTTTAAAATTGATGGCTAGAGACCTATAAAACAGGTGCAAAGTGGAAAAGAATCGTAGTGAACTGACATGTAAAAACTTCCCAGATAAATAATGAATGCTGCGTCGATTATTTCAGGAATTTTTATAATTGGCGCGAAACGGACGCCATTTTGTCAATATGGCGGACCTTTACGAGAGTTGCCAGCATCTCACGCATTTGCAGCTGCTGCTAAAGATGCTATTAATTCAGCAAAGGTCGACCCAGCGCTGGTTGATGAAACAGTTGTGGGAAACATTTACTATGTAAGTAACTGTAGGTACTTCACATCGCCTCGTGGTCATTATTCTAAAGTGTCAAATATATTTGCAGCTTAGTCAATGCGATGGCGGGAAGACACCAAGATATTGCGGCATTTATTCAGGAGTGCCCATTGAGAAGCCAGCTCTAGGCGTCAGCAAAGCATGCGGCACAGGTCTACAGGCTATCATTACTGGAGCTGTGGTGAGGGTCACGTCACATGTTTTTAAAAGTAAAATACCAGCTCAATAATCCATTTTGTCCTGCTCTGTAATGGGAGAGACATCGATGGTATCTTCAAAGCTACCAGCCGTTACGACATCCATTAGATCTAATCCTACATTTGGTAGGTAATTGCGTGCGGTAGCATTTACATCCTTGAGATGGTCAATTCAACCACTAGCTTCTTTTATGCATTTAATTCTTCGATAAAAGATGTCTAGCACATCCTTTCTTCCATACAAATAAGGTGCGTGTTCCAGGGTATCTTGTTTGGTAGCTCAAATATCGCCCTCACTGGAGGAACAGATATCATGTCTTCACTACCCATGCTTGTTAGAAACGTACGATTCGGCACTGCCCTCGGAACACCCTATACATTCGAAGACCACGTCCAAAGAGAACTAGTAGACAGTTACAGTGGCGTCACCTTGGCCAAAATATCCGAGGATTTGGCGAAGAAATACAATATAGATGCAAGGGAGATTGATGAATTCGCGTTGAACAGTTATTTGAAATGGATGGCAGGTGAGTATCGTTTTTATACTTAAATCAAAAGAAAAAAGAAGAATAATAGAACATTGCGTCTATCATCCACGGAAATCAATATTCAGCATTCAGCAACAAAAATCCAAATTGTAACTTTCTACAGAAATAACGTTGAATTTAAATATTCCAGCACAAGATTCCAAAGCGTTCGCTGATGAAATAACAAGCTTGACAGTAAACATTAAGAAGAAAGAGATCCAGGTTGACAAGGATCAGACTTCAACAACCTTAGATGGAGACAAGCTAAAGCCAAGAGTAAATTCTTCCGTGAGTATCTTTAACAGTTGACAAGAATCCTCCTAATTTTGAAAATGAGTGGATGGTCTTTATTTTTGAAAGGCCCTATGTGAATAAGCTTTCAACTCCTCGAGGTCACTCCCAAGATGTTAGTTTCTGTAAGATGGTGGCCAGTTTTTCTTGCATTTCCATGACACGTTTGAAGCAATAAACGTTTTGAATTGAATTTGAATTGAATTGAATCTATTCACTCTACTATTTCAGCAGAGTCCAGCTGACGGCGCCGTTGCATTACTCCTGGCCAGTGACGAAGCTATCAAAAACCATGATCTGTCACCACTCGCCAGAATCGCTGGTTGGACATGCATGGGAGTGGATCCGGAAGACATGAGCATAGCTGCTACTGTTGCCGTGAAAAGATTGCTGAATGAGCAGAAGTTGAAGGTGGAGGATATAGGTTTATTTGAGGTGAGTTTGAACATGAATTAACGACATTCTTCTGACGGCAAGATACTAGGATTTTAGGTGTCTTCTGAGCAGGGCTTGGCCAGGGATGATGAACGGTTGTTTATTGACGGCGATATACTTTCTTTGCAGATAAACGAATCATACGCATCACAAGTTTTGGTAGCAGCTAAGGAACTGAACATTCCTCTGGAGAAAATCAACGTGAACGGGGGAGCTCTAGCTATAGGACACCCTGTCTCTGCCACAGGGGCGAGAATGGCAACTACCCTTGTCTACGAACTAAGGTATATCTATCGATGTTCGGGCTTTCAAAATTACCTGATACGTCACACATAAAGTGGGAGGGATTGTGTGTGACGTCATCTGCATTTGGCTCTGCCTTACTTGGTTTATTTGCCCACATTTAGACTTTTGTGTGGTTTATTTGATTTGTTGTAAGATGTGTGATCTGTCGTATGGATCTGAATGTTAAGATTTTAATGTGCCTTTTCAGGATGTTTACTTATTATTATTATAATAGATATATTGGAAGTGGTATTCCCGTGATCTATCAGGCAGGATATTATGAGTACTTCATAAAATTAATTAGTTTTGTTTATTGCAGAAGGCGCAATTTAAAACGTGGTATAGCAACGGCTAGCTGTGGAGGTGGCCAGGGAATAGCTATTATGTTGGAAACATTATGATTTGTTTAAAAAAAACCACAGGACGACGTATTCCCAAGTCACGGCATTTCACGGCAAGGCAATCTCTATAGAGTCACTTGAATAACATCGAAAAATGGGTCTCAGAATCATAGAAAGTGGAAAACTGTAGTACTTGTGTCCTATCTAGGATGCATGATTTTATGCATATTAAAATAAACTTTAGAAAGAATTAATATATTTTGGAACTTTAATTAAAACTATATAAGTATATCATAGTATTCCTGACAATGCTGTTTAACGCTATCCTCAGAATACACTACTTCCCAAAACTCTGGAAAATATCCCAAATTTGCATGATTGCTAAACCTGGGAAACCACCTACGGAACCCGGCTCTTATAGACCCATCAGTCTTCTACCATTACTGTCAAAAGTATTTGAAAAAATATTACTGAACAGGCTTAAACCAGTACTGGAGGAATCTAAAATCATACCCGATCATCAGTTCGGATTTAGGGAAAAACATGCAACTGTAGAACAAGTACACCGAGTGGTTCACAAAATCAGGCAGTCACTAGAGAAAAAAGAGTACTGCTCAGCAGTGTTTTTAGACATCCAACAGGCGTTTGATAAAGTCTGGCATAAAGGACTCATTTACAAAGTAAAAACTTTATTACCGAACTCATTCTACATGATCATAAAATCTTACTTAACCCAGAGAAAATTCCGGGTCAAGTATGAGGAAGACTATTCGAACCTGTACGATATAACGGCCTCAGTCCCGCAGGGATCGGTACTTGGCCCGGTACTTTATTCTATATTTACTGCAGACCTACCAGAAACAGACAACGTTGTAACGGCAACATACGCAGACGATACCGCATGTCTCGCGAGTGACAAGGACCCAAATAAAGCCTCGCAGAGACTGCAGGAACAGCTTAACAAAATAGACTTGTGGCTAAAAAAGTGGAGAATCAAACCTAATGTGACAAAATCAACACAAATTACATACACGCTCCGGAAAGGGGACTGTCCACCAGTCTCTATGGAAAATAAAATTCTACCAAGCAATAACACCGTCAGATACCTGGGATTGCACCTGGACAGAAGATTAACTTGGGCTAACCATATAAAAGCCAAAAGAACCGAAGCCAACATGCAACTCAAGGGATTCTCCTGGCTACTTGGCCGCCAGTCCCAACTATCACTCAGCAACAAACTGATAGTCTACAAGGCTATAATAAAGCCAATATGGACATATGGCATTGAACTCTGGGGAACAGCCAGTAACTCAAACATTGAGATCCTCCAAAGGTTCCAAAACCAAGCTCTAAGAACCATCTCCAAAGCTCACTGGTTTGTAAGAAACACCGAAATACACGAATACCTGGAAATGCCAACCGTCAAAGAAGAAGTCTGTAAATATGCCATAAAGTACAAAGAAAGACTCAGATCACACACAAACACACTAGCCCACAATCTCCTAAATAACGGAGAAAGCGTAAATCGCCTAAAGAGATGGCAGGTGCTAAACCTGGACATGCGAAGCTGACTTGACTAATGGCCAGTGTGGTGCCACTCAATGGAAGGGCGCCTTAAAACAACGACTCCAATGAAAAGATCTGATTATGGCTATACAGCCGATTGCAGATATAAAAAGGGGAAAAAAAAAAAAAAATATATATATATAAGTAATAGAAGTCTGGAAGAAATCGCCTTGAGCGATAAGACCGCCGATTGTAGGACAATACTGTCGAAACTTAGCATATAATTACTTCATGTAACACTGTGTCCTCAATAAAGTTCTTATTTATTATTTATTTAATAAATACAAATTATAGACTCAAAATTATTAATTTGTGCCATGTTTGTTGGTGTCCCAGTATTGATTAAATTATGAATAGTTGTTTTTTTTTAAATTGAATACTTACTGTGGGTTTGTTCTGTGGAGTAAAATGTTAATAAACTTAAAGCTCTGTGCATAGAAAACATATTATAATTTATATACTAATAGAAACTTATCCTAATAAAATTATATGATAACCTAGAGCTATAAACTACCTTAACATAGTTGTTTTATAAAGGAAATAAAGATTAACAGCATAATTATACTAAGCACAATAGATCTTTAGCTCTCTGAAGTTAGGTGCAATAGACAATTGCGCAGGTTTGGTAGAGTAAGAGAGATAGCATGATTTTACGATAGCTACTTTAGAGAGCTAAAGAATGATTGTGCGTATTATACAGAGTATATAGATATAGATGCATGCCACGATGCATGCTGATTTAACTTTGTGTCCTGTGTTATATTGCTTGTGTGTTATGTGAGAGTTTCTCCTTTGGTCACCTGAAACCAATCAAATACGACTTAAAAGACATACTCACATACACTTAATTCTCATTAACAACTTAGACTTTTACATTAACTGTCTTTGACTGGATTTAAAATAAATTGAAATGTATTTTTTTTGCTTTTCTAAGACTTTCGTAATCACTGTTCATATTTCATGAATAAAATGGTAATTTACTGTGTAGGTATATCACATTATTTTATTTCTAAGCATTTTACCTATGTTACATCAGGGCATGGTCACAAACTGATGATTATTTTATGTGATGAGTTACCCATTTGTGCATGTTGGGTGGCCGCAACCCAACATAACAGAATTACTGCTATCCATTGCATTCCAAAGGGAATCTGCAGCATACCCAATGTGCCTTAGCAACAGAAGTGTTAAAAGTAATGGAGCCGAAAGTCCACAATTATCACTTACACAAGCTTCCAAGTAGTCAATCTTCCTCTCCAATGATGTAAGTTTCTCATTCAAAGTGGCTAGGCGAGATCGGCAAGACATATCTAAAACAAATTTTATTGTTGGTTAGCTAATGCAGTCTGTGCCAGTTTTTAAAGCCATCTGAAGGTCTCCATCATGGCTTAAAAAGGTAAGCATGCTGGCCATCCAAGCATGCAAATGAATCAATTTGTTTGTTATAACAATAACATTGTAGTGTAACATAGTAGGTAAAAATGCAGTTGCAAGGAACTTAGCATACCGACACAAAACACAACTTGTGGCTATGATGAGTAATGAGAGTGCAGAGCTTAAAGTCTTATTGTGAAATATCAAAAGGTAGCTTATTTGAACCATTCTATCATAAATTCAAGTCTAAACCTTAAATAATTAGAGCCTTACCAAACGAATTTAGGAAGTCAGTAATTTTCTTGATACTGCCTGTGATCACTTCAATGTATTCTCTGTTCGCCCAGTCTTGTTGAATTTGTTTTTGGATGGTTTCTCTGGGCGGTGCCGACATTTTTATGTTAGCAAAATGTTTTTGTATATTTTTTGTCCTTATTATCCTGTTATATGAAATTCACAGATTCACTTGAAGAAAAAGGACAAAACTAGGGATGTTAAAAAATAATCGATTTTTTTAAAAATCGATTATTTTTTCATAAAAATCGATTATTCATGAACGATTATTTTAAAAAGAAAAATCGATTTTTCATAAATCGATTTTATTATTATCATAAAAAAATCGATTTTTTTTTTTTACGTATTGCGTCCGAATGCCTAGTTTTGATTTTTTCGACTGGTAGGTATAAAGCAGAGTCCGCAGCGCCATTTTTTCGTGTTTTTTAACATAATAACATTGGTTTCCACCAATGACACGCGCCTATTTTGTTTTTAAACATGTTTTAAACACGAAAACATGGCGCTGCGGACTCGGCTTTAGTCATAGATTTAGCATGGTACCTTTTTGGTACATCCTATATAATATGGCTTTAGTGCATATATTATAATACTCTTTGCATTAGTGGTACTAGTTTGACGGCAGCACCGGTACCCAGTTCGTTCGTTAGTTCTCGGGGGTTGACATTTCTGTCATTGTGTCACTGATTTAAATGAATGACTGATCTGTAGTTTATTTCAAATTATTCTCGTTCAACGTGTTCCGCGTTCGTAATTTCGTACCTACCTTCATTGTAATTTGTTCAAAGATTATTTTGTGTTTGGAAGATCGGATTGAGTGTTTGTTTCTTTTCGTTGTAAAAATGTCTAGCAACAAAACGAAAAAAAGTTGTTGGCGACGGTACTATGAACTAAAAGTTTCATTTTTTTCATTGGTTGGCAGTGGCACCAATGAAATAATAATTACTCACTAGTAAAATAAAGTTGATTCTTAAGTTGCTTTTGTTTTTTTTTTAATAACTTATTCAACTGATTAAATTTACGAAAAAATCGATTTTTTTTGAAAAATCGATTATTTTTTTATTTAAAATCGATTATTAATTAATCGATTTTTTTCCCGCTAAGTCACATCCCTAGACAAAACCAAATCGATTCGTAAATCCTATTTTGTTTGATTGATTGATGTGATGGGAAAAAAAATAGAATCGAACGAATTCGGTGAAGATAGAGAGAGAGAGATGATGATTAACGATGAATGAGTGCAGTGAATGAACGAAATTCACTCAGTCATGTCAAACTGTGTCAAACATGTGTCAAACAAATCTTCAATCAAAGAAGATTTCATTCAATTTCTTGCTAAGTTTTTTTGCGTGTTGTGTACATGTTGTGTTTATCAAAGTTTGTTGTACTGTACAGTAGCTATAGTTTTTAGGGATTATTGTGAATTTATTTACAATTGTAGTAATTAAAGAAAACACAGAAACATAACTCGTAACTACAGCTATCTTTATTGTGTTAATGCGAAAACTTGAAAAGTAAACGAACGAACTCAGTCTTTCTAGCGTGCATTAGCATGTTAAAAACTAGACCGCAAACACCACTTTGAAACCGTAAATGCCATAGATTTAGCATGGTACCTTTTATATATATGGTAAATGCGCATCCATTAGCAATGAGTTCTCAAGAGATTTCTGGAATTTGTATAGTTTGTCTAGCTATAAATGTAAAAATATATAATATTAAAAACAGTCGGCTTCAAGCACTGTACAAGAACATAATTTGTGCTGAATATGAGTTTGACTTTGCGGTAAGTTATTATTACACTTAGTCCAACGTATCTAGGTATTACCTATGGCATTTAGTGATGAAGTTATACGCTTGTCTGCGCAGTGACCGCTTTCTCAATACAAAATTGTGTTCTGTGCAGACAAACGGCTAACTTCACGAATGCCTAGATCCGTCGAACGAAGTATATGTAGAAATACCAGAGTTGGCCACTGACTCATACGAACTTACTTACATCTGTATTTCTATTTGTCCAGGCTAATCTCCGGCTGAACCGATTTTAACGGGACTTTCACTGGAGGAGATTATGGGGCAACATAATTTCTATTTATATTATTCTTTCAGCTGGATGTTGGTGAGGATTTGGGGGCATGTTACATCTGCTACGCCCAGCTGTTAAAAATCCATAAATTCTCAGAGTTGGCTCAAACATCTGGAAAAAGGTTTCAATATTTTAACGATCGTGGCATGGCCATGGTAGGTACCTACCTTTATTTTTTATGCTGCGTCTTAACTATCTTGATATACCTTCTTCGTTTCTTATCTAGATACCTATACCTATCTGAAGTTACAATTAACTGAGTAACTAGGTATTTTTAAGGGTATTTTGCCGACAGATATTTTAACATCATTATTTTTACGGTTTCAGATGTCTATTCGATCTTTTGATGTTTGCAACTTACACACTCAACACAATTTGTCAATAACTGTTATACCTCCCATATTTATACAAAATAATTCAAACACAATAAAAGAACAAATTAAACATGAGCACGGCACTTCTGAAAATTGTGAAAAGTTAAATAGTTGTGATATGGAAAAGCATAAGCTCACAATGCAAGACAACAGTCAGACACAAAATACAATTCAAAGCAAATCATTAATTGCAACTGAAGAAATACGAGAAGGAATCACTCGCAGTAACCTAATATGTGAAGAATATGATACAAGTGGTAGTAACCCTGTTAGTGTGAAAGAAGAATATTTTGAACATGAATACATTTCTGACATTTGTGAATTGTTCGACAATTGTGATAAGGAACAACTCATGCTCACTATTCCAGAAGACACCATCGATCTGTCACAGAGCCCAATGCAAGCTTATATAAAACGACAAGAGTGCGCTCTCAGTAAGCCAGTGGCTGATTTAAATGTAAGTCACCCCATAAGTTTCAAAGAAGAATACATTGAACACAAACAGAACACTACTGACGATTGTGAAATGCCAAATAATTGTGATATTGTACATCTCTCGCTCACTATTCCACCAGAGTCAATGGATCTGATACAAAGTCCAATGCGAACCGAAACATTTGTTGAAACCAAAATAACACGAGGGTGCGCTCCCAGAGAGCTAATAGAACAACGAAGAAAGGAAGTTGAAGTCAACGAATTCAGAAATAATATAGCTGTTACGAACACATCCTGTACTAGAAAAATGCTTAAGAGAAAATTGGACCATGAAAACAATGTTGATCATAAAGACGCTAAGATTGACGAATTAATACAAGCACTAATTAAAATACATAAAGAGTCTATCAAAACAAAAAAACCAAATCAAACTAATCAAAAACACCGATGGTGTGGCCGTTCTCAAGAAATATTGATACAGTTGATCAGACTGGCGGGTTCAGAGCGAGCTGGTGCTACGTTGCTAACTGATAGAGTATTTCCACTATTCCCCCAAGGTTTTATGCGGTTACCGACTCTAACAACACTGCTGAGAATGGCAGGCATTAAGAAAAATAAAAAAGCTGACTGTGGAGAACGTAAAAGTACTGCCGGACCACAACCATTTGTTACTAATATGCATCCAAGCATTTTACGGCTTGCTAAAGCTGTAGCTGAAACAGTTGAAGCGAAGGTACATAATTCAAATTTATTGAGAAAACATGAAGAATTGTCAAAGTTATATCAACGAAATAAAACATCAACTGTTAACGACTTACGAGAAACGTCAATGTTCTCCCTATCTAATAATAAAGAAGACCGAAAGCTAGCTCGGATTCATAAACAAACAAGTGAAGCCGAGACAAGACCTTCTGGTTCTACAATTTCTAAAGATGCAGGCAATGCACTAGAGGTTATGCTGAATAAATTCTCGAAATTCAAGGAAAAATTGGATTCAAAAAACAAATAAGAACTTAATAAAATTGGAAACGAAAGTGTTGTTGAAATGATTACTTATGATTGAATTGTTTTAAGATTTTCATTCTTAATAATACAGATAGGTACCAGTTTCACCACTTGCTGATAGTGTGTGATAGCCGAGCAACAACTTATATGACAGATTCAAATGTAAGTTCTAATGTAATACTAGCAGTTAAACTCTGTTAATGAATATCTAGATTAATCCGGCAGATGTTTTAGTTTTAACCTTGGCATCAGCCACTTTATCAGCAAGTAGTGAGATTGGGCTTGAGTTGTGTAGGTGGCTAGGTATTGTCGTGAATTCTAAAGTAAATGATCGCACACAATAACTGAAAGAACTCTTCTATTTTTGATAAATAATTATTATTTCCTAAATACCTACCACTTTTTATTATAAAAATAATCTTGCAACCATTTCCAAATCCAATATTTATAGGTCTGCTACGCGTTACTTACTATCTTACCTCACGCGGTACTCAGGAGGTAATACGTGGGTAAAACTAATGCACAGTATGTACGGTACGCAGGGACAATATAGCTTGCTTGCTATTCGCTACGCTACGCAACCGCCATGTAGAAATTGTAAAGGTATTTCGATAACGAGTTCGAGTAGGTAGTAAAACTCGTACTGGGCGCTCGGTAGTTACAGTACAGAGCTTATAATTTTTTTAGGACGAATTCATGCTAGATTCGCTTGATTGACAGACTGACACACAGCTAAGCAGAAATCAGCTGTTCAGTCAAGAGTCAACACAGATAATTGTTTTTGTTTTGCCCATGTTTGGCCTTTTGCCTTGTCGCGCACGCAACGCTTTTTTGGAGTAAAATCGAGGTGTAGCTAATATAAATCATGGACGAAATAGAATATAAACTAAACACCAACAACAGCGTTCTCGTAGTGAACGCTATCGACAAGCTGATATCCGCCATAAAATCAAAATTTAAGCCCGCTGAGCGACAACGCTTTTTGTTAGAAAATGAAGAGTTGAAGCTTCTTCGAGAGAAATGCTCGTCGAAAGTGGCAGTGGTGAGCCTGACTGCGTGTCAAGGGTTGCTAGCGTTGGTGGAGCTCGGGGTATTGGAGATAGCACACACTATGTCTACTGTCGTGACCTTGCTGCCGAGTGCTCAGTAAGCAATTCTATAGAACCTTTATTGGCTCTATTTAAGTACCGAATATTACAATTAAACCACCTTCACTTAATTTTTGTATTTACTTTTTACTTGGCAAGCATTATATTTTATTTAGTTTATGGAACACAACACTCCACATAAATATCCTCACAGGGTCTATTGGCTGACCCATGGTTTTCGACAGAATACCAGCGCCTCGCTACCTCGCTGTGGCGCCATTATGCTGAGTCGAAGCCCTTTTGCTGCTGTAGCACACATACATGACAGGCTTTTTGTTTTTACTTGTATTCTCTTTTTTTTTTGTTTTCATTTTGTTACTGTATTTTGTGTGTTTGAGTGGCAAATAAATGTCTATGTCTATGCTAAAATTAAGCTAAAACGAATTTAAATAATTACTTTGAGCATGTAAATGAACAAATTAAAGTTGGTTAATGAATCAGACATTCTACCTAAATCATGTTACTAAGTAAGAGAGCTATGCAGTAGTAGTGTCCGACCGAAACAAGCTTCACAGCCGAAACCAAAACTGTAACCGAAACTTACAGGTCGGACACTACTATGCAGTATGCATGAATATGACTATTGAAAGAATGTAGAGGAAGGACTATATTGTTTGGATTGTGTGAGAGATGGTATAAATTTAGAAAGGTTGAATTCACAGTTGAACGGTAGAAGAAGAAATCTACCCACAAACTGTTAAACTGTATTTAAATTTAGTTCATTTAAAAGAAATAACATCTCAATTTACAGCAACTACTCTGCCATAATATCAACAATGGCAGGGCTCCTCATTCTAGACCTGAAGTCCCGCCTTGTCCCGGGCACTCCATACAAATGCCAGTTCTCGCTGAAGTCTCCTCAGCACCCATTCATCACCGTGCTGGAGAGGAACAAAGAGGCAGAAGATGGTGTTTTGGCACAGATGCAGGCTTTGTGCAACCACCCCGATTATACGTACGTTGAAAATGAAAATATGTTTAATACAAAAAAAAATGCAATAAATTTTGGGCTATCTGATGATCCCTACACTATGCTAAGTTAACTGTATGTTTCTTAATTTGTATTGTAGCTGAAGCACACGAGGTGAAGCTTGCTTGGTTTAAAGCAGCCTAAAAACTCCATCAACAGAGTTGGCCATCAACTCATTCAAATTTAATAAGCACACATCTTCTTTCATACTATCAGGAGTCAAGAAAGAGGCTGGTGAACTTTATTACCCTGGCATTTACTCAAGTTCAATTCTTACCCAGATCTCAGGATATACCTGGGAAAAATATATTCAGATTATGCAAACATTTAAATAAATAAATAAATAATGCTGGACATTTTCACACAGCATCATCTAGCCCCAAACTAAGCAAAGCTTGTACTATGGGAACCAGATAACTGATATACTACTTATATACTTTTCGTTTATAAATACATACATATTATACATAGAAACACCCAGACCCGCGACAAATACCTGTAGGTCATACAAACATTTGTCCCGCGGCGGGGATTGAACCCGCAACCTTCTGCGTCGCAGGCAGACCTTCGCCCGCTGCGCCACAGAGGTCGTCAAATTTATTTATGTACCTACCTCATGCACGTATTTTTCTGTGTGCATAAGTCAGCCAGCTATACTGAGGGCTCCCGAGCTTACGTACCTACCTGGCTGTTTCATCTATGGTACGTACAGAAACAATGTGCATGTGTACACACACAATTCGTGAGACAAACAACTATACCTAATGTAAATTTTTCATATCATCTTTCTCAATTACTTCCAGGGTATCATCAAACAGCCTAGAGCTCCTGAGGCCGGTGTTCCTGTACCTGACGTGTGCTCCGCAGCGCCAGGGCTCCGCTCGGCCGTGGCAACTTCTACTGAGTCTGCCTTCCACGCCGCAACAGCGCGCTTTACTTATAGCTTGCTTGAGTTGTCAAAGGGTGAGAGTATAAATAAATGAATAACTTAGGCCTATACATCTATATTAGATGATGTACAGCGTTAGCAGGCAATCCATGCCTACACTTAACGGGACGCTGTAGTGCCTGGGACATTGTTTGAGATGGAATAGGCTTGCCCAGCACCTAAACCATCCTCTCACAGAAAAGACGACGTCAATACGTGTGGAGCTGACGAAGCTGCGGGTTTCCTCACGATGTTTTACTTCACCGTTAAGAGCTCGTGTTATAGCGCATATAAATTTTATGAAACGAAAAATCCATTGCCGGGCTTCGAACCCACGACCTTCAGATTGAAAGTCGAGGTACAACCCCATTCGGCCAACGGCTCTTGTATAAATAAATGAATGACGACTTAATAAATAAATACGTATAATGCTAGCCTAAGGGGCCGTCTCCACGAGCGAGAAAATATCTAAGAAGACTAGCATTATGCCCTTATCTTCACAACGTTTGGGTCTGCAGTGCTTTCCTAAGAACAAAGCCATAGGCAAAACCTAAATTACATATTACATACAGCCAGCAGTTAGGCGCGGGAAGAATAACTAATAGTTTACTTAGTAACGTTGCTATTGTAATTATTTAATTTTACTCAATGAATTAATTTGGTAGATATGCTCGCCGACGTCTGTGTGTGCCGCGTTCAGCGCGTGCAGTGTTGTGACGGAGGCCGCCATCTACCGGACGGACGAGGAACACGTCACGGCGCTTCTGCCGATCCTGGCTAGTATATCCAATGAGCTGGTCAAACATGGGTAAGCTGAGAATCTACTAAAGTTCGCACGAGTCATAGTAGTAGGCCGCCTTAAGGCCCGTAATAGTTGGGACTGACGATTTAACGTGCTCTCCGAAGCACGGAAGCGCTTGTTGATGCCACTAGCGGTCAACCATTCACGAGCACCTGAAATTACTTCGAAGAGCCTCACTTTTGTTCGACTGGAGCTTTCACTATTTAGTTTTGAAATGGAAACATAACTGCTAAGCTTAACCGTGTCTGTTGCGATATTGTTCGCAAAGGAACAGGAGTAGAATCACCTGGTTTAAAGACTATTTTAAGCTATCCCAGCGATCCTACTAAATAAATGCTTTTTGACTTAGACTTTATGTATTTAGACGACCTCTGTGGCGCAGTGGGCGAAGTTCCGAAGGTTGCGGGTTCGATCCCCGCCGCGGGACAAATGTTTGTATGACCTACAGATATTTGTACCGTGTCTGGGTGTTTGTATGTATAATATGTATGTATTTACAAACAAAAAGTATATAAGTCAGTCATTCTAGTACCTATAACACAAGCCCTGCTTACTTTGGGGCTAGATGTGTGTCCAAAAGTCCAGCGTTATTTATTATTTGTTTATGTTTGTAGCCTAGACCCCCGTCCCTGCTACAATCTGATGGAACGTGCACTGTCGGCGGGCGGGGCTCGAGCCGCGGTCGGAGTCACGTTACTGTTGTTATCTGAGAACTTGCCTCGATCGCCTGCTCTATATCTTCAGGATACTTTCAATCTATGTAAGTTATTTACGGCTACTTTAGGGTAAAAGCATACCTACATAAATAAAATGAATGAGGCAGGACATAAGTGTATTCTAAGATTATTTGAAAATAGCTGCCCACTTTAATAAGTAGGTATAAGCGTTCCATTCGTGAAAGGTTGCAAGACCTTTACCTTATTTGAAAACTGACTAGTTTCCTCATTATTTACCTTCTGGGTAAGCTCGCTCCATCATCGTAGACCTCACTCTTGCCTGTGTAAGTTTGAGATCAAGAGCCGACCCATTCATAATAAAATAAAATAAAACTTTATTTTGGAGCTTTTGTTATTGCGCATAAATATTCAGAGGATCTATCGATGCACAGTCAAGAATTGAACTCGACACCTTCGGACTGAAATTCAAAATTACTTTACCATTTTTTAATGTTATATTTCTTTGTTTCAGGCCTTCACATAATCAACAAATACCCCGTACCTTCGATATCTCTAAACTCCTTCGTCGCTCAATCGCTACAATGGTTACACCTCCCGTCCTACCTCACCACAACCGCATTAAAATCTGCCTCAAAAATACTAGACTTATACCAAAACAATACAGAAACAGACACAAGCCTAAATATACCCAATCTCCAAGCGAATAAGATCTTTAATTCCTTGCTGCATACCGACAGTCATTTATCTGTCACTGTGAAGTTGATATCTGTGTGGGAGAAACTAAAAGATTCAAATATGATGTTGAATTGGTTGGATAATATAGGAAGTGTTGATAGTTCAGTGAGAATTTCAATTTTACCGTTTCTTTACGGTTTGTTGATGGAGAAAAATAAAGATTTTGAATCTGTGGTGCTTGAAGTGCTGAAGATGTTGGTTCATTTGGTGGATGTTAAGAAAGATGTCGCGGTGGAATTGTTGCCGATCTTGGTGTATAAGATTGCTAGTGAAAAGTCGCCAGCGGTGAAATTGGAGTGTTTGAAGGCATTGCCATTGATGGCTAAGTCAAAGGTAAATACATTTAGATAAATAAAATTAGATAAGATAATTTTTTATTTGGAAAACACACAGACCTACATTATTACAACGGAAGAAAAACACTTAAAATAGTTAGGTAGGTATAGTACAATAAGGTAGCCTAGGTAGGCACTTGGGTAGCATGCAAGCACCATATGTATACTAAGCACAACGGATCTTTAGCTCTCTGAAGTTAGGTGCAATAGACGATTGCGCAGGTTTGGTAGAGTAAGCGAGATAGCACGATTTTAGGCGTCATCAAAAATGGGTTCTGCGCAGCTACTTCAGAGAGTTAAGTCATCATAATGACTGACACAGAAACTCAGGTTAAAAGTAAAACATTGTGCTGGATATTAAAAAATACACTTCAATATACAGGGTGTAAAAAGACGTCTACCGAAGCCGAAAGGGGTAGGTACAGCATCCCAACACACAACCAAATCCAAAAGGATTTTCCAAAAAAATCATTATATCCGGAGAAAACCAACCTCGCACAGCTGGTCGAGCGTATGTACTGGGCGCGTTTTTATCTGTAGATTGCTGGATTTTGAGTTTTAATTGTTTTTTTCTTTTACAAATGAAATAATTAGGTAGGTATGGTCGTATTATGTTGTACTAGTAGTAAATAACTAGAAAATAAAATAAGATGACTTAGCTAAGTCAAAAAAATTTTTGCGTTTTTTTCCGCTAAATATGTTCAGAATCATGGTCTGATTGAAACCCCTCAATTTTCGGTAGCAGTCTTTTTACACCCTGTATTTTTGTTTCACAGGAAAATGTGCCGACGATAGTATCAATTCTGAATAAACTGAAGTCAGGCAAAGGTGTGCCCACGTCGTTTCTTATAACCCTGTATTCTAGCTTAGCTGAGACTCAGGTAAATAACACATCGTATTATAAATCTAAAAGTTGTATGCATGTATGTATTTATATGACGACCTCTGTAGCGCAGTGGGCGAAGGCCCGCCTGCGACGCAAAAGGTCGCGGGTTCGATCCCCGTGGCGGGACCAATGTTTGTATGATCTACAAATATTTGTCTCGTGTCTGGGTGTGTCTATGTATAATATGTATGTATATACAAACAAAAAGTATATAAGTACCTAGTATATCAGTTATCTGGTTCCCATAGTACAAGCTTTGCTTAGTTTGGGGCTAGATGATGCTGTGTGAAAATGTCCAGCATTATTTATTTATTTTTATTTATTTCAATCACACCTTAGCCAGTAGAAAGATTTGAATTAAACTTGGAATTGTGTAGATTGTGGGATTGCATACAGGCTATTCAACATTTTAGTACCATGCGAGTGAAGCCGCGCGTGTAAGCTAGTGTAAAACTTTTAATATAGTTTCTTTCATATAATTTAATAGTGTAATTGTATCTCAGGTGCGTTGTTTCCCCTATCTACAAGAGCTGTTGGTAGAAACGGGCACCGGCCGGCCTGACGACTTGAAATGGGAGATGGATATCGCTAAGATATCTGCTGTCGAGAGAATCTGTGAAACTAGGTGAGCCTTATATACTTTTTTGCGCATCAATAATACGTAATAACAGAATCTAAATATAATATTATTATTATATCAGCCCTCAATGTCCCACTGCTGGGCAAAGGCCTCCCCCCACTCCCTCCATGCATCTCTCTCCTGTGCTAATAATGTCCAGTCGGCACGGAATTTGGCGAGCTCGTCCCTCCATCTTGTTCGCGGTCTGCCGCGTCGTCGTCGCGACGTATCAGGGCACCACTCCGTGGTCAATTTGGCCCACTGGTCTCTCGACATAAGGCAAACATGGCCCGCCCAGTCCCATTTAAGCTTGGCGGCTTTTGTGGCTACATCGGCGATCTAAATATAATAAATAAATAATGCTGGACATTTTCACACAGCATCATCTAGCCCCAAACTAAGCAAAGCTTGTGCTATGGGAACCAGATAACTGATATACTACTTATATACTTTTTGTTTGTAAATACATAGAAATACCCAGACCCGAGACAAATATCTGTAGGTCATACAAACATTTTTCCCACGGCGGGGTTCGAACCCGCAACCTTCTGCGTCGCAGGCGGACCTTCGCCCACTGCGCCACAGAGGTCGTCAATAATAATACTTAATCCTTATCGATATTTTTTAGATTCTTTATTTTAATGTATATTTTGTGAGAGAAAATAAATATAAAATAAGTAAATCTACATACGATATCGCTAAGCAACAGCAACGAAAGCTTAGTTTGACTTTATAAAACGTTATTTCTTTTTGATTTCTAAGAAAATACAGGTGTAAAAAGACGTCTACCGAAGCCGAAAGGGGTAGGTACAGCATCCCAACACACAACCAAATCTAAAAGGATTTTCAGAAAAAATCATTATATCCGGAGAAAACAGCGTTTGAAGATTACTGTTTGCGTATGTACTGGGCGCGTTTTTATACGTAGATTGCTGGATTTTGAGTTTTAATAGTTTTTTTCTTTTATAAATGCAATTATCAGGTAGGTATGGTCTTATTATGTTGTACTAGTAGTAAATAACTAGAAAATAAAATAAAATGACGTAGCTAAGTCAAAAATTTTCTTGCGTTTTTTTTGCTAAATATGTTTAGAATCGCGATCTGATTGAAACCCTTCAGTTTTCGGTAGCAGTCTTTTTACACCCTGCATATGAGAACTTACGTGTATTATAAATCTACTTAATTATACTTATCGTCACGTATAACTGATTCAATTATCAGATACATATGATAGGTGTAAGAATCCTAAACGTATAACTAAATAACTAATGTTGAACTTTTCACACAGCATCATCTAGCCCTAAAGTAAGCAGAGCTTGTGTTATGGGTACTAGAATGACTGATAAACTACTTATATACTTTTTGTTTGTAAATACATACATATTATACATAGAAACACCCAGACCCGAGACAAATATCTGTAGGTCATACAAACATTGGTCCCGCCGCGGGGATCGAACCCGCAACCTTCTGCGTCGCAGGGCGGACCTTCGCCCACTGCGCCACAGAGGTCGTATCTACTTCCTTATCACAAAAGAATCTCACGGTTTCGGGCCTAGCTTTCTATCCATGTTCTATCCAACAGGGCATCATCCCACGGCCTGCAACTGGTCCCCATAGTGTCGTCCACCCTGAACCGCTGCACGGACGCGGCGGGCTGCGCGGCGGCGAGCGCGGCGCTGCGCTGTATCGCGCGCCTGTGGCGGAGTGCCGCGCTGGCCCCGCACTCGGCCTGGCGCGCGCTGCAGCCGCGGCTGGAGCGGGATGGAAGGGGTCGAGTGCAGATCTCGTGAGTATTATTACAGCGAGCGCGGCGGTGTATCGCGCGCCTGTGGCGGAGTGCCGCGCTGGCCCCGCACTCGGCCTGGCGCGCGCTGCAGCCGCGGCTGGAGCGGGATGGAAGGGGTCGAGTGCAGATCTCGTGAGTATTATTACAGCGAGCGCGGCGCTGTATCGCGCGCCTGTGGCGGAGTGCCGCGCTGGCCCCGCACTCGGCCTGGCGCGCGCTGCAGCCGCGGCTGGAGCGGGATGGAAGGGGTCGAGTGCAGATCTCGTGAGTATTATTACAGCGAGCGCGGCGGTGTATCGCGCGCCTGTGGCGGAGTGCCGCGCTGGCCCCGCACTCGGCCTGGCGCGCGCTGCAGCCGCGGCTGGAGCGGGATGGAAGGGGTCGAGTGCAGATCTCGTGAGTATTATTACAGCGAGCGCGGCGGTGTATCGCGCGCCTGTGGCGGAGTGCCGCGCTGGCCCCGCACTCGGCCTGGCGCGCGCTGCAGCCGCGGCTGGAGCGGGATGGAAGGGGTCGAGTGCAGATCTCGTGAGTATTATTACAGCGAGCGCGGCGGTGTATCGCGCGCCTGTGGCGGAGTGCCGCGCTGGCCCCGCACTCGGCCTGGCGCGCGCTGCAGCCGCGGCTGGAGCGGGATGGAAGGGGTCGAGTGCAGATCTCGTGAGTATTATTACAGCGAGCGCGGCGCTGTATCGCGCGCCTGTGGCGGAGTGCCGCGCTGGCCCCGCACTCGGCCTGGCGCGCGCTGCAGCCGCGGCTGGAGCGGGATGGAAGGGGTCGAGTGCAGATCTCGTGAGTATTATTACAGCGAGCGCGGCGCTGTATCGCGCGCCTGTGGCGGAGTGCCGCGCTGGCCCCGCACTCGGCCTGGCGCGCGCTGCAGCCGCGGCTGGAGCGGGATGGAAGGGGTCGAGTGCAGATCTCGTGAGTATTATTACAGCGAGCGCGGCGGTGTATCGCGCGCCTGTGGCGGAGTGCCGCGCTGGCCCCGCACTCGGCCTGGCGCGCGCTGCAGCCGCGGCTGGAGCGGGATGGAAGGGGTCGAGTGCAGATCTCGTGAGTATTATTACAGCGAGCGCGGCGCTGTATCGCGCGCCTGTGGCGGAGTGCCGCGCTGGCCCCGCACTCGGCCTGGCGCGCGCTGCAGCCGCGGCTGGAGCGGGATGGAAGGGGTCGAGTGCAGATCTCGTGAGTATTATTACAGCGAGCGCGGCGCTGTATCGCGCGCCTGTGGCGGAGTGCCGCGCTGGCCCCGCACTCGGCCTGGCGCGCGCTGCAGCCGCGGCTGGAGCGGGATGGAAGGGTTCGAGTGCAGATCTCGTGAGTATTATTACAGCGAGCGCGGCGGTGTATCGCGCGCCTGTGGCGGAGTGCCGCGCTGGCCCCGCACTCGGCCTGGCGCGCGCTGCAGCCGCGGCTGGAGCGGGATGGAAGGGTTCGAGTGCAGATCTCGTGAGTATTATTACAGCGAGCGCGGCGGTGTATCGCGCGCCTGTGGCGGAGTGCCGCGCTGGCCCCGCACTCGGCCTGGCGCGCGCTGCAGCCGCGGCTGGAGCGGGATGGAAGGGTTCGAGTGCAGATCTCGTGAGTATTATTACAGCGAGCGCGGCGGTGTATCGCGCGCCTGTGGCGGAGGGCCGCGCTGGCCCCGCACTCGGCCTGGCGCGCGCTGCAGCCGCGGCTGGAGCGGGATGGAAGGGGTCGAGTGCAGATCTCGTGAGTATTATTACAGCGAGCGCGGCGGTGTATCGCGCGCCTGTGGCGGAGTGCCGCGCTGGCCCCGCACTCGGCCTGGCGCGCGCTGCAGCCGCGGCTGGAGCGGGATGGAAGGGCTCGAGTGCAGATCTCGTGAGCATTATTAAGGAGGTAGTCAAAGTCAAAAAGCATTTATTCAGCAGGACCGCTGGGATCACTTTGTAACGTCTTAAAACTAGGTGATTCTACTCCTGTTCCTTCGCGACCGATACCGTGAAGAACCAGAGCAACAAACACGGTTTGGGGCCTAGCTTTTTTTAGGTGATCCATCTTAGATCTAAACTTAGGCTAATTTCTTAACTAGCTAAGTAAAATTAAAAGTAAAGTTAGTAAAATTCAAAAAGCTAAGCAAGATAGCAAAGGCATTGTGCACACATCAGCTGTCGAGGGGCAGTGTCCGTAGTGTCCTAGATGATCGACGGCTGCACCGATCCGACTGCGCCGAAAAGAAACTGGCGCATCCTTTTGGATAACTCCCACAGAGCTTTATTAAACGGGCTGCAGCAAGTATAAATATAAATAACTAGCTGCGCTCCCGCGGTGTGACCCGTGGTCCCTCAGGATTTTTTCATTTTTTCGGGATAAAATACTTTTTATCCCGAAAAAATGAAAAGGAAGGACATAGGCTACTGCCTATGTCCTTCCCTGGGATACAACCTTTAACTATGCCAAATTTCAGCTTAATCTGTTCAGCGGTTTGGGCGTGAAAGCGTAACAAACAGACAGACAGACAGTGTTACTTTCACATTTATAGGATTAGTATGGATATGGATGCTGGACATTACATTACACACAGTGTCATCCAGCCCCAAACTAAGCATAGCTTGTACTATGGGAACCAGATAACTGATATACTACTTATATACTTTTTGTTTGTAAATACATACATACTATACATAAAATCAACCAGGCCCCGATAAATAAATAAATTAATAATAAATATGATCCAGCAAAGCTTTTAACCAGCATCCTGGTGTCTGATTGAGATCAAAATTTGGCACACTTCGAGTCTTTGGGCTGATCTGATGATGGGATCAGGATAAATTTTTGATTTATTTAGTTTATGGAACACAACACTCCACATAAATACCCTCACAGGGTCTATTGGCTGACCGATGGTTTTCGACAGAATACCAGCGCCTCGCTCCCTCGCTGTGGCGCCATTATGCTGAGTCGAAGCCCTTTTGCTGCTGTAGCACACATACATGACAGGCTTTTTGTTTTTACTTGTATTCTCTTATTTTTGTTTTCATTTTGTTACTGTATTTTGTGTGTGCTTGAGTGGCAAATAAATAAATGTCTATGTCTATTGATCTATGATAAACGATTGATGATTTCAATCAGCTCATTCTCAATGCTTGTTTTTAAGTTTTTTGTTAACTAAAACCTTTTTTTCAGTATCTGCAAGCTACTAAGCGAGCTACCATCACTAGCTACAACTACTCCAGAATACAGTCAGCTAACACGGGCCGCGTGTGCCCTCTTATGGAAGTACATCAGTGAGGGTGCTCCGGAAGTCATCGACGCGGCCTGCGGAGCCCTAGCACAGTTCCCAACCAATAGCTACACTTTGAAGGAAGTGCCTGAGGTTGGTTTTATCGGTCTGGGGTTTTATGCAAATATTCTCATCTGTAAACTATAACTAAACTAGCTGCGCTCCCGCGGTGTGACCCGCGGTCCCTCGGGATTTTTTCGGGATAAAAAGTAGCCTATGTCCTTCCCTAGGATATAACCGTTAACTATGCCAAATTTCAGCTTAATCTGTTCAGCAGTTTGGGCGTGAAAGCGTAACAAACAGACAGACAGACAGAGTTACTTTCACATGTATAATATTAAAAAAATAAAAATAAAATAGGTTCACGACTGTATCCCCAAAGTGCGGTAGACATTCTCTCAGATCATTTTATGTTACTTATTCCAGATCCTATGAAGACGTCTAAGGGGGGTAGTCAGAGGCATGTCCAAACACATATTTGATACATGCCCACATCTTGCAGAAGTTAGTATTCCATACGTGACAGGTTGCAAGCCCATCGCCGCCTATAAGAACACTAACTGGTTTCCTCACGATGTTTTCCTTCACCGTTTAGAGCACGTGTTAAAGCGCATATAAATTTTACGAAACGCAAAATCCATTGATGCACGGCCGGGATTCGAACCCACAACCTTTGGATTGAAAGTTGAGGTACTACCCCATTCGGCCAACACGGCTTTTATAATATTAGTATGGATATAATGTCCTACCTTTTTTGCGGATACAGTTGTAAACATGATTCATTTTGATTCAAATTATTTCAGTCCAAGTCTAAAATCATTTATTCAGTAGGACCGCTGGGATAACTTAGAATAGTCTTTAAACTAGGTGAACCAGGGCAACAAACACTTAGGTGACCTTGAAACTCCAGTGTGGAGCCGTGCTGGTCGAATGGGGTTGTGCCCCGACTTTCAATCCGAAGGTCGTGGGTTCAAATCCCGGCCGTGCATCAATGGATTTTTCGTTTTGTAAAATTTATATGCGCTTTAACACGAGCTTCTTAACGGTGAAGGAAAACATCGTGAGGAAACCCGCAGCTTAGTCAGCTCCACACGTATTGACATCGTCTTTCCTGTGGGCGGCTGATTAAGCTGAGAGGATGGTTTAGGTACTGGGCAAGCCCATTCCATCTTAAACAATGTCCCGGGCACTACAGCGTCCCGTTAAGTGTAGGAGACAGTCGATTATTTGAATTTGATAATCACCGTTAAAGACTTATATTTATATAGGGTGTAAAAAGACTGCTACCGAAAACTGAGGGGTTTCAATCAGACCATGATTCTGAACATATTTAGCGAAAAAAAAGAACACAAAAAAATTTTGACTTAGCTACGTCATTTTATGTTATTTTCAGTTATTGACAACATAATAACCATACCTACCTAATAATTTCATTTATAAAAGAAAAAAACTATAAAAACTCAAAATCCAGCAATGTATAAAAACGCTCCCAGTACATACGCAAACAGTAATCTTCAAACGCTATTTTCTGCGGATATAATGATTTTTTCGGAAAATCCTTTTGGATTTGGTTGTGTGTTGGGATGCTGTACCTACCCCTTTCGGCTTCGGGTCTTTTTACACCCTGTATCCACATTACAGTTCAGTCATTCTATTGCAGATTTATAGAAAGATAGTGAAATTACCTTCTTCGTATTGCAAGACGCCAGCCGACGCGGCGAGGAAACCTGAAGATGTCCTAGATTATATACCTTGTAAGTACACAATCTTAAAACTGGTCCGCGCTTCGCAAGACGGAATTTAGGGGAACTAACTAAGGACATTTTATTAAGAAGAACATGACAGTACGCACAGCCAATCTTTAGCTCTCGAACCCATTTTTGATGACTTGTATAGCTGCCTCGCTCACTCGCTTAGTTTGTTGCATCGCGCTATCTCGCTTATTCTACCAAACCTGCGCAATCGTTTAGTGCACCTAACTTCAGAGAGCTAAAGATCGGTTGTGCGTACTGTACAGGCTATTATTTAACATGCAATGTTTGTATTTTTGTCCCGAGGTCAAATCAAGCTGAGTTTGACCCAACTGTGTTTGATCGCCCGGTGTCCGATTGAACAAAATTTTGGTACAGTTATGTGTCTTTGGTGACCAAACAATAATGTGGTGTAAATAATAATTGGCGTTGGCGTGACAACCTCGATGCATTTGAGAAAGGCTGGTGGGAAATGGGCCGAGACAGAGATAATTGGAAGGATATGGGGGAGACCTTTGCCCAGCAGTGGGATAATGTAGGTAAAAAAAAAACCAATCCTCACGATGTTTAAATGGGACCACCTCTAAAAAACTACCCATTTTACTATAGAAGAATAAATCAGTGTACTTACATACACCATAATTAAAATACACTGCCCAGAAACTCCTGTTTTTGCAGTCTAATATCTCTATATATAAAAATGAATCCCCATTTCCCTTGGTCACGGCATCACGCGTGAACGGCTGGACCGATTTCATAAAAATTTTTTGATGTGTTTGTTATTGTCAGAAGAAGGTTCTTATGACAGAAAAAAAACTATCTATTAATCATGGAGGGCGTGAAATAAGGGTTGAAAGTTTGTATGGGGAGTTGGTAGTTCCAGTTAAATGCAATAGATGGCGTTGCTATTAAGTATGTTATTTCGCTGACGAAGTCGCGGGTACCAGCTTAGTAAATAATTAAAAGATTTATCGATCTATTTCTCGTTTCCAGGCGAAGTATGGCCCGAAGTATTCAAATACACGAACCAAGCGTCCCTCTCCGGTGTAGTTTGTCTTGCGCGTGCGCAGTTAGAGCGAGAGGTCCGAGAGTACCGCAGCGGCGTGTACCAGCTGCAGGGAATCGAACCCGCTACCCTGTCGCATCTGCCCCCGCATAGCGCTGTGAGGGGGCTGATCGACTTCTTTAGGAAACAGGTTGGTTTTGAAAAGCACTTATTTTCCGGCAGTAGATATACTCAGATCAAGTAACTCAAGATCTTTCGCAGAAGTCTTAAGGCACTTACCACATACGTGACAGATTGCAAGCTCATCGCCGCCTACAAGAATACTAACTGTTTTCCTCACGATGTTTTCACCGTTTACAGCTTGTGTTAGCATATATTTTTTTTTACTAGTCGTTCGTGTCCCACTGCTGGGCAAAGACCTAAGCATATTTTTACGAAACGAAAAACCCATTGGACCCAACGAAAAACACACGAATCGAGTTTAAAATCTATTTTAGCATAGTTAATTTACTTGAAATAAATTTTAACATTTTTATCTCACCCTTCCAGATATCGTCCCCAAGCTACGACTGTCCCGAAGCAGTGACCCTCGCAGTACTAGAAACATTGTCCTCTGAGCTGAGCAAACCACTTCCACCTTCAGATATGCATTATTTGTCTGAGGTCATTGACCGCGGGGGGAGGTGGAGAAAGGACGGGGTCGCTTTTGCTGCTAGGTGTGGAAAGGTAGAATAGAATTGAATTTCAAACATTTAAATGAGTTAGTGATGACGGAGATGGCGGGACGATTTGGATATGCATCTACCAGACGTCAACTATAAAGACAGAAAGACTGGAAAATCTATTTTGCACATCTCTCTAGCCTCAAAGATTTGCTGGAACAAAACTCTTTGTAGGGTTACTATTTTGCACATCTCTCTAGCCTCAAAGATTTGCTGGAACAAAACTCTTTGAAGGGTTACTATTTTGCACATCTCTCTAGCCTCAAAGATTTGCTGGAACAAAACTCTTTGTAGGGTTACTATTTTGCACATCTCTCTAGCCTCAAAGATTTGCTGGAACAAAACTCTTTGTAGGGTTACTATTTTGCACATCTCTCTAGCCTCAAAGATTTGCTGGAACAAAACTCTTTGTAGGGTTACTATTTTGCACATCTCTCTAGCCTCAAAGGTTTGCTGGAACAAAACTCTTTGTAGGGTTACTATTTTGCACATCTCTCTAGCCTCAAAGGTTTGCTGGAACAAAACTCTTCGTAGGGTTACTATTTTGCACATCTCTCTAGCCTCAAAGGTTTGCTGGAACAAAACTCTTTGTAGGGTTACTATTTTGCACATCTCTCTAGCCTCAAAGATTTGCTGGAACAAAACTCTTTGTAGGGTTACTATTTTGCACATCTCTCTAGCCTCAAAGATTTGCTGGAACAAAACTCTTTTTAGGGTTACTATTTTGCACATCTCTCTAGCCTCAAAGGTTTGCTGGAACAAAACTCTTTGTAGGGTTACTATTTTGCACATCTCTCTAGCCTCAAAGGTTTGCTGGAACAAAACTCTTTGTAGGGTTACTATTTTGCACATCTCTCTAGCCTCAAAGATTTGCTGGAACAAAACTCTTTGTAGGGTTACTATTTTGCACATCTCTCTAGCCTCAAAGATTTGCTGGAACAAAACTCTTTGTAGGGTTACTATTTTGCACATCTCTCTAGCCTCAAAAATTTGCTGGAACAAAACTCTTTGTAGGGTTACTATTTTGCACATCTCTCTAGCCTCAAAGATTTGCTGGAACAAAACTCTTTGTAGGGTTACTATTTTGCACATCTCTCTAGCCTCAAAGATTTGCTGGAACAAAACTCTTTGTAGGGTTACTATTTTGCACATCTCTCTAGCCTCAAAGATTTGCTGGAACAAAACTCTTTGAAGGGTTACTATTTTGCACATCTCTCTAGCCTCAAAGATTTGCTGGAACAAAACTCTTTGTAGGGTTACTATTTTGCACATCTCTCTAGCCTCAAAGATTTGCTGGAACAAAACTCTTTGTAGGGTTACTATTTTGCACATCTCTCTAGCCTCAAAGATTTGCTGGAACAAAACTCTTTGTAGGGTTACTATTTTGCACATCTCTCTAGCCTCAAAGGTTTGCTGGAACAAAACTCTTTGTAGGGTTACTATTTTGCACATCTCTCTAGCCTCAAAGGTTTGCTGGAACAAAACTCTTCGTAGGGTTACTATTTTGCACATCTCTCTAGCCTCAAAGGTTTGCTGGAACAAAACTCTTTGTAGGGTTACTATTTTGCACATCTCTCTAGCCTCAAAGATTTGCTGGAACAAAACTCTTTGTAGGGTTACTATTTTGCACATCTCTCTAGCCTCAAAGATTTGCTGGAACAAAACTCTTTTTAGGGTTACTATTTTGCACATCTCTCTAGCCTCAAAGGTTTGCTGGAACAAAACTCTTTGTAGGGTTACTATTTTGCACATCTCTCTAGCCTCAAAGGTTTGCTGGAACAAAACTCTTTGTAGGGTTACTATTTTGCACATCTCTCTAGCCTCAAAGATTTGCTGGAACAAAACTCTTTGTAGGGTTACTATTTTGCACATCTCTCTAGCCTCAAAGATTTGCTGGAACAAAACTCTTTGTAGGGTTACTATTTTGCACATCTCTCTAGCCTCAAAGGTTTGCTGGAACAAAACTCTTTGTAGGGTTACTATTTTGCACATCTCTCTAGCCTCAAAGATTTGCTGGAACAAAACTCTTTGTAGGGTTACTATTTTGCACATCTCTCTAGCCTCAAAGATTTACTGGAACAAAACTCTTTGTAGGGTTACTATTTTGCACATCTCTCTAGCCTCAAAAATTTGCTGGAACAAAACTCTTTGTAGGGTTACTATTTTGCACATCTCTCTAGCCTCAAAGATTTGCTGGAACAAAACTCTTTGTAGGGTTACTATTTTGCACATCTCTCTAGCCTCAAAGATTTGCTGGAACAAAACTCTTTGTAGGGTTACTATTTTGCACATCTCTCTAGCCTCAAAGATTTGCTGGAACAAAACTCTTTTTAGGGTTACTATTTTGCACATCTCTCTAGCCTCAAAGGTTTGCTGGAACAAAACTCTTTGTAGGGTTACTATTTTGCACATCTCTCTAGCCTCAAAGGTTTGCTGGAACAAAACTCTTTGTAGGGTTACTATTTTGCACATCTCTCTAGCCTCAAAGATTTGCTGGAACAAAACTCTTTGTAGGGTTACTATTTTGCACATCTCTCTAGCCTCAAAGGTTTGCTGGAACAAAACTCTTTGTAGGGTTACTATTTTGCACATCTCTCTAGCCTCAAAAATTTGCTGGAACAAAACTCTTTGTAGGGTTAAGCTCGCCTTTGTACATGTCCTTTTTTTATGTTATTATCCTGTGTGTGTCTATTTGTACAATAAAGAATTAAGAAAATGAGGAGGGGGGTCTTTGTCCTGCAGTGGGACAATACGGGCTAGAAATAAATATAGTACATTGTACCACTAGAGAGCAAAATGAGTTTTTGATAGCGAGTGATTCTAAGTTAGAATCCTGAGTGTAGTGAGGGATTCAAAAGCACAAGCAACAAATTATTTTGCTCTCGTGTGATACATACAACTTGTCACCTTACTAGCGAAAAGATACAAGATGTAAGGAAAATAATTTTAGCAAGATATAACAAAATGCATTTATTATTTACAAAACTTAATAATAATTTTAAGCATCGCGTCCACGTAGGTAGTAAGGTGAAAAATAAATAAATAAATGTGAATAGGACTTATTTCAGGTATTATAAATTTAAAAACTCAGCAGGGGAAAAGATCAAAACTACAGGTTGGAATTGACTGACATTTATTACATGAACCTGAAAATTAAAATAGACATTAGCTCGTAAGCGATGATTGCTTGACGAATTCTGGTAGGAGCTTATTAGTATGAACAAATGAGTTAGTACTAAAAGGAGGAGAATCTCAAAGACCGATATTTATACCTAGTTATTTTGCTTTGAAAGTAAATAAAAGTATACTTTCCAGGTAGCCCCGTAAGTACAGTACGCACTACCGATCTTTAGCTCTCTGAAGTTAGGTGCACTAAACGATTGCGCAGGTTTGGTAGAGTAAGCGAGATAGCGCGATGCAACAAACTAAGCGAGTGAGCGAGGCAGCTATACAAGTCATCAAAAATGGGTTCTGTGCAGCTGCTTCCGAGAGCTAAGAATTGGTTGTGCGTACTGTAAGTAAGTTTGTATGAGTCAGTGGCCAACTCTGATGACGGAGTTTTTAGGCCGCCTTAAGGCCTCGGTCATGGCTTAACGACTTAATAGCCGGGACCGATAATTTAACGTGCCCTCCGAAGCACGGAAACGCTCAGATGAAAATGCCACTGGCGGTCACCCATCCACTTACAGACCGTTTCGAACGTTGCTTAACTTCGACGATCAAGAACGACTAAGCAAGCACGACCACGAGCGCTTCGGTAGTAAAAGGTAGCCCCGTAAAAATGGGTAGGAAAAGAGTATTTGTCCCGAGATTATAATATCAGATACTTAAAGGATTGATACTTTTTAACCGACTTCAAAAAAAGGAGGAGGTTATACTGTAGAATTTTAAAAACCTCTTCTTTCAAACCCACGAAACATTAAAACTAAAAAAAATATGTTTTATACAGGTTTCACCGTCCGCAAGAGATGTCACAGAAAATTGGGTCCATGGTCTTAAAAATGGTGATGCCGAGGTAACATACAGTAACACCAACACTTAGGCCCTTATTAATAAACGTGGTGTAAAGTTACGCCAGGTCTAAACTCCAAAAATTGTATGGTTACTCCTAAGTTTGTGTTGTTTGTTATTCCATTGTCGCTTTGGTGTGTTAATTGTTATAAATAAATAAATATAAAAAAAGTTACACCCGGCGTAATTTTAAATAAATAAATAAAGCTTGGACATTTCACACAGCATCATCTAGCCCCAAACTAAGCATAGCTTGTACTATGGGAACCAGATAACTGATATACTACTTATATACTTTACACCACGCTTATTGATAAGGGCCTTAAATTTTTTGCATTTACATCAAATAACCCAATATTTTTTGCTGAAATAACTAACTCACATTAATAACACCTAAACCTTAATTTATATAATTTACACGAAATAACGTGATATTTTTTACAGGAATCCGATATCCTTCTGCTCTACTCTCTCCTACCAACTCTCACTCGAACAATCCCTCCCAATTCTCTCCGTGGCCCTTTAGAACAAACCTTATCTAATGCATTCACTACCATATCAAAGATCAAAGCGAAAATTCCATATGAGAAGACTCTGCTTATGAAATCAAGTGGCAAAGAATTAAATAAAAATTCTGAGAATAATGAAGAACATTTGTTTGTGAAGCAATTGAAGTTAATAAAGGACTGCTTGGATTGTGAGAATATACATGATGCTAATAGAACTCTGCTGTCTCAATTGATGGAGCAGTACTTCAATGTGATTGGTGATGATAATGTGGTAAGTAAAGTATGTAAGACTATGCTCGTGATACCATCGGGCTTTGCTTAGAATGTCACCAGAATAGTTTTTTTTTTTTTGCGAATAACCCAATTTTTTCATACAATCATATTTTTGTCCCGTGCAAGAAACGAATCTGTAACCCTTTACGTCGCAGGTGGGCTTTTAACCCTACACACACACACACACACACACACACTTATACAACCTCCACCCCTCATACACACGTTACACTAAATCCATTTTATAGTCTTTATTGTGTTGCAATAGAGAATAGGAGAGAGCAAAGTAAGAGGGATAGTAGATCTCCTCTTGAAATCGTCTTAAAAACTAACAGCCTATAAATAAACGTGGTACAAAGTGTTCCGGGTATGCCTTAACCGAACATGATAGCAAATTTATTATTAAATTGTTATTGTAATTTTGTCAGGAGCTACAACCTGTCAAAGCTCTCTTCCATTCATGCGCCACGTCTGATTAGACGTCCCTTTGTATTCAAAATTCAATAAAAATTATATATTACGTTGGAGTTTAATTAATTGAAGAAATTAAGCTCCCTTATGTCAGGATAAGCCTAGACACAAAGTTATTCCAAGCTATGCTAAGAAAAACCATATTTTTTTTATTTTTAGTTTTTTTATTCCTGTTCTTTCGCGAGAGTATCTTTCACGTAGGAACGTATCCCTGACACGTTATACGCTGTACAACAATGAAAAATTTTGAAATAAATTAAATCTAGTGATAATACTAAAATAAATATGCAACTTAAAAAAAAGGATTTTGTCTATTTCCTTTTTGAAAATTCAGAAATTAACATAAAAGAGCCTTGTCACGGAACCGTTTCTATGTAAAAAAGGACTAATGAATTTTGTATGCCTCTTTCCTTACCCTTCTTTCTATCACAGGCTTGGCCAGCATACGTAGACACTTGCACCTCCCTCCCTTGCAAGTTTCTAGAACGTATGACCTCCCCTTCAGGCTGGTGGGAGGTCGAGGCGGGGGCGGTGAGGCGGGCGGGGGCGGTGCGGGGGGCGCTGGCCAGGGGGGGGCGGCTCGACTGGCTCGGGGAGATCGTGGACGCACAGGCTACGGAGATCACGTGAGTCTTGTTGTTAAAGTGATAGGGTTCATATTGCAATATTTGCAATGCATTTCCTAGAAAAAAAAACTGGAATCTAAAAGATGTGGGCGTATAACAAATATATGTTTAAACATGCCTCTGAGTCTTAGACGTCTTCAAAGGATCTGAAATAACATAAAAAGATCTGAGAGAATGTCTACCGCACCTTGGGGATACAGTCGTGAACCTGTTTACGTTTGTTTTAAAAGATTTTTGTTATTATTACAGAGAGCAGGAATACTCCCTCCACTACATATTCGCTGCGTTGCGCGACGCGCCAGTCGACTCCCAGGAGACTAAGAAATGGTTCTTACAGTTGCTGGCGCGCACACAAGTTGCTTTCAACGAGTGAGTATACTTGGTCTTCATCGTATCATCTTTTAAAACTTTTTGGTGTTTTCCTTCACCGTTTGAGTAGGTAATTCCGGATTGAAAACCCACGGCCCACGGCCAATCATTTGACCACCAGTGCTTTCAACAGTAGGTATGATAAGAAAGAACTATATAAGAACCAGACAAATGCTGAGTTGACCCATTCGGATGACCCGGGACAAATGTTTGTGTGATCTGCTAATATTTGTCTCGGGTCTGGGTGTTTCTATGTATAATATGTATGTATTTACAAACAAAAAAGTATATAAGTGGTATATCAGTTATCTGGTTCCCATAGCTTTGCTTAGTTTGGGGCTAGATGATGCTGTGTGAAATGTCCAGCATTATTTATTTATTATTCAGCAAGCGGACGAACAAATGAATGTATGAATGAAAATTCTTTATTGCACGCCATTAATAAAATTAAAACAAACAAAAACAAAAGAAAAACCAGATAAAAAATGTATAATGGGCGGCCTTATCGCTAAGAAGCGATCTCTACCAGGCAACCTTTGGATGGAGAGGAACATCAGTGAAAAGAAGAACAAAGTACATGTTAAGTAGGTAGTAATTGTCTTAACATATATATATTTTAGTTATTAGAATATTTTAGTTTTACCTTACTTAAATGTCTTACCTACTCTGTTTTTATCTCTGTGTCATTGCTGAATAAATGTATTTTCTTTCTTTCCTAGATATTATTTTTGTTTATGGACTTATGTCACTGACTGTACCTTGCAAAATATGTGACTGAAGCGAAGTGATGACTATTTTTAATATCATACATCATTCTTTTGTATGAAGGGAAAAACGAATTTGAACCCTAGTCAGTGTTTCGACATAATAAAACTTACTACATAACACTATTGCCGGGTACCGTATTTCCCGAAGAGTACAATATAGGGGTCTTTAAATCAAGAGTAAATAGGTTCCTTCTAGGAAAGCATGCTCCATCTTAGACCTCACTACTGCTTAACATCAGTCAGAGGGAGGTCAAACGCTGACCTATTTAATAAAAAAAAAAAAAACTAGCCGGTCATTTTGACTTTTTCGTGTCACTAGTTGTCCACCACCAGTGTGGTGAAAGGATTATAAGTGCGTCTCAAAGACCATTTTGACTTTTCTTACAGGATGGAAGACATGTCTTCAAAGCTATACCTATGCACAGTATTCACGTTATCAGTATCAGTTCTATCGGGTGTGTGGGCGCTAGCGCAGTCCCCGGCGCTGTCGGGCGGAGCCCTGCTGCCGGCCGGAGCGCCCGCGCTTCTGGCCAGGCCTGGCTGGGAGGATTGCACTCTACAGGTAATATCAAACTGTGTTCTAGGAAGCTTTAAACTAGCGTTGCTGGGATGACCGGTTTAGTTCGAGTGTAATTTTAAGAAATCTAGGGGGTTGGGGGTTTCCAAGCGCCTCGCGCTTCTAAGGACATCTATGTTCACACAAAATTGTCATGTATGGGATTCGAACTTACGATTTAAGCGCGGATGGCCAAGCTATAAAGCTGTTTCATTGTCAGCATTGAGTCTACATCCATGAATAACAGACTACTTCTCCCAGGTGTTAGAATGGCTGTGGCACACTCGCGACAGCCTGGGCCCACTGGTGGCTGGCTACTGTCAGCAGACTCTACTCGCATTGCGACATACTGAGCCCTTCGATAAACACAACATCTGGACTAGATTGTAAGTATAAAAGCTTTTTTTTAAACTTCAACCATCACATCGATTACCCACTAGCTCAGTTGGAAGAGGGACCACGGATTGGGTCGTGGGTTCAAATCCCGTGTGGGTTGAATTTTGGGATGCAATTTTATAAATCTTGGATTGTAATTGTTTAGATTTACTTTTTTTCCCCAACATTTATATTAAGCTGATATTTTTGTTACAGGGAGAGCCATTTTGGGAAAGACATCATTGTAGAATAATCACATAATTAAGATCTGTTTATCTATCTTGTCAAGATTGAATGGTAAAATAAATCAATTAATTTTGATTTTGGTTTATTATTTAAGATACTATTTACATAACTAATAAACAACAATGACTAATATACAATACAAGCTGATATTAAATTATTCTGTCTACAGATTAAAATATTTCCTATTTCCACTTCAGTCTTTTCTGCTAGAAATTAAGTCCTCAATAATCCGCTTTAGGACACATCCGCCAGATTCCACATTCGTCAGTTTTTTTTTTACCTCTGACGAAACGATGATTCCTCGTCCGTCAGATTCCATTATTCTACATTTCTGGCTAACCTAACCAAATGGGTCGTTGGTTAGGTTATGTTAGGATAGTGAAAAAACCATGCGCAAGGCGAGCGAGCGAAGCGAGTGTGCCGCGGCAGCGGCCGCCGAAGCGCCAGAAATAAATAAATCTGACGAAAGGGTCATTAGAAGTTATCCACATCCGTCATTCATGACGAAACTGAACTGAAATTATACAAAAAACTACTTCTGACGAAAGTGGAATCTGACGGATGTGTTCTAAATCAATAATCCTAATGAATTTCACTTTCCTTCACCGCTATCATTCTCCATCATTATAACTTTTTAGTAATTTTTAGTTGGATATTAAGAACACTACTCTTAGGTACGTTAAAGCACTTAGGTCAACGACAAATGGCACGGCGCCTGCGCCTTAATTGCTTTGAAAAATGATTTAAGAACCACGGATGATGCTTAAACATTTCAAAAGGACCTATTTATTGAGTGTCGCTGTCATGTCAACAAACTTCACATCATCACACACTAGACACACTGTTTATATCACTCGCACACTATCGTTAGACTAGAGAGTGTGCGCGAGGCGTCAAACCGCCGTTTCGTCGGCCGGTGGAGGCTTCAGCTCAGTTGGGCTTTTGATCGGCACTCGGATAACTTCATCCTCTATCTTGCTGTCTGCTGGCATGTTCTGTGAAGCAAATATGGTGTCTTAATGGTCGAATGGTAAGGCACTGCGTCTTTAGGAGGATCGTCTGTTCGTTGCGGGTTCGAATCCTGTCGGAATCGAGAATTTTGAAAGACTTTTAATTTCTCAATCTGTCTTAAGTGTGGTTTAACACTATAAAATTATGGTGTCTTAAGGTTGTAGTAATAGATAAGTGGCGTTACAGAGAGGTCTCCTAACTAATACTGGCTGATTAAATACATAAATATTTCTACTGGAACAGTTAAGTTTATTAAGGCATTATCAACTGAGCTCTTCCGTGCTTTGGGAGAGCACGTTAAATTGTTGGTCTTGGCAAGTCGTTAAGCCATGACGGAGGCCTTAAGGCGGCCTAATAACTCCATCACCAGAGTTGGCCACTGACTCATACAAACTTACTTACCATTGGCCCCGTAAGTAAGAAGTGAGAAGGTTGAGAGTATAATACGCACAATCGTTCTTTAGCTCTCTGAAGTAGCTGCGCAGAACCCATCGCCTAAAAACGTGCTATCTCGCTTACTCTACCGAACCTATTGCACCTAACTTCAGAGAGCTAAAGATCCGTTGTGCTTAGTATAACCTTAGCATCATAGCGTGTACAAACCTCAAGTGCAGTATACCGCTTATGTAGCGTAGGCTTGACGGCGCGAGGTCGGGCCGCGTCCAGCAGGCGGGCGCTGCGGACCGGGCCCACGCGGGATAGCAGCCGAGCACTGTGATTACATACTGACTAGTAGTATTATGTAGGTTAGATTGTCTGTTTTATTATAAAACAAGTCTAAAGATACATAATCCTGCACAGTGATTGAAAACTATAATTAGTAATTGACGACCGATGACGACCTCTGTGGCGCAGTGGGCGAAGGTCCGCCTGCGATGCAGTAGGTTGCGGGTTCGATCCCCGCAGCGGGTCAAATGTTTGTATGACCTACAGATATTTGTCTCGGGTCTGGGTGTTTCTATGTATAATATGTATGTATTTACAAACAAAAAGTATATAAGTAGTTTATCAGTCATCTAGTACCCATAACACAAGCTCAAGCTTACTTTGGGGCTAGATGATGCTGTGTGAAAAGTCCAGCATTATTTATTTATTATTTATAGTAATTATAATTACGTTTCAAAAAAAAAAACGATTTTAAATGTGCCTAATGACTATGTAGAAAATGACAAGCGATATTATGGTTATTTTAAAAAAAGCATTACTGGGAAAGTATCAGGATATTTAGATATTTAAATAGATAGGTTCAGAAGCTGCCAAATAATTGTTATAATGACAGTGTTATTCATAATACACAGGCAGCTCTCAGAGCTGATGCGTGTATATCTTAGTCCTTGTCAATGTGCTTTAAATATTTGTCCAGTCTATTCTTAAAAAGTTCACTGAGGAGGCACTTATCACTGATTCTGGTAACCGTTTCAAGTTGTTATTCAGTATTATTTTAATATTCAGAGACAAGCTTGCAATTTATGCAGGCAATAGTGTTGGATTCACAGACGAAACACCAGGTTGGACTGCACTGGAAACCCTGAGGGGAGGCTTTAGAAGAAGAAGTTATTTTCTCCACATCATATACAACAGTTACAATAGGTACTTAAATCTACATAATTTTATGTGGTTGAAAATATGGCTACCCCTCAGCATTTGCTCCAACAGCTCGAGTGTTGGAGCGCTGGTTTTCAGTGGCGCCATATGGCGTGATTGATTTTGTTTTTCTAATGTAAAAACAAAATCAAATATTTAAATAGCTGAAAATAATAACACTCACGCATCCAACAACTTCAGCAGCAATCGGCTATATGCCTGGTACTCATCTTCCCCAAACTCTCCTGGGTGGTGTCGTGCATACTCATATGTGTCACAGAACTGGTGAACCAACTTCTGTCCACGGCCGTCTAATGGTGCAGCGAGGGAGGATAAGAGAAACGCTCGGAGGGACTCGCGGGGGTGCCGACGGAGCCCTGAGTCTTGGTGAGATATCTCGTCCTCTAGAAATTTTCATTTAAAAAATAAGTGTGTGGAGTTTGTTCTTATATTCAAATATAAGAACAAACTCCAAACTGGCTACAAACAAATCAGTGCTCAAAAAGATTAAACAATTAAGAAATCAGACTATTACAAAACTGTGATATAGATATATCAGCAACAGCTGCTTGTCTATCATCAATAAATAAATAAATACCTACATTTTCATAAGTAACAAGTCTGAGATTAATACTTTCAGATCATACAAAAATTCCCGCGGGAATCGAACACACAACCTTCTGCATCTATGGGTCATAGGCCACTGCGCCACAGAGATTGATAACAAGATACAAACCCGTGTCATTATATTTCTATCTTGGATTTATGCTAAGCAATCAATCAAACAATCAAGCCTTTATTTCGGAGAAATACATGTTACTTAAATCTAAAACACTTCTAAAATTATTCAGTTGTGATCTCCATTCGTCTTGCGACAAAGGCCTCGAACCTATTCCACTCCACCCTTGACAGTGCCAATGTGTGCCAAAGTGCAAGAATTTATGCCAAGAGGCACAACTAAATCTATAAATCATCAATAACAAAAACACTCGTATCTACAAAAAAACTTATAACTTTTGTTAAAAGACTGATTGCAGATCAACACGGAAAAAAAAAAAAAAAAAACTTTTGTTAAAGAATCAGTTTTAAAAAGGTTTATTACAATAATTTCCTGACATACCTAAGGTTTTGACATCATCCACAGCCCTGAACCGGTAATGATAAGGTTTAGGAGGTTCCAGAATGTACTGTGAAGGCTCTGTGCTCAGCAGACGGGGCTCATGCATGATCCTTGGTACTGCTTCAATCCTGCGCTCTATCTCTTTCTTTAAACACTGAAAACATAGTATAATACAAGCTTCAATTAAGATTGTAGGTACCCACCCTTAGGCAAAAAATACAATGGAGAAAAAAATTAGGCCTTTACACCTACACTATTTATACAGCATCAGAGGTAACCTATGCCTACACTCAACGGGATGCTGTGCCTGGGACATTGTTTGAGATGGAATAGGCTTGATGAAAAATTAATATGTGGCCTTTTAAAATATCAGTGAGTGGATGTAGCCTGATGAAGTTTATAGATAATTAGTAATCTTTTCCTACAAAGCCTACAAAGGATTATGATGTAGCAAGTGAAGAGCGTAGTTTTCAACTGGCAGATTCAGATTGGTGGCGTGATACGTGAGGACTGTAGAAGTCAAGCCTTCAATATATAATTTGATCTCACTAGGTTAACGCCTTAGATAATAGTACAATCTGTAATGTTAGCCTAAGTTGTAAATAAATAAATGTCTAAATGATCAATTCAGCACTTACTTTCTTTGCGTCTGCTCCAATAGGGACGTGGGGTCCCCTCCGGGAACGAAGTGCGAACCTCGTAATCTGCCTCTTGGCGAATATGAACAGAATCACGAAAGTGAGCACGCCAGCGGCGATTATAAATATAATGTTCTGACTCGTAAAGTCGTGCATGGTCGTTCTTTTCTTCAATTTCAATCCAAAAAAGGACTCTGGTTAGTTAGTTAGTGCCCTCATTCACTTCACATCACACGCCTCACCTCACATCACACTATGTAATCCGAGCTGAAAACTTTAATAATTTATCATTTCTTTGGATCTAATGCTGGCTGTGACTGTGATTTAATCGACTTGTTGTGTGATTAGGATTTAGGTGATATGATATTATGGAACAACTGGGAACAACCGAAGAAACAACGGGAACAACATTCAAATTCAACATGAATGAATTGAATGAGAAACTGAATAAAAGAATTTGACAGTTGAAAGAAGTGACAGTTGACATTGACATGACTTATCATTAGAAACCATAGATTTAGCATGGTACCTTTTTGCTAGAAACCATATATATAGGATGTAAAAGGTACCATGCTAAATCTATGCTAGAAACCCTAGAAACAGGAATTTTCGAATTCGTTCTTTATCTGATAATGATAATACCATAGAGATATCACCAAGCTCTCTAACATCGGAAGCCCACGGAGTCAGGTTCCTGAACGAAATTCCCGCCGTTTATTAATTTTACTTTTAAAAGTAAGTACTTAGGTACCTACCAAACCAAAAAGTAAGTTCGTATGAGTCAATAGCCAACTCTGGTGACGGAGTTTTTAGACCGCCTTAAGTCTGAGACCGACAATTTAATTAACGTGCCCTCCGAAGCACGGAAGCGCTCAGATGAAAATGCCACTGGCGTGGCGATCACCCATCCACTAAAGGTCGATTCACACATATCAGTGTTGCTTCCGTTCCGACACAGTTCCGGCACAGTGCTTCAGTGTTGCTTCAGTGATGTCTATTCACACATGTCAGTGCTCAGTTCACGGAGCTTCAGTGAAAAACGTGTCCGTCGTCATTGTTGCTATGGCTCTCTTCAACACTACGGAACTAGCAATGCTCTAGACGAAGAAGAAGAAGATCAAAAATGGGAAAAAAGAGAAAATGGGTCCATGATGCATGGAAATCAAGAGAGACAGAAGGAGAATATTTCACACTATATGGTTATATATTATACACTATAAGATATATTTTATTTTTTTATTATTATACACTATTTGGTTCCACAAATTGTTTTTAACTTTTGCATCCATGTATTCTCCATGAGATAAATCATACAACACATGGTTTTCACGAACCAATTCTATCAATCGCTCGTCCATCGTTTTGCCGGCGTCCGTGATCCGGCAAAAAATATCGGTGGCAATCAATCCTTCCGTGATCGCCGGTGCCGGAACGGACACTGAGAGCACGGAAGCAACACTGACACGGACAAGTGTAGATACTTTCATAGAGAATGTATGAAAGAATATTTTTCACTGTGCCGGTGCCGGTGCCGGAACGGAAGCAACACTGATATGTGTGAATCGACCTTAAGACTGTTTCGAACGTAGCTTACACAGAACTATATCTAGTTGTGTGTAAGCTTAACTGTGGTCGATTAACTTCGATGATCTATCAAGAACAACTAAGCAAACACGACCCACGATCTCGAGCGCTTCATAAATATAAGAAGGTAGATACCTGTAGAGTAGGTACCTATCTAAGTACCTACTTTTGTACTTAGGGCTAGTAGAAGTAGGTAGTACTTACCTATTTCTTCGTCATTGATTATAACGACAGGTATTAGGTATCCTATGGTAGGTTAGGTAGGTACCTATCTATATAAATAGGGCACGAATACATAAAATAGGCCTCCTAATACTTTAGCCTTTTGTCAGTTTAATTCCGACCTACTCCTACGTTTAAATAATTCATAGCACTCTTTAGGTACCCAGGTATTATACCTCGTTGCATAGGTACTTAGATATACATTAAATTCCTTCTTCATCATGATTCTTTCTATCGAAGAGTTGGGCGCGGCACGAATGTCTTTGGCGGGAAAACGCGGTTTGCATACTAATTTAAATGTCGGCGAGCGACGTGCGATGACCAATGACGTTCAATTATGGAAACAAAATGGTTCGTTTCGTAGGTATGCCTGCTGTGGTAACATAACAATAGGTGCTTGGACATATTTGGCTTGTTATTCTTCCATTCAACGAGTATGAAGGGTTCTATAATTGGAAGGGACATAACTTTAAGGAAGTAAAGTTTTGCTAGCCGGGAATCAATTCCCAGAATACGTATAGTATACCTAAGTAAGTGCCTAAGTAGGTACTTATTAGAAATAATTTAGTAGCGCTCTTTGAACCAGAGAAATTTCTTTATCATGAAGCGCTGGTTTTCTTTATTGGTGAAAATTTACAAAGGCAAATTATCACCATTGGCGCTTCTGCGTGACCGCTAATTTAGCGGTAGGGTACCATTTTGTGACGGTACAAATTTCAATAGCACTTTGTCATATTCTCGCTAAAATTATCGACCTTCGGATTCCTAAATACAGATCGAATTATGTGACGTTCTTGTACAAAGCAGGCTAGACTTATCAAACCTAACATGCCTATAAAATCGTGTAGATACCTACAGGCCTAAAACGTAGGCCCTAAGTTGAGCGTTGAGCTTAGGTTTTGTACTACTTGTACTCACCTACTCACTTGATTTTTAATGTTTTATATTTAGATACTTATATTAAAAATAAATAATATCTATATCCTCCTGTGCGTTCACAAATAAAATAGCGCGCGCATTCAAATCGCGTCCATTGCCACACAATGGCGGTACGCGAAAATATGTGCACGCGTCGTGTCACGATCATTTTGCAACCGAATGTCCGGCCAAACTTATAGCTGGACTAAGAAAGCTGAAGAACCTACTGAATGCTGAAACAGTTTTCTTTTTGTAAGATAAATAGATTTTTTTTTTTTTTTTATTTATTAAGGATACCCAACACGGGTGTACACCTTACATACAAGAGTTAAAACAAAATGTCTTAGGTCTAGTGTTCCCATAATTATAGGGTATCACAACATGCGTAAAAGAGGGCACAACAACTTATTTCTAGATAGGTTTACTTAAGTAGTAAGATAGATACAGTCAGCATCATAATTTTAATGCTTGTTTTTATTTTGATTTTAATAATAATATCTAATGTAAGAAATGCCTTACATTTTAGTTTATATCATAGTGCATACTGTGGCAGATAATAATATCTAATGTTAGAAATACCTTACATTTTAGTTTATATCATAGTGCATGCTGTGGCATCATCAAAGACCTACTGATCCTCATAGAATAGAGTTTGACATGCCGCGGCATGCCTACCTCATCAGTCTAACCCAAGAAGTTATTTCAGGTCTTCAGTCTATTGAAGATCTAAAGGAGGCGTGCCCAAAATGTACAATAATATGTTTTGAATTGTACTCACACCTATTTCTAAGTACCTACCTACCTACCTATCACATCATTGCAACGTGAATGAATAGATACTTATAGAGGGGTTGGACTATTAGCAGAAAGAAATCCAGACTCATTAGTTATTTGAGCCCTTAGAATTTTGATATACTTACCTAACGTGAATTGCTGGTAATCGCGAAATACCGCTATGTATACTATGTTTATGTATAATTAGTAGGTAAGTGATTTCGTCGAAAGGTGTAAAGTACCTACCTACAGACGCGAGGGTTCACAGGGCGTCTGCAACGTGACTGTCTGCATCATCGGCAAATTATTGCGTCATACTATTTTATACCTACTCACTAGAGGATAGTTTGTAGTAGACAGTTTTGTAAGTAAACCTTTCTCTCAAACAAAGGTAGGACAGGAAGGTACCTCTACCTACTACCGAAGACAATAGTCGACATCTGCGTCTCGCTCGCCGAGCCGTGTAGGTGTCTGAATGGGCCAATGATGTAATTGTGCTTACATGAATAATCATGTAATTACGCCCTGCAATACTAATGAAGACCTATCACTTCTTTAGAGGTAAATAAGTTTGTAAAAAACTTTCTTACGACGAGGAGAATTAGGACCAAGATAAAAAAGACAAAGAAGACAAATTAGGGACAAAGGTACCACGGATTTCGGAAAGTCTGGTCTGTGATAGGTACCTACTACCGTCAAGAAATTTAATAATTTAGAACCAACGAAAAATTCGTCCTTGATTAAAGAACCCAGCGTTGGTTATATTTTGAATCATGGCTGAAACTTAGATCGAAATCTACTTCTGTTTTATTTATTTATTTTTATTTTTAGCCCGTATTGTCCCACTGCAGGGCAAAGGCCTCCCTCCTCATTTTCCAGTCTTTTCTGTCTTTAGCTATAGTTGACCAGTCTGGTAGGTGCATATCCAAATCGTCCCGCTATCTCCGTGGTGGTCTGCCGCGCGGACGTCTTCCGTCGGGCACCCATTCAGTGACGGTTTTTGCCCATAAGTCATCAGACATGCGGCAGACATGGCCTGCCCAGTCCCACTTTAGTTGGGTTGCTCCGCGAATGTGAACAAGTTAGGTAGAACACCCTGTATTTTACAAGTAGGGATCGAAGGTTATTCCTTCATTTTTTGCATACCTCAACGGAAGGTATGTTGTAGATTGTCTTTGGTGTTAGATAAGCTACCAGCTTATCTACAACGGAAGCGCACCTTTCGGCTTTCTTGAACAAGGAAGTAGGTAGGTAGGTAAGTACCATCAAAATGTATGTGAATCACGTTTTGTGGCACACAAACGGAAATGAGACAGGATATCCTATCTACTTATGGTGTACCGTCTCCTTAGCATCCAGACGGGTATTTAACTCCATTCTAGGAGTAAAGCAAAATGGCGGCGGCGGCCATTTTGTATTTGATGCGCGTACGCCGTTTCCTGCTACGAAAAGAGCTACCTATTGTTTCGAGGGGATGCGTGTGACTAGCATACCGATAAGCAAAATGAGGTGTCGAATAAAAAAATGCTGGGCCCTAAAGTTCTTACCTGCGAAGGCGAATATAGCGCTCTGTATCCCGATCACAGGTCTATGAATTATCTGGCTGGTCTCACGAATAGGCAATGAGCTTGGTCCTTTTGAACACTTTTGAATGGAATTTTGTCACAGGGATACTGTAACGTTTTTTCTCAAGATTGTGGAACGAAATATCATTGGGTAAACCTTTCATTCTATTCATGTGTGTCGTGCTCATCAGGATTACAACAAAAACAGGTATACCTACTTACCCAAGATAAATATCGCCGGAAAACATTCAAATGACACTGAATCCGGCATCTCTCTTGCGATTCTGCCGATCTGGCTCCATCATTCATGTTAGCGATACACACTTCATTATAATAATATCGATTCGATGACTTCGAAAAGTGACGTTTCTCCTGGTGAGATATATATTATGTATATGTCTAAATAAGAATAAGAATAAGAATAAATTTATTTGACACACACAACACAATACAATGAAATTAAGAACAATAAACATTTAGACGAGTAGGTACAAAGAAACATAATAAAAAAAAAAAAATAGGTAGGTACTCCGCCTCACTTTTTAAAGATTTCATCAAATCACTGCATGCATTCGAATGAAGTGTGAATTGCCAATCGGATTGTTAAATACTAACTACGACACAGAATAGTTATTGGTAACCAAGGTAAACTATCTTAGACACACCTGTTTTTAATTAGTAATTAAATTAATATTATGATATTATACATTATTATATTACACTTACCTAGTTGTAATCCTGTAATAATGATCATCATCACTATCGCTCACTTTTATCATCACTATTGGTCGCGAAGGAACAGGAGTAGAATCACCTAGTTTTAAGACGTTTCAAAGTGATCCCAGCGGTCCTACTGAATAAATGCTTTTTGACTTTGACTTTGACTTTATCAACCGTAAAACGTTCACGTTATTAGGTACCTACTTCTGTCAAATAATTTTTAGGATTTTCCTGTGACAGCAGAATTGGCACCATTACGTAATGGTACCAATTCGGTAGTCGGTAGGTACCTTAGGTACCTAAAGTAATAAGTAGGTACCTATTATTACCCATAGACATAGAGGAATGTACCTACTACCACTACCACGTAGGTACCTACTACTCTAGCTAGATTTTGGAATTCACAAGATAATAGGATTTGTATCTGTAGGTACCTACCTATTATGTGGGCTTATCTCCGGTTATCTTGTTTTGTTTGGTAGTTACTTACATCGGGTGGCGATACTTGACCTACTGCATTCTGTGACTTGTGAGTACTAATGTTTTGTGATGATGTGCCTACTGCTATGTAGGCTCTGCATCACAGACGGAACAGCCAGCTCTGGATGAAATTAACATCAGTTTTGTAATGCGATGTAGGTATACCTATACCTACCTCAGTACCTCCTAGTTATGTCTGCATTGCGTAATTACGTAGCCATTCATGTCTACGCTACGATTAACGACTATATAATATCCAACCTAGGTTTTCCTTAAAACGTTAAACTAACCATTCACATTTTGACCCGTTAGCATGAAGTCGCGTCTTCTCAATATTTTTTTTTAACGATGACGGTGAATAGGTAGTACCTATGTTACGAGAGGCTTAAAAACCCGTAAAGTTATTCCACCCCTACCTATGGAAGTTTTTCAAACGGCTCGCTTAAATACCTACCACACATTGTAATTAGTATTCATCTGGGCACGTGTAGTCTTCGCGGTGGGGAAGGGTTATTAGCCGGAGCCGCCTCCGCGCCCAGGCATATTGTTCCGAGGTCTGCCCACCGAGGCACCGAGCGCCGCCGCTCGCTCGCAAACCGCTAATTTACTTTGTCAATATTTGAACTGCGGTACCGCTCGGACGATTTCACCGTCAGAAGAGACCGGGCCGGTGGCTGGGAAGGCAAGAAGTCGGCATAGCTGTTTGATGTCATATACGGCTGTGTCACTTCGAGCCAGCTCAATCCACCGGCTATCATCAGTATGAAGATTTTTTGAAGACCGAAGATTTCTTGGACGCTCCTTTGAAAAACCGCCAATAAGATCGCTCCCGTAGCGAGCGATTTCGCCGGGAGAGGGCGCAACTGACAGCTGTCATTCGCTTCGCTTTAATTTTCACGGGCACGGGCCGTTCGTGGGAGGAAAAGGAAAATCTTTATTTTTATCACACACGACGATGTTCCCGTGAAGTGCGACCGGCTGTGAACGTGCGTGACGAAAACGATACGAAAACACGACAGAATGGCGAACGACGAGGTTTTAGGTCCGCGAAAGACGATGTTCATATTAGTGATTGTTGTGGGGTGTTTCGCTATCCTGTGGCCCAGGATCTTGTCTCCGCTAATCGTGGGCCACACCAAGCAGCAGCTCCAGCCCAACCAGTTCGACCGGGACGCAGGTAATGTCGGTATTTATAACACAAGCTCAATGTCAATACCGCTGGACTCGCAAGACAAAACGCGCGCCCGATGTTATTTTCTACCGAATTATTTGATTTTTCCGCCACTTACGACCGTAAAAAAATATATATTTAGTCGCGCTCTATTCACTAGCTAGGTTTGATGCGCATAATACAGGTTTTAACAGTCTAGGGTGAGCTAAATGATATGTAAATTCGGTACCTATTGCTAAAATTACATGCGCAATGTTTGCGATTCTCGAGTGCGAGATATTGTACAAATAGGTGCGTCTTGCTTGGTCCAGTTGTTGACTTTGAGCGTGTTTACTGAACATCTGATTGGAATGTTGACTCGTGTGGAATCTCAAAGTGGTATTATGCAAATAAATGTAATTACAAAACTCGGAGAATAGAAAAATTACAGCATTCAGTTAGGAAACAACACCCTAATTGAGTGGGCTTGAACCTAGAACAGGTTGTTATGTTCACAACATCGACGGGTAGCTCATAAAATGTATCATTAAATTGTTATTTTCTAGAAGCCATATTATGCACAACTTTCTGATTACTGATTATTTAATTAAATTAGTTAAATTAACAATATCGTTAAAATTTATGTGCAATCTAATAATGCAATTTTTAAAAATAAAAGATTCATATATTCATATATATATTTAATAAAGAAGACTTCATAATATAAATTTTAGAAATAGGTAAATAAATACCTAAGTACCTAAAAATGTTGAATGTTTTTAATACTAGTTAGTATATATATAAAAAAACCACCAGCAAGATTAAATATTTGCTTGATTGATGATTGAATTTTGTTCTAAAATATTCAATAGTAACATAGTAAGTAATACATGTTTATCTGTATAATTAATATTATTATAAAAACTGCAGATAAGTCGTAATAAAAAAACCGGCTATTTGTTTGTTGACAACCGTGATTGTACGGGGAAAACTCTGCTCTTGATAAAAAAAACTATTCCCATTAATTTTGTTTTTAGATGTAGGTACCTATGTTACCTATTAATTATTAAAACAAATCCAACTTTGTTGTTTTTTGTTTGTCTGATGAGGCCATCATGCTCTACCGACAGACCTTAAGGCTATTGGAGGAATAGTTTTGTAAATGAGAGACCTATGGGACCGGCATGTTCGATAATCGATCAAGGTCCCTAAATTAAAATAGATTAAAAAAAAATACTTTGTTGGCCAATTTTTTTTAATAAAATAAAATTTTTTGATACCTCTGATTCAATTCGGAGATTATGGTGACAGCCTCAAATGTGCGCAATTAAAAGTTATCGATTTTAAGATAAATGTATTATTACCTATCAAGTGGAATTGTTTAGTACCCACCTGGGAAAAAGAGCTTCATTAATATTGTATGCCTATATTATTTGCAAAGAACTACAGCCTCAATGTGAACTCACCCCTATTTATCTAAACATGTATGACTCCCCGTCACTTAGGAAGTATCCACCTGTGCTAGTTTTCACTCATCAGGATGCTGCGAAGTTATGTTCGGCTCTGAGCTGGATGTACTTGAGCTGATCAACGAAGTCTGCAGCTCAGCGGTTCACATCGACGGGAAGATAAGCCCGCACGCAGCGGCGGAGTGTCGGAAAGCCGTCAATGATACATGCGGCGTTGACATCGCAGCTTTCTTGAAAAGATCTGAGAATGTCGGAAAGACATCTAAGATACTAGTTAAAACAATGCAGAACAGCAACAGTTCATGTCTTAAAGAGCATTTTGGAGTACCGGTGATGAATCTTGGTCAACATTTGGCGTACAACTCTTGGACGTTTCAAGACAGTCAGTATTTTATATGTTAGACTTGTGATGAATCTAATACCTAACAATTTAAGCTAACAATATGAATATTTTGAGATTTTGAGTGGAATAAATATTTATACATATAGAGGATTGCTACAGATCTAACATAGTGAAACTATGAACAAGGACTTCTTCCGCCATCTAAACAGCTAAACAGATACTAAACAAGCATGGATATGGATAATAAATATAATTTATAGACTGCTAAAAGTAATGTAAGTTTTGTCTGAAATAATCCTAGAATAGACCATTGTCATCCGTAATGGCTCCTACACACACTACGCCGGACATGCCGTCGGCAACTTTTATATTATTAAGTCAAATTGATTATCACACAAAAGAGCCTCATGAAGGTCTAGCAAGCAAAACGTGACAACATTTTCTTGATTCGTTTTCTCATCCATACTTCCATACTATCCATACTAATATTATAAATGTGAAAGTAACTTTGTCTGTCTGTCTGTCTGTTTGTTACGCTTTCACGCCCAAACCGCTGAACAGATTGAGCTGAAATTTGGCATAGTTAATGGTTGTATCTCATGGAAGGACATAGGCTACTTTTTATCCCAAAAAAAAAAGAAAAAATCCCGAGGGACCGCGGGTCACACCGCGGGAGCGCTGCTAGTACAAAATAGTTAATATTTCGTTATTTCGAATTGAGGAACAAAGTTAATTATTTAGAAATAAATAAAAATGTCAATCTGTACTGTTGAAAACTAAAATTTGCCGTCATCGACGTTTGCCATTCTTATTTTGCGCATGCTAGGCCTACTGAAAAAAAAAATATATGTACCCAACGGCATATTCAATACTAGCTGCGCTCCCGCAGTGTGACCCGCGATCCCTGGGGATGTTTTCATTTTTTTGGGATAAAAGGTAGCCCATGTCCTTCCCTGGGATACAACCTTTAACTATGCCAAATTTCAGTTTAATCTGTTCAGCGGTTTGGGCGTGAAAGCGTAACAAACAGACAGACAGACAGAGTTACTTTCACATTTATAATAATAGGTTAGTAGTAGTATGTGGAAATCGATGGGGGAGGCCTATGTTCAGCAGTGGACACTAGATGGCTGACATGATGATGATGATGATGACTATTAAGTATGGATTCACACGGTAGGTTGTTTGTAGGTACCATAAAGAACCAGCTATGCTAGCATGGTGTGTAAGAGCTTTAGAAACAAAGCTACTTATGTTAAATAAACCTATGTTTGACTTTAATAGAAAATGTGTGGTTGCGATAACAAGCATGGCGTTGTATTAGTTTGTATAGTTTGTATATACATATAACTCGTTTCTCCATACAAACAATCATCACGTATTTCAGCCCATCCATGATTATTTTTATAAAAAAGTAGATCAATGTAAATCACCTCAATCCAATTTATTTTCGCTTCACATTAACAGTGATAGGCACTTCGTTTCATCTTTATACGCTGTCAATCTCGCAATTTTCGCATAGACTCCAATTTTAGCTTTTGATAAATTGTTTGCAATGAGTCTTTGCGACGAGCTAGACACCTTCAACGATCATCAGTGGCAGGCGTTAGACCGAAAAGAATGGATATCTCGAGGGGAGGCCTTTGCCCAGCAGTGGGACAGTGCGGGCTAGAAACAACAACAAGTCTTACGCAACTTCTTAATTTGAACTCTGCATTTACCTAATAATTGCCGCCATAAGTTGACCGTAGTCACATTTTTTTAATCAAACAAGAGGTAGAGCAAATATTTATAACCCTAATTAGTTTTATCGGTATTTCTCCATTAGAAAATAGTGGTCCAATGACACACAAAAAAGAATGCTAGAAATATCGTTCCTTAAAAAACCAAATCAATATCTGGTAAATAAATGTATATTATGTTCCTTTCATGCTCTTAATGGTTAAATATTCTAATAGGCGGTGATGGGCTTGCAACCTGTCATTATGGAATGATTACCTCGCTTACCCCCTTAGTTAGACATCTTCAAAGAATCTTGATTGACTTGATCTGCCCTTAGCATGGTGTTTGTCTAGGTACCGGAGTATAGATTTAAATGACAGTAATGACATTAAAGTGGATAAAACGGGAAGAATGTGGATAAAAGTAACTTTTATCTACACTCTAATGTCATTACTGAGATTTTTATATATTCTCTGGTACCTAGACAATCGCCATGCTAAGGGGATAGATCAAGTCCATCAAGATTCTTTGAAGATACTAAGGGGGTAAGAGAGCTCATATTTTTCAGAAGTAAACATTCCATAATATCAGGTTGCAAGCCCATCGCCGCCTATTAGAAAATTTAACCATTAAGAGCATGAAAGGAACATAATACACACCCCTTAGCCCCTTCTAAGGGGTGTGCCGTACCTGCAGTCGTGATTCAATACAATTTTATTATTTTCGGCATATTGCTGGATGCAAAACTTGTGTCCTTCGTCGTGTAAATCCGTCCGAAACCCGTATTATTCAGCCAGTTGTGTAGGACGTAGCGTGGGATGCAGTTGTGCAATGAGCATCCCAATTGCAAGGTCGGCTTTTACCGTACTCATCCCACTGGTTCCGGTGTTTGCAAGGACTCAAGCTACAGAATACTTTATTGGCAGTCAATATAACCTACTTCTGTTATAAACAGCCTGCTTGTAGCTTCGTTCACGTTACCAAGATACTTCGTACACAATCGTCAATGATTTTTTTAAACTGCATCAAAATCCGTTGCGGGGCTTAGATGATGTAGAGAAGAGATGCGAAAGTTTGGATGGATCCTTCTCGCTGAAACGGCTGAGTAGATTTGGATGAAATCAGAGTGATTGCCACCGGTAACACAGCAGGGCACCTCAGCAGAATAGAAAATATGTTAGTGCAGACAGAGTGAACTTTCAATTTTGATTTTTTTAACTATTCAAAAGAATATGTTTTTTCAATAGTTAACCTAGCTCCTCGAACTCGTATAAAGTAGCGTTGTGGTTTGAATATAAACGCTAACTGTTTATTCAGTTTTACATTTAGTTGGCAATAGTAGCGTTTCTGTGTGATTCTTCCATTTCCACTGTAAATACTGTTTTAAAGCATGCTCGAACAAAACTGGGAAACTCATTTGTCCGTCAAAAGCAAACGCTTTCACAATTAGAGCAGTGTTTCGAGTAGAGGTGTTCGTTTTACTAAAGGCTTTATCTTTGTCAACGAAACAACTGTTTTTCTTCAATGGAAAAAATATTAACCTAATAAATTCCATCAATGATTTCTCAAGTCGCAAAAGACCATTCTATACTTAAACAAATTAGAAATTAATATTGAAGAAATATGTAGTTTAAACTGATAGATAATTAATAGATCGAACTGCTGAAAACCCGTTGACGATTTAACAGATTTTTTAAACTTGACATTGAAAAATCAATCAATGTCCTAGGCACTACAGCGTCCCATTGAGTGGTGGGTATAGGTTGCTTCGTGACGCTGTTTATTATCTGAATCTAGCACCTATATGTAAAGGCCTAAGTTTGTACCATAAAGAACAGTTATTAGCTACGTTGAATTATTTTGAAAACCGTCAATGTCACACCTCTAGTTTCAAGTAATTCTCGTTTGAAAGAGGCCTCGCGAAGTCGCGACAAGAACAAAAGTTTTAGCGCTCATTGTTACTTCGGAGTAAGGTCACTGAAACAAGTCTTGAGCGGATGGCACTCAATAAAGAAATACTGACTCAATCGTAATGAAGTGTGAAATCTTCCATCTGGTGCATAAGAGCACCCCAGGGAAATTTAAGGGGATCTACCATATTTGAACTGCCTCTAATTGAATAAAATTCACATGCCCCGTAGCCATAGCCTCATTCTGATAACAAGTTTTGACATGTCTAAGCAGATGTAGGTACTGTAGCTAGACCCTGGCGCCTATCTACGCCTAAACACCAACATCTGCTGTACGCATGTGTATGGGAAATATTTGTACAACACACATTACAGTTGACCGCAGTTTAAGGCAAGATTTGGCATGTCGTGCTAGCCTTGAAGTTCCATATGGGTTTTATAAACAAATTAGGTAATGTGCCAATTGGTGAACTCGTTCAAATTGTACTTGCAAACGTGAGGCAAGCGGCGCAGTAGGGTAAATTAAATGCGATATTATCATTTTCTACGTGGATGTACAACGTTGTTTCCTTACGAGGGCAGAAAAATGGCGATTTCGCCGTTTTTGTCAGCATTTGGTTATGCAAATTATGTTCTTCTGATAATTTGCTTCTTCTCATTCATTTTTTATCGTCTTAGTTTCAGCATAAGGTAATAACTGATCTAAATCACCTGTAAAACTAATTCAATTTCAAATTTTTCATACACTAGAATTATGCATTACGCTAACGATACGAAATAGTTCCACGGCATTCCTCATCTCAGTCTTTTCTGTGGACATTCCTTAGCATATGCCGTTCACCCGGTTCATTGTAGGTAGGTTGACAAAGGGCGTGTCGGAACAGCATATCGTTTGAAAGGACTGACTAATGTGTGCAGTAAAAATGTCAATCATATACAGCGTTCTGTATGATTCACAGCTGGAATGTGCTAAATTAGGAAGTGACCAGTATTCCGACTGTAATTAATGCTACAATTAAATACAGGCAGCGCGTGCGTTGGCTATTTCAGTACCTAGATATATAGCTAAAGGGATTGGCTTATGTATAGAACTACGTCATAGCCTATTGTAGTATATGTGATTATAGTTTTATCTCAAATACATAACACCTATTTATCTAGAATGTAGACATAGGGTTTAAATTGAATAAAACTTTCTAGCTTCCGTTCTTTCAGATTTAAGTACGTAGGTAGGTTCTTACTAGAGTACCTACCTATCTTTTTAATATCCCGTGTTTTCAGTGTTTACCTACTTTTACTCATTTTTGCTATTGCTCTTGCGCGAATAGGGGTTGGGATAGTGTGATCTTTTCTGCCGTCCCGCATTCATTCTGTAAAGTATTCTAAAGCCTTGTACGGACTAGGCGTTCCAATGTACTTACGCGTAGTCGGTTACGCGTACCAACGATAGTCCGTACCTGCAGTTTTGGCAGTTGCTCTGTAGCAACTGCCAAAACTGTAGGTACACAGGTACACAGGTGCAGGCGTACACAGGAACTACGCATACATTGGTTCCAATGTACGCGTAGTTCCTGTGTACGCATAGCGTAGGTTATGCGTACACAGTCCTAGTCCGTACAAGGCTTTAGTTCGCATTGTCTGCAGAAGACTTTAGCTACTTTTGACAATTCTTCATGGAAATTGAGTAATGATTCATCGTTCGAAACACGATTCACACTTCTGTGCGGGTATTGTAAAGTTTTTACATCACAGATGCACATGCACATTGTTTCTGTGTGTGTTAGCGTTGGTACGCTCCATGGACGAATGAGGGCTCAGTATCGCTTACGCACCCAAAAACAAATCTACACAACAATGAAGACCAAACCGCCTTCGTGACATAGAACAAAGGTGTCAAAGCAGCATTCTACTATCGCATGCTACGGACTTCATTAACTTTTTGTTCATGATTGTTTACTAATTACTTTTTATCGCTATCAGTTGTAATTGTAACGCAACAATTAACTGCATACCCATGTGTCCAGAAATAACTTGTACCTATATCTTTGGTGATTACGAGACGCGGTAAACATTCTCTTAGATCTTTAATGCTTTGAAGATTGTAAGAATACTAGTCAAGGGAGACTTATTACCAGCATAGGATAACAGTCAAGTTGCAATGTACTATCCTTTTTCTTCCACTCCAATCCAACTGTCCATTGGATGACAGTTTCAACAGCCCATTTTTCCACTCCAATCCATCCAAACAGCCCCTTTCATCCACTCCAATCCAACTGTTCCCTTTCGCAGTTTCAACAGCGTCAATATTTCCACAGCAATGAAGCAGGAGCGATCTCCAATCCGAGGAGCGGGTCCGCATCCAGCTCTTCGAGAGAGGGGTCGAGCCATTCCAGCCGGAGCACCAGCGCCGGCGCGAGGATCTCAGATACAGATGCCCCCAAACGTCAGGGTACGGTCTCCTTTAGAAGGGTACTTTGAACTGGAGATTAAGGTCAGTCCGGTGTGGTGGCAAGCTTCAGCGAGGTAGGTGGGGTTTCCAATGGTATTTTCGATGTTGTTGCATCGGATTGGCCGGACTACTCTTATGTCAATTAACGCCAAGAAAAAAAAGAGTTCATTAAACGCATCAGAATTTTTGTAATTTGCTATCAAATAAACTAGAAATGTAATTATAGTAGTAATTTATTATATTTTTGATGGCTGTTTTAGACTTAAAGTCGTGAAAAATATACATAAATGAAACATAATTTGTTTGACCTTCTATGTTATGTTGTTTTTGAATGTTGCTTTTCAACATTGTTATAACGAAAACTATGTAATCTCTAGTCAGCTTCAACCTTGCAAAAGTAACCCATAATTTGTTTTCATGTGTTTCTTTAAAGGTTGAAATACAATGTAATGTTGTTTGGATAAGATCTACCATTGGAAACCCGCTTCAACTAACTTAAATAAATCTAATCGCAAATAGTACAGCTTCAGTTGCAATGGATCTTCTAACCCGTAAGTAGACGTAGTAAGTAGAAATAGCCAGCTTTATAACTACCAAAAACTTATTGTTTTCTATTCTAAGAATGAAAAATATTACAACGAATGTAGCATTTCATAAAGAATCTAGAAAGATTGAAACATACAGGACCTAGTGAAGAACCCTGTACCTAACATAAACATCATTATAAGTTTACTGAATAATAATTTCTCAGAATTTGCTTATCAGGTATACCTATCTGTACATAACCGAAACTCCTTGGTGACGTCATAACTAAAGCAAATGTACATTTAAAGGCATAGTGTAATCTGTTCTATCTTACAAGAGTTACAAGTTTTCTGTCCAACTGCTTACATTGTCCAAGTAAAAAGAAGCAAGGTGGCTCTCGATTTTGTGGTTTGTTTCGATCACGCATTTTAATTTCAGCGAAAATCTTAATAGTAATTCCCAACTCCCGTGAAATGTTATTCCAACAATACTGACGTAGGAAAAAATATCTCACAGAAAAATTAAGCTCGATATCAAACACACATGCATGTTAAAGTGATACTGCAAGCTACAGAATGTGCAGATTTCTTTTTAAACTTCTACGTATTTCGAGAAGTTCTTCAGCAAATAATTCACGAAAGTCTCTGCGTTGGCTTTCTCGTTTCCAGCTAGAGACCGTCTCTAAACACACTATTGGCCTAAACAATCGTTTCGCTGGAATCGGCAAAGCAAACTAGCAAGTAGAGGCAAACCACTAAACATGTATTGTCCTACTTGATGTACGTGTGTCAGTAACGTTTTTGGTCCAAGTTCTAAGCGATTTGAATTTGTTACTATTTTGTTGCTATAAGTTACTTCCTTTTTTACTATTTTCACTTCTCTGAATTTATCTTTGATGGAAGTATTATTAACTACTGAATTATCTTCCTTGTTGGAAGATACAGTCCCCTAACATCGCTTACTCTTATTTTCTTCTTCGATCGAGTTACTTGTTGTTTCTTAGTCATTTAAAGAACAATGACCAGTATATCAGCTTCAGTCTGTGACTTATTTCAAGTTCACTGTTTCAAGAATGATGTCATACTCATTATTTTTGGCCGTTTCTATCTTGAGCTAGTTTGTGTCATATGGCTCGCATCAGTCATCTTTTACGCCGTTTTTGGAATAATTCAGATTTTTATGACTTACGTTTTTCTTAACTTATTCTTAATGTATTTCACAATTTGTTAAGGTATAAATGTTTTCAAACCATGCTACAAAAACGCCCTGAACAATGTTGAAGCTATTCGATGAGCTCAAAGGCGATGTTTGAGGAATATCCATTTAGGATCAGTACCACCAATAAAGTGGATTAGAGTAATTCTTACCCTTCTACAACTTCTGCCACCTAAATCATCTCTAATTGATGGAAAAGGCCAAAGATAGATAGATGTTACCTTTCAACCGATTTAAGGTATCTCTTGTGCATCTGAGAATAAACCAAGAGAGAAACTTACAATTTATCAGTGGCATGCATTAGCGGTTCCTAAACATGATGTAAAACTGCTAACCTACTTGTCGTACAGCCAAGATAACATAGATGTGCCAAATGCCAATACCACCCACCTTGGTGCTCTATGGTTACTAAACTTTCGTATTTCTGATCATACGTGGAAGGTTTTCAGCTGTTATTGTCCCATTCTTCCTCCCTCCAAAAAAATAGGCATGATCACAACTTTAACCCCAAAGCAAGGCGGAGTGAAGGTCATAGAAGAACCTTTCGTACAAAAGTCACATAATAACACGTCAATCGCTATCAGACAATCATTTGAAAATTAGATAAAATTTTCGTCATCAGATTTAGGTAGTGTCGGTCACACGCCTTTGAAATTAAGTTCTCTAGGAGTGCCTACAAGAGTGAGTCTTAAACTCTTCAGTTCTACGATTCAATTTTCCCTTTACTAAGAACTGAGAACTTAAGAAGTCAAGTTGCATCTTGTAATAAAATTCAATATGGTCATCGCCAGCAGTTGTATAGTAGTCATTCCGACTGCGGCTCACAGAACAATTAGTAACTCCCAACACTTTGCATAATAAAAACTCTTTAACGTCCTCTGGTTGTTTGTTTAGAATACGATTACTGTGAAGACCTTTTTGAATTCAGCTAGTTACGTGAAGATGAGGTATATACTGAGACATAGAAAGGAAATTGCCGATTTTATTGTGTTTTTACTGCTTTTTGTCTGGGACTTTTAAACAAAACCAGACTAAAGGTGCTAAAGGTCAGTCTACACCAAAGCGATACAAGTCTTATAATTGCTAGATAATAGCATAGCGTCTCGATGTAAGCTCACCCATAACCGATGTAACTTCTTTGGCGTAGAGAGTCGGTAAATTATCTGGATTCTAAATTATCATTGACACCTACATAAAATGCTTCGACTTATCCGGAGAATCATCTTTGAAGTCTCGTCTCTCATACTAGTGTAACGATATTTTTTTGTAATTCCTTTTTGTTATTCAATGTAATTTCTTGGACGATTCATAAAAGGGACGATTCATAAATTCAATTTTAAACCTTGGCAGACGGTTTGGGACCAAAAAAGTGGTTTCTTTATACAAATGACATGCCCAAAATTTTCAGGAGAGATACTCACCTAGAATCAATGTAGCAGTAAGTCTATATTGCTTTCTAAACGCCTCGCAAACCGCGTCCGTCGGTAAACAGCTGTGGCATTGGGCGGCCCACTCCGCGGCCTAGACACACAGCAGAAATAGACAGCAGTGACACTCGCGCATCGCGCTACACCTCCATGTGATTTATATCAACAGCAACACTGAACGCGGATCTGAAATCCCTAATTTACGATTCGTTTCTGAAAAAACTTTAAGACTTTAGGATTTAGGATTTTATGGGTTGGATTTTCATGAAAATGTTGCATGTTTCAGAGAGATAGAGATTTGTACCTATATGAATAAAGATAGGTGGATGAACATTTTATTAGACAAAGGCAGGCAAAAATGTGCGAAATCAACATGACGTCATTATCTTGTTGTGTCATCCCTAAAATTATATTGATCAGAAATTATCCATCACACATTGGCCATCAGCCCAATCGTTGTAGCGTCTAGAACGAAATTAGATTACTTGCCATTGTCCTATTTGTCGAACACTTCATCTAGTTTCCTGAAACTTTCTCCCTTGTTATTAACAGTCTGAAAACTCCCAACTTTTCGTCACACTTTCTAAACTCTACATTTTCAATGTATCCTATCTTCCTTATTCTCAGCAATGCATTGACAGCTCTATTCGTTTTTACGACTTTAACCTAATGCGTTTGTGCGTCGTCAAATGGGTTTATTGGTTACGTGACAAACAAACATAAGTATTTACTAGTTTCACCACAAGCTGTCTAGCCGGAATGGGTGCGTACAATAATGTGGAGGTCATACGCATCCCAAACGTTACCGTACCTACTTGGAACAATTTGTAGGTGCGTTGCCCAATACCCGTTAAACAATGCAGAGAGTTGGTACGTTTCTATCTGTACTTCCTGCAAATAATTGCTTGTTAACCTGACTTAAATCTTTTCATAGCAGTTGATGACACAGAGTATTAGATAATCGTCTAGACTCTGTTTAATGACGTATGTGGTCTGAATTTTATCAGCATAATGTGAATGGAAGAGCTTCTTGTAACATATGTGCCACTTGTTAAACTTGGTTTATTACTATTCGTTCATTCAGTAGCAATAAAGCAATACATATTGACTCCATTTATTTTTTGGATTGCAGGAAGAAATAAAGCCGCGATTATTTCTTATAAACCATTCTCTCTTGCTTCACAGATACACTTGAAAGATCTTTGGTTTACGGGCATCATGCAATTTTAATGATCATAGATTGTTTCCAGACTTTGACTACGCACTAGCTAACTATATCTTCAAAGGATCATGAAAACCTAAATATCTGAGAGAATATTATGTTTGTGTGTTTTTTCCATCTGACACATCGTTGACATTGGCTATTTCATGGACATATTTACTAGCCAGAGAATGTGGTCGTCAATGTTATAATACTCTGTAAATTTTTCCAAATTACGCATATCCGTACAAAAACATTGGACGCCTGGATGTTATAAATGTTTTAGGGCGAGCTCACATCGGCGAAACTGGTATATTTTTGGGAACTATTTAGTTTTTCACTAGGCATTCAGTTTTGTATTCATATTTGTTAAAAAAAGCTTGCATCGTTTTTATTCAACTAGGCCTTTGAACTAACTTTGGCGGCTACATTCTCTTCTCTTGCTTGTGTGCGTCGATCGCACTATCTCTTTCTATCGTGGCAACATAATTCACCATCTCACTTAGATGTCGAATGCCTTCCCTTTTTGAAAAATCTCCTGTTTTCCGAATTTCTTGGAGTTCTCAGTGTATCCGAACCTTCGCCGGAAGCCATCAAGCGCGTCGTAAACCGGATACCGCTGTTTATACAGCCCAGCCTTCTCACTTCTGATCAGTTTCATTCAGATGTTCAGGAACTATTGATCGCAGAACTTTTCTTAAAATCCTAAAATTCCGCGTAAATATTTCAAGTTTCTGAATTTTCGTTATTGGTGTTTCGTCTCTTGATTTTTTAAAATTTCGCGTAATTTTTCAGTTTAGTTAAACAGCTTCTGAGAGTTTTCGTTAGAGATAAACTCGATTTCAGATAAAGTTTTGGTATGAAAGTGTTGTGAATTACGTTGTATTAAATGGAGAATTTTGAACAGGTACTTTTAAGCAACCAGTGCTTACGAGGATTTAACTGTGCATGCTGTGAATGGATAGTAATAAATAGCTTATTAACACCTTATTTAAAATGTGTATGTGTACGTATCAGTTATTTTAAAACCTCGGTATCGTAGCTTACGAGTGTTTGGCTGAGATTTGACTTTGAGAGCCGAGTTCGATTCTCACGACTTAACGTGTCTGATACCCTAGACTCAAGGAAATTTAGTGTGATTGTGCACTTTGTTTGGCGCTAAGCCGACGATACAGATTTGGACTTAAACAAAGTGAAATACTTTTTCATTGAAAAAATCGTTATGGAGTACGGACATGTTGACTGTTACCCACAAAAACACAACACAGAGTGTGGAATCAGGTTTAATATGTAATGCTACTTCGTACTTTACCATCTAAAACTTCGAAGTTAAAAACTTACACCTATGCGATTATTTACCCGTAAATGTTACAGGGATGATACCCACGCACGACACAGGATAATGTAGAATCAAGACTGATATGTAACTGTTGGGTGTCTTCATATAATTTTTTTGGCTCCACAGCCCCCACCGATCCCTGGAATGAGGCCTCCACTAGGCTCGCCCGGTGGACCCCAAGCGGCCCCCAAGTCTTCCATGGGCCTAGTGATGCCGATTTATACTTTGTGCATCATTATCTTCTTCGTCTACACTCTTAGCAAGGTGAGTGGTATTATAGAGATCAGAAGATTAGTGAAAACTTGTCAGATTGAATACAAAATACCTTTTTTCAACACTCGAAATATCAAAACCAGAAAACACAGATAAATTATTGTATGAAGTGGCTACTGACACGCCTGCAAGGGAAATTTCGGCATAAAACCAATATTGCTCTCTGGATTCCTTTTTGAGTATTACTTCGACGAAGTTAAGCAAGTAAACGATCAAATCTAAACTTTTCGATGCTCATCACTTGTATATTAATAATTTCCAGATATTCTTCAAGAGTACCGGAGAGCCTTACGAACCGGTGACTCCGGACCCTCAGTTTAGGAGACGAGTCTTCAGGGACGACTCCAGAACTACACCTGATAAATTGGGTAAGTTACAAAGTATGAACTTACCCTCAACATAATAATGAAATCCTGATCGCCTTGATTATGTAGCTTTTTAGAAAAGATTGAATGAAATTCAAAATTATCCCCTCAAAGGTTTAAATTAAAAAGACTTAAAAAAACACTTTGGTTTGAACGTAAATTACAAGCAAAATAAGAAATCTTTCAACATTAGCAGGTACTACACATCACAATAATTAATAACACTATAATTACTGACAGTAGGTAAATAATAGTCTGTTTAACTACAGACAAATTGATTCATGATGAATCTACATCTGGGTAACAGGGTGGATCACGATTCACACGGTATCAATGGGTCTTAATCTTTAAATATAGATGATTCATAAGATGAATTATAGAAAACTTATGCTGATATAATTAGATCAGTAAAAAGATATGTATGGTAATGATGTCATCTTAATTTGTGAACTTAAAATTAATCTCAATACAAAATATTGCTGTCTCACACACGCAGGGCACAAGGAAAAGGACACCAGTAAGTACATTGTAATAACTCTTTATATATGTTATCAATATGTTTGTAGAACAGGAAACCGTAGATAACACTTCTTGGAAATCATTAGTTTAATATCGCAGGTTTAAAGCATTAATTGTTTTCTATAAACTTAAATGAAATGTAAATAATATCGATAAGAATATTAATATACAAATTACACGATACCAAAACCGTACATATTCTATTCCTTTCCAATGCCAATTAGTAAACGTCTGATATCTCCTGCACACAAAAATGAACCTAATACCATTAGTAAAAAGGTATAAATGTCTCAGATGACATGGAGCTTGAGGCGCTCAGCGCTCGGATGGCGGAGACTGAGCGCATGTTGCACAAGATTCTGGGCCACCTGGAACGTCGGGACGAAGTATATCTTTTGGGGAGTGGTGAACTGGCTGGGAACATTATATTACAAACAAAATTATCTCGTTAACTTCTTTTTGAAAATTAACCTTCATGATATTTTAGGTCTTTAACTTTGATGACCATGCGATTGTTTGACAATTGTTGAAGTCTAAAATCTGATTCTTTTCATATTATAATTTAAGCCGGAAATAAACGAGCAAACTGCTAATGCTGGATTCTGTAGAACAATTTGTGATAAATTTTGCTAATTCGCTATGACGAATGTCTTCAAGCGACCTATAAACTCATTAAAAAGTCGTTTCATAATATGATACTACTTACTATATTTATTTAATTATGGAAGTTCTAGAAAGAAATCGATAAAGATAATTTGAATTAAAATCATCAATATACTAGCCAGTTTGTCCAAACTTCCATTTTAAATGCGTGGTTTTTCTAGTTTCCTTAGTAGCTTGAGGCATGGTGACGGTCTGCCCTTTTGTTATTAAAGTTGTCCAAATTGTCCAGGCGTTTACTCTATGACAAACGATATCAGCTAGTTATCGTGGTTCAGCTTAAGTTGGTGATAACGGAGCTTAGAATATTATCACCAACTTAAGATGAACCCCGAAAATTTACAATATATCGTTCATAAAAGAGTAGAGAGCCAGTTTAAAGACACGCGATGCATCCAACGATTGTGGTAATAGAACTAGATATTAACGATATAGAGTGGATTTTTGTAGACGATGTAAGAGTGAAGATGTGTGTAAAAATATATATGTTTAGAATTAGTTCTGTGTCGGTTTCGTAGCAAAGTAATCTATGTTCGTACTAAATCAATTTACAACCTATCGATAATTACAAGTGAAGTAACGTCTTTCAATGCTACAAGATTCATAATAATATCGGGGTTAAAGTATAGAGCAAAGACAAAAATTCACTTTATAATTCCTATTAGATAACCGTATTACCGTAACTAACCATCTCTTGGCCCACGGCCAGCGTGGAGCATGCCCAATCGCCCGATGCATCCAGTCTATTTTAGTCTTTACGTCCTTCGTCATTTTGTTTTGGGTTTGTATTCTATTTTTATTAGTTTTCGCACAATTTATATACCAAAATTGGTAAAAAATTTAAAAAGACATTTGCTTTGTCTTATAAACTAGGAAAAATTTCGCTTTCATTCACCACATTGTCTAGAAATGAATGACCTTTTCGGTTTATATAAATTTCAAATAAAAATGATTTTACTATAGTGTCTTGCACTTGCAGGCAGATTCGTCAAAACTTCAATACTCCTGTAGTTTTCAAAGATTATCATGAAAATTCGTTATCGACAAATCCTGTCGGGAATCCATTGGCAAATAAGTAGAGACATTTAGTCCTCGATACTTCTAAACTTATATGTCGTGAATGTTATGGGGATGTGACATAAAGATTAAGAAGTAATACTCAAAGAAGTCGAGAATTTTGAATTCGAAGCGATAGGTACTTAATGAAAAAGTAAATGTTATCGAAACCTCGGAAAGCAATGATCTAACAATTGAATATTGTCGGGCAGTCGTCTCGGCCATATCAGGGCTGGTAGCGGAGGTGCGGCAGCAGATGGAGGCTGGATACGCGCAGAATCAACAGACACAGGTCCTTGCATGGCTTTAGGAGTTCACCTGTATCACTACCATCTGTCCCTTTCTGTTTTGTTCAGACTTACATTCTCATTTCTCTCACTTGACACAAGTTTTTTATATTCTCAAAATCTCAGTACTCGTGTTCTCTTTCAACTTTTCTCGGCTGTGTGTCAGCAAAAGTTAGACTTTGCTACCCTATTATAAAATTTGTAAAACGAAGACAAATAAAACCAGGCTTAAACCAATATGAGAAATCAAAAACATGTTACCTCTATGATATTGAATAAATAAATAATAATGATGATCCGTGGTTACGTTCTAAGATCTATTTAGATTTCTAATTTTGTTGTTATCTTTAGTTTTAACTTGACTTAAATCAGGGATATTATTATTAAGTCATCGTTTTGATGTTTTCAAAGAATAAGTATTATGATCACGAATAAAGGCAATACCCGTCGTCGCTATTTTCCATTCTTTATTTCATCCTGTTCTCATCTCATTCTAGAATTTCCTATAATTTAGTTTACCCTTTGTTTTTGCATGACTGATACCTGTTCTTTTACGTTTACCGCGCATTCATTGTTCGTCCATTATTGTTTTCGTTTGGTTTGTCCATTCTTTTAATGTTTTTGTGATGTCATTCAGTGAACCTGATACGTATTGTTAATTGCATTATTTGGTGTTTAGATCTTTGCTAATTTATTTTGCGTGTGGCGCAATCAAATGATTTTAATAATTCTCATTTTAATAAGTTAAGCCACTACGCTTCTTGTTTATCTTTTGTTCTATATTTTCAGTCATTATTGTGATGTTAATAAAAGCTTTTGTTGCTTTTATTAACATCACAATAATGACTGAAACAACGTACTTATAAGTACCACTTTGTGTCTTACTGCGTTTCTGCAATAATTATTTAAATGCCTTCGCAGAGTAGAAAGTACGTGCGTATTTGGCACACAGAACGAATCTTTTAAACCACGAGCCGAAATATATTTGGCACCTTTGCGTTTGCGCTTAAATTGAGATTTTTCTTTGTTTGACTTGAATTTTTATCAGGTATTTATCTCGAAAATATTTATTATACACCAATGTTTTTCTTACTTTGTATTATTGTCACACGCCAAACGTACATCACGGTATTGGTATAGCCACAGTTTGCCACAGTTTCCGAAATTTATATTCACTACATGGACGATGTACTTGGCTAATCGATAAAATTGTACTTTTAAACACGTCATGGCTATTTGTAAAGCTTCTAAAAATATATGAGATGATTTAATTAAACTCGATTAAATCATTGAATCTTCGCCAAATAACATGACTAAGAATTATCGCTTTGTCCATAGTTCATGTAAGTTTATTTTAATTGTTTTTGTCATACATATTCGTTGTGTTTTATGTTAATTTAATATTTATTTGCCGTATCTCGCCTTTGTCTGCTGTGCACCTGGCTAACATCGTATTAAACAAAACTAAATCACTAAACATAAACTAACTGAAAATAATAATGTAACTGTGAATGTAACTATGATCGTGAATGTCACACTCGTCGTACACTTCATATTAAAACGTCTATAAACTGTTTTGGAATACTCATGTACCTATTGATAAGTTTTTGTGTTGTTCCTTCTGATTTGGTCAAGCGTTAGTGGATGCTTCTAGTGTTTTTTAATTGCATTTTGTATATTTACTTTACTAAGTACAAGTATGAGTCTAACTTATAGTGTAATAGAGGTTACATTTTGTCGTGTTTCTAGTTGTCTACCAGCTTTCTACATCTTTTTTCAGTTTACTTTGGTTTGTAGAAAGCTTGGTGTTTTTGTTTTGTGAATGTGATCTATTCGTGTGTTTTATTTTAACCTAGTTATTTAGTGCTTTATGGATGTAGTTGACTTTTGCAGTAGACAAGGTTGAAAGTATATCGTCTGATGTATCTTTGCTATGTATGTCAACTGCATCAGCTGCAACGATTTGTCAAGTGATTTGTCTAGAAACTAGTGTGGTTGCATCAATTCTTAAACACGACTACTACGGTATTGAGCTACATCGGACCACTTCTCTAAGCTTGTTTTAACTTAAATCCAGCGGCCTTAAACTGTTTATAGATTCAAAACAAAATGATGTCATGTAGTATAGCTAAAATTTAACTAATTCTCATACCTGATTCTGAGCACTGAAAAAAATATAATGCGTAACTTCTTAGTACGTAAGTTGCCCAAAATTATAATAACAGTGACCGATGAAACTCAATGATTGACAATCACTTGATTATTAACGTCAAAACTAGCAACTTAAATGCCCAAATGTTCACAGGAGAGGCAGGATAGTACACGACCTTACACCAACGGAACTGTCCTCCACAGCAGTGGGCCTGTGCATATCATCGCCAGCGAGTACCAGAAGGAAAGCATTCAAAAGGAACCTTCACCCGAAAGTATCAAAACTGCTTTGGACGAAGTAGCTGAAGAGACTGATGAAGTGCAAGATACAGGAAATGCCGAGATCGAAGAAGTAGAAAGAGAGTCAGAAGAAATAGTTGAGAAAAATGAAACAAAAGATGAATCTCAAGAAATAGTAGATGAACAAACAGAGACGGAAAAGGAAATCATTCCAGAGAACGATTCGAACGAAGACAACCTCATAGAAGATCTTGTTGAATTAACAGAACCAGCTGTAGTGAAGAGGAACGGTGATATATTATCTAAGGTCACGGCGGATTTCATTGAAGAGGCGAAGAAAGCTGATGATAAGAAGACGAAGGAACTTCTAGAAGAGGCGTTGGATGATGAGGAATATGAAGAAGAAGAAGAAGAGGAAGACCTGGAACCGGAGAAGTCGAGTGTGAAGGTAATATATTTATTTTTAACACGCATGATTTGATTACGTACAATTTGCAATGCATGACAAACACTAGTAGCTTAGACAGGCATGTTGGCGATACGTTATGTAGATTTGAGATCGATTTTGTTAGCATTAGTTACTACTGGTACTCCAGTCGCTGCCTTTTTGTGGCTCGAAAATATAAAAAAAACTCAAGGAGTTAGTAATTATGAATATATTCTCTTATTATTGAGTTTATTATATTTTTTGGTAGTCAATTTCTCGTTTATCTCAGGACAAAGAAAGCCTTTTTAAGACTATGCTGTAAAGTTCATTTTAGTTGGATCGTCGAAGTTAAGCAACGTTCGAAACGGTCTGTAAGTGGATGGACCGCCAGTGGCATTTACATATGAGCGCTTCCGTGCTTCGGAGAGCACGTTAAATTGTCGGTCCCGGCTAATTTAGTCGTTAAGCCATGATAGAGGCCTTAAGGCGGCCTACAAACTCCGTCACCAGAGTTGGCCACTGACTCATACGAACTTACTTTCACTGCGGGTGGGCATAGGCCTCACTTGTATCACCATCTGTTTTCAATATCGTCACACTGTCTATTTATCTATCCAGCCGCTAATAGCCGGTGATACATATAAGCCTCTTCTCTATCACGCCTTGCACTCCTGTTTGGTGCCAACTGGATCCACTACTCTCCTACACGATAAAAATATCTCCATAGAATAGAATTGACGTAATTTCTAGGTGGTAGGCATGGAGGTACGCGCGGAGAGTGCGGACGGGGGTGCATACCCACATAGCGGCACGCCGCAGTCGCACGCAGCGCTGACGCACGCTACACCACGCACCCCGGTGAGGGCTCACTGCACTGTGCATATTGTGCAGACCTTGTATGAACACTAACTTTAACTGCATATTCACTTTTATCTCTGGCTTTATATCCTATTTTTCATTTTCACCAAAGATATTTAAAACTAGCTGACCGTCGCGGTGTTACCCGCGATTATTCTTCACTTTCCCGGTATAAAATATAGCCTATGTTCACCAGGGATAATGTAGGATTCTAATGGTGAAAGAACTTTTCAAATGGGCCCTGTAGTTTCGGAGCCTATTCAATTCAAACAAACAAATCTTTCCTCTTTATAATATTAGAATAGAAAAGTCAGTGAGTACCATTATTCTAACATTTTTTCTTTTGTTCGTGTCAAGCAGGATAAGCTTTTAGTCTGGTCACTAGTTTCCCGAACGGAGTTTAGAACGAAACATAGGTATCTAGAGCTAAAATATAGGGTCTTTCATTTTAAACTAACTTAATTCAGGAATTAAGTTCAACAAATAAATTAAAAAATATTTGTTTGTCATGGTTTTTTTTTTGTTTTGTTATGAAAATCCCGAGAAAATCGATAAAGACCATTCTTTAAATTGACTGTTTCTTCTTGTATAACTTAGTCCATTCGTGATGTAGCTGCGATGCGATTGGTGGAACGTCTGTACTCCTTGAAAATAATTATGCAACTTTTCAAAAAAATCTATAAATGATACATTTTTAAGTGAAAACTTAAATTGGCTTAGGAATTAAATTGATACGGTCAAACGTCTATTTACAACCCAAAAATGAGGCCCTGTCAGTTTGTGTAGTTTAAAATGACCCTATATAATCTAATTCACTTAATTCTAGACAAAAAAAATCTTAAAATAATGCCTTAATTTTGGAAGACAATTTCTCTATGATCTTGATCTTGTAAGTATACAAGATCATTTGAAAATGACTTATTCGATATACAAACATTATTTATTTAAATGTAGATTATAATTATATTATATTATATTATTTAAGGTGGGTAGTCAGAGGCATGTCCAAACACATATTTGATACATGCCCACATCTTGCAGAAGTTAGTATTATGGACATGCCTCTGACTACCCACCTTAGACATCTGCAAAGGATCTTGAATAAGTAACATAAAAAGATCTGAGAGAATGTCTATTGCACCTTGGGGATACAGTCGTGAACCTGTTACATTATTTATTTATTTTTATTTCTATTTATATTTCTTTGTAGGTATGTACTAATTTTCTGCTTTTTATGTGGTAGTTAGTTAATTGTGCTCCTCTTTAGACTTACAACTTAATCCAAGTATCACCAAGTTCCTAACTTCTAAATAAATGAGTTCTTGTTAAATTACTTAGCAGTTTTATTTAGAATTTCCTTTAAATTTTATTAACAATAACATATTTCCACAATTCAGCGCTAAGACGGTAAGTTGTCTAAGTACTTATATTAATTTAGTTTTTATTTTGTTTTTGTTATTTTACCTTTTTGTCGAATTGTTTTATACCATTTTTATACCATACTGATTTCACATAATAAGTATGTATGAATTTTATTATACCCAGCAATGGATGAAGTCGGGTGAATGATGATGATAATAAATAATAATAATGAATAAATAATGCTGGACATTTTCACACAGCATCATCTAGCCCCAAACTAAGCAAAGCTTGTACTATGGGAACCAGATGACTGATATACAACATATAAACTTTTTGTTTGTAAATACATACATATTATACATAGAAACACCCAGACCTGAGACAAATATCTGTAGGTCATACAAACATTTGTCCCGCGGCGGGGATCGAACCCACAACCTTCTGCGTCGCAGGCGGACCTTCGCCCACTGCGCCACAGAGGTCGTCAAATGATAATGATTTCTATACCTATTCACAATAAAATAAATGTCTTTTTTTATTTTTGAGATTATAAATCCCAATCTACTGAATTCCGCAAGACTTGGCTGATTCTAATTAATTATCTGTAATTCCAGCACGAGGCCGAGGAAGTGAAGTCAATATTCTTGGAGACGGAGATCCCGCAGAAGAGCCGCGTGCTCGTCGACTTTACAGACGACGTGCGCGACACCAAGCCGCCCGCCAAACACTCGCCGGTAAATAAATTAAATAACTACTGATAACCATCATCATCATCCGCAGCCCGATTGCACCCACTGCTGGGTATAGGCTTCCCTTCGCTTTTGCCATTCTTCCCGGTCCTGTGCCTGCCTGATCCACTGTCGGCCTATGAGGTTAATGATATCGCTGCCGGACGTCCGACACTTCTCTTGCCAGTTCTGGGCCACCATTCTGTCATCCTTTTACACCATTAATCAGTCCTTGAAAAATTGTAGAATAAAATACAATTACAACATTTTAAACATTACTTATTCTGATAAAATATAGGTTGATACGCGTGACATTGACATCACGTGACTCGTAAATGAATTGACCAATCACCAAAGCTTGGAGAAATAAAAATGTCGATCTTTCCACTCGAGTTTTGTAATTGGTCAACTCAAGTGCGCATAAAGAAAATTCAATCTCTATATATAAAAATGAATCCCTATATCCCTTGGTCACGCCATCACGCGTGAACGGCTGGACTGATTTCACTATTTTTTTTTGTTGTGTTTGTTATTGTAAGGAGAAGGTTCGTATGACAGAAAAAATCTCTATATTAATCATGGAGGGCGTGAAATAAGGGTTGAAAGTTTGTATGAGGAGTTGGAAGTTGGATGGCGTTGCTAACCTATGGCCGAGGTCGAGATGGCGCTATTATCGCATTTTTAAAAGTTTCAGAAGATTCTTGCAGATTTCAGTTCTATTTAGATAAATAAATAAATAAATAAATAAATAAATAATGCTGGACTTTTCACACAGCATCATCTAGCCCCAAAGTAAGCTTGAGCTTGTGGTATGGGTACTAGATGACTGATAAACTACTTATATACTTTTGTTTTGTAAATACATACATATTATACATAGAAACACCCAGACCCGAGACAAATATCTGTAGGTCATACAAACATTTGTCCCGTGGCGGGGATCGAACCCGCAACCTTCTGCGTCGCAGGCGGACCTTCGCCCACTGCACCACAGAGGTCGTCATCAAATGTTTTCAAGTATGTTATTTTGCTGACGAAGTCGCGGGTACCAGCTAGTTTACAATAAGAAATTCATAATTCGTTTTGTTTAGATGGTGGTAAGCGGTAAGATGACCCTATCGCTGATACAAGACGCGCCGCGGGACACTCCCGAACGAGATGCCGGTAAACTGTTACTTTGATAAAATGTCAAAGTCAAAGTCAAAGTCAAATAGCATTTATTCAGTAGGACCGCTGGGATCACTTTGAAACGTCTTAAAACTAGGTGATTCTACTCATGTTCCTTCGCGACCAATACCGTGAAGAATCAGGGCAACAAACACGGTTTGGGGCCTAGCTTTTTTTAGGTGATCCATCTTAGATCTAAACTTAGGCTAATTTCTTAACTAACTTAGTTAGAAATGAATGATGAATACTTGTATAATGGGCGGCCTTATCGCTGAAAGCGATTTCTTCCAGGCAACCTTTAAATAAATAAATAAATAACCTTTTTAATAAATAAATTGATTGGTTGCTTGTCAATTAAAAAAAACACTATCACGACTGATCACCAAGATTCAAGATCTATTGGAAATTCAAGGTCTTAAGTATGAGGGGGTTTCAGAAACACGTCAAACGTGACCGGTTGCAAGCACGTATCACGCCTTAAGAATACTAGCTGGTTTCCTCTCGATGTTTTCCTTCAGTTTAGAGCTGTGACAATAGATTTAGCGTTTTGTAAAATGTTTATTGTGTGTATTGCACATAAATTTTACGAAACGCTAAATCTATTGCTTGCACGGCTCAAATTCGAGCAACTATGGACTGTTCGTGAATACATCACACTAAGCTAACATGTGATAATGAAGTAATAATGTTTCTCTTTCAGAATCGACTGTGGATGACTTCACGACAGCTAGCGCCGCCACCCAGGACGTGGCCGAGGTAGGAAACTTTACATAATTAATTATTCAATTCTAAATTCCCGTGCGACTTCATGCAAGATATCTCAATTTGCAACTTCATACCGGAGATGTTATGCCGCCTGATTGCCTCAGTCAGTTCGCTCTCTCAAAACGCTCAATTGTTATTGGTGCTGTTACGTCTATACTGATTAGAAATATTACTTTGCAGAGAGAAGGCAGCGACTCGGAAGAGGAAGTCGAAGAAGAGATCGAAGTGGAAGAGATTGAAGAGGAAGTGGAAGAAATAGATGAGGACGAAGAGGTAGAAGCAACAGAGGTGAAAGTTAAAGCTGAAGAACAAAAGAAAGAGACAAGTAAGGTGGAGAAAGACATAGAAGTAGAAGAGGAAGAAGTGGAAGAAGAAGAAGAGGAGGAGGAAGAAGAAGAAGTAGAACCAAAGCAACCGGTGAAGAAGGGAACAGAATGAACTGATAGTGTAGTCAATTAGAGTGGTGACTTTATGAACTATCTATAAGCTTAAATACGAATCAGATGTACAAACAGAGGCGAACTGTACAAACTTCTTTACTCGCACTATCAGTTACAATGGCTCACGTAATTCTTTAGCGCACTAGTAGCCAGATGAGTTCATAAAGTCACTAGTTATAGAAGTACTTATCATTTATTTATACGCAGAATTCTGTGTTTACTCTCGTCCTGTGTCTAACCTTATACGTAAGCAATTATGTTGAATAAGCATTAATTTTTTACATTTTTATAAAAGAGGGTAGTTGGCGATCATTGAAAGGGTAGATTCTAAGAATTCTAAATTTGAAATTGGCAGCTCAATTTTTTTAAATGTATTCTTGTTAGATATTAGTCGTTCAAAGGGTTATTTTGATGTACATTTTGTTGAGTTTCAATGCTTTTGCTTTTTGTAAACGAAATACGAGTGTTCATTGTTCTGTGCCAAATATATACCAGCTTTTTAGGGTTTTTGAAATTGATATCCTTTCAATTTAGTTCTCATGTGGCCATTATTTATTTATACAACATTCTATACGTACGAGTAAATATATCCGTAGATACTTACTGTAAAATTGTACTTCCTAAAAATCCTTGTGAGGGAAAACAACTGCTGCTATTCTTGTTTTTGTACAAAAAATAGATAGAGCCTTAACATGTCACATATAATTATGAAAAAGGAGTCTAGATTATAAAATATACATTTTACTAATTATTTGGTATTGTGTAACTTACTATAGAGCCATTTAGGGACAAAACATCAACAGCCTTAAACTTTTTTTACTGATTTGTTAATAACAATAAGAATTTGTTGATGATTAGAAGCAATCTTGTATTAACGTTAGCGAGCTACTGTCCCAATTAAAATGACCATCATGTTTGACCATAATCATGGATCTAAGCATTTGTGAATGAAAAAGAGTCACTGTGATATGGCTAATTTAATTTCACAAATGCCTTAATCTCATGACAGTGTTATTAAATGTAGATAGGTCTGTATTGAAAGATGCACTGTGTGAGTAGATAATTTTAATGCATTTAAATGTTTATGCGGCGAGTTTTTCTGTTTTTGTGATAGAAAATTATATTTTTGTTAAAACTAAAAATGAGGAACAGAATCTACATCTATGTTAATCAGGTAAAGATATGTGATAAATGAAATAGATCACACAGTAACATAAGTAATATTTCTTATTATTTACCTCTTAGTTTTGGTAAATAATGGAATTTAAAAATAAGTCCTTTTCTCATTTTTAAATGAAATTATTGCTGGTACATAGAAAGATAACTTTTATTTTTAGCATTTTTTTTTTATGTATGCTTACGGAGATTTGTTTTATAGTTTTAAGTATAATAAAAATATTAACTCTGAGAATTTAATGTTTTTTTTAAATACCATATCTAAGATTTAGATCCTAGCCCCTCGCACACCATAGCTCACTTTGTGTTGGGTAATTGGGTAATAGTCTAGTGATACCATGGAATCTTAAAAAGATACTCTTTGATCTTTTAAATTAGGCATAAAAAAATGCATTCACTGTATTAATAATGCATTTCAAAAACATTTTGTAACTAGTGGACCGGGAGCGACTTCGTCTGCGCATTTGTTTCATCATACATACTTTAGAGATAGAACTACCTTGTTCCAATCCAACCAATGAAAACATTGAATAAATTTTTGGATTTGCTGGCTTTGATAAATATAAATAAGTACCCATCTAAGGGGTTGGGTAGTTTTGAAAAAATAATGTGTTTCGCTTTTTTTTTTTTTAAATTTATTAAAAAAAAGCATCACAACCCCACAAATAGTCTTAATTAAGGTAATAAAATTGTTCAAAGCATAGTAGAACGAAATGACATCGCCATTTTGAAAAGTCAAAAGTTATTGGTTGTCATGGCAACCTTAGAGCAGTTCTCTTTGTGTCAAACAGAGTACTGCTAAAGTTTTTTTTTTATGCAATTTTCCCATTGTCATTTTACATATTTTTTGGTTTTCAGGAAAGTTTTTCTGGATAAAAAGTAGCCTATATGCTATTCTGGAGTTACATCTTTCACCTTACCAAATTTCATTGTAAACTGTTTCGTTGTTTGAGCCTGACCCATACACAAACATCCAAACATCTAAACAAACTCACAAACTTTCAGCTTTATATTATGAGTGGGAAGTGGGATTGAATTTTTAGTCACTGACATTTTTGATCTATAGGTAAAACTTGAAAACTTTTGCATATAAAACTCTGATAATAAGATTCAACAGCTGTTTATTTGTTACACTTAAACTGAAATAATGCTACAAACTGATGTTATTTACAAATCACTACTAGGTCTCAAGTTGTACTTGGAAATTTTTCAAACGTTTTAAGCAGACCCTGTAACAAAGAAAATAAAATTTTAGTTAATTGATATGTACTATTGATCAGTAGGTATGTGATTAATAATACATTTGTAACTTTTTGGAAATAGTTTGGAATAGCTTACCTTTGGTCCATGTCTTCAATTTCTCAACATCTTTAGCCATAGTCCAGTCATGCCTGGTTGAGGAGATGGTCTTGGTCATTTGAGGAATTTTTGGGAAGAATGTGTATCCCGCATCAGCGGCAGTCTTCTTCACGACTGCGGCTGCGCCCAGAACCATGGCTGCGGGCACCGCAAGCACAGGGGCTCTCTGCCATGCGCTGAAGACCGAACCAGCTACTGCACCTCCCAGAAAGTAGTTAATTTTATCGTTCTTCTTCCTGAGATTGGTTGCCACGTTACTGGTAACCGTAAAGGCCGTCGCCATTCCAACGAGAGGCCCGATAAAGTAAGCATATCGGCCTACCGTGTTCAGAATACCCTGGGTTCGGGAGTACATCAGCACATCGTAGGTGCCGTGAACGAGACCCACTAGAGCAGCATATTTAGATGTGCAGATCGTTTTTAGAAGAATGTCCTGACCTTCAGGCGTGTCGTAGTATTTGTATGGTAATAATCGATCCATTTTTCAGAATTTGTCTGAAAATATTACACAACCAACCAACACCACAATACCTACAATACAACAGAGAGAGAAGGAAGACTGACAGACCATGAATGAATGAAATCAAATGTCAAGATTGCTAATGTCATTGTCAATCGCTATAGCTTATGAGCACAGGTTCTGTGCTTATGAGCTTTTGAGCTTCTAGGTCAACATGAGGTCAACGCCAGATTAAAAAGAAGAAGAAGAAGAAGAAGAGCTTCTAGGTCTTATCATATAGGGTCCTGGACTTCTTTTGCCATTTTTGAAGGAGCGTGTAGTGCTCTGCTATTTTATTTAGTTTTCTCGAGAGTTCTTTCGCCATTTTTGAAGGAGCTTGTGGCTCTGCTATTTTATTTACTTTTCTCGTGTTTTACTAGGTTTTATTATGTAATTTCGGTGGCATTTTACTAATGAAGCTTTGGATTACGTAACAGGAGATTTGGTAAATGGAATGGGGGAGTATTCAAGTAAATTTCTCATTTGACGAAAGATTTTCGTTGGAGTTTTGAAATAACAAGTCGCCATGTTTTTTCAAAACCAAATTGACGTGACATAATACATATTTGAGAGGTGAAGATACTTGACATTTGCAGAATATACTGTTAATACAGTTTACAGTTAGTTGCCATTAATAAAATGATGAAGAGGAAGAAGGAATAAAGAGAAGAAGAAGCCGGGGAGTGAAGTAAAACCAGAAGAAACCAAGAAGTGAAGTGATAGAGAAGATGAAGAAAGAAGACTGACCTAAGATGTTACCGATTGGGCGGTATAGTCGCTCAGCGACAAAGCCCTTTTCTTTTATGTTTAGATAAATAAATAAATTTAGTTTTCTCGTGTTTTACTAGGTTTTATTATGTAATTTCGGTGGCATTTTACTAATGAAGCTTTGGATACGTAACAGAAGATTAGGCAAATGGAATGGGGGAGTATTCAAGAAGTTTTCTCATATGACGAAAGATTTCCGTTGTAGTTTTGAAAAGACAAGCCGCCATGTTTTTTCAATTAACTCAAATTGACGTGACGTAATACATATTTTTGAAGAAAGATTTGAAGTGAAGTCAAAGTGAAAAGAAGAAGAAGAAACCAATAAGTGAAGTGAAACCATAAAGAATATGAAGACCTATTATGATGAAGACCTAGACCTAGATGATGTTTATTACCAATTGGGCGATATAGTCGCTCAGCGACATAGCCCTTTTTTTTGTGAATAAATAATAATAATAATAATAATATAGGGTCCTATTTGCAAAGATTGCTCTAAAAACACTTGACCAACATAAAATAAAATTAAAATAAAATTTTCTGTTTCATTGATTTCATCTCAGAAGTTTCATCTTCCGGTTTCATTCATACATAATCTTCATAGGCCGCAGGTTTGCCGCAGTAGGTTCTAATTTTTTCACAAAGACCAACATTGGGCTTGATTACGGATTTAAAGAAATTCTCTGGTCTGTGGGCTCGATCTTTGTAAATGTAACTTGCTACTATAAATAGCTAAGTGATAATGACATGAATGATACCAAAAAATATTAATCGAATCGAACACAAAACACTATTCAATTACTCCCGGTTACGAAGTCCATAGAAATCTTCACTTTAGCTGTAACTTTAGCTCGTAATCGTAACGTAACAATGAGCCACCTAGGTGTATAACTTTTACAAATCTGAACGCAACCTAATCAAAATAATTTGAACGCGATCAAAATAGCTTTTCATCCAGCAGCCGTCATTTTCCACATCCGTCATTCATTTTAGTGTCAAAAGTATCAAAAATGGCGGCGGACGGTGACGAAGTGATCAGTGATCAAGAAAAAGTTAGAATCGTCTCAGATTTCATTTTACATTCACCCCCGGGCGAATTTAACGAAGTGTTTAACGATGTGAGGGTACTGCTGAACAACGACAGCCTCCTGAAGGAGGGCGCGAGCGGGGCCTTCGCGCAATACAACAAGGACCAACTGACGCCCGTCAGCCTCGAGGATTCGCAGCTGCACACGCTCATCACCGACCATAACGAGCTCGGCGGCGGCCGCTTCTTCGACCCGCGGTCCAAGCGCTCCTTCAAGTACGACCACCTCCGCAAGGAGGCGGCGGATTATGAGCCCTACGAGCCCGACCGGCTAGCGGAGCCGTGGCGCGCTGCCTTGGACGAGGAGCTCACGGCCTACGTGGCGGCGCACTACAAGCACGGCGCCAGCCTGGTGGTGGGCCGCGCGCTCGAGGCCGGCCTCGTGCAGCTCGTTGCGTGCATCGAGGACCACCAGTTTCAGCCTAAGAACTACTGGAACGGGCGGTGGCGCTCCGTCTGGTCGCTGCAAGTAGGCGGCCCGGCGGCCGAGCTGCGCGGGATGCTTCGCGTGCAGGTGCATTACTATGAGGACGGGAACGTTCAGCTCGTGAGCTCGAAGGAGGTGCGCGCCCCTCTGATCGCGAATGGGGAGGTCGCCACCGCTAAAGAGTTCGTCCGGCTCGTGTGTGACGCTGAAAACTCCTACCAGACAGCCATCTCAGACAACTACAAGACGATGTCGGACACGACGTTCAAAGCGCTGCGCCGTCAGCTGCCGGTGACGCGCAGTAAGATCGACTGGGCTCGTCTGGTGTCCTACACGATCGGCAAGGAGCTGAAGAGCCAATGATGTCTCGCCGCTGCGCTCTGAGCCGCAGCGCCGCTCTGTACATAGGTCGCGTGAAGGTATCCTTGTTCGATTATTTACGGGCTCGGATAGGTCCCGCTGCATATTATCTAACATGGAGAGCTATCGTAACTGTTAAATTTTATCCCGTTTTGTTGTCGGAGTGGTTACAAATACTGTTGGCGTCTGATGTGGCTGGTGTTGGACGGTTCACTCTCCTGCTGATTTGAAACGACGAGTTTTGTCCATTTTGTTGGTAGCAATAGAGATATACGGAGTATTGTTGTGCTAGTTGCGGGCTGATTCGCTGGTCCTTTTACTGTGACTGAAGCATTGGACAATCTTATTTAGCTTTCTGTAGAAGATTTATTATTATGTGAGCAAAATCATTTTATTTGCATTTGTAAACAATGCATGTCAATTACAAAGAGATATTATATCTAGCATTATCTTCTGATAAAGGTGTAAGACTTGTGTGGCGGTGGAAGGATCCATCTGTATGATTATATTCCAGTATTACCTGATTATTGCTTGCATGTAGAGTATCACGTGACTAACGGCAGGAAGGAGTGAAGAAGCTCTGGTGCATTTAACTGTAGTTAATTTAAATTGTCCACTAAGCTTTAAATGCTATGTTTACGAGCAAGAGCACAATATTATTCAATATTTTTCAATTTACAATCATAGTGTGTTGCTCAAAATGTATCATACAGTAAATAAATGAAAAATATTAGAAAATTATATTGTCCATGCAATATGGCTTTGAGAGTGCGAATGAATACTTTTTAATAATGTGTAATAACTATTATGATGCCGATTAAGGTTTATTTTGTAATTATTATAATTATTTTAATAAAAACATACTTTTAAAATCCAAGTATTCTGTAATGTATGATTGGATTCATTTGAATAAAAATATATATTAAAATGTTGATAAAATTCTGTTTCTCTGAATTCCCATGGTAAATAAGTCAACAGGATGGTAGCTAATAAAATAAGTAATGCGTGAGTCATCATCGAGAGGGTCATTCACAGTGCTTCACGAACCTGCTCACTGTTTAGCTGGAACTCTCTGAGAAAACAAGTCAGGGAAAGTAAGTCTGTTCTAAACTCGTTCTTGTGGACTTTGCATGGCTATTAATAATTTTTGCCTCGAATCCATCGCTCGGGCTTACGTCCGTCCCGTCGTCGCCACCGAATGCAATACAGATATTACCTATGAGTCACGCAAGACATGAATCAATGAATATTTTTTAAGTAGGTACGATAACTCGCTAGCATCCTAAATTTGTTGCCCTTGTCTCTAAAAACTCTCGAACAGTTGACAGTCACTGCTTTACCCTGCTGCGAGAATCGTACTTGTAGTGGTAGGTACCTACCACTCGTACATAATTATAGGTTTCGCTAAAAACTACCTACCTACCTAATTAGGTAATTGAAATTGAGTAGGTTGGTAGGTACCTATTCCGTTCATTTCAATTCAAATGAACTATTATAAAGGTAGGTATTCATATATATTTTAAAGGTAGGTAAATCATAGGTTTATGTGGTTTGATGCAGGAAAGTTCCTTGTCTAAATGACATCATTACTTTGTTTAGTTAGTTAGAATAGAAGTTTATTGCCAAAAAGAGAGAACACTAGGTAACAATATAGATAAACAGTACATAAAGTGATTAACAAAAATAAGGTTTAAGGTTTAATATCATTTATTCACAAAAAGACATTACACTGTCACTTACTTGTGAAAAAGTTTACAGTAGCGTTATAAAGATCGTTCTAAGGTGAAGGTTATCCCACCTAACACATTTTATTTGGTTAGCAGTGTTCGATCTTGGAGAATTTGATGAGCTAGTTTTTTTTTAAATGTGTTAAGTGAGTTTACATTTTTTATTTCGGACGGTAGTTTATTGTAAAGCTGTGCGCCTTCATAAGTTATCATTTTTTTACCGTAGTTTGTTCGGATTTTAGGTAGGGCAATAAAGCTAGCTTGACGAGTTCTTCGTTTAGTTATTTGTATGTTTTTTGTAAGAGTTATGTTTGTATGGATAGCTTTAGTAAGTATTTTGCGGATAAGGATGCATGTGCTATAGGTATAGATTGGTTTTAGGTTCATAATTTTAGTTTCTGTGTATATTTTGGTAGAGGGAGTTAGGTAGGGATAATTGAAAAGTATTTTAATAATTTTGTTCTGTAGTATTTGTAGTTTAGCTAGTTTAGTTTTTGCGGCGCTGCCCCATATTTCTATTAAATAAAGTAAATGGGGCTTAACCAGTGCATTGTAGATAGTATGTCGTATCTGATATGGAACACAATGTGTGACGTTTCTTAATGAGCCAGTGAGCGATGAAAGTTTGGTTTTAATATGAGCAATGTGAGCTTTCCAGGTCAAAGTACTATCGATGTGTAGGCCTAGGTATTTTTCATTGTTTTTTTCTTCGAGAGCTATGTTGTTAATTTTTGGGGGGTCATAACAAGGTATTGGTTTATTTTTAGCTTTGAATATTGTGTAGCATGTTTTTGATATATTGATAGTAAGTAGGTTGTACTGAAACCAATCGTTAAGAGTGTTAAGGTCTTCTTGAGCGCGCAATATAATTTCGTGAATTGATTTTCCGTAATAGAATAAACAAGTACCTATCGTCTGCGTATAACGTTAGGTTGCCTTGTAAACCTAGTTGTGTTATGTTATTTATGTAGACTGAGAAAAGTAATGGGCCTAATATTGAACCTTGAGGGACGCCGTATGTTATGGGTGATGGGTGGCTTTGAATATTGTCAATTCGGACGATTTGCGATCTGTTTGATAGGTAGGAGTGAAACATTTTTAGGGCAATTCCCTTGACACCGATACGTTCCAACTTTTTTAAAAGTAAACTGTGACTTACCGTGTCAAAAGCTTTCTTTAGGTCTATAAATATACCCAAAACAATGTTTTTGTTATCTATGTTTAATTTTATTTTAGTGACCAGGTCGATTGTTGCCGCTAGTGTGTTACTTTTTGGGCGGAATCCATATTGTTGCTCACTGATAAAGTCTATTGAGTCGAGGTATTTTTCTAGTCGAGCGTGTAAAATTTTTTCTAGTATCTTGGATAGTACTGGTAGAACTGAAATGGGTCGGTAGTTACCCGGATCTGATTTCAATCCCGATTTATAAATTGGAGATACTTTAGCGATTTTTAGTGTATCAGGAAACTCACCATCTACCAAAAGTTTGTTAAAACAGGTTGTAATATTATTTATTAATATATTTTTAATGGATTTTATAGCTTTAGTGTTGATTCCATCTAGTCCTGAGCTGGAATTAGGATCAAGGCGGTCTATTATATCGCTTATTTCTTTAGCTGTACATGGTAAAGTTACCTTTATTTTAATAACAAAACATTAATTTCTTCCTCAAACTTTTATTCACAGCCTTAATAAATAACATATTCTTTACTTAATCTACTTTACAGAAGAATATAGATCTATGATGCTATTAATGTTAGATCATTGTGGTTTTATTTTTGCACTACAACTAGTTAGGGATAGAGAAGAGAACAATTAAATACAAACAGGAAATAAACGACAGTCAATACCTATAGTAATGTCCTCTTCCTTCATCAATGTAAGAGAGCAACACAATCGGGCCGGGTGTCATGCCCTGTGATACCTACCTCAAATTGATAATGACAAAATAATATGACGTTTTGGTTTACAAATTAAACTAAAATTATTAAAGTGCTGGAGTTTTAATAAAAAAAAAACGTGTGGCACTCGGAGACGGCCGCGGTAAAGCTATTGCATAGCATTTTTATCAACATATGCAATTATAATTATTTATTTAGGTATTTTATTTATGCAGTGTTTTTTTTCCTTTGTTTTTTTCTTTGATATAACCAATGCCACTTAGAGGCGAGTTGCTGAACTAAAGAGACAAGCGTGATATTTCAAAAAATCATTAAAAGTTCTGCTATTCATCGATAGATGGCAAAACTAAAAAGTATCACCGCTGTGCCGGTCGGAGTGGGGGGTGTTAGGTTTTATTTTCGTTACGGAATTTCTGGATTCGGTCTCCACGCTCAAGGCCCGCTATAGAAGCTATGCAATAGCTTAAAAACAGCATTATGGTACATCCATAGAAAATGAAAATCAGTCAATACCTACTTACCTAGGAGTTAAGTCACTCTATTCTGTGCTCTAGCTACCGAAATGCTTAATAACGTAGTCGATATATTAAACTAGCCGCTGAAAATAATTTTCTTATTCTAGGCTAAAAAATGCAATAATAAGTACCTGTGTAAAAATCTTACTCAAACTAATGCTTACAATAAATTCAAATTCAAAACGTTTATTGCTTCATGTTAGTAGATAGATCTTAAAATAAAATAGTGTTTCATAAAATGAGCATTCATAAAAGTACAACTACTATCTACTAGGTCCTATAGCAAATCTACCTACTTCTAAAATTTCTTCTGTACGTAGTTCCGAAATACCCTGGGCTATATTGCCATCCAAAATTATCGTTTGGGGCAAAACTTTGTGTAACCATATTTAGAGGCTGATGGAAATCTTGTGGACCAATTCCAGGTCTTGGGTCATCATTTTGTAAACTACCCTCAGTTTGAGAAGTATGATCATAATTTGGTGTGTAAATTTGACTGGGGTTGAAATTATTAGGTGCACGAACATAGTTCGGTGGAGGTACAAAATTCGGTGGTGGTAACACCATTGCCGGGATTGGTCCTTCTATCCCTGAAGGAACTTCAAGATCTTTTTCAGAATCTATGACGTGGAAGTCAGAGAGATTAGGATTGTCTACTCTATGACTTTCGTGTTGATCATCTCTGATTTCAATTCTATGATTTGTGTTTGTCACTTCGTTATCTGTTGCGCTTGGTACTTTGAGATCAATAGCTTGCGTTAGTTCTAAACCAGCGCCGTCATCAAAGCTCTCTGCACTATTTTTGTCAGGTCTTGCAATATTATCTGCATTTTCGACAAATCCTTCTGTCTTGTATTGTTGATCAACATTCTTATCATTTTCTTCGCTTAAATTTAACTTATCATCAATCACTAGAACTTTCAATCCTGGCGATTGCTTTTCGTTACTATTTACGATTTTATTCTGGTCATTTGGGTTTTTAACTTCTTTGTTTACAACATTTGATTCATTTAAATGTTTTTGTTTATACTTATCATTCGAAATAAGTTCTTCAGACTTAATTTTATCATATTTATCCTCTCCCTGCGTAAGGTTTTCATACAGCGGGTCTTCCAAAGGTATACCTTCAGGTATATCTTCAAAATCAAAGTCGTGGTTGATCAGAATCTCACTGCTATCAGTTAGAGATCTGGCTTTGTTGAATATGTTGTCTTTCATCTCTTGGGAAGTGTCGTGGGTTCCTCTAGCTGGGCAGTCTTCCGGGATTGTGTAGATCTGTGGATAGAAATCATAGTTTAACTCCTGTAAAGTTGACCGTTTTTTTGTTGTCTGGTTTAAAATACTCTCTCATTCTACCTGTGTATGATTATTGGCGGGTGTATAGTAGTCTAAGACAGCGACGTGCGCGGCGCGCGTGCGTGCGCGCGGGCCCACAGCGTGCAGCACTGCGCACGCGCGGCCAGGCAGCTGTGTGCCGCGGCCAGGCGCCGGCGCCGACGGGAAGGCTGACAGGTAGATGGTGGCGCGGGAGCTGCTCGCGCTTAGCTCTATGCGACGGATCACTGGAATAGAGGAAAAATTTAACTACGTATCAGGTGCGGTCTCAGCCTGAAATTTGGGGAGGGGGGGGGGGCACTAATCTATCTTCTTATTGATTGGGAGGGGGGTCATGATACTACCACTCGACCACTAGATGTGCTCTAGACTAGAAGTGCTGCGCCACAACGGGTAAGGCGCCACTGAAAACCAGCGCTCCAGCACTCTCGAGCTGTTCGAGCAAATGCTGAGGGGTAGCCGTATTTTCACCCACATAAAATTGTATAGATTTAATTACCTATTTTGTAACTGTGTATATGTGGAGAAAATAAAACTTTATTCTATTCTATTCTATTCTATTCTATAATGCCTCTAGCGGTCTAGGAGGTTGCCCAAATCTCAAACGTCCTAGGCAACGTTTGCGTTTGAGCTTTGCCCAGCACTTCAACCGTCTTTTCATTTTAGGTAATATTGTCCGGCAAGACGTCAATAGGTGTGGAGCTGCGGGTTTCTTTAAGATGTTTTCTGTCACCATTATGAGCTCTTGTTCACGTAGGAACGTATCCCTGACACAGAACTGTTTACGTTTCACGCTGTACAATAATGAAAATTTTGAAATAAATGAAATCTAGTGATAATACTAAAATATACCACTTAAAAAGAAAGGATTTTGTCTATTTCCTTTTTAATAATGTCACTAATTAACATAAAAAAGCCTTGTCACGAAACCTTTCCTATGTGAAAAGGACTAAAAAAAAACTTAGGCCTTTACATCTATATTAGATAATTTATACAGCGTCAGGACGCAATCCATCCATCCGCCTACACTTAACGGGACGCTGTAGTGCCTGGGACATTGTTTGAGATGGAATAGGCTTGCCCAGCACCTAAACCATCCTCTCTCTCAGCTTAATCGGCCTGGCCCACAGGAAAGACGACGTCAATACGTATGGAGCTGACTAAGCTGAGGGGTTTCCTCACGATGTTTTCCTTCACCGTTAAGAGCTCGTGTTAAAGCGCATATAAATTTTACGAAACGAAAAATCCATTGATGCACGGCCGGGATTTGAACCCACGACCTCCTTTGAAAAAGACTATAGGTCCTACATTCCACTAGGCTGATAATCGAGGAATAACAAAGAAAATAGAATTGAATCACAAAGCCTTAGTTAAAGAAAGAAGTAGAAGAAGAACTGGGAAAAGGTAATAACTTCAGTTTCTTGAAACTACTTCGATCATAGAGATATTATGATCGATGGAATATACTCACATGAATCAGGCTGATGTAGCTGTGAGTAAAGTCGTTTGGCGTCAGCTTCATACCCTCCCGGTAGCGTTATTTCTAACAGCGCCATCTCTGGGAAGATTCCGCTCCAAACCACACATGCCTGGGATTAACAGGAAAATAAATAGGAATTAGCTATGTACCTACCTATCATATGCCGGACAAGACTTTGTCTCAGCATCTATACCTGTTTTGAACTTTTAGGTTTCATCTACGTAGGAAAAAGTCATATGACTGGATCAGAACCCACGATCTAGGTATGATCGGTAGGCGAGGTTACTACCACTAGACCACCAAGTGCTTTGCTCCTGTGGCTTGGATGAGAGCGCATCTATTAGATTCGATTTAAATTCATAAAATTGGTAAATTAGAAGACTCACCTCAATAACAGCAGCACAATAGCAGTTCCCTGCATCGCAGTCGAACTCGCCCTCAGTGCGCACGCGCACCTGCACGGACAGACGTTTGCTCTGCGCCGGCGCAGCTGATAGCGTGTTGTAGCTTCTTGTTGCTTGGATTAGAGCGCAGCCGTTTCCTGTTGGGTCATAGTTTGGGGTTAAAGATGGATTCAGATAGATGGTCAGGGCGTAACCAGTTAAGTTACGATTAAGATGGATCACCTAAAAAAAAGGAACACATCCCGTGTTTGTTGCCTTACTTAGTAGAAAAAAATGTACGTGAGTGTCGTGCAACACTCGGTCGGAAACGAAGTTTCAACTTTGACATTTGGCATTTGTCAAAAAAATTATTGTAAATAAACAATAGAAACACTCTACTAACAATGTAACAATCTGTGGACAGTTTCGCGCCTGCGCACCTCGTGACGTGACGCAAAAATCTAATACGTTTTTTCGTCTAGCCCCCATCCGATATCGTCCGAAAAGAAACTTCGATTCAATAAAACCAACTAAATTGAAACTACAATTCTATGTGGTCCCACTAAACCTTTACTCCAAACCTTCTTTGAGGCGCACATAAAATCCTTTCACCACTAATGGCCTTACTAATAAACGTGGTGTAAAGTTATTCCTCGGAATAAACTAAAAATAACCATACATTTTGACAGTTTACACTCAGGAATAAATTTATACCACGTTTATTAGTATGGGCCTAAGTATGATTCAAAGGGACTAGCAACAGCAACACAACAAGAAGGTAACCTAATTATCCAGCTATTTGTAAGCATTTTTTTTTTTTATGGAAGAGGGGGTAAACGATCAGTGGCACACCTGATGGTAAGTGATTACCACCGCCCACAGACAACTGCAGCATCAAGAAGCACTGCAGATGCGTTGCCGGCCTTTGAGGTAGGAATAGGCTCTTTTCTTGAAGGTGCCTAAGTCGTATCGGTCTGGAAATACCACTGGCGACAGCTGATTCCATAAGTCTGTTGTGCGAGGCAGGAATTGGCGTACCTTCCACTTTGATTTTCACACTGTTTCCACCCATCTTCATGAGCTCGGGCACCATCATCCCAGGTTGAAGCCTGACCACCGATGTCTTCGTGTTGCTAACAGTAGTGACGGTCAAGTTCGATGGCGAGTGTTGCAGGGAAGACCATGAGGAAAGTGCTTCCAGGGCTACTAATGTGTCCTGGAATTGTAGACGTATTTGCTTTTAATTTAAAGACGTGTATTGTTTTAGCTTTGAGGCTTATTGTCTGCTTTGTGGCTTCGAGGAGTTCTCCAGACTTTGAATGATAAGTACCTATTGTGAGTTAAAGTTCTAGATTTCCAAGTGTTCTTTGAAGATCTCATTGTTTTTATTATGCTAATGTTAATGCTTGTTTTTATTTTGATTTTGATAATAATATGTAATGTAAGAAATGCCTACCATTTTAGTTTAAATAAATAAATATACTATAAAATAAAGATACTAGTGCCCCTAGATCCTTTTTTTTTACTTAAATACAACATCAGGCCAAGGGAGGTCAAATGTTGACCATTTGACCTCCCTCTGCCTGATGTTAAGCAGTAGTGAGGTCTAAGATGGAGCATGCTTTCCTAGAAGGAACCTATTTACTCTTGATTTGAAGACCCTTATATTGTACTTTTCGGGAAATACAGTACCCGGCAATGAGTTCCACAATTTGGCGCTAGAGACTCCACTTACAAGAAACGATCATTGGTCCGTTGGATTTTCCGTTGGATGTCCTAAATAAATAAAATAAAATAAGGGTACTTATACCTACATAATATTTAAGAGTTCCAGGTGTTCAAGGTTGTTTGTAGATCTAGGATGTACTAAAGACCACGCGTCTGCCGTATGTCTCAATCTGCTATGAACTAAAATAAGCCTATAGGTACCTAGACCTCCCATATGCCTACCACATTACCTGTGTGGACACGAAGCCCCCAGACGCAGCCCTATGCGAGGCCAGCCAGCGCACGGCGCCCGCTCCCAACTCCTGCAGAACTGAGGGACTCTCGCGGAGGGATAGCAGGGCGTAGCTGGTCGCTTCTATTGATGTTGATAGACTGTCTGGAATGTTTGAAAAAGAGTTTTTTTACCAAACATAAAAATGTAACCTATACCTAAAGGGGGAAATACTGAGTGCAATGTTTGTAGTTGTATTTTCAGCTTGGAAACTTAGGGCCAAATAATCCAGATCGAAAAATTGGCCCTTGAAGTCAGATATCGAAAAGAGAACGGGAATAGGTAATCCCTTAGTGGATTTGATTAGTGGATCAGAGTGACACGAAACAAACCAGTGTCACGACTTATACCTACCCCCAAGGCACGGTAGACATCGTCTCAGATCAAGGCACAGGCCTAAAGTACATCGATGACTTTGTTTATTTTCCTTGAAATGAACACGTGTATGAATCCATTACCTATTAATTCACACTTAAAACGATAACTCACTTGTCTCCCACCAAAGATAATCTCCCTCCTTCTTCCCCATCCTCACAAGCTCCATCACCTCGACCAATCCTTCACCATCCTTCAAACTCTCCATCAAACTCGCTTCGTTACTCTTCTTTACTTCCTCTTCGTACCTCTTCAGTCTCATAAAAGCGTATGCTAGTAAAGAATGAGCGTAGATTCTTGTTGGAGTTTGGTATTTCAAAGGGGGAAGTGCTCGAAGACATGAAAGAGTGTTTGTGATGACGCGGGAGGGAAGTGGGGAAGTGCTTTCGATTAGAGAAGTGATGACGTAAGCTGTCAGGGCTACTGATGCGATTTCACCCTCTTCGTTTAAACCACCCTGAAAAGGAATGAGGAGTTTTTGGTAAAAATAAGTAGTCTGTAGGTAATTTATGCTACTAAAATAATTGTGTTTTCAAATTCAAACTTGTGCGTGTCCGTCCATGATATATTGAAAATTCCATGACTGTTTAATAATAGGGCAGCCAACAATCTCTAAATTGCCCGAATCTCGAATTTTAATATCAGTTCTACTGCTTATGGATAAAGCCAATTAAGCTTTGAGGTTTGTTTCTAGATGCTAGGCGAGCCTATTTCATTGCAAATTAAAAATCTTTAGCTTAGGGTACCTACCTTTTTTTTTTTTTTTTTTTTTCTCGCTGGGAAAAATGCGTTACGCTTCCCCTCCGCCGGGGGGCGAGAGGGGTATGTGGGACTCCCCGGGGACTCCCGGTATACCCACTAAACGACCCAGCGTCATTCCGGCGTCGCCTGGAATGGAGGGGTCTGGGAAACCGGCACAGCCTTTACGTCCAGTCCCCCTCTGGCGATCCCCGCCCTTATGGCGGCCCCGCATAGTGGTGAGTAGTGCAAGGCGGACGAAGGTGCCCCCACACCTAGCGTCCGCTACTCACCACCAGAGCTCTCCGCTCCCTTCGTCCACTGCGCACTCTAATTAAAGAGGTGCGCGTGGAGAAGCCTCCAAAAACGGCCGCAGAGGACAGGGAGAGCGGCAACGTAACACCGACACTCCTCTTCCACTGCGGCCCCGCCGCCGACGCATCTTACGGTGCGCCACCGTTGGGTCGCGGGAGATAGGGCGAGCGGCAACGAAACACCGACACGCCTCTTCACCCGCGACCCTACCCGCCAGACGCCCCCAGGGCGTCCCCGCCTGGGATTCCTTTTCGCTTCACCGTGGGCCTCCAAACCAAGGTTACTAAGCCCCCCCATCGCGTCAAGATTGGAATCCATCGGGGGGGTTAGGGTACCTACCTACCGTAACAGCTAATAATGTCAGAAATTTTATGTTAGCGTTTCGGGTACCTTCACTTTCATCAAAGATTTTAAAGGCCTAATTTTTTCTACTTCGTTACAGATGCAATTGTTACCCGTAGCTCTCTATGGAACACCTGTCCCTCATTCCTGAAGCAGCCATTCTCCATCTGCTGTCCGAGCAGCCATTGTTCTGCGTGGTCTATCGCTGGTGGTGTCGGTAGACCAGGGAAAAGGGTCTGAAACATTAACACTTGGGGTTAGAAAAGCGTCTTCATTCTGAGATTCGAGTTGCTAAAATCAAATGACATGTTACCCTTTTCTACCGTTAGTTATTACTAGTGGCCATTGTTCCGAACAGCTCGGTCTAATCTTGATGCTGGTAAAAAGAATCAAAGCTTTATATTTTGAAAAAGCTATTGGTTGTCCCGTGTGGTCTGAAATATGAAAGATTTGATCTGAGAGAATGTCTACCGTGTCTTGGGGATACCTACGTCTTGCTCCTGTTAATTTTTCGAAAGATGTAGATAATTCTAGAAGGCAAGCAAACTCTAACTTACTTGATGCGCCCTTCGTAAATATCTTAATGAAAAAGCTGTGAGCCAGGTGGAAGCGGTTGTATCTGATGGGCCGAAGGCGCTGAAGCCTCCAGACGGATGGATGTACTGGAGTTGCCGGGTATATCCTGGAAGATAGTGGTATTGATTAGTTATTAGGTAGAGTACGACGTACCTATTGACGTTGCCTTTCTTGTGGAAGCGCTCGTGTTCGTGCTTGCTTAGTCGTTCTTGATAGATCGTCGAAGTTAAGCCACGTTCTATTTCACTGATCATTATGTCGTCTTCTAGTGCCTGGAAGAGTTCATTCCTCTTTGACCTAAATTGTGAAGGCTATGAGTTCATAGGTGTTAACCCCCCTAACTAGCTGTAGAAGTAACAAACCTCTAGCTACATGTTCCTTAGCAGTAGCAGCGGCGGCGCAAGTCGGGTGCAGATGCGAGAGAGCCAACAAGTTGGTGGCCAGACGCGCCATGTTCTGTTCACCACAACCTCGAGGGAGAAGAACTAATGAGTCTGCATCCTGGAGAATAAATAAAAAAAATCACATAGTCCTGACCCCACTATACCAGAAGCTACGAGTAACATGTGAATTAAAAAAACCAAATAAAAGTCCCTAAAGTAATTTGTCGCACAATTCAGCCTAGAAAAAAGCTGCGGCTCATAAAGTGCGGTAGTTTCATCCAAATTGATGTCATATGCGTGCAGACCTAGCAAATATCTAGAAAAACACTAATTGTCTCACCGCTAACAACGGTCCAGTGATGTTGCCGATAGCCCACACAGTGAGTGATTCTGTGCCGGGAACAGTTTCCACGCGAGGCCAGCTCCAAGCTATTTCAGATTTACTTGACAAGGAGTTTCTGGTGTCTGAAAGTAAATACTCACAAGTAAATAATATTGATTTCATACAACATCATCTAGGCCCAAAGTAAGCAGAGATTGTGTAATAGGAATCACTATACGCTTAATATTTCTGACACTTAGAGACGAGTTTTCGTTCCTAACAGAAAGCGTTTAGAAAATAATTGTTCTATTTATTAAAATTTTTGTTATTCTTGATAATACCTTTTCCACATAGTAGAGTAGATTTTTGTTCATGTACAGGGACACCTTCCGGCTCAATCGTGATTTTCATAATAACTTCATCACTGAAATTTTAAACATCTGTAATTAATACTTGGATAACAGGAAAGCTCCTGAACATAGATCACTTTTTATTAGACAAACCCTGAGCGTTTGTGCTGCATAAAGCGCCATAGTATTTATTAATCATTCAAATTATTTTAAAAACAATATAAGAATCTCAAAATGTATGGTATTTTGTGTTATTACCCATCCTCGAGGTTCTGGTGTTACCCAGGGTTCAGCACTGGGACCGCTATTCGACAGTTTATTTACCTTTATATTTAGAAACACATTGACACAGGATTATTTCCTGAAGTTTTTCTGGGTTGCAAAAAAAGGCAATGCGATTGTCACATCAAAAAGGCTAAGCGATCAAATTCTATATCAGATTTTTAAATAAGAGTGATCGTAAAGGTTTAGAAGAAGGCATCTTACCTAACACCTCTCCCATTACTCCTGTTTCCACACCCGCCATCATTTACCGCTTTAGCACGTATGATCACTCTGCCTTCCCCTTGGCCAGTGGCCTTGATCTCACTCCTTCGAGCTGATGAAGCCCTAGGGGGCACGCAGACTGACTCCACCAGGTCTGTTGGACCCTGAAGGTGAGGGTCGGTGAGGATCTGGATTTGTACCTGAAAGACAATCACGTCAAGTTACAGTAAAAGTCTTAAGAATGCAATTGACTGTAAAATGGAACAGGTGAGATATTTTCAAAAGATTGTTTTTAATCCTGAGAAAGCTCAACTGATTAAAGTAAACGATTTCGACCAGCAATGGATCCGGCAGGACCTGGATCAGTTAAGCTATCTATAGATAATATCGAACGATACTTAGATGGTTCAATTGATTGTAATATATTTTGTATCTAAAGTTAAAATTCGAGGTAAAGTCTACTAGACTTTGTGCCGTTATATTTATTTTCTGTAATTAAAAGTCTAATTTCTTATTGATGTAGGTAAATATAATGAGTAATAGTCTGTTTCTTACACTCAAAGGTTCGTAGAGATAGTTGAAGAGCCGATAGCGAATGATAGTGCTGTCTCCACGCCTCAGCCTTCTGGGACTGTCTGCGTGAATGAAGAACTCACGTAGCACCTTGAAACATAAAAAATCGAGGTCGGTCGAAGCATAAAAGCACTTATGGATAACCAATGCAGTTTTTTCTTTATAGCTTTAAATACAGTCACATAGTCAACAACAGGATACTTAACTAAATTGTTAGCGCGTAGATTTTTGGGTTGGTTCGGTGATCTAATATCTGACCTTAAAGACTAATGATTACAGTTGAAACTTGAAGCTTTAGTGAGCTTCAAGTTGCAACTGTGATTATTAAAGTAGTCTATGAAAAAAAGAAGATTCCATTAGAAAGTGAAGCGAGGACGAGAAAAACCTTCTAGAACGTTCTTTACCTGTAACACAGCAGGTTGTGCAACAGCAACTCCCATTTTCGTCAAGCAGATGGCGCTGGCTTCGAACCTGGTGATGGAGTCGGGAGCCTTCGCTGTGGTGGTGGTGGAACTATTGGCGCCCACAGTGACCAGTCGCCAGAGCCAGGCCTAGAATATTGTAAATAAAAACTTTAAGTAAAAATGATAAAGGAATGGAAGGATAAACATAGAGCTGAACATACTGCAGGTAAAGGTTGCTGGGAGCCGTTGGGTGCAGGCTGCACAAGATCGATCTCTGTGGAAATCGATGGGGGAGGCCTATGTTCAGCAGTGGACACTAGATGGCTGACATGATGATGATGAACATGCTAAGGTAGCATCTGGTCACTTTGAGATATATAAAGCCGCGTTGCCACGATCAGAGTATACTCTGACAGAGTGTACTCGTACGAGTGAACTTCATACGAGTGTACTAGCTGTTGCTATAGCTGTTGACACCATCATAGTTGACAATGATTTTCTTTGTACTATGACTTGGACTATTTTTCTTTGATTGTTCTATGCAGACGCTATTTTGTTAGCCTCCTCGTACGAGCCAGCTCTGATAAGTAAAACCGGTCCTAGTCAAATCTGATGGGCCGCTGTCATCAGAGAGCACTCGGATTGGGGTTGCTACGATCCAAGTGGGGTCCTAGTAGGCATCAGAGTCCACTCTTGTCAGAGTATACTCTGATCGTGGCAACGCGGCTTTATATATCTCAAAGTGACCAGATGCTACCTTAGCATGTTCATCATCATCATGTGATCACCAGTGATCGTTCGATTTTCGCTAAGAACAGTTGTGCTACTCGCGACCGCGCGTATCAACAGTGCAAAGTGCTTACGCATCACAACAAAGCCGTCGCGCGCGACACGGTTTGACCGCGATGATGACCTAGTTGTAATCATTGCGCAAGGCATGTCTGCGAACGGCAAATCATTTTGTTAAGGCGACGCTATTACTTGCCTCAACAATGAATACCCCAACTAAAGACGGTAAAATAACGCTGCAAACAGAAACGGAGCATTTACTGTACAGTCGGTATAAAGAAGAACGTGACCGACGTTTTGAAGAAAGACAAGAACGAGAAAAGCTGGAGAGCCTCGTAAATGACCTAAAAAGTCAAATCGAAATTCTTCAGCAACAGCTAAAATGTGTTATGAGCACTAACTCTAACCCTCCATCAAAAATAAACATCGAAAGTTCTTCATCTCATGTTGAATACGCCACGGACGATGAGGAACTTGCTAAAGAAACTGAGTGGATAAGAACCAAGACAAGAAAGAAAAGAAAACTGAACACCTCACCCTCCCTCTCACCACAGGAAGCTAGTAAAACTCCAGCCGCACCAGAAAAAATAAAGAAAGTTCCACCACCCCCTCCTATTGTTGTCGACGGGGTGAACAACTACCAAAACTTTTATGACTTTCTGTCAAAAGCCCAGCCATGCGCCACCTTCACAGTCAAGATGATGGGTGGTGAGTGCGTCAAAATTAACCCTTGCAACGAGGAAGCCTACAGATGCCTAACAAAAACACTGTCAGACAATAACTGTCTCTGGCATTCCTATGAGAACAAGCAAGAAAGACCAATACGAGTCATGGTCAAAAAATTGCCTTCTACTTGTACACCAGCGAGAATCATCGAGGACCTCGTTAACCAAGGGTACAAGATAGATGATGCTGTTAATAAATTAAGCTGGAAAACAAAAGAACCACTTAATATGTTCATGCTTACCTTCAGCAACCAAGAAGATATCAATAGAATTTATACTATTAAATATATTGTGCAGTTTATTCACTATCTTTTTCAAAAGATGCTGGCAGGTTTTGTGATTTTGGAAATGAATGTATAGTGTCTGTAGGTGAAATTCTATTCTGTCGTCTCCAAGAAGGTAATTGAGCACCACTAACCTTTATCAACTTCCGCTGGCTTATGATGATGAAGCACAGCTCTCAGCAAGAGGTCCACGTAAGAAACGAAGAACAGTTCAAAGTTCCACCAGAGTCTCACTCACAATGGGGTAGTGATCACAGACACAATTCGATGATGAGAAAGGGAACACGTATTTATAAAAACTCGAGCAAATGGGAACGTCCAACTAGCTCAAGGCGTCACGGCTTTCTACCTGCTTGCTGGCTTCCGTCGAATCGGGATCGGTGGTGACTTACCAACTACCCTCAATTTGACAACAGAAATCGAACATACCCCCTACCGAAATCAATATGATTGATTTCCCTAAATGAATGTAGAAGAGTATGATAAACATAAGATAAGTAAAATAAAAATATGTATTCTCTAAAGATATAGATTACATAAAATATCCTAAAATAAATGTAAAGTGTTTCGACATGTTAAATGGAATGTAGTGTAGTTACCTATACGTAAACAAATAAACTTAAATGAGTAGATTAATTATATGTGTGATTAATTTACATAGGGCAATGGACAAACTTTGTTGGTAGGTCTCTGTATTAACCCATTTTTATTGCGTAAAGTTAAAACGCGATTAACTTTGTCAACGCCACTGTGTACTTGCTCAACTCTGGCCAAGTTCCATTGAAGGGGTTTAATCAAATTAGATTTTAACAGAACTAAGTCTCCCACCTTTATGTTAGGAGGTGAAGAAAACCATTTTGCTCTCTGTTGGAGAGTGTGAAGGTAATCATTCGACCAACGCTTCCAAAACGACTGCGATATCTTCTGAATAGATTGCCAACGTGACAATTTGTTCAAAGAAATATCAGTAAAATCATATTCCGGTACAGCTAATAGACTTTGGCCTATAAGGAAATGACCTGCGGTTAGTACATCGAACTCGTTTGGATTTTCCGACAGTGAACACAAAGGGCGCGAATTCAGTACGGCTTCGATTCTGCAGAAGACAGTGCTTAGCTCTTCAAAAGTTAATGAGCGATCACCCACTACACGGTAAAGGTGATATTTCGCTGATTTGATCCCTGCTTCCCAGAGTCCACCCATGCTCGCTGCATTAGGCGGATTATTGCGCCACTCAACACTACGTGACGTCAGTCCATTTGCAATCTTATCTAGATTATCCTTACTATTTAAAAAGTTAACAACTTCTTTTAAATGTTTAGCTGCTGCTATGAAATTAGTACCGCAATCGGAATAAAGGCAACTACAAAGTCCGCGGCGTGCAACAAAGCGATCGAATGCAGCTAAAAAACATTCAGCGCTTAAATCAGTTAATACTTCCAAATGCACAGCCTTTGTCGAAAAACAAACGAATAGGCACAAGTAGGACTTGTAAACCTTTGCATTACGCCTCAAACTTTCTTTTACGAAGAAAGGTCCACCCAAATCACAACCAACGTGATTGAAAACCTTATCAGGTTTTAGCCTAGGCGCGGGTAACGTGCCCATAGCTGGCTGAATTGAGTTTGGTCGGCATCGAAAACATATCTTGCACTTCGACAAAACTGATCGGATAATGCTACGTGCATTCACTATCCAATATTTTTTACATAGTATTCCTTGTAATGTACGAGGTCCTACATGCAAATATAATCTATGAAAGTACTCAATGATTAAATTAATGGTGTGACATTTAGGTAAAAATACTGGGTGCTTAGTATTATAGGGAAGGTCGGCTTGTACAAGTCTACCCCCCACCCTGAGGAATTCATGAGAATCTACGAAGGGTGCAAGTTTACGCAGTGAAGCTACGTATTTATTTTGTTTTAACATTTTTATTTCATCATGAAAGTGATTTAATTGTATCACTCGAATGATGCAATCATGAGATTTTTTCAATTCAGAGGACGTGAGAGGTCCAACTGAACGCACATTTTTCCTATTTATATTATTTAGAAATCTGTGGCACCAGGCCATAACGCGTTGCAATCTATTAAAAGACGAAAACCGATTAAAATCTAACTCTAAATCGTTTTTTAAAACATTTTTATCGTCACACGAGCTTAAAACAAATGTATCGCAATTAGATTTTAGTTCAAGAATTTTTGCATTGTCTTTAACATAATATGATTTAATTGGCCATTTTTGTTGGTCATCATAAAGCCATTTTGGACCTTGGATCCACTCCGATGCACCTTCTACGAATCGAGCAGGCATCGCACCGCGCGAGCACACATCGGCAGCGTTATCGTTGCTGTTTACATGAAACCAACAATTAGGCGGGACTACAGCGGTCACTTGACTAACACGGTTAGCCACAAAAGTTTTTAACTTATATGGTGGTGTTTGAAGCCACGCTAAGACATTGTTCGAATCACCCAATGCAGTAATCGAAACTGGAAAGTCAGTTAAATTTTGTACGACAAAATTAACGAGTTTAGACAGAAGCAAAGCTGCTTCAAGTTCAAGTCTAGGTATTGACAGAATTGGATTTAGAGGCGCGACTTTCGACTTACTGGTCAACAACCTTACCTTCACGTGATCATTCTTATCTACGCTGCGTAAGTACACACATGCAGCATAGCCTCGCGATGACGCATCACAGAATGCTATTAATTGCACTTCAGTGAAATCTGAGATTAAAATATGACGCTCAATTCGTAAATTACCCAGCGCTGGTAATTCTTGAATAAACCTATTCCATTGAGCGGTCAGCTCAGATGGTAATTGATCATTCCACCCTAGCCCGAGCTTCCACAGATCTTGCATTATGCACTTTGCAACGAAAGTACAGGGTGAAATAAAACCAACTGGGTCGAATATACTAGCGAGTAGTTTTAAAACAGATCGTTTTGTTTGTTTTGCGTCAGTCAATTTATAATTGAAAGAGAATGAATCACAAGAGGGTAACCATGTCAAGCCTAAAACTTTGAGGGAAGATGATAACGTATCATCTTGAAAGTTGATTTCAGAAACTTCGTTTGATTGCATTCTAGTTAGCAATTCAGGACAGTTACTAGCCCATTTTCTTAAATCAAAACCTCCACTTTTAAGTAGGGAGGTTAAGTCGTCTTGCAACGTGCAAGCTTCGACTTTAGTTTGACAAGACCATAAAAGATCGTCAACGTAGAATCCTTTTTTAAGTACTTCTGCCGCCTTGACTTTTGGTGGCTGACTGTAGGTACCTTCCGGCGACTCTTTGACAGCCAGTTCATCTGACGCCAACTGGTGCAAAGTGCGTACTGCGACGAATGGTGCGCTACGGAGACCGTACGTATTTCTCGTCAGTTCGTATACACGAACTGGTTCCGCAGGATGATTACGCCAGAGAATGTGCTGGTACTTCCTATCAGCTGGATTTATTATGACGGCTCTATACATTTTAGATACATCAGCAGTAAAGCAAATATCGTAAAGTCGAAAATTAATTACTATTTTAAGTATATCCTGATGTAGCTTTTTCCCGGTCAAAAGTATATCATTGAGAGAGGTACCAGAACTTGTCTTGGCGGAACCATCATAAACGACGCGCAAGGGCGTTGTTGTACTCGACGGACGCAACACACAGTGGTGTGGAATAAAATAGCCTGAAGGATCAGTACCTTGATACGGTTCCATGTGACCGAGGGATTCGTATTCGCTCATAAAATCCACGTAAGCCTTACGAAGGTCTGGTGATTGAGCGAGACGACGTTCAACTTGAACGAGTCGCTTGAATGCAGTGTCATAAGAATCACCAAGTGGTTTATGATCAGGGTTCAATAAAATCGGGGCAACGTACCGGCCGATTTCATCACGGTAATGTTTTTCGAGGTAAATTTTCTCTGCTAGTTCATCTAAAGGATTCATAGGAACTTCGAACGGCAAAGATTCTATTTCCCAAAAACGTTTGAGAGTTTCATTCAAAGAATTTTCTTCTACGGTGTACGACACCAGCGATGTTGTAGACGCTACAACATGGCAGTTGCTAGAGGATTGCATCCCTAGTCTTCCCGTTACTACATAACCAAACACGCTACTTAACGCTACTGGAACATCGGGATTAATTATTATTTTCTGTCCATCGTAAATGTGTGGAAAAATATCACCGGCTAAAATAATATCAATTGGGGATTTTTTATAAAAGCATGGATCAGCTAATTGCAAGTTTTTAAAATCATTTACTACATTGTTTGGTATCTGCACGGTAGGTAAGTCAGCGGTCAGGCGAGATAAAATTACTGCATCTAAATCAAAAGTAGGCGATTTACAGTGACGCGGTTTTACAGTGACTGAAACCAATCCATTGGTTTTTACATTTTCGCCACTCAGACCATAAATATTGTACGGACACTTATTCGCAGATAAACCTAATCTCTGAAAGCAATCAAGTGTAATAAAATTCGATTGTGCTCCAGAATCAATAAGAACACGGCACGGTTGATAGTTGTTGAACGAATCTAAAACATGAACGATTGCTGTGCCTAGTATAACTGTATAGTTATGCGTAGATGCTACATAGCTGCTACGAGCAGCGTGCGCCTCAGTCTCGCACGGCGAGGCGGAAGGCTCGACTGAAGTAGGCACAGAATAAGAAACCGGTTTCGCAATATTGTTATCAGTAGTCTCTCGGTGCAGTAAAATATGATGCGCTTGTTTACACACGTAACATTTAAATTCACTTTTACAGTTATTTACCGTATGATTCGATTTTAGGCAATTGTGGCATAACTTCAATTCTTCAGCACGGCTGATGCGTTGAATGTTTGTAAGGTTGCGAAATTTATCACAACGGAAAATCATATGATTTTCTCCACAGTGTAAACACATTAATTTTGTTTTTGTTGAAGTTACATGTGAATAATTATTTTTTCCCTGCTTAGATAATACAGGTTGTTTTCGTTGAAAACTAGTCTGTTTTGCAATCGCACTACCCGAGGACGTAGTTGAATGATCGAGAACTTTTATTTGATTTTGCACAAATTTAATTAATTCAGCGAATGATGGAATGGAATTTTGATCCAACTTCTGCTCAAAAGTTTTACGTGTCGAAGGGTCTAATGCTTTCAGGGCAATATGACACAAGATATAGCTACTTAAGTTCTCAATTTTCAATGCTTCTATAGCCTTGTATGAATGGTCAAAGCTTTCAATGAACGAGTTTAAGTGATCAGCTGATTCCTTTTGTAGCGGTGAAAAGCTAAGCATTTTATCTAAATACCTACCGACTAACATTCTGTTATCTTGATATTTTCGAGTTCATAGTTACTTGCAGAAATAGGTACACTTTTCACAATATTGAGTGCAGAACCTTTTGTGCACGAAAGTAGATAGTGAAATTTGTCTATCGTAGGAATACTCGTCTGATTATGAACCAGAGAACAGAATGTCTCGTAAAATGTATTGAAATTTTCAATATTTCCATCAAATGCAAAAAGTTCTAGTTTTGGAAGTCTTGGTCGAGATTCTAAAGGGCGCGAAGAACTTTCAACCTTAGCGCAGGTTGCCAAAGGCTCGCATTTTGAAGCACGAAGTTTGACTCGAAAATACAAATCATCAAAACTTTTTAATTCATGGCCACGCAGAGAGGCTTTTGGATCATCTTCAAGTTCTTTTTCCAAAATTTCAAACATTAACTTTTCAAATTGATTACGTAGCTCATCAATTTCATACATGTGCATCAAAAATAAATCTTTCGACTCTGAATCCGAAATATCGTTCGACAAATCATATACAACTTGCAATTTAGAAAACATTCGTTGCTTACGTTGAATTAAAACGTTTAATTCATGATTGAATTCTTCAATATTAGCAGACCCTTTTTTCGAAGAGGACGATTTGCTGGCAAGCGCCATTTTGTTTTGCTACTACGCAGTTAGCGTGAACAAAGGAGTGTTTAAAATAAACGATTTTAAACGATTATTTCTATGCAATAATCACAAATACAACAAAGATAAAATATATACGATATAAATATTATGTGTAAGATGTGAATATTATAAGTATTAGGCACTAGAATGTATGAAAACCTACCAGCAAATATGGCGATTTTAATTTACGATGGAAAATTTCTAAGTTAGTTATTACGAAATAAATATCAATTAAAGAACGTCTTTAATTGGTAATGGCTTGATTTCAAGATACAAGCTATTGTATAAATGCGAACCTACCTGACACGGTCAGGATTGAGGTACAGAATTTAAGTTTGAATTAGGTATTCTAACTACGAGTTAGAATGGAAAATTTTTAGCACGGCTAGACTAGAATTACGAATTCTAGATATCACAAAACCTATCCTATGGCTCAAATTCCTCCATTAAAAGAGGAAAATGGGAAATGGGCCGTCAGTAATGAACAGAAAGCTAAAAGATTTGCAGAGCATTTAGCAAAAATATTTACACCAAACGAAGGGCCAGCACCAGCCAACAACCCAGAAGACAGGGCGTATGATATTTTAAACGAAGAGCTTTATATACCACCGGTTTCCCCTAGGGAGGTCCGAAGTGAAATCTATAGAAACATAAACCCACAGAAATCGCCAGGATTTGATCTTATCTCTGGCGAAGTTCTACATAACCTACCAAAAAAAGCCCTAGTTAAGCTAACTAATATCATCAATGCTGCGCTAAGGCTGAAATATGTGCCTGACTTATGGAAAGTAGCAGAGGTCATAATGATACCAAAACCAGGAAAGTCGCCTCATGACGTAAAATCATACAGACCGATTTCTCTACTCCCCATTATATCAAAGTTGTTTGAAAAGCTACTTCTCAAAAGACTAAAACCTATCATAGATGAGAAAAATCTCGTTCCAGAGCACCAGTTTGGGTTCAGAGAAAAACACTCTACAATAGACCAGGTCCATCGAATAACAAATATTATTGAGAAAACGCTAGAGAGTAAGCACATCTGCTCAACAATATTCCTAGATGTAGCACAGGCCTTTGATAAAGTGTGGCATGAAGGCCTTATACTTAAACTAAAAAAAACTCTTCCGAAGCCCTATGTAGATATCCTAGAATCATACATATCGGATAGAGTTTTTCGAATACGGCAAGAAGATGCCTATTCTGAAATTAAAGAAATAAAAGCTGGGGTGCCACAAGGAAGCGTATTAGGCCCGGTCCTTTATCTTCTATATACCAGTGACATTCCCGATCTGAAAAATACTACTATTGCTACTTTTGCTGACGACACCGCTATTATGGCCGTTGGCAGAACTCATGCAGAAGCGGCAGAAAAAGTTCAAAAGTCAGTTAACCAAGTATATGACTGGACAAAAAAATGGAGAATCAACCTCAACGAATCGAAGTCGATCCATATAAACTTCACGAATAAAAAGGAAGACTATCATCCTATATTTATAAATCACAATCTTATACCATACGAAAATACAGCCAAGTACTTGGGTATGACGCTTGACGCAAAGCTACGCTGGAAAGCTCACGTCAAGAAAAAAAGAGAAGAGTTGGAGCTACGCTACAGACAGTTGTACTGGCTCCTCGGAAGGCAATCTGCCCTCTCAGTACATAACAAGATAATTCTGTACAAACAAGTCCTGATGCCAGTATGGACCTATGGTATACAGCTGTGGGGCTGTACCAAAAAAAGTAACATCCTAATCATACAACGATTCCAAAATAGAGTACTTAGAGACATTGTAAATGCTCCCTGGTACGTAAGAAACGAAGATCTTCACCGGGACCTTAACATAGACTTTGTAAATAAAATTATTAAAAAATATGCAGAAGCTCATGAAAACAGACTTCATCACCATGTGAACGTCGAGGCTATCCAGCTCCTCGACAACACGGACTTAGTGAGAAGACTCAAACGAATCAAACCGTTTGAGTTAGTGTAGTGTACAATAATAAAGTGATAGTGTACGGTATTTAAAGAACACATGAACAAAGTGTCTTCCCCTTAATTAGAGACAGTAAGAAAAGTGCCATTGGACACATTCTTAGTTATATTTTTCTTTATAAAACTATGTCAGAGACAAATTGCTCATTGGCCTACTTGGCCAGATTGTAATATTATTAGGGTTTAATAATAATAGTTAGACACTAATTTAAATAAAAAAAAAAAAAAAAAGAGTATAGGTACTCTGATTGTGTCAACGCGGCTTAAAACTTTTAATATCTACATCTACACTAATAATAATATAATATTATAAAGAGGAAACATTTGTTTGTTTGTTTGTTTGAATTGAATAGGCTCCGAAACTACAGGACCGATTTGAAAAATTCTTTCACCATTAGAATCCTACATTATCTGTGATGAACATAGGCTATAAATTATTTTCAAAAAAATTAGAGATCCTTATGAAAATTGCAATAATGTAACCAAAGGTGTAAAAATTTTGAACATAAAATTCTTCATATCGCGTGCGCTGCGAAAACTATTGATGATAGAACAGTAAAATGTTCTACAATATTAAAGAACGTATCAATATCTACCAAAAAGTCAGCGATAGCATATGTCCAACTATTGTGGTTGTGTCAGAATAACAACTTTTATAATTTAAAACGTGAATAAAAATGACGACCAAAAGCAGACCACGTTGTTCTTATTTTGGTATTTATTCTTATCCAAATAAATTCCTTCGTAGTAAAGGTTGTTTCAGTACCCGTCGATTTCTTTTCGAATGATTGAAATTGGACATTTTATTCAAAAGTTATCATGAGTTTAAAAATGTAAGATACATCGCGACCACAGAATAAATATCAGTTAGTAGGGTAGGACAAGTGTCTGGGATTTTTAACACAGGTAACGGGATATTAACCATGATTAATACCATAAATACTATTGATCATGGCGTATGCAACTGCGCCGAAATATCGGGAAACTCAAAAAACATTAAATCATGGTAAATATTCCGTTAACTGTGTTAAAAATGTTGAAAACCATGATAGTTTAAAAAGTGTCTGGGAACTATGGAATGAATGGAAGGGAGTGGTAATATATCAATGAAATATATATGGGAGGTAGGGGAGCATTGGGCAGTAGAGAGGTTTGGACACCCCCGTGTCATGTCGGCCATAAACCATCATGCCTATCGTCAAATCGGAATTTGATCAGTTAGAATTGACCATGTATGGGGGTGGATTGGCATGATGGTGTATGGCCGGCATAACACGGGGATTTGCCGGTGATGTCCAAACCTGCCTTACTGCCCAATACTCCCCTACCTACCTTAGATCTTACCTACATATTAACCTCTAAACTTTAAAGGATCATACATCCCGCTCCGGGACCGCCATGTTGTTATTAAATTTTTGTTAAATACCTATAATAAACCCGTGCGAAGCCGGGGCGGACAGCTAGTAACTAAATAAAGCATGAAAAATATGTACCTACCACTAGAGTCAGATAAAGGACATGGTCATTGTGAAGATCCACTGATGCTTAAGTAAAATTAAACATCAATGTAAAACGCAACGTAAGCACAATCTACATCAAAGACGAAAAAAAAATTCGTAAGTCTATGATCTAAATTTATGCGTGTCGCCATTTAAAGCTTCATCATTATCATCATTCCTTTTATTTAGTGTTCTTAATATCGAATTTACCTCGGAGAAGTCGCTCCTAGCCACAGTTCTTTCGTCAGTCATCGCTGAAGGCTCGCACTGTCTCCTCAAAGGCATGTTCCCCACTGTCCTCACTCCCGCGGACGCGAGCCAAGCTGACGTTAGTTCTAGACTGTTGTGCGGCTGTTCTGGGGTTTCTGCATCTATTGAAAATGACTTCATTACTCACCAGGACTCCATCTACCTTATCTAACCTACTAGATGATTATACAATAGTGTCAGCAGGCAGTTTGAGATACAATGGGCTTGTTCAGCACTTAGGCTCAATCCACATTGAATTGGCAGCGACGCGACGATAATTTTGAATACCAAGACATTATGAACCTTAAGAACAATGCTATAAGATATAGAAACGCTCACGCCGCGAGACTGCTCGCTAGGCTGCTCGACATTATATCTTATAACATTGTGGATAAGGTTTATAATGTATTGTCATTGAAACTGATTGTCGCCTCGCTGGCAATTCAATGTGCATTGAGTCTTAAACGAGTTTTGTCGTCTCAAGTTTATGAACAGGTCGATAAAATTAAATATCCCATGGCGGAGGGAAGGTTAGTGGTTTAATTACTCAAGAACTTGAGTTTTATTGTCCGATGGATGAGCGGTAAATAGAGTAACCCCATGCTTTGTCAAGTCTTGGCATAAAGTCTCAATCAAGTTGATATTTCAAAAATATTCATTCAAAAATAACTCACTCAAAAAGCAATCACCAGCCGCATCATACTCTGTCAGATTCCGATGAGCTTCCATCATCTTCTTCAGCCCAATTAAGAGGATTTCTTTCACGGAGGCCATAGGAGTCCATTTCGAAGAACTGTCCAATACAGTCAGGGCGCAAAGGGCTGGCCCTGGAGTGGAGATCTGAAGAGTTGTTGGAGACCCTGGGAGAACTTGTCTGGTCTGCCATGATAGATCAACCTATTTGGTGAAGGAGAAACAACATAGAAAAGAAATTAGGTTTTTACATCCAAAGGAGATAATGCATAAAAAGTCAAAGAGACCGCATTGGAAAGAAATAATTGCAGTAAGTTCAATAAGAAGTTACATCATTTCACCGACAAGAGCTGTTCTTAAATTTATTGAGATAGAAACTGATATATTTGGACAAACGAGACCCCTTGAAGTGGTCCGGTCAGAACAAGCTCAGTCAATATTAAGCGAATAATAATAATTTTACCTTATTGACAAAGCAGTCGTCCATTGCAAAATGCTTGCTAGCACTAACAAACTCGCCATTGTGATAGAAATAAGCTATGAGGTGACTATCGGGACACATTTGCTGTGTGACTTTTATAGGTAACATCACTCTTAGGAGATATCTGTCAAGTAATGCATCTGATTCGTTTCCTTCGTAACCGGTATCATTGGGACTCTTTTCGCTAGTTTCAGTAGAAATATCATTCAAGTGAGTGTATTTTGTAAATGAATCAGTATTTTCATTGAATTTGACATCGTTATTGTCTAGAATTTTTTTTCTATCGTTATGTTTACTATTGATTCGAGTCACATATCGACTGAAATATTCATCGAAGTTTTGGGTCTTGTTTTTGATAGACTCAGTATCTCTATTTAGATTTTTATTTCTGTTCTGTCTTGCTCTTTCAGCGTTTCTTATGTTCTGACGACTGACAATTTTATTAAAATAATCACTGATTCTGTCGTAGTTAGCGTTGGTTTTATCGAGTCTGTTTCTATTGTCTGTTAAGGGCATAGCTTCAATACATTTGCTGTTTCGATTAGCAACTTGGACGTGATTGGTAGAGCTGGAAATAGGACATTGCGTTGTGGCACCCCAGCGATAGATTATTCCACCTCTAATGATGACCTGCAAAGCAAAATTCAAGGCATGTTAGAAAAAACTAGTAATTTCAATTATTTGGACACAGTACCTAGTAAGCAAGTAAGTACATAAACGTTTTACGTACAAATTACGTAAATTAAGAAAGAACATAAACAATTTAATTGTAAAACAGGGTTTTTAAAGGAATGTTAGAATAGAGTATAACCTAAGTACTAAATTGAATCTTACCACAAAATGCACGGTAACAGGTGTAGTCACATTCTGAAGGTTTAAGTACAAAGGTACAAAAGTCCTAGTCCCTTTGAAGTCAGGTCGTAAAGGTCCAAGCGCCGCTTGTGTCTTCGAGCGCCGAGTTGATAGAGTGAGGGGAGAAGACTTGATACTGGTATCGTTGGATAGACTTGCCTGGTAATTGTAAAGACAACCACATTTTAAATTACCTACATCGAAGAAATCACAAAAGATGATTATCATTAATATCATATCAACCTAAACAGCCTCCTCTAAAATGTTTATAGTTAAAGTAATAGCATAGGGCCCTAAGTGTTGCCTTGGAAGAAACCTTAATATTTTTCTGTACTATCTACAGTTTGAGTATAAATGACAAAGGTTATTGATATTTATTAGAAACTTTTTGACGTCTATGATTGTAAGCTCAATTTGACTAATTTCAAGTTATGGGCATGTAAATTGTAGAAATGACTTCGAGTTACGGTATCAAAAGCATTGGTAAAAGCGAAAAAAAAAAATACTCGGAAAGATATTTAAAATCTTTAAAGTGGTGTTTACTTCAAACCGATAAAACGGACTGCCGTCATCCTCCGCCGCGAACATAACTCGAGCGATACCGCTCGCGTCTGTGTCCCCCACGTTACAAGTAGGTTTGTTTGTTTCCGCCGCTGCCGCCCCAAGACTGGGGTAGCGGCAAACGCGGATACGCTCACTTGTAGCTGGTTTGTCGTCCCAACGAGTTGCTCTAACCTGAAATTGAAATAGAATCTCATAAATGTAAAGTAAAGGACGACTCACGACTGTATCTCCAAGGTGCGGTAGACATTGTCTTATAAGTAAGTACTTAATTGTGAAAACATGTAGAAAGAAGAAATATTTGTTTTATAAACTTCAACATTACTTCTAGGGTGTAGGGTCGCTATGTTTTTTCAAAAAAGTGTGGTGACTGGTGAGTAAAAACTCCTTTTGTGCTCTACTGAACCGAATTTAGTTAGCCATTAGGTGCCCATTAGGTACAAATCTGCATTATCCATCTGCTATTTTAGTAGGTACACCATGTACATGAGCGTTGAGCGAAGTCGCGAGCAAGCAATAGTTAATAACAACAAGTACAAGTTATATTAGGCGTATTTTTACGGATAGTCAAAGCTAGATAAATAGGTAAGTATGTCAAATAATAGGCCAAGGTTCTTGATATTGCTATATCATAGTTAAACTTGTGTGTTGAAATGAAACTGGGCAAGTTCTTATATGATAGGAGAATGGGCACCCTCCTTTCTTTACAGACACAATCTATGTTGAATATTTTAAATCTAAAAAAGTTGGATGTTATTATTGTATAGCCATTTGGGGGCAATGGTAGGACAATTTTTTTTTTATTCTCACCTTCAATTTGTATGGAAGTCCAGGGGTAACCACAGTTTTGTGTTTCGTGATGAATTCCAACGATATCGGCTTTTCAACCACTTGGGACACGACTGTCGTGTTCTGCCAGACCCTCGTGCCTTCCTCCTGTGACATTATGAAATATTATTTTCTGTTGAGCGCAGGCTTCTAGCCCCATCATCAGAACAGCTCGCCGTCACCATATTTTTAAATTGTAGAGAAAATTTGATCGATGTTGTGCTGTTTCGTTTCGACCCAATCGGTGTAGTTTCTGAGGAGTTTATTGAACAGCCCCTCAATGATCTAGCATCTAGCAAAGATATGGAAGGAGATGTCGGCCATCATGGTATTCAGTAGCTGGTGCCTATTCAGACTAATTCTTTTGTTTGGCAGAGTCAGCGACCACGACACTCATTTAGACTGACCCTTTCGACAGTGGCAGAAATCGTACCGTTGTGTTCCTAGAAGTTGGAAGTTTACCTGGAAGGAGAAGTCAGCAACAACCACACTCGGCGGTCGCTCCCCCCCCAGCCCCACCCGCCCCGCGGCGGCGGCGTGGCGGTGGCAGGCGCGCGGCGCCCGCAGCCGCACCGCGGTCCGCACGCCGGTGCCCGAGCCCCCGCCCAGACCGCGCAGGCGGATCACTAGCATGCCTTCCACTGCCTCGCCCCATGGGTATCTGGATGTAACGGGATCAAGACTTTCAGGACTATATCTGGCGAAGCATCAAGACTTCAGAAGAGAACTACCTAGTTTTTGGATCTATCGCTCTGGAAATTGATGGGGAAGGCCTGTGTTCAGCAGTGGACGTCATGTAGCTGTGATGATGATGCTCCAGCTAAATTAATGCTTTTTGACTTCCCAAAGATGCGGTAAAAGCAATTCAAGATCCATCGCTATTTATGTTAGATAGTCCGATTTCTAGCAAAGGTCCACATTTTGTAAAAGTATGATGGACTTGCAACCTGAAGGTGGAAACTAGATGATTATACAGCGCCACGAGGCAATCTTAGTGCCTGCTCCACACGTATTGACATTGACGTTGGAAATACGATAGGTTTCCAATGAGTGGATTTTCCGGACGAATGTAAATCTTATGGTTAATAGTTTTTTTGTCTTCATACCTGACACAAACCGTCCAAACTAGTCTGTCACTGGTCCGCAGCACGCGAGGCGCGTGCCTCACGCTCAGCTGGAATGGAGGGAGCTCATAGTTCCCCACATAAAAGGAAGCAGAACCCTGGAAGCGTAAAAAGTTAATATGAATTCCTGTGTCCATCTTCTACGCCTCCTAGCATAGCGGCCGATCATTTAGCTGAAACGTAAGAGTACGATTTTCGCGGCGGGCAGATGGTTTCATGATCTGCAGATATTTGTTCCAATTCTGAGTGGAATCTTTCAGATGAATATGCTTATTCCATCTGAACGACCTAGACTCTAGATTTCCTCCTAGCCAATCACCTATTTAAGATGTAGAGGATTTATATTCAAACCTGGCTGCCATCTGCAAGTCTAGCCCTGAAGGTCCACTTCCCAGGCGGTGCCAAGTCATCGACCTCATACTGCAGTTGTGCCAGGCCCAGTTTGGTGCGGACTCGGGTCCACTGCGCCACTCGAGTTCCTTCCCACGCGCCGGGAGGACCTTCGATCCAGACCTCATCTATCTGGGGAAAAGAGATAAGAGATAAGATACATAACGTAAGTAAATTCTCTTCTCGTCGAAATCGTACCTACACTGTGAGCTCTTTTTAGTAATACCTCTCTTATTATACTTACTTCTTTATCTTCTTCTATTTTACCTCCCTTTATGATGAAATAATTAACTAAATATGGCTATGCATTCTTCCTCATAATCAGCTCCACCCTTGTGACGTTGTCTTTCCTGTAGCTCAATATCTCACTCAGGCACTACAGAGCAGTTGTGTAAGTAGGCATAGTCTTCCACCTGACGCTCTGTAGGATAGATGTACTATCTTCCACACAACAGTCAACTTAGCACTGTCGTTGACAATGTTACAAACAGTTGACAAAATGTTTATACTATCAAACGATTGCTAAAATACCGTTGCAGCCCTGACCTACAATATCTATAGATAAATAAGTTGTAATACTTGTATTGTCATCAAAACGGTGTATTGCTATCGACAATTTATTCATCTCAGCTACCTGTATCATCAATGCCATAGAATTGCCTTTGTATGAATTGAATAATGAGCTCGGTACTTGTGTTTGTGAGCCGACCGTGGCTAACCGGTCTTCTGGCAGAAGATTAATTGCGTACATGGCTTTTGACATGATTATGCTCGCTTTGCAAACTAATGGATGGGATGTAAGGATAAATATGTATTTATAAAGTTTCTCAAAACTTTAATAGAAGCTACATTTTACCGTTCAGAACTCGTGTCGAGGCGTAAATGAATGTTCAAAATATATGAAAAAAAAGTAAGGACCAAAGGATGGCTCTATACTAAGGCATGGTAGACACGTTCTATCAGACCGAGTCACCAAGATCTCTACAAGCTTAGTCAGAGAGACGTTTCTCCATCATGACGCACGGCTGGGAGTCGAACCAACGATATGCGGATAGAAAGCCGAACTGTCCTACTCGACACAATCGTCAGTCACTATTTTTATACCTATCAGCACTTAATCATTTATTCGCTATCTCAATCAAATCATCGACCTCTGCTATATACAACGGTACCTAATTAACCGATGACATGATTAACGATCCGTGGAAATGACGATTGAGTTATACGAGTTTTTTTTTATTTTGTATAATATATGGGCCATATTGTATGCGACCGTGAGATAGCTGATAGAGTTTGAATAAATCAAAATATTTTGAGTTATATTTTTATTCAAAATGCTTAGCCTTAGAATAAGGTCATGCATTATAAGTATTTATTGCATGCAGTCCATATAGGGAGGATTTTACTAAGTTGTTATCACCACGTCTTACCCCATGTCCTGCCCAAATCATTGTCCTGATGATAAATCTAAATAACCAAGCTTTAGTAGGATAGCTTTAACAATGATTCACAGAGAACATTTAAATTTATCTCCGAATTTGCATCAACCAGGCTGAGTTAAGCTTACGCGATACATTTTATCTCCATAAAGATCTTATTTACATAAAATCGCGGTTCGACGACAAAAAGTAAAATGCGCACACAGCGTTACACTGACACAGATGGAAAGTGCTGCGCGCAAATAATTACTTATAGTTCCCCAGGGCTGGACCTGAAATATTTATGTTACCTAAGTATTTGCTAGCGTAGCGGAGCCAGCAGAGAAATGCCTGTTCGGAAAAAAAGGAAACTCAATCGTTACAACATAACATTAAACCTACTTTTTTTTTTTCTACATGCTTCTTTCAAGGTTTTTTAATGCAAGCTGACCAACAATTGTCGCGCAACTCTGACGATATCATAGGGATGTTAAAAGTATTTTCAGAGGATTAGGAGTTTGAGAGAATGTCTGAATTCTGTCGTGTCGTGACCGTGACGGTCCGATTCTGTTTTGTATTTTTTGCTAAAATGTTGAGCTTTACCTACATGCGGAGTCTTAATAAATTGTAGTCAAGTAGTCAGTTGAGTTCGACCCTGTCATATGCAAATAATTACTTACGACCTTTCTGTTACAATATGGAAATTGTGTTAAGCCAATTTCACTGTAAGTGTATTTGGGTAATTTAATGTATGACAATGGACATTATTGAATGAACTTTAAGTTAAAATACTGCTGGGTTTTATTCCTCCATTCTTTTATTTATTTTGTTACACCTGAATTTAGTAGGACGCTACGCTCGCTAGTAGAATCTGGGATATTGGTGGTAGAGATTTGCTGAGCAACCTCTTCGGTCAGTCTAAACGAGCTATTTTATGTTTAGTTTCGTTTTTTTTCCTTCTTTTAGAATTGATGTTATAGATACCTACTTATGCATTATTATTTGTTTACTTCGAAAGTCAGTTGACTTTTGTAGACTAGGTAGTAAAAACTTGTAGAAAAAAGCTATGACTAAAAAGCTTTATATTTAAGATATTGAAATATATCGAAATATACATACACCGCTATTTTATGACTACCAAAAAATTTTTAAGGACGGTTGCAGTAGATGCAGAAACTCTAATGGCATGTTCAGTTTTTTTTTATTTAACTATCACAAAGTTATCGAGGATTGGAGTCAACCAAAACCGAGTTTTGAGTTTTAACTACTTAAATGTGATCAGTAACAGACACCATGAGACCATGCTTAAAATTTTTTTGGTAATAAAAAATGGACTTGAAGCGTGTTTTGAGATTGTGCAGGTAGATATTTGAGTGGACGAAGTGTGGCGTTCGATCAAGGTCATCTCGCATCGCTAAAGAAAGTCCTAAAGTTTATTATCAAAACTAGCTGCGCCTCGCGGTTTCTCTCACAGTATTTTTTAAACGATAAGTAAAAAAAAACCTGTGTTTTTTTCAACTCTGTTAAGATCCCTATTTATTGTGAGTATTATGTCAGTTATGATATCGGTAGAGTGGCGGGCGAGTTGATGCGACTTCGTTTCTCGAAGCGGAACAAATATTTGCATAATCTGTAGGTAAATATTTTATTCAGGTTGTTCTACCTGCTATGACCGGAATGAATGTCGTAAACATGGAAAGGCCTACATCCAGCAGTGGAATATTATTGGCTGCGCAACAAAATGATGATGATAAGGTAGGAATTTCACTGATACCTACTCACGGCACAAGGAATCTTAGTGTTGAGTCTGTGTGGTGTAATTAATTTAAATTTTCATCCAAATCCTTTCAAACATAATTCTGTGATAACAAACACACAGACTAACAAACTTTCGCATTGATATTAGTGTGATAGAGAGTTGGAAAGCGGTGGAACTGCCCCAGCAGGTTCTGAGTTACGACTTGCTGCGAGGAATCGGGGACAAATCGCCACTGGATCGGGCTTGAGGAAAGCTGTGTACAGTCAGCACGAAAGCCTTTGTGGTTATGTACTCTTTGCAATGGAAGTCCATTAGCATACAAAATTGATGTTTTATAGCTTTGAATATTTCCGAAATCCGTAAAGTGCTGACCATTTTTGATAAGTATTTGAAGATTTGTAGAAATCTAAAAGGAATTGTACTGGTATCTTTGATATAATGATGATCAAAATATCAATAGAATAATCTTACGAACTAGGTGATTCAGGAATATTCCTGCCTGTTTCAGATTATATTAGCCTCATTCAAACCCATTCAGTTTTTGAGTGAAAGACGACATAACAATCCACACATTCATACATCAATCCTTTATAAATATTTATTAGGCAACAGCATAATAATACACATTTTTATAAGAACATTTTAAGACAGTTATTCTTTAGAATGTACACCAATTACAGGCATGCACAAGCTCAACATTTACTCATCCCTCACGTAAGTACTTTCGCATTTCCAATATACGTCGGAAGGAGTCAGGAGCCATATTCGCGTTCTTTTTTTCGTTCGTTTGATGTTTCTACTACGATTTCTGATTTTAGGGGCCAATTTTTGGGGTTAGGGATTTAGGGATTTGGTCCTAGGTTAGGACCGTGTTTTAACGTTGCTTTAATCGAACGAATGGAGCTCGTAGTAGCGAACGAAAAACCTAACGCGAATAACCCCCCAGATAAGTCAGATAGATGAGTAACTCACAGTCCCATAAGCAGGTGTAAGGTCAGCTTTCAGTGCAAACACCCGCGCCCTGACTACATCTCCAGGCCGGTACCGAGCCCGCTCTGTATGCACCACCACCACTCTTCCACTGGCTATCCTCAGGGTTAGACGCCTCTCCCAGGTGCAGTAGGCTTCTGGATACCTGGATGAAAACAATACTAACGAGTCCACAAATGAAATCAAGGCTTGCAGTCAGCGTTGCCAACTGGTAACACCCCTGTACATGGCACGCCGTTGAAAACACATAAGGGGGGAGGGGGTTTACCAGTTGGTGACGTTGACCGTACCTACATTGTCTCAGATCTTGTGTTAAGATTCTTTCAGACTTGAAGTCTAAGGGGAAGTCAGCTATTTCCAAAGAAGAATAGAAAATAATTCATTGTCAATATAAAATAATAGGAATGAATTTTGTTTGACTTTGATTTAGAACTTTAGTTCATAGAATCCTTAATACACTAAATTCATTGCCCTGAGCTTAGCAACTTACTTGACACTAGTGACTAGATCAGCTATAGTATTTGGTTGCATCGGCACTGAAATATCCACGCAGCCTCCGTCTCCTGAAAATAAGTAAAATATGAAATGAATTACGTTTTGAAAACTAAAACGAAAAACCTCATGTTACACTACGTAGAAAATTACAAGCGAGCATGAGGCTTTTTAAGTTTTACTGGATAAGTTTCAATAGCTCAGGAATAAAAGAGAAACTCCATAGTAGTCTTAAGCCTTTACATCTTTAATAGATGATTTATACAGCGTCAGGAGCCTACCTATGCCTACACTTTACGGGACGCTGCAGTGCCTGGGACAGTGCTTATTAGTAAATGGTGCTTATATTGGACTGCAATAATGAATTCAAGGGGGTTCCCTAAACCCTCTAACCATAATACAATACAATAATACACACCAGGCGGGAGATCCCGTTCAGCTGTGACCGTCTTCCCATTCTCAGTGACCAGGGAAAGGAGAAGATGAGCTGGACCGTCAGAGTAGAACCTAGAGACACAAGCTCGGTTCATGCCGCCAGCCGTGAGGACCCCAGGAGTGAGGAGTAAGTGGTTCTGGTCTGTGCATGGTGTGCTGAAAAAGATGAGCTAGTGACTATTCTGGTGATGATTTTAGACCGATTTTTTTGGCATGGCATAAGACTTAAGCGAGAAGTATAATTTTAATGTGCCTTTTCTTTAAAAGGCTAAACTATCAGCATGGATTGTCTCCAAGATAAAGAAGAAAAAAATATTTGAGTTCAAAAGTTTGTAATGTCCAAAGACAGATGTTTGTGTCTATCATTTAAGAAACGGATGAAAGAGTTATCCTTCGTTATTGATAAAATCATTAAATGCGTCAATCAGAAGCACGTAATTAGTCGACCTACACAAAGGTAGAACAATCGTGCTGGTGTAGATCACTTCCTCGCATTCAACAACTGACAAGATGGTTACATAGGTTATGCAATATTTAACCTTCGATAAAGAGATAGATCGTTAGTTCACCCAATGGCAAACTCTGGTGAAAATCATCTGTCAATTGCCAAACGGCCCATCAACACAACTGAGATAAACGATTATGTATTTGGCTTCTGATTACCCCCTTAAACATATTTATAAGGATCTGGCATACTTAAAATGTCTGATAGAATGTCTACCGGTTGGTGATACAATAGTGATTTATTTTTGTTAGTCCCCGTTTCAGATCCAATTCAAAATAAGCGTTTTCAGATTAATCCGTAACGAAGTATTCCTCCTGCCTATGGATTGACCACTTTGAAGTAGTCGTCTAGTTACATTATCACGAAGACAATTAGGTACAAGCTAAATTCGCAAATGCATAATGTAGTCCCGACAAAGATAAAAACAATCACACAGACAGTCAGACTATTCGCGGATCATGTTGCGTCTGCCGGTGGTCGGTTCTCAGAAGAACATTTGTTTATAAACATGTGTCTTGGCTTGGGCATTTCTTGCGAAGGGTTTAATTACAACAATTTCCCTACAAACATTTTCCAGATATGTTTCTTTATGTACTTGATAACTGGCTAAGATGCACAGCATAGCCGGAGATCAGCTAGGGGCTGGCTCTACCTACTATTAGTAATTTGTAGGTAAGAGTCTTGGCAAATAATATAGGATTATTATAAAAAAAATGGGATTATTTTTGTACGTACGCTTTATTTATCGAGAATACTCGTAAATGAAGAGGTCCTGAATCTCTCACAACTAAAAACATTTGCAAAACAATGGGTACAAATTAATGTTTCAACAAAACGATGTTCTGAATCAAGTTCTGTCACGGTTTGCTGAGCACTTTAATCGAGTTAAGTACCAGCTCCAGGCTTAAAATAACAAGTCTAGCTGGCGGAATCTAGAGTTTTTTGTTCATAAATAGTCAGTCAGGCCTATTTAAACATTATTCGATTCGAAGATTTTATCTTCTTCGGAAAGTGCCTTGAATCGAATGATTTTTGTTGTGTGGTGGATTTCGTCTGATGGTGTTTCAATAGTCGTTCTTTCTTGTTCCAAAAGGGGATGAATTGGTTAACATCAGAACCTTGTGGCCAAACACGTAGAGATCTGGATGCTATCCTAATGTTTAGTGACTCGCAGGTGACGCAGCCTGGTGTGCTTCTTTTTATTAGTGACGGTCTAGTTGCAGTAAAGATATTCACTAAAATATATGGTCAAAAGCAAAAAAGTTTTTGCAAATTACTCGGTAACGAGTACATCAAAACGGATGAATCTTTTTATTTGGTAACTAGCGGACCCGCACGACAGCCGTTCACGCGTGATGGCTTGACCAAGGGATATAGGGTTTCATTTTTTCCGCGCAATTTTTTTATTTTATTTCTGTCATAAGAACCTTTTCCTGACAATAACAATCACAACAAAAAAAAATTAGTGAAATCGGTCCAGCCGTTCACGCGCGATGGCGTGACCAAGGGATATAGGGATTCATTTTTATATATAGAGATAGCATGTCTGACGAGAAGAATGCTAAGTTTGAATGTGGATTGACAGATTAAAGAAAATATGGGAGAAATAAGTAAGTAAGTATTTATTTATTTATTTATGGTTGAATGTTGAGATGATTGCCGATAGAGAGAGCATGAAAGAAAACCTTTTTAAAGGTACCTACCCCACACGAAGTGGGTTAGGGGGAGACGATGATGTTCAACTTAGGCACAATGGAAATAAGATTAAATTACAAAATGTTTATTCTAAAAAAAATCGGGAGTCGTAAACCTTTGGTCCCATTTGTTTCCAGCAAAGGTTTTAGAAATACCTACTTAGAAGCTGGAAAAAATTGACTTTAAACTTACATGATGAAATTTTCAGAGGCACTAGGAATTTCCAATTGCACTAATGGCACAAACACTATAAATAAGTACACCCACTGCATTTTTACTAACAATTCACACACTTTTAATTTCCACTAATAATTGTTCTAATCATTGTTTTTACTTAATTTTAAAGATTTTTCGACTCTTAGAACCATTATTTTAAAATATATTATTTTTTACTACCTAAGTGTTTATTATTAGAAAATTTAACATTTTCTGAATGTATTTTACGTAACTTTGAATCCCTAAAAATATGTTAATTTTCTTTGCTTTATGTTAAAAACTAGTAGACACACGAAATGGTTACGTTCTCATTATTTACTGGGTACAAAGCTGTGCACAGATGCGCGCGCGCAGCCGTATTGTGCTGACCGTACACGCGAAAGGTCGCGAATCATCTGCAGATGTGAGCAACTTTTTGTAATACTCTGGGCTACTTTTTGTTCGGATGCGCATGTTAGAAGGGACCTGGTTATCTACTGCTAATTTGCAAAATATAGCCAGAAGCAAAGCAATAATCTACCTAAATGAAATTTAAAATACCAACTACTAAATAGCAAGGTAGTTTTATATTTTCCTATTTGAGAATGCAAACTAAATATTTATATTATATTATGCAAGAAAAACACAGTAGATTATTTCAAATAGTGGGTATATTTCATTTTTATGTATAATGTCAAAATCAGAGTCAAAAAGCATTTATTCAGTAGGATCACATAGAATCGTCTAAAACTAAGTTTACTCCTGTTCTTTCGCAACCAATACCGTGAAGAATCAGGGCAACAAACGCGGATTGGGGCCTCGCATTATTTTAGGTTATCCATTTTAAAACTAAATATCAAGCTTTAGTGCGAAGCCAGAAAAGCTATAATTGAGGCTCGTTGAAGTAAATTTAGATGCTTCTTATGTACAAGGAATAAACGCCTCAACATAGATAAAGTAATTATTAATCATGAAGATTAACAACATTTACCACAATACTACTAAAGAATACACATATACACATCATGAATAAAATACAGAACACAGAAATTATATAAGTACCTAAATGAAACATAATTTCATATTTCACATATTATATAAGCACAGTCACAATTGAATAGAAGCATTTTATAAGTAAAGTTACAAAGTGGGTACTTAGCTTTGGTATCGATCTGCTGCTGCACACTGATCCACATAATCACAATCGTATTCCTTTTATACTCACAAGATTTCAAAATGTCTGCCAGGTTTCTGACCAATCCGAAACCACCAAACATTGAGATTGAACATCTTTGATTATCAGTTAAATTAACAATACATGATATAGTTATATTGTTTTGAATATCTAAACAATGATTATTACAACATTTATGATTAGTAGATTGTGTTCCTTTTACCGATATTTACATAAATTCAAACGACCAATCAGAAAGACTTTGGAATTATCTTACTACTCAGGACATTATAACGATACGTAGATTAGCGAGAGTATTTTAAAAGGTGATAGAGGATTTATACAATTTTTGTTATTATCTAATCGTATCCTTAATTACTGATATCCTTAATTAATTCGTTAACAAAACAACAGTTCATTCAATTGTCTACCTCTTATAGCAAAACTATAAGGTAACTATGATTTAAAGCTTAATGACTACAGTAACAAATCATGTTCTCATTAATATACTACTATAATAACTTAATATAGGTACTATTTAACCTATATCGATAAACTATATCACAATAACAAACATTTTATTGAAGTTTCGTTCAGAAACTGATTCGACTTCACTTTACTTCTTGGTTTATGGCTTCTGTGACTTGTTTAACTGATTGACAAGATTTCGTTCACTTCGTATTATTGTTTGACTTTGACATCTTCAATCAACGTGTCGTTTCGAAATTAATATCTGTCACGCACGAGTGCATTAGAACTGCACAAATGAAGTCAGCGATTGCAATCGTTTTAAAGATCATTTATCTGATATCATTTAAACTTATTTAAATTAATATAATATATTAAGTAGTAGGAAGGTTCATGTCATGAGTTGATTCTATAAATTTTGCTGTTGTGTTTACGTGGAGAGCAGAATTTGCTTCTGACTTTGATTTTGGTTGACGTCACACGGACGTTTATCGATTAGGCACGACCTATTTTAACAAAATCCCTGTGTTTACGATACGAATTTGTACTTAATTGAACACAGGTAGGCCCTAGAATTAAAGTGAACTTTTTTCTCTTCTCTCGTATAAAATCAGTCGTATATATTAAAATGTTATCAACCCCTGGCTAGGTTAATAGGTCGATCATCGACCGCTCAAACAATAACTTGATGGATAATTGTTGTGAACTGTCTCGTTCCGCTATTTTTATACAAGTATTTTTCATTTACCTACCTAGCACAAAATGTTATTTTTTCTCGTTTAGTAGGGAAAGAAAAAACTGCCTTCCAGACTGATGGATCGATGACAGATTGTACGAACGAATGCAGCCCCAGATTTATAATAGGTAATCTAAGTAATTTTTTGAACCTTCAGTAGGTAATAAAAACAAAAACACAAACAAGGCCTTGAGTGTGGAGACCGAATCCAGAAATTCCGTAACGAAAATAACCTAACACCCCCACTCCGACCGGCACAGCGGTGATACTTTTTAGTTTTGCCATCTATCGATGAATTTTTGAAATATCACGCTTGTCTCTTTAGTTCAGCAACTCGCCTCTAGGTGATGTGAAAGAAAAAAAAACAAAGGAAAAAAAAATACTGCATAAATAAAATAAATAAATAATTATAATTGTCTAAGTTGATAAAAAATGCTATGCAATAGCTTTACCGCGGCAGTCTCCGAGTGCCACTCGTCTTTTTTTTTTATGACTGAATGAAAGAATAGTTAGGTATTACGTAAGTATATAATATTTTTTTAGACAAAGTACCTATTATTAAACGATACTTACAGTTAATAATTTTTTAGACTACAACTAGGTATAAACTGTACCTACTTACATTTAGGAATTGGTAACGCTGCTATAAATAGGTAGTGTACTCACAGTGCTCACAGTTTATAAGATTCCTTTTTTGCATTATTTCACATTTTACAATCTTTTTTTCAGTTGCCGCGTTTTTTCTCGTCTCGTCTGCCATCTAAAGCCAGTCTTCTATTCTACCAAGAAGCTTAAATGCATAGAGAAACCATAGATTTAGCATGGTACCTTATATATGAGAGAAACGTACTCTCTTCGCCATTTTTGAAGGATCTATAGTGGCTCTGCTATTTTATTTAGTTTTCTCGTTTTTTACTGGTTTTATTATGTAATTTCGGTGGCATTTTACTAATGAAGCTTTGGATACGTAACAGGAGATTTGGCAAATGGAATGGGGGAGTATTCAAGAAGTTGTCTCATTTGACGAAAGATTTCCGTTGGAGTTTTGAAATTACAAGCCACCATGTTTTTTCAATTGACTCAAATTGACGTGACATATTTGAAGAAAGATTTGGAGTGAAAAGAAGAAGAAGGAATAAAAAGAAGAAAAAGAAGAAACCAAGAAGTTAAAGAATATGAAGACCTATATGATGAAGACTAAGCTAAGATGTTACTGATTGGGCGATAGTCGCTCAGCGACAAAGTCCTTTCCTTTTTTTTAAATAAATAAAAAAAAAAAGCTTCTTGCATTCTATCAAAGACTTGAAGTGAAGTGAAACAGTTGCCATTATTAAAAAGAAGAAGGAATAAAAAGAAGAAGAAGAAGAAGAAAACAAGAAGAATTTTATTAGAAGACTAAGCTAAGATTTTACCGCCATCATTTTGCGCCATCTCTGAGCGGTTTTATAAACTTTTACCATACTTTTACACAGGGATTCAAAACGTCACCCGCCACCGGCCTACCTACCTAGATTATTGAAAAGTTCCGTCAGCTTTGTAGAGATGTCGCTCTATAGCGTAAAACTGTGGTAAAACTCTTCACCTAGCTAGGTAAAAATATTATTTAGCTAGGTACATACAGATCCAATCCAATATATAAAATTACAGATCCAATCTAATATATAAAATTCTCGTGTCACAGTTTTCGTTGCCATACTCCTCCGAAACGGCTTGACCGATTTTGATGAAATTTTTTGTGCTTATCTATGAGTATCTATTGGTATCTATGAGAATCGGCCAACATCTATTTTTCATCCCTAAATGTTAGGGGTAGTCCACCCCTAAATTTTATTTTTTATTTTTTAGACAACATTTTTAATTTCTATTTTTTTATGATACAACATACAAAAATACATACAATCCTCAATTTTCACCCTTCTACGATCAACCCTTATTTTTTAATAGCGATATAATGGAAAAACAACGTTTGCCGCGGGTCAGCTAGTAAAATATAAAATGGAATTTAGTAGGTACAATTACATTTGAATAGGGATTTATCTTTTAATTACGAGTTTATTTTAATATTATTTATTAACCGAAACTAAGCTTCTACATAATTATTTACATATATGTATTAACAAAATACAACACGATTAGTCAAGCTATCTAAGGATCGTTAGAAACGATCTATAGATAGCTTAACCTGATCCAGATCACTGTCAGTCGGAAGCGTGCCCAAAACACTGGCGGCATTACCGCGCTGGATGCCAATGCTGACCCTTTGAGCCAAAAATGTGCCAGGTCTAAGATCACGCGTCGCTGAAACAATTTGACAGACGCCCTGAAAGAATTTTGAAAACCTTAAGGGCTCCAGAACCCCACGGACCACGGGACTTATCTAATAAATATGTATCTTTATTTAAAGTTTTTAAAAGAATCGGAACAGACATTTTAGCTAAAATTTTCACATTGCTATTTACAACACAGAAAAAGCCTAGGAATTATTTTTCTATGACCGGAACCCAACTTTTGCGACCTGGCACACACGTGGCCAGTTTATTTGAAAGCTGAAACAAATTTATTGAGTGCAAATAAAGAGCGTTGATAACCAAATTTGCACCTGCCTGCGGCTGTGGCGTGCATCCGAAACTTTAATATCCCACCGCATTCAATTCGGTTTTTAGGAAGAGTTTCCATTGAATTGGCTGGTTTTAAGGTAGGCTTCACTCGCTAGATTATTCAACAGAAAACCTGGTAGATTATTAAGGTAGAACCTATTGTAATATTTTTGAAATTATTTCACCCACTGCGAGAGAACTTTTATTATGTAGTTTTACCATACCTATATCTTTCTGTCTGTCTGTCCGCTTAGTTAGATACTTTTATAATACAACAAAAGTTAAACTGAAAGACGGACTGACATAGCTGAACATAATATAGGTTCCTTTTTTAAACGGACCCTTAAAATTTTTTTATACCTACTAGATATTAGATACCTTTTAAAAATGGTCTACTTAATTAATTTTTCGTTGGGATCCGTCTGAAACTCCCGTTACCTAGAGTTTTCGGAAGCATTTACCTTACACCCTTTAGACGCGATTCAGAAATTTCTCAGCCATAAAAACTTCCTCAAAGCACCCGTTTAATTATTTTTACAACTCATGTAATCAAAATTATGACTCAAACGATAAACATTTAGGTGCCTTTTCAAATTGGCCCTCTTTTCACCCGCTTCGTTCAACTGAGCAATATTAATTAATTTTTATTTTGGCGCGAACCGGGTTGCCAGCTCAGCGTTTTTTACCTTTCTTTGGAATGTTGCCAGATAATGGAGAATTTTTAATTGTGGCAACAACTCAGTGATTGAAATCGCGAGGGCAAGCAAAGTGAAATGTAATTTGAAAAGAAGTGTGGCTAAATTATAAAAGGTCCGTGCTATACAAAATTTTGATTAAAAGAAATCGTAAGGTTCGTGAGAGGTGTAGCATAAAACATTGGTCGCGAAGGAACAGGAGTAGAATCACCTAGTTTTAAGACGTTTCAAAGTGATCCCAGCGGTCCTACTGAATAAATGCTTTTTGACTTGACTTTGACTTTGCATTCATTCTGATTGTTTATTTGTAGGTACTTTGACGACCTCTGTGGCGTAGTGGGCGAAGGTCCGCCTGCGACGCAGAAGGTTGCGGGTTCGATCCCCGCCGCGGGACAAATGTTTGTATGACCTACAGATATTTGTCTCGGGTCTGGGTGTTTCTATGTATAATATGTATGTATTTACAAACAAAAAGTATATAATATATACTTTTATTATATACTTTTATTTACATATTATGTAGTATATCAGTTATCTGGTTCCCATAGTACAAGCTTTGCTTAGTTTGGGGCTAGATGATGTTGTGTGAAAATGTCCAGCATTATTTTTTTTTTACTTATGGGCTATGGCATGTCCAGCATTGGACTTTTATTGGCTAATGATTATAATACTTACTACCCTAAGTATGTATTTGACGATGCTATTTACTAGTTTTGAATGTAAAGTAAGTACCTATTTATTTTTATGAATTTACCAATTCGTAAACAAATCTAACTGAGCTTTTTAGGTAGGTAACCTACCACTTACTTATGAAACCTTGTGCTTGTTTATAAAACTTAACACTGTTAATGTTAATCAACTTATGTTAACATTGTTCGTGAGTAATGAAGTTTACATACAACATGTACATAATTAAGTTCATGTGTAGGCGACTGCAGCCTGCTTTACATGCTTTTACATGCAGCAATGAAGATCTCATTAATGCGATACGGAGGGCTGTAGAGCTGGCTATGGCGTTACTTTTTTTTACACAGAACTATTTTTAAATAAATAAATAAATAAAATAAATAATGCTGGACTTTTCACACAGCATCATCTAGCCCCAAAGTAAGCAGAGCTTGTGTTATGGGTATTAAATGACTGATATACTACTTATATACTTTTTCTTTGTAAATACATACATATTATACATAGAAACACCCAGACCCGAGACAAATATTTGTAGATCATATAAACATTAGTCCCGCCGCGGGGATCGAACCCGCAACCTTTTGCGTCGCAGGCGGGCCTTCGCCCACTGCGCTACAGAGGTCGTTTTTAAGTCATAAGTTTGTATGAATCTGAAGTTATTTCGAATGACTTAGGTTCCCAGTTTTAGGCGACTAAGGCCTGCTGAAATAGATAATTGAACATGCCCAGATTTTAAAGAACGGTAACGATATGAACGTTAAATGTATTCAACACTAGGCAGAGATCTCCTTCAATTCTTTCTAACCGTCTCTTCTTCGATAGGTTCCACCAACCATTACACCCACATATTTATAATAATCATTATTTGAACACACTGTACGTACAGTCAGCAACGAAAGTCGATTAACATTTATGTTTCACAAATCTGAATATTTCCGAAATCATCATGACCTACATTTTTACTACTATTTGAAGATATCTGGTTCATAATAATTTCCCAAGAAAAGTTTGTTTTTTCTTGGTTTTCGAAAACAAAAGTCATTTTAAGAAGTCCAACTGTTAATTGACTTTCGTTGCTGATTGTACATTAAGAAAATACCTAGAAAATCAAAACACAACACAAGCTAAGTTACCACAAAGCTTCAGTCACTCACACGTCTAAGGCTCAGCACACACGGGTACAGTTGTAAGACATCATTATGTCGCTAGTCGAACTCATTAATTCCTACGGCTGACTGATGAGGGGTGGCGGCTCCTGGCGGCTCAGCCGAGACGGATCCGGCTTTGCTCTGGATTATCGTTAAGTAGGTACAGACAGCAACAGGTATAATCAGGTATATCTAAAGATTAAGGTATAAATTACGATTGACGGAATTGTAAAATAAATTCTTCTTGTCCAATAGTCACTATTGTTTTTTGTTTTTATACTAGGTAAAAGGTACTCTTCCAGGATAAATAGTAGCCCGTGCGACGTTCCATGTTGTAGTCTATCTCCATAACAAACACCCAAAATCGTTCAGGAGCATTTTTTTTGCAAATAGTCGTAAGATTCTGATAAAGAACCAACCGTGAGTGTGATGAATAGATCCGAAGGTCATGTGTTAGAATCCCGGTTGAGTACCTACACTATGTTTTGTTTCCTGCTAATGGAAAGAACTCCGTCAGAGTTGATAAGCTCATCCCAACTTCAATATTATTACTGAGTGTATGTACAAACAACCAAAATGCCCGTTGGGTTGAAAAGTTAGTTCTGTAAGCCAAAGCAAAGTGCTACAAACATATCCAGCTATTACATAGTTACACTTTAATTACATTATGCACCAAAGACCAAATCTCGGTTCACCTGTGTGCCTGTGTTCTCCAGGGATGTATTCATAATGAGGATACATTATAAAATATTATGGCCCTTACTTATATACTTGACATAAAGTTATGTCACGCATAAACTAAAAATTTGTATGGTTGTGCATGACAATATAATTTTATGTCAAGTTTATTAGTAACGGCCTATATTTTTATACCATCCAAGTGGCCTCACATTAAGCAAGCCTCACTTAAGTGTTATTAATTTAGAAGCCTTTGAAGCTAAGATGGTTAGAGACACGTCCAAATGTATTTGGCACTTACCATTTGCAAAAGAAGTACCTATTCCTGGCAGGTAGTTGGGTAACAACTGTGCCTACAACTCGCTGTGCGTGATGATATTCGCCAGCATGTTTACTTCGTTCGCCCAACGGATCTAGGCATTCGTGAAGTTAGCCGTTTGTCTACGCAGTGAAAGCTTTTTCATACAAAATTGTGTTCTCTTCAAACGGTTACAATAAGGTCACAAATTTTACCGGACAAAGTTAAATTATCCCACAATTTGGAGCTCACCAAAACAGAAAACTCGTTGTTCTTCGCAAACATTGGCAATCTCTTTTGGCGATCTCCCAACTGGGCTAGCCATTACGATGTTTAATTTCCCATGAATTTGACGTATGGATTTTAAATTACATTGACAATCAAATTGTTATTCGATAAAGAGAAACGTAGAACCCGATTCTACGTTTCTATCTTCAAATTAAAATAGATCATCGTGCATGGAATTAATAAATTATTACACTTAGGTATAGTTTGCAAGAGTTTTGCCATAACTTTACAAAACAAATTACACAAGAATCTGTTGAGCCATCTATCGTTATAAACGATCTTCTTATATATATATATATATACATAGTGAGTAGTAAATAGATTTATAATAATGCTCCTAGAGCCGACTCTGTCGATCCAAAACCCACCATTTTCCAATCGAGTGCGCGATATTGTTTCAACTTCTGTGCCCTTAGCACCAACTTTTAGTGTTATCGAATTGCTATGGAAATCTAAAGAACTTTTTATTGAATAGGTCAGCATTTGACCTCCCTCTGCCTGATGTTAAGCAGAAGTCTAAGATGGAGCATACCTTTTGCTTTACAACCCAAATTAGCATTTTTAGTTGTTCTCTCTCGTTCTTCTGCTGAGCAAAAGATGTCGATCTTAAATCTCTCTCTCCCTTCAGAGGTTTTTTACCAATTCCTCTAAAATTGATTGAACCTTAAGTTTGAAAGTGCTTGGACTATTATAAATTGTTGATGAAGTACGAGTAAGCTCTACTGTGACTAGCTATGATAAAAAATTAAATTAAATGAAACCATTTTTGCTGTCATATGACTATGTCTACCGGAATCGAGGTCGTCCGAGAGCACGTTGGGTCGACAACATAGTAAAGGTCGTAGGAAATGTTTGGACGCGAGAGGTGCAAGTTTGAGGAGACTGGCATAAAAGAAGGGAGGTCTATACCCAGCAGTGGGTGTTACCAGGCTGAGATGATGATGACACTATGTCTTGGAATAAACACTCTGCTAATCTGAATTTTGGGAATCCTATAAACCGGTACTCGATAGGTTTTGCATTTGCCTAGAGGGAAGTACCAAAACCATGAGACGAGATAGGCCATGGGCAAATATTAGTGCTACGTGCACTGCACAGAATGCGTATTGAGCTCGAGTCCAAACTCCAGATTGTCCTTTGAGTCTGGTACCAGGCATCGTTTGCTCGTGAAACATTGATTCCACTTAACCAGCTTGTTGCCAGATATTGAGCTTAGGATCGATGACGTATATATTTGTATAATATCGCTTACGTTGTTATTCCATCTCAAACAATGTTAGGCACTACAACAGCGTGCTACAGTAACGTTGAGTGTAGGCATAGACATCCTCCTGACGCTGTATCACATCCAGTCGTAGTAGATATGAATGTAAAAGGCCTAAGTTTTTCTTTGTGATGCCGGATACCTCCAGCCGGATACCTCCACCATCGAAACCCATTCAGTAGTCTTTGCGTGAAAGAGTATCAAATTTCAATACATACTTACAAATTTCGTATTTGGAATGTAGCAAGGATTCTGTGGAGTAAATCTGTTTTCGAAAATCTTAAAATTTGCCGATAAATTCTTGAATCTACGCTCTAAAATGAAGTCTTCGCAAAAATGTGAATTTGATTTGAGTTGGTGCACTGCGGCACAATATGGGAAGATCGGTAGACGTAATACAATACTGATTTATTCCCAGCTGAGGAATTTTAGATATCATAGTCGTAAGAACGATCATTTCCGAATCCCTATTCAATAACTACAAATCTAAATTCAAAGTTTAATTTTTCTTTTACGTTTTAAGATTCAAAAGAAGTAGTAAGTAGGTAAGCAAGAGTCCTGTAGGACTTGCCGGACAACCAATGATTTTTCATTGGCTACCTCCATAACTAATATCATCCAAATCTATTCAGCAGTTTCAGCGTGAAGGAGCAACAAACATGAGTCAAATCAAAGGTTCGCATTAAAATTAATAGGATTTTTTTTCATTTTAACGTTAATTAAACATAACCTATTTTTTTTAAGTCGGTATGTTAAGCAAAATTTTCCTGTGTGGGATGGTGATGATACCTATACTCTCTGTCAACCTGCACTGCTATGCATAAAGTCAGCTCATGCCTGAAAGAGACAGGTGTCATGTTGTAGAGGGAGGAAGGGGGACGGCTTGTTAGCTAAGACGTTTCCCGGTCAAGTGTGGGATCAGGAGTTCCAAGGAATAACACATTTTTTAAACTTAATCCGTCTTATTACAAGAAAATGAACCGAGTTTAGACTAAGACTAACTAAAAAACTGCCCCTAGAAAAACGATCTTTAAATACTCGAGCATAGAACGCTTTTTTCTGGTAATAGTTTTGTTTTGACCTGTGTCAACATGGGGTTCAACTAAGGTTTAAAATTAAAGTAATAAGCAGCAATGTTTTTTTATTTAGTTTCAAAAAGCACCTACTTAGGTACATGGTTATTTATCGAAATCTTAATATTAAAAAACGAAGTCGGGTTAGTTTCAGTTACCAGTTACCACACGTTATAACTCAAAAACGACTAGATTTTGAAAATCAAAATGTGCTTATCCTGTCTCTTTCAGGTTCTCTCTCAGGATCCCTATTCGGGATACCTACAGTCGATATTTCCTTCTTTCATGCAACGGCTTATAGCGTCCGTCATTATGGAAATCGTGTTGTACGAATGACGGTAAATGTACAAAATACGAATTGCTTTCAAAGCCTATATGTGGGGAACGCAGTGAACATGATTACAGGGCTGTCAGTACAGAACCTTGTTCAGGCTAGAAAAGTGTAGTGTAGTAGCGTGTTATTTCCTTGTATGCCGAGATTCAAACTCACGACCTTCTGATAGAAGACACTATCACACTATCACATCAGATCACACCCTAACGAGTGTAGCGTGTGCCAGGTGAACTTTTGCTGAGGCTTAGTTTTTTGTGTGCCGGGATTCGAAGCCACGACCCTCTAATCGAAAATGTTGCGGCTAGTATCTCTAATTCATCGTTCACAAAAACTTTCAAAAGTTTTGTAGTTAATTTTTTTTGTATTTAGCCATTCTCGTCCCACTGCAGGGCAAAGGCCTCCCTTCCCTTCTTGGCCAGGTTCTCATTTGAGAGTCTAGCTCGTCTCGCCATCTCATCCTGGGTCTTCCATGTCTCTGCATGTAGTTACATAACATACACACATTTTGTACCCTCAAAGCAAGTAAGTTAGTTTAGTACCTTTCTACTTGTTCTAAAGGTACCCATTCACGAGACGTCCATTTGGCAGACGTCTTTTTGAACTGGACGCATGGATTTTAATTCGTTTGGAAATCCAGAGCTTCACGACGTTGTTTTTACCATTCACGGAACGGTTTCGGAAGACGACCACTCCATTTGGATTGGTGGACGTATTGTGAATGGGTACCTTTAGTGTGTACATAAGTAATATTATAGTGATATACATTTTATAGGTTTTTTATGTTGCATTTTGAAAAAGGTTTGCTTGTATGAATCATATACCAAGGTACACAACTTATTAGTGAACGTGGGGTTAGACAACCCTAAATGCAAGCGGATGCAGGTGCGTTAGCTGATCGGGCGGAAAACACGAACAACCAGACAATATTTACACGTTCATGAATCGATGTAATCCACTTATAGCCGGCTTGTGACCACCTTTATCTAGAATAGAGTATTTTTACATTTTAGTTTACCTAGATATTTTGCATAGGTAACTAAGAAGGTACTACTTAATATGTTTTACTCGATTGTAAATGTTGTAGATTTTAATATTTCTCCACTCCAAAATGATAATTAAAAGATGCGATCAATTGTAAGCGATGTTAATAAAGTTTGTCTATGATTTCACTAAAAATCAATTTCTACCCCTTCCTATTTTCATTTCCACATTACGAAGTTTCACTTTTAATTGCGCCTGAGCATTTGGATGTGAATTGGACTTATTCGTTATATTCAGAGTAAGTATCAAATGAATTGTCGTTGCTGACTGTATCGGTTATTTTATTTGTGTAGTTGATTGCACTGTACATAGAGTTTTTAAAGCCTTACAAGTTACAATACAATCCTCGGCGAGATTTAAAATGAGAGTTGTAGCCGTTTGTTTTGACGCGATTTTTTAGCGCGCATAAGATGTTTCGTTTAATTTCTTTTACAGCTTTCGAATGCCGTATTTTTTTATTTCTCAAGGAAAACGACGTCTGGAGTCTTAAGACGATGAATTTCGCCGTCTTTTTAGGATGTAGCTTATTGCTGTGAAGAATGTTATTGTTTGGGGTTTCAAACAGGTTTTTTTTTTACTTATTGAATGGAGATATAAATAACTACATGCAACCTTTATTAATAATCTTTTTTTTCAGCCAACCCAGAACTGAAAAAACTTAAAATGTGAAAATAATAATACCACAAACAAAAGTAGGCCAGTGTTGCCACTCCATAAAGCGCGCTTTCGGTCAATCATCATAACTATTCGTTACACAGCCGGCCACAAATCACTGGGTTGCCAGTACCTACACGACTCCCGAATATGCCGATATTCCCCCGGCTATAAATAACCGATGCTGTGTTGCCAGATTTTTTTATTTCCACAAACAATTTTCACGCTCTGATGCGTCGTAAACCATGGAGATCAGGGTTCCGTGGCTGGTGGAAATTATCGTTGCAATATTTGACGACCTGGATGGCGGGAGACAGATGATATTTTTCCATCTCACGAAGACAGTTTGGTCACTTACGCACACCGAAACAAATCTACACACGCAATGCAGACAGCCGCCATTGTGAGATATGACAACAACTATAAGCAGGAGGAACGAGTTCTATTCTCACAGTAGCGGCATAATTATGTTTATATCATCATCATCATCATGTCAGCCATCTAGTGTCCACTGCTGAACATAGGCCTCCCCCATCGATTTCCACAGCGATCGATCTTGTGCAGCCTGCACCCAACGGCTCCCAGCAGCCTTTACCAGATCGTCTTTCCATCTAGTGGGGGGCCGTCCTCTACTGCGGTTTCCGGTGCGTGGCCTCCACTCGAGAACCTTTCTGCCTCAACGGCCGTCAGTTCTACGAGCTATGTGCCCCGCCCACTGCTACTTCAACTTGCCAATCCTGTGGGCTATGTCGGTGACTTTAGTGCGTCTACGGATCTCTTCATTTCTGATTCGATCTCGTAGAGAGACACCAAGCATAGCCCTTTCCATAGCTCGTTGGGCGACCTTGAGCCTTCTTATGAGGCCCATAGTGAGGGACCACGTTTCAGTTCCATATGTCATCACTGGTAACACACACTGATCGAAAACTTTTGACTTAAGGCACTGAGGTATTTTGGACGAAAAGACGTCTCGCAGTTTCCCGAACGCTGCCCAGCCGAGTTGGATTCGTCGACTGACATCTTTCTCAAAGTTGGACCTACCCAATCGGACTGTTTTATGTTTATATGATCTACAGATATTTGATCCGGGACTTGTTGTGGTATCATGTTAGGTACCAAATGAATAAATAAAATTACTTCTGATAGCCACGACAGGGAATCCATTATGTGACTCCTGACTATATATCCAGACCTCTACCTCTACCCTATCTTCTGTTTTTTTTCCTACAAGCTTCAACCCTTTTGAAAAGTGGATGACACGTGAATTTGAGGCATGCTTATGAGAGCTTTGTCGTGATGATATTAACCCTCAAGAAATAGGTTACGATTTATATAAATGGGTATAATACCTATCAGACATAAACCTTCCCGAAATGAAACGAGAAATCGTCCTGACACGACACCTCATTTTGTCAGACATCTCATTTATCAAGTCATTTAGGAGCTTCGCGGAAACAGACGAACGTAGTGCTACACTCATAACTCTAATTGATTTGAAAACCGGCTGTTCAGGCTAAGGTATACACGTAACGTTGTTCACGTTATAATTTATGAACAATACGGGTTATTTTATTATTATTAATTATTAATTATTAATAGCCCGTGATGTCCCACTGCAGGGTCTTTGCCTCCCTTCCTTAATTCCACTCCTCTCTAATAATTTAATAAATAATCTAATTATTAATAACAAAACGTGTTGATTCCCAAAAAAAATACCTACTCGTATAGTCCTTTTCACATAGGAACGGTTCAGTGCCAAGGCTCTTTTGTAAAAAAGGAAATAGAGAATATCCTTTTTTATTGCAGTTATATCTTTTAGTATTATCACTAGATTTCATTTATTTCAAAACTGTTCAGCGTGAAACGTAAAAGTTCTATGTGTCAGGGATACGTTCCTACGTGAAAATACTATAGATTGACAAAGTGTTTATATGATCTGTTTTTCTCGTTTCTCGGTGTATCCTATGTGTAACATAATGTAATTGCGTGTACTTAGTGCCAGTATTATTATATATTTGTTTACTATGACGTTACTTGGAGTATAAAAAAAGAGTGAGTCGTGAGTACCTATCATGATCAGAAAGAATATCAAACCAATACCATCAGGATGTAGGTAGACGTGATCGTGTTTTTTTTTAATTTAAAACCTTATTACGATACAAACCGTTTTTGTGGCATTCAAAAGGTTAAAGTTGGAGAACAATTCACAGAACCCATTTGAATGTTAGAAACGCATTGAGTCGGAACTTGTTCGTTTTGCGAGCGGACAGCGCCGGAATCTCACTTGAAATAAAAGAGTTTGTGATTTCAATTTCAAGGTAATATTTTATGAAGAAAACTCAGATTGCACTTCGCAAAATACCTTGGGAATAGAAAAGTTTATTTTAAGAAAAAGTTATGGAAACGTTGAACGAAGAAGGTTAAAGTTCGAGGCACAGCCTCAATGTACCTACTTACTTACAGTCAGCGTCACCACAAAAAAATCAACCTATATAAATACCACTGCTGGGCAAAGGTCTCCCCCAATTGTTTCCACCTGTTACGATCCCTTGCCACTATTATCTATTTAAATAAATTAATAATAATTATTATAATTAATTAATTATAGATAGTTTCTAACGATCCTTAGATAGCTTGAGTAATAATATTGTATTTTGTAAATATGTAGTAGCTTAGTTTGGCAGAGTAAGCGAGATAGCACGATTTTAGGCGTCATCAAAAATGGGTTCTGCGCAGCTACTTCAGAGAGCTAAAGAACGATTGTGCGTATTATACGTATCATACATTGAGGTCCGTTTTCTTTTTAGTTTATAACACGTATTTATTTGAGTCGACAGAGTATCAAGCATTCATCAAACCGCACGAATTCGTAGTCTGTAATTAATTAACTGTTTCTGTATTTGTTTTGTTATAGTGACAAGTCCTTTGATAAATTGCTCCCGATTTTTCAATCCTGTTTTCGTTCTATTGCGGGTACAAGACAAATGAGGAACATGGAAGCAATTTGTTTGAAGTGAAAAATACCACAACGAACTCAAATGAAGTTACCACAATCTAGCATGTTTTTTTACAACAATGTTTCTAACAATGTACCTACCTTTATGAAGTTCCATGAATGTATCACCAAGGCGCGGTAGACAGTCTTTCAGATCTTTATAACAGTGGCGTAGCTAGGTAGCCAAGGGCCCTGGTGCAAAATAAACCGGGGCCCTGAACTGAACGGTTTATGTTTTATCAAGTCAAAATATGCAGGGTGTGACAAAATGTGAACGTATTTGATTTTTTTGTAAAAACTTACGATCGTCATTTTCTGGGTAACTATTTAATTTTCAAAAATCGAATATTGCAGTTATTTTTATTTTCAAAATATATATTCCTATATATCCATAATATATATCCATAATATATATCCATAATATATATCCATAATATATATCCATAATATATATCCATAGGAATATATATCCATAATATATATTCCTATAGTTTCCTAAGAACAAAACCTTTCGGACTCTCGGGACTCAGAGTCCGAAGGCCCCTTGAGCTTAGGGGCCCCGGTGCACTGCACCGCCTAGCTCTTCGGTAGCTACGCTACTGCTTTATAAATGTGGAGGTAGTATGATGTTGGGTCCAGGTTTCAGTAGAAAGATATGTTTCGTCCACAGAGTTTATTCAACCCACAAGCCTCACACAATTTAAATAATAGAAGGAGCAATAGGTACAGTAGAAAAGAGTAGATAAAAGTAGAAGAAGAAAGCAGAACAATAAAATTCTCGAAGAGAATAAGCGCGTAAGTACGTACAAGCGAAAAGATAGGCGATAAAATATGTTCGCGCGCGGAAGATCCCATACGAACTAGTTTTCGTTCCTACGTAAGCCGGCAGCGCTCACTGGACGCGAGCGGGGTATGTGCCGGGCGCGGGGAGTACTCAACTGTTTCGTATGTTCATCAAAAAACATAATCGCGCTCGGCGCGATTCATCGATAAATGAAACTTACTTTAGAACGACACTACAGAGAAGAATAGGTATTCGATAATTACATAAAACCAGGTGGCATTCCTTATCAATGAAATATTTAATTCGAAATTATCATGTTTTATAATATCCCATAGATGTGGGTAGGCATGACTTGGTGAACAAAAGAAATGAAGTAAACATGATGGAGTAATAAGTATGAACATAGTGTAAGCGTATGAACTGTAGTACGAACATAAGGTTTATCGGGTATGAACGAGGTATGAACGTTTGTGTGAATGTGTAATAAGTAAACTAAATTATATAAATTGTGTGTAGGTATATAAATAAATATTATATATACGTTATGTATGTGGATGTATGAAGAGATCCCCACATCACTCCCTTCCGAAGACCGTCACTACGGGCGATAGAAATCCGGAAATCGGACTCTTCTACCGGAACGTGTAGTACGTACCACTGAAGGATCAGGGGCTGGGATAGGATCTGGGATTGGGTCTGGGATAGGCTCTGGAATCGGGTGAATCTCACGATTCGACAAAATGTAGGCCGGTTTGAGTCGGTCGATGGATACATTTATAGCCTTTCCTCTGAAATAAATTTTAAATATCTTGTCTCCACGTTGAAGGACTTCGTGAGGACCGGAGTATGAGGGTTGGAAAGCTCCTCGTTGCATTTCTTCCCGAAGGAATACGTGCGACGATGAAGCGAGGTCTTTGAAGATGAATGTTTTTTGGTTACTATGACGAGACGCTGGGACGGGTTGCAATTTTCTTGCAATACAGCGCAACCTAGCGGTAAAGTCCGTCATATCCGTTGTGCCGGTGATATTACCCTGGAAAAACTCACCAGGGAGGCGCAAAGGTTCACCATAGACCAACTCGGCTGACGATGTCTTCAGATCCTCCTTGACTGCGCTACGGATACCTAAGAGGACTAGTGGGAGAGATTCCGTCCAGTTATTGTCAGCGTGACAAGTAATTGCTGTCTTGAGCTGTCGATGGAACCGCTCCACAAGTCCGTTACAGGCAGGATGGTAGGCTGTCGTCATGCGGTGCTTAAAACCTGCTAGTTTAGCAAGGAATCTGAACAATTCTGATTCGAACTGTCTCCCACGATCGGTTACTATGTCGGTTGGGCAACCAAATCGAGCGATCCAGCCAAAGAGTAGCGCTTTGGCCACAGTCTCAGCCGTGATGTCAGTGATAGGTATTGCCTCAGGCCATCTAGTAAATCGATCTACGGCGGTAAGGCAATACCTATAGCCGTTTGAGGTTGGCATGGGACCAATTAGGTCTATGTGCACGTAGGAGAACCTAGATTTTGGCAAGTCAAACGTGCCTAAAGGACTGGAAACGTGACGACTGGTTTTAGAGCGCTGGCAATTTAAACATGCTCGTGACCACTCTTTACAGTCTTTCCTGATTCCTGGCCAGACGTAACGCTCAGCTACTAGTTTAGCGGTGGCGTTTGCGCCAGGATGACTAAGGCAGTGTAAGCTGTCAAACACTTGTTTGCGCAGTGGTTTGGTCACAAAAGGTCTTGGTGTACCAGTGCTAGTGTCACAGTATACTTCCACGTCACTAACGGGATCTCTAACCTTCTCCAAGTGAAGCGAAGTTGTTTCGTCGTGGAGAAAAGCGGAGAGCTCGTTGTCGGTGTTTTGGGACTTGGCGAGGGTTTCGATGTCGATAGGACCTTGGAGCTCGTCAATACGTGAGAGCGCATCGGCAACGACATTATCCTTACCGGATATGTGCCGAATGTCACTCGTGAACTGCGATATAAAGTCCAAGTGCCTGTATTGTCGCGGTGAACATGTTTTCTTTCGCTCGCTGAAGGCGTGGCACAGGGGCTTGTGGTCTGTGTAGACCGTGAAGTCCCTGGCTTCCAACATGTGCCTAAAGTACTTTATACCTTCGTAGATGGCGAGGAGCTCGCGGTCGTAAGGAGAGTACTTCTGCTGGGATGGGCTGAGTTTCCGTGAAAAGAAAGCTAGCGGCTGCCATTCCTCATCCTTACCGTACTGCTGGAGCACCGCGCCAAGTGCGAGGTCGCTAGCGTCGGTCACTAATGCTAGTTTAGCCTGGCAATCCGGGTGGAACAATAGGGCAGCGTTGCAGAGGCTTTCTTTAGTTTGCTCGAAAGCTGCAAGAGATTGGTCTACCAAGTGTACAGGATCGGAAGCTTTTACTGAGCCGGTTAGCAGGGCGTTAAGGGGTGCTTGAGTTTTTGCGGCATCAGGAATAAATCGCCGGTAAAAATTCAACATGCCCAAGAATCGCCTTAACTGCCGGACTGTTGTCGGTGCCGGGAACTCCTTTATGGCCTGAACTTTGGTACTAAGTGGCTTGGTACCAGCTGAAGAAATATGGTAACCCAAAAAACTTACCTCAGTAACGCCAAAGACGCACTTCGCAGTGTTAACTACGATGCCGTAGCTTTGCAAACGCTCAAAAAGCTGCCGAAGGTGTCTTTCGTGCTCGTCTTCTGATCTGCTAAAAACTAAAAAGTCATCTAGATAGCAGTAACAGAAGTCGAGGCCTCGGGTTACCTCATCCACGAACCTCTGGAACGTTTGTCCCGCATTCCTGAGCCCAAAACTCATGAACGGAAACTCGAAGAGTCCGAACGGCGTGGTGATGGCGGCCTTCGCTATGTCTTCCTCGTGAACAGGGATTTGGTTGTAGGCCTTGACTAAGTCTATGGTGGAGAAGACTTTGCAACCGAAAATGCTGTGGGAAAAGTCATGTATATGCCTAATTGGGTACCTGTCGGCGATCGTCCTGGCGTTTAGGAGTCTATAGTCTCCACATGGGCGCCATCCATTGTCTTTTTTAGGGGCCAAATGGAGTGGAGATGACCATGGACTCTCGGACGGCCGTGCGGTGCCATTTGCCAGCATCAGATCGAATTCCTGTTTGGCAAGTTTCAGCTTGTCGGGAGCCAACCTGCGAGGGGGTAGGGATATGGGAGGGCCGGGTGTAGTGCGTATATGATGTACGGTGTTGTGTTTGTGAATGTGAGGTGTGCCAGCTGGTTTCGTAATATCGGAAAATTCTAGTAAGAGTTTATGATAACGAGAGTTGCCGGATGGAATCTTCACAGAAAATACATTGCAAGGGTTATTATCAATATAAGCTTCAGTAGACAATGAAGTGACGTTATCAATAATGCGTCCTATGCGTTTGTTGCGGACGTCTACAATAAGGCCATACTGACTCATGAAGTCGACTCCGATTATAGCCTTAGTGACGTCGGCAACAATAAAATTCCACGGGAAGTCGCGCCTAAGACCTAGGTCTAAGTTAAGTTGGTGAGAACCGTAGGTGTGAATGATGCTTCCGTTGGCGGCTGTCAGTTCGTAGGTGGTCTTGGCTCGACGCTCCTGAAGTGCGGCCCGAGGGAAGACGCAGACGTCGCTTCCAGTGTCCACGAGGAAGGGGATCTTCGAGCGGCGGTCAGTAACGAAGAGGCGACCAGGGGAAGCGGGGCAATCGTCGGTCGCCGTTAGCGACTGCCTTGGGCGTTTCCCGACTTCTCGAAATCGCATGGTTTCACGCACTGGTTCGCGTCGTTGCCATGATGGAAGTGGTACCAGCATATAGGGAACCTGCGGTAGTTGGACTGGGACCTTGACCTCGAGCGCCTACGCTGCTGGTTCGACTGCCGGTTGGAGTGGGGACGACTTCTTGACCGCGGCTGGCGGTTGAGCTGCGTCGTCAGGTTTTTGAGAGCTGCCTTTAGCTCTGCGATCTCGATTGCCATCGATTCCATGGAGCCATGGGCAGGGGCTGCAGATGACGTAGCGGCTACATGTGACGTAGGTGCCACTATATCGTGCACTCGATCCGCCAGGTCAGCTGAGGCTTCCAATGAAGAGGCTGGTTGCGATGCGATCAGGGTTTGCAGGTTGCTAGGGAGTCGGCTGCACCAAATGCTTCTTATAAATTCGTCCGGGACCGCGGTTCCAGCGAGGCTTTGCAGGTGACGCAGGAACTGGGATGGCTTGCGGTTGCCTAGCTCTTCGTGCATAAGCAGCTGCTGGATTTTACGCTCACGCGATGCCGAAAGACGTTTTATAAGCTCCTCCTTTAGCTTGTCGAACTTGTTAGTGGCGGGCGGGCAGGTAATAATATCCTTCACCTCCTTTGAGTACTGTGGATCCAGATGACTCGTGACGTAGTAGAATTTGGTCGTGTCATCTGTTATGTTCGACACGACAAATTGTCCCTCTACTTGCGCGAACCAAAGTTCTGGGTCTTCTGGCCAAAACGGGGGTATTTTAATTTGGATCTTATATTCAATATTATCAGAAACTTGCATTCTGCGCTTTCGTGCACTACACCGCTGAGTGACGTTATTACTCTTAGCAGTGGCTGCAGAGTCTGATGAATCGCTATCTTTGGTAGTGCTCATTACTTTGATTCCAATAATTTAAGCTATGTACCTTGTTGTATTCCAATTCAGGGGTCACCAGTTGTGGAGGTAGTATGATGTTGGGTCCAGGTTTCAGTAGAAAGATATGTTTCGTCCACAGAGTTTATTCAACCCACAAGCCTCACACAATTTAAATAATAGAAGGAGCAATAGGTACAGTAGAAAAGAGTAGATAAAAGTAGAAGAAGAAAGCAGAACAATAAAATTCTCGAAGAGAATAAGCGCGTAAGTACGTACAAGCGAAAAGATAGGCGATAAAATATGTTCGCGCGCGGAAGATCCCATACGAACTAGTTTTCGTTCCTACGTAAGCCGGCAGCGCTCACTGGACGCGAGCGGGGTATGTGCCGGGCGCGGGGAGTACTCAACTGTTTCGTATGTTCATCAAAAAACATAATCGCGCTCGGCGCGATTCATCGATAAATGAAACTTACTTTAGAACGACACTACAGAGAAGAATAGGTATTCGATAATTACATAAAACCAGGTGGCATTCCTTATCAATGAAATATTTAATTCGAAATTATCATGTTTTATAATATCCCATAGATGTGGGTAGGCATGACTTGGTGAACAAAAGAAATGAAGTAAACATGATGGAGTAATAAGTATGAACATAGTGTAAGCGTATGAACTGTAGTACGAACATAAGGTTTATCGGGTATGAACGAGGTATGAACGTTTGTGTGAATGTGTAATAAGTAAACTAAATTATATAAATTGTGTGTAGGTATATAAATAAATATTATATATACGTTATGTATGTGGATGTATGAAGAGATCCCCACAATAAACATCCATAATCTTTTGAATGATATCTTCTTGCAACTAGTTACGTGGAATACCAATTTCTAACACGACACAGAAATTACTGGAAAAGTAAAAAGACAATGTTTAGACGAAGAATCACCTCGAGCATTAATACTTACTGTTCTAAGTGATCCCAGCGATCCTACTGAATAAATATTTTTGACTTTGCGTGATCAATCGAGCCAATCATCAGCGCCTTTCAAGACTTACAATATGTATGTCTCACGTCTTGAAGACTAAAGTGCAACATTCATTTTTTTTTAATTTTGGATCAGATCGATGCCAAAGTATTAAGAGCTACACGTGAGTGTACATCGTGATGGATGGGCACATTCGTCATAATCAACCGTTTTGCGTGACGTCAGCCCGAACGGGACTATTGACCCGAATGTGTTCGCGAGATAAAAAGTAAAACAAACGGATTCTGTCACAAGCCTTTGTTTACGAATAAACTGTGTATACTGTAGTGTGAGAGATACATACAGGTGTTCCGTAAATAGGGAAAACCTTTAACTACGGGTAATAGTTTCGCTCTTTACGGAACACCCTGTAGAATAGATGTAAAATGTCAGAACCAATGCATCATGTTCACGTCCCAAAGCGTTGGTAATAGACGTTACATGAAGCGATGTCGCCATTAGGGCTCTATCTACGCTAATTACATTATTACTGGCGATGCAGCCTCTGAAGAGCTTTTGAATAATTATGACATGGTCTGCGCTGGCCGGCTATATAATAAGTTTGCACATTCTAAAAAATGCCATGTAAATATGCCGTTACTTTCAAACGGCTAAATAGATTTTCATGTCTCATTGATGAGCTTTTTGTTGACTGGTTCCCCACTAGCTGGGTGGAGCTTGACTATTTCGTTCCAAGGTGGACCACCTAAAAGAAAGCTAGGCTCTTAACCGTGTTTGTTGCCCTGGTTTTTCCCAGTATCGGTCACGAAGGAACAGAAGTAGAATTACCGGTAGTTTTAAGATCTAAGTGATCCCAGCGGTCCTATTGAATAAATGCTTTTTGACTTTGACTTCGTAGCGCACTTCGTACAAAAGAACAGTCAAGAAATCGAGTGCGGGGCGAGAGTCCACTTTGTACGTATCTGTTAGAAGAAATTCAGTATAACGTACACAGTTTGAACACAGGGCAAACCACTTCACAATACAATTGTGTGGGGTAAGGTTCTTAACGTACAAGATATCAGTGCGGGCCAGTCCATTAATAACGGCAAACAGCCCACTGTAAACGTGGTTCTGCACGTACCATGCAACATAGAATATTTGGAGTGTGTAGTTTAATGCTTTTTACGTTGAAGGAAAACATCGTTAGGAAACCAGTTAGTATTCTTATAGGCGGCGGGCTTGCAACCTGTCACGTATTGAATACTTCTGCAAAATGTGGGCTTGTATCAAAGAGGAATTGGGACTTGCTTTTGACTACCTGTAGAAATTTTCAAAGGATCTGGAAAACTTACATGAAAAACTTCTGAGACAATGTCTACCGCGCCTTATCCTGTTTACGTAGGCATAGCTTGCCTCTTGACGCTGAAATAATAATTAATAAATTAATGTCTAAATCTTATATTATGGATGTAAATACCTATGTTCTAAATACCTCTTGTATTAAAGTCGTTTAAAGACGAGTAGTTCTCAGGTATTCATCATAACCGTACCAAAGGTTTGCAACCTCTGCCTTGCATTTTCAAGACAAAACGTTTCGGAACTCCTTGTAATCGTAGCCACTGCATCGTCTGTTGCCTGGCTAAGCTAGATATTACGTGAGATACCTACTCCGCATGTAATTCAGTTGTGGCTAGCAAGAAAACATTTTGTTAGAAAATGTTTATGACCGCGCATTACCTATTGTTTTGAATTAGGTATTTGTGGTTGAAGATAATAGACTTTAGATATATTGGCTATGGTTTTCTCAAAGTATATTTATTTACAGAAATTTAATTACACTAGAAACAATTGAGCCGCTCAAGGATTGTAAAAGGTCACTACCAGAATTGTAGACTACTCTTTCTGTCTACTGTCTCTGAATTGTCACGGGCAATTTCAAAAATCACGGATTCACTAGAGACCTAGAGACCTGAGTGAAAGTCTAATGTCCTGTAGGTTGGTACAGTACGCCCCGGATCTAGGCATTCGTGCAGTTAGCCGTTTGTCTGCGCAGTGACCGCTTTTTCATACAAAATTGTGTTCTGCGCAGTTTTTTTTTAAGATAAGATAACGTTTATTTGCACAAAATATGAGTCTACATAGTGCTTAGAAGTAGGTATTTATATAGGGACTTAAATAAATACTCGTAGACCAATGACAGTTCGTAAGGAACTTTACCCTCAGCGCTAGTTAAAACTGTGTTGCGGCAGGGCAACCTTGCAGGTGATGCAAAAAATGTGAATCTAATGATGATTGCTGGTTTATTTTATAGGATGCAGTTTAAACTTAAATGAATCCCTTGACCCTTCAATAAGCCTTTCTGGTCACTGACTGCAGTGACTCAACAATGATTGCTCAGATTTGATCCTTTCTCTTCAATGACCAATAAAAATGAATGGTTTTATGATCAAACCCTTGTCGTCTCGAACAATCACTTGAAATTAATTTGAATTCTGAGAATAAAACCGATTCAATTGAATCCAAATTTTGATCCCAATTTCATTGTTGAACCTCAGAATTGAATTTTGGTCGTTATATTATTTAATCAGAGACCGAAAATTGACAATCGGGTACTTTCCAAACGGTCAGAATCAAAATCGTTTATTGCCAGAATTTACAATACAAATGTACCTAGTTATTAATTAAAATTATAGATATAAATCCATTTAACTACATTATAATAAAGCTATACTAACTTCTGCAAGATGTGGGCATGTATCAAATAATGTGTTTGGACATGCCGCATATGTAGCATAAAAAGATCTGAGAGAATGTCTACCGCACCTTGGGGATACAGTCGTGATCCTGTTTACGTTTTATAATAAAAGCAGTAGGCCGAGTGGCATAGTGTTTCGGATTTCATTCCGAAGGTCGTGGGTTCGAACCCCAGCCGAGTATCGATGGATTTGCGTTTCGAAATCTTTGATGCTTACCTTCATCACTTAAAATTCGTGGTATTGTTTTTAATTGCGAATCATCCATTGGTCATTTTCGAATGGTTGTATTTGATACATTGTGACACATGACTAAATATACCTCGATTGAAACACACAAAAAATTTGATGTCTCTATCGTTGGGTATAAAGTTGTACTCGTATTAAAATACAAACAGTTTTCACAAACAGTCGATTGGTAGTTGGACTGAATTCATTTTGAAATCCTATAAGTAGTCATTAGATAACGAAGAGCATTTCATTGTCGGGCTAACGACCCGGAAATCTACTATCAATACTAAATTTCTTCCACAAAGAGGGTGAAAAAGACGTTGAAACGAATCCAATTTTAAGATGGTCTGAAACGAGGTGCGCTCCGCTTGGATCCGAAGGAAAACGGAAAAAATCGGTTGGAGTAATAATATGCACCTGATCATCAGTGTGAGTGAGTTAGTTCATCAGTGGATTTTTCGTTTCGGATCTAATGCCGTTATTAGTAAGTTCGTATCGTGGCCGACTCTGGCAATAAGCCACAATAAGCCAATATGTAGGCATAAAATGTATGCATGTTATGTCAAAAAACATGTGATGGGAGTAATAGTATTTTGTTGTGACTGCTCACAGTTCATACTCTCTTCACCATCCTAGCCTCTTACTCTGAGTCCCAGAGATAAAATCTAGAGATATATCCTTTGTCGTCAGTTTTGGGAGGTGTAGCATTTTGTGAACACGAGGATCCGTGGTATAAATCTGTGGGGATCCTTATCCACTTGTTATATCTGCTGGAATTGGGGGGCCTTTGGGGGTAACTTCGGTTTTATTTACGTGTTGGTAGAGATATGTTCTTGTTAACGCAAACAAGACTCTTTCGAAGAAACTAGACGCGAAGCGTGAAAAATAAGCTCTACGACCAGCAATAATTGAACCAGCTCCTCTTGCGTCTTGCAATTGCCCACCTTGTCATCAAGCCTATGTTCAGTCTAAAAATTCATTCTAAATATTGATAAACGAATTATTTCAAAAATAATTCGTTTATCAATATGAGATAATGAGATAAGTAGTTACGGACTTTATCCCCTACAAACAAATAAACTATACCTCTCCACAATTTTAGTGTAAATGTAGATTATAAGCTTTATGTCCCTTAACAAGGCCAAGGAAGCAGACCTGGAAAGAGATACATAGAGAGGGATTCATCAGTTGTACCGACAAGGAGTAAATCCTTAAATAAGAAGAAGAAGAAGAAGTCCCTTAACCAGAACAGTCTGGAACAAACCATCGCTAAACGCGCTCGTCCATTTTAAATAATTGAAATAATCATAAATTAAATTAGGGGCCGCAGAGAACATTAAACTCCCGTGGAAATTGAAAAACCATTTTAAGTTACCATTTGAGATATGGACGCCATTTGTAGATATCTGATATTGGGTATTGATAGATAGCTCTTTGTAGAATTTTGGGTTTAAAAGGGTTTCGATGAAAGCTACCAGTAATATTCCGGACTTTTTGACCGACTTTAAAATAAGCAGAGGTTCTGGGATTTGTACGCGATTTTATATAAGTATTTTCAAAGATATTTTCGTCAGCTGTGGTACAGTCAGCAACGAAAAACAATTAACATTTTATATTTCACAAATCTGAGTATTTTCGAAATCATGACCAACATTTTTACTAAGATTTGAAGATAAGTCTGGGATTGATTATGAAGTTTCCCGTAAAAAACCTCATCCTCGCTTGTAATTTTCCACCGGAGTCCAAAATTGATTCTTCTTAATTTTCAAAACGTAATTCTATATTTTAAAAGCCTCCAACCTCTCTCTATCCCGCTGTGTCAGAGTCCAAGTTTATTGATGCGAAACTTGGACTCTGACACAGCGGGATAGAGAGAGGTTGGAGGCTTTTGAAATGTGGTGCTGGAGAAGGATGGAGAGGATTAGCTGGACGGAGAAGGTTACCAACGAGGAAGTGCTGAGAAGAGTTGAGGAGAAAAGGGTTTTGATGAACACCATTCAAAATCGAAGAGGAAAAATGATTGGACATCTTATACGACATGACAGCTTTATCAAGAACATCATAGAAGGAAAAGTGGAAGGAAGACGAGGAAGAGGAAGGCCTAGAATAAATTTCATGAGTCAGATAAAGGAGAAGATCGCTGTCATGTCGTATAAAGAAGTAAAGGAGACCGCATTGGAAAGGGAGAGGTGGAGGAAGTTGCATCATTGCACCGACAAGAGCTGAGCTCTTAAATTTGATGATGATGAATTCTATATTTATCTGCGCTCTCAACCTGAACCAAAAAGCTGTGTTTTTTTAAACTAGCCAAATGTATATTTGGCTAGTTAAAAAAAACATGTGAGTGTGAAACAAATGATCATATAATATTTGACTCTGACATAGTTTTATAACGAAGTCCTTCAAGCAGCCTTAAAACTCTGAAAAAGTTGGTCACCAGCTCACACGAACTTACCTGAAAATTAGATCCTTTTCACACCAAACCGTGTTCAATTACTTATCTTATCTCCGGAGACGGTATAAACCTTCCCCACCTTTGACGTGAACTTCCACTAAACATGTCAGCATTGCGGGTGTATTCAAAATAATAAGAAAAAATAGTCAACATTTTTTTTTATAAATAATTTAAATTGCATTTTTGAATGATCTGTGTCTGCTATCGCAAAGGAAGAACACTGTTATTGTATACTGTAAACAATCAGTCACGAAAGAAGCCTAACTAAGGTGTGGCAATAATCGTCGTAATAAGTCGACACTATAAATAAAAAAAATATTTATAGTGTCAACTCTTAACTTTTTACGAGACAGAACTTTATAGTTTTTTTCTATGAACAATTGCAAAAAGACATGAAATAATAAAAATCATAACCGTACTTGCTCCACATAGAGTAGGTACCTATCACATTTATCGACAAAGAACGAGTAGCACCCGCGATACTGATTTTTCAATATTGGCTCAGAGGTGCTCAAAATACATGACCTCGCTCGTGTCGCCATGTTTAGGATGGATATGGATCGCCCACTTATCGCTCCAAACGAAAAATAGGGATGCCATGTGTAAAAATATTTATAAAACGATTCTGTATTTCCGTATTGAAACCATTCTTGTTTATTTATTTAAATACCAAAATTTTTACCCACATTGTAGGTAAAGAACAATGTTTAGGTACCTAAATTGGCACCTACTTCATGTAAAATACAATAATTTGTAGTTTGGTGAGGCCTTGGGGCTACACAACTCTACAAAGGTCTTGTCATGAATCATGACCACACCTATTGTAACATGGGCAAAACCTGAGGAAACCAAATAATTGAATTCCCGTTTAATCAAATACTTAAGATCGCGAATGTTTAAAGCCTTGTACGGACTACGCGTTCCAGGCTACGCGTTCACGAGTTCCAGGCTCGCGCGAGTCGATCTAAAATGTCAAAATATATACCCGTTGCTGCAGGCTACGCGTTCATTGGAACGCGTGAACGCGTAGCCTGGAACCGTACGCAGCCTTTACAAATACAACTTTACATATTAGATACATACCTAGAATTCCATAGTTGCTCAATTAGCAGAAGTCAGCATTCCATCCATACGTGACAGGGCAAGCCTATCACTGTGTACCTTATTCTACACCAGCAGCGTTTCAATACATCATCATTTAATGTAGACTTCACTGGCCACAGATAATCTATCAGTCAGTACACTCAACCACAGATTAATCCACAGTCAGTGCACTCCAAAGTTTTAATGAACCGGTGAAGAGTTTCAGCGTATATCCGGACTTGCGAACTCGCTTTAATTCTCACATACAGGGTGATTTGCAAACATTTTGATACCTTATTTAAACGAAAGATCAAAGTATCCGTAGCGCGTTAGACATTTTAAACAGGATCACGACTACAACGCCTGGGCACGGTAGACATTTCTGAATCTTTAGAGGAGATCAAGTCATTTAAGACCCATTTGAAGATGTCTAGCTAGACAGAGGCACGTCCAAATACGTGATTATTATTGTTGGTAGTATTGTGATTGGTCTAAGCCGTTCTAATTAAATAAATTAAATTAAATATTTGGTAGATGAGCTGAGCGCTCCATATATGACACGTTGCAAGAACAAAGCCCAAATGTTTCTTTCACAGTTATTTACTTTCCTCTCTTTCAGACTTTTTATCTTTAGAGGTTGTCAGAGGCAAGTCTGCTAATATTTGTGATACGTACTTAATACTCGAATGCTAACTTCTGCAATACTCCGTTTGCAGAAGTTAGCATTCGAATACCTGACGGTTTGTAAGTTTGTCCCAGCATTTTACCAAAGAATACACCAAACTACCCTTGGTTTTCGAATAAAGCACCCTGTATAGTTTCAAGTTTCATGAACAGTAAAGTCAAATATTGTGCACTACATTCTTGCGTATGTTGTGTGCTTTAGAGGAATTAATTAACTACTATTGATAAACATGATCGTGGTAAATGTAGCAATTGAAACTCTGTAAGTTCGTATGAGCCTGTGGCCAACTCTGGTGACGAAATTTTAGGCCGCCTAAGGCCTCCGGCATGGCTTAGCGACTTAAATAGCCGGGACCGACAATTTAACACAGAGACAAATCTTCATTTATTTAGGTATAATAATAATAAATAATAAATAATGCTGGACATTTTTCACTCAGCATCATCTAGCCCCAAACTAAGCAAAGCTTGTACTATGGGAACCAGATAACTGATATACTACTTATATACTTTTCCTTTGTAAATACATACATATTATACATAGAAACACCCAGACCCGAGACAAATACCTGTAGGTCATACAAACATTTGTCCCGCGGCGGGGATCGAAACCGCAACCTTCTGCGTCGCAGGCAGACCTTCGCCCGCTGCGCCACGGAGGTCGTCAAAAGGTCGTGTATAAAGGGTAAGTTCTATAAAAACAAAATTCTAATAAAAAATACCGTAAAATTAAATAATAAAGTCGATTAAAATTGGCAGGCACCGGTCCTACTGATTTAACTGTATATAGAACTATCAAATTTTATGGGTACATTTATAAAAAGCAATAAGTTCGAGAACGCCTGCCAACTCCGACTATTTGTGCATATAGACGCCATCAAAACTGGCAATTTGTGGAACTCCCTAAGCGCCTAAGTTAATAAAATTACTAACAGCCATACATTTGCTCAAATGATTTTGCGGTCTTTTGCTAAACTATTTTATTAAGGGGAAGGAAATGCTACATGCAATAAAATATTTTGAAATAGACACGTTTTGGTACAGGTAGATTTGTGATTGGCACTTGAATGACCAATCCTAAAGCTCGAGCGGTGAAACAAAATATCGAAAAACATAATTTCATTCACTTTACATCTTTAATAGATGATTTATACAGCATCAGGAGGCAACCTATATAACATACCTTAACGGGACGCTGTAGTGCCTGGGAAATTGTTGAAGATGGAATAGGCTTGCCCAGCACCTAAACCTCTCAGCCTAATCAGCCTGGCCCGCTGGAAAGACGACGTCAATACGTGTGGAGCTGACTAAGCTGCGGGTTTCCTCACGATGTTTTCCTTCACCGTTAAGAGCTCGTGTTAAACCGCATATAAATTTTACGGAACGAAAAATCCATTGATGCGGTCGAGATTCGAACCCATGACCTTCGGATTGAAAGTCGAGGCACAATCCCATTTGATCAACACGGCTCACACAAACTGTAGTTGAACTATAATAGGATGCTTGACATAATCATCGTCATCTGTTTGGCCATATTGGGGTGGTAGAACTTTGGGGGTAGATGGTATTCCCCCAAATTATGCAAAGATGATAATAAATGATAATGATAATAAAGTACTCGCCTCGCTAAGGTTTGCTCATCTGGCACACTTACCTTAGGGCCTGTTCGGCCGACAGTTATAGTCGGATAGTTCTATCTAAGCTATATGTGGCCAGAAACTTTGCAGGCGCGATTCAGACTTTCTATACTTTTTGCGTGTTTCCAGCGCCATCTAGTGGTACAGCTCCGAAGTAAGTCGCTGTAATTGACATCTCTTGAAGTTCCGCTTGTAGTTCAGCTTGTAGTTCAGGCGATGGTAGATAGAGGCCGCCACAGTACCATCTTTGTCTTGGCCCCCGCCAAGGCACTTCCGTGCCGTCGAATCCGTGTTTGTTTCATTAGTACTAAATTTACGTCATCTCAATCTCTAGCGCACATATAAAATTCACACCATCAATTACATTTTTGTTTGCAGTATTCTAATAGTGAGAACTTGATAACAATTCCACTTTTTCTCGTGACTAAAAACTCACGTGAAGCACCCCCTTAACAAAAACTTTAGTAATATCAGTAAAACTAGCGAAGTCGGAATCGCTATTGTAGCGTTTATTGCTTCATTAAAACTTACCTACCGTCAATCTGTTGCAACCAACTGAACAGGGAACGTTAAGTGGAACAGTAGAACTACCCTTAAAATACTCAAAATATCTTCAACCCAGATATTTGTATTTCCTTTCCGATCTCGTGTCTCTTATTTCATTTTGTAAAGAAATAGATAGAAACTAAAATATGTGAACGGGATACCTACCATGATAATTTTATTAGTTTTTAGCTGTAATAATAAATGATAATAATAAAATCAACTAGGTAATGGAATGTTTGCCACACACAAATGTTAATTGCTGAAATTGTTATTGCATGACATTATAATTATGATTGTTACTATGGGTAAATTATTGTACACAAACATTAAATGTTGAGTCGATCGTACATACATCGATGTAGAGTATCACTGTTACCAAATTTTGGTACCTATCATAACATCATTAGATTTTAACCTATGTTGAACAATAAACAAATTGATTTTTGTTTTTTTTTGTCCAATGATCATATTTTATGCAATAGCATCAAAATGATGAAAATCAAAACTCCAAGGCAAGGTATATTCTCAGATCAATTTTATTCATTCGAGAGTCAGAGATTTTGAAAATGTTTGAGGACTTCAGGACCTCACCACAAAGCAAAGACTCTTTACTTGTGAAGTGGCCACCAATAAAACATAATTGGGTATCGACATAAAAAATCAAGAGTTGGCACTAGTCAGAGTGATTTTAATTCTATTGAGTTCATCTTTGCTTGGATTTTGTAGTGCCAATAAATCTTTAACTTTCGCGATCTCAAATTCATTTTAAATACATAGATTTAATCGCGTTCATTTAGATTTTTGATCCCGAAAATTCGAATTTGTTGCGTTTTTTGTAAATATAAATCAATGGTAGAATAAACATCATCATACATACATGCATTCTGTCAGATCTTTTCGCATTCCAGATGCTATGATAATATCAAGATCAATGATATTTTACTATCATTGTCTGATTACAACAATTACTTTAACCGTGGGTTGTTTAAATTCAAAACATCAACAATATTATGCGAATGTTTATTGCAATTTCAAATAGATTTGAATCGTAGAAACTCGTGCTTGGCTTAGATCGCTAACTAGCTCTGAGGCTGAATAATGCATACGAAGCATTGTTAAATCCGCTAGAGGATTGAGACCGTCTAGTAAGGATGGTTACACACGATGCGGTGCTACAAAGAAAACCGTATTACGAATCATTATCATCATCATCATCATCAGCCTATATCAGTCCACTGCTGGACATAGGCCTCCCCTAGTGCGCGCCATTGCGCCCTGTCCTTAGCTCGACGCATCCAGCTTCTGCCGGCAGCCTTTCGCAGATCGTCACTCCACCTGGCCGGAGGGCGTCCTACACTACGTTTGCCGAGTCGCGGTCTCCACTCAAGAACTCGTTTACCCCAACGGTTATCGGTTCTTCGGCAGATATGGCTAGCCCACTGCCACTTCAGTTTGCTGATTCTCTGAGCTATGTCGACAACCTTTGGTTCTATGTCGGATAGTCTCGTTGCGGATTCTATCGTTCAGAGAAACTCCGAGCATAGCTCGTTCCATAGCTCGCTGAGCGACTTTAAACTGGTGGACTAGCCGTACCGTGAGTGTCCACGTTTCGGCTCCGTCGGTCATGGCAGGAAGGACGCACTGATTGAAAACTTTCGTTTTCAAACACTGTGGTACGAATACGATGCGGTAACAAAATTAGCATTGCAGAGACAAGCAAGCCATCACCGGCTCAAGAACAGTTTTTTCGAAGTTAGCAACGCAACGTGTCTTAATAAAGAAAAAAATCAATAGGACATAATAAAATATCGACCAAGTAATGCAGTTCTTGTTACGTCACAGCACAAAATCGCACCGCAACATCTAAATCAGCTTTAAAGTACCTACGTAGTTTAATAGCATGGAGAATAAGAATAAATCGCAGTAAAATAAATCCATATCAAATCACGGGGGTTCACAATAAATACGTTCACGGACAACGCTTGCATAGAGATGACTTGAGATCTTTTACTTGGGATAAACCTTTTAGTGGAATATATTTATACTGCAATGACTTTACAGAAAACAAACTGAAGTAGGTACTTACTTTTATGTTTTTTTTTCAATTGGAATGAATGGATGAAAATTCCTGTAGGTTTGCCATAATCAACCGGCGTGTTTCAGAAAACGTTAGCGTGACCAAGAGCCTACCTTATTTTGACTCACACTAGACGTCTAATTTGAGTCAAAATCAGGTTTGGGTTTTGTATTGAATAATTCTTACATTATATCTACTAAGAGTGGACTATATTTTTTACAGTGTTAGCCCCCTTACGTACTAGTGGTTGAACCGCGGGGCGGCTAGCTAACCGCTAAAAAGGCTTAAGTCTCATACTTAAAATGCATAAAAAAATATAGACCCTTACTAATAAACTTGAGATAAAGTTATGTCATGCAGAAACTAAAAATTTGTATGGTTATTCATAGGTTATGCATGACTTATCTTAATGTCAAGTTTTTTTAGTAAGGGCCATAATATCTACTCTAACAGATAAGTTAGATTTAGTCAAGTCAGTGTCACTTAGTTCAATTGTTTTATTTTACCTATTTCTTGTTATTCTCTATAATGTTAACCGCGCGTGATGTCACCCTGTAAGGCCCAGTCTGAAAATCAGCGCTGTCTCCCTCTCCTGGGAGCAGCACTAAAGCTGAGACTGGACCTTTTTGGCACCACACAAAAATAGGTAGGACATGGATAGTTTGTTTTTATTTTTGTTTATTTTTTTATTATGTTTCTTTGTACCTACTCGTGTTGTCTAAATATTTGATGTTCTATTTTCATTGTATTGTGTTGTGTGTGTCAAATAAATATATTCTTATTCTTATTTTTATTTATTAACAGAAACTATTAAGCTATTACATATTTACGAAATACAACAGGATTATCCAAGCTCAAGGATCGTTAGAAACGATCTATAGATAGCTCAACTGATTCAAGTCACTGTCAGTCGAAAGCGTGCCCAAACGTGGCTAACTAAAAAAACAAAAAAATTATCACTCTAACAGTGTATCTTCTTCTTCTTATCGTGTGGCCAGTTCTTTCTAACTAGAGTGGTGAAAAGATTTTAAGTGCGCCTCAGAGGCTCCAACAGTGTATGAAACACATCGTGTGTGATATCAAAATATCCACAGATCAAAACTTCAGTTCAATTGCACTATTGTCCCGTTGTTTTGTTTGCAGGACCCATCACCCATATTTTTTGAGGAAATGAAACAGTTTGTACGTTTACTATATCTATTAGTCCTATTGTGTTTCGGGTTGTATGGTTTTGTTAATCTATTTCGTGCTACCAATTTTTCAACGATGGGTTTTAATTTAAAATTTCAAAAATGTGCATGTACATTGTGTTTCTTAAAAGGCTATATTGTACATCCATGAGCCATGTTGGTCGAACGGGGTTGTGCCTCGACTTTCAATCTGAAGGTCGTGGGTTCAAATCCCGGCCGTGCACCAATGGATTTTTCGTTTCGTAAAATTGATATGCGCTACAACACGAGCTCTTATCGGTGAAGGAAAACATCGTGAGGAAACCCGCAGCTTAGTCAGCTCCTCACGTATTGACGTTTTTCCTGTGGGCCAGGCTGATTAAGCTGAGAGGATGGTTTAGATGCTGGGCAAGCCTATTCCATCTCAAACAATGTCCCAGGCAGTACAGCGTCCCGTTAAGTGTAGGCATAGGTTGCCTCCTGACGCTGTATAAATCATCTAATATAGATGTAAAGGCCTAAGTTTTTTTTTATATTGTCCAAATCAAGAGTGTCTGTTGGCCCTAACTTGTCATGAGACTGGCCGAATTTCCTTTGATGTTTAAGACTCTTGCTTAGGCTTCTAGTCCAGGGATGACTCAAATACTTTAACTTACGAATCAAAAGTTAGCTCTATAGAATTGGACAATATATTGTGTGTAACAAATGCAGTCGTATTCTTCAACATAGGACAAACAGAGACGAAAAATATGAATCTTTCAAGTTTTCAAGACCGGTCCGAAAATAGCCTGTATAACCCTTGAGGGTATATTGAAAAATGCATCGAAGTTCAAAGAATTTGTCCTTGTAATAACTCGGGAATCCAGCTCGCTTGTTAGATATCTCAGAAACTTGTCTTCCTATTCAACTCTAGTTAAACCGCAGTCTCTATAAAGTATTGAACGTTCAATTGCTATCAAACACGTACTGTCTTGAACGCCATGCTTTTTTTTAACAACATTGGTTGAACGTATTGATGTGATCCCATCACCGTAGCATGAATCAGTTGATTTTTCGTGAAGACAATTTTAGAATAGAATTAAGTTTTATTTTCTCCACATCATATACAACAGTTACGATAGGTACTTAAATCTACATAATTTTATGTGTGTGAAAATACAGCTAAAGAAAGAATTAAATAAAAGAAGAAAAGAATGTCACGTCATTGAATTCCGTTCGCATCAAAGGTTTCCCATGCGTTGATAGGCGTGATTCTGTTATGTTTTTTTATAAACCAAACACAAATTCTTACCTTGTCTGTGAGCTTATCTTACGTTCGTCATAAAACCACGGGTTTTTAGAAACTTTATTCCAGTAGCCGGTAATAAATTGAATTTGTATGTAACATGTTATATCAGCATTGCAGATGCCATAAATATAATAGGTAGAGGAGCGTAGATCTTTGTCTACGAATGCTACGCTGCATGCCTACGTCGTAGCAAGCTCTACGTTTTACTATGATTACATTGAATGCAAAGAGCTGTGTTTGGTCGATTCGTGGTAGAAATTCTCTCAGAACAAGGCTTTGAAAGTCCTTTTAGTCTAAAAGGCTTGTCAGAGGCATTTCCAAATAAGCATCTAAATAGTAAATATACATTTGGAGAAGTAAGAATACCATACGTGACGGGTTGATTGACTTATTATAAATTTTAAGTTTCCTCTCGTTTTGCTAAAACCTAGGCATTTACATCTTTTTTCTATGTATATATAATATGTATGTATTTACGAACAAAAAAGTAAATAAGTAGTATATCAATCAGTCATCTAGTACCCATAACACAAGCTCTGCTTATTTTGGGGCTAGACGATGTTGTGTGAAAATTCCAGTTTTTTTTTTTTAATCTGTATTAGATAATTTATACAGCGTCAGGAGGCAATCTATGCCTACACTTAACGGGACGCTGTAGTGCCTGTGACATTGTTTGAGATGGATATTGCTTAATCAGCTTTCGCTAAACATTATAGAAAACTAGGCGATATATAACGAAAAATCCAGGAATGGGCTTCAAGCGGCTTCAGCCAATAAATTGTATTTAACATCGAAAAACAATATCCTATCGAGAAATGTGGTTTAAAATCGAAAAGTTTAAAACGTAGAGGAAGACACAAGTACCTTTCTAAATCAATTTTCTCAGATTTCGTATAAATCGGTTCTCTTATCCAGTGCTCTAGCACCACTTTCTGATAATAATGGAGTTTATTTAACAAATAAAAACTTATAAAACCTCAATTTTCTTTGTTACAAATCGAAGTTGATTTTCTTTTTAGTTTTTACAACGTAATTATTAATTAGCTTTGATGTTTAGGAGCTAAACAATGACCCAGGCACTACAGCGTCTCGGGAGTATAGGGCGTAGGCATAGGTTGTCTCCTCCATCGGATGATCAGGAAGGGAAAACAAGGCATGGAGATTCCTTTTTTTTTCTCGCTGTGGGTCGGCACAACGTGGGCTTCAAACTAAAAATCCATTAATGCACGACTGCGGTTCGTACCTTTCAAATTAAAAGTCAAGGTACAACCCCATTCAGTCAACACTGCTCAAATACAACATACCGAGGCACCCAACAGTGGGTGAAATCAGGCTGTGGATGATGAGTCAGAAACGAGTGCTAGTCAACTTCTTGCCGCCAGCTTAACTAGCGTCTCCACCGGGAATCGACCGCCAGCCGTCAACGATTTGTCTTTGCTTAACCCTCGAAGGAAATAATTAACCGCTTTGATCCTCGTTTTTAACGGTTATATTGAATTCTGTTTTAATATAGTTGTTGTGATGTTGGATTTAGAGATTCTCTATCCTATAAATAAATAAATAAATAAATAAATAATGCTGGACTTTTCCACACAGCATCATCTAGCCCCAAAGTAAGCAGAGCTTGTGTTATGGGTACTACATGACTGATATACAACTTAAATACTTTTTGTTTGTAAATATGTACATATTATACATTGAAACACCCAGACCCGAGACAAATATTTGCAGATCATACAAACATTGGTCCCGCCGCGGGGATCAAACTCGCAACCTTTTGCGTCGCAGGCAGGCCTTCGCCCACTGCGCCACAGAGGTCGTCATCCTATCTCACTAGGTTTCCAATTTGGATAAAAAGTATTAAAAATATCGTAGTTTTGATATTGAAAACCAACCTGATATCAGGACCCTGTCACACATTTTCGTGAATATCTCTGCAAATAGAAGAGCACAAATAAAAAGAAGCATATCATGATGCGTCAACTACGAGTCACTTAGCATGCGGATAGCATCGGTCTCTACGTGAGTGGCCACAGGGTTCTGATGTTAACAGAACAGCTCAGCATTACTAGCTGAACTTATCGCTGCTTATTACATAAACGTTAAACCTTAGTTAAACCCCATGTTGACACATGTCAAAACAAAACTGTTACCACAAAAAAGCGTTCTATTTACGAGTATTTAAAAATCGTTTTTCTAGGGACAGTTTTTTAGTTAGTCTTAGTCTAAACTAGGTTCATTTTATTGTAATAAGACGGAATTTTTATTCATAGTAACTAGAACTATATAGAACCCAACTATTGTTTGCAACGATACTTTCATAAGTCCCTTTCCTTTTTTCGTATAAAACTTATATCGAAAATAAACCTAATCGAAAAGTTGACGTCGCCCAGGGCATCGTAGGACACAAACTGGACAGTTACGAAGTGTAGAGTTATGACGGCCTAGGGACATTTTTATGTCTAAAGATATTCGAAATAGGACTCCGAATTCAAGAAACTCCAGTACCTACATTCTAGGATAAATCCACACTGGACATGTACTAGTTCATAAGCTATTTATACCAATAAAGAAACTTTGAAATTGAAAAAAATTGAGTACCCTACTAATATTTTTTTAAATTGTTGGATATCTCCTCAACTTTATCTGGTTCCAAAGTAAGGGACTGAAATAACATCACATGTAATTTGATTCATAAAAGTAAACGTACGAACGGCAGTATAGGGGCTATTTTCGGAGTAATTTTTAAAAATAATGTTTATTTTATTCAATGTACCTAAGTATATGTATTTTTTATGATATCAAAGTATTTTTCAGATTTTCCAATAATTCGAATGTTGTTAATTTCGAAAACAGAGTCAGGAAAATAAGCCAAAAAGGTATTATTTTTTATTTAAATAAAGTGTGTAAAAAAAATGATTTTTTTAAAGCGCGTCTTTCGAATGTTTTTTTCCTAAAACGAAATATAAGCCATTATCAACTGAAAGAGGTCATACTACATTTTCGGAGTAAATTCCTGATAATTTGGGGACATCCCTCGCTCCCGACAGATGGACGCTAAAAGGGAATTCCCACACGCATTTGCTACAAGAGCTCCCTAAACACGAGGCGTGTGGCCAGTAGCGAGCGGAGCGGAAAACTGGACTATACAGGTTGGCGTATTGAAGCGGTTACATTGATAAAATGTGAAAAGTGTACCCTAAAAAAAAAAAAAGAAAAATGAGCCGCGGTGATTGATGAAGCCTGAGCTAATGAAGAACCCAATCTCCAAAAAACTGAGTTGAATTCTGTACGGCGCGTAATAGTGACTAGCTAAATGATAAATGAAGAATAAATCATAAAATATACTTAATAATCAATACAATTTTCAGTGATGATTTCCTCCCACGTTTTCATCTGCATTGGTGTATCAGACGGGCTACTAACAATCTAGTTATTCACTGGGTGTTATTCTTCTTCTTCTTATCGTGTCACCAGTTCTTTCGAACCAGTGGGATGAAAGGATTTTAAGTGCGCCTCTTAGAGGTTTTTTTCGTGCACTTGACACATGTTTTTGAACTTTTTAGGTTCTACGACATGCCGGTTTCCTCACGATGAACTCATTGGTGCACGACCGTGATTAAACCCACGACCTTACAATCGGAGGACGGGGCCACTACCACTACACCACCAGTGCTCTTGGGTGTTATTAGCTTTATAGCCTGTTTATAATGTCAACATTTATCAAGCTCATTCCTCATGAAATTGCCGATGCAGATTCTGTATTGTGACATGCTATAAATACTCTGAGGATTTGTATTGTGATGTTTGCAAGTGTTCCCCACGTGTAACTATCATTCTACCGGGTAAAGAAAAACTTTTGAGAATAACTAAGTATCTCAAAAACTAAAAAAACACCAGGAATCATCTGATTTTAGAAGCTTAAAAAAGTTGGATGGTTATTATGGAGGTAGCTACTTTTTATCCCTGAAAAGTTAAGTATTTCTAAGTGACCGCAGGTAGCACCGCAGGCCATAGCTAGCTTGTAATACTATTATCAAACACAACACTCTTGTGTAACATAACAGTACTACCACAAATATTGAGCGCCTTGGTAAACTTCGTGCTTTGTATCAAAACCGATTTTTTTCCGAATATGCATCATAGTCGCCATCTCACCTATTTTTCAGATTTGAAGGTGATACATGCGGTTTGATTGGTCGTAAAGGAACTGTAATAGAATCACCTTTTTAAGATTATCCCATGTGATTGGGTCCGATTGAATTGTGCTTTTTTAAATTCTGACTTTGAATCATCGTGTTAGTTAATAATAGGTAATACATAGTTCCTAATCGATTACTTCTCAAATGTACTATTTGGAACTAGGAATTACCCATCGCCGACTAAGCTAGACGAATATTGCCGAGTCACACATTATTTGTAGAACTACATGTTCATGCTTTCAATAACCATGATACTAAGGCTTAGTGTCGGTCGAAATCTCGTGACGAAATAGCAATCATGTCCAAACCTCTACAGCATCCTGATTGGCAGTCCAATCTAGAGATCTAGACTTCATACGATAGTTGATTACTCGAATCACTTTCATTATGTGAACTGGATCACTAGGACATTGTAATTTAATTGAGATTACGTTTTTATACTAAAAAGAAAACCGACTTCAATGTTTGACTCGACACGCGGTGTGACTCAGGGCGTCAAGCTGTCGATTCGATTTCTATTTGTGACATGGCTAGGAAGGTGTTTAGAGTTTTACCGGGAAACTATCAATCCCTCAGGAATAAAATTTATATGGGACCACCTCTGGAGTATACCCTTTCAAACATGAAAAGAATTTTGCAAATCGGTCAACAAATGGCGGAACAATCGCGTAACAAGATACAAAAAAAAAAAAAAAAAACATACAGTCGACTTGAGAACCTCCTCCTTTTTTGAAGTCGGTTGAAAATGAATAAGTACTGCTAGGTATACCACCTACCTTGCCAGCTTGTGTTTGTGATAACTAATATTCATAAAGAGAAAATGAAATGAAAAGACATCAAAATTTTCGATTCCGACGGGATTCGAACCCGCAATGATACGACGATCCTCCTAAAGCCGGAGTCGCTTTTGACGTGACTACGTCTTATAATTCGATAGAGCCGGCTGCACGCACGAAAAAACATGACGTCATGAGGCGTTACCTCGCTCTGAGGCGTTCCATGTAAGGCTTGAAGTGCAAGCGAGAGCGCGGAACGAGCGACAAAGAAGCAAAGGCCTTTGCGTTCGGCAGCGTTCGACATCCGTCTCTCTCCTACTTGAGTGAGCGATGCGTAGACGTTGTCATGTTCAACTATCGTCAGTAAACCGACTTTATAGACAACCAATTATTTAATTCAAAGTCAAAGTCAAAGTCAAAGTCAAAGTCAAAGTCAAAGTCAAAGTCAAAGTCAAAGTCAAAGTCAAAGTCAAAGTCAAAGTCAAAGTCAAAGACAAAGTCAAAGTCGATTTGATAATATTTTTATTTTTAAAATATTCATATCTATAGTTTCCTAAGAACAAAACCTTCCGGACTCTCGGGCTCTGACTTAAATTCCGAGGGCCCCTTGAGCTTGGGGGCCCCGGTGCACTGCTTCGCCTAGCCCTCCGGTAGCTACGTCACTGGTTCGTGATTATATATTTTTTACCAATTTGGCTACGGAATCCTTGTTGGTCGCAGTCGAAATTTTTGCTAAATTCATATTCTATCGGTTAATTCGGTTATAGTACCGGTAGCGCCATCTACACGTTTCACTCAGTGAACTCGTGCTCATAGTCCGAAGTTACTAATAATAAAAATATATAGATTTAGCTAAAGCAACATCTCTTGGTCATTTGATTCTGAATGTAACTTCGGACAATGAGGATCGTCGTATCATTGCGGGTTCGAATCCCGTCGGAATCGAAAATTTTGATGTCTTTTCATTTTATTTTCTCGATTCATAAAGAGTATTTTAAACGGCGGTTTTCTCTATTCTCGGTTCATTTGCTAATAGATCACCTCTTTTAAAAGTGAAAAATATTTACAAAACTAAATTGAATTATCTTTATCATCATCACTTAATTCCGAATAGATTTATGTAAATAGTGTTTACTCGTAATAGCTTCTAAAAAAAATAAAAATATTGTATTCGTTTGCACTATGACCACACCCCACCGACCATTTCATAGGAAATCGAGTTGCCTCAACGTTCCTGAACTTGTTCAAATATTGTTATTATTCTGCAAATATTTTGCATTTCAAGAAACTTCTGCTGTTTACAGTACACCGAGATTTAATAATAGCACTGTATATATACAAAATAAATTTAAATAGTTACTGAGTTTTATTAGCCGTGTGCCGTTTTGTGAGCCGTGTTGGTCGTATGGGGTTGTGCCTCGACTTTCACCGTCTTCGCCGTGGGTTCGAATCCCGACCGTGCATCAATGGATTTTTCGTTCAATTTATATGCGCTTTAACACGAGCTCTTAACAGTGAAGGAAAACATCGTTAGGAAACCCACAGCTTCGGCAGCTCCACACGTATCGACGTCGTCTTTCCTGTGGGCCAGGTTGATTAAGCTGAGAGGATGGTTTAGGTGCTAGGCAATCTATTCCATCTCAAACAAAGTCCCAGGCACTACAGCGTACCGTTAAGTGTAGGCATGGATTGCGTCCTGACGCTGTATAAACCATCTAATATAGATGTACAGGCCTAATTTATTTTTTTACTGAGTTTTATATTACAAAAAATCGTTACTCTACAAAAATAAAATATTTGTATATAAGTATGCATCTGATTGCATCTAACTACATAATTCAGATACTCTACCAATCTGCCAATATGGGAAGTCCGTAAGTCCGCCTTTCAATCCGAAGGGCGTGGGTTCGAGTCCCATGCTTCAATCAAAGAAAAGACATCGTGAAGACTATTCCAATCAGATGGCGATAAGCACATCTCCACTTCTCCTTACGAAACTTGCCATACATCTTCACATTTGATGATACTTCCTGGTATGTGAAAGGTACCACTTCGCTGTAGTGTCTGGTTCAGGAAGTAACCTAGGTATACATACAGCTACAGGGGACTTAACATGAACTCTTATTTAATGGCGGGTTTTGAACTGCATGTCAAATACTTATGACGTAAAAAAACGCGAGCAACTGGGCAAGTAGACCGGAACGCGGCGTATACAGCAGGTACTCTTTTAGCATCGACCACTTTGTATAGAAAGTTAATAAAACAGACACAGCTGTAAGTGTTTTGACTGGCCTCCTAGGTCAGTTGGTTGGTAGCTCTGCCTGTCTCTTGGCGGCGCTTAGCTTCATAATGAACCGTGCTATGCGAAATTGACATGCCATTAAAAAACTACCAGGAAATATGAACTTATGTTAACCCACCTACCTGGACGTTATCATAATCATCATCATGTCAGCCATCTAGTGTCCACTGCTGAACATAGGTCTCCCCCATCGATTTCCACAGCGATCGATCTTGTGCAGCCTGCACCCAAAGGCTCCCAGCAACCTTTACCAGATCGTCTTTCCATCTAGTGGGGGGCCGTCCTCTACTGCGGTTTCCGGTGCGTGGCCTCCACTCGAGAACCTTTATGCCCCAACGGCCGTCAGTTCTACGAGCTATGTGCCCCGCCCACTGCCACTTCAACTTGCCAATCCTGAGGGCTATGACGGTGACTTTAGTGCGTCTACGGATCTCTTCATTTCTGATTCGATCTCGTAGAGAGACACCAAGCATAGCACCTGGACGTTATAATGACGTTAAAGGACATTGTAGAGCTAATTTCTTTAAATCCGTGTTGCAGACTGACTTTAAAGAGTAAGCTTGAATGAGAGTTCTGTTGCTTCATTAAATTAGTTTAAAACACCATTTCCATTAGCAATTTGCTAATCCTAGAAAGCTTTCCGAAGTCTCTTATTATTCAGTCCCAATTTGGTTCAAGGTTAGGTTAGGCTAAATGAGCGTAGTGTCTTGAGTTGTGTGTCGCGTAATTTAATTTCAATAACAGAACACTCATTTTGCGTTGCTTTGTGGCATTGAAGGCGATAAAAAAAAGCTTGCTTATGAGAAAAGACGCCTTTAAAAATCAGTGGGCGACACTGGGCCGAGATAATGATAATTATGTGACATTTACAGGGTGCAATGAAATTAAATGAAACGTCATTATTTTATTGTAAAAACATAGGTAAAATATAAGATGAAAAGTATGTTTACAAGCGTACCACTATGTCACCAATTAGTCGATACTAATACTAATAGTGTATACCGATGTATACAATAATAATTATTATTAAATTAGGATGTCACCATTTTATAAATTCACATATTAATTAATTAGTTACCTAATTGTTATAAATTATTAAAGTTTATTTATTAAAGTCAAAAAATTCGTCTAAATTATAAAAACATTTTTCCTGCAACCACAATTTTAACTTAAAACAAAACTTTTTAAATGGAAGTACTCTGACAGAGCTGGGCACAGCATTATATATTTGGCCGCACAATGCCTACTCTAAAGTAATTAATCCTATATTTCGGCAAATTTTCTTACGTTTCCCACTACGAGCTACATTCAACCGATTAGGTTAATCTTTTGATTAAATATTTTGAATCTATGAATCTTTTGTTTTATTGCAGAACCAATTTGTCGATAAACTAACGTAAACACCAATTAAAGTACAGGTAAACGCAACTTCGATTGTATTTTTGTCAGCCTGAATATTTGGACGCGACTTAGGTACAATTTCAATACTTAATTACGCTCGCTTGGCCTCACCCCAATTTAAAGGTGTATTGGAGGCAATCTCGAAATAAAATAAGTACGCAGCGGTTTCGCTAATTCTCGTTTACCGTAAGTGCCGCCATCTTTGCGATGTTATCTGAGATCTGGCGTGTAGCACTAGTCTTCTTAATCTTTGCGATGTGATCTGAGATCTGGCGTGTAGCACTAGTCTTACTAGCGGTTAACTGCGGGAGCGGCTAACTATTTTATTTCAATCATCAGGCACATTGATAGGTTAGCATCTGATGATCTGATGTTAAGCAACATAGGTCTAAGATGAAGCATGCTTAGGTACCTAAAAGGAACCTATGTATAAACTCTCGATTTGAAGACCCTTTACTTATTGTTGTAACTTTTCAGGGAATGGTAGGTTCCACAATTTGGCAGTGCGTATGAAAAATGTAGATTCAAAGCTTACCTTCATACTCTGGGAATATCAACCATGCACGGTAAAAACGGTTTTGCTTTTTTTTTCGCTAAATATGCTTAGAATCATGGTCTGATTGCAACCACTCAGTTTTCGGTAGTATAGTAGTCTTTTTACACCCTGTATATATTTTTTTTTTTCACCCTGTATATCAAAATTTGTAAAAGCTATTAGCGCAACGATAGCGCAATCTAATTTTTTCTGTGTATTACAAGTGGCGTCTATCCGGGAACCTGTAATAGGTATCAAGTAATCAATGAAACTATTAGGTACAAATACTGTAGATAAACTAGTGCTGAGCTCCAAGTATACCTTAACCTCATCGAGAAATAATATTTGACATCGAGGGGTCTTAGCTTCGCTAGATATTTGGATTTCAGCTTAGATTAGATTGTAGGATTTGTAGGTCAAAGTGTTATTTCATCGAAAACAAAGAGCACTTATCTTAAAAAATGTTTGTGATCAGATTTGGCTATTTGTGTGTGTCACATATCACGTCTAAAAGACAAGAGATGGACCGTACGGACAACAAAATGGAGAGGACCAGCTGGCAAAAGAAATGTTGGCAGACCATATAGACGGTGGACTGATGACATAATAGGCATAGCTGGAAACGCCTAGATGGATGCAGGAGCTGATGAAGAACCATGGCTGATGATGGTGAGGCCTTTATCCAAACAGGGATCCATTTGTCCGAATAATTACTAACAATATGATAAGAAATTAGCTACTAACAGATACAGGTCATTTATACATATTTAAGCAACCATGTAAAAAGAGATTTGGAAATAAAAGGCTATCAATATGAGTCAATATGTTTGTGTTATGAATTTGGAACTATGTGAGTAAACACGAGGAGCTAGTTTAAATGCAAAAGTTTGGATAGATTGATGGTAATTCTTAAAAAAAGAAATTACTCTACTCTACCGTAGAGTTTTTTTCTTCTGTATGTTGGTGATGCAAAGCAGATAGATATACAACTTTAGTGTTGTTCTGAATGTAGCCATTTGACATTAGCTAGGGCTTTCTATAGACAGGGTCAAGCTATACGTAAGTTTAGGGTTAAGCACATGCACACCGGGAATTAATTGCTTCCCCTCCACAATGAGTAATAGCACACGTTCCGATGTAAGGCTTCTACACACTGGGCGTAACCCAATCTAGGTTCAGTGGGTACAAAGGTATATAATGGTACAAAGTTACAGAATCGTTTAGATTTTAACGGTCTTTCAAAGAATCATGGCAAGATCGGACCTCAAATTTTCCACAGATAAAAGTCTTGACGACCTCTGTAGCGCAGTGGGTGAAAGCCCGGGTTCGATCCCTGCCGCGGGATAAATGTTTGTATGATCTGCAAATATTTATCTCGGGTCTGGGTGTTTCTATGTTTATTATATTGTATGTATTTACAAACAAAAAAGTATTCAAGTAGTATAACAGTTATCTGGTTCCCATAGTACAAGCTTTGTTTAGTTTGGGGCTAGATGATGCTGTGTGAAATGTCCAGCATTATTTATTTACTACATATTTATTTATCTATCAATCTAATAGTGCAGGTGCCAGCTGGATAAAGACATAATTCACATTATTTTTTTACTGGTACGAAATCTAACAGTATCCTGCTCTTTGCATGTTCAATTTAAACCTTTATTGTGTATTCCTCTTAAGCTGCCGTCTATCAAAACGCCGTGTGACGTCATCGGTCACCTGTGACGCCGCCTTAAGCACGACCATACGTCACGCGACCGCACCTGCTTGAGCACTTGAGGTCGCCACTTAGTGCTTAGCTATAGTTTAATCTTAAAATATAAAATGGTGGGCTTCGTGACTATCTCAGTTTTGGTATTTGCTTTTTAGACCTACTTAAAAAACAGGAAGTTCTTAATTCGTGTGGAACCTTTTAATGCATGACTTCCGATAGCTTGAAGACCGATTGGAAAAAAATATTATAAGTAGTTTGAAAGGGTATTTCACTCACAGGTCAGGTATGGTCCCATTTACATTTTATTTATTCTTGAGGGATTGATACCAGACACTGTTCAATACAGAACATAAATATTTCTTATTTTAGTCTATTTTTAAGAGTAGAAATTATTTTGTATGGCAACAATTTATAAAATTAAAAATAGAGTTACCACTTCCGGTGGCAATTATTATTATTATTATTTATTCACAAAAAAAAGGGCTTTGTCGCTGAGCGACTATATCGCCCAATCGGTAATAAACATCATCTAGGTCTAGGTCTTCATCATATAGGTCTTCATATTCTTTATGGTTTCACTTCACTTATTGGTTTCTTCTTCTTCTTCTTTTATTCCTTCTTCTTCTTTTCACTTTGACTTCCTCAAATCTTTCTTCAAAATATGTATTACGTCACGTCAATTTGAGTCAACTGAAAAAACATGGCGGCTTGTCTTTTCAAAACTCCAAGGGAAATCTTTCGTCAAATGAGAAAACTTCTTGAATACTCCCCCATTCCATTTGCCAAATCTCCTGTTACGTATCCAAAGCTTCATTAGTAAAATGCCACCGAAATTACATAATAAAACCTAGTAAAACACGAGAAAACTAAATAAAATAGCAGAGCCACTAGTTCCTTCAAAAATGGCGAAAGAAGTCCCCCGGTGGCAATACTCTCTCAGAAAAACACCGTGCAATGGCGGACGTTATTCAAGTGCAAATTTTACAATAAATTACAAAGTTACAATTTCTTTGCTGTTTAATGAAACAGCAGTCTGTTAATGAACAGACACTAAACTACTACATATTTTCAAATTACATTAGAATCAGTTAAGCTATCTGAGGATCGGTAAAAATCATAATTCAATAAATGCACTACATCAAAACGTATGAGAGAGAGTAAAATAAACGTATGAGATTACGTTATACGATTACAACGAAAGTGAGTTTCCAAACCCAATAGTTCTCAAAACAAAAAATGTTCAAACAGAAGTAGCTGAAAGGCAAAAGCTTCGGGCTACCAATATCACTGCTCTGGAAAACCAATGGATAAAATTATTTTTCACTGAAATAGTACGGCTAGCTTGGCTATCGGCTTTTACCTAGTCGTGATTCTCTTAAGCCGACTTCAAAGTTTTATGTTCAACTGCATGTATGTTTTTAAACCAACTTTTTAAACAAACTTATAGAATTATTTATTCCTGAGGGATTGATATTATTGCCTTAAAAGAACATTAGCTTCAAAATGTTACCTAAATCAATATACCTAATATTGTAGTCCTTTTTATTTTAGTTTAGAAAACATTATTAATTATAGCCTCTACGTATTAATTTATCACAAGCCTCGACCTACATTCCTCGATACTGTGGCTCATATTAGCAGCTTTTACCCTGATGAAGGCTTTGCCGGATGCAGTCAAAGTATAAATGTATTGGTTGGCGAGAAAAGTGGGAATACACTTAGATCTGTGCCCACAAAATGGCGTCCGACATAAACGCCATTTACGATACCATTCTGGCATACCATTCTTGCCTCTTGCTTTCTGAAACACAACTTATTCTGTGGCAAGAGGCAAAAGTGGTATAGTCCAGCATTATTGGTATCGTATAAATGGTGTTTTATACTGTAGAGTAGACGACCTCGGTGACATAGCAGGTTGCTCGGTTGAGTGAGACGCATGTGCGAGTTTGATTTTTGTAATCCTAGTGGTGGGCAAGGACAAATTGAAACGTCACTTATCAAAGCGTTCTTCAAATCGATGTAAGTATTCGAATGAAAAGTGATTCGCCGTGAAGAACTATTAGAGCAGCGGTAATTTTCATTCTTCACAATTTATTTTTAATTATTTATAAAACACTACATTTTATAACGTCCACCGCTTGCTTAGGTAAGAGGAAGCTTCATTTTATTCCTACTTCCACTGTATAAATGACATGCAATCTCTAGCAACGAGTATGATGTAGTAAAGTTCTCTGAGAATGGATTTGTTTCTTGCTTATTATTTTGTAAAACATTATGTTAGATGTGACTGCAAGGAGCAAAAATATGTATTTGGTAGTCAGGCAAGTCTAAAGGCACACCTGCATTTTGCAAAAGTTAGCATTCAATTCATGAAAAATGTATATGGGACCACATCGAGAGTACCTTCATTCTTTAAGAATGTGAAAATCGGTACTTACATTAAAAAACATACATACCTACATACTGAAAATGAAACTCCTCCATATCTTGAAGTCGGTTAGTAAAAGAAAGTTACTACAATTTAGAGAAACTAAGCTACTACATATTTACATATATTTACAAAATACATTTTTGTTTGGGATGTCAAAATATCTTACAAAGAAGGTTTTACGATACATCTTAAAGGGTTCACTCACGGGTTCGTTCACCCCACGTCCCGAATACTAGTAAATACCGGGTGCAAGAGCACTTAGAGGCCCTTGACCCCGTGGCTTTTAAGCCGAGTGCAACCCACATCTCTCGCTTTCTTCTGTTACAGTTGTATCACACGAGTGTTCCCAAGCTGACGCACACAGAAGCAACGTGCATGTGCAACTACACACACAATTATGATCAACCCGCCTTCGGAAAAACAAGTACAATGTGATACTTAATTCTTTGTGTCTTGGCTTGATGAAGTTGTACAGCTCAACTTGCAAATTAAAAGTTGAGTAAATTCTAATTATGTATTTTATGAATTTTATCTAGAAAAATAACAATAATATGTAAATGAGGAAATCAAAGCTGTAATATCTCTTTGATTTTTCTTCCATCAAAAATAAAATGATTACGTACTTTAAATAACCCCTGAGAAGCAGAATCAGTGATCACAAAAGTAAAAAAAAAAAACAGTGTTTAGATAAGACAAGAAAAGGATCAACTCTAATCAAATCTACTCTCAATTCTTAAGCACTTGGCATTTTCAAACTAACGCCGCGATATAAAGACAATAAAAAGTACGATCGTGCCCCAGCTGAAACAATATTCGGGGCAGAAATGGGGCCAGGGGGCTAGTAATGGGGACAAAAGGCCACTAACGGCCGAAAACGGGCCATAGACAGAGAATATGAAATAATACTACGTATTGAATGGACACTTCTCGCCCCAAACCGAAGCGAATGAAGCGCTAGTGATGTAGCTTGCTTAGTCGTTCTACGGTTTTAACGGCCAGTAGCATGATCAACTGAGCGCTTAAATTGTCGGTCCAAAGTTAGCCACTGGCTCATACGAACTTACTTTAAAGCCTAGTTCGGACTAGACTAGCATTTTAGTCGAGTAGTGAGTTGTTTAGTAGTAAACAATTACTTATTAACCTACTCGACTAAAGTAGTTTGGTGTCCAGACACGTTTAGGTAACAGAATAGAATAGAATCGAATAAAGTTTTATTTTCTCCACAGCATATACAACAGTTACAATAGGTACTTAAATCTACACAATTTTATTATTATTATTTCTTTAATTACTCGCTACTCGACTAAAATACTAGCTTAGACCGAACTAAGCTTTACATAGAGTGTCCGAGGTGAGCCACAGCACACTTGCAAGGCTATATACAAGGCTATATGCACAACATGTCACGAACTATGTAATAAAAATTCGGTGTTATAATGCGACACACGACTTTTGTGAGAAATAAAATGTTGCTCGCACTGGTTTATGTCATAACTGAAGTTAATACGCGGCAAATGAACGTGCTAGGTAACTTTAAACCACTTATTTGTCAGGGCAACAGTGTTGGTGAAAAAAACTAAATAGAATTTTCATTAATCTCCATCCCGAAACCTGGCCAAGAACCAATAGATTTTTCCGACTGAGAGATAGATCGTTTCTAACGATCCTTAGATAGCTTGACTAATCCTGTTGTATTTTGTAAATATATGACAATATGTAGTAGCTCAGTTTCTGTAAATAAACTCACTTTACTTATAGATCCTTTTTAAATTTCTGAAAATTTATAAGCGCATTAATTTGACTTTAAATGCTAAAGGAAATAAAGCAAGGAAACCAAATAGAATTAATTTTATAAACATAACTTATAACGTGCAGAAATAACAATTTTTATTATGTCTGCTAAAATAATAAAGCTTATAAGAAAGTTTTCGAAAATTAAACCGACTTCAATGTTGGACTACAGAAGAACCTACAAGTAAAGATGATGATTTTCAAGTTTGGCGAGAAAAGTATCAATCTCTCTACTTTTCTACCTATAAATATCGAGACCTCGAGAGTAAACCCATACAAAATGTACGATCTAAGTCGTACATTGACCTAAGTTTACGCAGCGTTACCAATATACGCGAGCGCGTGTGAGCGCTATTCAGTTCGCATTTATCCATCAAATCATTTACGTGTGCTCATTATTCAATAATTATTAATCAATTTAATTTATCTTAATCAACAACAAATTATAGTTTTCTTCACTTCACTTCACATCTTATTATTGGCTTCTGCGACTTGTTTGTCACAATTCCGCCAGTGTCCTAGTTTTCTTTAAAATCATTACAGACGATAATGACAAGCCGCCATGTTTTTTTCAAAACCAAATTGACGTGACATAATACATATTTGAGAGGTGAAATACTTGACATTGGCAGAATTATACTGTTAATACAATTTAAATTTAGTTGCCATTAATAAAAAGAAGAAGAGGAAGAAGGAATAAAGAGAAAAAGAAGCCGGGGAATGAAGTGAAACCAGAAGAAACCAAGAAGTGAAGTGAGAGAGAAGAAGAAGAAGACTGAGCCAAGATGTTACTGATTGGGCGGTATAGTCGCTCAGCGACAAAGCCCTTTTCTTGTTTGTTTATATAAATAAATAATAATAAATAAATCGTACACAAAAAAAATAATTGATCTTTCAAAATCGGTCAACATTTTTTTTCTGTCAGTGAAATCACTGTCATCTGTACCAAAGAGGTATAATACTAAATCTATGGCTGTCATAGACAGACATTTGCCGACATTTATTCACCACAAAATGCTATCAAACATACCAACAACGAAACATAGAACCTCCATTCTTAAGAAACCCATGCAATCCAATATGAAAGTATTTTGTTTACTTTAGTAACTGTTAAGCATAGTTATTGGAATTTTCCACACCATGTCGTCTCAGTATTGTCCGCACAGTGTCGCACCCTTTCTCTCTTTGTATAATCCTGCCTTTGTTGAACAAGATTATATATTAAAAGGGTTTTGAGCGGCTATTTTGGGGTGATGACCGGACATATTTGTTACTAGCTACGCGCCGCGGTGTTACCCGATCCTACAAGATAACTTAACTTTTTCGGGATAAAAAGTGTATAGTTGCCAAAAAAAGATCTAAGTATCTATCTATCTATCGCGTTAATCCATGGTTTATACATATCGACACACAAGAAAAAACTTATTTTTAATCTTAAATGGAGAGCGCGTAAATTTTTTCTAGAAATGTAAGCATTATGCTTGAGGTAGTGTTTCACCTACATCCAGTTTAATTTTGACAGTAAGAGCGTTTTCATATTATCCGATCCGATATCGGTATCGGACTCCGATACGATATCGGAGGCAAGTAAAATGTATCAAATATGTACCTGTCTTTCACATTATTGGATATCGGAGCTCTCGCTACCGATATCGGATCGGATAATATGAAACCGCTCTAATAAGCATGAATCGTCTAAAAAGGTTTTCAAGAAGAGACTATTAACACGAACTTCACTCAAAATCGACAAAAAGTTAATACCTCGAGGGCTTAGACAATTTCAACCTCAAGGGTGTCGATTAATGAAGGTTACCACGTTAAAGTAAGTACATTAATATTACACAGTGATCGTTGTTTTTTCTAACAGGGTAAAGCGTGCCTTAATGCGTACAAATATGATTGAAGTCTTTACTGTACTGTACTTTTACGTTCACCCGTCGACGTGAACGTTATTAAGACGCCAAGCACAGGTCTGTAATAAAATCAGATGGTATTGCATCTATGATGTTAAACAGAATAATGTACGTACATGGTACCCGCAGTACCTATGTAATAGAAACCGGCGAAGTGTGAGTCGGCCTTGCAAAAAACCCCCAAAAAAAACTTCTTCACGCTGAAACGGCTAAACGGATTTAGATGAAATTTTCTGTCGATAACATAGAAAATTACAATCATACCCTTGATAAACACACTGGTTACTTTTTAGTGAAAATCAAAAAGCATTTATTCAGTAGGACCGTAGGGATCACTTAGAATCGTTTTTAAACTAGGTGATTCTACTCCTGTTCTTTCGCGACCAATACCGTGATATGGCAACACCAGATTAACAGCTTTATTCCGGAAACAGTGTTCCCTAGGGGCGCCGCGGAGCGCTAGTGTAGGTATTATTCTGAACAAAAATAATAAAGTGACAGACGAGATGAGGCCATAATAACTATTGAGGACGGGCCATTTCCCGCTATTACACGCTCAGTGAAGCTGGCCACATGGAATAGAGGACAGCTGGCTAACTAATAAATAAATAAATACTTAGATAGATAGATAGATAAAATATTTATTTGGCACACATAACATTTCAACACAGACACAAAAACAAAGACAACTACTTCTTACTTTCTCTTTTATTTGACGACTTTTGTAGAGCAGGGCCGTATTCACGTTCCTTTTTTCGTTCGTTTGACGAATATTCGGATGCTTCCCACCACGAGTTTTGACTTCAAGGGCCAATTTTCCAAACGTCAAAACACGGTTGTAGTCTAGGACCAAATATTTCAAACCGAAAAAGGCAATTATTCGGTCATCAAACAAACGAAAAAAGGAACACAAATACGGTCCCAGAGACCGAAGGTCCGCGATGCATTGCAGAAGGTTGCAGGTTCGATTTCCGACGTGGGATGATTTATCTCGGGCCTGGGTATTTTCTATGGATGTTTGTACGAAAATAACATATTTTCAACACACTGGTTCAAAATAAGTGACACGACAGAAGATCGGGTATGAAATAGTCCAGCCATTTCACTTCTACTGAGTATGTTGGTGAGCTGACCTTCTTGTTCAAAAGCTGCGGCGTTGTCAGCTTGCACGAAAATAAGCTTTTAGTGGTTCCCTTGTCTCATACGCTTTACAACAAAAACATTATTAAAACACTTACTAACCCACCTTTGATACTAACAAGTCTCAAACCGCAGTATAAACCTGATCGTACACACATCCGCGCCGTACGCGCCGCAGTCATTTTTCTATACAAAAAATGCTGATGATGTCAGAAAATGCGGCTCGCTTCTGACGTCAGCAGCATTTTCTCTATTGAATTGACAGTTCGGCGCGTTCGGCTCGGCTGGACTGTGCGACCACCCTAAGGCCGCGTTTCCTACAAACAAAACTTCGGCTAGAAGTCCGACAGATGCAGCTGTCACGATGCACACAGTTTACATGTAAGCTTAGGGTCGATTCACATCTGACGGAAGATGCGTCGAGCGTATTCAGCGATCTTCGTTATCATAATTGCATAATATCATCGGTCAAGTGTGAAAGGTTGAATGTTTTCTCATATAATTGTCTGTTCTGGCGTTACGCGACCGATAATACGCGACGCATCTTCCGTCAGATGTGAACCGATCCTTAAGATTACCTACAGTAATTTACAACCTCAAAATTAAATGATCTGCAAAATGGTCTAAGCCAATTCGACTTGCCTGTATATAACTACCTATGTTTTCAAATCACTCTTGATCTATGATGTCTAAGGAGGGTAGTCTGGAATAAGTAACATAAAAAGATCTGGGAGAATGTCTACCGCACCTTGGGGATACAGTTGTGAACCTGTCTGTTTTTTTAGATCTAAGAGAATGTCTACCGTGCTTGGCATAAACAGTCATGATCATATTTAGGTGCACCAGCCACCAGACCACCAGACAGGTTGCAAGCCCATCGCCGCCTATAAGAACACTAACTGGTTTCCTCACGATGTTTTCCTTCACCGTTTAGAGCATGCGTTAAAGCGAATATAAATTTTACGTAACGCAAAATCCATTGATGCACGGCCGGGATTGAAACCCACAACCTTCGGATTTAAAGTTGAGGTACAATCCCATTCAGCCAACACAGCTTTTTCACAAAAAAAATTATAGGTTTAATGATGATGATGTACCTACAACTATACCGCCCTGACAAACTCCCAACAAACTCATTGAAACTAACTTATTCAAGACAATTGTTTACAGAATGTTATATATACCTACTGAAACTAAGTCTCACGCCTCAAACCATACAACATTATCTTAACTGATTACCCAATTGTTCCCGTGAAGCTCCGAACCCTTTCATCTCGTCAATAGTTACCCTAGTACCCCAATGTTACCTACAGTGTAACACAATTCAATTTTACAATTGCAATGAATTTAGATATTGAAAAGGAAAGAAACCTGATCGCACATTTGGTCGCGCCGTACGCGCCGCAGTCATTTTTCTATACAAAAAATGCTGATGACGTCAGAAATGCGTCTCAGCATTTCTTCTATTGAATTGACAGTTCGGCGCGGATAAGTCTGCGACCACCATAACTGGTCTACCAATTTAGTTATAAAAATGTCCTGCACATCTATAAAACCAATATTTTACCAAGTTTTTCCCAAAATACTTACAATATTATTAGTACGATCAAATATTAAATTATGATGATGAGTTTTCAAGTCGGTCAACAAATCGGTGAAAAAAAAGCTTGTAAACTACATTTTACAAAGAACCTACTGTTTTAGTTAAAGGACTGCTTCTCAAAAAGTATAATATTTATTTCAAAGTTATTTTTACCATTTTTTACAGAACATATTCGTGACACAAATCAATAGTTTGACAGCTAGAATAAGTAGCAAGTAAAGCGGCCAGTCCTAACTGAATCAGCCTCTTTGGAGCCTACTCTATTTCTCTATGTAGATACAGACCTAGAACCCCTACCTTTATCAAACATAGAACTTCCGTTTTTGAAGTCTTCGGTTAAAACTGATACCTCCGATTTATGTCAGCCTGTACCCAAATGTTGGAGTTCAAATGAGGCTTATCAGTCCCAGCTGCTGATAACTGGCACAAATGTGAATAACTTTAAAGTTTGTCTGTACTTAGTTAGACGTCGGTTTTGTTACAATTCAGACCATCATCTGTCCGTCTGTCATATAAGTACCTACCTACATAAGTGATCTATGCATAGTAGTTTACTTAGAAAACTAATTTATTTTTCATGTTTGTATTTCTGATCCTTTGTGTTGTCTAAGGGTAGGCATCTAGGCATGTCATATATTTAGCGTATGCCCATGTTTTGCAGAAGTAAGCACTCTACGTGACACTTTGCAAGCCTCGGCTCTTTAGTAGGTATTTCGGTTATTTTTAGTTGAACTAACCTAACCTAAGTCTAAGCAGTTTGTGTGGTTTAATTTATGCATTTTAATAGAAAAGGACCATCCTTTATGGTTCCTAATCACCAAAAATAAACAGAGATTGCGAATTATTTTACGAACTTTAACTGGAATGGTCTTCAACGGAAAGTAATTTCACGATCCAAACCCGCAGAAGCTCGACATCAGTTCTACACCCTCATTTCTACGGAATAAAATAGTGGTAGATAAAATGAAATAGTTACTCTATCTAGCACGGTATCACATATACTCGTGTCAGGGTGTATATTTGAGCGATTTCATCTTTTTTTGGAACAAGGTTTTAGGGATAAGAAATGCCTTTGAATGGAAGAATGTCGCCATGGATCTGCAAGGTCTGGGTTTATAACGTATGGGTGCAATTTTTAAGATACATTTTTTTATTAAAAAAAAGTACGTGAGTGTCGTGGAACACTCAGTTGAAACGAAAATAAGAGTATGGTTTAAGAACTTTATTTTCACAAATACGTCAATAAATTTAACTTAGCGTAGGTACATTACCTAATTAAACTACGTTGTGAGTTATAATTATACTAACATATTTTTTTAAGTATAAAAAAGAGTAGGTACTTTTCTATACTGGGAATTTCAAATTCGAATTCAAATCAAACGCTCTTCCGTACTAACAATGTAACAATCTATGGACTGTTCGTGGCTGCGCACTTCGCACTGTGACGATTTTGTGACGTGACGGTCGTGACGGTAAAATGGAACGAAATTTTTCTTTGAGCCCCAGCCTGTTTTACTTCGATACCGTCCGAAAAGGAACTTCGTTCCAAAAATCCTAGTGGGTATCACTCGAGGCAAATATTGCAAAAATATGGTCATAATCTTTAACGGATTTACTGATAAGCACATTCTCAGTTGTCATCCCAATAAAGCTCAACCAATCACTGGTACAAAACCGATGTCCATTGCCACTTGAGTTACACAATAAGGCCTCTGAGCCTCTAGACAATGTTACAATCGATTGTCGAAAGCGAAGGTAGAAAAGTACAAAAATGAATGGGGTTGACTTGTGCCTTAAATATGTCACATGATCTGGTTGTCAACAAATAGATTATTCATACAGTTAATTTCCATCAACATATCGACAACATCGAATGATTCCTTCCATACATTTGGACTTTTCTACCTTCGCTTTCGACAATCGATTGTTACATTGTCTATAGGCTCTGGTCTGCATGGTTTTGTACTGACGATATTGTTTAAAGTAACCTAAGCCATAACAGAGTCTGGCCTTCAAAGTCCGTCACAAAACCGAAACGCTTCGGAAAGGGTAGTTCTTGGTCTGTTTGACTTGTCTTGTCGGGAGCACTATCCCATTTATATGAAAATGAAAGTATACAAGTGTGTTGGTTATCGCATGTACTATCATTGAAAGCCGTTCACTTCAACGTTCTTGGATTACGAGTATAGCTACATACCGAATACGGTACACTCGCGTAGAGCAGCGCTTTATAAGACAAGTTATTGATGTCTGTAATTGGAAGAAAGGAGGGAGAAATACTGCTTTTTGATGTACTTACGTCATCATTATCATCATGTCAGCCATTTAGTGTCCACTGCTGAACATACGCCTCCCCCATCGATTTCCACAGCGATTTGCACACATCTTGTGCAGCCTGCACCCAAGGGCTCCCAGCAACCTTTACCAGATCGTCTTTCCATCTAGTGGGGGCCGTCCTCTACTGCGGTTTCCGGTGCGTGGCCTCCACTCGAGAACTTTTCTGACCCAACGGCCATCAGTTCTACGAGCTATGTGCTTACGTAATAGAACCCAAATCTATGTTAAACCGTTTGACAGGAGATTGTGTGTTTGTGCAGATTAATCTTAGGAACAGCTTATCCAGATCGGATCATATGCCTTCTGAATAAATGCTTAATATTTTGTACACAAAAACAGGATCAAGTCTTCCAAAGTGGTCGACTTTCTCTCAATTATTTAAGCAAACAATAACAAATCCTGAACTAACTTCCGAAAAATACCTTATTTAATTTAAACAAAACATCCCATTTTGCCCTTATCTGTACAACATAGATACTCGTAAAGGCTGCGCAAATGGGCGCCCGCCGGCCGGAAATCGGAAAGCACGCTACACACATCACGTGGAGAGGCAGCCTAATGTTCAGCTCGGCCGTCTACCCTAGAACATGTTGTCTGTAAACTTGAATGTTATCTATGGTGTGAGAAATTAAATATTTACTAACTCGAGTAGTGATGGCCTAGTAGGATGGAAAAAATCCCATAAATCTTTCACCACACTGCTTCTGGTTTGAAAGAACTAGTCTTTGCTTTCATTATCAAGGTTACGAGTTGATTGAATTTGTGAATTGAATCTTGAAATTTTCATTTCATAAAAATACCTTTTTATGAGCTCCATACGTAATTAATTTTGTCTTTGTTGATTTGTGGTTGAGAACATGGTTTAGCCATCTATACCATTTTCTCAACCACAAACTTGCTTGCCCATGCAAGCAAGCGTAAGAGACGGAAAAAGTTCAATATGTAAAAAAGTTCCGGGAACCACAGTTTCCCATAAAAAAACTCAGGCCTTTACATCTATACTAGATGATTTATACAGCGTCAGGATGCAACCTATGCCTACACTTTACGGGACGCTGTAGTGAATGCGGGACATTGTTTGAGATGAAATAGGCTTGCCCAGCACCCCCCCGATGGATTCCAATCTTGACGCGATGGGGGGGCTTAGTAACCGTGGTTCGGAGGCCCACGGTGAAGCGAAAAGGAATCCCAGGCGGGGACGCCCTGGTGGCGTCTGGCGGGTAGGGTCGCGGGTGAAGAGGCGTGTCGGTGTTTCGTTGCCGCTCGCCCTATCTCCCGCGATCCAACGGTGGCGCACCGTAAGATGCGTCGGCGGCGGGGCCGCAGTGGAAGAGGAGTGTCGGTGTTACGTTGCCGCTCTCCCTGTCCTCTGCGGCCGATTTTGGAGGCTTCTCCACGCGCACCTCTTTAATTAGAGTGCGCAGTGGACGAAGGGAGCGGAGAGCTCTGGTGGTGAGCAAGGTGCGGGGGCACCTTCGTCCGCCTTGCACTACTCACCACTATGCGGGGACGCCTTCAGGGCGGGGATCGCCAGAGGGGGACTGGACGTAAAGGCTGTGCCGGTTTCCCAGACCCCCTCCATTCCAGGCGACGCCGAAATGACGCTGGGTCGTTTAGTGGGTATACCGGGAGTCCCCGGGGAGTCCCACATAACCCTCTCGCCCCCCCGGCGGAGGGGATGCGTAATGCATTTTCTCAAATTCATTTCCCAGCGAGAAAAAAAACAAAAAAAGGCTTGCCCAGCACCTACACCATCCTCTCAGCTAAGTCGGCCTTGTCCACAGGAAAGACACCTCTTACCTCTGTGGCGCAGTGGGCGAAGGTCCGCCTGCGACGCAGAAGGTTGCGGGTTCGATCCCCACCGCTCGGGTCTGGGTGTTTCTATCTATAATTATGTATGTATTTACAAACAAAAAGTATATAAGTAGACGACCTCTGTGGCGCAGTGGGCGAATGTCCGCCTGCGACGCAGAAGGTTGCGGGTTCGATCCCCACCGCGGGACAGCTGTTTGTATGACCTACAGATATTTGGCTCGGGTCTGGGTGTTTCTATGTATAATATGTATGTATTTACAAACAAAAAGTATATACTTAAGTAGTTTATCAGTCATTCTAGTACCCATAACACAAGCTTTGCTTACTTTGGGGCTAGATGATGCTGTGTGAAAAAGTTCAGCATTATTATTATTATACGCGTGGAGTTTCCCATATTGTCTGAATCTTTCCATTGAAAAGATTGAACATGTCGGTCGATGTAAGGAAGACATGATTAACTCGTGGCATGCCGGCAGCCAATTTAGCTAGATTCCAACTCTCGTTAAAAGTTCCCCGAACGTGCAACTCTAACTAGGTCCCGCGGCGTTTTATACAATGCTATTAGCTTTTTGCTGGGACATCGCTTTTGCGGTATACAAACTTCCAGACTCCAGTTTGTTGGTTCGAATACCAGTTGTGACAAAATATACCTATGCAATTTTACATGGGATTTTCACTTACTTTTAAGTCACTCTTTAATCCGGTAAGTAATACTTAAAGATTTTCCATATAAAAACCTTTACGTAGGTAGTTTTTAATGGATTTAACCCATACAATATCGTGTCGCATGATAATTTTTTACGTGTAAACGCTCATCATATGCGATTCGCGACACTCGTCGCGTCGGCACGTTCAATGGGCGGGGCTAACAAATCGTATGAAAAACCGCATCGTGTAAATGCACGTTTTGTGACTCTGAGTACGCGACATTAGAGATTTAAAGATCTCCAAAACATGTCTGTTTTAGAATACAGCAGATGTACACCTACCTACATTGTTTTGACATCAAACACTCATAAAATGCTTACAAATATATTCCTTAAAATAAATGCATTAAAACTCATATTAACACACATCAGAACGTTATCGCAAGAGCACATAACTACAATTTACGAAGTTTAATATGCAGCTGTGATGCTTGGTATCTGCCGTCCAAATGTCGGAAAATTACGAATTTTGCACATACGCGCCGTTGATAATCGAGCGAGCGTTCCGACGCTACAAATAGTTTTAAATGCTACGTCATTTTGTATTTTAAGCGATATTTTGTTCTGATATTTTAAGCACAAAAACCATTTGGGGTTGAGACCCTAGGTCCGTCGGGTTCTGGAGCCGTTTTCAAAATTCTTTCAGGGCGTCTGATTGAAGCGACGCGAGATCCGAGAGCTGGCACATTTTTGGCTCAAAGGATCAGCATTGCCATACAGCGTGGTAATGCCGCCAGTGTTTTGGGCACGCTTCCGACTGACAGTGACCTGGATCAGTAGAGTTATCTATAGATCGTTTCTAACGATCCTTAGATAGCTTGACTAAACCTGTTGTATTTTGTAAATATATGTAAATATGTAGTAGCCAAGTACTTAAACACCAGCACAAAAATGTCTCTTACATTTTTCTGGGTTATTACCGTCTGCCCCCACCTATTTAAAATAAAATAAAAATAAATAATGCTGGACATTTTTCACACAGCATCATCTAGCCCCAAACTAAGCAAAGCTTGTACCATGGGAACCAGATAACTGATATACTACTTATATACTTTTCGTTTGTAAATACATACATATTATACATAGAAACACCCAGACCCGAGACAAATATCTGTAGGTCATACAAACATTTGTCCCGTGGCGGGGATCGAACCCGCAACCTTCTGCGTCGCAGGCAGACCTTCGCCCACTGCGCCATAGAGGTCGTCAATTTACTCACGTCCAGCTGTCTTGCAAGATTTAACCCGGAAAAACATACGAACAAGTACAAATAAAAGTTTGTACAATTAAACACACATCAACGTTAGATAAAATAGAAAATTGCAAGTAAGGTCATCCTTACTGCTCCAGGCTGTAGGCTGCGGGAAAAGTATCAATGTCTTCACATATTATCAGATTTGTAGCGCAGTGCGTGTGACGCAGAAGGTTGCGGGTTCGATAACCGCCGCGGGATTCTTTTTTGTATGATCTGCAAATATGTATCTCGGGTCTGGGTGTTTCTATGTATAATATTTATGTATTTACAAACAAAAAGTATATAAGTTATCTGGTTCCCATATTACAAGCTTTGCTTAGTTTGGTGCTAGATGATGTGTGAAGATGTCCATTATTATTTAATATCATTATTTATTTATCATGGGACATCTTGAGAATGCCATGCACCATTGTGCATGCAAAAATGAATGAAGTTTTCATTGCCTATGGAAAAAAATAGTTTTGAAACTCGGTCCACATTAACAGCAATAGTGAACACCTAGTCCATATTGACAGAATCGTGAACATACTTATAAAGCATACATATTTACAGCCATTTTTGAGTTCAAAATCAAGTTAAAATATCAATTTTCAAAGGAAAACTTCGTAAGTTTCCCTTCATTTCCTAGCGTTATAGAAAAGCGGAGGAGCGTCAGGTCAAGTGGCATAAAAGAATGCCTTCGACTTCATTAAGAATTCCAGTGTCTTCAATTTCCTGCACAATTTTCTCTCAAAGAAAATACTTTAATTAGGTGGTTTGGTTTTGTAAAAAGTGATAGACAGTAAATCAAATCAAATCAAAAAATTTGATTTAGTCAAATCAAATCAAATCAAAATGTTTTTTGATTTGATTTATGTACTTTGATGTTGTGTTTGTACATGTTAAAGGTCTTAGAATGTATTGTACATGCGGTTATTATATAACATGAGTCCTGGAAGGACAGGCAATTATTTATTTTAATGAATGGGTCAGCTCTTGACCTCGAAACTAACACAGGTAAGAATGAGGTCTACGATGGAGTGAGCCTACCCAGAAGGTGCCTATTAACTCTCTTCTTGAAAACAACAGGGTCGTAGCTCAGCGGAAATACAGACGCTGGAAGCTGATTTCAAATGTTTGCAGTGCGCATAATAAAAGAACTTTGAAAGAGTCTTATCAAAATTTTCGATTCCGACGGGATTAAAACCAGCAACGATCAGACGGCACTCCTAAAGCTGGAGTGCCTTACAATTCCACCACGGAACCCTTGTCGTCACAATCGAAATATTTTAGATAAGATTTTATCGGTTATAATAGAACTCATAAAGGCTTTTCATTTTTCAATAAAACTATAAAGTAAAACGTAAACAGGTTCACAACTGTATCCCAAAGGTGCGGTAGATATTCTCTCATATCTAACTTATTCCAGATCCTTTGAAGATGTCTAAGGGGGGTAGTCAGAGGCATGTCCAAACACATATTTGATACATGCCCACATCTTGCAGAAGTTAGTATTCCATACGTGACAGGTTGCAAGCCCATCGCCGCCTATAAGAACATTTACTGGTTTCCTCACGATGTTTTCCTTCACCGTTTATAGCCCGTGTTAAAGCACATATAAATTTTACGAAAAGCAAAATCCATTGATGCACGGCCGGGATTCGAACCCACAACCTTCACAAAACTATAAAGTTTTACTTAATATTAAAGGAACCATGAAGGCATTATTATTCTCCATCACCGCCAAAACCGTGCAAGTGTTTCACTGCTGGGATCATCCCACTCATATAATAAAGCTGAAAGTTTGTGCGTTTAGATGTTTGGATGTTTGTATGTTCGCCTGAACCAGTGAACCGATTTGGATGAAACTTGGAATAGGAGTAGATAGTGACCTGGAATAACATAAAGGCTATTCAAAATGTTGGTACCACGAGTTCAAAGCCGCGCGCAGTAGGTAGTTTAGAATAGTCTTAAACTAGGTTATTCTACTCCTGTTCCTTCGCGACCAATACCGTAAAGAACTTCTTCTTCTTCCTGCCCTTATCCCACTTAAGTGGGTTCGGCACAATATGTTTCTCTCTTCCATTTCCCTCTATCACCCGTCATATCAAAACTCACTCCTTTCACAAACATATCCGCATTCACACAGTCCATCCATCTTTTCTTAGGCCTACCCCTACCGGTATATCCATCAACATTCATACTCATCACTCGTCGTGTTATATGACTCTCATACCTCATGACATGCCCATACCACGCCAACCTTCCACTTCTCAATTTGTCAGTCACTGGCGCTACTTTCAAACTTCCCCTGATGTACTCATTCCTTATCTTATCCATTCTAGTTACTCCACACATCCATCTCAGCATTCTCATCTCTGTCGCATGCACTCTTCTTTCATCCGTCACTTTGGTTGCCCAATACTCTGATCCATACAATACGACAGGTCTAAGGTAAAAAACAGGAACAAGAAGAACCAGGGCAACAAACACGGTGCACTAGAAAACCTATCCGGGGTTCAAACAAACAAACTTCGATAGAAAGCACCCAAGCTAACACGTTAGTATTTTAGTAGCAGCTCCATTAATTATTCCATTCGCACAATACCGTCGTATTTACCCAGAACAATGTAACACAATATGTAACGTGAATATTAGGTATACAGGATGTTTGTACAGAACTGTAGGTACACATAACATTGTTCGCAGTTTGTTTTACAGATTACCTACGCCTATTTTTAAAGACCTAGTAGTGTGGTGCTTCAAATTCGATTCAAAGGTCGAGGGCTCAAATCATGAGCATCAGGATTTTTTAATGAAATACGTTTTTTTTATGAAATAGAAATCGGAAAAAACTTGTAAAAATTAATAAGTAATACTATATTTTAAAAACGTAAGCCAGTATGCTGCTTGCAGTTTGCATGTTCACTTCAAAACACACTACAGCTGTGACTTAAAAGCTACATTTCCTTGCATGACAACTATGTTGAGTTGCATGACAACCTATGGGGCAAAATTTCTTCATTACAATTATATTACAAATGGATATAGCACCAATTATGTATGACAGATAAAACACATTGGATTATCAGATTTCGTTAAACACAAATAAGGGTGCAAATAGCTTGACTGCTTACTTACTTGCAATTTAGGTGCAAATAGTTTGACCTTTAAACTGTTTGACAGGATTCAACTGTCGCTGTCACACTGCCGTACATTTTGAAATTAGAATGCGAAATTCGAATATCGAACGTCGACACCAAATTTGCGGTGTAATTATTAGCCGGACAGGATATAGGGCTGGCAGAGCGGTTTTGGCCATTATCAGTGAATTAGTATTCTAAGTAGGTAGGTATATCGATCGTTTTGTGAGTGCCTAATGTATACTAGCTGAACCCCGCGGTGTTATCCGATGATATTGCATTGTATGAGCTACTTTCATAACAAAGAAGACAGCGGACATTATTTAAATGAAATAGGTTGCAAAAGTTTCAGGAAAATAAATAATAATGTAGTTTCTAGTACTTAAACTTCTTTAGATACTGTCAAAAATTGTAATGACGCTGTAATATTGGTGATGATTTTGAATTTTAGCCATATTTCATTAAGTGTAGGCATATTGCCTCCTGACGCTGTATAAATCATCTAATATAGATGTAAAGGCCTAAGTTTATTTTATTTTAAGTTTAACAGTGTAAACAACACTTAGAATCAAAATGAAATGCACTATAATATTAGTAAAATTTATCCGTACAAATGTTGACAGCCCTACGGCAGCTATATTGCGTGCTGAAGCAAGGACGTGACCGGACGATGGAATTAAAAGCCGGCAATGAACTTCAAGTACGTACTTTTTAACGTGTGTTTGAGAGGGACGTGTGTAACTTTGAAGTTTTAAGTGCCCCAGGCGCGGAATGATTTATACGACAAATTTATTCGAGTTTGAGCAAAGTCGAGTTCGTTTGTGTACGGCCTTTATATGCTAGGATGTTTTTGGCGGGTTAATTTAAATATGGAAGAAGTATTTTGATTAAGGATTTATTAAAATCATCAAATGGTGATATTTCTCTAAAGGTTAAACTGAGTTTAATGATTCATAGCTCTCGATAAATTTAATTAAAAAAAACTGATTCGATCCATAAAAAGGGAAGAACGAAAGAATTCAAAACTTTGGAAAAACAAAGATTATTGTCATATCAAATCAGTTACATATTTCAACAGGATTTTTTTTTATGGAAGAGGGGGCAAACGAGCTGACTGAGGCTAGAAAAAAATGTTGTTCTATTTTACCGTCACGACACATGTATATGTCAAATCGCACAGCCGCGACACAGTCCATAGATTGTTACATTGTTAGTACGGAAGAGCGTTTCTAGGATACCTAATTGACAATTAATTTATTATATTCCCAGTATAGAAGAGTACTCTTTGCTTCGTCCCAACCTAGTGTTCCACGACACTCACGTACTTTTTTATATCATCGAGCGTTCTATTGTCTAAAATGTTTGTTCTCAATTACGGATGGTATTTTATGGTCAATGAAATGAAATGTCAACTTTATTAACACTTATAAATAACATAATATTTTCATTACCTCGCTCCGTTCTAAAACTGGATCACAGAGCAAGAAACAAATTCTCTTGCCAGAAATAGAGAAGAAGCAAATGTTTGTACATAGAAATAACAAAAAACATTTCCACCAGAAAATTATGGTCAGTAAATATAAAAAAAAATTTACATACGCATTGTCGAAGTTAAGCAACGTTCGAAACGGTCTGTAAGTGGATGGGTGACCATCCACTGTCCGCCAGTGGCATTTTTGTCTGAGCGCTTCCGTGTTACAGAGGGCACGTTAAATTGTCGGTCCCGGCTATCTAAACCTAAATCATTAAACCATGACGGAGGCCTTAAGGCGGCCTAAAAACTCCGTCACCAGAGTTGGCCACTGACTCATACGAACTCACTTACTTAGATCCCATCAGGCAGAGTGAGGTCAAATGCTAACCTATTTTATAAAAAAAAAGATTCGTCCTTTTATCGTATACGTTGACATCGTGTCACCAGTTCTTTCGAACCAGTGTGGTGAAAGGATTTTAAGTGCGCCTCAAAGAGGCTCCTTTCGTATACGTGTGTTACCATTATTCATGGTTGTTGATTCATCCTTCTATGCTCAGCTATGCTCAGCTTTGCTCAGCTTGTTTATCATAAAGTCGTACACTGGCGCAGTCGACGCGCGTTAAATTAACTTTTTACGAGGGATCAACTAGCCTTGTTTTATTGACATTGCAAGATCAAGGCTTTATTTGGAGATGGGATTTTGTAGCGTTTGTTGTTATTTGTGTAGATTGTACAGAAAGAAACCAGTGACATTGGATTACTAAGTGTACTCATCATATTTTTAGTGATTGTTGATAGAGTAAAAAACATTAAATAAACGGATCATGACTCCATCAGCTTACTTTCATCATTTTTAAAATGTAGCCAATTTAGGTAAAAATCAATCACCACACATCACAACATCACAATCACAAACAGACAGAAAGGCCGACACAGATATCCTTTATACTCGTAGTACACATTTTTATCCTGAATCCTAAAATAAATAAATAAATAATGCTGGATATTTTCACACAGTATCATCTAGCCCCAAATTAAGCAAAGCTTGTACTATGGGAACCAGATAACTGATATACTACTTATATACTATTTGTTTGTAAATACATACATTTATACATAGAAACACCCAGACCCAGACAAGTATCTGTAGGTCATACAAACATTTGTCCCGCGGCGGGGATCGAACCCGCAACCTTCTCCGTCGCAGGCGGATCTTCGCCCACTGCGCCAAGAGGTCGTCAAATAGTGTATCATAATTTTTAATATTTATTATTGTTTTTTTTCTATTGCATCTCGAGTCAATGGCTCTACAATTACCTATTGAAACTAAATTATATCGTCATTTAAATAAGCTCTCGATCAATTTGACCACAAGGTCGTGACCCGGAAAGGATTCGACAAATGTATTTAGATAAACAATGAAAACGAAATGAACGTTTGTTTTACATTATATCTAGGTACTAACTAATCGTAAATGATCGGAAAAGTCAAAAGATCTTGAATGATCTGAATGCTTACCTTATTCTTCCTATCGTGTCACCAGTTCTTTCGAACCAGTGTGGTGAAAGGATTTTAAGTGCGCCTCAAAGAGGCTCCTTGCCTTTAAATTCTTACCGAAAACTTGAACTTAAACTTTGGGAATGGAAATGAAAAAAATATTTTTTCACCAGGGCGCGATTACGTTTTTTATAATGATCAATATGAATATGAAATAAAATGTTTTTAAAAAAGCTTCTTGTTAGAATTTTGACAATGTTCCATCGAAACCGTTGTAAGAATTTATTTATATAAAGATTACTAACAATCGATCAACCCTAAAACTAAACCAATTTTCCATTAAAAAACTACCTTATCCAGAAATAACATAAAACGAATGCAATCAAACAATCTACGAAACGTTCTATTACCGATGGGCTGTTGTCTAGGGGCGGGAATCGAACTCAGTATAAGCGATACTCTCAGCAGTCCCAGTTGGGTCCAATCAGCGCAAGTCTAATTGCCGAAACCTATCTCACCACCCTACGTGATGGCTAGTGGTGGAAATAGTGCGGAAAATTAGTCGACTACCCGGTCTTTTACCAGACTACAGCAAATAATGTATATGAATAAGAATAATAAAGTTTTATTTTCTCCACATCTCATATACAACAGTTACAATAGGAGCTTAAACCTACATAATATTTTTTTATGAAATATTGCGGAAATTTTAAGCACATCCCTAAGACTAAACAAGATAAAAAAGATACCTTACCAACGATTTTTAATTGATCCTTGGCCTTACTAATAAACGTGGTTTAAAGTTATGACAGGTATAAACTATAAACTAAAAAAAAATATGCTTATTCTTAGGTTATCCTATCATAATTTTAAACCACGTTTATTAGTAGGGCCAATCAACTTAGTATTACAACTACCGTTTGACTTTACACCGACTAGTCGGCTAGTAAAGTCCCAAAGTTGAACTTATTTACGAGTACATCCCTAGGTATACTGATTAGCGCCGGCCACTGAGAATTGGGGCCAGCTTGTGTTTTTGAAACGAGGGATTTGACGGTCAAATAGAGTATTTCATTTGGGGACTTGATTACGTGGACTTTCTGTGGTTCACTACATTTGACATTACTTCATTCAGATCAACTTTGAAGTTGAATCCAAAACTTCGATGAATATTCGGATGCTTCCTACTACGAGCTACATTGTATTTGGTCGATAAGATCAACCTATAAACTCTCTCTTAACCTAGGACCAAATATTCCAAACCGAAAAATTGGTCCTTTAAGTCAAAAATCGTAGGAAACCTCCGAATATTCATCGAAACTTCGGATTCAACGCTTCAAAGTAAGGCCCCAGGTCAACTTTGAATAATCAAGCTTTTTGGAAACAAAACATAACAGAAATGAAAAGTCATATCAAAATTTTTAATTCTTTCGGGATTCGAACCCGTAACGATGAGTTGACCCTTATGCCGGAGTGCCTACCACCACCAATGGTACCAATGGTAGAGTTACCATTCGGCCACGTAACCCATTGTCGTCACAATCGAAATTTTTGATAAGCTCTTATTTTATCGGTATCTTACTTATGTGTGGTATAAAACTATATTGTATTAAACCTAGATTACACACAGTGTGTTATGTATGTCACGGGCGCCATATTGAATCCCGAGCGCATTGATGAGGGATTCTAGAGTAGTAAACTTTAAAGTCCGTGGAATCACTGAGTGAAACGAGGGAGTACTCGTAAAACTTGTTTGTTTTTAACCAACTTAAAACACGCTTGAATTTGAAGCTAAATACTACTGAGGGTGAAAATTAGGGGGAAGATTCTACTTATTGCAACATTGAAGTCTTTGCTTATAGTTCAAACGTAGATAATTATATTCCAAAATAAACTGAGCCCATTAATATAAAATGAGCTCATCAAGAATCATTGACAGAACAAAATGCCTTTAACAACCAAAAGGTCCATCAAGTCACATTAACCACAAAAGGAACAGTATCAATTCCAGGTAAGTACTCCCTTGTACACCATTAGGTACACACAGCACGACACAATATCGAAGTTGCGAAACCAAAAAACCAAACAGGATCGCGACTGTTTATCTGTGACATTGATGACCTCTGTGGCGCAGTGGGCGAAGGTCCGCCTGCGATGCAGAAGGTTGCGGGTTCGATCCCCGCCGCGGGACAAATGTTTGTATGACCTACAGATATTTGTCTCGGGTCTGGGTGTTTCTATGTATAATATGCATGTATTTACAAAAAAAAAGTATAAGTAGTATATCAGTCATCTAGTACCCATAACATAAGCTCTGCTTATTTTGGGGCTAGATGATGCTGTGTGAAAAATTCAGCGTTATTTATTTATTAGTATTTATTTCTCAAATCTTTCAAGACTTTTGGAAGATGTTAGGGGACGGAGGCACTATCAAGTGCACTTTTTGAATAGCTAAAATTATAATGCCATAATTTAGGAATCAATTTACGTGATAGGTTGCAAGCTAAACAAAATTCAAGCAAAATTTGAACCTGAATCATCTAATGTACTTAGATAGAGGAAGTTTTGCAAGCTCAGCTCAAGAAAACCAGCGCTCCAACACTCTCGAGCTGTTCGAGCAAATGTAGACCCACATAAAATTGTGTAGATTTAAGTACCTATTGTGTAACTGTGAGAAAATACAACTTTATTCTTTATTCTATTCATTGCTGTTTGATACTAACACTCATTACGGTTTTATAACACTAACAGGCACTAACAGGTTTCTTTACAAGGTTTCTTGAACTGTATCTAAACTGAATTACTTCAACAGCGGAGGTTGCTGCGGAGGCTGCTGCGGTGGATGCGGCTGCCCCTGCATCACGATCTACACTTGCTGCACTAAGATCTGCTAATCGCTGAGCAAGAGCCTGTATGCGCCTAGGACGCGTGGGCAAGCCATGGGGCCTACGGTGTCCGCGTGGGCGCAACAAGCTCATTACTTTGTGTTGAAGTATACTTACGTGCCGTTCTGTGAAAAATATAAATAAAAATAAAGAATATAACAACCTGCATTACAGAATTCAGCTTCCCAATTTGTTTTTTTTATACCGGGAGCTCTTATGTGCTCCTCTTGACTTTTGCCAATCACATTTCCAGCAATGGCACCTACAGCCACACCGGCACCCTCGCAGTGCCACGACACCCGCTCTCTCGGAATCTGCATCGATGTAACCTCTATCATGAGCTGATCTGTGACTATTTATATCTAGTGTAGTTACTGGCCGTATTCACAAACAACGCTAATTGGAACCCTTAGCGCACCCTCTAGCCAAGTGGCGGGTATAATCTAAGGGTATTACGGGTTAACATTACAATGGATGTCATCACGATAGGGTAACACTAAACATACATTTTTGTGCTTGCAGACAGTTTTAAGCCCATATTACAGATCGTACTAAAGTTAAGTTTTGGGTAATCCCTGATTGAGCTTTGAATCTAGTCAAGTAAAAAAAAATCTATTTGTAAATAAAATAATTAAATTAATCAAGTCTAGCATTGGTTTAATGTTAGATGGAACGTTTCTCAAACCATATTAATCCGATAACGGTGCCAGGACCTGTTTTTTACCTTTACTAAATAACAGTCAATACCGTCAATATCATTTGAATCTGATCACGTAGCCTGTTAAAATCTTGTTTTGAAAAACATGTTTTCAACTAAACTTATTCTATTTGTATTGAAACTAAGCTACTACATATTTACATATATTTACAAAATACAACAGGATTAGTCAGGAAAACGATCTATAGATAGCTCAACTGATCCAGGTCACTGTCAGTCGGAAGCGTGCCCAAAACACTGGCGGCATTACCGCGCTGGATGGCAATGCTGATCTTTTGAGCCAAAATGTGCCTGCTCTCGGTTCACGCGTCACTTCGACCAGACGCCCTGAAAGAATTTTGAAAACCCGAAGGGCTCCAGAACCCCACGGACCTAGGGTCTCAACCCCAAATGGTTCAAATATATAAACCCTATCAAGATTTATATATTTGCGCCTTTTGAGATCCTCAGCCGAATTTGCCGCCGCGCCAGGCCTAACGGATGTCCCCGGTAGATGGGAAAGCACAAGGGTGTCTACGCAAGTAGCAAAAAAAGTTGATTTGATTGATTCACAAATTGCAGTGATTTCAGCCCACATATTTGCCGTCAATAATTTTAAGCGGCCATATTGCGGGTTCTGGATCCTAAGGTTAGGTTAGGTTAGGACCCTAAGGTCTCAACCACAAATGTATTATTTGTATTACACTTACAGCCAAAGCTTTTCCCATAATAACAACGAACCCCTTATATTTTATTTATGACTGTTCATTTGAAATGTATTGAATTGCCTATTGTTTGTGAATAAGGTGGGCAGGTGTAAAGTGCTTTGTTCATTAATAATTCGACATTTATGAATATTTTAGCCCATAAATAATTAACAGTTGAGTCTTGGTATTAATATAATTTTAGTTCCCTTTGAAGTTAGATACTGTTTATCAGCACGATAATTGGTGGTTTCGTGAACCTTTGATATCTGACGTATTTTCTGCTGGATAAATCTACGTACCAATACCCATATTTGTGATAATTATATTATCTACATATGCTAAAACCATTAAAAATGTTGCATTGTTTCTTATCAAAAAAACTGTGCAAACTGTGTGTACCTATGTGAAATCATTCTCTTCTTTTCATCAATTACGTGATGTTTTTTCGAATAATTCTGAACAGAATAGAATTCATAGAATCTTTTTCACACGAAAACCTAGTGGTTAATGTAGCGATAGTATTTTAGGCCCTCATTAATAAACATGGTGTAAAGTTACGCCAGGCTTAAACTCCAAAAATTGTATGGTTTGGTTACTCCTAATTAGGGGGGGGAAGCTAGAGAACGGACCTAGGCGAGTTGCTACCGAAGGTGACGGTGACAGCTCACAAATGCCATGCACAAGGACCATCTGCTTGGTCACGGGCGGGACCCAGCAGACCTCTAGCCAGTCCGAGCGATCCACGTCCACGACGTCCCTCCTGGGACCTTCTGTAGCCACGCGCAGTGCGCGTGACCGCCTACTATACTTCTTCTGCGCATAGGGTCTGCGCCGTGGCCGTGCGGCCTCTCCCTGTCCTGCACATTAGTGCGAGAATGGGCGAGGCGCAGGGCGGCGGCGGTGGCCCCTGGGTGGAAGTCTTAAGGTATAGGCTACAGATGCAGAGTGATCCAGGGCGAAGGGCGATGTTCTGCGCCCTTGTTTTGGTCTGTCCCGTGCCCCGCGCTCCGAGCGTCGTGGGGTTTGACTTTTCTCACATGAGCTGTCAAACCTCTCGGCTTCTCGGTTTGCGGGGCATGGAAGAGACCACAACGTTTATCAGAACCCAATCACCAGGGAGCATACCCGAAACAAAACCCCTAATCTAAGGTGTTATCAAACCGTGCCGATAGATGAATGGCTGAGGGGATACTCAGTTCTCAACGGTGACTTCCCGAAACCGGGGCGAATCGGGTCGTATCTTGCCCTCCCGTGGACATGCGGGGCTCTGTCGACGGGTATTGTTTATTTCCCTTGCTACTCGTGGGATTTTTATGGAGGATATACCAAAAAATGATCAAAACTCTCCATTAGGAGAACCCTTTTCTCCCCTCCTGGGAGAAACCATCGAAAGGCTCGAGGAGGTCTTACTAGCCTCTCCACAGCCTGTCGTAGTTGCGCCTTGTGTGGCAGATGACAAAGTAGAGGTCGGCGGCTCCAGTGCTGCGGCCCCTGCTTCTAAAACGTCTCCACCCAAAGGTAAGCATATAAAGCTCAATGGCGCTGCTCGGAAACGGTTTCGAAGGCTGATAGCTGCCAATGTCGGGGTCGATGAGGCCCGCGCTTTGGCGGTTAAGCCTTGGAACCAAATTCCCGTGCAGAATGCTCCGCCCGATCCTAAGGCCAGCAAAAGGCAAAGGTCGGAGGAAGAATCGCCCAAGGAACAGCCTAAAAAAGCCCCCCGGCTTGAGGCTTCCGAGGGTGTCAGACCCAGCTTCAAGCAGGTTGCGGAGGCAAAGCGAGTCGGCATACGAAGCGCTTCCTCCATGAGTGACGACCAAATGAAGCTGGTGCATCGGTCCCTTACCCTGGCTATGTTGGAAATAGCGGACAGTGGTAAGGCGCCGAAATTCGCGGGCTTCACACACAAGCCCGGATGGATTCTGGTCACGTGCGAAAACCAGGACAGTCTTGGGTGGCTCGAAAGAGAAGTCCCTAAGATCGAGCCGTGGGCTGGGGCAAAACTCTCGGTTATACCCGAAAGTGAACTGCCTAGGCCCATGGTTGCGGTCACGTTTGTGCCCAGTAGCGAGGTGGCATCACTCGATGAAGCCGTCAAGTTACTGAGGACTCAGAATGAGGGACTCAACACCGGGCTCTGGAGGGTCCTGAACAGTAAGTCGGAGGGGAATGGACACGTTGTGACCTTCTCCTTAGACGACCAGTCTGTGGAGGCCCTCAGAGCTGCGGACTTTCGAGCCACCTTAGGTTTCAAAAAGGTGACTTTCAAGGTCAGAGGCGGCTCTGAAAACGCACCGGCACCTGTGGACGCACACGATCCACGGCCATCCACGTCCAGGGGGCAAGGTAGCTCAGGACAGAGCAACCAGGGGGGAACACAGCCTAGATCCGTCGTGGCCACAAAGCCCACCCAGCCGAGGCCCGTGAGCAATGCCAGGCCACCTGCAGGACGAGGGACAAGAAGTCCCCAAGGGTCAACCCGGGCTGACAGGCTGACCGAAAACAATAGAGGGCGGGGTGCACGCCCAAAATTGAATAGGTCAAAGCCTCGTCACCAACGGGGAAACCTGTAACGGCTACCCAGGCGGGGACGGCGAGGATCCTCCAGGCCAACCTCCACCATGCTACGGCAGCAGCCGCGGTAATGGAGTTTTGTCTCCTGGAAGGACAAGCTCACCTCGCCTTAATCCAGGAGCCTTGGGTAGCCAACTCTGAGATCCTGGGACTCGACGCTGCCGGTAAGATCTTAGTACACAGTACCGGCAATCGGCCCAGGGCATGCATTGTTTTTCAAAAAGGTGTTGATTTTCTGCCGATTCCAGAGGTTTGTAACGACGACTTGGTAGCAGCTTTCGTCAATCTTAACGGCTGGTGTGGCGCAAGAGCTATTGTGTGCTCTGCCTACCTGCCCGGAGAGAAAGACGATCCGACAGAAGACTTGGCGAGAGTGGTGGACTACGCCGCCCGTAACAACGCCGAGCTTCTGGTTGGATGCGACGCCAACGCACATCATTCTGCATGGGGGAGCACCGGCATCAATAGTAGGGGTGAGTTGCTTTTCGACTTTCTTCTAACTAACAATCTAACAACGCTAAACATAGGGTGTACACCGACCTTTGTGACGCGTGCTAGACAGGAGGTTCTGGACATAACTTTTGCTACTAACAACCTTGCTAGACATGTCATTAACTGGCATGTTAGCAATGAAAACTCTATGTCCGACCACAGACACATAATTTTTGAGGTACAAGCAAATCTAGAGACTCAAATCGTTACTTATAGGGATCCTAGGACCACGGACTGGTCTGTTTTTCAAGACAAGCTAAGCCAGACCCTAGGAAACTGCCCAAAAAGTATAAAAACCCGTGAAAGTCTAGAAATAGCGGTGGAAATACTCACAAAAGGCATCCGTACGGCCTATGAGGAGAGCTGTCCACCAAGAATTAGAAAGACAAAGCGGCGGGTTTCCTGGTGGAATTCTAAGTTAAGAAAGCTCAGAGGAAAAACTAGGAAACTTTTCAATGAGGCTAAAAAGACCCGACAATGGGAGAAGTATCTAAAAAGCCTAACTGAATATAACATAGAAATTAGGAAGGCTAAAAGGGCATCCTGGAGAAAGCTCTGCGAGGAAGTAAAAAGCTTACCTCAAGGAGCAAGACTCCACAAACTGCTCTCCAAAGCCAAAACTAACCAAATCGGCCTTCTTAAAAAAGAGGACGGCTCCTTCACTTCAAATGAGAAGGAAACCTTAGAACTGCTGGCCAAAACCCACTTTCCTGGCGCACAAAATATGGAACTGGGAAAAGCCACCTCTCGTAAGCCTCGGAACGAGGACTGGAGTAGGTCGGCTCAAATTATAAGACCTAGCCAGGTTAAGTGGGCAGTTAATTCTTTCAAGCCCCACAAAGCGTGTGGGGAAGACGGTATACTCCCTGTTCTCTTACAGAAGGGAGTAAATATTCTGAGTCCATACCTGGTTAAAGTGTTCAGGGCGAGTCTCGCCTTGGGATTTATACCTGAGCAATGGGCTTGTGTTAAGGTTATCTTTATACCAAAGGCTGGAAAGAAGGACTACAGCCAGCCAAAGTCCTTCAGACCAATTAGCCTATCTTCATTCCTCTTAAAGACGATGGAGAAAGTGGTAGATAGATATATTAGAGATGTTGCATTAGTCACATCTCCTATCCACCATAGCCAGCATGCTTATCGGCGAGGCAGATCCACCGAAACTGCTCTGTGCAGTCTCATTGATAGAGTGGAAAAGGCTATGGAGGACAAGGAAATAGCACTATGTGCATTCCTTGATATTGAAGGTGCTTTCGATAATTCTCCTACCTCACTGCTGATAAATGGATTGATAAACAAGAATGTCGATCCAACAGTCACGCGGTGGATAGAAGGAATGCTCACTCACAGAGGAGCAAAGTTGGCACTTCAACAATCGTCAATTGAGATATCCACAGCTAGAGGCTGCCCCCAAGGTGGAGTTTTATCGCCTATTCTATGGACTCTAGCTGTGGATCAACTCCTATACAGATTAGCGAACCTTCATATCGATGCGCAGGGCTATGCAGATGACCTTGTGATCGTCGTGAGGGGGTTCTGCCAATCTACCATCTCTAGCATCATGCAAAGAGGACTAAATACTGTCAGTGACTGGTGTGGCAAGAGCGGTCTCTCAGTCAATGCGGAAAAAACAGTGATTGTGCCATTTACCAAAAAGAAGAGGCTGGACAAACTGGTAAAGCCAATTCTTAATGGTAATCCAATCAACTTTTCCACTGAAGTAAAGTACCTTGGCGTTACTATCGACCATAAACTGACGTGGAACACACACCTAGGCAACGTCTTGCAAAAAGCCAGAATAGCCCTGGGAGTTAGCAGTCGACTGATGGGGAATAACTGGGGCTTCAACCCCCGCATTTCCTTGTGGCTATATACCACCGTGGTGAGGCCAATAATCACATACGCCTCTGTGGTATGGTGTGACAAAGCCTCTCAGGCGACAGCTATTAAAAAGTTAGGTAGTCTACAGAGGACCGCGTGCCTCATGGCTTCCGGAGCCATGTCCACTTCCCCTGGGCTGGCGCTCGATGCAATGCTAGGTCTACCGCCTCTTCATTTGTTTCTGCTTAAAGAAGCGAAAGCCAGCATGTACAGGGCAAACACCCAGGTACGAATAAACTGGCTATCTAATAAATTGAGATCCTTACAGGACTCAACAATGGAATCACGCATACTAAGCATGACATCGGATGTCATGCTTCCCCGGTATGTCTTTGAAAGACACTACACCGTAGAAATGCCCTCTAGAGAGGACTGGCTCAACAACCAGCTCCCCTGCGAGGCCGGGTGCCTTAACTGGTACACGGATGGTTCCAAAATTGGGTTGGATGTAGGATGCGGGGTCTACGGAGAGCGGCCAAAGTTTCGCGCAAGCATAAACTTGGGTAAACACGCCTCAGTCTTCCAAGCGGAAGTGTATGCCATTCTGGAATGTGCATACGTTAATCTTCAGAAACGCTACTCCAACCAAACAATATATATAAATTCTGACAGTCAAGCGGCTCTCCTAGCCCTGGATTCGAAGGCTATCACGTCCAAGCTAGTAGAGGACTGTCTGACACGTTTGAACACTCTGAGTCTAAAAAACAGGGTGGTTCTAAGATGGGTTCCAGGTCATGCTGGAGTACACGGTAATGAGTGTGCCGATGAACTCGCAAGGGCCGGATCTAACGGTACACAGCTGGGTCCGGAACCGTTCTGTGGCATACCGAAAAGTCTGGCCAAAAGAACCCTAACAGATTCCTGCTTCGGAGAGTCAACCAGATACTGGTATAACTCTCCGGGCATGAACCATTCCAAACTGCTAATCAGAGCCTTTGACAAACGGTATACCAACCAAGTCTTAGCGCTAAGCAGAAATAACCTACGCATTATGGTCCGAGCTTTGACTGGACATTGTCGCCTTAACAAGCACATGTTTAAGTTACGGCTTTGCGACACTCCAACCTGCAGGTTCTGCAAGGAGGCGGATGAATCGCCCCTTCATCTGCTAGGAGAGTGTGGACCATTAATGCACAAACGCAGCGCCATTCTGGGCAAATACACCCTAAGCCCAGAGGAGCTACGAGAATTCACACCCAAAAAGGTCCTACAGTTTCTGTTAGCAGTAGGGCTTGGTAGTGAACTATGAACGCCCCGCCTCAAGGGGCGACTTGAAAGTGGCGATCACAATAGGTCTTCATGGCCGCAGTGATATGAAAGCCACGCCATCACTAATAATAATAAATACTCCTAATTTACACCGGCGTGTCATGCATTTGCAAAATCTATAATTTTCGCTTCCCTATAAGTAGGTTACCTACAGCACCCTACAGGCAATGATATTTTGCTACAGTACCTCTGTTGATGTTCGTATCACGTGACCAGCTTTATTTTATAAATACACTAGCGACCCGCCCCGGCTTCGCACGGGTGCAATGCTGATACTAAATTAAATACACTACAGAAAAACTATGAACGTTGTATATAAAAACATAGCGGCCCGCTCCGACTTTGGCGGGCATAAATAAGCCCAAAAAATAGGTTAATTTACGACATCACGTTAGAAACCTCTAAAATTAGCAATGTTGCCTTAGTATATGTATGATGCATGTATTATACATATAAACCTTCCTCTTGAATCACTCTATCTATTGGAAAAAACCGCATCAAAATCCATTGCGTAGTTTTAAAGATTTAAGCGCACATAGGGATATAGGGACAGAAAAGGCGACTTTGTTTTATACTATGTAGTGATGAATATTCCAGAGTATTCAGATAAACCAATAAAATAACTTACCCGTGTAAAATTGCAGAGAAATGAACATTTATTTACAGAAACTAAGCTACTACATATTTACATATATTTACAAAATACAACAGGATTAGTCAAGCTATCTAAGGATCGTTAGAAACGATCTATAGATAGCTCAACTGATCCGGGTCATTGTCAGTCGGAAGCGTGCCCAAAACACTGGCGGCATTACCACGCTGGATGGCAATGCTGATCCTTTGAGCAAAAATGTGCCAGCCCTCGGATCACGCGTCGCTTCGACCAGACGCCCTGAAAGAATTTTGAAAACCCGAAGGGCTCCAGAACCCCACGGACTTAGGGTCTCAACCCCAAATGGTTCAAATATATAAACCCTATCAAGATTTATATATTTGCGCCTTTTGAGATCCTCAGCCGAATTTGCCGCCGCGCCAGGCCTAACGGATGTCCCCGGTAGATGGGAAAGCACAAGGGTGTCTACGCAAGTAGCAAAAAAAGTTGATTTGATTGATTCACAAATTGCAGTGATTTCAGCCCACATATTTGCCGTCAATAATTTTAAGCGGCCATATTGGATTTCAATATTTTTTAGATGTGGCAAGCTATTTGTCATATGCTTGATTTTACGGTAAAGCCGCGAGCGAGGGTCTAGCTTTATTAAAATTCTGCGAGATTTCTGATAAAATTACCTATAAAATAATTTCGCTTCTGTAAAACCAGTGATTTCGTCCCACATATTTTGCCGCCAATTATTTTGAGCGGCCATATTGGCGCGCCGTGCGCCGTGCCGCATGCGGTTATCGGTGATTATTATCTTTTACGATCATTGAAGCGCTGTACACTCGGCGGGAAAATCACGTAACTAAAAGTTTTTTTTAAGCTTTTGCATAGCTTCTATCGCGGGCCTTGAGCGTGGAGACCGAATCCAGAAATTCCGTAACGAAAATAACCTAACACCCCCCACTCCGACCGGCACAGCGGTGATACTTTTTAATTATAATATTAAAATAAGCATAATATTAAACATAAGTTGATAAAAAATGCTATGCAATAGCTTTACCGCGGCAGTCTCCTAGTGCCACACGTCTTTTTTTATTTAGTTACGTGGCTTGCCGTACCTTCAATGTTGGTTCGGTCGAAAATTACCTACAATACAAGGTTGAGGGCTTTTAAGTTTTACTGGAAAAGTTTCAGTAAAATGCAAAATGTGGTCATGAGCCAAATGTATTTGGACATGCCCCTGACTATCCCCGTAGACGTCTTGACTTTGACTTCTCTCTTCTAGGAAACAATCACACTTTATCATGTTTTTATTTTGTTTACCAACTTTTATGTTGACTGTACAAACCATACGTAAAACCTGGACTGATAACGTATCTACAATATTGGCAATCTTTGATGAGTTCGGGACCTCAAGCACTTAGAAGAGAACATTTTTGGTGTGATCTCAATAAAGAAAATTACTAAATAGATAGGAAATGTAGAAGCTGATTCTACGCACGGTCGTCTGTGACAAAATGGATCGACGGCATTATCCGTCCACTGTCTAGTTGTTTTGGATAAAGTCAAATGTCAAAAAGAAGTGAGTCCTATACCCGACAGTGGGATGATAAAGGCTGAAGATTTTTTTTTAATTTCATATAGTGTCTAACTATTATTGTTAAACCCGAATAATATAACAATCTGGCCAAGTAGGCCAATGAGCAATTTGTCTCTGACATAGTTTTATAAAGAAAAATATAACTAAGACTTTGACGACCTCTGTGGCGCAGTGGGCGAAGGTCCGCCTGCGACGCAGAAGGTTGCGGGTTCGATCCCCGCCGCGGGACAAATGTTTGTATGACCTACAGGTATTTGTCTCGGGTCTGGGTGTTTCTATGTATAATATGTATTGTATATATGTATTTACAAACAAAAAGTATATATGTAGTATATCAGTTATCTGGTTCCCATAGTACAAGCTTTGCTTAGTTTGGGGCTGTGTGCTGTGTGAAAATGTCCAGCATTATTTAGATTGTGTTCAATGGCACTTTTCCTACTGTCTCTAGTTAAGGGGAAGACACTTTGTTCATGTGTTCTTTAAATACACTTATCACTTTATTATTTTACACTACACCTAACTAATTTGATTCCTTTGAGTCTTTGAAGGCTGAAGATGATGATGAGTAGCTGATTCTACAAAACTTCTAATTCTACTCTTCCTACACTGAAAATATAACTCATACGTCAAAATCCCTTATTAAAATCCCATGTGTCGTGGGTATTAGAGTATTAGAATGAACACTATGGTACTTTCCAGAACCGGAACAAATAGAGGCAGATCATTAAATTACTGTCCTGCCACGAGAATTAGGCTCGCACCTCAGCCGAACTAAGCCGAAAATAGATGTCAATGAATCAAACATATTCAAGTTTTTAACCGATGAATCCGCACCGCACGGAATTTCCACCGCACCACACGGTTATAGACCGCAACACTTACCGCACTGGCCACACACAATTAAATTTAATATTCGAATACTGTTCCAATAATTGACGATTTAAATGCATTCCATTCCATATTCGAACGTAGGTTTGTTTGAAACAATTTACAATACTACGTAATTTACAAACGAGTTTTTATACAACAAACGAGTTTTTGCTGAAAAGGTTTTCAAAGCAAGCTTTGCGTAGTATTCTAGGATTGATTCAAATGTTCGTTTGGACAGCTCATTCAGAGAGTCACAGTCGAAGACAAAAAGCATTAATTTCGTAGAACCACCGGATTCACATAAAAATAATTTAGTTTATTTATTTAACAGTTTTGATAGAAAGCTTACAGTAAAAAACCAAAACGCTAACTATCTAAAATTAAAACTTAGGTACATTCTCAAGGAGTTAGAAATAGTGGAAATATTGTCATTAAAAACCTTGGACCTTATGTAAATATGCGTTAAGTAAAGTAAGAGCCCTCAAAGTTGGAGCATTATTCTCATAATTGGTACGCAGGATGTGGCATGCGAACAATTAGTCTTTAAAGCTAGGTGATTCTAATTAATTATTTCAGGATCAACAACTTATAGAACAAGGACCACAAACTGACCCTGTACACCCCAGAGCAGAATCATCTACTTTTTAGGTCTATTCAATTGATTGACGCTGCCACAGATCTGAGAAAGAGTCTACCGAGCCTTGAAGCTACCCAACTTGTATACCTAATACAGGGTGTAAAAAGACAACTACCGAAAACTGAGGTGTTGCAATCAGACCATGATTCTAAACATATTTAGCGGAAAAAAAGTTTTTTTTTTGACTTAGCTATGTCATTTGTTTTTATTTTCTAGTTATTTACTACTAGTACAACATATAAAGACATCTAATAATTTCATTTATAAAAAAAAAAACAAATACAACTCAAAATCCAGCAATCTACGTAAAACAATGCGCCCAGTAAATACGCATAAAGTAATCTTCAGATGCTGTTTTCTCAGGATGTAATGATTTTTTGGGAATTTTTTTTTTTTGGATTTGGTTGTGTGTTGTGATGCTGTACCTACCCCTTTCGGCTTCGGTAGACGTCTTTTTACACCCTGTATTCTGGCAAATAAAATTCTGATTTTGATTCTAAATAAATCCTTTTTGAATTTGACTTGAGTGATGTATTATCGGCTTCTATGACAGATTGTTTACATTTCCTCCCCACAGACCCTTCAAAAGTACAACAATACCCCAATAAACAACTACAATGTATTCCAAACTAGGTTAAAAGCGAACTCAAGTGTCACTCCCACTAAATCTCGTTTCTTAATTAACACTTTGTATTAACGTTCCGATTTTATTAACATGACAACATACAAACAAAAATTGTCCTTCTTTCCCTAAAATAGAGCTGAAGTTCCCGCAAAGCGAAACGTTTAGGCCTGGAATACCTTTGGTTAGTTTTAGTTGCCGAGCCAAAATCAACTGTAATGTCTCAGTTTTAAGGTTTTGAGTCGTAAAGATAGAGGCAGCATACCTTTGGCCGTGAAAGTACTTTGTCAGAAAGACAAATGTGTCTCATACATACGCAACGTCTCTTTATGGTGATGAGATGATTTGACAGACGCGTCATATCATTTTTGTGACGAATTTTTTTACTATCCCCTTGGCGGGAAGTAATAATGCATTTTTGCATGTTGTAAAAAGGTAATGTGCCGCGAAAACAGAACCCGGGAAATGTTCACACAACAGGATTTTCCTGTTGAATTATTTAAACCGGTAAACAAAGCTCAGTTCTTTGTTGAAAAGCGTTTTTTTAATGAGTATTAAACATTAATAAAAAAATACGTGGAATCGTGGAACACTCGGTTGGAACGAAGCAAAGAGTACTTTTCTAATACTGAGAATATAATAAATTAATTAATATAATAAACGCTTTTCCGTACTAACAATGTAACAATCTATGGACGGCGGACATTTCGCACTGTGACATCTACATGTGTCGTGACGGTAAAATGGAACTAAATTATTTTACCAGCCTCAGTCTTTTTTTTCTTCGATACCGTCCGAAAAGGAACTTCGTTCCAATAATAAGATTTACTTCAAGATACCTATACTCAATGCCTAGACCTCTTTTTAGGTCTTGTAAAATGGTATCACATTTTCAACGGTGCAGGCATTTGTCAAATTAGTCGTTTGACATGCTCAGTGGTTTCATAATAACAAGCCGACTTTGTTTTGGGAATGCCTAGTTCATCAGCCTGTGTCCTATCTACAAACTAATCACATCAAAGCCTGATCTATGACTGATGACGTCACGAATGCGAACTGGAAAATTAAATTGCCAAGTAATTGACAAGAAAGTGTAGATTTCAAAGCGCCTGCTTGTTACACAGACATTAATGTTTGACACAGTCTTTGTGATCATGAAATGCTTTAATATGAGATGGAGGGCTTATTCAGATAAGCGAAATTCGAAAGCGCTTTTCGAAAAATACCGCACGCATTTTCGTTGGTATTTTATATGAAAACCGCGAAACCAGAGAATAGATGAAATTATACGATAGAGATACAGATGGTTGGAACATTTTCTTTTTGTTGCCTGTTCAGAATTTTTGCTCTGAAAGAAAACCTGATAGTAGGTATCATCATCATCATCATTGGCCTCTTTATCCATCTATTACAGATGATTTAGTTTTTTTTTTATTTTTTTTTTATTTATGATTTTTTTTTATTTTTTTTATTTTTTTTTTAGTAGGTATCAGGTAGGTAGGTATTCGTACAGTTTTATTTGTTCCTACTAATCTTACAGATCTGGCAGTTTGTTATGTAGTTGTAGGTTGTACAAACTTGCTTCATACTAATATTAATCTGAAACAGGTTTTTATATCCATAAAAATCTTAAAAGGTTATGCATTCCATAACATTTTCTGATTTTTAATGTATTTAATTTTTAGATTCTTTATTGTGTACGTATATAATTTAATGTACATTTTATTTTAGAGAGAAAATAAATAAATATTTGAATTTGAATTAGTCACAGACTACCAAAATCAAAACCTTCATTTTGCTTTGTCATTTGGGCGTTGGTGGGGTAAAAACAAACTAAGTATATTTGTCTTAGTAATTTTGAAAACAATAACAACAAATTGTAATAACATTGTTTCAAATTTACAGCCGGCGCTTCCGAAAATAGAAAGAGAAAAGAGATAAAACATACAATGACGAGTTACTCTCATAAATCACACTAGTTGATGCGCCTGCGCCGACATCGATAAATTGGGCGGTTCAAGTCTTTTTGGTCGCATGTCGACCGAAACGGTTGATTTGTACATGTTTATTGATTTAAGTTTTGTTTTTGGACCAGATGATCCTGGATTTAGAAATACCGCATTGATTTAGAAATTGAGTCTGAGATGTTAAGAAACGAGTCCTTTCAGAAATTAAATAAATAAATAATGCTGGACATTTTATACAGCATTATCTAGCCCCAAACTAAGCAAAGCTTGTATTATGGGAACCAGATAACTGTTATACTACTTTATATACTTTTTTTATTTGTAAATACATACATATTATACATAGAATCACCCAGACCCGAGATAAATATTTGCATACAAACATTTATCCCGCGGCGGGGATCGAACCCGCAACTTCATGCGTCCCAAGCGGGCTTTCCTTTCACCCACTGCGCCACAGAGGTTAAATTGATTTAATGATAATCCTCTCAGGTTACTAAATAACTAGGACTATCGAAATATCTAGTAAAAGTAAGTTCGTATGAGTAAGTGGCCAACACTGGTGTCGGAGTTATTAGGCCGCCTTAGGCCTCCGTCATGGCTTAAATACATAATAGCTGGGACCGATAATAACCTACCACGTCGCTAAAATATTGGTCTTAATCTGTGCGGCTCGGCTGTACGGCGCGCTCATAGTGTGCGATCACGTTTTAAAGACTATTTGTGGGGTTGTGATGCCTAAATAAGTTTTTTAATAAATAGCGGAACACGTATTTATTATTTTTTAAAAACTAGCCCCTTAGATGGATTGGATACTTATTTATACTCTTATTTATCAAAGATGGCAAATCCAAAAATGAATTCAGTGTTTTCATTGGTTGGATTGGAACAAGGTAGTAGTTTGTATGACGAAACAATGCGCAGACGAAGTCGCGCCTGGGTTCACTAGTTTTTACTAAAAACTTTTTAAGTTATTCTAAAATTAAAAATTGTAGTAAAGGCATCTATCACAGATGCACCTGGCAATTAATTTGAAAGTTTTCGAAAAAAACATTGTAATTTACAAACTTGACCGCAAAAACACGAACGCGAGCGATCCATCACGCACCCGTGCCACTGACGTTGATGTATGAATTTATTTAATCAAATTCATTCACCTCCAAAAAAAAGTAATTTTCAAGTTTGACAATAAAGCATTGTCATGAATATTGCGTTTAAATGAATTCGACAGCTTAAATCTTAAAGATGTAATAATAAGTATGTTCGTATGAGTATTTCATACTGCCGGGGACAGAGGAAGATGGAGGAACATAATTAGGGAGAAAGTGATACCTAAGGGAGGTCACGACCCTCAGCACTGAGGAATACGACTCGAGGAGGAGGAGGATGAGTAAGGGGCCTACTCTGATGACGGAGTTTTAGTCCGACTTATGGCCTCTGTCCGTGGTCGTGCTTGCTTAGTCGTTCTTGATAGATCGTCGAAGTTAAGCAACGTTCGAAACGGTCTGTAAGTGGATGGGTGACCACTAGTGGCATTTTCATCTGAGTGCTTCCGTGCTTCGGAGGGCACGCAAATTGTCGGTCCCGGCTATTTAAGTCGTTAAGCCATGACGGAGGCCTTAAGGCGGCCTAAAAACTCCGTCACCAGAGTTGGCCACTGATCCATACGAACTTACTTATGGCTTAACGATTAGCAGGGTATTTTATTAGTTACATTACAATTACAGTACAAAATCAAGGGTATAACTTTAGAGTCATTCATACATGATTTTTATGGGTCGGGGGGAGGGGGGAGGGGGGAGGGGTCTATCTTCCCCCCTGATATCACTTGCATTACTAGGAAGGGCAATGTTCTTGAGAAAAATCAATTAATATAACTTAACCTCAAACATACAAAACGGTATAACAATCATACTCGGAAAGTAGCTACCTATGTAATAAAGCTAAGGTACAACAGGAGCAAGTCGGTTCTGGCACTCGCCGGCCGCTACCGCGGCACGCTTCGCTCGGCTCGTGCGTGGTTTTTCACTATACACCTAACAACTCGTCGCTTCGCTCCTCGTTACCTATGCTATAGGTCTGTCAGCCTGGGTTTTTGGTGGTGCTTCTTCCACCTCAAACGAAGAGAAGCTTGAAGATAATACCTTAAATTCCTCATAGTAGCTCGATGATGGTTCCTTACCAGAACGGCTTGTTGCTGAGATTCCTCCATCATGATACAAAGCACACTATCAATATTCAAACAAGAGCGGAAAATGACAATACCTACAATGACACTGACATATGTTTTACGTTCCGTTTGCATCAATTTTACATGAAATTCTATACCATAGACAATACAACACAGATTTAGCTGTCAAATTGTCCATTCTAACGTTTCATTTAGCTTGTAATCAAATTTTTGAATCGAAATATTTTTTATTAATTTCTCGAAAACTATGCTATTCCTAGAGATAAATGTGGTCGATAAATAATCGGAGAGCAAACCCCTACCGGTTTTAAACCTTTTTAACCCTCAAATCGCGTTATACTACTGCAAAGTCAAGCCGATCTTTGCTTGACAATATTTTTAAAACAATTGCATAACTCACCACTTGTCACTGTCAAAACATTACTTATCTATAACCTGACCTGGACCAAGGAGTATTTACCTAGGTATCAACAAAAAGTTTTACTAAATAGGTACAAAAACACTACCACAAGACTTTACATGACTCAAACTTTTTATGAAATAAGTACTAAGCAAAGCTTGTACTATGGGAATCAGTTATCTGGTTCCCATAGTACAAGCTTTGCTTAGTTTGGGGCTAGATGATGCTGTGTGAAATGTCCAGCATTATTTATTTATTTATTTATTTACCTACACCGTTAATATCCGGAACTGACGATTGAATGCCCTCAGTGCTCAGTTGATAATGCCACTAGTGGACCCATCTTGTGAACGCACAGAACGTTGCTTGACTGCGAATATCTTTACGAGTCACACAACTCTAAACATGCTCGTTTGGCTAAATGATTGTATTTTAGAAAAACAAACTTCTACCAAAGTGGCATCCAGACATTCTTCCCCGCCGTATCCGCGAAAATTGACACGATCAGTCAGTCTGATCACCGTCTCGACTAAATGGATATCATTTTATTGCGTAGTGTCTTATGCTGCCTTTGAACCGCGTTATAATAAGTAATATTATATCTGTCAGTCAATATAGAACTCATTACACACCAATCACAGCGCAGCTACATCACGAATGGGCTAAGTTATACAAGAAGCAACAATCAGTTGAAAGGATAGTCTTTATCGATTTTCTCGGGATTTTCATAAAAAAAACAAAAAAAAACATTACATTAATATTTTTTCATATATTTTTTTAACCCAAATCCTTAATTAAGTTAGTATAAATTGAAATATTCTATAAATTATAGCGTAGTCTGAAATGCGCTTCACTTTGCGCGCGCTAGAAACACATAGGGTCTATTTACAACCCAAAAATGAGGCCCTGTCAGTTTGTGTAGTTTAAAATGAAAAACCCTATGGCTGTCATTAATAAACACGAACTAGGGTGGTATTAGCGCTAATCCAAAGCATAAGGCTGTAGTAGGTCAATTCAGTATTAATAAACAAAGACCAAGGAAGAACTAAGCTAATTCGACTCTACTCCCGGAGTAAGAGTTACTCCTAGGCGCCACCTAGTATAGAGATGGAGTAGGCAGACGTAACACCAAAAAGTTTTAGAAGAATAAAACCTCTTTGAATAAAACAGATTGTCAAATACAAATTATTGTCTATCTCTGTCATTCATATAATTAATGACAGAGATAGACAATATTTTGAATGATAATATCATTCGTTCATTCACTCTTTTTCTACTAATCCCGATGTAAGGAATGTATTACTCATTCGAGGCTACTACCAGTTTATTAATAACATCAAAATATTCAAGTTGCTCCTTCGCTACTAAAGAAGTAACAAGTCTGAGAGTAGTCTCGTATTAAGCTAGAATTAGGGTAATCTAATTAATAAGGCCGTGAATGTGTTATTTTTTTAATATATTGCAAGATTCCCGTATAAACGCACCTCCAACTTGACAGGAGTAATTGAGTGATCAGATCTGAGCTCGCCTGGCTCTCATTTGTTCAGCGAATTAGCACCCTTTCAATTTGAAACGTCGCTGACGATATTAAAGTCGCGTTTCGTATCCATTCGATCGATTGACGTGGACAGGCTGACTTTGATTTTGGATAATTTTTCATGATTTAGAAGTTTTTTTTTAGTTATTAGTTCAGACGTAAATGGGCTAAAGGATGGCGGAGGGCGAATTATTAATTTAATACCAAAATCAATGTATTATTTTCTGTGAATCTCACATGTGCGTAGAGCTAGCTGCTTGTTCCGGCAAATTTCCGATTGCTAAACTCATTTTCATGAGACTTTCACTGGAAAAAAAGCTCTTATAAACTGGAATACTTGAAAGAAATTCAGAAGGGGATCGTCTGATCGTCGCAAGTTTGAATCTCGTCGGAAACGAACAATTTTGAAAAGACCTAATTTCTCATTGAAATATTTTTTTTCTATAAATTATATATATTCTACTATAAATTATATATGGTTCATCGAAGTTCCAACATATTTTTAAAAACAAAACATATTTACCGAGTAGTTTTATTTTTAAACCCGAGTCATATAAAACAATATACCTAGTCATTAAACCAAAATACCGAATCCATCCTATAACATTTTATCACCTCTTTCCTAAACCAAACCGAACCAAAAATAGTTTAATTTTCCAACAGCAGTAAATCTCGCATGCACTAATAAAACGGACAGACAGACAAATGCACGCTAAATAAAGTAACAATTTACATTCTTGTCTGAAGTACGGATGGACGACATTTCATCTATTTCTGTCTAATTTGTGGATTCTGGCCAGTATTTATTCACATACAAGAAAAAAAACACAATACTATTTGAGAGCGTAGTAGGTTATGTTCCTTTGCAAGTCCAAATACATTGTCAGGTTGCCCACCGTTGCCCAGTAGGTAGTAAAATACAAAATAGCTTCTTTACGATGTTTTCCAACCCGATGAGAGTTTCTATGCATAAAAATGTTAGCGATATCGACGGGATTCGAACCCACCTTCGAATCGAAAGTCACCGTCCCACTAGACCAACACAGCTCTTTCTACACAATTTTATTTCATTTACCAAAATAGGATACGTTTCTACATGTTTGCTCACTTCAATATTTAAATTCCTTACCCTTTAGACTTACCTAGTTCTTTCCACCCTGTACAAAGACACCGCTGTCTTTGTACGGGCTTTGATGGGCTTGCAACCAGTCACGTATGGAATACTAACTTCTGCAAGATGTGGACATGTATCAAATATGTGTTTGGACATGCCTCTGACTACCCCCCTTAGACATCTTCAAAGGATCTGGAATAAGTAACATAAAAAGATCTGAGAGAATGTCTACCGCGCCTTGCTATTTCACGAGGTTGGTTTTACAAAAGACAATTATATACTAGGTACGTTTTACTAGTTTAGATGTACGAATACTTAGAAGTGTGTATGCCACAGTCGAACATAACATAACCAGCCAAAAGTAGTTCTGACTGAAATAGGCTGTAGATGTAGAAGACAGAAGTTAGTGGGAATAAGGCTGATAGAAAGAAAAAGAAGAATTCATATTGTACTGACCCCTCTTTGGACATGGTTAGAAAATTGACGATGAGGCAATAAGTAAGGAAGTTAAAAAAACTAAAATACTTTTATTTTAGGATTCTTTGAAATCGATTGGCAGCAGTTGAAAAGAAAGACAGACAGAGGCATGTACAGTACGCACAACCGATCTTTAGCTCTCTGAAGTTAGGTGCACTACACGATTGCGCAGGTTTGCGCGAGTAGGCGAGATAGGACGATGCAACAAGCTAAGCGAGTGAGCGAGGCAGTTATACTAACGCTGTCTTCGTCTTTTAGACGTCATCAGAAATGGGTTCTGCGCAGCTACTTCAGAGAGCTGAAGATTGGTTGTGCGTACTGTAAATGTAGTTTGGAAGATAACTATGAAATACTCATTAGGTTCCCTGAAAAAAAAACCGGATCACGACTATCTCAAAGACACGGTTGACCATCTTTTGAATCTCCAGGGACATTAGTCAGTCGACTAAACTTATGTTACCCTCGGGGCGCGAGTACTTGGGCATTTTAGTCAAAACTACTTTTGCCTGGTTTAGAGTTTAACAGTGACATAATAAGGTGACAGGTGGAGTACGAACATTTTGTTCAGCTGGCAAGCTACTTACAGCAATAATGCACTTCAGAATTTCCAACGTCTGTGTCCTCGTGTTTCCATTAATTTTTCAACTGTCAACTTAGCGCAGGGTCGTTGTAAGGAAATACAGTGCCACAGAATTATCTGGACCGGTGGCTAAAAGGAAGTAACGAATTTTACTGACTTTTTTGACGACCTCTGTGGCGCAGTGGGTGGAGGTCCGCCTGCGACGCAGCAGGTTGCGGGTTCGATCCCCGCCGTTAGACAAATGTTTGTATTTCCTACATATATTTGTTTCGGGTCTGGGTGTTTCTAAACAACATATATTTGTTTGTAAATACATACATATTAGAAACACTCTAATATGTATGTATTTACAAACAAAAAGTATACTTATTAAGTAGTTTATCAGTCATCTAGTACCCATAACAAAAGCTCTGCTTACTTTGGGGCTAGATGATGCTGTGTGAGAAAGTCCAGCATTATTTATTTTATTTATTTATTTACTGTAAAATTAATTTTTCTGCCAACACCAAAAATGCTATAGCAGCCCCTCTCTTACTAAGTTTGTGGCACTAATAGTGCTAGCAAATGTGACTCAGGGGACACAGTTGATCCTAGTAGGTATGGGTTCAGGACTATGTAGGTAGGACATTGTGGAACCAAGTTTCTGCTACCCACGACACAGGGGATCCTAGTATGGATTCAAGACTATGTATAAGACTGGGGAGTGTTCTCTACATAGTTCATAGTTAGTTCATAGTTCATTTATTCCTTAAAACAAAATACATTGCATGCGGAAATACAAATAAAAATTTAAGTAGTCAAAAAAAAATAATTAAAAAAATAAACACTAAATATAACAAAGCTAATCACAAATAAAATAAAATAAGTAATCAAGATAACATGGAGACTAAACTAGGTAAGTAGATGAGATTTTGAAGTGATCAAGTCCAAGATATGTCAAAGTTCATCAAGTGAATAGAGACACTTCTCTAGAAGGAACGATTTTAATTTACTTACGCTTTATTGTCGTTCTCTTGTGGATAACTGACTTTATATGTTGTGGCAGTTTATTAAAAATTTCTACAGCTTGATATCTAGTGGCGTGCATCGTTATATTAAGGGTAGGGTGTATTCTATTTTTAACCGACTTCAAAAAAAGGAGGAGGTTATATGTTCGGCTGTATGTATGTTTTTTTTTTATGTATGTTCACCGATATTTCCGTCAGTTGTGGACCGATTTCCAAAATTTTTTTTTTGTTTGAAAGGGTATACTCTTATAGTGGTCCCATATAAATTTTGTTCCTGAGGGATTAATAGTTTTCCCGTAAAACTAAAACAATCACTGAACTTTAAGAAAATTGTGGCCCGATTTCCAAAATTTTTTTTTTGTTAGAAAGAGGTATACTCTCAAGGTGGTGCCATATATTTTTTTTTCCTGAGGGATTAATAGTTTTCCCGTAAAACTAAAACAATCACTGAACTTTAAGAAAATTGTGGACCGATTTCCAAAATTTTTTTTGTTAGAAAGTGTAATGGACACACTCTCAAGGTGGCGCCATATATTTTTTTTCCTGAGGGATTGACAGTTTTCCCGTAACATTCAAAAAACCTCATTCTTACTACACAACACCCTGACTCACAATCTGAGTCAAACATTAAATAGTTTGAAAGGGTATTACACCCGAGGTAGTCCAAAATATTTTCTTTTCCTTATGGATTGATAGTTTTCCCCCTTGCTGAACTCCGGTGTGTCCTTTAGTAGGTCTGCCCATGACTTCTCTTATCCTTTCCTACTTAATCTACGATAAGCAAAGTCCTAATGTACTCGTAGCTTACTATATTATTTACACATACACTTTTATTTACACAGTATTTATTTACTTACACTAAAAAGTGAAAAATAAAACATTTTTGAAAAAAAAATTGAACCGACTTCACAGAACACAAACAGAAGAACCTTCTACACACTAAAAAGAGAAAAATAAGAATATAATTTGAAGTCGGTGCCAAGTGAATACGATTAGGTACCTATCAAAAAAAGAAATCGAGCGATAGCGTACCAGGATACAATTTTGCACCCAAGTTCTTTTGAATTTCTTAGATGTAAATGAATAGTTGGCACCGACTTCAAATTATATTCTTATTTTTCTCTTTTTAGTGTGTAGAAGGTTCTTCTGTTTGTGTTCTGTGAAGTCGGTTCAATTTTTTTTTCCAAAATGTTTTATTAAGGTTCTGCTTTCTACTATTTACACGCAGGATGTTTTCCTCCAACGTCTCATATTCGTGTAAGTGTTTGGATAGATGGGAAACAAGAACAAGCACATACAGACTTGATGCAGTTAGGATTCCCAAGTTCATAAAATGTTCTCTACACGACTCTCTCTGAGATATTCTAACCATGGTCCGTATGCTTCGCTTTTGTATAATGAAAGCCCTTGCCATGTTATACTCATAGCTGTTGCCCCAAAACTGAATGCTATATCTAATCTTTGATTCGACTAACGCATAGTATACCATTTTTAATTTCTCAATACCAATTTCGTCGCGCAGAGTTCTCTATACATAACAAGCCGAGGAGATCGAATTTTCAATGCTCTCTAACTCATTTTTCCAATTCAGGAGAGAGTCAATCTGTATACCCAGAAATCTAACAGAGCTGACACTTTGTACTATGTTATTATTAAGCTTAGTTTCGAGATAATCTCTGCCTGCTGCTGTTGACTTGAACAGCATGATGTTAGTCTTTTTAAAATTTAAGTCTAATTTATTGGCTGAAAACCAATTTTGAAGAGCTAGAAGAGTTTCCTCGATTTTCATGTTAAGAGAAGTCATGGTATCAGAGCTTACAACTGCGTTCGTGTCGTCTGCATAAACAACTAATCCGATGTCAGGCAAAGAATTCATTATGTAATTAATTAGGTCATTTGTATAAATTATAAATAAGATAGGTCCTAGTATAGAGCCCTGGGGCACTCCGGTTAAAATATTTGTCAAGTTTGATGTATATGTGCATTCTTTAGCAATGTCCTGTGAAGTTATTTTAATTTCTACGTACATTTTTCTATTTTTTAGATAAGAAATTAATAAGTCGAGGGCAGTGCCACGAACACCATAGTGTTCTAATTTATTTATTATTATGTCATGGTCTACCGTGTCAAAAGCGGAACTTAGGTCTAAGAAAATACCTGCAACCTTATTTTTATTATTCATTCTCAGGACTACGTCATCAATGAATGCATTCACAGCATCAGCAGTACCAACCGATGTTTGGAAACCATACTGTTGCCGGTTTAGTATTCGGTTTGTATAGAGGTGTGACATTAAGCGACATTTTATAATTTTTTCAAAAATTTTTGATAATGTTGGCAAAAGGGATATAGGTCGATAATTTTTTGGATCGCTAAAAGCTCCCTTTTTATGTATCGGGATTATTTTGGCCAATTTTAGTTGATCTGGAAATATACCCACATTAATACATTTATTAAAAAATGATGATAAAGGGCCAGACAAAATATTTATATGTTTCTTAATAACTGTAATTGGAAGATCATCATAGCCACACGAATGTTTGTTTAACATGTCTCTAACAATTATTCTTATTTCCTTATCATCTGTTTGGTGAAACTTCAGGGTAGTTTCTATTTTGGTGGTGCTGTCACGTAGAAACGAGATTGCATTTCCATTACCAGAGACCGACCGATTATTGTTGCCAAATTGATCCGCAAAAATCTTCGCTATGCTCAAAGGATCGTCCGTGAAAGTATTATTATATTTTAATGTCATATTATTTAATTTTATAGTTTTTTTTTGTTTGCATGTTTGTTTACTATTTTCCATATCTCTTTTACTGAATTTTTTGCGTTTTCTATTTGTTCCTCAGTAGCCATTCTTTTTGCCTTCCTAATGATTTTTCGGTACAGGCTAACATATTTATTACGATAAGCTTGTATACTTTCATGCTTGCTGTTTCCACTATGTGAACATAGGAAACGCTTCATTCTACTCGACGTTTTAATACCTTTTGTGGCCCAGGGTATGCTATTTCTAGTGTTTAGAACAACTTTTTTCTCCTCCCTTTTGAAACAATCTCTAAAAATGGTATAAAAATTTCTAATAAAAACATTAATACCCATTTCATGCCAGTCAAGTTCAAGCATTCTATGTGTAAAATTGTCATGATTCCTTTTCATCCATAACAATAATTGAAAAAAAAATTAGGTACGTGAGTGTCGTGGAACCTCCGTGGAACTTTCGTACCGTACAAAAAGGACCTTGGTTCCAAAAAAACATGTTTTATCATACAAATACTCGTTTTATTGTTGTTTGGTATTTTTGATAGATCGTAGAAATTAAGGTATACATAGGTGAAATTTCATTAGGATTTAGTTAAGTTAATTTCTTGTTCTCTCTTATTACGGCCCTGTATTTCAAGCACAGGTAAACATTGAAACGACGGAGTTTGAAACAGCAAATATTTGACTACAGCCGTGTAAGGCAATTTACTCCTACGATTTAGTTGGAACGTTGTAATTTATATTTAACTAAACTAATTAACAATAAGTTTATCCATAATTATAATATGTTAAGTACTTATTGTGTTTTTAGAAACTTACTGTTGAAAACTCTGAAGTTTTTACCCACGGCTAAAAGTCAATAAAAAAATACTTGAGTGTCGTGGAACCTCTGTGGAACATTCGGTTGGAACGAAGTTTCAGCTTTGACATTTGGCATTTGTCAAATAAATTATTGTCAACTATTTAAATCCTAGAAACGCTCTTCCGTACCAATGTAACGATCTATGGACTGTTTCGCGTCTGCGCACTTCGCACTGTGACGTTTTGACCTATCCTATGTATGTGTCGTGACGGTAAAATCGAACGTTTTTTTTACAGCCCCCATCCTCGATACCGTCCGAAAAGGAACTTCGTTCCAAAAATTATGCATAATAGCACAAGCTCTTACTAAAGAAGAAATACAAAATTCGTCATCAGAGTTTGCCACCAACTTTACTCATTGTAATCTACTAAGTACCAGCACCTGACCACTAGGTATCTCTGATCAGTCACACAGAAATTGAAAGTGATCTGACCACAGTTCCGGATAACCGGCTCAAACCGGATTTATCCGGACACACGACCAAAGGAAACTTAATCACTTTAAATTCTCTCCGGATCAAACTAATCCCTTTCGAAAAATCACTTGATTTGGGATGAAAAGGTTCTCGGTCGTTTGATTTTATCAGCGCATGAGGTTTGTGTAGTTCTTGATGAATTTAATTTAAATACGCACATGTAGAAAAGAGCAGAAGTACCTAGCTATTATAAAAGTCACCAATTTTTATAAAAAAACGCTATAAAAAAACGAAACACGAAACAGATTGAATCCCCATTTTTCGGAAGATATTCTCTGAGAATAGTCATCCATGACTTGTTAAAGGGGAGATATAGTAAAAACGTAAAACGTAAACAGGTTCACGACTGTATCCCCAAGGTGCGGTAGACATTCTCTCAGATCTTACTTATTCCAGATCCTTTGAAGATGTCTAAGGGGGGTAGTCAGAGGCATGCTCAAACACATATTTGATACATGCCCACATCTTGCAGAAGTTAGTATTCCATACGTAACAGGTTGCAAGCCCATCGCCGCCTATAAGAACACTAACTGGTTTCCTCACGATGTTTTCCTTCACCATTTAGAGCACGTGTTCAAGTGCATTTAAATTTTACGAAACGCAAAATCCATTGATGCACGGCCGGGATTCGAACCCACAACCTTCGGATTGAAAGTTGAGGTACAACCCCATTCGGCCAACACGGCTTTTAGAGAGAGATAAAGACACGTCCTTAATCACATTTTTGTTCAATAATAAACAAACTAAGAAATGGCTGTATGTATGTAAAATGGATGTTTTTAATCTTTCAACGTAAAATTAATCATCGATATTTTTTTTGCAGTATGCGACTGAACCTGATTTATACCTACACTCTAATAACACACGTTTTTAGAATCAGACTTCAATGAGAAGGTCGCTTAGGTCTTTGACGTATTTTACTCCAAGCGGCATAACCAAGTACTCTAGGGAAAACCAAGGTTTATACAGTTACGCACGTATTCGCAGTCTTTCCTGTAGATTAGGCTAATAAAGATTAGAGGAGCCTCAGATAATTTAGGCTACTTAGGCTTTTTCCTGCATATTTTTAAATATTTCGTATTTTTAGGCTAAAAAATCTGAATTGTAGCAAGTGGAATCTATGATCTCTGTTTACCCCTAAGGTTTTCCTTTAATTTTAATGTATAATTATAATGGGTTCGGTTCTATATTTTTATTTTACTTACTATACTGACACTACTCAATCAGTCGTACGTATTGATTTTTAGGGTTCCGTACCTGAAAAGGAAACCCTTATAAGATCACTTTGTTGTCCTTCTGTCTGTTTGCCCGTCTGCCTGTCTGCCAAGACTCTCCAAGGTTGTATGCGCAAGAACGCAATCGCGAACTCGAGAAGCTATGTGTCTCGATTAGCGAGGGATGAAAAGAGCCCATCCTATAGGTATAGTAATATTCGATATTCTTCAGTTATACAAAACTAAATTTACAAATGGTTCATATCCCATGGGACTGATGCGACCGATGCCCTATCGACCCCATTATTGACCCTATTATCTTGCCCTGTTTAGGGTGAATTGTAATGAGAGAAAATAGAAATTGTTTCCTGTTTCATCCCTTATGGAAACCCTTTGACTCTTGAGAGACCCACAATGGTCGGATCCAAAGGGCAATATCAATTGAAAGATTATTTATTCATTATTTGAAAAGTCATCTCAAAATTGTTTTTGGTCAAATGACATTCATAATTTTAAAACAAAACTTGGCTAAATTGTAATAAGATTGCAATGTAAAACCAAATCTCAACACAATCGAAAATCCCCCCGCCTTCTTGGCTGCGATTAGCTTGCAATCGGTCACGTAATTCTATTTAAAAGTGATTTCATTAATGTTCTGTTTTTTATTGTAAAATAGAGTTTGCTCAAATACTGTGGTTTTGTGTAATTGGCTGATAACGTCACTATGATTATCAGTAATTTAATTGGGTGCACGACAAACAATAGCTTTAGCTGTGCCAGTAAATTGTTCGATGTGTCAACAAAATCCGCGCATTATACAAAGCGTTAATATTGATGAACAAATTAGTAGCTGATTAAGGCTTAGGTAGCATTAGTATCAGAAATCATTATTGATAAGCGTTAGTTAAAAAAAAAATGGTTGTCTGTAAAGTCGGTTTACTGACAATAGTTGACGTGACGTGACAACGCAAAGGCCGATTGTGCTTCTTTGTCGCTCGTTCCGCGCTCTCGCTTGCACTTGCGCAAGCCTTACATGGAACGCCCCAGAGCGAGGTAACGCCTCATGACGTCATGTTTTTCGTGCGTGCAGCCGGCTCTATCGAATTATAAGACGTAGTCACGTCAAAATGCTGGAGTTTTTCACACAGCATCATCTAGCCCCAAAGTAAGCAGAGCTTGTGTTATGGGTACTAGAATGACTGATAAACTACTTATATGCGTTTTGTTTGTAAAAACATACATATTATACATAGAAACAGACCCGGGACAAATATCAGTAGGTCATACAAACATTTGTCCCGCGGCGGGGATAGAACCCGCAACATTCTGCGTCGCAGGCGGACCTTCGTCCACTGCGCCACAGAGGTCGTAAAAAAAAAGTAATAATATAATTATTTCTTTATTTGTTGTAAGCAGGTGTAGTGTATTTATTTATAGGTATAGTGTAAATATTTTATTTATATATAATTTGTTATGTATTTAATTATAATATATTTATATAAATATATATATATTTATTAATATAGTTTTTCATTTAAAAACAATTATTAAATACTTCTTTTTAATTTTTTTTTGTACGCCGACGTCCATTTACTAGTCATTTCTGTCCTATCCATACATAGGTTACCAGGAAGAGATCGCTTTTAGCGATAAAGTCACCCTTTGTTACACATTTTGTTATCAAGGTTTTTATTGTTCTGTTTGTTACTTTTTTTAGTGTACAATAAAGTTATACCTAATCTATCTATCTATCTATAATTTTCCCAAAATCTACAAAAGCGTTTCCATTGCAGAATTTCCATAAGGTTTTTAATAACGTACCAAAGCTTTCTAGATTCTTCTCATAAGCTTTACAAAGGCCAGGTCATTGCAGACGGCATTCATCGCTGAAAAGCCTTCATCGCTTTCATCGCTATCCAAGGCACTAGTCCCACCGCCAGCGGTAAGCGATTACCTATCAACTATTTTATCACTCAAGAAAAGACCTCAAAAGCCTTTCGAGACAGTGTTTCCTGTAATAAGTCTGTGTTTTTTTTACTTGTTTTTTTGTTTTTTTTTGTCTGTCCGTGTTTTGAACAAAAACGTCTTTGAACGATCAAACTATATTCCTAGTAGAGTAAAGAAAAGTAAAGTAGAATTTATTGCAAGAAATGCATGTTATATAGATGTTATTTTTCACAGTATGTTCATTGTATTCTGCCATGTTATGGCGTGCAATATTAAATTAGGTTCCATGTAAATAAAAGAATCAGATATTTTAATAGTTGATTGCTGGTCGTTTACACAGCCGGCAAGAACTCGCACTTCACTAGCACGTCGCAGTGTCAGTTATATAATAAAACTCGCTTAGCGATGCTCGCTTTGCCGCTCACGCTTAGACAAAACCACCGGTCATTTTTCTCTACCACGCTGAGTCAGTGACATGAGTCGTCAGACGCACTTGCTCAGCGAAACCCCAGCGAGACACTATAGGAACTACACACTCGTTTTGCATTGTTCTCCAACTTTTATTACAGCTCAAAGTAAAAAAAATATTCAATAGAGCTGGGTTAATTAGAATAGTCTTAAAACTAGGCGATTCTCCTGGTCTTATCTCCACGATCCCTGGTATTAATTAACCTTGAAGAATCAGGGCAACACGCACGGTTTCAGTTTTATAGTCGCTTTTCGCTCATCGCTCCCAATCGGACAAGCTTATGGTATAATGTACAAGTTCCAGTATGTTTGTACATGCTGATGTGTACCCGCTTAATGAGACTCCCGACTTATCACAGCATCGCGTCATTGATGGCTGGGTTAACTAATGAGGGTTGCTGGATTTTGTGTAAATCAAAAAAAATTAAAGAAGCGGTTGTATCCCCAACGCTTGCTAGATATTTTCTCAGGGTACTTTAATTCATCGACAAGCTATCGGATCGAATTCGATTTGAAAACTACCTTAGTCGAGGGCAAGTCAATACATTTGCTTATTTTTTTTTACTTAGTAGATATAGGTAGGTATACCTATAGTATTGTTTACGTAGGAACGCATCGCTGACACAGAACTTTTACGTTTTATACTGAACAACAATGAAAAAATTTGAAATAAATGAAATCTAGTGATAATAAAAAAAAACTTAAAAAAAAGAATTTTGTCTATTTCCTTTTTTAAAATTTCCGAAATTAACATAAAAGAACCTTGTCACGGAACCGTTCCTGTGTGAAACGGACTATTAATAGGTTATTTAATCATCAATACTTATTCCTGTACTTACCTAAGTACTTATTTTTATGTTGAACTAGCTGGTACCCGCAACTTCGTCAGCAAAATAACATACTTGAAAACATCTAAATAGAACTGAAATCTGCAAGAATTTTCTGAAACTTTTAAAAATGCAATAATAGCGCCATCTGTTGCCTTTAACTGGATCTTTCAACTCTCCATACAAACTTTCAACCCTTATTTCACGTCCTCCATGATTAATATATAGATTTTTTCTGTCATAATAACCTTCTCCTGAAAATAAAGTACACAAAAAAAATTGGTTGTCTGTAAGTCGGTTTACTGACGATAGTTGAACGTGACAACGTCTACGCATCGCTCACTCAAGTAGGAGAGAGACGGATGTCGAACGCTGCCGAACGCAAAGGCCGATTGTGCTTCTTTGTCGCTCGTTCCGCGCTCTCACTTGCACTTCAAGCCTTACATGGAACGCCTCAGAGCGAGGTAACGCCGCATGACGTCATGTTTTTTCGTGCGTGCAGCCGGCTCTATCGAATTATAAGACGTTGTCACGTCAAAAATAGTGAAATCGGTCCAGCCGTTCACGCGTGATGGCGTGACCAAGGGATATAAGGATTCATTTTTATATATAGAGAAGAAGATGATTAATAAAACAAACTTATTTCCCGTTAATTAAAAATATTGAATCTGAACTACTCGTGTGATAAAACAAAGAAGAAACTACACAAAGAACCAATAAATAAACGAGCTTCATTAAAACGTCGTTTGCACCCGCTAAAGTATTATTAATTAGGCAAGTTGGTATAAACTTGTTTTTCTTATTAGATTTTTCAAGGAATTGGCAAGTTTCCAAACTATACAAAAAACTATAATTTTTCGGAAGTATTGATTCTTCCTAATTCTTAGAAAAAACAGGATAGGATCACCTAGATTAAAGTGCTATCCACAAAGCTACAGCTAGTAATTTATTTAAACTAAACAAAGTGGTTTTTTTTGTGAGTTGGCATTTATTTATTTATTGAAACTAGCACGGCTACAACACCAATTACGCTAATCACAAAATTGTCAATGTCAAATAACAGAGTCAGAATTAAATGCAATAAAAAAAATTATAGTAAAAATAATGTAGAATATCTCACAGTTTAAAGATTTAAATAGATTAGAATATAAGTAAAAATTAATAATAATAATACCTACAACAAATATACATAACAACTTTCATAAAATGTTCACTGAACGCCAGACTACATGCTACATGCATGGCATGACTCCACTCCGCATAACCCAATTTTTCACGGTATTGATAGTGAAATAATAGCATAGAATCACCCAGACTTTAAGCGGTCATATTGAACCTTCTAAATAAATAATTTTTGACTTAGAATATGGACTACCTTTCGTTTTCTTTATAAATAAGTTATTTATGACTTTGACCAGTACTTTGGTTAAATCACTGTCCATGTCACCGGGCATCCGTTTCGGTTTCATCTCTTGGCATTTTAATCTTAATTTCGAGGATATAAATCACGAACGTCTCTTGAATTACTCAACAGATTTAGAATAAGCTGTGTTGGATTATTGGAATACTGCGTCAGAATGATTTTTGTTGGAAAATTATGAAATACCTACACCTCTTTCCCGAGTAAGGTGATGAAAAGACAACTATCTACTAGTAAAAATACAATTTTGAAAATTAATTCTAAAAACTAAAGACTATATATAGAGTATTATTAAGTCAGGTTGCAAGCCTATAGAATCGCAATAAAAAAAAATATAATAGACTAGAAAAAGTTCAGTCATCTTAGGACCGACTATACCATTCCAACGTGCCCAAACCAACTGCATTTCTATCCTTAACGGCGTTAGTACACCGACGCATTCGCATGCGAATGCGAAACGATGCGAACCAACAAAAAATCTATCAGATAGTATGGGCAGAATATCGCACACGTTCTGTCTCACTCTAGCACATAGTTAATGAAATAGGTGCGTCTTTATCGATATTGTTGCTTGGAAATGCAAAATTTGTCGTTATACCGACGCAGACGTTACGTAAGTGACGCATTGTTTCGCATTGTGATGCGAAACAATGCGATCTGACGCATGCGAATGCGTCGGTGTACTGAAGGCGTAAATGTAAAATTTAGATAACAGATAACACCCATCCACATTTTATCTTTAGTCTACTAACGATCTTCATAGGTGTGTTATTTGCACATTATGAAGATTGTAGTAGAGCAACAGATATAGTTTTCTATCAACATTCTTGACATGTAGACAGCGTAATAATGCCAAAAATGCCAGCACATTATTGCGAGAAAAGCCGGGTGGATTAATTGTCTTAAACGGGATTTCACACTATACGATACTACGATTACTACTAAATCCTCATTTCGATTGCGATAAAGTTTGATAGTTTACCTACAGGTTACAAGCCTATCGCCGACTCTCACAAACAAGGTAATTTTTGATTTATAAATTGTTTTTTTGTCTAATTTTTATACTTTTTTCTGTGTGATTTTTGGATGTTTTTATTATGTGTACATGTATTTATTAACTGCGATGGTCTGGAATGTATGTAATGTCATAGTTAAGTTTTTAATAATCATAAATAAATAAATAAGGTAATTTTTCAATGTGTATCCAAATTTTTACAGCAGGTTTAAAATCAATAAATGAAAGATTTCTAAAATTAAAAAAAATAAGTTCTTTTTTCATATTTTTTTTTCCTTGTGCTACTGAACGCGTACTGCGTAGCCAAAATACGTATGTTGCTTAGTAAAGTAACTATTATATACAAGCCATTCACGCAATACAAATAAATAATAATAGTAGTAGGTATTTTGTAAATAAAGCCGCGGGCGGTCCGCTATTCACCAATATAATTGATTTCGATTCAGTCTTAACAGATTGTTTTAGTTGGGTGTTTGTTGGTCTTATTGATAAAATCGCTTAATTTCCGTGCCTTTATCTACCTCGGAACAGTAGTGTTCAAGAACGATTTAAATCTAAGGCTTTATTCCACTATCGGATGCTATAGGCATTCTGACAGACATTTTTTTTTATGATGAATGGGTCGGCTCTTGACCTCTGACTTACACAGGCAAGAGTGAGGTCTACGATGGAGCGAGCTTACCCAGAAGGTGCCTATTAACTCTCTTCTTAAAAACAATAGGGTTGTAGCTCAGTGGAAATACAGACGCTGGAAGCTGATTCCAAATTTTTGCAGTGCGCATAATAAAAGAACTTTCGAAGCGCTTAGACATAACTAAAAAAGAGGTTCTCGAAGGCATTCCTACATGTTTAAGATTTAAAAAAGTACGGTTGAAACAAAGCTTGTTCATATTTGTCATTTTGCGCACCTTGTGCATCACTTTTCGCACTCTGCGCATCTTTTTTTTGCACACAACTATGCACACCATTTTGCACAATTTGTGAAGTTATCAACGAAAACATGTTTTTTGCTTCTCCTGTAAAGTTGTGTTTTTACAGTTATCCTTTTATTCCCCGGAGACAGCGATATGTCGTGGCGGTAAAATCTATTTTTTTAGCCTCCATCCTCGATACCGCCCGAAAAGGAACTTCGTTCCAAAAATAAGTACCTACTTTGATCAGCGGTGAATTACAACAACACCATTTAATATTGCACCCATGATTTAAACCGGCGCCTTTCATTCCATCATCAAGTGAATAAAAATTGTCGTATAGATGTCGTTGAGTCGATTATCGTATGGTGTAAAATAATCTTTAGCAGCAAAGGCTTGCTTAATTACAGGACTCCGGACAAAGGGATGAATGTACTGATTAAGCGAGGGATACTATGAAGTGCCGTACCTACAGAAACGAATGAAAATTCTTAGAATTAGGTATATGCGTCTCTGTTAGTTATTGGACTGTGTTGGTCTAGTAGAGTGTGTTATTTGGACTCAAAATTCTTCACTTTTTAGCCGACTACAAGAAAATTAAGCATTTTTACTTTTGAAGTTTAGTCGTAGCTCAGATATATACCCCTGTTACTGTTATACGACCCTGTTGTTTTTAAGAAGAGAGATAATAGGCACCTTCTGGGTAAACTTGCTCCATCGTAGACCTCTTGCATGTGTAAGTTTCGAGGTCAAGAGTTGACCCATTCATCATTAAAAAAAAAACCTACCTACTTAAATAGCATCAATTTTCCTTTAAAAACGTGTCATCATCTAAATTCAGTTTGAAAGCTTTTTAAGCTTCGTTAGCAACATACATGCTACCAAAACAAATCGAGCGGAAAATTTGGGCAAATAAAAATGAAATGAAATTGTTGAACAAACATATACACCAGCCACAATAAGTCTAACACACGGATGCTAACGGATAAAAGTGCTGTGTAAACCCGATATCCCATATTGAAATCGGCTTTCCATCGAACAAATCGTGGTATCAAGGTGACTCGTGCTGTGGGAATCGGTATATTGCTGAGCTGAACTCGAAAATCGGGTTCCATTTCCGAATGCCTTTGCCTGATGTGAATAAAATGATATAAATATAATAGAATAATGGAAACTCTTTATTGCACACATCTTATTATAACTTAATGAACGTACTTAATTAAAAATAAATAAATAATGCTGGACTTTCCACACAGCATCATCTAGCCCCAAAGTAAGCAGAGCTTGTGTTATAGGTTCTACATTACTGATATACTACTTATATACTTTTTGTTTGTAAATACATACATATTATCCCAGACCCGAGACAAATATTTGTAGATCGTACAAACATTGGTCCCGCCGAGGGGATCGAACCCGCAACCTTTTGCGTCGCAGGCGGGCCTTCGCCCACTGCGCTATTACAGAGGTCGTCAATTTTAAAGATGTATAATTAGTATTTAACCATGTAAATCCTGTGCACCTCAGATGAGTGACTGTAAAACGCGTAATCGACCTTCCTAGATTCTGTTTTAAAATACCGATACCGCGTTCCAATGGAGCCCAGATTTTGTTTAATAAAGTTTCAATTGCGTATTCTTGTTGCGCGTCCCTCACAAACACAATATCATTTAATTTATATTCATCATCATTATTCTCTACTTATCCCTTGTTAGCATAGGATGGGAACCTACCTACCTTAGCATAGGATGGGAATGTTAGGAGAGATGTGGTGTGGACGGGTTCCAAGTTTGACTGAATGATTCGGACTAAATAATTCAAACTGATCACACATTTGGCCGCGCCGTACGCGCCGCAGTCATTTTCCTATACAAAAAATCGTCAGAAAATGCGGTTGGCTTCTGACGTCTCAGCATTTCTTCTATTGAATTGACAGTTTGGCGCGGATAGGTCTGCGACCACCCTTAGGGTCCTGGATTTTTTGAACAATCCATACTAATATTATAAAGATGAAAATTAGAGGATTAGCGAGTTTATATGTTACATTGCCCAAAACGCAACGAAAGCACGATCTAATTTTTCCTGTGACGCCATCTATTATGTAGTAAAATGTCTCTGGCTGTCTGTTTGTTACATTTTCACGCCTAAAACAGATTATGCTGAAATATGACTTGGATAAAGATTATGTCCCAGGGACATAGGCTACTTTTTTTTTCAAAACTAATCATGGAGTGCGTGAAATAAGGGTTGAAATTTTGTATGGGGACTAGATGTGAAGTTCCAGTTAAAGGCAACTAGATGGCGTTGCTGTCCTATAGCTGAGGTCGAGATGGCGCTATTATTGCATTTTTATTGTAAAAGTTTCAGAAGAGAATCTTCTGAACGGCAGTTTTCAGTTCTATTTTTATTAAGTAGGTATGTTATTTTGTTTATTCTTTATTGCACAAAGAAATTACATACATATAAACTTAAAGAGAAGTAATGGCAGAGGCGAGCTTAACCCTAAAAAGAGTTCTCTTACAGCAAACCTTTATAGGAGAGAGAGAGATGGGGTTGTAACAGTGGGTGCATGTGCAATTAGGTATAGTGAAAAAAAAAAATTCAAGTCCTTAACCTACTTAATGTAAAGATATTTAAAAAGTAACTAAATATTAAGTAAATTATGATACTTACACTAAAATAAATACTAAATACATATACTTACAAAAGATTAATATTAGATGATATACATAAAAATACATATACCTAAATAACATAACTATAAAGTAAGGTAATGCTCTTTGACTTTACGCTTGAAGATAAATAGAGAGGGACTAGCACGAATATCGTGCGGTAGGGAGTTCCATAACCTAACCGAGTCGACGGTGAATGAGTTACCATAACAGCCTGAAGAGTGAACCGGGAATTTTAGGAGAAGGGAACTCGTTGTTCTACATGGTTGATCACGAGGGTAAAGGAAATCAAAACGCTCACGGAGGTAAGAAGGAGATAGGGGGTTATTTAGAATGTTATAAAGAAGTGAAAGGACATGTAGATCACGCCGGCGACGGATTGGAAGCCATTTCAACTGAGCTCTGAACATTGAAACGTGATCATACTTCCGTAAACCAAAAATAAACCGGATACATAAATTTTGAAGGCGTTCTAATTTGTTGAGTAATTCCTCCGTGGCGTCAAGGAAACAGGAGTCAGCGTAATCAATTAGGGGGAGAAGAAGTGACTGAGCCAAAGTGATTTTAGTGTTTAGAGGAAGGAATTTCTGAAAGCGTTTGAGAGAATGAAAAGAGTAGTGAACTCGCTGGCTGATAGCATTGACATGCTTCTGCCAGGATAGAGAAGGGTCAAAAATTACTCCCAGATTCTTGGCAAAAGCAGAAAAGTAGATAGGAGAGTTGCTATAGCAGAGAGGGGGAAAAGGAGATTGCCGAGCTATGTTCAGCATGTACGGGCTGCCGCAAAGTAGAGCCTGAGACTTCGAGGGGTTGACCAAAAGCCCGAAGGCCTTTGCCCATTCATATATATTTTTGAGATCAGAGTTAATTTGATCAACACCCACGGATATTTCATCAGACTTAAAATGGCAATAAATTTGCAGGTCATCAGCGTACAGGTGATACTTAGAAGAGATTACAGAAGTAATAGAATTAATGAAGATGGAGAAGAGGAGAGGGGATAGAACACTTCCCTGCGGCACACCCGCAGTGATGCCACACCAATCAGAGGAAGCCTCATCAAAGCGAGCACACTGCGAGCGGCCCGAAAGATATGACCTAAACCAATTAGTAGCTGAAGGAGAGACATTGAGCGAAGAAAGGACAGATAGAAGGACATCATAGTCGACAGTGTTGAATGCACTACTGAAATCAAGTAGTACAAGAATAGTGAGAAGTCGGTTATTGATGGCCCAGCGAATATCATCCGAGACTTTAATTAGTGCACTCACAGTACTGTGGCCAGGTCGAAAACCCGATTGGAAAGGACTCAACAAATTATTATGGTGAAGAAAGTGAGATAATTGCGTATGGGCCACATGCTCAAGGATTTTGGAAAGGATGGGAAGGATAGAAATAGGTATAAAGTGGGATACAGCTGAGGGATTAGAAATTTTAGGGAGGGGTATAATGAAAGCCTTCTTCCAGGCAGATGGGAACGAGCTAGTTTCAAGGGAAAAATTAACAATGTGAGTGATTGCAGAGACAAGCTCACAGGAGAGAATTTGCAGCATAAAGGCACTTATGCCATCCACGCCAACAGCTTTAGTAGAGATGGATTTTAAAAATTTTAGGATATCATTCTCAGCAACCTCCATAAAGTTGAAGTCAGGACAATTTGGTTTAGGGAGACAAGAAAGATGGTTGATAGTAGAACGCTTTGTTTCATTGTCCAACGAGTGAGGGGAACAAGAGAAATGAGCATTAATGGTGTTTAGGTCAAGAGAAATGGGTGTATCACTCGAGCCCCTACCAATGCCTAAGGTGTTCAAAAATTTCCACATCGAAGAAGGATTTGAGTTTTGGAGTTGGTGGTGGAAATACTGCCTTTTGGCATTCCTACACATCTTTGTGACACGATTACGCAGCTTCTTATATGCAGAAAGGTTTGCTTCATTTGGGAACTTCTTGTAGCGTCTTTTAGCTTTGTCGCGTTTGATCATAGCCTTTTTGATAGAAGGAGATAGCCATGGTGAAGGAGGGTGTTTGACTTTAACACGCTTGATGGGGGCATGAGTATCGAAAAGGTTCATAATAATAGTGTTGAGAGCAGAGACCTTACCATCAATACTGTCCGCCTCAATGACAGGAGTCCAATCAATTTGGCTAGCATCCCGCTTCAGGCTATCGTAATCAACATCTTTAAAGCTACGAAGTAGTCGAAATTTGGGTTTAGGTTTAGGGCAACGGATTTTATACGAAAGGAAAAGGAGATCATGATAGGAGAAGGAAGCTGTCAATTGACCATGCACCGCAACACGATCAGGGTCAGATACAATAATTAAATCTAAGAGAGAAGGGACACAATGCGGGGCATGATGCGTGGCGGAAAGCGGGAGAATATGCAAATTTACTGAGGAGATTAGAGAGGAGAGATTATTAGCCCTTGAGTCGTTCTTAATCAGACATGTGTTAAAGTCCCCTAGTAAAATAGTATGATCATACAAAGGTGAGAGAGATTCAAGTTTTAGTTCAAGAGATGAAAAGTAATTAATATTAGAGTGAGGGGGATAGTACACACCTAACAAGATTTTGGAGTGATTTACTATGATTTCAACGAAAAGGTGCTCAGCAAAGTTCGAATACTCCATAGGAGAGCTATCAATAACTGTAGCGGAAATGTCGCTACGAATATAGATAGCTACACCGCCACAACCTTTGCCTACTCTGTCGTTTCTGATGAGTTGAAACCCAGGAAGGATGTATTGGGAAGATGGCAAAGAAGGTTTTAGAAAAGATTCTGATATAAGTACAGCATCGAGAAGCTTTAGATCAAAAGCAGATAATATACCATCATAGTGGGCAGGGATGCTTTGAGCATTTATATGAACTATGTTCAGATTTCTTGAGTGAGCCTGAAACACCCTATCAAGGTGGTCATGAAGACTAATAGAGTCATCATCACTAGCAGCGCTTGCAAAGTCAGAAGAGCATGAAGAAGAGCATGAGAAGAAACTATCCTCAAAGGACATAATTATATATATACCTACTTACAATATATTAAATTATATAACTATCTATACCTATAAATATTCTATAGGTGCACACCTAATTATTAGGCTAAACAAGAAAAAAATAAATAAATTTTTTTTTTGCTGACGAAGTCGCGGGTACCAGTTAGTATTTTAGAATTTAGAAGCTATGACGACTATGGTTTCATCGTTATTATTTGTATCTCTTCAAGCAGGTAAGGTTTCCTTTCAGATTTAAAATTTTAATGGATAAAAATAATTAATTTAATGTACAAAGTCAAAGTCAAAGTCAAAAAGCATTTATTCAGTAGGACCGCTGGGATCACTTTGAAACGTCTTAAAACTAGGTGATTAACTTTACCTTATAGATAAACTGTGCTAGTAGACTTAACAATACGAACATGAGAGGTCTTATCGCTTCGATGACTTCCTCACAGTATTCCTGAGTCAAAGATATTATCTTTGACTCAGGAATGCTGTGAGACATACATACATACGACTTCTTAATAAAAAAAAAAATCAAAGTAAAAAATATTTTTATTTAGTTACAAATACATAAGTTGTTGAGTTGGGACTCTTCTTTTAAGTTTTACAACCTGTGTTAGAGAAGAGTACCCTCTATTCTGTGGTCTTGTACGAGTAGATACACTTGTAACATAATCATTTAGGTAGGTAGGTACTTATTGAATTATTATTATTATTATATAAGCCATTTGTGTCCCACTGCTGGGCAAAGGCCTCCCCCCACTCCCTCCAGACATCTCGGTCCCCAGCAACATCCCTCCAGTCCGTTCGATCTCGCCCGGGGATTCTTAGCACCCCTGGCCCCGGGGTGGTTCCGTCTTCCGTCATCAACTGACCCACTCCCGGGACCGCCGGGAACTTGGGGCATGTTGTTTGTAGTGTTTGTCATGAGTGAGGAGGTTTGGACCATAACCCACCACGCTGGTCCAGTGCGGGTTGGTGGGTGGGGCGCCAGAGCCTCGTTCGTTGGTCGGCAGGGTGTACCACGGGCCGGTGAGGTTGGCTTGGGTTCCGAAAGATATTGGTTGGACCCCCTTAATAATATTCGTATGGCTTCAGTAAAGTTCAAAGACAAAATAAGTTCCTTTAGAAAACTAAATGAATTCTCTGGTTACAAACAACAATAGAGCTTATCCAGAGCTGTAGGAAGATAGGTTGTGGAGATATCTCACTGGTGCTACTAAAGCACTTTGCTTTTAAGAAACGGTGATCATCACATTACGGTTGACAAAATCCTAAGCTTGTTTATTTGTTGTGCGTGAAACTGGCGGGGCGAGTAAGCGAAGCGAAAGCAAAAAGGGAGCGTCATCGGCTATGGACGACGCTGCAATGGCTTATCACCCTTACAACTCTCACGGTCTAGTGTCATTAAGGAACAATCTTTCATAAACGAGTCTGCGATTCATACTTCAGATAAGTGACATTTCCTATTGGTTGCGGTACATACGGTTGATTGAACAGCGGAACGGTTTCGTCGCGGATGCATTCCGCTGAAGTCGCTACGCAGCTCTTCTTTTTCTCCTTCTTTTAAATGGCAACTACACAATATCAGTATAATTCTGCAAATGTCAGTCAGTCAATCTGCTCAGAAACTTTGTCAATGCTTTGGAAAAATAGTGATTAAGGATAATACGGTCACCGTTTATTAGAAACAATTGCTTAATGCACTTTTGATTGCCGTGACCATGATAACGATGATGGGGCATGCATTGTGAGTTGCAAGTATCGGTGATCTACAGCTATACTAATTACATGAACAATAATTGCTTTTGAAGCCGTACAGTATGGCCAGCGTTAGGTGCGTTTACACGATGCGAATTTTCGTACTATTTGCTAACCCCCCGTCTTACGTGGGCGTTTTGACGCGACCGCGTTTGCGACGCGAAGCGACGCGATTCGAAGCGGCGCGGCGCGGCTGTCCTACGTGCGCGCGAATCGTCCTACAGATTTCAGATTGAGTATACTAGTTCGCGCGTAAATGTCAAACAAACTGATCGCGTTCGTTTCTAACCGCACCGCGCCGCTGCGCACCGGTGACGTAGGACACTTCAATAGTAAATGGACTGTTTAATTTTTTCCGCGCCGTACCGCGCCGCTTCGCGTTCGCGTCAAACTGCCCACGTAAGACGAGCCGTAAGCTTCACCCACTGAACGCGCTAACTATGACAAATCGTAAATGATGAGCGTTTACACGTTTCCTCTATCAGCCGTCATCTTAGTATCACTCCTTTCATAATCACTACATTGTTCCTGGCAAAACATTCTCACCGTTTGAATATATAAATTAATGCCGTGTTATCTTTCACAAAAGTATACGACCTACTTATGTAAATATGGTGTCGTAGGTACCTACCTACTACAATATTAAAGTAGGTTTCATTATGCTAAGTGGTTGAAAATCATGATAAATCTTTCACGCAATAATCTAGAGTTAAAACAGTCTAGGCTGGCTGACATGTCTAGATTAAATAGGCCGATGTTCCCGCAATTTAATTACGCCGCGCCGAGAGTTCGTGATCCGTTTAAAGTGTATTTTACACTTTTTGAAGGGAAAACTTCTTTAGGCGCGTTAGCGTTCGCAGTTATGAGATGAGTAAAAAACTTTGATTTCGCGTCGAGAGTCACGTGACTGTGACGCTTACGACACCGGCTTACTACATACATGACTTGCAATCAATTGTCATCCCTTTATAGTTCTACCCAATCTAAATCTAATCTAATCTTTTGAATCTATGATTTGTACTCTTAATACTGACATGTAACTTGATTTGGTTACCAATAATAAACTGAACTGAACTGAATCTCACAATACGAAAATGGTTATTGAAGTCTTGTGAATTGAGTAATGGCAATATTGCCATGAGCAATATGGAGCTGCACCTTCTGAAAATTGCAAAACACAACGATAGCGCGATCTAGACACCAACCTCTTATTACTATACATAGATTCATTGGTCCAAGGGATTAAGCTTCTTGGGAAATATCCCCGGGTCCCGAGTTCATATCCCGGTAGTACAGTAACTTTTCGCATTTCATATTTTTTTGTAAATTTTTTTAAGTAGACGTTCTCAAACGCGGTACATTCACTCAACAAAACACTGATAAAAATTCAAACCTACCACTTTTGAATCGGCCGAGGTATCACTATGCCAAAGAGGTTCAATAGTGTACGCAACCTAGCAGAAAATAATTACACGTCTCACTTCCCTATAATGAACGAATTTAAATTTAACAGCCAATCAAAATTAATTCCCAAACGGTACCTGTGTCTGCCCAATCGATTGTTCTAATTGATTGATAATTTGTTTGTGAAATTCGCTGACCCTATAAAAGGTATTACCGTTTTTTTTTGGACGTGACTACGTCTTATAATTCGATAGAGCCGGCTGCACGCACGAAAAAACATGACGTCATGCGGCGTTACCTCGCTCTGAGGCGTTACCTCGCTCTGAGGCGTTCCATGTAAGGCTTGAAGTGCAAGCGAGAGCGCGGAACGAGCGACAAAGAAGCACAATCGGCCTTTGCGTTCGGCAGCGTTCGACATCCGTCTCTCTCCTACTTGAGTGAGCGATGCGTAGACGTTGTCACGTTCAACTATCGTCAGTAAACCGAATTTACAGACAACCAATTTTTTTCTCACTTTTTAAACTAAGATTAGCAAGTTGAAGTGGCAGTGGGCGGGGCACATAGCTCGTAGAACTGACGGCCGTTGGGGCAGAAAAGTTCTCGAGTGGACGTCACGCACCGGAAACCGCAGTTGAGGACGGCCCCCACTAGATGGAAAGACAATCTGGTAAAGGTTGCTGGGAGCCTTTGGGTGCAGGCTGCACAAGATTGATCGCTGTGGAAATCGACGGGGGAGGCCTATGTTCAGCAGTGGACACTAGATGGCTGACATGATGATGACTTTTTAAACTCACACGATTTAAACTCTTGGACGAGATCACAACGACTTAGTGCTGCTTATTACATAAACGTAAAACCTTAGTTGAACCCCATGTTGACACATGTCAAAACAAAACCTACCACAAAAAAGCGTTCTATGTACGAGTATTTAAGGATTATTTTTCTAGGGACAGTCATTTAGTTAGACTTGGTCTAAACAGGGCTCATTTTCTTGTAATAAGCGCCCGTGACTTTGAGTTTCCTTCACAAACGAACAAAGACATTAATATTCTAATACGTGTTGTTCGCATAAGCTCAATGGAACTAAGTTTTCATAAAAAGAAAAGTATGTTTTTATAAAAAGGAAGCTTTTTAATTCACCTACAATTTTCATGTCTGCTATACGAGTAAAAGCATCACAGGTTTTAAGGCGATTAAAAATACACACTACATTACGCGCCTGAACCGCAGCGACACAGAAGATGTTGCTTTTTCAGACAGTAGAGACACTCCTTTTAATAATACTACACTGTCATTTTTGCTACGAAATAATGGCACAAAATATAATGGTAAAGTTTGCATTCGTTAAGGAAATATAGTATGTACACGCTAATGCCTAGACAAGAAAGCTCACAGTGACCATTTTTTGGTTAGGCGTTACCATTTGATACTAAGGATCCGGCTGTTTTCCAGAGGAGTGGTAGACATTCCCTCAGATCTTTTATGTATTTTCGATCCTTTGAAGATGTATAAGGGGGTAGTCAGAGGTATTTGACACTATACTTCAACTTATAAATGCTACTGTTCTTGACCGATGTAAGCTCAGTTTGCCTCCCCACCAGTTCGTATGTACTAGGATATCGTCATAGTTTGCTTCTTTGCTGGCGTTTTAGCCAATTTTATTGGAGAACAAGAAAAACGCCGTAAAAACCGTGAAATACATTCTGAGAGTTTGTGAGTATGCATTTCAATCACACCTTAACTAGTGGACCGCTTTGGTACGATGCAAGAAAATCTGCAAGCGGAAGCTAGTAATAAGCAAAATGCAGTAATGCTACTGTTTTAAAATATAACTGTGTGTAAGAGAGACTCTTATCACTGCTTTCCGGTAGAGCGCGTGCATTTACCGCGGTAATTATTTCGGATCTTTCCGCGATTCCTTGCACGTGTCTGTTACATTAGTTGTGCACGTGCTTTTGTTCTGCAATCTTATTTATTATTATTATTTAGCCGGTGTTGTCTCACTGCAGGGCAAAGGCCTCCCTTCCCTTCTTCCACTCTTCGCGATTTAACGCAGCAAAAGGCCCAAGTTCTCAGGTGAGAGTCTAGCTCGTTCCGCCAGCTCATCCTAGGTCTTCCACGTCTGCGCGTCATATTTTCTGCAATCTACATTCTATTTATGCTATAAATATGATATTTTATGTTAATAATACCAGACTGATTTGAATAACCTCTAGGTGTCATGTTAATAGGAGATTGTATCGCAATTCGCACCAAATTAGTTCACACGAACGTGCTATCAAACACTACCGTTGTTGAACAGGTGTCCTAATTGACATACGCTTACTCTTTTTCGATGCTTCCTTGAGGTGAAGGCTTAGTGAGTATAGTGAAAAAAAATATGTTATGACACAAGTAGATGATGATGATTATAGGTAGATACGTATAGAACATTCTCGTAATTAATCTAAGGGCTTACTCGCTGTCTAATGAAACAGTATGTTTTGCTATAATTAACGAAAGTAAGAATGACATACAATTATCTTGATGAAGGCAAACATATTTGTATCATTGCCACGTCTTATTTCATTAGTAATTTATTTGTAGTTTGTATTTCATTAGTCAATTTATTTTTCTATCAAATAATTGTATTTTCTTATTTGTTAATCACAGTAAATATCTTAGCAGAACTTACACTATCATGAGTAAAAAAAAACTTAGGCCTTTACATCTATATTAGATGATTTATACAGCGTCAGAAGGCAACCTATGCCTACACTTAACGGGACGCTATCATGGGTACTAAAATAAAAATTAAGCGTTTTTCCCGTCGGCGTATGCAGAGATTATACAGCAATTTTCCAAAACGCAAAATCCATTGATTCACGGCCCCCTATCCGAACGGATTTAAAGTCAAGAGTATTTTCCGTACATCCCACTCACTAGGCCAACATAGCTATCATAAATTCTTACATAAATGCACTAAAAGTAGATAAGAGACACGACAAAACTTTCAAAGCTAAAACCAGCATTTTAGTCTACAAAATGTTAGGTTTTCCCCCAAAACTGTTTAGCCTAACAAGATCCTATCTATGTATTTAAAATAAAAGTGACTACATAACATGGTCATTGCAAATACCTTCATGGTATATTCACTGGAAAATAGTAGCTATGCCAATGTTTTTAGGGACCAAATTAAGTGTTCGCAAATGTTGGCAACTGCTTAGTGGATAGTGCAAACTTAGTGGTGGCCTAAGTTGGTTGTTGTGGCGTTTTCAATTTGTTTTGGAGAGAAATGGGAGTAACATGCTTAGTTTAGAAATAAATAAATAAATAAATAAATAAATAATGCTGGACTTTTCACACAGCATCATCTAGCCCCAAAGTAAGCTTGAGCTTGTGTATGAAATGTGGTGGCAATTATGTACTCGTAGACAAAGAAATGTGGACAACTAATGGAGTCGTGCGAGCGAGACAGCAATGGCCAGGCTCTACGCTAAACTATGTTCAAAATACCAGTTTTTTGTGATCTGGATCAGTTGAGCTATCTGTAGGTAGACAGTTTTTAGAAAGAAGTTTCTTTTCGGACGGTATCGAAGAACAATAAACTGGTGGGCTGGGAGAAAAAAAATTACCATCACGGCCGTCACGTCACGAAATCGTCACAGTACGAAGTGCGCAGCCGCGAACAGTCCATAGATTGTTACATTGTTAGTACTTACGGAAGAGCATTTGATTTGAATTTGAATTTGAAATTCCCAGTAAAGAAAAGTACTCTTTGCTTCGTTCCAAACAACGTCGGAACACTCGGTTCCACGACACTCACGTAAGCTTTTTTTATTCTCAAATGGTTGATCCGTATATCCAAATATACTTATATAACATATAAAGTGAAGTATTATGACGGATTTTTCTACAGAACCTTAAGATGAACAGGATTTACAGGAAGGTAAAAAGATTTTATGGTAAATGATATAATCGCCGAAGCCCTCAGCATGGCCCAGCGAGCAACACAAGCAGATTCGCTCACGCGAACGACTTCACTCACAATCCATTAGACTCGACACGAACGACTCACCTAAAACGATTTCACGACGACTTCGCAAAAATAGAGTTACTTTGTCGACATATTAACCGGCGGAAGGCTTTTGAGGTTCAGTTGACCTGTTTGCTGTTTTTAAAGATTTGTTTGTGAGAATTATTTCAAAGTCACTTTATTGTTTTCTTTCATGATAATTATTGAACAACGAAAAAATTCGGTTCAACCAAACTTCAGGACATCAAATTTTGTTTTTACCGTGGAGTTTTTCAACTTTATTGTAACAGACACGGCAAACGAAAAACGGTTTGAGACCTAGCGCACTTTTATGTGATTCATTGTCCAACTAAATACCTAGTCAAGCCATTATGGAGTCTCGGCTCTCGGTTGACTGTAATCAGAAGCTTTGGTGAGATGTACTTACTTCCTTCCCATGTCCACTTAGGTCATTTGATATGATGGGTATCAAAGTAAATAATCCAGTACAAATGTTTTTGTTGTTTTATCGGTATTTCTTTATGGGAGTATATTTGCTGGCTCAAGTTTACCAAATATAAATATGGTCTCGACTGAATCATTAGTGTCTTGGATTGAAAGACTTCTCATCAATGTATGACGTATATTCAAGATTGGTACAGCTAGGTAGGTAGACGGAACGCGTTCGCGTAAAGAAGGCGCGTGTAACGCGGTTAAGGTCTCTTATCTCGCGTCGCGTGTGTGAGCGTTGACAATTATTAAACCTTGGTTTATCTTCGGGTATATGAAATGCTTAGCTTTCTAAGCATTTCATAGGTTCTTTAACCTAGATCATTGTGATAGTATTAATCCTGTCAACCCGCCTTCACCAAAAATTTCCGACCTTAACAAAAAATATTTTATTAGAAAAACAGTACCTACGTGAGTGTCGTGTAACACTCGGTTGGAACCCAGTTTGTACATTTGACATTTTTCACATCTTGTGCGCCACTTTTCACTCTCTGCGCACCTTATTTTTCCGCATAACTATGCGCACCATTTTGCACAATTTGTGAAGTTATCAACGAAAACATGTTTTTTGCGTCTCCTGTAAAGTTATGTTTTTGCAGTTATCCTTTTATTCCCAAGAGACAGCGATATGTTTGTGACGGTAAAATCAATCGCTTTTTTATAGCCTCCATCCTCGATACCGTCCGAAAAGGAACTTCGTTCCAAAACTTAAGTTTATATGACAATTACTCAAATGTATAAATATAACAATCAATAACCTGAGTAAATTCTATAAATAAATTAAATAAACATAATTTATTTGTTTTTGGAATAATGATAGTTAAGTCTTCTTTTAATCTACATTATTAAATTATTTTACTAAGTATATTAGTGTTCATTATTACGCCATTCACTCCGATGCTGCCTTAGTCAATTCTACTGTTTTTTTTTCATAATTTTATACGAATTAGGTCGAGTTTGAGTGACCAACAACGGATATTTGAAAATAATTAATCTTCTTCTGGAAAATAATTAATCTACTAAATGCCGATTCTGAGGATAAGCGTGTGAGATGATGAATTATTTATTTCTTATGATAGAGAGAGAGAGAGCAATAAAATAAGAAATAGAGGTAGAATTTTTAACCAGTTGAATTGTACTTATTAATCGTTAAAAAGTACATGATTGCAAAAGTTTCTCGGAAAAATAAAAATCTGTGAAATATAATTATATTCCCGATATTTACACAGTATTAAAACTGTAGTTTCAAATGAGCAAAGTGATAATATCTTTGATAACTTTTCAGGCAAATTTTACCTTAACATGAATACGCGTGTAGATACTTTTTACACATTGACACCTCTTAATTGGATTTTAAGATTGCTGAGTCTAAACAATGTTTATAAACAAAATAATCAAGTAGTATCGTGTAAATCCATGTTTAAAAACATTGGGGGATTTATTTTTCTCTCAATTTTCACGATAATAATAACCATTTTCAAAATCGACGTGTACATTATCTCGGTGTATCCAAATGTTATCACATTAATCGATTCATCTCAGTTAATTTACGTCATAAGTTTCATAAACTATACAATTAGTTTTGTGACTGGCTACAAAAATAGGCATCATAGATTGACCCACATACTCTTCTACGAACAAATCGATTACGTTGAACCGGACTTTCATACGATGAAATATATTATCAAAAAAATTACCATTTTCTTAGTGATTACTCATATTGTTACTGCGTGTTTCGACACATTCGCTTGGGGCTATACATATGGCTGGCGAAACTCTACATATTATTATTGCATAGACTATTTATACAGCTGGATAAATACAATGCTTAGTTTGGACGTAGTATCTCATGTAATACAAATAGAATATAGATTGAGAGTTTTGGTGAAGTGGATTGATCTTAATACTACTTGGGATAGAAATAATGGCCAGGATTCAGTCAGAGTCTTACCGCGGAGTTCAGGGTTCTTTCTGAACAAAATATATTTGCTTTTAATTGAACAGGTGGACTATATTAATGGGACTTTTGGTGCGAGGGTGAGTATATTGAAAATAATAATAACATCCAACAGCCACAAATACACTCAACGGATCTACAAGGATATTCAAGTACTAAGTATATGTAATTTATAAAATTACATATACTTATACTTCAATTCGTGAAGTTATTTACGACTTATTATATGTTCTTATTTCTATAAACTTTTTCTATTCGCATTAAAACGATTTTACGAATGCCTAAGCTAGATCCATTGGCCGTTACCTATTAAAAAAAAAGTACGTGAGGGTCGTGGAACACTCAATCGAGTGTTCCAACCGGAACGAAGTTTGTACATTTGACATTTTTCTCCTTGTGCACCACTTTTTACAATCTGCGCATCTTTTTGTTGCGCACTACTATGCGCACCATTTAGCACAATTTGTGAACTTATCAACAAAAACATGTTTTTTGCTTCTCCTGTAAAGTTGTGTTTTTGCAGTTATCCTTTTATTCCCAGTAGACATCGATATGTCGTGACGGTAAAAACAATCGCTTTTTTTTCTAGCCTGAATCCTCGATACCGTCCGAAAAGGAAATTCGTTCCAAAATCATTCGTTCTTATTATTTCCTTGAATAAAAATGTTTTATTTCAGATTCTTTTACTTTGCTTCACTCTCGTGACGAATTTGATCTACGCTTTTAATATTGTCATGAGGCTTAATTCGTACTCTGTTAATGTGAGTATATCGCTGCCTCCGGGGAATAAAAGGATAACTGCAAAAACACAACTTTTCAGGAGAAGCAAAAAACATGTTTTCGTTAATAACTTCACTAATACTGGACGTAGACGGATGGTTGATAGCTTTAAGCATAGCTGATTTTTTATGAAATCTGAATGTTATGCTGACACACGCGTAATTTATGCGTAAGAAGAGATATTTTGAAAACAAGAAGTTATCTTCTTGTTAGTCAAAATTAATCATCGTCCATGTTGCCTAATGTCGGTTATCATTTTATTCACCGTATTTTCTAGCGTAAACCTAATATTGTACCACGTGTACCACGGTCCTACCATTTTATTCAACGCTTTTTTAAGGTCGAAGTGTATATGATAATAGGTGATTATAATTCTAATCTCGTAAATATTGTGTCACTTCGTTTATGTTAAGCGCTTTTAAATAAAGTTAGGTAGAAGTAATCACCTATTGTTTTATTATTTTCAAGATGTTTTTGAGTACTTTTTAACTAGCAAACCTCTTCAAAACTGTTCTAAAGTATTAGAACAAGGTTACCTTGCCTTGAAATAAAATTATGATGAGTAAGAAATAACCATAACTATTTCATAAGTCTTTTCAAGCCTTCAGCTATGTCAAGCATTAAAAACTTCTAGATTTTCTTTTATTTTTTTATAATAACGATAAAAATCAGACATAAAATCACATAAAAATATTAGCAATTAGCATATTTCATCATCAATATTCCCCTGCCCTTATCTCATGATAAGATGGGTCGACACAGGGGGTAGTTCACGCTCTGGTCCATGCCATAATGTTATTCCTCCACTCACTCTTATAATTCGTCAACAGCTGTGCATCCACTCCTTTTACATTCATATCATCTCTCACACATTGCAACCACTTCTTCTCTAGCCTTTTTATACTAGCATACCTCCAGCCACACTCATATTCCACCTCATAACTTGTCCTTACCATGCCAATTTATTTGGAAATAGGTGCCACTTTCAAACTTCCCTCCCCGTATATAGGTACTCATTCCTTATCTTACTTACCCGTTAACATGAGCTCTTAACGATGACGGAAAACATGGTGAAGAATTCTGTAGCTTAATGAGCTCTAAACTACGTAAATATGAGAAGAAGTTGTCTATACGTGCTAGGCAAGCCTCAAGCCATCTCAAACAATGTCCCGGGCATTACAGCGTCCTATTGAGCGTAGGCATAGGTAAGTTTCCTCATGGCGCTTTATAAATCATTTATTAAAGATGTAAAAGTTTTTCTTATCTAACCATGGGTGGGATACACAAGCATACATACATCCAACTCATTTGCATCGCGGTAACATGCACTTTCCTTTCATCCATCTTCTGCATTTCCTAATATCCATCTTTTCCTTGGTTTGCATATCGTCCCTGAGACCTGTGGCAACTTTATTCATCACGTATTCATCCTCTTTAACGTCTTAGTCAATATTATCGTCGTTCTGGAGAACACATCAAGGAAATTACTTAAACCACCTTCACCATATTGATGGAGAGAGGAGTTGTTCAACAGAACTACTCAGAAAATAGTCCTATTGAGTTGGAACTTAAGACATCGTTCGAGTTTCAACTCTAATGTTTTAAAAATATGGTGACGATGAGCTCATCTGATGATTAAATCAGGAGCTGTTCAATGGAACTCCTCAGTGAGTAGCAGTAAACTACCCGAGTTTGGGCTCATATCAATCAGCCCACGGTAGTCCATTAATTGTATGTTAGTTGGTGACTACCATGATTGGTTTAATTTAAAATAGAACTAGGTACCTAACAAAATCTTATAACCATTGATCCATACCATTGATTTTTTTGCAAGTTGACGTCATAGAATGTTCAAAATTGCGTTAGTCGCACTTAAATGTTGTCAAACTAACAAATACGGTTATTATACACCGCTTTAACAATCAAATCTTATGACGGTTCCCTTTCGCACAGACTCTAACAGCGGTATTATACGAAACGTATGGACATGTTTTTACGAGAATAAAATGATAACCTGCGTTTACCATTGTATAGACGAATATTTCTTACGTGAATATAATTGTATGACTCATTGTCATATTAAAAGGTGTGGGTACATTTTGATAATATTATATTACAACTTTATTCTTGTAAGTTTAGGCATGTCTAGAAACATCGAAAAGTATTGTAATATTTTGTATCTCCGTGAATGATTGTACGAATGTTACGAAAAAAATTGAGCAGATGTATTAGCACCCAGAGATCCCAAATATGGCATAACACTAAAACTAAGATAATGGCAGTTATCCGTTTATTCCCCGGAGGCAGCGATATGTACTCGTACACCTTATATACTTTGCAATGGTATCTGCTATTAGCTATTCAAAGTCAAAGTCAAAAAGTATATTTTATTCAGTAGGACCACTAGGATCACTTGGAATAGTTCTAAAAAGCAAATTTTACTGTGAAGAATCAGGACAACAAACACGGTTTTGGGCCTAGCTTTCTTTTAAGTGATCCATCTTAAAACTAAATAGTCAAGCTGTAGTGGGGAGCCAATCAAACTATCTAATGTTATCTATTCTACTTCAGCCTTTATATCTATACTAAATTATTTATACAGTGTCAGGAGGCAACCTATGCCTACACTTAACGGGACTCTGTAGTGCCTGGGACATTGTTTTGAGATGGAATATGTTTGCCCAGCACCTAAACCATCCTCTCAGCTTAATCAGCCTGGCCCACAGGAAAGACGACGTCAATACGTGTGAAGCTGACTAAGCTGCGGGTATCCTCACGATATTTTCCTTCACCGTTAAGAGCTCGAATTTTACGAAACTAAAAATCCATATCTATTCTAATGTTATATCAATCATTATGAAAACAAACGCAGCTTACCAACAACGAAGTGGTATCAACATATTAATTATTTTCTTCACAGTGATCAATATTGAGAATACCTATCGTGCCTTGGGGATAGTTTCTGATTTGTTCCTAATTGAACACAGTCCCCGTATCACATAAACCCATTACTCCTACTACTTCATACGAACATTCATATTGATATACTCCTATTTAAGCTGATCGCACATTTGTCCGCGTCGTACTCGCCGCAGTAATTTTTCTATAAAAAAATACTGATGACGTCAGAAAATGCGGCTCGCTTCTGACGTCTCAGCATTTTTTCTATTGAATTGACAGTTCGGCGCGTTCGGCTCGGCTGGATCGTGCGACCACCTTTATCAGTCGGCCACTAGCTCATATGAACATGAACTTACTATTGCAGTCTCATAAGTTCATAACTCATGGAATCTATTTTCAGTATGGTGCTCAAAACAGTTACATCCCAATGATATCCACTGCACTTAGAGAGCTGGAGTACCTCGGAGTGATATGGATCCTGGTGTACAGATGCGAACAGGCGTATCATCAGTGCTATGATGCAATACGGTTAATTGATCTGGCACTCGTCAATGAGAAGATTAGTAAGAAAACTAATTCATAGATGTGCTAATTTTGTAGAATTTGTCGGTTGAATGATGGCTAATCATATTTTTTCATCTGCAGATCTTTCTCCATTTTTATAATGTGGTTAACAGCCCGATAGAACCCACTGCTGGGTAAATACCACTTCTCTATAATGCCACTCTGTCCAGTCCAGTGCAGTCCTCCAGTCAATTTACGTGCAACATTGATCAAGCTTTCTACTTTTGAGCAGGTGGGCCTGTCTTTTGATCAAAAGACAGATATGCAGATAAAAAAATATGATTAGACTTTTCGGAAGATGATATGGGTAGAAAAGGATTGAATGTTAAGATGACGGCTGATAGAAGAGATTGGAGACGGAAAACTAGAACCTAGTGCCGACTACATGTAAAAAACAGATAAGGCTAAAATATGACGATGGATGATTGAATATTAAAATACAAAACTAAGATTTCAATGATCGCTGAATGCTCCCTGGGTGCTACTGAATAAATGAGAACCTTATTAACATTGACTTAAGGTTACATTTCCCAGGTCAAGAAACCAGGAAGTCTCTCAGTCATCTTCGAGTTCTAATCATGTCTAGACCAGTGAGGTTCCATGCAGCAAACTTCTTCACTTGCGCATACCCTTTGCTTGTCTCCATAGCGGCTACAGTTGTCTCTTATACCATTATATTATACCAAAATGTAAAATAGCTGACGAATAGGACTAGCACTATAATACCATGATATCTCGGACCATGGAGATCAGGGCCCACGACGTCACCCAGCACTATTTGCGCAACCACCTGGTGTACGTACTTGTGCTGGAGCTGCAGCTTCAACGCCGCGAGCACTTGCTCCATGATTTCTTGGGTCAAACGAATGCTGATGTTTTCGTTGACAATGTTGTTAGATTATATCGCATGCTATAATATTTTCTTTAATTTTAACTTCTGACTTATAAATGAATTTGTTTTCTTCTCTTGTCTTTTCTTTTTAATTTTTGTTCATATAATTAATAATTTTTGACCTATTAATTATTAGACCTTGATTATCTTCTATTTATAAAAGAACTAAGTACTTGTATCTTTCTAATTAATGTTTGAATAAACGGGTTTTTATCACGTACTTGTTTTATTTGGTCCCGACGTTTCCGTATTGTATCTTTCTGTAAGTTCATCTGTGTTTTTGTGTAAATAAATAAATCGCTTTCAACTAAGGCTTAACGTTTTTTTCCTTTAAATATACGTCTAGTTAATTATCTGAATGCCAACATTGATGGATCAGAGTGGAACTCAAAGTGGAAACAAAACCATTGATGGATCAGAGTGGAATTGAAAGTTTAAACAAAAACTAATCCCTTAATGGATTTGATTAGTGGATTAGAGTGGAATAGGGCAGCATTTGCTCCAACAGCTCGAGAGTGTTGGACACCTATTCCATATCAGTATGTTTGGTTGCGGATTCGTAAGATTAAAAAACGTGCGAACTTGCGATGATTAGTCGCGTTCTATTATCGAGGATAGTATTTTAGAAGAGAGCTTAGATCTATTTAAAGATTGTTTCATCTCGACTGATTTTGTGTACCTATTTTATAGAGAGTAACATATGTTTGACTGATTTTGTGTATGACTGATGTTACTCTCTATAAAAGAGAGTAACATCATAATGTTTGGCTAACGGTATGCAGGCTCGTTTTTGGGGACAAAAGGCTCCTAGTCATCCACTACCTGCTTTTTGTAAAGTTAAGTTTTTTGGGCACATTATCTGCAGTCGGTGATTTGAACACTGTTTTTTATCTTTAGTTTAGTTAAATTAGGTACCTACTTATGTATTTTTATGGTTATTGTTTCGTGTAAATAAACAGATTTTTAGATAAAAGTCAATCTTTAAATCGTGGTTCTGTTTGGGGGTAGATGGATTCCAATCTATGGCAAAGAGGGAGTACTCGCCTCACTAAGGTTTGCCCAACTGGCACATTTACCTTAGGGCCTGTTTGGCCGACAGTTATAGTCGGATAGTTCTATATAGGCTAAAGCGGCCAGGAAACTTCGTAAGCTCGATTCAGAAACTTTCTATACTTTTTGCGTGTTCCTAGCGCCATCTAGTGGTACAGCTCCGAAGTACGAAGCTGTAATTGACATCTCTTGAAGTTCCGCTTGTAGTTCAGGCGATGGTTGATAGAGGTCGCCACATTCTGTAAATAATTATTTATTTATTAAAATAATGCTGGACATTTTCACACAGCATCATCTAGCCCCAAACTAAGTAAAGCTTGTACTATGGGAACCAGATAACTGATATACTACTTATATACTTTTTGCTTCTTAATACATACATATTATACATAGAAACACACAGACCCGAGACAAATATCTGTAGGTCATACACACATATTTTGTCCCGCGGCGGGGATCGAACCCGCAACCTTCTGCGTCGCAGGCGGACCTTCGCCCACTGCGCCACAGAGGTCGTCATATTTAAACAAGGCAAAAACATTAATCATAGATACTACTACTTTATTGTTATGTGCTTTGGTTATAAGCTCGACGTAATTAAAGCTTGGTACTCAAGTGAGTAATAAACTTAAGCGCAAAACCTTTCAACTTATAAAAGTTGGCAGTTAAGGAGCCACAATCGACGTCTCACGCTTCACGGCACTCACTTTGCCTTAACAAGTCCCAGTAAGAATTTATGTCTTTTCTTGTCTTGTAAGGTCGAGTGCTGAATAGTGTTTTAAAACGCGGAGTTTTTATATACAGGGCTATTTGTAAACACCGGTAACCGCTCAGGACTATATAATCATAAATAATAATTTTTGTCCTATGACTTTTCAAAAAGAAATTTATAAAAACATATGTTTGGAGCATAGCTCTATATGGGTGTGAGACGTGGACAATAACAAAGAAGGATCGAGAAAAGTTGATGGCGTTTGAGATGTGGTGTTGGCGTAGAATGGAAAAAATCAGCTGGACGGAGAAGATAACCAATATGGAAGTTCTGCGTAGAGTCAACGAAGAGAGATCGCTATTGCAAGTTGTCGAGAACAGAAGGGGAAAGATGCTCGGCCATCTTATACGACATGACAGTTTCATTAAGAACATTATAGAAGGGAAAGTGGAAGGAAGAAGAGGAAGGGGAAGACCGAGGATAAGCTACATGAGCCAAGTGAAGGAGAAGGTAGCTGTCATGTCGTATATAGAGGTCAAGGAAGCAGCCCTGGAAAGAGATACATGGAGAGGGATTCATCAGTTGTACCGACAAGGAGTAAATCCTTAAATAAGAAGAAGAAGACTTTTCAAAATTCATCTTATTTTAGTTCATAAAACTTTCATACAAAAATAAAAAAAATTAAATTGAGCGCTCTAAAAGTTACGAAGTCTATGCGAAGCAAAAGAAAGCGATAGTACAATAGCGAGGGGAGTGGGGTTAAGGCGGCGGGGGCGCTTGAACTAGACCTATTTAATACAGAGTTGAAAATTAAATGTGTAAGATAAGACATCAAAAAAAAGGTTGTTGTTTATGATGATAGTAATACAGTCCTGAGAGGTTACCGGTGTTTTGCAAATAGCCCTGTATAGTGTTTTGTGGCTGTACTAGGATAATGAACCGTGTTGGCCTAGTGAGATAAGGTACCCTCTAACCACACTGGTTCGAAAGAACTAGTCACATGACAAAAAGACCTTGACTGTTAATACGTAGTTTAGTTTGAATCTCTGCCGAGTATCAATGGATTTTTATGTTTGAAAAACTTTTATGCCCATAACCAAAACGTTAAAAGCAAACATAGTGAGAAAATCAAGTGTTGTTCTTGCACCTTGTTATATAGAAAGTAAATATCTGCAAAACATGGGCATGTGCCAAAATATGTAGGTACTTACTAGCTGCGCTCCCGCGGTGTGACCCGCGGTCCCTCGAGATTTTTTCATTTTTTCGGGATAAAAAGTAGCCTACGTCCTTCTGTGGGATACAACCTTTAACTATGCCAAATTTCAGCTTAATCTGTTCAGCGGTTTGGGCGTGACACTATCACATTTATAATATTAGTATGGAAGTATGGATTTGGACGCGTCTTGGACTAAAGCCCCTTCCTTAGGCTGGTTTTCCTGTCACGCGTACCGTCAGCGCTGATAGAAGCTTAATCTTTATTACAGTGAATGTTATAAAGATTATGCTTTCTGTCAGCGTGTCAGGAAATCCAGACAAGTCGTTCTAGATTTTATAAAGCCACACAACGCTTTGCGTTCAGAAGTAGGTATATAAGTGGCTGTTAGTATCATGATGGAGGTTCAGAGGTGCCGCAGCCTGCCTTGGTAAGTTTATTTTACGTAGCAGTTCTACCACATTGTGTGCATTCAGCCTAAGTCACCTTATCAACATTTTATGGTTTGGCTGAGTCACGATAATTACTGAAATCCATGAATAATTGTGTTTCAGGATTTGTTTTATCGTCGCATTAAGACATAATATATCTTACATCTAAATGATTAATTAATATTACACATTTTAAACTTTCGCGACTTGAACTCATCTTAAACAATCATAACGAATGAGGGTAGTTCTTCATGAATTGAAGGCGAACGAGTACCGGCAAACAGTCTGCTTGTGACAACGGTGACTGTATGTCATTGAAATTAGCCATGTGCAAAACATATCTCCTAATTGAAAAGATATATACATATCTTATGTAGGTATATAGTTACTTATGTAAGTAGTTATAGTTTAAGTGTTATTATTTATTTTATGTAAGTATATTTATTTTTAGAATGTTGCCGTATTAAAAATTAGTAATATTTTGTATTTCTATAAATATTTGTACACCCCCTGCCATACCTTCAATATGTTCGTTTCTTTCAATCCCAAGGTTGTCTGGAAGAAATCGCTTCTAAGCGATAAGACCGCCCATTGTACATTATCTCGTTAGGTTATACTAGTTAATACATAAGTTATTGTAATTATTGTGTACAATAAAGCGTTTTTCATTCATTCATATCTTTTCACCGCTGGGAAGTATATCTATCTTTTAGTTCCGTAGTTCAGTCTTTCGGTAGGTATGTAAATTTTTTTCTTTAACTTTTGTAATTTCTACAACAATAAACACATTTCATAAATATAATGGACAGTTAAAAAGACTACTACCGAAAACTGAGGGGTTGCAATCAGACCATGATTCTAAACATATTTAGCGAAAAAAAAACCGCAAAATTTTTTTTGACTTAGGTTCGTCATTTTATGTTATTTCCGGTTATTTGCTAATAGTACAACATAATAAGACCATACCTACCTAATAATTTCATTTATAAAAGAAAAAAACAATTAAAACTCAAAATTCAGCCATCTACGTAAAAGAACGCGTCCAGTACCGTACATACGCAAACAGTAATCTTCAAACGTTGTTTTCTGCGGATATAATGATTTTTTTGGAAAATCCTTTTGGATTTAGTTGTGTGTTGGGATGCTGTACCTACCCCTTTCAGCTTCGGTAGACGTCTTTTTACACCTTGTATATATAATTTAAATTTTCGTTTTAATTGTGGGGTCGTAAAATGAATAGATAGCTGCTACATGTCTTAAATTAAGCGAATTTTCGTCAATCTCCCTTGTAATTTAATGAACGTAATTATTCAACGCTGATATTACGTTTACGTGAGACTCTAATTACAAACGTAATGTTAACTAAAACTTACTCATGCGAAAAGTTTAATGTTAGCCTAGTACAGTCAGCATCAAAAGTTGATTAAAATTTGAAGTTTCCATAATCAGAATATTTCAACACCATGACCAAAATTTTGACAAATAGTTGATGATTAACTCTCAGTACATAATAAACTCCCAAGCAAAGCTAATTTTTTCTTAGCAATCGAAGAGAAATGGCGCTTTGAAAAAACAAACTGGTAATCAACTTTTGATGCTGACTGTACCTTTTTACCCAACTACAGCAAAGCCAAAAGGGGTAATGGTTTAGGGCTCCGACATGGCTTCATAGTCGGGATTATTAATTTATCTATCTCTAATTTTATTATTCTATTTAGTTATTTATCTTGCATAATGTATGTTTCAAGGTCAAAAGCCGACCCAGTCATCATAAAAAAATTAACGAGAAAGCGCTCTTAACAATACCAGTAGTGGTCACCCATCCACTTTTAGTGACCATTACAGTTGTGATCCTGTATTGTTTCAGTTCGTGACAAAATTACCGCGTTCCATGCCACTCTGGCTCTATCATCAGCAGGTACGTAGAAGGCACCGAACGTGTTACTGGTTTCAAAAACACATCAAATTCTTGAGTTAAAAATACCCAAAAAAAACAGTAAGATAAATCTTGAGTTTATTCTAAGCAATACTTTTCAATTACTTACCATTAAGTTCCCTTCTCAACATAAAAGGTTTTCTTCAGTACCCTTAGCAGAAGTTGGTTTCTGTTATAAATCAAAATAATTATTATTGTGAGTTTGTTTGTAGGAAATAATCTGGAACTACAAAACCGATATCATAATTTTTAATTTTACCTATTATAAATGGACGCTTTGGACATAGCATGAAATACTTACATATTATGACTTACCTGAATAACTTAAAAACTTTTCACCATCTTCTTCTTATTTAAGGATTTACTCCTTGTCGGCACAACTGATGAATCCCTCTCCATGTATCTTTTTCCAGGGCTGCTTCCTTGACCTCTTTATACGACATGACAGCTACCTTCTCCTTTACTTAGCTCATGTAGCTTATCCTCGGTCTTCCTCTTCTTCCTTCCACTTTCCCTTCTAAAATGTTCTTAATGAAACTGTCATGTCGTATAAGATGGCCGATCATCTTTCCCCTTCTGTTCTCGACAACTTGCAATAGCGATCTCTTTTTCACCATACTTGGAAATAATTAGTAACACGGCAAAAATAATTTCCCAGCTTTGCTCAAAGTTGTGCTAATTCCTGTCCATTCTTTTAATAACTGTTGTTAATCTTAATCCCTTCATAAAACCTTCAATAACTAATGAAAATGTTTCAGCAAATTATTTCCTTGAAAAAGCTTTGAGTACCTATGAGTAATTATTAATTTCATAATGAAAGCTATCTTTAGAAGGAAAACTTGCTGTAGCCCACAGTGGAAATAAAACAGCTTAATCACTTTAAATAAAACAAAGTCTCACCCTAAAATAATTATATTATTTATTTGCACAATAACACAGATGGAAAAGCCGGGAAACTCAAGTGATACTGGGCCGAGCACGTCTGCCGCATGCCGGACGAACTGTGGGCCGAAATAACCACTGATTGGAGCCCTGAGATAGTGAGACGGCGCGGCAGACCACGCAAGCGATGGCGCGACGAGCCGCAATAGCGTTGGACTGGAAAGCTTGGAAAACTCGAGGGGAAGCCATGCCCAGCAGTGGGATAGTGGGGGCTAAAAACAACAACAACAACACAGATAGACTTACAGAAAGATCCAAGTCGTCGTAAATAGTAATCAAGTTAACATTAAATAAAATACAAAATATGTCACAAAAACTTAAAAGAAAAAACAAGAGAAGAAAAATAATTAATTTAAAAGTCTTTGAAGATATCTCACCCAATGAGATAATAATAACTAGCTTCTGCGCCAACATTTTGAATAGCCTATATGATATTCTAGGTCACTATTTACACCTATCGGTTCACTGGTTTAGGCGTGATTGAAACACAAACATACAAACATACTCACAAGCTTATTTATTAATAGGACATGATTAGTAGGATAGTAGGACTTCGAGAAAAGAGTGGTAGTGGCGGGGCCTAGTGTTGGCGGGGCCCAGATAATAAGTGAACACATTTTATTAACTAAACTAATCTGCCACATATTATAGAGAATCAGTTGAGCCATCTATAGCTCGCTCATACGATCTACACATAGCTTAACTGATCCTGGTAACCTTACTGCCAGTCGGAAGCATGAACACGCTAAGAGAACCAGCTGTTTAATATTTACTTTAGAAAATAGAAAACTAAATTAATTGGTAATGAAGAACTCCTTAGACAAGATTAAATAAAACGGAGCGCTAAACAATAATATGGTACACAATTTTGCTGTCTAAAATAAAATAACCTAATAAGTGTTTATTTAACTATACTCGTAATATATTTTATATTTATAAAGAACTTAATGAGAGTGAACGCGGCGAAATAACTGTCAGGATTGTTGCAATTAGAGATCTATGGTCTATATCTAGTTATGTTACCGGCTAGTATACAAATCATAACACCGAACGCATGAGACTGCAAGCTTGCATTCTCTAGTAGCCAGCCGGGAGTGTTATCTCCACCGCCCACACAATCTGTGCCTGCAGGCCCATAGTTTTAAGATTAATATTAATCATTCGTCTTGTGAATAAAACTCGTCACAGTCGCTTCAATTATTTTACTTTAATTTTAAAAGTTAGTTTTTAAAAACCCAATTGACGTTCCCGTAACCTTCACTGGCGCAGCCGGGGCAGATTTCCCGAGTTTTCCCGCGGAGTTTATCGCGAGTTTTCTCGACTTTTCCGACGGATCGGATCTGTTCGAACCAAATAAATTTGTGAAGTACCGAGAGGCGATCAAGCATGATGGTGACTGGCTGGTGAGTAGAATTTTTGCCATCCTTTCCTACCTTTTCGTGCATTTTATTTTGTTATATTCGGAATCGAACTTTTTCCATTATAACGTACTCTGGTTTCCTATGTTGTGAAATTAGTTAGATATTAAGGTAGAGCTAAGTTGACAGTACTAGTGCATTTTTAGGTACTGTTAGGTCTTGGTAGTATTTAAATAAACTCTTTGAATAGCCAAGTTATAAGTTTAGTTAGATAGTGTTTATTTTAGTGTGATCATTTCTCACGTTAAGAAATAGTTAGTAAAGTATTAAAAATGACGACTGTAACTATAATTCCAAAGGAAATATCGTGTATTATACCTAGTTTTGGTGGAAATAAACGCCATTTAAGCTTATTTTTAAGGAAATGTGATTATGTAATCAACAAATACCGGGGAAACGCAGAGCAGGATCAATATGTATTACATATTATTACGAGTAAACTGACTGACGAGGCCGCAGCATTAGTTAGCGAGCGAATTGATATTGTGACCTGGGAGCAACTAAAGACGTTGCTAAATCAGCATTTTGGTGATCCTAGAAGTGAGGAATGTATAGCGATTGAACTAGAAACGTTAAAAATCAAACAAGGGGAGAGTTATTTGGACTTTTGCAATAGGCTCCAATCAGTTAGATCAGTATTGATTTCTAAGGTGAATCAGCTTTTGGATGCTAGTACAAAGTTAAGTAAGACCAGCATTTATAACAACTTGGCGCTTAATGTATTCTTATACAACTTGCCAGAGAACCTGCTGAGAGCGGTTCGTATGAAAATGCCAGGAACTCTAGAAAAAGCTTTAGAGTATGTACTTGAGGACGTTAACTTTTATGAACAATATAACATCCGGCATAAAATGTTAAGGTATCCGTCCTCTCCTTTCACACCAACGCAAACAGCGGCGAGATCTAACACCACACCTTTATATGAAAACGTGTCCTTCAAGCCTAGTGGCTTTAGGCCAAACTTCAATGCACCCCCGCAGTTCAAATTCGGTATACCAGGCAACAGTCAGTACAGGCAACCGTTTGTAAACAGGTTTGCGCCTCAACAGGGTCCAACTGGTTATAGGCCAAACTTACCGACTGGATATAAACCCCAGTTTATGCAGCCACAACAACCTGGCATGCCGAGGTTTATGCAACCTCAAGGTTTTAACACAAAGCCACAACAGTTTGTTGGCTATCGACCACAGCACTTTGGTTATCGTCATCAGAACCAATTCGGGTACAAGCCCCCTAATAATCAATTAGAAAGCTCAGACGTGACAATGAAAACAGCACCTGCCCAACATCAACATCAGGCTCCACATCAGCCTCAAGGCTTCCGTTTAAATGAACATGACGTCTATGAAAATGAACAGGTAGGTTATGATTACGATGATTGTTATGCAGAGTATTACGATTCTCAGATGGAATCAGTTGTAGAGAATGAACAGGAAAATTTGGTGACTGAAGAAACCGTAAACGAAACTGAAATTGAAAATTTTCACGTACTTGCCTCGATAAACCATCTGAGGTAATAAATTTGAATTGCAACATTAAATTAAAATTGCCGTACGTGTATTTGCCTGAAATTGACGGGAAATTTATGATAGATACAGGAAGCACGCGATCCTTTATCAGCCCGCGAAAAGCTCACCAATTTTTCCGCCAGTATACTCTGTGTGAACCATTCACGGTCATAAGTACACATGCCTCGAGTAGTCATAATGAGGTTATCGAAATTCCCCTAATGCCATCTTTTCGATGCGCCGAATTTCATAAATTCTATGTTTACGATGTTGACGCGCAATATGACGGACTTATAGGTAACGACCTACTGATACAACTAGAAGCTGTTATTGACTTAAAACATAACAAGCTCAGGACCAAAACAACTATCATACCTATAGTACAACGTATAGCGAATCACGTTATAGAGTTAGCCCCACGATCTGAACAACGAGTACAATTACCTGTAAATTTGTACAGTGGCGAAGCTTTATTAGCGTACAAACAATTTAGTGAAGGGATCAGAATGCCCACTGCTATAGTTAGGTGTGAAAATGGATATGCCACTACCATTATCCAGAACTGTTTAGAGACACAAATGACTTTGACCGTTACAGCTCCGTTTAAGGTAGAGAAGTTCAACTCTGACGGCGTAATTAACGTTAACTGTTTTAATGATGTACAAATGAAAGACTTGGAAGTAGACAACATTTTAGAAGAGAACTTGAATAGACTGAGACTTAACCACATGAACGACGAAGAACGAAAATGTATATCCGAATTATGTAGGGAATATAAGGATATATTTTACAGCGACAAGCTTCCTCTAAGCTTCACGAGTAAGGTAAAACATTTTATTCGAACAAAAAACGAAGACCCTATTTATGTAAAGCCATACAGACAGCCTCCGGTACAGATGCAAGAAATTAGAGAGCAAGTAGAGAAATTGTTAAAGAATAACGTCATACAAGAATCACACTCACCTTGGAACGCACCTGTACATCTAGTGCCAAAAAAAATGGACGCTTCAGGTGAAGTAAAGTTTCGAATGGTCATTGATTATCGGCGACTAAATGACATAACGACTGACGACAAATACCCGCTACCCAACATCACTGACTTATTCGATAAATTAGGCAAGAGTAGGTATTTTACGACTTTAGATTTAGCCAATGGCTACCATCAAATCGAAATTAATGAGACTGATAGACAGAAGACGGCATTTAGCACTGAAGCAGGACATTACGAATTCTTACGTATGCCATTCGGGCTCAAAACAGCTCCTGCCACATTCCAACGAGCTATGGACAATATCCTTAGGGGACTCCAAGGATTACATTGTCTTGTATACATGGACGATATCATCATCTATAGTACGAGTTTGCAAGAGCACATAAAAGATTTAAGATCCATCTTTAATCGACTGAGAGAAGCTAATCTCAAAGTCCAACTTGATAAGTCCGAGTTTTTACGTACAGAAGTATTATACTTAGGTCATACCATCACTGACGAAGGTCTTAAACCAAACGATGACAAAATACGGGCGGTCTTAGACTACCCACTTCCTCAGACTGTGACAGAGATAAAGAGTTTTCTTGGTCTCATAGGCTATTATAGGCGTTTTATCAAAGATTTTGCTAAAATCACAAAACCATTGACAAATTGCCTCAAAAAGCGAAATAAGATCATAACAGACCAAAAGTATATAGATGCGTTTAATCAATGTAAGGAACTTCTAACACACGCACCTATACTACAATACCCTGATCCATCAAAACCTTACATACTAACAACCGACGCATCAGCCGTCGCGATTGGTGCTGTTTTATCGCAGGGAACTGTAGGCTCCGATAAACCTATAGCATATGCTAGCAGGACTCTTAGTGAAACTGAGATGAGGTATAGCACTATTGAGCGAGAACTCTTAGCTGTTATCTGGGCCGTCAAACATTTTAGGCCCTACCTATACGGTAATAAATTTATAATTTATACTGACCATCGTCCTCTGGCTTGGCTTGATTCCCTTAAGGAACCAAATAGTAAATTGACGCGTTGGAGACTTCGTCTTCAAGAATATGATTTCGAGACTAAGTATAAATCGGGCAAGCAGAACACAAACGCTGACGCTCTATCACGTATTAAAGTAAATGCTATGGGCTCTGACTCATCTGACGGATCAATGGACGTAAATGTAGACGAAAAAGAACTGAGACTTCAAAGACACATTCAGGACTTGACTGAAGAGATTAGTAATTTGGCTAAAGACAAGCAGACAAAAGACGAGGAAGAACCACCCATAGAGACTATAGTACTATCGGATACATCATCAAATGCAGAAACTGTCCGCATAGGATCTGCATCGCCAAATTATCCGTTGCCACCGTTATCTAGTAGCACGGAAGGTAGCAACCCTTTAGCAGAAGATCGTGAATTCAAAGGGATTCCTATCATGAATGAGGCAGTTGACACGAAACCAAATCAAATATTGGTTTTTACGTGGTTTAGGAAAGAGATACAGGTAAAAAAAATTGATAGAGAAAAGCAGAAAGTTCTTGAAGTATTTTTGCCTTTAGATGATGACGAACTAGTGAAGCAGTTTTTGAAGGAATACATCAAACCCAAAACAAAATACTTCATTTACTTTGAAGACGACAAACATAGAAATACTTTTAACAGCGTATTTATAAAATTGTTCAAAGAAGGTATGGTTGAGATCTATGAATGTACTGAAAGAGTCATTTTTATAGAAGATGAGAATGAACAAAGAGCGATTGTATTGCAACATCATGAAGGGAAAACCTGTCATAGAGGGATTAAAGAGACTATGGTTAGGATTAAAAGAAATTATTTTTGGCATAACATGCAAGATGTAACATCAGCTGTGATAAACGCGTGTGAGGCTTGTCGAAAGATGAAGTACGACAGAAAACCTATAAAACCAAGGTTAGAGTTAACCCAGACTCAAACAGCACCGTTTCAAGAGATATTCATCGATATATTTTCAATAGAAAACCGAAGCTATTTAACTATTGTAGACGCATTTAGTAAATTAGGACAAGCGCTAGAAATTGAAAATAAATCAACACCAGAAGTAGTTCGTGCATTAATTAAATTCTTTTCAATGTACGGCATTCCCAACAAAATAAGTAGTGACCCTGGATCTGAATTTAACAATGAGTTAATGAAAGAATTTGCTAGCATGTACAAAATTCAGCTACACATCTGTACACCAAATAATCCTAATTCGACAGGTATTGTTGAACGATTTCATTCAACATTGATAGAAATTTATCGCTTAGCTAAGTATGAACAAAAATGTACCGACGCTGCTTCGATTATGACATACTCTATAATGGCTTACAATAACACAATTCACTCAACAACAGAATTGACTCCATTTGAAATAGTTTTTGGACATACCGACTCTAACAAACTATTTGATGGAGATTTTGAAAAAACATATATGCAGCAATTGCTGAATGACCACGCGAAAAGAACAAAGTACTTGTATAAATATCTTTCAGACAAAATGGTAGAAAAAAAGGAACGAACTAGAGAGAATAGGTTAGGAGAGCACGTAGAGTTAGAAGCAGGAGACATAGTGTATACGAAAGATATTAATACTCGGAAAAGTAAGGACAAACCAAGATATAAAAAAGCTATTGTTAAAGGAACAGTAGAAAAAAATGTAGCTTCGATGCAAATAGGGAAAAGAAATACAAGAGTGGCAATTAAAAACGTTAAACGCCCTCCACAGGTGGTGTTTGCTCGTAGTGACACTACTTCCCCTGTACCAGGCCCTTCATCTTCAAAGGATTGAAAACAATCCAGGAATTTTACCTGTTAAGGAAGGCAAGGCGTTCAAAGAAGAAGATAAGTGGTTAATAGTTAAGATTTTAGATTTAAGCGGTATTAGTAGAGATTTAGAGTTTCATTTAGATAAGTATAATGAGTTTATTAGATTAGTCGAAATGCATAAACCTTTTGTCCATGAATTTTTGGGCATAAGGACTCAAGCAGAATATATACGTAACATAACTGTAGTGAAATTCCATCAGTTGGTTCCGTTACATGTTAGATATAGGAGAGGTTTAATAAACCCGCTTGGATCGTTAATTAAGGCAGTTTCAGGAAACTTAGATAATGATGATGCTCTAAAATATGATTCACTCTTTTCACGCATTAACTCCAAAGAATCGGCTCTCAATAAAAAAGTAACCCTGATCACCAAAATGTTAGATAACTTTGTGAACAGTACAGAAACCTTACAGGAAAATACAGTTATATTAGATAAACGATTGAAAGTTATTGAAGAAGTTATAAAATTCAAAGATTTTAAAGAAAACACCTGTCTCTATCTCTCTTATGTTTCAAATATGTTTGACACATTCTTGAGTATGTTTAGAACCACCTATGTAACTCTAAATGAAATAGAGACAGCTTTGGCATTTAGTAAAGTATCTGTACTACATCAGTCTATTGTAAATTCAACCGAATTATTATATATACTGCGATCCATAGAGCAGGACAATGGCTTAGTCTATAAGGTACAAGAAAATAACTTGTTAAAATTAGAAAGGCTTATCACGGTTAAAGCATATGTTAAAGGAAACCAGATAACGTTTATTTTGGAAGTACCACTCACCGATAAAAGTATATACAATTATTATAAATTTTACTCATTACCTATTTACAAAGATTCCATTAACAAAACTGTTATTATATTTCCTGAATTCCCTTACCTTTTGGCGAAAGATTCCAAATACCTGCCGGTTACGAAGCCATGCGAGAAAATTGCTATGGATAACACTTTCCTGTGCAATGGGGACAACATGGCTCAATTCCCATCATTGACCTGTGCAGAACAGCTTTTAGAATTCAAGGAAAACACTACTGCATGCGTACCATACGCTGTAGATATTGAAAAAACCAGAATACAGCGAATCAGTTTGGACAGTTGGATTGTTTTTACGAGAAAACCAACGGTACTAATAGAAAAATGCAGCCAAGATAACATTAGACAGTTGCTTTTTGGTACTTATATAATAACAATAACTGGAGGATGTGAGGTCTATCTAAATCAAGAAAAATTAAGTTATCGCAGAACGTTTGCAGATAATTTTCACTTCAAGAAAATTTCAATTGTAACTCTACCAGAACTGAAATCCATTAAATTAACAGATACAACATTGGCTACTGTCAACATTAAGAACCTTGATTTGGATGAAATTAAACAGTTTTCCCGTATTCTAAAACTAAATGAAAATGTGTTCAGTGAAAGTGAAAACGAATTTAGTGGCGTAACCGTGAAAAGTGTTAGTTTAAGCACCCTCGTATTATACTTAATTTTAATCATTGTTTCTATTGTTTTTATTGTGTATCGCTTTTTGTTAATGCGAAATAATCGGACCACAGAATCTGCGCGTACCGATAATTTCGCACTTGAGGAGGGAGGAGTTATGTTACCGGCTAGTATACAAATCATAACACCGAACGCATGAGACTGCAAGCTTGCATTCTCTAGTAGCCAGCCGGGAGTGTTATCTCCACCGCCCACACAATCTGTGCCTGCAGGCCCATAGTTTTAAGATTAATATTAATCATTCGTCTTGTGAATAAAACTCGTCACAGTCGCTTCAATTATTTTACTTTAATTTTAAAAGTTAGTTTTTAAAAACCCAATTGACGTTCCCGTAACCTTCACTATCTTCCACTTTCGGGAAAAAGGCCTACCATAGGGGTGTTTGTTGCATTTTACTTGGTAAAGTGAAGGGTCGGTGTAGGGATATTACTCTGTTTTCAACCGACTTCAAAAAAGGAGGAGGTTCTGAAGTCGTCTGTATGTTTTTTTTTTTTTTGTATTTTGTTACGCGATTGTTCCGCCATTTGACCGATTTGCAAAATTCTTTTTATGTTTGAAAGGGTATACTCCAGAGGTGGTCCAATATAATTTTTATTCCTGAGGGATTGATAGTTTCCCCGTAAAACTCTAAACACCTTCCCTCCTAGCCATGTCACAAATAGAAATCGAATCGACAGCTTGACGCCAGAGTCACACCGCGTTTCGAGTCAAATATTGAAGTCGGTTTTCTTTTTAGTATTAAAACGTAATTATATGCTATTAAGTACTGTTTTTTAGTTGGCATATCATTACATTTTGGCCTGCTATGTCTCAACATAGCAGTAACTCATTACTGCTTTCGTAAAATTGATTTTATGATCCTACTAGCTGCGCTCCCGCGGTGTGACCTCGCCGGTTTAGGGTACTTTTGACCTGGCCCTTCTCCAAAATGTCGCCAATTTGATCCAAGAAGGTTCGCCTAGGCCTTCCCCTTCCAGCTGTCCCATACACACTTGCCTCATACACTTGCTTTGTCAAACGACTGTCATCCATCCTCTCTACATGCCCAAACCATCTTAACATATTTACATATATTTACAAAATACAACAAGATTAGTCAAGCTGTCTAAGGATCGTTAGAAACGATCTATAGATAGCTCAACTGATCCGGGTAACTGTCAGTACACTACAGAAACTTCATTAAATTAAATAAAACAAAAGGTGACCAACAGAAAACCAGTGATACAACATCGTGTCAACAGGAAGCGGTTTATTGTTTGTTATAAAATGGATTTAAATTAACCTATTAAAATTGGCTGAAAGGGTTAAGGGCTGTTGACGCAAAAGACCAAGGTCCAGGCCCACGAGAAGTCAACCGCCGCTAGTGGCCGCTAGCCGCGACGCCTGCCTACCCTCGGAACAAAATATCTTCAATGTCACCGATCGAACAAAGGATGATCGGCCATTCCTTTCGCAACCAGCCTGCGCACCACTAGCAGTTACTTATTTTGACAAATCACTCCTTTATTTTAAGCTAGATAGCTCTAAGTTGAGTACCTAATCCATCATTATAACCATCATTGTAAACTCAAGGCGTTTCACTTCTACCCTTCCTGCGATACCCAACAAGTTTCGAGCCGGATGTCTTGATCAAGAAAGACATAACGGTTGGGTCGTGTGAAGATCAAGTCAAGGACGTTTCGAGAAACCTAGAAGGGAGTAGCACATTCGTGGTGAGTTCGTTCCAATCAGTAGGATTCATAATTCCGCAGTGTATTTCCAATTTAATTTAATTCCTTCTTAGTTTCTTTTTTAAATACCAAGTGCCTTAACCTAGCAAGGTACTTGCCTACCGATTCGTGGCAATTTGCATTGTCATCCACAATTTCTATTCAACTTAGTTAGCCTAGCAATTCAAATCATATTTCAACCAACCTACCCATTATTTAAATTCGGTTCTGCCTAATAGAATCGAACGTCGTACGTGATTAGGTACATATTTCTCCTACCTAATTCACAGTTTTTCATAGGTCTAGTGTTTTTATATTGTCCAAATCTGTCCTAAACTCATTTCTTACAGCTCAGCAAACAAATTAAGTGTGTTTTTTGGGTTATTTAGCTGCTTTATTTGAATATTCCAGAACGTCTTTGTTCGGGCATTGCCGCGTCACCGCACCGCTAACGGGATCGAGAGCGGAGTGCAAGCGCACCTAATCTGCAATCAGCTGTTGAAGCCTTGCGCATTGCTTTGACTGACGCTTCATTTCCAATGCACAACCATTAAAATTTAAGTATTATTTCAATTTCACTTTTAACTTTTCATACCTACTTGTATTAATTTCATTTATTTCAGCTGAACCACTTGAACTTTATTTCATTTTCATTTTAAAAGGGCATGATCATGGATCTGAAATCATTAAAAAGGAACAGAAGCTCCTTCAAATCTAAACTTACAATTTTTAAATCATTTTTGCAACCACTTCTGCTGAGCAAAGAGCTTAACAGCTTACAAAATTGTGAGCTATCTACTCGTCTATCCAAAATTCAAGAAATGTATACTGAATTTGACAGTGTTCAAACTGACATAGAAAATTTATCTGAAACTTCAGGTGACGAGTTCAAGGAGAGGGAGGCGTTCGAGTCCAGCTACTTCAGCGCAGTGGCCGCTGCGCAGGAGCTGCTGGGCAGGAACCAGGCTGCCTCTGCGGTGCACGATGACGCTCACGCTCAGGTGACAGGTTCTAGTGTGTCTGCACACTTCGGACCAAACATTAAGCTTCCTATCATAAATTTGCCTACCTTCTCTGGACGCTATCAGGACTGGCTAGAATATCATGACACATTCAATTCACTCATACACTCCAACAATACCATTCCAAAGATAAATAAGTTTCATTACTTGCGCGCTTCACTCAAGGAAAGCGCATCACTAATCATACAATCACTAGACTTCTCCTCTGATAATTACGATGTTGCATGGAGTTTGTTATGCGATAGGTACAATAACAACAGACTTTTAGTTAACAATCACATTAATGCGTTGTTCACCATTGAACAAGTTCACAAAGAATCCTCAAAATCATTACGAAACACTTTAGACACAGTCAACAAAAATCTCAGAGCACTCAAAACACTCAACTTACCTACCGAACATTGGGATATTCTCATTATCCACATGGTTTTAGGTAAACTCGATCAAATTTCAATCCGCGAATGGGAAAAGCAACGTAACATTATTAAGGACCTTCCATCATTAGAAGATTTTAATTTATTCTTGAAAAATCGAGCTGACCTACTTGAAACCATGGAGGACGCATACAACAAACCACGCAGACACAGTGACATCACACATGTACGACCAAAAGCATTCATTACACATCAAGTTTCAAACCAATCACAAAATACTTCACAAACCAATTCATTTTTGTGCCCAATATGTAAGCAACGCCATTCTATCTATTATTGTTTCAAGTTTAAATCAATGCCAGTAGAACAAAGAATTGAAAAAGTAAAACAGTTGAATCTGTGCAATAATTGCTTACGTAAGGGACACGACAAACAGCGCTGCACGTTAGGTCCATGCAGAATATGCTCACAAAAACATAACAGTTTATTACACATTCATAACAACACGTCAATCACCGAGGCCAAACCTAGCACCTCTAATGACTGCGTAGTACTACCTACAGTACAAACCCAGACGCCTATGTCTGAATCTCAATCAACACAACCCAATATTACACTTTCCTCCAGACATGAAAGTCAAGTGTTACTATCCACTGCATTAGTGAACATTTTAGACCACCAAGGTCACCCACACACAGCCAGAGTGCTTTTAGACAATGGTAGCACTTCCAGTTTTATTACCGAAAGTTTCCAAAAACAATTGCAAATTCCTAGCTATTCTACAGCTACCACAGTTCAAGGATTGAACAATCAATCCTCACAAATCACACAAAGATGCGATATTTCCATATCGTCACTCACAAACAGTGGGTACAATGCTGACGCCAATTGTTTCATTGTACCTCAAATTACACACATCATTCCATCCACAAAAATAAATTGTAACCGATTTACAATTCCACCAAACATCCACCTCGCGGACCCAACATACCATGTGCCGTCAGAGGTGCAGATTCTTCTGGGTGCCGACCTATTCTGGGAGGTACTCTTACACAACACAATGCCACTAGGTAAAGGCAAACCAACCCTGGTTGAAACAAAACTAGGGTGGCTTGTCTCTGGCTCAGCACCAGGCAAACACACAAATAAGCAGACCTACAATACAGTCCACTGTCATTTTACACAAAATATAGAACTCGAAGAAAAACTAAATAAATTCTTTGAGTTAGAATCGATTTCCCCCGCTCAACAAATCCAAACTAAAGGTGAGAGTGAGTGTGAAACGATTTTCACTAATACAACTGTTCGTCAGCCAGACGGCAGGTTCGTGGTCCACATTCCACTAAAAGAATCTCCTACCAATTTGGGGGATTCTAAACAACAAGCACTTACACGATTCAATACACTTGAACGTAAATTCAAACGCAATCCACAATTCCAAACATTGTACACCGATTTCATGAATGAATACATGGCCTTAGGTCACATGACAGAAAACACAAACATACACAAAGATGAGGTATCTTACTTCTTACCGCACCATGGCATTTTAAGAGAAGGTAGCCTCAGCACTAAATTGAGAACCGTATTCGATGCATCTGCAGTTACAAGCTCAGGAAAATCATACAACAACATACAATACATAGGTCCAATGTTACAAGACGATTTAATTAGCATATTGATCAGGTTCCGTCAACATAAGTTTGTTGTCACATCAGATGTTGAAAAACAATACAGGCAAATTTTAGTAGATGAGAAGTTTAGAAGCTTGCAACAAATATTTTGGCGATCGGACCCTGATCAAGAAATCAAGCAATACTACCTAAACACCGTGACGTACGGGACTGCCTCGGCTCCCTACCTAGCTACTAGATGCATTATACAGCTAGGTCGTGATTGTTCTGACAAAAGGGTAAGTCAGACAATCCTCCACGATATGTACGTTGACGACTTAATTACGGGTGACGACCTAGAATCCGAGCTTATCTCCACATGTAAGGGTGTTATTCGAGAACTAGAAAGCGCTCATTTTCACTTACGAAAATGGCGCTCAAATTTTCCATCAATACTCGCACAAATTGTTGATGAGAACAGCAACGATAACTTACTTAGTTTAAGTAAGGATGAATACGCCAAAACACTTGGCCTCCTATGGGCTTGCAAACTAGATACGCTGTTTTTCTCATCAACAAGCACAGACACACAAAAATACAAGATAAACAAACGCAACATTTTATCCACAATAGCTCAGGTTTTTGACCCACTGGGTCTTATCAATCCATGCATGCTTCAAGCAAAACTTATTTTGCAAGCACTTTGGGCAAAAAACATTTCGTGGGATGATGAATTACCTATGGAAATTCAATCACAATGGCATAACTTCATCATAAACTTACCAGATTTAACAAACATTCGAATCCCACGTCGAGTTTTCTGTGACAATCATGTTAGGGTAGAACTACACGCATTCAGCGACGCATCCAAAAAGGCATACTCAGGTTGCATTTACGTACGCTCTATGTCCAGCAGTGGGAATGTCAGTGTACACCTGGTACTGTCTAAAAGTAGAGTAGCCCCACTCAAGCAGAAGCTAACTATACCACGACTTGAACTATGTGGAGCCTTACTAGCTACCCAGTTAGCAGAAAAGGTTAAAAAATCATTGCGTGTTAAAATAGATTCACAATTCTATTGGTGTGATTCAACAATAGTGCTAGGTTGGATCAACACATGTAAGGAAACTCTAAAACGATTTGTTTACAATAGAGTTAAGGAAATCACACAAGTTTCTGATCCTTCTTCATGGAACTATGTTCCCACAGGTTTGAACCCCGCTGATATAGGGTCCCGGGGTCTTAATGCCAGTCAACTCAATTCTTCACCTCTGTGGTGGGGAGGCCCACAGTTTTTACACCAAACTGAAATTCAGTTTCCTACACAGCCTCAAAACACACACATTGAAAACTTGCCTGAAACCAAAGTTCAGTGCAATTTCACAACAAGCGCTTCAAATACTCTAAATATCATACAAAATTACTCAAATTATAGCAAGTTACAACGCGTCATCGCGTACATAAAGCGATTTGTATATAACTGTAAAAATCCAAACAACAAAATCGTAGGTACACCTACAGTTTCAGAATTAAAATCCAGTACACAAACACTTTGCAAAATCGCACAAATGGAAACATTCAACAAACAATACACACAACTATACAACAAACATCAACTGTCATCCAAAGACAAATTATTAAACTTAAATCCATTTTTTGAATCATCATCAGGCTTGATTCGCGTTGGAGGTAGACTATCAAATTCCAACTTTGACTACGACACGAAACATCCCATTTTACTCCACGCGTCTCACAAACTAACCAAACTAATAGTAGAACATTATCATAAAATTTATTTCCATGCAGGGCCTCAACTACTATTAGCCACACTTCGTCACAAATTCTGGATAATAAACGCTCGCAATCTTACCAGAAAAATCACTCACGATTGTGTCAAATGTTGCAGGTTTTCCGGGAAAACCTACCAGCCCATTATGGGTAACCTACCCGAGCCTAGATTACAAGCAGAATTTCCATTCATCAATACGGCTGTTGATTATTGCGGTCCAGTACTGATAGCCGATAGAAAGGGCAGGGGCTGTAGACTTAAAAAAGCTTATATTTGTGTATTTGTCTGTTTGGCAGTACGAGCGATACACATAGAGCTTGTCACCGAGCTGACGTCACAAGGTTTCTTATCAGCTCTTAATAGATTCATTGCCCGCAGAGGTAAGCCAGCGAATATTTATTCCGACAATGGAACGAATTTCGTGGGTGCCTGTAACGAGCTAAATAAATTCATAAAGTCAGCTTCCAAAGATATAAGTTCCTACTCATCTGAAAATGAAATAAATTTCAAGTTCAGTCCAGCTTATAGTCCACATTTTAATGGTTTAGCAGAGGCTTCGGTCAAATCAATCAAATTTCATTTAAAACGAGTCTTAGGTTTGGCACACTTAGATTACGAAGAAATGAACACAGTTTTGGCTCAGATAGAGGCCATATTAAACAATAGACCTATCACTGCTCTCTCATCAGATCCCTCAGATCTTGTCCCACTTAAACCTGCGGATTTTTTGATTGGACGTTCTCTCACAATGTTGCCTTCTCCCCAGGTACGAGAAGATGCACCGATAACCACACTCTCAAGATATATGAGAATTCAGTCGCTCAAGACTCATTTCTGGAACCGATTTTATAAGGAGTACGTTTCAGAATTACAGACCAGGAGCAGATGGCGCCAGAACAAGGGACAGCCGCAACCTGGAGAAATGGTCCTGATCAAGGACGACCGACTACCCCCCAACCGATGGCTTCTTGGAAGGATCACCACAGTATACCCCGGCACCGACGGCATCAACCGAGTAGCTGACGTTCGGACAACATCGGGAACCATGAGAAGAGCCTTCAACCGGCTCTGCCCCCTTCCAAATCCAACGTTGGAACAGAATGTTCCAAGGCCGGCAGCATGTTGACGCAAAAGACCAAGGTCCAGGCCCACGAGAAGTCAACCGCCGCTAGTGGCCGCTAGCCGCGACGCCTGCCTACCCTCGGAACAAAATATCTTCAATGTGACCGATCGAACAAAGGATGATCGGCCATTCCTTTCGCAACCAGCCTGCGCACCACTAGCAGTTACTTATTTTGACAAATCACTCCTTTATTTTAAGCTAGATAGCTCTAAGTTGAGTACCTAATCCATCATTATAACCATCATTGTAAACTCAAGGCGTTTCACTTCTACCCTTCCTGCGATACCCAACAAGGGCTATCCCTTATCAACGTTGAGATTTGAAAGGTCCTTGATTGCATTATTCTTTAGCCCTTCGATTATTCAGGCTCTTCTATGGGAAAAGCATTATCATCAATTTTATTGTTAAACTAGCTGACCCGCGCGACTTCGTCTGCGCATTATTCGGTCCAGCCGTTCACGCGTGATGGCGTGACCAAGGAAAATACAGATTCATTTTTATATATAGAGATGAATACCGCTAGTAGATTATTCGTTTTCTTGAATATTACTAAACTAGCTGCGCTCCCGCAGTGTGACCCGCGGTCCCTCGGGATTTTTTTATTTTTTTCGGTATAAAAAGTAGACTATGTCCTTCCCTGGAATACAATCATTATCTATGCCAATTCTCAGACTAATCTGTTCAGTTGTTTAGGCGTGAAAACGTAACAAACAGACAGAGTTACTTTCACATATTAATTTAATAGGTATTAAAAAGAAAAAAATATATTTTACGAAACTCAACTCACTGTTTCCTTCATTTCACTATACCATTTTAGTTCCAGTGATTGCTACAAGTACTTTATCGCAGTGGCGCTAGTTCCGCTAGTTAACCAAAGAGCGATCAGCAATCGATCGCAATCGCTTTCACACAATCAGACGGCATGATTTGGACTTCCTTTTCGTTATTCGAACTTGCAACCGATTGAAAATCAAGTCACACTAGGCCACCACAACACGAACATGAGTACAAATTATCTAAACCAGATCACATAATCGGATTATTACGTTGCCTTGGATCTAAAGCCGTGAAATTTACTGATAATTGGGTAAGGCTTCACCACCTCCCTGATATTTATCTTCCCTCGTAATGTTATTTACGTGATTTGCTTAGCATTTGTTGTGTACTTCGGTACTTCGTAAGATCTCGGTTCGGAGAAAACTGGTAGCCGTCAATCATCAACTGTTCCCTCATTTAAGCTACAAATCCATACTAATATTATAAATGTGAAAGTAACTCTGTCTGTCTGTTTGTTACGCTTTCACGCCCAAACCGCTGAACAGATTAAGCTGAAATTTGGCATAGTTAAAGGTTGTATCCCAGGGAAGGACATAAACTACTTTTTATCCCGAAAAAATGAAAAAATCCCGAGGGACCGCGGGTCACACCGCGCGAGCGCAGCTAGTCATATATAACCAAAGGTCTTCCCGTTAACATAAAACTTATCTTTTACGTGTATAATGTTTTTTCGTTCTTTGACCTTGAATAAAGTATATTTGCCACTAGAAGGATCACCCATCCTGTTTTGTGACCACGCAGAAGGTCGCTTAACTAAAATTTATTAAAGCACGACTGGATTCAAACCAACTTCCTAAGCCCCCTTATATGCACTAGCGGTTGAAACGCAGGGCGGCTAGCCGCGCGGCAAAATTTTAGTACATTTTTGTAGCGGTTATGTGCATACAATCACAAGCAGTTGCATATTAAAACTGGACAAGCGGTCCGCCACGCGGCTAGCCGCCCCGCGGTTCAACCGCTAGTGCGTAAGTAAGGATCAGAAGACGGAGATGCTACCACTAGACGATCATTTTTGTAAAATTCCATCTTACATCTTTATAACAGAACCAGAATCTCGAAAACATCCAGTTTAATTGGATAAGATCGCTGGGGACTGATTTTCCCAGAATGTATGTGAACATGCCCGGGGCGAATAAATGCTTTTTATATACGACAACCCTTATTTTGGGGTTGTAAGAAACCGTTACTTATATAACAATTTGATTTTCTTGTCCTGTCAAGTTCTATCAAACCAGTGTGGTGAAAAGCTCAAGAAGCTCCTTTCATGTTATGGTTAGAAAATTAAAATAATGAGTTTTAATTAGAGGGTTTCGTTTACTTCGTAGTTCAAATAGGTCTATCTCTATCTACTCCTACGTAAAATGGCGCGATTGTTTGTATGTATGATCCTGACACATATTTTTCACCCCTCATACAAACTCACTGGTTTCCGGTACATTTTGATGTGGCCCTTGTCCAAAATATCACACATCTTGGTCCAAGTATAGTCTTTTGATTTTCCCATCATTTTCGATGAGTGCATTTCAAATATGCACACATGCATGTAGGTAACCCACTATCCGTGATTTTATCTATGGTATACTAAATGTACACACACGCATAACTATAGTAGTGTGCAAGTGTTGCCTGTGAGCTCAGTACACAAAGCCTTTCTAAAGCCTTTGTTCTTGATAAAAATCTGCGCTCGTACCGCACACTGTTTTATTAGACCCTAAAACTCATCGGATATTTCAACCCAACATTGGTTTTTCGGAAATTAGTAGCCGTCAAATGGCGGAATTACACTTATTTTCGTATCGACTCCCAAAAGGTTAAATAATAAAAAGTTAGGTTTTCACAAACGAAATGATTTATACAACGTTAGGAGGCAACCTGTGCCTACTGCACTCAAAGAGATGCTGTAGTGTCTAGGACATTGTTTAAATTGGAACAGCCTCGCCCAGCTCCTAAAAATACATCGTCAATTACATGTAAACTTGACAACGCTGCAAGTTTCATTGCGATGTTTCCTTCGCCATATAGAGCATCTCTTGATATACATTGTGGACAACGAACATCCAGCCTTCGAATCAAACGTCGAGAAAAGTTACCAACAATACCTATATCTACATCCACTATACCAGTAATTATGACTGTAATCAGTTAAATACTTTTGGAAAAAAAGTGGCTACCTCATATACAAAATAAATAACATGCCTTAGATAATACAAATCTCATATATATCATATAATATCTCATATACTATTGTAATAGTTGCATTTTTTACGTATACCAGATTTGACGGCAGACAGTTTCGGAGACACCCGAAGCCATCCCCCGGGAGAAGTTCATTAACCCACAAGCTTGCTGCGAAGGATTTTTGCGGTCCCGGAATGAATTATGCTAATGCGCGATAGTCCAGCCTTTTCAATGATAACTGAGGAGTTTGAGTGGATTGTTATTCTTGCACCGATATTCTGAATTTACTAATGAAGCAAGTTCGTTTGTAATTGTTTTGAAAGTAACTAAGTAATTTATAAAAAATGCAGATTGTAACAGGTGAGTTAAACACTAAAGAATAATAAAACATACTAATATCTTTACTTGTAGTGTCTCTACATTTACAGGTGAAGACAGTATTAGCACAACATAAATGTAAATACTTACTTAGGCCTTTACATCTATATTAGATGATTTATACAGCGTCAGGAGGCAATCCATGCCTACACTTCACGGGACGCTGCAATGCCTGGGACATTGTTTGAGATGGAATAGGCTTGCCCAGCACCTAAACCATCCTCTCAGCTTAATCAGCCGCCCACAGGAGAGACGACGTCAATGCGTGTTGAGCTGACTAAGCTGCCAAGTTTCCTCACGATGTTTTCCTTCACCGTTAAGAGCTAAATGTAAATACCAACGGGATAATAACCATAATTTAGTTTTGTTGTTTGTTTCCCGATGATTGTTTTTGAGATTGGAAAAAACAATTCTTCTTCTTCTTATCGTGTCACCAGTTCCGAAAACCAGTGTGGTAAAAGGATTATAAGCGCTTCAAAGAGGCTCCTTCCGGTGCACCTGACAAACCATTGAACTCGCGACGCTGTAACCGTTACCATTACCTATGTATGTAAGTATCTGCTATTTTGACCTCAACGCTATAAGCGATGGTGGCCTATTGGTTTTTAACTCAGTTTACGATGCAGCATGCAGCTGAATCATATCCCGCAGAGGCAATATAGGTATTTTACATTTTTTTTTGAAGTTAAGAACCGTTACTGATACCTTGTTCAATTTACTTACTGTCGACACTCCCGGAGTGCCACTGTTTTTTTTTGCGGGTGACGGCAATCATGTTACAAACGTCCTACATAGTGGAGTTAACTCGTTCAAATCTATGCTACGAAAACGACTGCTATTTCCAAACGGCTACATCATTAAAACTCGTCCCCTTGAGGTTCCATGCTGGTAGAATCAGACAAGCCACAATTGCTCTAAGCTATCACACCCTCGGGGCTTGCTGTTACCACCTCGTCAGAGAATATCTAGTACTACGTATAGAGAACAATCTGTAGATCGTTTTTAATGACCCTTATACGACGAAGCGCTCGTGGTCGTGCTAAGTCGTTCTTGATAGATCGTCAAAGTTAACCAACGTTCGAAACGGTCTGTTAGTGGATGGGTGACCGCATTTTCATCTGAGCGCTTCCGTGCTTCGGAGGGCACGTTAAATTGTCGGTCCCGGCTATTTAAGTCGTTAAACCATGACGGAGGCCTTATTTACTTAAACAATTAATACAATTAGTTACCTGAGCGATCTGGCTCAAGTTACTAATTGTATTTTGTTTTACAGAAAGAGCTAATAGTTTATGTAAATAAATTATTCAAAATAGGTAAGTATAGAATACTTACTCCACGCCAATCGAGACTCCTTGCACCTCGAGTTCTCGATTGCTTTCTTATGAACACACAGATCTCGAGTGGAGGCCACGCACCGGATACCGCAGTAGAAGACGGCCCCTACTAGATGGAAAGACGATATGATAAAGGTTTGCTGGCAGCCTTTGGGTGCAGGCTGCACAAGATCGATCGCTGTGGAAATCGAAGGCGAGGCCTATGTTCAGCAGTGGACACTAGATGGCTGACATAATGATGATGATGATGATGATGATGATGAACACACAGAATCGATGCGCTTGTACAAAATGAAATGAAAGTAATGGATGTTGCCTTGCACCTTTGATTATTAACCCCTTGTCCGTAATGCGCACTCCTTCTATTCTGGAGGCGACATTCAAAATGGCGGAAATGGGGGTGGTTTTTTAGTATGCACCCAAGAAACTAATAAATAAATAATTATTATTATATCAGCCATTTGTGATTGAATATAATAAATAATAATATATATAAATATGTTTGTTGGTGGACTGTATTTTGGGGTGCTGGTTTGATGTTGAATATAAACACGTAGGTAGGGCGAGTTCACTGAGTTTATTTTAATTTTTTGTTACGTACAGTTGCAAGGGTTTCTACATGGATTCAATCATTATTTTTTGCCATATTTTTATTTATTTATTTATTTAATATAATAAATAAATAAATAATTATGTAAAAGTAATGAATGTTGCCTAGCACCTTTCAATTCAAGTTCAATGTAAAAAAAAACCTGATGTGTATCAGGATCGCGGTAGCAATCGTTGTTTTTGGGAAAGATGCGTGGTCTTCTGTATGCATTAATATAATTATAAAACATTTTATTGCCCAAAAAGTAATTAAAATAACAATATGATTCTCTACTAAGTAATAAATTTAATTAATTTATCAATAATATAACACAAAAAGCACATCTTCACTTAAGTTTGCATGCAAGTTCTGCGTGCATTAGGTAGATACTGTATGCATTCGTTTCTGTCAATAGGTTTATATTTTCAAAGGTTTTCTAAGCTGTGTAGAAATAATAAGACTAGGTAACTGTAACTACTTAAGTTTAAAATATTCAAAATGTTTCGACGCGAGTCCTAAGCTGCAAAATTATGCAAAGAAAATAAGTATAAATACAACAGCGCCGGAACTTTGCGGATGCAACGTAAGCTTTGATCTCTTGAGAAGCGGTGAATACGATGACGGTCGTCTTATTTGTTGTATTTCTCTTCTTCTTATTTAAGGATTTACTCCTTGTCGGCACAACTGATGAATCCCTCTCCATGTATCTCTTTCCAGGGCTGCTTCTTACGCTGCTTTATACGACATGACAGCTACCTTCTCCTTCACTTGGCTCATGTAGCTTATTCTCGGTCTTCCCCTTCCTCTTCTTCCTTCCACTTTCCCTTCTATAATGTTCTTAACAACTTTTTCTTCAACTTTCCCCTTCTGTTCTCAACAATTTGCAATAGCGATCTCTCTTCGTTGACTCTACGCAGAACTTCCATATTGGTTATCTTCTCCGTCCAGCTGATTTTTTCCATTCTACGCCAACACCACATCTCGAACGCCATCAGCTTGTTGTTTTATTTAGAAGCTTGATATTTTCCAGGGCATAATACCTTTTTAAAGAATCTTCCCTGAGCGTCAAAAATTTATTGTGTTGTATCAATCGGTCTGGTCCCAACGGAAAAGCATTCTGTCTCTTTTCTAGGCTATATGGCCTAGAATGTTAATTATCAAACAATGATGTGGTACATACATTATGGATATAACATTATTTCTTAATCAATTCAGAAAAATTGTAGAGATGACGGCTGTTATAGGGAAATGGAAGAGGAATAATAATACAATTGTATTCCTCTAGGAGTTCAACATGTCATGTTGTGCTGATCCCATAATAAAGTGGAACAAAGGCAGGAAGATGATGAATTCAAATTAATTGTAATTGCGTGAGTGATCTCCGAGTGTTATGATAATAAATTACGTCCAAAGTGCACGAAAGGAGCCTCTTTGAGGCGCACTTAAAAACCTTTCACCACACTGGTTTGAAAGATCTGGTGACGCGATAAGAAGAAGAAGAAGTCTACATTTTTTTTTTAATTATTTAAGAAATAATTAATTTAAACTTCGAGAACACAAAACAAAATAGGTTCTTGATGCATACCTGTTACTCATAAAATAAAAATTATAATATTACTTCATGAATGCCCAGCGAAAAATGGGCCAACATTTTAACAACCTGGCAACTCGAAGGGAGACGACGCCGCGGACGGCCAAGGAAGCGCTGGAGAGACGACTTCGACTCCTTTGATAGTGGGTGGTGGAACCAATCAAAGGACAGAGATGGTTGGAAGGAATTGGGGGAGACCTTTGCCCAGCAGTGGGACAGTATAGGTTCAATAAAAAAAAAATTAAGTACTTCTGTGATATGACGGGAGCCGTATATAAGCGATACAGAGCGAAACTATCAGTTTATCGGCCTGACTCACTTCTGTAAACTTTCACAACCAGTTATGAAATGAAAGCAAATAGCAAGGCTTCCGCAGCTTAGACTTTCAAAATAAGTCGTACAGTCAGCAACGAAAGTCGAACTTATAAAAAAGAAAGTCGAACGATTAACAGTCAGTTTAAAACGCTATTTGTTTTCGATTTCAGAAAAAATAATCCCTTTTCCTAGGCAAGTAAATAGGATGACCTATTCTTAAAATATTTGTCAAAATATTGGTCATAATGCTACAGATTTTGGAAACATTGAAAGTGAAAAATCGAATGTTAGATGACTTTCGTTGCTGACTGTACATTAGCACAAGATAGAGCAAAATGACAGGCAAAAGCGAAAACCTACTGAACATACTGATGAGACACTTGAAGCATGGTCATGACGTGTGAAGCTAAGTTGCTGGCTCTGTTGCAATCATAGATCATGAACATAGCCACCCGCGACCACGGTAATATATGTGCCTTAAAAATATTTGCAAAGAAAACAGTATGTTTTAACAAGGCCATTCAACGGACCATTATTATTCAAAGTCCTTCATCCCGCATTCATATGTTCTTAGAAAAACTCATTCAACCTGAGCCGATTCAGGGTCAGTTTGCATTTAATATATGCTTCAGCAAACCTAACGCGGCTTGTTGGCCTAGTGAGTACTCTGGACTTGTAATCCGAAGATTGCGAGCTCTGAGAGCTGGTGGGATGTAGTTTCGCCTTATGATCCGAAATTTTCTTACTGATGCAATGTTGGGATCGCGAGTTCGAATTCCAGCCATGAACCAAGAGGTTTGTTAGACACATGCCCTAAATATATTTGGCACTAATTTTTTGCAGTGTAGCATTCCATACGTGACAGTCAAGCCCTTCGTTGCCTTTTAGAATGCTAACTGGTTGCATCACGATGTTTTTATTCCCTTTAGTGCTTCTACGTAACCATGTTTCGTAACCAGCTACGTAGAAGGATTTTTTTTTCCTAATTCATAACCAATAAACCAAGGTCATGACCAATAGCATTAAAACCAGAGTTAGAGTAGACGGGGAAGAATTGCAGTATGTCGTGGACTATGGCCAAATAGTCTCCTTCGATTCCAGGCAAGACAGAGAAATCGCTTGGCGAGCCTGGAGGAGCTATTGGGCCAAGGGAGATCTGATGAAAAGTCCAGACTTGCCATTGTCGCTTAAGCGAAAACTAATGGATACATGCATTCTCCCTGTCCTCATATATGGTGCGCAAACATGGTCATTGACGCAACATCAGAAGTCCAAGCTCAAGGTTTGCCAACGTGCGATGGAGCGCAGCATTTTGGGTGTCAAGTAAATGGACAGAATCCGTAACACCGAACTGCGCTCCCAGACACAAATCGCAGACGTAGCGACGAAAGCCGCCAAGCTGAAGTGGAGTTGGGCTGGGCATGTCTGTCGTATGCCAGGTGAGCTGTGGGCGCGGGTAGCCACCGAGTGGCGCCCCGACCCAGCGAGAAGGCGACGCGGCAGACCGAGAAGAAGATGGCGAGACGACCTTGACAAATTTATGGTCGATTGGGAGAGCCTTGCACAGGATCGCGACGTCTGGGGGGAATGTGGGGAGGCCTTTACCCAGCAGTGGGACAGCAATGGCTCATAATAATAATAATAATAAGGTCGCAGGGCACCTTTGAGGCGAGGTGTCGGGGAGTAGCGACCCCGCGTACCCGAGTGCTTCCGAGGGAGGTCACCGTTCCTCACCTCCGCTTGCCTTCACTGGCCGGACGGAGTGAACACTGACGAGGAGCAGGTCCCTCACCTCCGTGTTGCCTTCACTGGCCGGACGGAGTGGAGTCGCTAGAGCATTGCTCGGAGGCTGAGGGGTGTTACGTAAGATGGCGAGTGGGCACGTGAAGCTGGACCCTCTGGGAGCTTGTGATCGTCGTTTAAAGTCCGGTAGCACCTTACCACCTTCTAGCCGCTCACGTCATGTTGCCCCCTTGTCGCAAGAGCGACTGTTTTAGGGGGCCCAGTAGTGAGTTGGCGAGTCTCCACCCGCCATTTTTACATGTTCGTTAACATTGTATCGGCGGGTGTCATAGTTCCCATAGTTTCCCCAGTACCCAGTCCACTACCATCCCACCCCATAGCCCGGTAATTAGTTTTCCATATCCTCAATAGTTCTGCACAAACCGGAGACTGTTCCTGAATGCATTTTTATAGTGTTGAAGGGATAGTAGCCGGTATGTGTCTCCATCACACAAGATCAAAAGTGTCAAAAAGGCCTCTGTGTGTTGGCTTCGGCCCCATGCATGCCTATCAAAGGTCCGGGACTCTATAGTTCCGTGATGTTAAACTTTGACAAACAAAATAATAATAATAATAATTCATAACCGGGTTACAAACTAAGCTCGGGGTAGTTAGCAAAATAAATTATCCGAAACAAAATAAATAATCAAAGAAATTAGAAATTGCAACCTCCAGATTGAAAATCAAGGGTATATTTTAGGCCATTAAGAGTCACACACAATTTATTTATTTATTTTATTTATTAGTTAACCAACATAGAGTACACCTTAACTTAGAGTACACCGTAACTTAGAATTATGGAAACATGATAACTATACTTTCTGAGTGTCTGTGTTAGTCAAGCTATCTAAGGATCGTTAGAAACGACCTATAGATAGCTCAACAGATCCAGGTATTGGTAAAAAAAAGTATTGCTTACATTAAAATTTGAAATATTCACACAATCTGAATATGCTTCACTCCAACTTCACTTGGTAGTGTTGTGTGCTGAAATGTGCAATGATTTCCAGGCGTTTCATACCTCAAAACTTAGACCAAGTGATTATGTAAAGAGGTCTCTAAGCCCCAACTTGGTCGGGCGCAGAATCAGAGTTCTGTTTGAAGAAGGTTTAACTCTTATTAAATTCAAACTGTGGACTGAATTTTCCTTTTTCAAATAGTTTGAAAGTAATTAGGAGATGCGTGCCATGCATTGCAATGGTTTCTTAGACTATAATGGCAGAAGTATTTTTAAAATCATGAAAATATTTTCAAAATATAAGTATACTTTGTTTTATTTTGCGCGTACAGATTGTTTCATTTTGTGTCTAGAAATAGATATAAAAAGTTAGAGTATTTTGAAATATCTCTTCATTTTGTCATCATCGTATTTTTACTGTGCCAAACTGCAGTCTTATTGTGTAATTAAACTGGCAATGGACATGGGCTTCATTTTGACATTTGAAACCCATTCTGGACTTCAATTGTCATTTTCCTATTATGTGATTGGTTGAGCTCTATTGGGATGACAAATAAGACGTTTCAAAGTGATCCCAGCGGTCCTACTGAATAAATGCTTTTGACTTTGACTTTGACTTTGAATGGGAGTGGATTACAGCCTATCTATATTTTAAAATTTGAAATTCAGCTCTATTTTTTTTTATTTATCACGATCCCTTTGGACGGCTTTACTAGTAATCTGATTGTGAGTTTTGAGAATTATGGATTGGAGAATCCATTTTCCTATTTTATGATTTTTGACGGTAGTAGATACTGACGGTCAGTGCGTAGTAGAATTGTTTTTCCATCTCAAAGGATTGTGTGTTGTTGTTTCTGTGTGCGTTAGCTCGGGAACGCTCCATGGACGAATGAGCGCTCAATATCGCTTATGCACACAGCATCAAATTTACACACGCAACTAAGATAGCACTAAATAGAACCAACAATACGAAAATTGTGAAAAAAAAACTAGGGGTTTTACCCTAGTTTTTTTGTGAGAGAAAGTAAACAATTTTTTTTAATTATTTATTAGTTACACGTACATTAACTTTTGCATAGTTTCGTTCAAACCAATTTCGTTTATCCTATAAATATCCTATTGTCCACATTATTTTGTGAATACTTGCAAATGAAGTTCTAATTTCTGTTCAACTGACTGAATTTAACTATTTCTATACGATTGTTCATTTGTGATGCACAAAAAACACACCTACAGCAGAGTATTAAAAGATTTCCATCACAAATACTATTTTTGTAAAAAAAATCCCTATATAATCAATCGGTGAGATGGTTCTGCTAGGGAGTATGTCGTACCATTTTGAGTACATAAATAATAGTTTCTTTAGCAAAATGTTTTCACCAAAGTATAATCCTCATTTGAAAGCCTAAACAGGGCCAAACCTCACAAAAACCGTGTTTCTTTAACTTGCTGACAAAGTGATACCCTTTTTGATAGCGCCCGACCATCCATATAATCCTGAAACTATTAGACCACTTATCAAAATCATTATTTGTGTACTAGATTTGTCTATCTACTACCCTAATATAAAACCTACTTAACCTATTGTGAATTAGAGTTGGTTACACTTTCACGTTATATCTAAAAGAACTATTAGAAATAGTAAAACTAGGAAAAAGTTGTCACAGTATTTTTTTATGTTGTGGGTGAAAAAGACTTTTTATATGTACTACGCCGTAGTACCGTAGTGGTTAGCGTAGACCTCTCGTAGCATATCTATGTGATAATAATGCTACGAGATACTAAAACAAGATGATAATATCATCTTCATTATTCACATATTATGTATTATGTTCACATATTATGTGAATAATAGAACAATTGTTGTTTCTGTATGCGTTAGATCGGGAACGCTCCAAGGACGAATGAGCGCTCAGTATCGCTTACGCACACAGCATCAAATCTACACTCTACGTGATAATAATAATAACGCGACCTCTCCGGTGATGTGCAGACATCGAACCCCGGAATCCGTCATCAGCTAGGTGAATCAAATGGTGTGCACTTGGCTTAGGCCTGTGCTCATCATTAAATTACCGACTCCATTGAGTCGAGTAGATGAAAATCTAAAAACAATAATAATAATAATTGTGAACTGCTTCCAAAACTTCAATAACTCAATAATGTTATAGTTTGTATTTCTGACTGTTTTTCCTTCCACTCTCAGCTCAACTTGACGGCTACGTTAGTCAAAACACGAGTGAATTAATGTTTCTTAGTTTGAACGAGATTTTATTAATGGTGGCAGAGATTCTTCCCTCACTGACTTTAACGAATAAATGAACAGTTTTGTATTTCTAAGAATAATTGGAATGAGTTTTTTTTTTTCTTTTATCTTGGTTTCCGAGAAGATCGTAGTTGACTTGGAAGACAGCGTAATAAGGATCATGTTTTCATTGATTCAACAAGACAATTTCTAAATTATCACAGTCAATTATTTTTAGTTTTGACCAGCCGACTAGCCATATTACAATCAAATTGGCGTCGATTCTGCTGTACACTGATTAAAGTTAACTAAACTAAAATTCTTCATTTGTATTTTGTATACGATAAAGTCCATAATAGAATGACTATTACAGTGACATTTCTAAAATTACTTATTTTAGTCAAAATTAAGTATTTGTGGGTAAAATTAGTCAACACCATTTTGCTTGCTGTGTCTATCAGCTGTTACAAAAGCTTAGAGACGCCATTTTGATTATAATTTTAGTAATGCCACTTTTGGTGACATGCCGTTTTCGTCTTTATTGAGAACAAAATAAGAATGTTTAAGTTTTAGTTTAATTAAGTTTAGTCTGTGAACAACAGAATCATCGCCATTGACACAATAATGCTAAGACTCTAAAAATATTTTGATACTAAGATATTGCACGACGTCTACATATCTTAACATAATAAGAACACTGAAGCAGCCAAGACCCATTAATTCCATATGCAACAATACTTTAACTCGAGCAGATAAACAATCTCCCTAAAGCTAGGGTGAGTGCATTCGGGAAGTTTGCCAGTAACACTGAATAACATAGGCATTTCTTGGCGTTGTTTTTTTTTAAACCGATCGGACAGTGGCAAGTCAATTTTTTTGTCTAATAATAAGTAAAAGTACAGATATATTACTTTTTATAAGACACTGATAAGTAAAAGATAAAGTAAGTTTGACGACCTCTATGGCGCAGTGGGTGAAAGCTCGCTTGGGACGCAGAAGGTTGCGGGTTCGATCCCCGCCGCGGGATAAATGTTTGTATGATCTGCAAATATTTATCTCTGGTCTGGGTGTTTCTATGTATAATGTGTTGCATACACATTAAAATTTACAAACAAAAAAGTATATAAGTAGTATATCAGTTATCTGGTTCCCATAGTACAAGCTTTGCTTAGTTTGGGACTAGATAATGCTGTGTGAAATGTCCAGCATTATTATTATATTATTATTAAAAAGTGTACTTTTACTTTTTATAAGACACTGTGTGAAAGACATTTGAACAGAGATAGAATTGTAGTTAAGTCTTTGCGTTAGAGACGCTTCTCCTACATACTGACAGATCACGGCAAAATTACAGCGTATCCACGCTCCTGGTTTCGCGGCGAAGATGTGGGCGAAAATGTTGGTAAGTAAGTTTGTTTGTTTTTATTATTCGCAGTAACGTATATAGTCGTACTTATAATATGCAATTTTCCCATCTCGCATCACTTGGATGTACATATTTTGTAGTCTAAGGAACGTTACAAACGATCAATAGATATCTCACTTTCAAAGTAATTTCACTTGAGTATCTGTTTAGGTGTAATAGTCCTAAACATTTAAGTGATTGAGTATTATTATCATGGCTTCATTGAAATAAATTACACAAAATGGGGCCATAACTCCGTGCATCGCAGGTTTTCTTGATGGCAGTACTCTCCGGGGAAATCAAGGTACTTTGAAACTTACTGCGGGATAATAAGTTAATGCTTTTAAAAGATCAGGCTTAATTTCAATCTACTACGCTCATCAAAAATGCAACCAAAGATGGACAAAAAAAATTTAATTAAAATTAATTAAACGCTTCAAAAAAATCTTTATATATTTATAATTCTTACAAATTTTATTGTAAAATTTTCGTCGATTCTGGCTCATTCCTCAGTTACGCTAAGAGTTTTGCTGCCAGAGAGAGGTTGTCGCAGACTTATCCGCGCCGAACTGTCAATTCAATAGAAGAAATGCTGAGACGTCAGAAGCCAGCCGCATTTTCTGACGTCATCAGTATTTTTTGTATAAAAAAATGACTGCGGCGCGTACGGCGCGGAAAAACGTGCGAACAGCTTTAAACCTGTCTGCTTACCATGACATCTTGATAACCAAAACTTTAACGCAGAATAGTCGTATTTTATTCAAAATCACATTAACATTTGAGTTTGCTTATTATACTCGTAATTCTAATTTCTCTCAGATTTCTATATTTTTCATTCACCATACCAAACAAATAAGAATAGAATAGAATAGAAAAAAAACTTTATTGTACACAAAAGAAACACATTACAGGAAATACACGAAAACAAGTAGGTACAATGGGCGGCCTTATCGCTAAACTATCTCTTCCAGACAACCTTTGGATGGACTGGAAAAGTAACACAGAATAACGGCGGTGTACAAAAAGTAAAAAATAAGCGAGAACTATAATAATGTTCACCGATACACTGAACATTTTGAGCTTCCTTTCAAGGTAATATTTTGTCCACAGTAATAAACGCTAGCACGAAAAACTAAAAATAGCATGTTGAGCTTTTCAATCGGGGTTCGTAAATCGTGTGCGTCGTCGGTGCTGCAAAAATAACTCAGTGACCCGAGCATTAATGTTCTGGCAATATTTCATGTGAACTTACTTTTCACATAGTAAAGAATATAATACGAAACAGGGTCACACTGCCTATACACCGCTATTTTATGACTACCAAAAAAAAATTTAAGAACGGTTGCAGTAGATGCAGAAAATGATAATGGCATGGTCAGTTTTTTTTTATTTAACTATCACAAAGTTTTTTTTGTTTTTTGCCTTTGCCCTGCAGTGGGACGAGAACGGCTAAATAATAATAATATCACAAAGTTATCGAGGATTGTAATCAACCAAAACCAAACAAAGTTTTATGAAAACTGTACAAATAAGTACTACAGACAACAATCGCGTACGGATTCTCATTTAAACTATGCTCTCGCATCATCCCCAGTCAGTAAAACCCCAGTAACTATCATAAATCCATGTTTGACTCGTCTCGTCTCCTTTTTAGGTTATAGTAAATTTTTTTCCTTTTTTTTTAATAGGCTTTGTAAAAGTTATTGTTCGATAAAATCTTTTTGGTCATTTTTTTAGTTTTATTAGTTTATATAACTTTATTAGTTTTAATACATTTCCGACTTTATTATTATTTTATATCAATGAAATTAATTTCGTTTCTGTTCTTCCAAAAGCTTTAGTTATTTCGTTTTAAAAATAATTAAAATTGTGCCTTTCTCTAAAAATTCAACTTTCATCAAAATACAATTTCTAAAATATTACTACGGAACTCTTTAAGTAAAAATCTAATCTCCCTTGTCAATTTATTCGCTTCTTCAGAACCATCTGCTAAACAAACCCAGACACAAAAACCAATTACGAGTGCGATGAAACTTAAATTTACAAACGCAATTTATTAAAACTTTTTGCAACGCCATCTGCCGGATTTCCGCAGATAATTAGCGGCAAAAATGTAGCAAAAACATTCACCGGCCGCAGACTACCTAGCAACTTTCAGACAGATTTATTGAAGCACAGGATTCACTTCGATGTTTCTTTAATGGAGTTAAAATGTAGACCATGAGATCTTTTACGATATACTAAACATTTTTACAAATATTATACTATTATGTCCCTGACTTGTGCCTCGACTTTCAATCCGAAGGTCGTCGAAGGGGTTAAAATCCCGGTCGTGCATCAATGGATTTTTCGTTTCGTAAAATTTATATGCGCTTTAACACTGAGCTCTTAACGGTGAAGGAAAATATCGTGAGGAAACCCGCAGCTTAGTCAGCTCCACACGTATTGACGTTGTCTTTCCTGTGGGCCAGGCTGATTAAGCTGAGAGGATGGTTTAGGTGCTGGGCAAGCCTATTCCATCTCAAACAATATCCCAAGCACTACAGCGTCCCGTTAAGTCTAGGCATGGATTGCTGCCTCCTGACGCTGTATAAATCATTAATTTAGATGTAAAGGCCTAAGTTTTATGTCCCTGAGAGAAACTCTCAGCATAACCACATAATTCACTGAAACAACCTAGTATTTCAACCACTATTCTCATCCTAAAGTTAGGTGACATAAAGCTCAATTTATCTTGAAATTCGTTCTCAGTGATGAATTCCCAGAATAGTTGTGAATGTTGGAATGAAGTCGGAAACACTAATTGCTAGGATACGAGATATCTTGGAAATTTATAAAATCTTAAAGAAATTACAAAAAATAGTTTTTAGTTGTATTTTGTAAATGAACTAAAATGTAAGCAGGTACTTCTAATTCCATTCCTTGTCGTGTGCTTTTAAAAATAGAGTGAAAGGATTAAGTGCACAAAGAACAATTCCATGTGTTATTGATGACCTCTGTGGCGCAGCGGGTGAAAGCTCGCTTGGGACGCAGAAGGTTGCGGGTTCGATCCCCGCCGCGGGATAAATGTTTGTATGATCTGCAAATATTTATCTCGGGTCTGGGTGTTTCTATGTATAATGTGTATGTATTTACAAACAAAAAGTATATAAGTAGTATATCAGTTATCTGGTTCCCATAGTACAAGCTTTGCTTAGTTTGGGGCTAGATGATGTTGTGTGAAAATGTCCAGCATCATTATTATTATATTACTTATTATTAACGTCGCAGAAATAAACATAATTTATTTTATTTACGAAGCCTTTATCGACAAACAAACGCGAGGCCTCACTGATGCACGATGTTTTCAGATTCCAGTCGTGGCGCTATGGAATTTCCGCTATTAACTGGAATACCTGGTTGATGTGATGTATTAGTTGGATATAATTGGATGCGGTTTAATAATACTGAGATATTAACATCTATTTCAGCTTCTGGTCGAAATTCAACTTCTTTTTGTCGTGCCAGTTATTTCGAACCAGTGTGGTGAAAGTTTATTAAGCGAGGAGGTTAACCATATAGGTACCTAGCCCTCAAAAGATGGTTATCTAAAAAAGTGCGTAAACAAAATATTAATGTTATATTTATCTATCTAAACGAGGCAAATTCGTATTTGGATTATTCTCTACCCCGATATCGGGAAACAAAACTCAAAGTATGGTAATTATCCCTTTGATAATAATAATTATGTTCGTAGCCATGATAGTTTCAAATTAAAAAAAAAAAAGCTGCAAAAGCTGGATTTTAAAAAAAATAATAGCATTCTTTTATAAATTACCATATCTACACTTCACCTTTTACCGTTCCTTGTGCGGCGCCACTGAGTACTATTTCAGCGATGCGGCGTGGTCGTGCGATTAATTTGTTGGTATTGATTCATTAGCGGACGTGGAGCGGACTGACGCCTCGTGTGCACGGGGCCTAAAATAGGACGTATTTATTGGTACTGACCGGCGTTGCAAGACGACGTAATGAATTATTCGCAGCGAGCATGCTACGTTACGTGGTAGAAGAGTATATAGCTGATCGCATATTTGTCCGCGCCGAAGTCATTTTTCTATACAAAAAATACTGATGAAAATGCGGCTCGTTTCTGGGAGGTTATTCGCGTTCTTTTTTTTAGTTCGTTTGATGAATATTCGGATGCTTCTTACTACGAGCTACATTGTATTCAGTTGATAAGATAAACATTAAAACACGGTCCTAACCTAGAACCAAATATTCCAAACCGAAAAATTGGCCATTGAAGTCAGAAATCTTAGTAAGAAACATCCGAATATTCAGCAAACGAACGAAAATAAGAACGGGAATACGGCCCCTGACGTCTCAGCATTTCTTCTCAGTTCAGTTCGGCGCGTTCGGCTCAGCTGGATCGTGCGATCACCTTAAAAACTTTGAGAAATGTCCTCCGTCAATTGCTTAAATTTAAGTGTTTTTTTTTATTTCTGTTAGTTTACGACACGTGTGGAGCTGACTGCTCTGCGGATTTCCTTACGATGTTTTCCTTCACCGTTAATATAAATTTTACGAAAGATTCATTGTTGCAAGGCCGGGGTTTTAACTAGCAACCTTCGGATTGAAAATCGAGAGTACGTCGAATTATAACCTTGACTGGGTATGTTTTCTTACCTATCTTCCCTGTAAAAAAAATGGTTGTCTGTAAAGTCGGTTTACTGACAATAGTTGAACGTGACAACGCAAAGGCCGATTGTGCTTCTTTGTCGCTCGTTCCGCGCTCTCGCTTGCACTTGCGCAAGCCTTACATGGAACGCCCCAGAGCGAGGTAACGCCTCATGACGTCATGTTTTTTCGTGCGTGCAGCCGGCTCTATCGAATTATAAGACGTAGTCACGTCAAAAAACAATCTAAACCAAACGTCACTGGCAGCACAGGACAAGTCACCTATTTGTCGGTAGAACCAGTGCTCCGTGCAAATACTCAGCTTTATTTCCGCTCAGCTTACGTGGTTCGCGACTAATGACGGCGATTATTAGCACTGATCGCGTAGTGTGTAGCGGACTTTAAACTCGAACAAATTGTGAGGTCTTTGTTTGGCGAGACACAATGTTTTACTTGGTGATAGATTAATTATTTAAGTAGCGTGAAAATAATGAGGTTATTATAATCAGTAGTGGGTACGGTATTGGTCGCGAAGGAACATGAGTAAAATCACCTGGTTTTAGGATAGTCGCAGACCTAATAAATAAATAAATAATGTCCAGCATTATTTATTTATTTATTTATTTATTTTATTTTACCTATCCTCGCCGAACTGTCAATGCAATAGAAGAAATGCTGAGACGTCAGAAGCCACATTTTCGGACGTCATCATAGAAAAATTACTGCGGCGCGTACGGCGCGGCCAAATGTGCGATCAGTTTTAAGACGTTTCAAAGTGATCCCAGCGGTCCTACTGAATCAATCCTTTTTGACTTTGACTTTGACTTACCTAGATGTGATAGATTATTTCTTTATTTATTACATTACTATCTGTAAGGTCAATGTCAAAAAGCATTTTATTAAGTTAGAACCGCTCGCTGGGTACGGACTACGCGTTCCAGGCGTGTTCACGCGTTCTAGGCTACGCGTAGCCTGCAGCAACGCATTTTGACATTTTACATCGACTCACGCGGAACGCGGGAACGCGTAGCCTGGAACGCGTTGTCGGTACAAGGCTTTACAAGCTAGCTGATTCTACACCTGTTCTTTCTACAGCAAGAAACACGTTTGAGACCTAGCATTCTGTTAGGTGATCTACGGTAGAATTTTATTTTTCCAACTACCTATCACCGCGTCACTTTTCGGATTGCGCTGCAAAACGCATCCATAATGCCTTGTGTGTGTGTGCGTGTCTATAGGTACTTATCTACTTTATTTTTAGTTTGTTGTGTAGTTATGTGTGATTCGAGAACTTAGAGTCTAGTCAAACTCATTTTAGTTTAAAGACACTTCCTACCTGAATATGTATTGACTGTTTACTGAATAAAAATATCTATCTATCTATGTTTCACTCATTTGAAATCATTCCTCAAACAAATTTGTTTTCTCAATTTGAGAACCTCACGTGTAATTGTGCGTACAATATGCTATACATTCTCCGAAATGAGTAATGTTATTTCACTCGGTATTCTAACACCCTTCAAATCAGCCCTTTCGCGCTTGAGAGCCCAATTCTTAACAAAACTTTGTGAAGATAAAGGTGGTAACGTGATTTCATGCCTCGAGGGGTGAATAACCATATAAGTCAAAGTCAAAAAGCATTTATTCAGTAACCGCTGGGATCACTTTGGGATCATTTTATAGGAATTTCCGGTACCTACTCATTCTGGTATTCATATATGAGAAGCGAGCCGATTAGAGTGGCGATTGAAGAGGCTTAGATTCCGCAGTGGGCTATCCTTTGAGCTGCCAATGATGATGATGATGATATAACTTGACGACCTCTGTGGCGCAGTGGGCGAAGGTCCACCTGCGACGCAGAAGGTTGCGGGTTCGATCCCCGCGGCGGGACCAATGTTTGTATGATCTACAGGATATTTGTCTCGGGTATACGATACTCGGGATACAAACAAAAAATATAAGTAGTATATCAGTCATCTAGTACCCATAACACAAGCTCTGCTTACTTTGGGGTTAGATGATGCTGTGAAAAGTCATTGCATTATTATTATAATTATGATGATTCAGTCTGTTAATCCATCAAAACAGACAATTTATGATTGTACTCAACTGAAGTAGCGTAATACGAGCCCCAATCATTTTGTTTATTCCTATTGAATAAATATCCAACGATTTTATGGCTCAAGTCTAATTTATTAGTGCTTAGTAATATCACTCTTGCCTAATGGCTGTGTTTAGTTATTATTGGACGTCCAGACACTGTTATTTTAGTGCGAATCAAACGGGAGTACAATCAAGAACATAATTATCTAACTTTATAGTGTAGTAGTCCGCAACACATTTTATGTTCTTGAAATTGAAGGAGTACTCCTTGAAAATCGAAATATTGGTCGAAAAGACCGAAAGTTTGCAAATGTAGGTAAGTTTGTTGATGGGTTCCTAAAGAATCTAGCTGCGCTTCGTATTTTAACTATAGAGCTAGAAGCCCTTTATTTCCAATTTGAGAAACCTAAATAACAAAGTTCCTTAGAAAATTCACCAAAGGAACTTGTACGAGCATAAACTACAAAGTAAATATACATAAAACTGCTTCTTAACGCTCTATATATTTCTCAGACAGAAATACTTAGACGGATGCATCGCGTGTCGTAGTACATTCCGTCGTACCGCATTTAGAGCATCTCTTGTTTTAGAAAATCAGAGAAGTGCATCTTTCATCATGCGATTTATTTTATTGTGCATGAGTCTGCGTTTGAGGCAGAGTGGCAGTTCGCCTTTCATGGTGTATTTCTTTTTCGACCCGCAGGTTCAAACCAAAAGCAGAAAATAATAATATTTTTTTGCGTTTCGCACCACCATATTTTTTGATTTCTGTTTGAACCCACATAGAAGCAAAAGAGCCTAACTAAACAAAGTATGGCAAGGTCGGTACAGTCAAACTAAAATCGTGAGACTTGTTAAAAATAGTTTAATCAAATAAAAAAAAAAATAATGCTGGACATTTTCACACAGCATCATCTAGCCCCAAACTAAGCAAAGCTTGTAATAACAACATTATTGAAATTGCAGTTTTATAATAGTAGTAGTATATTATAAGACATTATAAAGACAAGATAAATCGTTTTGAACATAAATTGAAATTGAACTGTCTTTATTCACTCTCTTTTGGTAAAATTCCCTTCCTTCACTCACCAATACATCGTTATTTCTTTTTGATTTGGTTAAATTAAAGTCTACAATATCACTATTACGCGTTGAATCGGGCTCTTGCATTTTTTTTCATCGACTAGAAGCTCCTCCAAGCGTTTTCGGTGCGACGAGCAACTTCATTTTGTTGCCCTTGGAAGGAGACTATCTGGCCGAGTTACACATACTCATGGACATATTCAATCTTCACGCTCCAACATTGTATATTATATATATTATTGTCTGTAAATAAATATTTGGCTGTATAGGTACCTAGGGAAAAGACATGAAATAATAGAAAAAAGTATGTGAGTGTCATGGAACCTCATGGAACATTCGTTGGAACGAAGTTTAAACTTTGAAATTTGGCATTTGTCAAATAAATTACTGTCAAATATTAAAATCCCAGTACTAACAATCTATGGACTGTTTCGCGTCTGCGCACTTCGCACTGTGACGTTTTGACCTATGTTTGTGTCGTGACGGTAAAATGGAACGCTTTTTTTTCTAGCCTCCATCCTAGATACCGTCCGGAAGGGAACTTTGTTCCAAAAAATTTCGTTCATTTAAATCCATTCAGTAGTTCTCGGGTGACTGGTAAGTATAGTGCACATAAAGGTGACAGAAAAACTCATTGATACACGACCGGGATTGAACCCATGTCCTTACGATCGGAAGGCGGGGCCAGTACCACTAGACCACCAGTGCTCACACAGGTCTTTGTCTACACAAACAGATTCCAAAGTAGTACGGTAGTACCTGAGTCACGATCCTGACTCCTCATAAGTTTGGTCAATATCCAAAGTTACCTGCATCTATCGAAACCCATCGCTTTGCTAGTAAGTTACTGCACAGGGTGTAAAAAACTACACCGACTTTCATAAACTTCAGAAGTGAATGTTTCATCTTGATACGTTAATTTTTACCATGATCCATCAAAAAATGTTGAACCCTATAAAAATAGTTTCTTCAGGTAGATATCATATAAGATTGTTTCATATTCCAGATAATTTTGAAGAAATCATATGTTTATTTACAGAAACTAAGCTACTACATATTTACATATATTTGCAAAATACAACAGGATTAGCCAGCTATCTAAGGATCGTTAGAAACGATCTATATATAGCTCAACTGATCCAGGTAACTGTCGGAAGCGTGCCCAAAACACTGGCGGCATTACCACGCTGGATGGCAATGCTGATCACGTAAGTTGTTGGCCATGCGTGACAGGTTGCAAGCCTATCGCCACCGAGATGATGTATCTCGACTATTCTCAACATTTCTAACATGACAAGGTTAAGTTGGCGCAAACAACACTGTACCACCTTGTTGGTCTGAAGCACGTCGTGATAGAGACTTCAGGTAGAGGATGCTCCTAAACTAATTACACGCAGGCCTGCAGGAAGTTTGCAGTTAGTGATATTGTACACTCAGCTAGATAAAGCCCAGTCTGAAAATCAGCGCTGTCTCCCTCTCCTGGGAGCAGCACTAAAGCTGAGACTGGACCTTTTTGGCACCACACAAAAATAGGTAGGACATGGATAGTTTGTTTTTATTTTTGTTTATTTTTTTATTATGTTTCTTTGTACCTACTCGTGTTGTCTAAATGTTTGATGTTCCTATTTTCATTGTATTGTGTTGTGTGTGTCAAATAAATATATTCTTATTCTTATTCTTATAAGTTCATGAACTATTGGAGAATAGTTTCATTTATAAGCGAAAAAAAATCAGCTTAGAGTCTTGTCAATCGTATGAAAGTTTAGTATTTTAAGATTACTCGAAGACACCTGGACTAATTTGGAAAAGTTATACCTCAGATTATATACATATATTTTATTCCTAAGGGATTGATACTCATCCATTAAAATTCAAGCAAGGCAAATCAGTATTATTTTATATATAGGGTCTTTCATTTTAAACTACACAAACTGACAAGGCCTCATTTTCGGTTTGTAAATAGACGTTTGACTGTATCAATTTAATTCCTAAGCCCATTTAAGTTTTCACTTAAAAATGTATCATTTATTGATTTTTTTGAAATGTTGCATAATGATTTTCAAGGAGTATATAAGTACCACCAATCGCAGCGCAGCTACTTCACGAATAGACTAAGTTATACGAGAAGAAATTATAATCAATTGAAAGAATAGCCTTTATCGATTTTCTCGGGATTTTCATAACAAAACAAAAACAACATTACATAAATATTCATATCCAATTCCTGAATTAATATAGTTTAAAATGAAAGACCCTTATATAATAGGTTATAAAATATATTAAACAAAAAAAAAATAGTGCGAAGCCCAGAAGATTTATGAGATTCAAAGAGATCAGTTAGTGCATGAACTTTTACCGCTGCCAGTACTAGCTTCGAGTTATGTAGTTGACTTATCTACCTTGTATCGGACAGTATCGGCTTGAGTTTATTGCTTTAGAGACAAAACCATCTTGAAGGTTTACCCAACAGTCTCATACTTCCTGGGGGGATTCTCATTCGGAAAGCCGATGTTAACCGAACAGGGTTTTGCCCGGGTTTTAATCCAAAGGTCGTGGTCGTGCATAAATAGCTACGTATTTTTACATACATAAAATCATGCTTCTTTCAGGGGTAGGCAGAGACCACAGTTCTCCACTAGCTACGATCCTGACATACAAATTTTGCTTAATTCACTCTCATTACATGCTTCATACATGCTCGCCGGTTTAACCTGATTGTACATATGGCCGCCGTACGCGCCGCAGACTTTTTTTTAAATGTTAATGATGTCAGAAAATGCAGCTGGCTTCTGACGTCTCAGCATTTCTTCTATTGAATTGACGGTTCGGCGCGGATAAGTCTGCGACCACTATTAGGGTACTTTTGACCTGGCCCTGGCTATAGCAAAAATGTAGCCAATTTGATCCAATTGACCAGCCAATTTGACGTATTTTTAGAACACCGTAAAAAAGTTTTTTATATTTTGAGTTTTTGCTATCGGTTTTTAAGTTTTTCGGAAAACTGAATAAATATGCCTTGATGGCAAAAATGAGTTTGAAAAGTAAAAATTATAATCTTTATTAATTATAATTACTTTCGCCGAGTCCTGAAATCTTTTCTCATCATCTCAAAAATATTACTACAAAGATATTATATCAAGTTTTTACACTTTTCCATTCCAACTGCAATTAAACTTTCACCATTTAAGTTAGCTACGCTGAGGACGCGCAAATTAACTCTTTTGAAGTATTATTGCCAATAATGTGAAAGAAAATTCCTTTGTCGACAAAATTAGGTGTTTTGTAAGACCAAAAGCTAGGGCTCAAGCCATTCCTAAAAAAATGACATTTAGGCTGCGTTTCCACTTGAGCTAAGCTATGTTGCTAAGGATAAGCTAAGCGTAGATTTTTGTCTTGAACAACGCAGCTTAGCTTCTTAAACCTGATCGCACATTTGGCCGCGACATTTCTATACAAAAAATGCTGATGATATCAGAAAATGCGGCTGGCTTCTGACGTCTCAGCATGACGTCTTCTATTGAATTGACAGTTCGGCGCGGATAAGTCTGCGACCACTCTAAAAAGGAAAAGCAAATACACAGAATTAGAACTAGTTTTCAAAAAATATTATGTACCTAATTAGCCATCTACACTGTAACCTATGTTCACAGGCAATTTTGTATAAAATCATTATTGCAATAAAGAAATGAATAAGCGAATTCACTGCTGCATTGTCATTGATCACTCAAGCCAGTCACTTGTTTAGTGTCTCAGTAATTCTTATTGTGTATTTTAATATAGTTTTAAGAGCTACTAACAAATATTATGGATCAATGGTCTGAAATAAACTAATTTTATTTTATTATTATTTTATATTTTTTTATTGTGTTAAAAGGTTGTTAAATCCATACTAATATTATAAATGTGAAAGTAACTCTGTCTGTCTGTCTATTTGTTACGCTTTCACGCCCAAACCGCTGAACAGATTAAGCTGAAATTTGGCATAGTTAAAGGTTGTATCCCAGGGAAGGACATAGGCTACTTTTTATCCCGAAAAAATGAAAAAATCCCGAGGGACCGCGGGTCACACCGCGGGAGCGTAGCTAGTTTCTTATATAAGTTAAGACAAAATGACTAACAAAGTTCTGTAGAAACATAATAAAATATTATTCGCTTCGCGAAAACCGCCGTCATTCTGACAGCCGAAGCGACCCACGTCATCCGCGTTATTTAATTACGTCTCGATCGTATCGACATGATTTATTTCAATTGGATAGTTTGCTGAATGACACAGTAGTCATGACAGCTATGACATCTGGACAAAGGAGATAATATTATGTCACAAGGTCTATTTTAGGATTGTTTTATTGACCGATTCTAAGGATATCGCGAAATGTGCAAAACACAGTTTTTAACACAAAAAATGGTTAAACTAAGTTTTTAGTCAAAATTTCGACTTTATTTTGAGACAATTGAAGACTATCCTACTCGGCTATATCGCGGGAAATTAACAACAGATAGTCTGACAGTTAGTAGCTGATGATTGTCACCGCAGTCTCGTGACAGCAGTTAGGTAAACCGCTGTCGGACAATTTTTACGGAAACTTTTTTACTGGTGGAAACGCGGCCTAATGACAAATGCTCTTTGAAATATAACTACATAAAAAAAGCTGCGCTATTTAAGGTCTTAGCTACCTATGTATTCATAAAAAAAAGTTGTAAGCATTACGCAACCCCTTTCGACTGAAAATGATTACAGTAATTTGTCACATTTGTTTGCGTAATTACTTCGTTTCTAAGCTAACGCGTCACGTCTGTGTTTGCGAAACAGCTTTCGGCAACTTTTCTGGAAGTTCAAGTGTGTTTTGTTTGATTTGGAAACGGGAAATGTGCTTTTTGTGAAAGAGGAGATGATTGTAAGAGCCTTATCATACTAGCGGTTGAAGAGCGGATTCAAAGAGAAGCGGGCGCGCGGCAGGTTTTACGCGCGCCCGCTTCGTTTTAAATCCGCTCGTCAACCGCCAATGTGATGAGGCTCTTAGTGTTTTTTTGTTCAATAATCCAAGCGACAATGTTAAATTATATATATCAAAAATTCTAAGAATTAGATCCTTAGGTAATTTATATATTTTTCAATGACAATCAATTTTAAAACTATTGGTAAATCGATGCTTTGATCACTTGATCAAATCACAAACTACATGAATATCCATTCGCTAAGGAACTAGGAACGATGTAAACATAGACATAGACATTTATTCATTTGCCACTCAAGCACACACAAAATACAGTAACAAAATGAAAACAAAAAAAAAAGAGAATACAAGTAAAAACAAAAAGCCTGTCATGTATGTGTGCTACAGCAGTAAAAGGGCTTCGACTCAGCATAATGCCTCGCCACAGCGAGGTAGCGAGGCGCTGGTATTCTGTCGAAAACCATCGGTCAGCCAATAGACCCTGTGAGGATATTTATGTGGAGTGTTGTGTTCCATAAACTAAATAAAATATAATGCTTGCCAAGTAAAAAGTAAATACAAAAATTAAGTGAAGGTGGTTTAATTGTAATATTCGGTACTTACATAAATATTAAATAACAAATAAGCAAAGGTTGAAATAAATAAAAATAAATAGTAATAGTGCGCCCTTCACTTGCTAGAGGGTTCTAGCAAGTGAAGGGCGCACTATTACTATTTATACCAGACAACCCAGTTTTTTGTTCATCTAGTAGAAAAAAATGTCACAAACAGACATTCATAAAAAATGATATAACAGTAGGTACATTATTGTCAAATATTACTTAGATTCTACGCAACTATGTGTTCGTTATTGTAGTCGCCATAAAATTCGTGTCAATTGTTTTGGGGCTCATAAATGAGTTCGTTTTCACCTTCTTGAAAATGTTATCTGTAATGTTTTAGGCATAAACGAGGACACTTTTTATTATCGACCTGGGACACTTTCACAGAAAATACACGTAGTCGTGTTCGGTTTTTAAGCCGCTGATTGCCGTTGCCATTGATTATAGTCATTATTAATAAATAATGTTGCCAAAGATTATAGTTGTGCACCTAGGCGAATTTGCCCAAAATATATGGCAACCATAGATTTTGGATGCGTGAGGCACAGGACCGGAATCATCATCTTCCTGCCCTTTTCCCACATTATGTGAGGTCGGCACAACCTGTGTTCTTCTTCCATTCTCCTCTATCAGCCGTCATCTCAACACTCACTCCTTTCTTACTCATGTCATCGTTTACACAATCCATCCATCTTTTCTTTGGCCTACCTCTACTCGTAAATCCATCAACATTCATACCAAGCACTCTCCTAGTTACATGACCTTTTTCTCTTCTCTTTACATGCCCATACCATGCTAGCCTGTTGCTCCTCATCTTTTCATTCACTGGAGCCACTTTCACACTTCCTCTTATGTACTCATTCCTTACTCTGTCCATTCGCGTCACTCCACACATCCATCTCAGCATTCGCATCTCAGCCACGTGTACCTTTTGTTCATCCGTCCCTTTTGTTGCCCAAAGGCACAGGACCGGAATGATCGGCGTAAACAGAGGGAGGCCTATACCCAGCAGTGAGATATTTTTGGCTGCGGATGATGATGGCAACCCATCTCGCCATTCCTCAAGATATAAAGGAGGTGATTTGGTGGAATCATTCGTTAGTTTGTATTTCGGAAGCCAGAAGATCGCTGGCACAATTTTGGTTCTACCTAAAACTACTATGCTGGGAGTGGAAGATAAAGGTCTTTTGCTCAGCAGTGGGATTGGATTTGGGACACTTTTGAGCAAAGATCTAAAAAGCAAAGATATTAAAAAAATATGGAACTCTGTGTGTGTCATTCAGCTAACTCAAGGACGAATTATGCTAACTACTGATCCCAAGTGAAATCACCATGGCAACGTAACTCTCACGGAATATTAAATGGCGTCTAATAATAACCTATTATTAGACCCCAACATAACGGTGTAAGCCCGCTGCTGTCTAATCACTGAGGCTATTTCACCCTTTTAGTTCGAGACGGTACTGCGTTTTGAAGCAAGCGTTTTGGTAACGCGCGTTAAAAACCACGTAGTCCAATATATTACATCTGTGATCAAAGAAGTGCTCTAAAATCCTAAAATCCTACAACGCGCGTCTAAGACGCTGTTTATATGAGGCCATTTTGGCATAAGGAAACCCGCAGCTTAGTCAGCTCCATATGTATTGACGTCGTCTTTCCTGTGGGCCAGGTTGATTAAGCTGAGAGGATGGTTTAGGTGCTGGGCAAGCTTGATTCCATCTCAAAAAATGTACCAGGCCCTACAGCGTCCCGTTGAGTGTAGGCATAGGTTGCTGACGCTGTATAAATCATCTATGTATTGATGTAAAGGCCTGAGTTTATTTATTATTTTTTATATTATGTATCAGTTTATTACCCCAACAACACAATTTTTCCCTAAACAATATCCAGCCATTACTAACAAGGGTTCAACTTCAATGAATAGTTCAACAACAAAAAGCGCAAAGCTAACCCAGACAACTATAGAACGTACTCCAAATATGGAATCGCCCGTAAACAGAGCATTAGGCCACAAAGGGTGCTCTTGAACTGACGTCCCCTAGGATCGTGTAACTTGAGCTACTCAGAGTTACACTGATGTGTAACAAACTTTTTTTTACTACGGGCAGATAAACTGTGTTCCATCTGTGGAATGCGCTTTTTTTTTATGATGAATGGGTCAGCTCTTGACCTCAGACTTACACAGGCAAGAGTGAGGTCTACGATGGAGCGAGCTTACCCAGAAGGTGCCTATTAACTCTCTTCTTAAAAACAACAGGGTCGTAGATCAGCGGAAATACAGACGCTGGAAGCTGATTCCAAATTTTTGCAGTGCGCATAATAAAAGAACTTTCGAAGCGCTTAGTTCTAGTAACGCTTCCTGTGGATTAATGGAAAGCTCTTCTTTTTAGCATTTCATAAGTATACATTTTAGTAGGTAACTATATTTATTAGTATATTGTTTTTATATTATTAATGGCATGTGTGGTGCCGGCGGCGAATAGTACCAACCCATTTCATCCCGTGGGTGTCGTAAAAGGCGACTAAGGGAATAAAGGAACACAGAAGACGGGCAGCAGCGTCTCTGAACCGTTTGACATCTTACTGCGATCGCCAACCCGCCTGCCAAGCGTGGCGATTATGGCAATTCCTCCCAAATGTTTGGGAGAGGCCCTTGCCCAGCAGTGGGATCCCTACGGGCTACTAAAAAAAAAAAAAACTTTTATTATTTTTTTATTTATTTGATTATTTAAATACTTTTTTCAGCTTTGTTTCCCTCTAAATTAAACTTCTGTGCACTACCCTCCTTTTTGTATGCTTCTTTGGTTTATTTTCCATCCAAAGGTTACCTGGAAGAAATCGTTTCAGCGATAAGGCCACCCATTGCACTAATTTCGAACGTGTTTTATTTATAAAGATATAAAGATTTATTTATTTCAATTGTTATAAAGAGGGTAGTAACAAAAAGCTTACAAAAGTGTTTCAAAGAACATGTACAATATTACACAGTAAATTAGGTACTTATAATTAGTATATTACTATATTAAAACTATGTTAAAAGTGCCCTAGCTCCCATCCTCCATTATGTTGTGTTTTGTTATTATTTGGTGTACAATAAAGTGTTTATTCATTCATTCATTCATTCATAAACTTACTAATATAAAAATGTGAAAGTGTGTGAGTAGGTATGTATGTTACTCTTTCTTATAAACTGAATGTATTCTACATGTTGGTATCTACATTTTCTCGTTCTTTATTCATCTAAAGCAAGTGCTAAGTGTAACTATGAAGGTTCAATACAAATCTTGCAGAAAACTTGATGGAAGTTTGCTTGTATGAAACAGTGACCTGTATGCTGTCTTGATGTTTCAAGGTGTGCAACCTGTTTGTTGGTGTGATGTAAACGTGGGGTTACACCTGGTTACATAACAGTGTGAATGCAGCCAACTTAACAGAGCAGGCACTTGACCCAAAGCAGGAAATAACTTCTCAACCGCGCGGAAAAATGTTAGTTCATCCGGCCAGGCATCACAACGGTCATTCTCTATAGTTCTACAAGAATCATGTCTTGCTAGCAACAATATTTCTATGGAAGAGAAAAAGAAAATAGAAGACGGAATACGGATGGTAATTACAATGTAAGTTTAAGTTCATCTGCTTCCAAGTGGTTAATTCTCAATTCCACAGATTTCCAGCCGTGTGCCCGAAGGGAGTGCCTCGACTTTCGATTCTAAGGTCATGATTTCGAATCCATGCATCAATGAATTTTTTATCGGATATGCGCTAGTGTAGTGCGCATTACCATTCTATGCTAAGGAATGCTAAGGGGATTTTCAAACGATTGGAACTACTTTACTGACGACCTTTCCAGGTGTAGAATGGAATTCCTTGGTTCCAGAAAGTAAGTAAGTTCGTATGAGTCAGTGGCCAACTCTAGTGACGGAGTTTTTAGGCCGCCTTAAGGCCTCATGGCTTAACGACTTAAATAGCCGGGACCGACAATTTAACGTGCCCTCCGAAGCACGGAAGCGCTCTGATGCAAATGTCACTGGCGGTCACCCATCCACTTACTGACCGTTTCGAATGTTGCTTAACTTCGACGATCTATCAAGAACGACTAAGCAAGCAGCGGTTCCAGATATTTGGGAATTCCTTTCAGATATTTGGAACGGATTTCAATGGACCAGAGAGATAGCATGCATTTATGGGCGGTTTGCATTGATTAAGGCAAGTGCAGTGAGTCAGTGTAAGCCAATCGGACAATGGCAAGACCACTTTTTTGGTTATGTGCTCACCACTTATCACTGAATACCCTGTCCATGATCAATGTATACCCTCTCTTAAGGTGAAGGAACATTACAGACATCGTACGCTTCACATTAATAATGTTAAAACTGTTTCCAATAACTAAAAGGCCCTATGTGCTTAGGGTTCGCCTTCAATCTATTGTGATATTTAGTATCCAACTTTTTCAAATCCACTAGCGACCCACCATTACGATACCTAATAACGGCCCGAACTATCCCTATGGCAGTAAATAGTACATCGAATGTGTTTCGATGAGGTTCCCTACTAAATTATGGGCTTTACGTGAGCCCAATAATATTAGACCTTCGACTATGACATTGCGAAACAGAAGAATATAGAAGCGCAAGTGATGTAAAACAAAGTGGGATCACAACTGAGTCATAAAAGGGTAACATTAAGTATGTCAACGTTTACAATATCAACACCACTAGATCAAAAAATAAATTTTGACGTCTTGTTTTGAGCTATCTTGTCTAGTCTTTAAATACATTTATTTTGTAATCTTTTTGTATCTTCACACATATATTTCTGTCTATTGAGGATATAAAATAAATCATTTTTTTACAGGGTTGTATCGCGTTGATTTACCGTTGTGATCACAAAAGTTTTTAGAAATACTTAATTCATTTTTAACTGGCTTCAAAAAAAGGAAGAGGCTGTTCGGCTGTATGTCTGTTTTTTTATGTATGTTCACTGATATTTCCGTCAATTGTGGACCGATTTCCAAATATTTTTTTTGTTTGAAATGGTATATACTCTCGTTTGTTTACATTTTTCTAAATAAACTTTCCCTCATGTTGTCTTTCTAATACTGTATCAGATACTATGTCGTGCCTTCGATAAAAGTCTATTTGCAGAAGTCAGGGGTTGGACGAAACTGATAACACTCTTATTACGACGGCGTAAAGGTGCGATGTTAAACGACTGCTTGATTCTAAGTTATTTTATTTACGAGATTTCATTGATAGTTTCCGGTTCAAGAGAATGTTTGTGTTTGGTGTGGGCAAGAGTTGTTCTGAAAATCAATGGATGTAGACATCGGTTGGTCTTATTGTTTAGATAGATAGATAGATCATGCATTTATAGAAAAAATTGCTTACATTATCATGGTTAGCAGTGTCTTAAATCTATGTTAGATTTGTCGAGGCACTGGGGTCTCACATAATTCACATAGAAAATTAAACTAGTTAACTTACCTACCTAAAAACCTACAAACAATATACAAGTAATTTTGCAATAGTAGATAAGTTACTAACTGAAATATTGTTACATAAAAAAAAAAAAAATAATCGTTTACATTTGGATGTGTGTTTGACCTACTTACCTATTTACCCTTATTAACTTCAATGACTTGATCTGAGAGTGTCTCTCGCGCCTGTGGGACATATCGTGATCCTTTTTTTGTTTTAAACAAGTATTTAACTGGTTTATTATAATTAAAATTAAAATAAAGGCAGATTTACATTAAGTCAGTAACTGACGTCAGTGCTGGCGCCGAAAACTGACTCATACTATTTACACGCAGTCAGTATTTCGTCAGTAGCAAGTCGGTAGTCAATTTACGTCAGTAAATCAATTTACACGATGGCAGTGGGTCAGCACTGACTCGGCAGTGGATTGACGTTAGTTACTGACTCAATATAAATAATAATAATATAAATAAATAATGCTGGACTTTTCACACAGCATCATCTAGCCCCAAAGTAAGCTTGAGCTTGTGTTATGGGTACTAGATGACTGATAAACTACTTATATACTTTTTGTTTGTAAATACATACATATTATACATAGAAACACCCAGACCCGAGACAAATATCTGTAGGTCATACAAACATTTGTCCCGCGGCGGAGATCAAACCTGCAACCTTCTGAATCGCAGGCGGACCTTCGCCCACTGCGCCACAGAGGTCGTCAATATAAATCTGCCTTAACCCTCAGCTAAAATGCTCGTGGTTTTAATACGCATTCAAAATATTTATCGAGTACAATTCGGTCCCGGCTTAACCCGTTCACGCCTTAATTGGAGCTTAAATTATTTATTAAGTTGTAAAGATTAGCAGCCTGTGATTTCGCAACACTAACGTTTTAAAAGCTTAACATGCTATAAACTAGTGTCATGACCTTTGTAGAGTTTGTTCGAGAGAGGAAGGCCGGCTTGGATTGTGTGAGTGATGATATGACTGAGTAATATATGTCGCATATGACTAAGCTGCGGGTTTCCTCACGATGTTTTCCTTTACCGTTAAGAAAAATCCATTGATGCACGGCTAGGATTCGAACCCACGACCTTCAGATTGAAAGTCGAGGCACAACCCCTTTCGACCAACACGGCTCATAATATTTATAATAATAAGTATATGAATAGGTACATACATGCTCGTACAATACGAGTAAACACACATTATAAAATGACTGTTATATTTTATAACCACCATTAGATTTTCAGAACCAATGTTGTATAAAGTAATCGCCTTCGAAAAAATCCAACAAAAGGCTCACTACAACCTTTCTAACAAATAGCCTCCCCGCCCAAGGTCCATTTCCGCTTTCAACGCCGTTAACGCACCGTTACGTCGTTATCCGTTACACTTAGCGCTTCCGCTAATCTCAATTACTCCGGATCGACTGCATTTTAGTGGTGTTTTGTGAAAGTACACAAACTAAATGAAGGCTTTATTTTTATTAGTAGAAGTAACAAAGACATTACAGTTAACAAGTTTTATGTTTAGACGTATTTTTAAAACGCTGGTTTTTCCGCGGATCGAGACTTAATATTAGATTTATATTTTAATAATGTTTATCTTACACTTAAGGATCATCATCATTTTCATCATCATCATCCACAGCCTGACTTCACTAACTGCTGGGTATAGGCCTCCCTAGTTTGTGTCATCCAGCACGATCCTTAGGCGCTGGCGTCTGGCGCGGACATGGTGCGGACGTCTTCCTATTCCATTCAAATGTCATACTAAATGCATGGAAATAAAGCACAAATAAGGACACACGGTATGTTGTTGATCGGACGTCCGTTACAGGAATAGGAAGTCTCCGCCATGTCCGCGCCAGACGCCAGTTTAATAAAAATAATACAATACAATACAATACAATACAATACAATACAATACAATACAATACAATACAATACAATACAATACAATACAATACAATACAATACAATACAATACAATACAATACAATACAATCATTTATTCATAACGCCAGGTTACAAGTCAGTAATTTGATTAGAGTATGTAGGTATACAATACTTAATGGTAATTATCTATTACACTAGTATAAATATATTAATGTGTAAAATTAGATTAATGGCATCTCATAGAATTCATCTATCGAGTAAAATGAATAGTCAAGGAGCCACTTGCGTAATTTTATTTTAAATGCCGGTGTGGAAGTTGCTTCTTTTATAGTGGCCGGCAGCCTGTTATATATCGAGGGACCCTATGTACACGGACCTTTCAGATTTGGTTAGCGTGTGAGCGGGTGTGACAAGTTGGTGCGCCCGGGCGTTACTGCGTAATGAATGAATGAACGAATGAGAATTATTTATTGTACACCTTAAACTAGGAAACAAAATAATTAAATAAAACAAATAATGACAATGTACAATGGGCGGGCTTGTCACTAATGAGCTATCTTTTCGAAGAAATAAAATATAACTAATAGCTTCAGAATCATAAAAGTGTTTCATAAAACAACTACATATTTTTTCGTTTCTCAAAGTAATTTCCATATTTTCCATACCGTTTTACGAAGCTTAGCAAAATTATCAGAAAAAAAAAGAAAATAATACCATTCCTTTTCTTATTAAGTAAATTTGGTTAACCAAATACAGTGAATTGGTATGCAAAGGTGAAACTAAACGAGTGAACGGATTTTTAGTGTCCCCGGCACCCCAACCTGTAATAACGAAAAGTATATTTCACCCGAAAAGGGTTGGTTTATTTACAGAAGAATTTAATTTGCCAAATTTTGTACACTTTGTGACCAACAAAAGGTTCGCAGTTTGTATTAGGCTATTAGACTCGGCCCAAAATGGAAACCTATCGCACCTTTGTATATAAAATAAGTTTGGGAATAAAATCAGAACGTAATTTTACTTATTAACTGAAGTTTGTTTGGATGTTGGTTTGTGTTTTGGAAATGTCCCGATTTTATGACGGAATTGGTGATCGTGACCTGGAATAGTTTATCATATTCAATGTACTATGCAAACGTTATCATCTAGTGTGTCATACATAAATAAGTAGGTACATGCATAGAGCACGCCTTCTCACGGTAGGTATGTCTAGGAGTTACCATTAGGCAGACACCATTTATTTGCATTTGCTACGATTCCACAATAATTTTTTGAATCACATGCTGTATGTTTTCCATTTTTCAATTTATTCATAAAAACTTATTAATAGTACATTATGGTACTAGTGTGTAATATTGGTGATTACCGCCGAGGCAAATAATTGAGACCCGAGCCATCAATCATCAATACACACGTGTATCATACGACGTTTTTCAACACACTTGTGAATAAAATAACAATAAAAACTAATTTCAAACAGTGAAAACGAGTTGTGAAAAATGTTTCGCTATTGCGGAAAAAATGAATCAGTTTTCCTATGCGCGCGCATTGCGATCGGCCACAGACTATATTTCCGCGCCGCGCACAGGGTTTGCGCCTATTCTGCCACGTACAAAATGCGGAGTTTAAAGTTTTCTTTTATTACAGAGAAAACAAAAGTTATATTTGAGTGAAAGTTTTATTTATTAAACACGTACGACTTAAAATTATCTATTTAAATAAGAAGTTGCATAAAATGAGCAAGCAATAGGAACATTAATTTATTTGTTCTGTTGAACACGATCTTTTTTCTGAATAAAAACTTTTTTAAGAACAAAGCAACTCAATCAATAAAATTAAAAAAAAAATCTATTACTCACTAGTGAGTTATAGTAATGAAAAAGTCACAGTTTGATTATGGGTGTCATTATGTGCCTAATTGCGGTGACCATAAAGCCACTTTATGAGCAAGTGTGTTGAAAAAACAATTATATTAAATAACAATTATTATTATAAATAATTCACTACGAAAACCGCACTAGGCTAACGGCTCGTCTTACGTGGGCGATTTGGCCGCGAACGCGAAGCGGCGCGGAAAAAATTAAATAGTCCATTTACTATTGAAGTGTCCTACGTCACCGTTGCGCAGCGGCGCGGTGCAGTTTGAAGCGAAAGCGATCAGTTTGTTTAAAATTTACGCGCGAACTAGTATACTCAATCTGAAATCTGTAGGACGATTCGCGCGCACGTAGGACAGCCGCACCGCGCCCGCATCGAATCGCATCGCTTCGCTTCGCAAACGGCGTTCGCGTCACACCGCCCACGTAAGACGGGGGGTAAGCTTGTATCGCGGCAGTTCGGGTGTTTTTCGGTAACTGGTAATGAAATACATCTGTTACTGTTCTTTTCTGCAGATCGGAAAATACAATTAATTGTGGACATTATTTCATCTTTTACTTCACTGTTTATCTTGTTCAAAAAAATAAAATTCATACTTAGCACCCTGTTTCCATCGCTTTCTTCTGACCATCGAGCTGTCAACCAATGATAATTTATTCGACATAAAGAATATTTTTAATGAATTGTTTAATCACCGGGGCTCGAAAGCCACGATTGGAATGAAGCGCAATCCCATTTGGCCACTACGGCTAAACTAAATTGAATCTGTGTATTGAAAAATCCGATGAAAAATCTGTGCCCTATGGGAAATAAGGGTATGACTTTTCTGATTTTTGTACATGGTTTGCGTGTTTTTTAAATAGTTGTTTATGGAAGAAATCGCTTCTAAGCGATAAGACCGCCCATTGTACATTATCTCATTAGGTTATATAGTTCTTATGTTGTTGTGTAATTATTGTGTAATAAAGAGTTTTTCATTCATTCGTTTCATTCATTCATTATTGTTTTAAATACAAAAACAATGCTGGATGTTTTGTATAGCATCAAAAAGCTCCAAAGTAAGCAAAGCCTGTGTTTTGGGAATCAAATGGCTGATTGTAAAAACATACCTATAGAAAATTCTCAAGAATAAATATTTTTAGATTAGTAAAACACTAGCTTCCGCCCCCAGCTTTACTCATGCGTCACCAGGATTTAGATACGCATTGCAGTTCACAATCCACATCGATTTCAAGGATTTTTCTCGTGACAAGAACTAAAAATATTTTTAGTTTGGAAATCGAGAAGTGAATAAAATTCAGCTTGAATTTGACCCGGACAAGCCTACTTACAAACATTGCAAGCTAAGTGTAAAAAAGAAAAACTGTTCTTTGAGCAAAAATAACTTATTTCTAAGTAATTCACATTTCAAAAACCAGTAACAATACCATTTGTTGGACAACAACTACCTTTATTCACATCAAAGAAGCTGCTTTTGAAATGAAATAGGTACAATATTTTTGCAAATGTTTTTTTCTATTGGAATCTTGGTGTTGCTGGAACCGTGTTGAGTAAACAGATTAGGCTGAAAATTTACATGGATATAATAGGTTATATCCCAGCCAAGGAAGATATAGACTACTTTTTATCCCGAAAAAAATCTAAGGGACCGCGGATGACACCGCGGGAGCACAGCTAGTCTAAAATAATAGTTCTAATCACCGATTCTCATTGTAGTTTTGATTTTACTTGCTAGGTAGTATTTAAGTTTAATATGGACAGAAACACATGACGAAAAAGTTCTACCTACGCAACCTTAAACATAGACCAATTTTAAGTGTAAAAGTGAATGCCCATGACTTATTTTAGGTTTGATTAAAGACAAAACAGAGTTGGAAATCTAATTTACCCAAATTAAGGATGCCTCACAGAAGACAAAATTAAATGTTGTGTTGTAATCAAGTTTGCTAGGACAATTTCACTCACCAAATGAATTATTATTATTCAAACCAAAAATAAAATGTTTTTCTGTTACAAATTTTTTATGGCAAGATAACTCTTAATTAAATAACAAAAAGTTAATACAGTGAAATGATTTCATCGCACGGGAGCGCTGGTGGTCTAGGGTCTCTAGGGAGACCTGGTGGTCTAGTTGTAGTGGCCCCGCCTTCCAATCGTAAAGTCGTGGGTCAATCCTGGTCAAGCACCAATCAGTTTTTCTGGCGAAAATGTATATGAACTCTGCCAGCGCTCTGGAACGGTGAAGGAAAGCATTGTGAGGAAACCGGCATGACATGTCGTAGAACCTAAAAAGTTCAAAAACATGTGTCAAGTGCACGAAAGGAGCATCTTCGAGGCGCACTTATAATTATTTCACCACAATGGTTCGAAAGAACTGGTGACACAATAAGAAGAAGGGCAGAAAAATTTGACTTTTCTTTTGATAATTTTACTAACTAACCTTTCTGTGCGCGAATTAGTAACCTTCTATGTCAACTCTGGGCCTGACGCGGTCATTTCGTGTTTGTGAGAATGAATGATTACAATATTATTCGGGACAGGGCGAAGTAATTGAGGCCTCATCGTGGACACTCGACAAAACTTTACCTTATTTGCTGTAGGTGTGTCTGTTTTGTGCCTATTCTTTGACATTTTTATTGTGATTTGATTTGGTTATTTACGGCGCCAAAGATTCTTTTGTTTATTAGAAGAGTGTTTATTTTTTGTGATATTAATACATTTACACCTCTAGAGGAGTAAATGTTTGTAGAGGTTTTATATACGGAAATATTTGTTTTTTGTTTCCTTTTTATGTATCTCTTTGTTCGATTTATCTATTTTGATTTAGGAAAAGACGAGATGAGATTGAAAATATATGATGTGCAGAAAATAAAACTTTATTCTATTCTATTCTAAAATAACACAAAAGCACAAGTTAACCTATGCCTTTATGACTTTTCTGTGCGAATACCTACATACATTCATATTAGAAGACACTGGAAAACACCAGATCATACAAACATTACCTACCGCCGCGAGAATCGAACTCTCACCCTCTTGCGACACAGACAGACCTTCACCCACTGCACCATTGAGGTCAAAAGACAAATATTATTTGCAGATAATACAATCATGTAACCGCAAGAATTGAACTCGCACCTCGTACGTCACAACACAACAACTGGCGGGTCTTCGCTTACACCACAGAGGTCGTCAGCGTCTGAAGTTGGTGATGATTATTACATTATCAACTCCATCACTCTTATCCTGAAGACGGCAAACAGCTTTAGGAACTCCCATTCGCATATGAAAACTAAAATCGTTTAGATCCCGCCTACTGATTTATGTGTATCCTTGGTAATGTTGGGAGTATACTAAAGATCAAACTATAGCTGATCACACGATCAATCCGCGCCGAACGCACCGATCTGTCAATTCAATAGAGAAAATGCTGAGTTCTGACGTCGTCAGTATTTTTTATAGAAAAATGACTGCGGCGCGTACGTCGCGGACATAATTATAGTATATGCGATCAGCCTCTATACTTACAGTCATATCAGGCAATTAGTTGCTTTACTAGATAATTTTTAACATCATCATGGCAACCTATGCCTTCACTCAGCGGGACACTGCTAGCAGCAGCGTTTGATATTTAAGATAATTTGTTAACTTATGTTAGATGATTCTTTATTTATTTTAACTCGAACTAGTGATTTCAGCAATGTGAACTAGGAATCTACTGAATAAAAAATGCTTTTTGACTTTTATAAAGAAAGTCGTGCATTGTTTTTTATTGGAGTATTGATTTAGATGCTTAGCAGCTGATCAAGTCCGTTATAAGCCTAGCGCATGCTGTAGCATGCTTTAACTGTGGAAACACTAGTACCTAAATAATGTATAATAGATGTACAAAATATCCTCTTTTGATAATTTTAATGTAAGGAATGACAGCTATCGTTCTGAATCGTGCGATACTATGTAGTGAGCCGCTGTTAGGAGTAAAGGGGTTATACTAAATACATTTTCATTGCGGTTGACAGTTCTGAGAAGCTGAAGATTGAGCTCTCTGTGTTCTGGATTTACATAATACTAGCAACTATTTACTGTTGACATTGATTTCAGAAGGCTGAATTTGGTAAAGTGAAGGCTGGGTTTGGTGAAGTGAGGGCCGTGTTGACCTAGTAGGATGTGTACACCTAGTGGTATGTAGACAGAACTTTAAATCCGAAGGTTTTTCGAACCCCGGTCATGCATCAATGGTTTTTCATTTCAGAATGTGTACGGTCGTCACCAAACTGGTAACCCCTCCAATAGGCAGTTTGTTATATATAGGTTGTTGCAATAGTACGAGGGTTACCAGTTATTGACGCTGACTCTACACAACCGGGAAAGAAAAGATCGTGAAACCAGTTAGTATTGGTGACGATGTATGTCCTGGGTGAACGCATATGCTGTAGTGAGGGAGGCAAGGGATGCGTTTACTCTCTAAGCTGTCACTCCACTCATACAGATAATGTGTTTCACGGACACCTGTACGACATCCTATCTATAGGTATCCCACAAAATGCAGTTTTTTTTTTTAATTATAACGGGACTTAGCCACGTAAAAATATAACATACAAGCTGGTACCAGCGACTTCGTCAGCAAAATATCATACTTGAAAACCTCTAAATAGAACTGAAAACTGCAAGAATCTTCTAAAACTTTTAAAAATGCAATAATATAGCCATCTTGACCTCAGCCATAGGTTAGCAACGCCATCTAGTTGCATTTAACTGGAACTTCAAACTCCCCATACACTTTTAACCCTTATTTCAAGCCCTCCATGATTATTTTTGAAAAAAAAATGGCTTTGTCCGTCTCTAGGACATAATCTTTATTCATGTCATATATCAGCATAATCTGTTCAGTGGTTTAGGCGTGAAAAGGTAACAAACATACAAACAGACAGAGATATTTTACTATATAATAGATGGCAACACAGGTAAAATTAGATCGCGATATCGTTGCGTTTTGGGCTGTGTAACATATAAACTCTCTAATCTTCTAATGTTCAGCTTTATAATAAAATTATAGTATGGATTTACCTTTAGGTACGTTTTGTGTGACATTACAATCAATGATTTCACAAGTATACAGGGTGTAAAAAGACTGCTACCGAAAACTGAGGGGTTTCAATCAGACCATGATTCTGAACATATTTAGCGAAAAAAAAAACGCAAAAAAAAATGTTGACTTAGCTACATCATTTTATTTTATTTTCTAGTTATTTACTACTAGTACAACATAATAAGATCATACCTACCTAATAATTGTATTTATAAAAGAAAAAAACGATTAAAACTCAAAATCCAGCAATTTATGTATAAAAACTCGCCTAGTACATACGCAAACAGTAATCTTCAAACGCTGTTTTCTCTGGATATAATGATATTTTCGGAAAATCCTTTTGGATTTAGTTGTGTGTTGGGATGCTGTACCTACCCCTTTCGGCTTCGGTAGACGTCTTTTTACACCCTGTATAGTCGATAATACCTATTTCATGACGCAAAAGTGTGTAAAAATAGTTTCAACATTCGAACAGGGAATAACAGAATCTAATAGTCATTACCATAAACAACTAAACCTGTGTAACTATCTGACATAACATCCTACATAATGCAAATCAGAGGTCAATGACCCGCAACACTACTGTTAGACACTCGATTAGTACCTACCACGTGTAGAGGATTACTACATGTAATTCCGCTAAGCGTAATGCAAGATAATAATAATGGATACATTCTTCATCATTACTAAATGGGTTTGTAGACGGGAAATGACTGCCCAAATAGCACATATTTTTACGCCTTGAAAACAATTGGCTACTCTACTAAAAAGTCATCATCATCATCATCAGCCTATGGCAGTCCACTGCTGCACATAGGCCTCCCCTAGTGCGCGCCATTGCGCCCTGTCCTCAGCTCGACGCATCCAGCTTCTGCCGGCAGCCTTTGGCAGATCGTCACTCCACCTGGCCGGAGGGCGTCCTACACTACGGATAATGGATACATTATTCATCATTACTAAATGGGTTTGTAGACGGGAAGTTACTGCCCAACTAACACATATTTTTTTTACGCCTTGAAAACAATTGGCTACTAATTATGCCATTTTTTGCCCAATCTCCTTTCATTTTCACGATGCATGGTATCCCAAAGCTTCGATTGACATTCTCCTATATCTAGTCAAATGTGGTCCAAACGCTCCTAACCCCATCCTCATCCCACTTATCCCACGCTAAGTGGGGTCGGCACAACATGTATTTTTCTTCCATTCACTCCCATCACTTGTCAAAATATGTGTATCTACTCCTTTCGCATTCATATCATCTCTCACACAATCCAACCACTTCTTTTTCGGCCTACCTCTGCTTGTATAATCTCCAGCCACACTCATATTCATCACTCTCTGGGTAACATGGTTTTCATCCCTCCTCATAACTCCATATTCGGCACAATTTTCAAAATTTCAATTAAAAAAGCCAAAATATTTTGAAGAATCCAGTGATTTTCCTATCAACGGTCAACGTCGGAAAGTTTAAGGCCATCCCTTAGAGGGCTTATCCTGATACAGAATTAGCATAGCTTTGTCCCTCGGAGTGGCTTCCTATGTACAATTAATGAAGCGGACGGGCTTATCAAAATACTTAAGGGATATCTTGTATTAAAATGGTTCTAAGCCGAAAAGGGAGATGGACAGAACATTTGAAGGCAACACTCTTTTTGATGAAGTACTGTCAGCGTCACCAATTATTGATAACCCCCTCAGTAAGGGCCAGTTTCAGCAAAGTCAAGTTTAACAGCTGGTTAAAAAATCAGCCGTTTGTCTGCGCAGTGAACGCTTTTTCATACAAAATTGTGTTCTGCGCAGACAAACGGCTCTCTGACACCCTCGGATTTTTGGTTGTTGTGACATATATTTAATTTTCTACAATGTCAACTGCTAGTTAGATAACGGGCCGCCGACCAGCGATTAGATTGATCGGCTTGTTAATGAAGATATTTGTTAGAGCATGATGGAGCACAAAGCAATCGTAACGGTCGGTTAAATATTTAATCCGTTGTTATTTCTCTTACTATTGATGTCAAAATGCTCTGTTAGATAAAGTTTGGTGAAACTAGCCCAAAGGCGGTTTGAACTGCGGGGGGGTTACCAGTTGGTGACGCTTACCGTACGGTTAACATCAGAACCCTGTGGCCAAGCACGTAGAGACCTGGATGCTATCCTAATGTTTAGTGACTCGTAGGTGACGCAGCCTGGTGTGCTTCTTTTTATTCGTGACGGTCTAGTTGCAGAGATATTCACTAAAATACATGAACTACTAAAGTACTTAATGAAGAATTAAATGAAACTCCAAAATAATTTTGACGATCAAGTTTAGTTCCTTAACACCTTAAAACAATTATTTACACAACCGTATCCAATTAATTAAATACAAAAAAAACTTATTTTTTTGTTATTCCATAACATTCTAGTATTAAACTTATCGCTATTAAAATATATACTTTTTAAAGTATTAACATTAACGTGTTTTAGTTCTAATCTAGATTAAGGTGCATTCACACTGCTGCCAAAGCAGACTTTTATGTACACTTTTTTTACTCAAATCTTTCGATCAACGTAACTAAAGATATCGCGTGTTTTTTTGTGTGCATTAAAAAAAACACTTTTTTACGTGAGGTTGAGTATAAGAAGCTGATCTATTCAATCAAAAGACAACTATTTTGTATAATGTATAAGGATATAATTCAAAAGTACTCAGTGACAAATCATCATTAAAAAAAAATCAGTTTAGGTGCGCGATATCTTTAGTGATAGATGCATAAAATACTAAACTGTTTCTCAAATACCTATTAATTATTAAAAAAAACTAGTGTATTTAAAACTAAACCATCCTATTTTCCTGCAAGGACGGATTGTATGCTATAACAAAATAAATGTTATTATTTTTTTTACTTATAACAAAATTATTAGCGATGATAATACCTAATTATGCTAGATCAGTTGGAATCTACTTTGCTTTTTTTTTATATCTTCATAATTAAATTAAATGTGAATGCAGCTTAACAATATCAAAAATGTTTAATGTATAAATGCCCAAAGTAAATGAAAAGTATTAATTATTTCTACAGTTATTAATTATGTTAATTATTTACATTCGTATTTTGCCTTAGGGTACCATTATGTAATTTATTAAATTTATTTTTCTCATTATTTTATGATCAGTTCTGATTATAATGTTTAAAATTATAAAACCATTTAAGCGATTATACAGGGTGTAAAAAGACGTCTACCGAAGCCGAAAGGGGTGGGTACAGCATCCAAACACACAACTAAATCCAAAAGGATTTTCCGAAAAAATCATTATATCCGGAGAAAACAGCGTTTGAAGATGACTGTTTGCGTATGTACTGGGCGCGTTGTTTTACGTAGATTGCTGGATTTTGAGTTTTAACTGTTTTTTTCTTTTATAAATGAAATTATTAGGTAGGTATGGTCTTATTATGTTGCCCTAGTAGTAAATAACCGGAAATAACATAAAATGACGTAGCTAAATCAATTTTTTTTTTTGCGTTTTTTTTTTCGCTAAATATGTTTAGAATCGTGGTCTGATTACAACCCCTCAGTTTTCGGTACTGGTCTTTTTACACCCTGTATGTAAAAATACATTTTTTTGTATTTATATGTATTTCAATAAAAAATCTTTCATGCCTACCTCTCATTCTTTATTCGATCTTTTTTAGATAGATTTACCTATATTTCTGAAAAGGTGAGGAGTGCTAGGCTATCTTGGTATGGACACGTTATGAGGAGGGATGAAAACCATGTTACCCAAAGAGTTGTGAATATGAGTGTGGCTGGGTATGCAAGAAGAGGAAGGCCGAAGAAGAAGTGGTTGGATTGTGTGAGATAGGATATGAATGTAAAAGGAGTGGATGCACAATTGACGAGTGATAGGAGTGAGTGGAAGAAGACGACATGTTGTGCCGACCCCACTTAGCGTGGGATAAGGTCAGGGAGATGATGATTTTTAGATAGATTTAGATCCTGTTATTCAAAATACGTTTATACGTTAAAAGAAACACCTTTATGTTGTCCCACATCTAACCCAAATCCGACTACAAACAGCTGTCCTTGTAGTGGTTTTATTAGTTTTCATTTGTAAAAACATTTTGTACTTCGTACCAACATTTCGTGTACAAAAAAAGGTCAGACGCAAGAACTGACGAATTCTTTTTATTTTTGTTTTCTTAGAATTTCAAAGAAAATCTGATAACAAAAGGCTAAATAAGGTCTTAGCCCAGGATTTTGTATAAAGGCTTTTTATATTGTGAATGTCAACACCCTGAGGCGTTTTAAAGCCTTAATCTACGTTTAAACCGACGCGGACAAACGATGCGACGCGACGACGACGGCGTGAGAACGTTTAATTTTGAGCTGAATCCCTGATAAGGTAACCTTCAGTTTAAAAAAATTAATATCCTGTTTTCTTAAGGAAAAACAAAACAGCGAAGACCTCTGCACTTATCCAAACTTTCCTGATTTTTTTATGCCTGTTTTTGCTTCTTAAATCAAACCCTTTGAGTTTCCATCACGCACGTGAGACTTAATGATCGTGCTGCGGCCCATTCCTTTGGAGGGCATTGCAAAGATTGACAGGGAACGTGTTACCATACCTACTAAACTACGAACGTGCTCTGTTGGTATTGCCACTAGCATCCACTTATGCAACCATGAAGAACATTATTATTATCATTTGAAATAGAGGTCTATGTTTTTTTATTTTTCGAGAGTGGTTAGTTTTATTTTAAAATGGGCTATCCAACCCCGCGGGGGTGGATAGCCATAAGTGTTACCGTCGGCCACCGCGTGGGGGCAGTTGGTGGGGGCAGACGGTAATAATCCGTCGCCAAAAGTGGATCTTTCAAAAACAAGCTTGATCTAGATTAATTCGATCAGCTCGACAGAAGCGGTTGGCAAAACAAAACTTTTCCATCAGATTTCGCCTCACAATCTTTGTTTCTAACATTGTCCCACGGGAAAGCATAAATTGGTTAATATTTGAACAATCTGAAGTTTCCCAATCATAATATTGACCGAGCGAAAGCCCGTGTGAGCGGGAATCACAATTATGTTTACACTTCCTTGTCGTCGATTGACGTTGATACAAGTTGTATAGGTATTTTTGGCAAGTCTTATTTGTATCGGGTTTATCAGGCAACTCATTTTAATTGAATCACACATCGCGTCGATTATCCGTTGGCTCAGTTGGTAGTGCGCAGCAGGTTGTGGAAGTTTTGAGGTTCAAATTCAGCATAGGCTCAAATTCTGAGATAAACTCAAAAATATTTTTAGTGATGATGAAAGTTGAGCTGCAAAAGACTGCTATTCTATAAATAATGTCTTGTGTAAGTAAAACGGCAAGCAGCCGTTGCCTCATGGTTTATGTAAGCAACGCTTATATTTACCGTAACAACGTCAAATTGACTATTTATGAGGCTTTGAGATGTTATTGGTATTACGATGTGCTTAAAATCGGTATAAATAAATAAATATAAATAATGCTGGACATTTCACACAGCATCATCTGGCCCCAAACTAAGCAAAGCTTGTACTATGGGAACCAGATAACTTATATATTACTTATATACTTTTTGTTTGTATATAAGTACATACATATTATACATAGAAACACCCAGACCCGAGACAAAATTTCTGTAATTCATACAAACATTTGTCCCGCGGCGGGGATCGAACCCGCAACCTTCTGCGTCGCAGGCGGACCTTCGCCCACTGCGCCACAGAGGTCGTCATATCGGTATTATTTTAAACCAGTCCATACTTTAGTTGAACATGTACCTATTGCATGTTTAGACCTCACTACTGCTTAACATCAGACAGAGGGAGGTCAAATGCTGATATATTTAATAAAAAAAAGAACTAGAGTATAAGCTAAATTTTCTATTGCTATTTTAATTTCGATTGTATTTGTGATATTCCATTTATAGAGAAAGAGAGAAAAAAACCGTGGCACTCCCGGGAGTGCCTTGAGAAGTGAAAACTTGAACAACAAAAAAAATATGCATTTTTATTCACCCGTTTAGTTATAAAATGAGCTTTTAGAAATGTAATAATATTGCGGTAAAAGTTTACCGAGTACAGTACTAGATGGCACTACTGGTAGGTGTCGGTGAGCAGTCACGTGACTCCCACGTGACCTTTTCGAGGCAAATCCAAGAATTTATTCTCATCTCATCAAAAATGCCCACGCGCCTAAAGAAGTTTACACTTCAAAAAATGAAACTGGATAAAATATAAGAATAGCGGAGCTTTGGTTTTTGATTAGGTACAATTAATAGGGATGTTTACATGAATAGAATTAGAAGTTGGCCACTGACTCATACCAACTTATAGTAAGCACAACGGATCTTTAGCTCTCTGAAGTTAGGTGCAATAGACGATTGCGTAGGTTTGGCAGAGTAAGCGAGATAGCACGATTTTAGGCGTCATGAAAAATGGGTTTCGCGCAGCTACTCAGAGAGCTAAAGAACGATTGTGCGAATTGTACCTAATTGATAACTTTAGTGAGGGATCACTAAAGCTGGGATCAGCTGGGAAGCTGTCCCACTAAATCAGTACTTTTTCTAACTTTTTTCATTTTTTTTTAAATTGAGTTAAATCGAACCTTCAAAATCAATATAAAATTATGTTTAATATTTTTTAAGCTTTTCACGATGTTTACTTGAAATGCAAACCAATGAATATAAATATTTGTATTTACGGTTGTATGAATACGTCAAACGTTATATAAAAATGTGTTTTTACAATAGCGTTTTTGGTTATTGAATGTATTGGTTCGTAAATATTGACATTATTGGAATATTTGGACTTACATTTTATCATGGTTTTTGAGTTTCAATATTAGTTCGTATTCAAACTGAATGATGCAACGAAAATATTTCTATGAATTTTTTTAAACTTTCGGAATATGATGAAATAATTATTTTTATTGTTTTATTTCTCCCGACGTAATAAAACAATAGGGATGTGATACAGGGTGTAAAAAGACGTCTACCGAAGCCGAAAGGGGTAGGTACAGCATCCCAACACACAACCAAATCCAAAAGGATTTTCCCAAAAAATCATTATATCCGGAGAAAACCGACCTCGCACAGCTGGTCGAGCGTATGTACTGGGCGCGTTTTTATCCGTAGATTGCTGGATTTTGAGTTTTAATTGTTTTTTTCTTTTACAAATGAAATAATTAGGTAGGTATGGTCTTATTATGTTGTACCTACTAAAATATATTATGTTGTAATAAAATAAAATGACGTAGCTAAGTCAAAAATTTTTCGCTAAATATGTTCAGAATCATGGTCTGATTGAAACCCCTCAGTTTTCGGTAGCAGTCTTTTTACACCCTGTATAATAAAATTATCTGGGGTGATAAATACCCGATACAAAATAATCATTATGAAAACATTTATTTTTATTTATTTGCTTCATAAATATTCTCGTCTCATTTCCGTGCTGTGGGAACACCCTTACAATACATCGGTGCGTGAAAAAAATCTGAAATATTTATTCTTTAATCTCGGTTGCTGAAAATTGTTTTCGTGTTGCTTTGAGTTATGGACCTGTTGGGAATGCTGAATCACTGATTTTTTGCTGAAAAGTTTTTGTTCGAGCCTATTTTACGGCCGGCTCTTAATTGTAACATTTTTTAGTTCAAGTTTTACCTTATTAATGGAAGCAAATTTGTCAACGACACCAAATTAATCGATAAACATATTTTATCATCTTCCTGCCCTTTTCTCACATTGTGTGTGGTCGCCACAACATGTGATATTCTTCCATTATCCTCTATCTCAACACTCACTCCTTTCTTACTCATGTCAGCAAAGTCAAAGTCAAAGTCAAAAAGCATTTATTCAGTAGGACCGCTGGGATCACTTTGAAACATCCTTCAAACAATCAATCCATCTTTTCATTAATCAATATATTATATAAACATAATAATGAAACCAATTTAGGTAAAATTATTGGACTTATACACAAATTGTTTTTTTTTTTCATAACATTATCATTTTCTTACCCAAGTTCATAATCTACTAGAGTACAATCTTACAGATAACTATTCTGATAACTGCAAAAAGTCTTTTAAAAATGATTCGTTTCGATTCAACTTCTTTGTTTGTTCTCACAAATGATTAGTTTGTGCGAAAATGTCTCGCAGCTAGTTTACAGTAAGTTCATCTCAAGTTTACTGAACAGTTTTACCAAGATTAATCCATAGAATAAAAAGAAGCACGTGAGTGTCGTGGAACACTCGGTTGGAACGAAGCAAAAAGTACTTTTCTATCCTGGGAATATAATAAATTATATGTCAATTAGGTATACTAGAAACGCTCTTCCGTAATAACAATGTAACAATCTATGGACTGTGTCGCGGCTGCGCATTTCACACTGTGAAGATTTGACAATACTTGTGTCGTGACGGTAAAATTGAACAACATTTTTTTTCTTCGATACCGTCCGAAAAGGAACTTCGTTCCAAAACTTGATTTATTATTTTACATCTTTCATAACAAATATCCATGGATTTATCTGGAGATTTATATAATTCACGATCATTTAGATTTCATTAAACTAAGTTTAATCTGTTTACAGACAGCTCCGTGATCTATTACCCAAACTTTAAACTAAGATTATCATAAACTGTCTTAACTTTCACGGTCACCTACAGATTGATCCGTAGATAGTATTTCCTAACCTAGCTGGAACGAACACAGCATAATGTACATTATGTTAACTTATCTACATCCGTCGATTTTTTTTACAATCAAGAAAAGAAACACCATTTCTCTTTAATTTCAAAGAAAAATATATTATACATTTTTCAATGAATATTATTGCCTCCCAAAATATTCACCCATACACGATGACCTAAGATTTACCTGCCATTGCTCTACCAACTGAGCTGACAAAATGAAACTAAGATTTTTGGGATGAATTTGAATTCCTTTGTGGGAGTAATAGTTTTTTTTATAAGAAGCTGGAGTCAACATAAAGTCTTGATTTTGTACTTTTATCATCAAGACATTATTAGATAGTCCATAAAGTTGAAGGCACATTAGCATTGTTCGCACCGCACGCGCTGCATTAGAATTCATCGTATGTAAAATCATTTGAAGGCGCGCATATTTCACCCGTACCATTCGCGCTACGGCGTATTTCATAAAATGCGATAGGTATCCGAATGTATGACGCTATCCGTGCGGCGCGTACACTCTTGACAAATGTACCTTCAGCTTAACACATAATATCTTTCCAACATTCAATTGTTTCCCTCTTGATAGTAAACAATCTCTAGAGCTGAATCTACCAATCAGAATGTCTTGTAGATTCCTCCATTCGCCTGTCAATATCGACCTCTCCGTTAGTCTTATAACAATGGAAAGAGACAACTGCCACTGAGCCAGCACTAGCAACCCATGAAGGTGACTATGACACTGAGGAGTGCTGCAGAGAGGGGGTATTGGAGACGGAGTTGACCACCATGCTGCATCGCCGCTGGATGTTCGCCTGTGAACAAAGAGCTGGTTTCAGCACCTTTCAGATAAGCTAGGTAATATAAAAAGTAAGAGCAAAAAAAGTAAAATGTAAACAGGTTCACGACTATATCCCCAAGGTGCGGTAGACATTCTCTCAGATCTTTTTATGTTACTCATTCCAGATCCTTTGAAGATGTCTAAGGGGGGTCGTCAGAGGCATGTCCAAACACATATTTGATACATGCCCACACATCTTGCAGAAGTTACTATTCCATACGTGATAGGTTGCAAGCCCATCGCCGCCTATGAACACTAACTGGTAACTAACAAAAAGAGTATAATAATAAAATAATAATAATAAATAATGCTGGACATTTTCACACATCATCTAGCCCCAAACTAAGCAAAGCTATGGGAACCAGATAACTGATATACTACTTATTTACTTTTTGTTTGTAAATACATAACATATTATACATAGAAACACCCAGAACCGAGACAAATATCTGTAGGTCATACAAACAAAAACTTTGGGGAAACAGTCGTGAACCTGTTGTTTACGTAGTTATACAAATTAATTTTAAGCTTAAAACTTCAAGTTCAGAACAAAACATGCAAATTATCGCATGCGAAGAGGTTATAAAGTCCTATAAAAGCGATGGCCGACATTACGAACGCTATCAAGTTAATGTATGCTGTGTTGGAGTGGAAGGTGCGTGATTTCGTGACTTTTCGTGATATAGGTGACATTTGGGACATAAAAGTGCGGTGAATACTCAATACCCATCCCCATTACATAGAATATTTTATAAGGGAACAGATAGAGCTGTTTCAACTTCGCGGTTCGCGAACTTAGTCGATAACTGTGGTTGGTCGTCTTCGAGCAGTCGAGTTATGCCTTTGATGTAATTGAGAAAACCAGGTTAGGATGCAGCTAGAGCTATGTCCTTTTGATGTTATTTAACTCGATGAGTAGATGCTAATGGTGCAATAAAAACAAAAGGGATTAACTCGACTTAACCCCTTTTTTTCTAAAGGCACTGAACTTCGCGGCAAGTTAACGAATCGCGCCAAGCCGGCCTTTATAAATAAAATAAATAAATAATGCTGGACTTTTTCACACAGCATCATCTAGCCCCAAAGTAAGCAGAGCTTGTGTTATGGGTACCAGAATGAGTGATAAACTACTTATATACTTTTTGTTTGTAAATACATACATATTATACAAAGAAACACCCAGACCCGAGACAAATATCTGTAGTTCATACAAACATTTGTCCCGCAGCGGGGATCGAACCCGCAACCTTCCTCGTCGCAGGCGGACCTTCGCCAACTGCGCCACAGACGTCGTCAAAATATATATATAAAAAAAATATGGTTTAATAATCACGGATGTACTATGACGGTAGCTGTAAAAGAGGCTTAAAATAATACGTGCCTCCGCACACCATCCCCATTCTTTAATTAAGCTGTTGTCACGTATTTGCACTGCGGCGTCCGCTTGACAACTGAAGCTACGTGCAAACTGACTCAGAGAAACGCAATCTGCCCTATTTAAATAAATAAATAAAATAAATAATGCTGGACGTTTCACACAGCATTATCTAGTCCCAAACTAAGCAAAGCTTGTACTATGGAAACCAGATAACTGATATACTACTTATATACTTTTTGTTTGTAAATGCATACACATTATACATAGAAACACCCAGACCAGAGATAAATATTTGCAGATCATACAAACATTTATCCCGCGGCGGGGATCGAACCCGCAACCTTCTGCGTCCCAAGCGAGCTTTCACCCACTGCGCCACAGAGGTCGTCAATTTAAACTCGCTGATTATTTTCGTTCCTGGATAAATTCAGGATTCAACTGGAAATTCAAAGAATTCGCACTAAAATAGTAGTTTAGAGCAAAATTAATTTTTGATTTCTCTATCCCAAAGAGTTTTTGGTTTAATACAGCCAAATTTTAAAGCGCTTTGTAGCGTTTAGTCGAGTCGGCTTGGCATTAGCTTTACACGTGCTCCGCCCGAAATAAACATTTTGTGGGTGTGACGTTTTTGGAACGCGGGTATCTCAGTCTACTATGCTAACGTTATCTATTATACGAGTACTCAAGTTTTTCCACGATGCTACTTAACAAGACTTAATTTGTTAGGCGGTGACAGTAAATTAATTTTTTGTTTTTTTTTAATGAAGACAAGTCATGTTCAGTTCAGATGGTGTGAAAAAAGAAAATGAATGGAATTTATTTTAATAGGTTGAATTTGTATGAGGATAGCGGTTGGAAAGAGAAGGCGTAGGCAAATACATACTGGTGGTAGAGATCATAAATACAGTATAAACTGTAGGAAGATATAAAGGCCTTTGAGGGAAAGACATGGATGAGATCAGCACACGGCCGATTAGAGTGGCGTTTGTGAGCGGAGGCTTATGTCCAGCAGTGGGCTATTATTTGAGCTGCCAATGATGATGATGAATATAGCGGTCATCTACTTTGTGACGTGACAGAATGTTGATTCACTTGAATGTAAGGAACGATCATTAAAGATACACCCACGAGAGCATCCTAGTGGTAAAAAAAGTACGTGAGTGTCGTGGAACACTCGGTTGGAACGAAGTTTCAACTTGACATTTGGCATTTGTCAATTATTCTCAAATACTAAAATCCTAGAACGCTCTTCCGTACTAACAATGTTACAATCTATGGACTGATTTGCGACTGCGCACTTCGTATGTGTCGTGACGGTAAAATCGAACGCTCTATTTCTTCTAGCCTCCATCCTCGATACGGTTCGAAAAGGAACTTCGTTCCAAAACTTACCACTCAAGACATGCACGAGGACAGATCTCGGGTTCGCGTTAGCTGGTGCGCAGGTATACCTCCCGGAGTCAGGAGCCTTGGCGCGCTGCACCAGCAGATGGGAGGTGGTGGTCTCCCCTTTCTCCGTGATGACCGAGACGCCACCTCGCGGCGAGTCGTAGTTTATCTCCTGTTGACAAAGATAAGATTATGTCTAGAGCAGCAAAAGGCCATAGAGGCTATACTCTAGACCAACTGTTCATGTAATCGAAGTTTCAAATTCGAGCTTGGAACACGTGACTATCATAGACAAAAACGTCGCTATTTGATGCAAACTGAAGTAAAACTGTGCTAATAAGAATGTTTCGATACTTCAATTTCCACGCCCTTTTAACGTATCTATATGAGCTTGCGTTCAGAATTGATAAGAATATAACTTTTCAGATACGTAGGTATTGTTTTTCATTTATTTATTTATCTTTCGTAATATGGTATATTGTATATAACATAAACGGAGTTGTCGTTAACGACAACACCTAGTTCGCCTAAAAACAACAAAAAAAATCATTACATAAATGTTTTCAATTATTTTTTTTAACCCAATTCGTGAATCAAGTTAGTATAAAATGAAAGACCCTATATTTTTCCTGTGGCTATGGCTGGTTAAGCTGGAGAGTGGCTTTAGGTGCTAGACAAGCTAGATCCATCTCAAACAATGCCCCATGCACAATAGCTTCCCGTTCAGTGTAGGCATAGGTTGCCTCCTGACGCTGTATAAATCATCTAATATAGATGAAACGCCGTTAGTACACCGCCGCATTCGCATGCGAATGCGAAACGATGCGAACCCACGTCTCACTCTAGCACGTAGCTAATGACATAGGTGCGTCCTTGTCGGATGCGATCTGTCGATGCGAATCGCATGCGAATGCGTCGGTGTACAGTCAGCGTCAAATTGATATGAGCGTCTAGAGTAGTCAAAATGATCTGAAAAACATAAAAGCAATTTGATATACGCATTTCGAATCATCATATTGTTGTAAGCACCCAAAGTGTTCAAAATATCTTACTACTCATTGTTTCATATTTATATGAGCAATCAGGGTGTTCAAAATTATCTTTAATTATTCTATATATAATTATATTTATTATTCTTTTTTTTAGAGCTTTGTTTACTAAGATAATTTTGAACACCCTGACTGCTCATATAAATATGAAACAATGAGTAGTAAGATATTTTGAACACCTTAGGTGCTTGCAACAATATGATGATTCGAACTGCGTACATCAAATTGCTTTTATTTTTTTCAGATCATTTTGACTACTCTAGACGCTCATATCAATTTGACGCTGACTGTACTAACCCTGTAAAGGCCTAAGTTTTTTGGCTTCATACAAGTACAAAAGTCGTTTCTTCAGTAGAAGCAAAATAAGTTTTCATTTGAACGTTGCAAGAACGTTACCTATAACTCGTGTGAAAATATATGGCTGCTTATTATAAAAACGTAAAACCTTGGTTGAACCCCATATTGGCACATGTCAAAACAAAACTGTTACCACAAAAAAGCGTTCTATGTACGAGTATTTAAAGATAGTTTTTCTAGGGACAGTTTTTTAGTTAGACTTGGTCTAAACTCGGCTCATTTTCTTGTAATAAGCCCCATAGAATCCCGATAAAACTAGCATGGTTGTGTATGTTTCCGTGTCGCTTTTTACAACTCGTACAAGCTCAAAAGAATTGTCATCAAAGGCGTCGTGATGACAAGAATTAACCATGTGTAACGTGATGTTTGGAAGCCATCTCGTGGAAAATGACAAACCTATTCTTCTTTCTACTGTTACTATTTGCGGATGTTTGATTCAATCACTTTTTGACTTTTGATCGATTTGGAAGGTCTGAATCCGGAGAAGTATAATGGGCTATTTACAATGTTGGTACCACGCGAATGAAGCCGTGGGCAGAAGCTGGTGTAATATAGTTTTTGGCTTATACATACCCCACGAACCCCCGCGAATCTAGCGGCAGAAAAAAATATTGTGCATAGTACCTACAGACTATACCATCCACCATTTTATCATATTTATTTTTAGGTATTGTGAAGAAAAATAAATTGTAAATATATGTAAATAAATAGTAGCTTAGTTTCCGTAAATAAATTACCTTGTGAAGAAGTTACAAACATACAAACCTTCTGATCGATTTGGACGTGTCACTAAAAAAAAAAGATCCGTAAAAATGTCTACCATGCTCAAGGATATTAAACTGATTCTGTGCATAGAAAAAAACTACGTGAAAATCGACCTACATCACCCATTTTTATTCCAATGAAGAAAATGAATGTCTTTTATGGAATTAAATTGGTTTTCATTTGGCTTTAATCCAGAATCGAAACGAACGGTTGGTATTGAGAGGAATTAATGAATTGGGTTACCGCGATAACTATTATGAATTCAAATCTCTGTGATTTATGATAGAGTTTCATTATTTAAGTTTGGGACAAAATAGACTTGATTAAGTTAGTTCACACCGACGATCCTTGACTGCAAAATTCAGTAAAGAAATTATTTACTACGCAATTACATATTATTATATTTACATAATACAACAGGATTAGTCAAGCTATCTAAGGATCGTTAGAAACGATCTATATATAGCTCAACTGATCCGGGTCATTGTCAGCCGGAAGCGTGCCCAAAACACTTTGCAATTATTAGGATAAGGACTTTTAAATATATAAGGGCTTTTCAAATACATTCCATTAATAAACACGTCATGCGAGATTCGAATGCACAACGTACAAATTCAAAGACATAAGACCGTTTCCGCTTGCTCCTTCTCGGTTCTCCTACTGGTAGGAGCACAAGGAACAACATGTCCTTAAGCTCCTAAGTTACCTTATGTCAAAAAAGAATAATTTAGTAGAACTAGACCCCATCACTTAAAATTGCTTTAAAATCTATGTTCTACTTCTTTTCCTTCGTGACTAATGCCTTGAAGAACTCAGACAATAAACATGGTTTGGGACCTAGATTTCTTTCAGAATACAATTTTATTTATTTTCAGGTACCTACCATTCGACGCAGATTGCAAAAGCCTATCTTAACCACTGAAAAATACATTTAGGGTAGATTTACATCTGACGTAAAATGCGTCGAGCGTATTCAGCGGTCGTCGTTAATCATCATCGGTTAAGTGTGAAAGGTTGAATGTTTTTTTTTTTCGGTTTACCAATGATTGTTACTTTAATACATGAAGAAATACATAGTTGTAAGGTACATTAGGTACAAGGTCTTAGGCGGGCCTTAGTCCATCAATTATATTGCGCAATGTTGCGTATTGTGCAATATTATTGACCGTTTAGGGTTAATATTAAAGATTGCGCTATGATTGAACGAAAGTTTGTGCGAGTTTAATTTTTATTGCAACATATTTTTTTATTGCGTCGTGTAAGGTAAGTATTGCGCAATATTATTCAGTTTTTACATGAATAAGAAGTGAAACGTCTGGCTAAAACCATTGCGCAATTCCTATTATTGTGCAATATAATTGATTGTTTGGATTCAAAGTACATTTCAATCTTATTGTACAATAAAATGTAGTGTACAATGTTATTGTAGGTCTAGGGCCCGCCTTACGCTACGCTAAATGAACAATCACTTATAGGTAAACACTACATGCACTAAATTAAATTAGAAGGCGTAAGTAGGTATGTCACAAAAAAGAAAACGGTGTTTTATAATTATTTTTTCGTTTTCTCATATAATTGTCTGTTCTGGCGTTACGCGACCGATAACACGCGACGCATCTTCCATCAAATGTGAACCGACCCTTATCTTTAACACTGAATAAAACCAGACAAAGCCTTTCAGTAAAATATAAAATATTGCACTGCGTCCAATACAATAATACCACAATAATAGTTCTATTTCCAGATTTCTAAACAGAAATAAATGTTGGAAAACTTCGCTTCCTCTGGCTTCCACACGTGCCAACTACATCAAACTGGCTAATCACACTGCGAATACAGTAACACCCACATGCAACTGGACCCCACACTATTCCCTGAATAGTGGGTAACGTCTTTCCTGTGGATCAGCTGACTGAGCTAAGCGATAGGTTTGGGCCTATTCCATCTCAAACAAATGTCTTAGGCACTACAGCGTCTTGCAAAGTGAAGGCAAAGATTGCCTCCCTACGCTGTACATAATTAAATCACCTTCATTTCGACTTTGGATAGAAGGCGATGTGTGAAGTACCCTCCAATATTTATTTATTGATTTACTTATTACCTCTTTTAAGAAAGAATGGAAGTGGTGAAATGGTAAGATCAATTTATTACAGACTTTAAAAACTCGCTGTCATGGCTGGAGAAGTGAAAGAGACACTCTAGCAAGAGATCATTGAACCGCAAAAAGCTGAGCTCCTTGTATTGATAGGATGTGATGATTTACTAAGGCGGGTCCTAGACGATCAATTATATTGCACAATACTTCGAATTGTACAATAATATTGACGTTTAGAGTTATTATTGAAGATTGCGCAATGTTTGAATAAAAGTTTGAGCGAGTTTAATTTCGTCGTGTAGGATCAGTTTACGCAATATTTTTTAGTATTTATATGAACAAACAAGACTTTTAATGTCTTGCTAAAAACATTGAGCAATTCCTACTATTGTGCAATATAATTTATCGTTTGGATTCAAAGCGCCCTTCAATCTTACTGTACAATAAAATGTATTGTACAATGTTATTGGACAATACATTTTATTGTAGGTCTAGGGCCCGCCTAAGTAAATTTGTAAAAGCTCACACATAGCACTGCTACGGTAGCTTTGAGGATGGTAAGTGAACAGCACGTGCGGAAACTCGATGAAGTACGACTCGCTATTATCCCACAATGCTTGTCATATACACGACTATGACAAAACCAATTCGAAACTGCAACTGTGAATTACTGCAACAATCTTGTACGGTTCACGTACAGGCATTGATTTGCTTACGCCGCAACCTAGTTTTACGTTTATACATTTTATTTAATCATTACTTCAGTTGATCATACGCTACCTCAGCGAACTACCGCGGATTAGCATCCTACCTAAACTTGTTAACTTTCAACTAATAAACTAAGGATCGGGATATCTGTGGTTTCTGTCAACTCACAAACTACTACTGACCTCTGGGCCCATACATCGCGATTTGGTCCTTCGAGCCTACAACTAATAGATATTTGGTGTAGAGTGTCTCTATTTTTCGACAGCGATTCGGTTCAATTGGTCTCCCACCAGCGGGTCGCCCCAGTTGGATTGAGAAGGCGCATATGTCGTAATTAGAGTGCGAATACACTGAGTATCGGAAACTAGTGCTACGGTGATACTTCTATTCACTTTCAACGCATATCAACGATGGCTCAGAACGTCAACGAACTTCTTAGCGGTCAAGGAACTATCTTCAACGACTTGAAGCAGATTTGCATCAACTACAAGAAAGATAGTCCGACGAGGAAGAGTTTGGAATACCTTCAAGAACGTCTTTCTCGTCTGAACAAGCTTTGGGAAAAGTTTGTTTCCAACAATCAACTACTGGAAGCGTATGGGGAAACCGAACATCCATACTTTGATGAAAAGGTTTTCAATAAAACGAAGCAGATGTATGAAGACGTGTTACAGAATATCCTTAAACGAATGGCGGAATTACCGGCTGCAACAACGAGTCAGGCGGGATCCGGCGGGGTGACACCTCCTGCATCGGCTACGGAACAAGGTACACAAGCGTTGAAATTTAGTTTCGATGATATTAAATTTCATGTACCACCTCGCAAAACAACTGAGACAAACGAAAAAGAACAAGATCTTTTACGGCAGCAGTACTGCAACTTTAAAGCATTTGAACGAACTGTGGAGAAGATAACTGTAGCTCAATTATCATCGAAAGAAAAATGGGAGCTAGAGGACCACTTAAATATGCTTAAAATTAAGTGGGAGCTCATCGAAAAGGCAAACTGGGAGCTTGACTACATCATACAAGATGAAGATTCGACCTACAAACAAAAGTACGAGGCAGCTGAGGAAATTTACGATGATTTGCGAAAGAAGATACAACACAGCATCTGGAACAATGCGCACTATGAAAAGTCAACACCAAAAATCGAAATACCGGAGTTTTACGGCAAATACAATCAGTGGTTGACCTTTAAAGACCTCTACGTGGAAAGTGTGCACAATAATCCAGTACTTTCCAAAGCTCAAAAAATGCAACACTTAAAGACAAAACTCAAGGGCGAAGCCGAAAAACTAGTTCAACATCTGGGAGTAAGCGCGGAAAACTACTCATCGTGCTGGGAGATTCTTACTCACCGCTATGACAATAAACGGCTGCTATTCACATCTTACATGAATACGCTTCTAAACCAATCTGCCATCCAACAGGCAAGCGCAGTGAGTATAAGAAAACTCCATGATGTTATGACAGAGTGTCTGAACGGACTGGGTAACATCGGACTTGATATTTCAAGTTGGGACCCAATTGTAGTTCATCTTTTGGTTCAAAAACTGGACAGCGTAACGTACAACGAATACATGAAGGATGTCAAGAATCCACGAGATTTTCCTGATTTACAAGAATTTATCGCATTTTTGGAATCCAAATTCATGGCGCTGGAAGTTTTACAAGGAAACAGTCAAAAATCAGTCACTCAAAACAAGCCCTGGAAGTCAGAAAAACAGTCGAATAATATCTCAGAAACTCGAAATAATAATACACGGAGGTCAACGTACTTTAACAAGCCACAAAACTCGCCAAAAGTTTTATTTACTTCAGTTCGAAACTGCCCCATTTGCAAAAGTGATGGTCACGTTTTGATGAAATGCGAAAAATTCACAGCAATGAATGCAAAGGCCCGTGGTGAAACAGTTCGCAATCTGCAAGTCTGCAAAAACTGTTTGTACAGTCACGGAGAAAAATCGTGTCACTCACGTAGAACATGCAGAGTATGCTACAAACAACATCATACAATGCTACATGATGCGGAGCCTGAGCAACTGAGCAATCACTTATCTAAGTCATCGACCTCTGCTACGACTTCCTATATTGTTAACAACGTATTGAACGAAGAAAAGGAAGTTTTGTTAACGACTGTACTCTTGAAAGTCAAAACTATTGATGGAGAGTTTATCGATTTAAGAGGCCTACTGGACCAAGGGTCTCAAGTTAGCCTCATAACAGAAAATGCAGCTCAGCGCCTCAGATTACCTCGACGTAAGATGAGTGCCGTGGTGTCTGGCGTTGGATCACTTGGCGGCAATTGCAAAGGAGCGATTAACTTGGAATGCAAGTCGATTCATTCGGAGTATAGCTTCAACTTAGAAACTCTTATCATGAACAAACTTATTAACAAGCTGCCAACAGTCTCATTTTCAATAACTAACTGGAGTTATTTGGAAAATTTAAAGCTCGCAGATCCGCACTTCAACATCTCAAGCTCAATCGATCTCCTACTGGGTGCCGACATTTATTCCGAACTAATACTAAATGGAATAATCAGAAGCGACAATAGCTACCCCGTAGCCCAACAAACTAAGCTGGGGTGGATTTTGTGTGGAAATGTAAAAACATTTAACTGCTTCGTGACCCTGAACGACTTTGAAAACATGGCAAGGTTTTGGGAAACGGAAGAGGTTACGAGCACTTCAACTTCAACTAACGAGGAACAGTACTGCGAGGAGAACTATAACGCAACAACAACAAGATTGTCAAACGGACAATATGTCGTGGAGATGCCTATGAAACCTAATTATGATACCAACCTGACTAACACAAGACCACAAGTCGTAGCGCAGTTTCTTCAACTTGAAAGAAAGATGCGAGCGAACGAAGAACTAAGAAACGAGTACAAACGATTCATAGACGAATATATTGCTATGGGACACATGAAACCTGCAATAGACAAAAACAAAAATCAAGTCTACTTACCGCATCATGGCGTACTGAGAGCTGAGTCTACTACTACGAAGCTGAGGGTTGTTTTCAACGCATCTTACAAAACGAAAAACAACTCCAGTCTTAACGATCGTATGTACTGTGGACCTAACTTACAAAAAGACATTCTCACACTACTAATCAATTGGAGAACGTACAGATATGTCTTTACGGCGGATGTAGAAAAACTATATCGTTTCATCTGGTTGAACGAGAAACAACAACATCTGCAAACTATAATTTGGAGATCTTCTCCGAACGATCTCTTAGAAGAGTGGCAGCTCTGCACAGTCAGCTATGGAATGAAGAGTGCACCGTATTTAGCAATGCGCACTTTACACCAATTAGCACAAGATGAACAACAAAACTATCCAGAGGCAGCCAGAGTACTGAAAGAATATTTCTACATGGACGATTTGGTTTACGGACAAGACACTATTGAAGAATCGAAAAACCTAGTCAGCGAATTGATCGAGTTATTGAAGAAAGGAGGATTCAACTTGCGGAAGTGGAAAAGCAATGAGCCTAGCATTTTGAATGAGTTGCGAGATGATCAAAAATGTAGTAACAAGAACATCGACTTCAGCCCAGATCAAGCATCAAATACAAAAATGCTTGGTATGAGATGGAATCAGGCAAGCGACACTTTCACTTACCGTTGGAATCTCCCTGAGAAGAAAAATCTAACAAAACGCGCATTACTCAGTGAGATAAGTAAACTATACGATCCACTTGGTTTTCTATCTCCTGTTGTAATCAAAACCAAACTATTATTCCAAAAAATCTGGATCAGTAACATCGACTGGGATGAACGCCTACCAAGTGACCTGAACAAGGAATGGGAAATACTAAGAAAGGAAATGCCTCTAATAAACAAACTATCAATTCCTAGATGGCTACAATGTCAAGGAAAACATTTAGAAATTCACGGGTTCTGCGACGCAAGCGAAAAAGCTTACGCGTGCGTCATTTACAGCCGCGTGAAAAATCAACAAGGCGAGTACGTCACTGAACTAATTACTGCTAAAACTAAAGTGGCGCCGCTCAGCAAAAAGATTACTTTACCAAGATTGGAGCTATGTGCGGCCTTATTACTAGCAAAACTTATAGAAAAGGTTAAGCTCACTCTTGGCGAGAAACAGTTGCAAATAACCTGTTGGAGCGACTCTAAAGTTGCTTTGGCTTGGATACAAGGAGATATCAACCGATGGGAAAGATATATTGCAAACAGAGTGGAACAAATAAACAATATCCTCCCATCAGGCTGCTGGAACTATGTGAGGTCAGAAGAAAACTCAGCTGACTGCTCGACTCGAGGACTTTCACCATCGCAACTACTGAACTTTAAACTATGGTGGGAGGGGCCTGTATGGTTGAAATCTCATAATATTGAAACAAATAATCAAGACAAGAAATTGACCTACTTAACAAACGATGGACTACGACGGGCGAAATGCTGCGTAGCAGTTTACAAAAATAACGATATCATCAAAACATTATTGAATAAATTTAGCAGCTACAAACGAGTAATCAGAGTACTTGGGTGGATTTTGCGAGTCAAGCAAAAGAAGACAATGAAATCTATAAATAACTTACCCGACTGTGAAAAGGGGGTTATGTGTTTGGCACCGGAAGAACTGATAAAAGCAAAAGAACTGGTTATCAAAGCCACCCAAGAAGAGTACTTTGGCGAGGAAATGGAATGTTTACGAAAAAATCAACCTATACCAACAAAGAGTAAGCTACTGAACTTAACACCATTTTTAGACAAGAATGGTTTACTACGAGTAAAGGGGCGTCTTAGCAACTCAACTCTACCACCGGAGTCAAAGCATCCCATCATTCTTCCTTCTACGGGAAGATTAACAGAGCTTATCATTCAAGAGGCTCACTACGACACACTCCACGGCGGTGCTCGGCTCACTTTGGCTCATATACGACAAATGTTTTGGGTCATCGGAGGTAGTAGAACGGTGAAGAAGGAACTACGGCAATGCGTAAGATGTCACCGTTTCAAATCCAACCGGAACGTTCAACTGATGGCTGACTTGCCGAAGGAACGGGTTACTCCCGCTCGACCATTTACAAACACGGGTGTTGATTTTACCGGGCACGTGGATGTGAAGATCAACAAAGGGCGAGGAGTAAAAACATGTAAAGCTTACATAGCTATTTTCATTTGCATGGTAACAAAAGCTGTGCACTTGGAATTGGTATCGGACTTGACTACGCAAACATTTCTCGCCGCTTTCAAAAGGATGTGCGCCCGCAGAGGAACGCCAAAACACATGTTCTCAGACAACGGAACGAACTTTGTGGGTGCCGCCAGACTACTACAAGAAGATTTAGAACGACACGGAACGTTTAATACTATGGAGTTCCTAGATGAGATAAGCAACCTGCAAATAAAGTGGCATTTTAATGCTCCTCTCTGGCCAACAGCTGGTGGACTATGGGAGGCGGCTGTCAAATCTATGAAGTATCACCTGCATCGAGTACTGGGGGAGCAGAAGCTGACCTTTGAACAATTTACAACACTGCTCACGCAGATAGAAGCCTGCTTAAATTCTCGCCCCCTATGCCCTTTAACAGAAGATGTAGATGATCTGGACTGCTTGACTCCCGGCCATTTTCTCATCGGCGGACCTCTACTATCGTTCCCTACTGAAGAAGAAAACTTTGCTGCGTACGACTTGAGAAACAGATGGAGACTAGTAGAACAAATGAACCTACACATTTGGAAACGCTGGTCTAGCGAATATCTGCATCAACTGCAAATTCGTAGCAAATGGCAACATGAGAAAGAAGATCTTAAAAAAGGAAGTTTAGTGTTGGTAAAAGAAGAACACTTACCTCCTGGACGATGGGCGCTTGGAAGAGTGGAGGAGCTGCATCCAGGAACTGATGGAAAAGTTCGTGTAGTCACCTTAAAAACGAAGAAAGGACCACTCAAGCGACCTATCACGAAACTGTCACCGCTACCGCTGAAACATAGTCCGGAAGTAGCGGAAGTTGTCAAAGAAGAAAAAGAACAGTCCACAACGAAAACACGGAAAACACGAACACGCACACAAACAAAAACCAGTTTACTGTCTCTTGTTCTTATTACCATGATGACTCTGACAGGAATAGTACAAGCAACGCCAACTACCACCAACTTGAAAGTTACACCAATACCAACAAATCACTCTATCTATTTCGATGAAGCTGGGAAAGTACAACTCATGCATGACGAATGGACACTATTGATCTATTATAACTTAACTTCCTACTGGCAAGCGACAGATAAGATCAATATGTACATAGAAAAAATGGATACACTGTGCCAAAGAATATCACATGAGTATTCGCCGTGTGAATCAGTTGTCAACCAATTGCGTCATGAAGCACGAGACCTTGCTGAATACAACTCCATGCTACTCTCTCTACATTCAAGACAAAAACGAGGCTACTTCGATGGAGTTGGAAAATTAGCAAGAACTCTCTTCGGCGTTCTGGACGCAGACTTCGCAACAAAATATGAAAATGACATTCAAAACCTACAAGCTAACGATAAATACTTACTACAACTCATGAAAAACCAAACACTGATTGTGGAAGCAGAAAATAATGTAATAAAGAGAAACACATTATTTATGAATCAACAATTCAAAACAATTAAAACATACATGGATCAAGCATGCAGCGTAATCAGCAAAATTGACAACAGAGCACAAATACTATACGTAATCAACGACATAAACACTGCTGCTGTGACATCCACGCTAATTCTTGGTGAACTACGTCGAATTTTAGACATGCTAATGAATGCTCTCGCCAACATCTACAGAGGCCATTTAGACACTCATCTATTTTCTGCATCTCAACTGATACAGCAGCTTAACATCATATCAGGAAAATTGCCAAAAGGACTATCTTTACCAGTAAAGGGCATCCAGAAAGATATCCAGGACATATACGACCTTATTCACGTGAAGGCTAGAATTACAGAAAATTATTGCTTGTTCGAACTACATATTCCACTGTTGAGCGATGAAGACTACAAGATATACCGAGTCATTCCCATACCGTTCCTAAGACAAGGACGGCTAAAACTCGTAGAACAAAGTACAAAGTTCATCGCTATTAACTTCGTAAAGAATTTATACATTACTATGGAAGAGCAAGACATGCAACAATGCACAGCATATAGAGAAGATGAATTCATCTGCATTTCTCATCAGCCTGTATATAGTTTACTCGATAAAGATGCACCATGCGAGGCCAAGGTCTTCAGTCAACAAACGTCATTATCATGTGTTCTCAGTGACGTAACATGCAAGGAAACCTGGACAAAGTTGCATAAACCTAATCTGTGGCTGTTTACATTGTGCAACAAACAGCTGATGCGGGTCATTTGCAACGATCAAGTAATGCCAGCGGTCATTGACGGGACCGGTGTCATATCACTGCAACCAAAATGCATACTACAGAAAAAAGATGCCACTATTTATTCATACAATCAGCTGGGTAGTAATATTTACATGGAGTCGAATATCGAAGTACCTACTATAGACTCCTCTATCAACAATATTTTTGACCTTGGATGGAAACATGCCCAACTGAACATCACGGATCTGAGTATATCAACGGCAATAGATGAGAGCAGAGTAGTTGAAAAAAGTTTACAATACCAAAAACAACATGAAGTTTTACCAGAGCCATACAACATTTCAAGCCACGACATTTATCTTTACTCGGTAACTTCTCTGCTGTTGGGAGGAATCGCTCTGCTAGCCCTCTACATATTCGTGAAACGATGGTGCAGAACAGTTAGAGCTTCCAAACGACCAGAACCCAAAGGAATAGACAACGTCGCGCAGGACATCGAGTTACAGGAGATACAGATACGACACTCGTCGCGAGCAGCGGAGCCTGTGTACAGCGAAGCCAGACCGCAGCAGTCGCGACCGACGAAAAACGCGTTTCATTTCGATGAATTAAATTAATATTTAGATACTTTTTTTACATTGACTTTGTAAAGGATGCTCATCCCACTTTCTTCCCTCGGGAGCATGTACGGTTCACGTACAGGCATTGATTTGCTTACGCCGCAACCTAGTTTTACGTTTATACATTTTATTTAATCATTACTTCAGTTGATCATACGCTACCTCAGCGAACTACCGCGGATTAGCATCCTACCTAAACTTGTTAACTTTCAACTAATAAACTAAGGATCGGGATATCTGTGGTTTCTGTCAACTCACAAACTACTACTGACCTCTGGGCCCATACAAACATTTTAGGTTACATTTGACAAATTCATCATAAATCTTATTATATATACTGCATATTTATCTGGGCCCATACAAATCTAGAAGTAGACAATGGAACATTCTAGAAGCAACTAGGATACCTTTAGAAGATGAACATGAAATGATTATCTATTATTATATTTATATATATAATGTTATGAATATATCTATTTCAGAGAGAACAAGGTCCATTAACTTTATTTTTCCTTTACCATATCAAGCTGTAAATGTAACCACGATTCAAACCACCTTTAAAACCAAGATGCCATCCCTATCTATCAACACAGCTAAACAACTAAGCAGATGCACTCCTTGATTTAATCGTATGACACAAAATTGCGTGTAACCCTTTGAAATGCGTTATTTAAGCCGTAGAATTGTATGTTACCTATATAAAATACTAACTACTAGTTTATCATTTCTCTGGTTGAAGCATACAAAATCTGATAACCTATTCAAGCAGAAGCTGCAAATGTGGGACAGATTCGGGAAATCGGATAGATGGTAACCCTGAATACACGGTTTTTGATAGAATGAAGCCAATATTTGGTGTTCCCGTTTCTATTGGATGGTTTGCTTGAAAATAGTTTACTATACAAACTGAAAAAAAAAACGAGATTGTAAGTCAATTACGCGTATGATAGTCTGATGTTTACGTATTTACCGTTAGCTTTTAGAATTTCAAAACCTGTGTTCAAATAAATTACTATCTATCTAATATAAATTAAGTTAATATAAAATGTGTTATCAAATTGTTTACAATGTACCTATCCCATTTTTTACTTATTTATAAGTGATTAAAGATCTTATGAATAATCTGGGAATCATAAAAGGCTCGTCTAAATAGGTACAAGGTAATCAGAATTTTGTAGAAGTTAGCAATCCATACATGGTTACAAGCCTATCAGAACATAAAGAAATACTGTCTAGATCCGAGATTCGAATCCATGATCTTTAGAAGTCGAGCCAACCACTGCTAAAACGTTCTTAATTGTAGGAAATTTTTCAAAATACTATTTAATATTATACCCAAATGGAATTTACAAATAAATTCAATACAAAGTTGCGGTACGAGTGCCCTACATTTGTGTTTTCTTTACAAAGACACTAACTCCATTACCCAGTTGCAAGAGACTCGGAACTTTATGCTCAGCATCGTACAAATTGTATGGAACAGCACAAAAATCGTATATTTTAAACTTTATACCCCAAGCGGGGAGCTTCAAGTAATCACAGCGACTCTCAAGAATCGGAGTGTGCACTTTTTATATTGAAATCAAGTAACAAGTTTGTATGTATAGCCTACGTTGCTGATGTAGGTATTAAAGTCCTATAAAAGGCAAATTTAACCTGATTTTAAATTGAAAATGCTTATATCTATAGATGTTATAAGAAAAATTTAAAGTATTCGATATTTATTATCAATGATTTTGAGAGAATGTCAACCTACCACGCTTGGATTTAATCGTGTTTTTGTAATGTATTTCACAAAATATTGAATTTTTATTTAAAGAAACTAAGCTATTACATATTTAAATTATTTACAAAATACAACAAGATTAGTCAAGCTATCTAAGGATCATTACAAACAACTGTTTTATGTCCCACTGAAAAGGTTATTTCCCAAACAGTAAGTTTTCAACAATGCACGAAAAGATAGTAATTTTACGTTGCACTTGCGAAATCTTGGATTGGAAGTGTTCATATATTTATATCGGCTACGTTTGCAAATCGTACAATCAGTGGCAACTTTGGCTGCGAACTTCAGTTTTATGTAAAGACGGGTTCAGTTTGAATCGCTGCCAGTCAGATTTGTTGAGAAGTTTTGAGAAACTGAGACGCTTTTATGAGTCGTCATAGTGTGTTGTTACAATTTTGTTTCATATCTTCAGTTTTTGAGATTTAATAAATAAATAACACTGGACTTTCCACACAGCATCATCTAGCCCCAAACTAAGCAAAGCTTGTACTATGGGAACCAGATAACTGATATACTACTTATATACTTTTTGTTTGTAAATACATACATATTATACATAGAAACACCCAGACCCGAGATAAATATTTACAGATCGTACAAACATATATTTTATTTACTGTTACTATGTAACAGTGTAATTATATTAAATTACAGAAAAAAGCTCAAAGAAATTATTGCATAAAACATAACTGAAAGCTGTTTGGTCTTCTCACACATAAATAGGCTGATGTGCACAAAGAAATCGCTTAAGCCTTCTTAAATATATACGTCTTTATAAATATTTAAATAAAAAATGTCTTTCTTTTTTCCGCCTTTTCCGTCTTATCATCTCATGTTTTATTTATGAGCTTTTCTGTCTTTTTCATTAATATATTTAATATACTTAAAGTGCATTGTTGTGTATATAAATTCATTTTAATATACAAGTAATTTATAAAGAAAAAATAAATTAATATACTTAGCATAAAGACGTTGTTATTAAAGAACATTAATCAACATTTTATCAACACCAAAAATATATGTAATTTGTGCCTCGTGAAGTAAAGTAAAAATATTTTTATTCAGAACAAATTGAATTTAAACAAAAGTAACAAATAAAACAATGAAACTGTAAAAGTTGCAGTGAAATTCGTGTAGTAATATTTTTAGTAAGAACTACTGTTAAAGGTTTCTGGATACGGGAGTATGGGGTTAAACCTAAGTCGTTTATTAAACCCACCCCATCGTTGTCAGCAAAACTACCCCAACCTACCCTCGATGCAAGATAAAAGTTCCGAAGACTTTTGGCAAGCATTTTAGTTTGCGTCAATTTCGTTATAAAAATTGATTCGTTTTATCTTCGCGATAAGTTTTTATATAAGGTTGGTTGTTGGTGAATTGTTTTTAGTTTGTAATATGGAAAGATAACTATTTGATTTTGCATAATTATTCAAAAAAATACAAGTGTTTATAATAACCTATCGGGTGTATAGGACTAGCATAAAATCAGTAAGTATTCCCGCACTAAAAATCCTTTCACCATACTGGTTTCAAAGTCAAAGTCAAAAAGCATTTATTCAGTAGGACCGCTGGGATCACTTTGAAACGTCTTAAAACTAGGTGATTCTACTCCTGTTCCTTCGCGACCAATACCGTGAAGAATCAGGGCAACAAACACGGTTTGGGGCCTAGCTTTCCCTAGCCTAGCTCAAAAGAACTAGTAGATCAGGAAGAAGAAGTATTCCAATTGACGATGGGTTTGCTAGTCTTGCAAAGTAAAAGAAAGAAAAAAAGTAGGTAAAATCTAGCCCCCTTAGCATGGCGATTGTCTAGGTACCAGAAAATAGATAAAATTACACTAATGACATTAGAGTAACTTTTATCCACATTCTTCCCGTTTTATCCACACTCTTATGTCATTACTGTCATTTATATCTATTCTCCGGTACCTAGAAAAACGCCATGCTACGAGGGCGAGCACATAAAACCAAAAAAACAAAAAAAAAAAACGCTGGACTTTTTCACAGCATCATGTAGCCCCAAACTAAGCAAAATAGCATAAGCGCAAAGATCGAGTGATCTGAAATGCTGATGATGATGGGATAAAATATAACCTTAATAAAATATTAGTTTCACGGTGACAGACAGACAAATTAGTGGTTCGATCAGGGAAGGTAATTTCCGTATCACTATCGAATATTATTATTGTCCGATAGTAATTTGGAAGATGGTGTGCGAAAGGAAAATCTTATTAATATTTACTTTGATAAAGTATTATTAGTTACTGATAGTTCATTATTATACTCGTACTTAGAGTGTTTCATGAGGAAAAATTACGCCTGAATAAATACACAAGATTGTATGATTGTGCTTCTGTCACGTCTAAACAAAATATTAAAAAAAAACTTCAAAAAAAGGAGGATGTTCGGCTGTATGTATCAGCCGAACATCCTCCTTTTTTTGAAGTCGGTTAAAAATTAATGAAGATCCTGTCAGCGTTATAAAAAGCGCAAATTCGATTCTCGCGTCTGAACTAAACTAATATTTGCCTAACCAGCAGGCTTTCGACTGGCACTGGCCTGGATCAGTTATCAATAAAATTAATCGTTTTCAACCTCAGATAGCTCAAGGTTTTCATAAAACGAAAAACCTCGAACGAATTACGACCTCGCCATATTCAGATTGAAGGGTGTATTGTACCACTAGGCTAACATGGCATTACAAATCAAAATAATACCACGCTTTAGTTATATCTAGCCGATAAGCAAGGGTCTACGTTTATGAATGCTACGACGCTACGAGTCGTAGCCGACAGGCTGTAGCATGTGCTACGAAATACGTGTAGAACCCGGATTTATTACGCTCAAACCGAAAAATATACAGGGTGTTATTCGACACGTAGGAAAAATCTTGAATATTATTAAAATTATATTTTGTTCTATACAGACAACACAACAGGATAACGACTGTATTACCGAGTCACAGTAGACGTTCTCAGATCTTTTAGGTATTTCAGATCCTTTGAAGATTTCTAAGGGTATAGTAAGTTCCATTTATTAGAACTACGCACTTTCAAAGTTCTTTTATTATGCGCACGGCAAAAAAATTGAATCAATTTCCAGCGTCTGTATTTCCGCTGAGCTTTTTGTTTTTATGAAGAAAATTAATAGGCACCTTCTGGGTAGGCTTGCCCCATCGTAGACCTTATTCTTGCCTGTGTAATTTTCGAGGTTAAGAGATTGGTATCGAAAAGATTTCTATCAAAAAAGCAAAATAATTTACTCAACAACTCAGCATATGTAAAAATCAATTGAGAGTGAGTTAGACTAAATTTCCTTTGTTTTATTCGCTGCCAATAATGTGATAGAAAGGGACAACAAATACGGACTAACGCTTTGCTTACATTTTGATGATTCTGCTTATATTTCAGTATTCAAATACTTTATCGAGCCATGGGAATTAAATCCTAACCAATATAAACCATACCACCGTAAAACAATTTAATCAATTAATGAAAGACGGTTTTCGTGGTAGGATTTATTTGTGGTGGCATTTTGTGGTTCAAATGAGCTGTTGTAGTATTGCGTGCCCAAATGAAAGCTCGTATCAAATTAAGTGTTACTTTCTCGTTGGTTCAATTACTGGAAGTGAATAGGTAATTTAATAAACGAAAAAGATAAATTTTAATAAAGTGCTGACTTACAAACAATAAAAGTGAAAAAAATTAGTAAGTAGGTACGCATCAAGTTAGTGTAAGTTACAAAATGAAAATAAGACACTCATTAAGCTACCTCAACTCTTGTGACAAATTTTTCCAGTATGACAAATGAGTGAGCGAACTACATCCAAGAAGCTTAAATAATCATCTTGACTACATTTCATAGTATGTTACATGACATTGTCCCACCTCACCAATGAAAATGAGGCCCTCATACAAACTCATTTTGAAACCGTGTCCTACCCAACACTAGTTTAGACCATGAAAACAAAAATATTAGGTATATTAATGCGTTCAATTACTTACTTTGTCATCGCGTGACCATCGTACGGGCGGCGGTGGTTCCGCTGGCAGCTGCAACAACAACAACTGCTGGGCCACTTTAGCCCACTTCACTCACTAATGTGGTAATACTAACACTACACTCACTAGTGTGGTAAAATGAATACTACTCACTAGGGCTCTTATTAATAAACGTGGTGTAAAGTTATTCCTGAGTGTAAACTGTCAAAATGTATGGTTATTTTTAGTTTATTCCGAGGAATAACTTTATACCACGTTTATTAGTAAGGCCGTAGTAGTTTTATGCAAGTGATTAATTGTATTTGTTTAAGGTGTGAAAATAAAACGAAAAAGTATTATATAGATATCTACGTCATGCAGAATACTTATATATTAAATATTAATTTGTACAATACAGACCAAAGTCCAGGATGTCGGGAATAGGATAAAGGACCTAAAATGGAGCTGGGCGGGACAAATAGCGAGGCGTGGTGATGACAGGTGGAGTAGAGTATTGACTGAGTGGTGGCCCAGATCTAGGTACAGGAACGTAGGACGTCCGGCGGCCAGATGGGCAGACGATATTGTACACGTCGCGGGCCGTCAAAGGGTCAGATTAGCGCAGGATCGTGGTGGATGGCAAAAGCTTAGGGAGGCCTATACCCAGCAGTGGGTGAAGTCAGGCTGTGAATGATTGTATAATAGGCAATGATGTTTTTTTAAAATATCATTGACAATAAGCAAAACTATACTCATTAGTAAGTGTAGTAAAACTAAAATTAGGTCGCGCTATCGTTACATTTTGGACTGTGTAACATATAAACTCGCTAATCTTCTTATTTTCACCTTTATAATATTAGTATGGATCATGTCCGACTTCCTCTCTCTGTACTCCAAGGCCAACGAAATAGAAATAGTTAAGTTGAAAACAAACCTCATCGTTATGGGTCCACCGTATATGTGGCGGTGGTTCCGGAGAATGCTGGACCACACACGTCAGGTTGATGGTGCTGCCAGTGTTGATGAACAGCTCCGGACCCCCCAGGATCGTTGTCAGTGGTTCTGTGGGTAAATTTTTATGCGTTAGGCCAAAGTTGATGTAGTTTTAGGCCCCCTTAAGGCCTCCGTCATGGTTTAAGGACTTAATAGTCGGGATCGAAAATTTTAACGTGCCCTTCGAAACATGGAAGCGCTCAGTTGATGATACCACTAGCTGTCATCCGTCCACTTGTTGTGGGTTCGATAGCCATCCAGGACAAACATTTTTGTATGATGAACACGTAGGTATAACGATATCATACAAGCTTTACCTAGTTTAAGACTAGATGGCGCTGTGCATAATATCATTGTACCTGTTGGATTGATTTATTATAAAATAGCATTCACGAATAAACGTTTTGCAGTATTTTAATTTGGGTATTACGCCAGTCAAAAGAATTTCTGGGATATCTATTTTTTTTGCATTCAACTTATTAAGAATTCTCAAAATTTCACCCTTTATTTGCTCCACAAAGGTTGAAATTATGTGGAAATGGTTCAAAGCTAGCAAAGTCAATACAATATTTTTCCAAATTCTGAAATATTCAACAAAATAAACAATTTCATTCCCACGCAAAAGAATTCCTACGCCAACTTTCAAACCGACTGCCGTAATTTTAATCTTGAGAGCCTCAAAGGGAGGAAAATAAAATTTATTTACAGCATCATCCGACTTAGATTTGGAGAAAGTGATATTTTTAAAACTTTATGTTGTTCCTTTCTAAGTTAAATATTGTTTAGACTTCTTGTTGGTATAATTTTTATCATCTCCGTGGCGTTCGTGATTCTTATGCTTGTTAATTTTAAAACTATGGGTACCCACATTCTTTTTTTTTTATTCTAGTGCCAATATTAAAACTAAGAACATACAGCATACTTACTTAGCTTTAATACAAAGAATAGTCTTCATATAATAAGGTAGTAAAATAATCTCCAAAATGTATTTCTACTGCTTTGTTTACTGTTTTGTTCTATTTTGTTTTTTAGTTTTCCTCTCTTAGAAAGAAGAAAACTAAAAAAACAGGGACTGTTTATAATATTAAAATTATCTACTGTCTCCTGTACTATCCGATGTGACTTTACGAATTTATTGGCTCCGTTTGAAGTCGTTCCAATGGCCCGTGATGCGCCCATTTCATGGCGAATGGATCAACATTATGATTAAGGTTATGAACAAATTAGGGACTTCGAGAGATAATATTTATTTACTGTTTAGCTCATGCCCTATTTATTTCGTAAAGCTGTATCCTCGTTTAGTAGCCTACATTGGGATACTTCTTTGATGACGAGACAACCTAAATCATTCAAATAAACAACGAAGACGTTGGTTGCGGGTTCGATCCCCGCGGCGGGACCAATGTTTTTATGATCTACAAACATTTATCTGGGGTCTGGGTGTTTTCTATTCTTCTTATCGTGTCACAAGTTCTTTCGAACCAGTGTGGTGAAAGGATCTCTCTCCTTTCGGGCTCTTGACACATGTTTTCGAACTTTTTTAGGTTCTACGACATGCCGGTTTCCTCACGATGTTTTCCTTCGCCGTTTGAGAGTACTGGCATAGTGCACATAAATTTTTCGACAGAAAAACTCATTGGTGCACGGCCGGGATTGAATCCACGACCGATTACGATTGGTTGGCGGAGGCAGAGCACTGGTGGTCTGTGGTCGTGGTGTTTTCTATGTATAATATGTATGTTTTTACAAACAAAAAGTAATAAGTAGTATATTAGTCATTTAGTACCCATAAAACAAGCTCTGCTTACTTTGGGGCTAGACGAAAGGAGCCTCTTTGAGGCGCACTTAAAATCCTTTCACCACACTGGTTCTAAAAAACTAGTGTCACGATAAGAAGAAGAAGGGGCTAGATGATGATGTGTGAAAAGTCCAGCGTTTACTTAGTTTATAGTTCTAAAGCTGAACAAGTTAGTAGATCGTTAGCTAAAGTTGGTGTTGCCACAAACAGCTGAACGGGCGATAACTGGGCTCTGCTGCAATTGGTAGTTAGTGCTGTGATACTGCCCATTATTATATTAAACAAAGCCGCAACCTCTTATTGTTGTTCAGTGACCATGTATGACTACTATGACAATGCATGGTAATAATACTATTGATAAATAGATGGCAACATATTAATAGAACCGTTTGAATAAAGTCCTCCCTCTTATCATCTTACGATAAAATAAATCGACTTCAATGTCAGACTTAGATCGAAAATTACATACTAATTCTTTAGAAAGAAAAAATATTAATTTATTCAACATATATAAAACATACAGCCGATAGAGATTCTACCCTTCTTTTATAAAGTTGGTGTACGAGTATAAAGTAAAATAGTTTCCGTTAATTACTAAATAAATTATGCTGGACTTTTCACATAGCGTCATCTAGCTCCAAATTAAGCAGAGCTTGTGTTATAGGTACTACATGTCGGATATACTAAATCATACTTTTTGTTTGTAATACATACATATTTTACATAGAAAACACTCAGACCTGATACAAATATTTTTTGATCATGCAAAAAATGGGCCCGCCGCGCGGATCGACCCTGCAACCTTCTTCGTCGCAGGCGTTCACTCACTGCGCTACAGAGGTCGTCAATAAATGTATAAGGTAGTAGACCGAGTGAATTCGAAAACTTACAGTAAGTAACATAAACATTAAACAACATACATGTGAATAATAGAGGAAGTTCATTGTTCGGTTGCATGCATGTTTTTTGGAACGTTCCTTTTCGGACGGTATCGAGGATGGAGGCTAGAAATAAAAAGCGATCGATTTCACCGTCACGACACATACATAGGTCAAAACGTCACAGTATAAAGTGCGCAGACGCGAAACAGTCCATAGATTTTTGCATTGTTAGTACGGAAGAGCGTTTCTAGGATTTTAATATTTACAATAATTTATTTGACAAATACCAACTGTCGAAGTTGAAACTTCCTTCCAACCGAGTGTTCCACGAGGTTCTACGGTACGACACTCACGTACTTTTTTTTTATTAAACTTACCAATGCCTGGATGCCTTTGAAGAGGACTGGTGGGACGTGGCAGAAGACCGTGGCAGATGGAAGCAATTAGGGCAGACCTTTGCCCAGCAGTGGGATAGTATAGGTTATTAAAAAAAAACTTACCAACAACAGATAGATACATCCTGTGGCCGATAGGCGGGGTGGTACCCACTTGGCACTCATAGATACCAGAGTCACGCCGCTGCGGGAATCGAATCTGTAACAAGTTTCAAAAATCTTTGAGTTTATTTTAAAAATTGAAAATGCTGAACGGATTTTGGTTTGTTCTAATTAGTAAACTGTTAATATAACTGAATATTAACCTACCTTATTATGATATTGTACAAGTATACCTACTAGTCATTCGTATCCCACTGCTGGGCAAAGACCTCCCCCCATTCCCTCTACACATCCGAAGCCGTAGTTATCAAGAAGTGATCGAGCTTATCCCGCTATACCTAGCCGAGTATACCTAATATACCTAAACTCGGCAGGTATACTCGGATTATACCAAAAAAGTGAAGTTTTTCCCTTGAGAAACATCGCGGGGCGCAGCTAGTAAGTTCATATAGCATTATGATGTGGTGCCAAGGGGCTTCATACTAAAATGAAATAAAATGTCGGATTTGTTTAAGAATTTTTGTGGCTGACAGTACTAAAATATTACCAATTTATAACAATCTAAATTTTTTGGTCGCAAAACTTTGGATGTTATTTCATTTCCAAAACCGCGTCTCAGTGAATCGTTATCTGAACCCAGAAATACTTTGTAGCAACTTTTCATGTGCACACGACTACTGCATAAAAGGTACGCAGTGCACGTACTGTAAAATACAAAATATCATCGTTAATAAGAATAAGAATAAGAATATATTTATTTGACACACACAGCATGATACAATGAAATTAAGTACATCAAACATTTAGACAACACGAGTAGGTACAAAGTAACAGAATTAAAAATAAACAAAAATAAAAACAAACTACCCATGTCCTACCTATTTTTATGTGCTGCCAAAAAGTTAATCTTCGTAAAGTGAATCTCTGTGGTCATGATTAGCATTTCTTTGAATTTTCCGTGCCGAGTCTGATACCAACCTCGGCTTTCAATCCGAAAGTGAGTTCGAATCCCGGCTCAGGGAAATTTTGGTTAAATTCTCTGAGCCGTGCGGCCAATTTAGTAACCTCTGTTTTGTTTTTGTTTATAAGGTATCACTATGGTGACCATTAATAGCTACATCCTGCCATTAAAAAAAAAAGCCTGTAGATAAGAAAAATCTTCGATCACAAAAAGAAAAATTATTGAAATTGTTGCAAGTTCAAAGCGATTTAGTTTGTCATGTAAATGCGGTTACCCCTAACTACCCCATATGCATCTCCAAGGTTTTTCCATGTTTATATCCTACTAGCTACTCAGCGCGGCTTCGCCCGCGTGGTACCAACATTTTGAATAGTCTATATGCTATTCCAGGTCACTACGCTTATTCCAAGTTTCATACAAATTGGTTCACTGGTTTAGGCGTGATTGAAACACAAACATCTAAACAAACTCACAAACTATGAATAAAGCCGAATTATATTAGTGGGAAGCACCTTCAGCAACCTTCAGGAAACAGCAATCCTGTAAATGTGATAAGGCACTTGCAATGCCAAGATCTTGCAATAAAACTTGCCTGATATATTGTTGGTTGTTAGATAAATTGAGCTAGTTGATGTCTCTCTCGGAGACGAATCTTTGTGGTCGTCTTGAATTTTTGCATTTGTGAATGAGTTATTTTGTCCCTCGTTTACCTAACGGCTACTAATATTTTTACCGAAGTGAAGTAATATCACTATATCCCCAAAGTACGGTAGACGAAATCGACTTAAATTGAGTCACCCAAAAACCTTTGGTGGACGTTGCAAACCCATCGCCGTTCCTTATAATTCCTGTTTTTTTTGTTTTTTTTTTATGGTGGTTGGGTCGGCTCCTGACCTTGAAACTTACACAGGCTAGTGTGAGGTCTACGATGGGGCGAGCCTACCCAGAAGGTGCCTATGATTTCCTTGTTAAAAACTTATGACAAAAAACCTACTACGCGTTCGAACTGGAGCTCGAACTCACGTTCCTCACATTGAAAGTCGATGTACTTTTAACACCAAAATCTAACCAGTCGGTTTTGAAACGAAGTTCCTTTTCGGACGGTATCGAAGAAAAAAAAAGACTTGGGGCTGGAAAAAAAATGTTGTTCCAATTTACCGTCACGACACATGTATAATGTCAAATCGTCACAGTGCGAAATACGCAGCCGCGACACAGTCCATAGATTGTTACATTGTTAGTACGGAAGAATGAATTTATTATACTCCCATTAGAGAAAAGTTATCTTTACTTCGTTCCATCCGAGTATTCCACGACACTCACGTACTTTTTAACCGACTTCAAAAAAAGGAGGAGGTTATATGTTCGGCTGTATGTATGTTTTTTTTTTTTTTATGTATGTTCACCGATATTTCCGTCAGTTGTGGACCGATTTCCAAAATTTTTTTTTGTTTGAAAGGGTATACTCTCATTGTGGTCCCATATAAATTTTATTCCTGAGGGATTAATAGTTTTCCCGTAAAACTAAAACAATCACTAAACTTTAAGAAAGTTGTGGCCCGATTTCCAAAATTTTTTTATTTATAAAGTTCATACAAATTGATCAACAAACAAAACACTTACTTTTAAGATCCAGTCCTCCGTATGAGGGTTGTGGACGCTGATAAACCTCTGGTCTGACGTGTACGTCATCCGGCCTGACGTCAGCAGGTGGATGTCACGATGACGTATCCATGACACCTAGACAAAACATATCAGTTAGCACTGTGGGATGGAGAAACATACAGAGTTGAATCACTAGTTCCATTGGTATCGGTTAACAATTACGGGGGAATATCCACATTTTTCTTGAATGGTACTAAGGATACAAAGTTGTGTCACTTGTACCATCAATGGTACTACTGACACTAAGGCACTGTGGTTAGCACTTTGAACAGGATTTGAGCGTTTACAATATCTGAGAGTAAAGACATTCTTTCAGGGTCTTCAAGATACCTTAAAGATACTTGATATCCGGGTAGCCGGAAGCACGTCTAGATAAAAAATTGTCATGAATTCATTTTGTGTAAAAGAACACATGAACAAAGTGTCTTCCCCTTAATTAGAGACAGTAAGAAAAGTGCCATTGGACACAATATTCTTAGTTATATTTTTCTTTATAAAACTATGCCAGAGACAAATTGCTCATTGGCCTACTTGGCCAGATTGTAATATTATTGAGTTTAATAATAATAGTTAGACACTAATTAAAAAAAATTAAAAAAAATAATTCATATTGAAATTGTGCGTTCAGCTGTCATCCTAGCGGCCATGCTGGTCAACTACATATTTTACGATTCACTGCAGAACATCACTCGATTTCAACGCTTTATCAAAAACAAACAAAGAAGCCTCATCCTCAAAGGCTTGATGATGGATAATGATGGATTGCGAAACGAGATGATCCGATTGATCAATGTCATTGTAAGGGTTCAACATTGAACTTCGTTATTGGGTTATTAGGAAGTATAGGCTCTTGGGCTATCTATTATAAGAATACTAGTGGACCCGGGCGCGACTTCGTCTGCGCATTGTTTCGTCATACAAACTTTTGAGATAGAACTACCTTGTTCCAATCCATCCCATGAAAACGCTGAATTCATTTTTGGATTTGCTGTATTTGATAAATATAAATAAGTACCCATCTAAGGGGTTACGTAGTTTTGAAAAAATTATAAAACTTGTTTCGCTATTTAATAAAAAAACTTATTTAGGCATCACAAAACCCCCCACAAATAGTCTTTTAATTTAAGTAAAAAGTTCAAAAGTACCCTAAGCTGGCGAGCATGTATGAATGTAATAAAAGTGAATGAGGTAAAAGTTGTGCGTCAGGATCGTAGCAAGTGGAGATCCGTGGACTTTACCTACCCCTTCAAGAAAGAGGCGTGATTTTATATTTATGTGTGTATAGTGACAACCATTTTTAACCGAATTCAAAAAAGCAGCAGGTTTTATGTTCAGTTATTTTTTTATGATCCATACTTTGTCAATGAAACTCATAAAACCGGATTCTCGCCATAAATTTACTTTACATCAGGATACTAACCGTTCTATTCCCAAGGTCATGGACCCGGCAGTTCAGCTGCGCAGTCTTCCCAACCAGCGCTGTCACGTTTCTGGAGTACACAAGGTCGAAGTGAGGTCCTCGCTGAGTCAGACCTAGGTCTACGTCTGTGTAATCTATTTCTTGGACGCCATCTTGAGCTAGGCCATTTGTGTTGTCTGTGCAACCTAGAACAAATAAATATATTATAAAGCTGGACATTTCACTCAGCATCATCTAGCCCCAAAATAAGCAGAGATTCTGCTAGGAGAACCACCTGACTGATTAACTACTTGTAGGTACACTTTTTGTAAAGTCTTGTGTTGTCTATCGTTGGAATACAGTCGTAATCATTATTTTTTCTCTTTTGTAACGAAGTTCCTTTTCGGACGGTATCGAAAATGGCGGCTAGAAAAAAAAATCGATATTACCGTCACGACATATCGCTGTCTCCGGGGAATAAAAGTATAACTGCAAAAATACAACTTTACAGGAGAAGCACAAACATGTTTACGTTGATAACTTCACAAATTGTGCAAAATGGTGCGCATAGGAGGGCGAAAAGTGGTGCACAAGGTGCGCAAAATGTCATAAATGTCAAATGTACAAACTTCGTTCCAACCGAGTGTTCCACGACACTCACGTACTTATTTTATTGCTGTTGTTATTTCCGTATCTCAAGTGAGGTAGAAAAGAGAAGTCTTATTTTTCTAAACGCTAAGACCTCTGGTGCAAAGCTAATGAGGTTACAGGAAGTCGTGAGACGACTATTTACTTATGAAGCAGTTCACCCGTTTTTTCGCCCACATAAACTTTTTATACAAACGAACTTAGTTTATTTCTCCAGAGAAATGCTATTGGATTCTTGTAGCGTTCCGTTCGCCTACGCGTAGTTTAGAAATGCCACGGACAAATATAATTGTTTATTTGGTATCCGGCTTTTAGGGCGCCTTCAAATTAGCCGTACGTACGTAAAGTGCCGCTGCTTTATAAATGCGTATAAATGTAAAACGCGCGGCGGCAGCGCTGCGTCCACGCTGCAGCCGCGCGTCAGTTCATTGATCGACTAGTTACCTTTTCTTAGGCTTCTTATTTAGTTTTTTTGTCTAAAATTCTTTTTCTTCATCAAATCCATCGTGAAACTAAATTTACAACACTACTATTTTCAAACCACCGCGCGGCACTTTTAAATAATAGTCAAATAAGCTTTTAGTCAGTACCTAGATTTTCATAGATCTTCTTTAACTTTTAATTTGCTCGTAGTAACTATAAGTACCACCTAATTCTTTACGTCTATAAGCCATTAAGGGAGGGAGGGCCTACCTCGCCGTAACACAGTTTCTAACTAGCACGGGAGGTAGGTTCCTTATTTCATAGTGCATTGATTGCCTAGTGTCAAGTCAATGACTTGTAGCTACTTATAAGTTTAAACTATCGATGTACTTGTACCTACATTTAAGTTGAGCAATAAATGTTTATGTTATGTTTATGTTTACTTTGCGGCTAATTTGAAGGCGCCCTTTAGTCTTTTAGATTAGTAGATTAGTAGACTAAACATTGTTATAATCTCTGATCTTTTTGTGTATAAATATTCGCTAAAATATAGGTAAAAACAGTGGTAAATGTGATTCGGTGAACCTACTCCTGCCGCAACACAGTTTAAACTAGTGCGGGGGGGTAGAAAGCATCTGGGGAACATTTCTTCGCTTGGAATAAATCTATGGATAATACCTATACCTACCAGGATATAAGTACTCTCTACAAAGGTCAGTCATAATATTGTAATAACTTTATTTTATGGTCACTTATTGTTCGTAAGTAGAAAATGTACCTAAACTCAAGTATGTGCAAATAAACCTAATTTTATTTTTTTTATTTTATTTTTATAGATTGAGCGTACCTACTCCAAATATCATTGGGTTCGTAGAAATTGAACAAAAAAAAACTCCTGTGGACAATAAAATACATATACAGAATAATCGAGAAGCTTATAAAAGGTTTTAAGTCTATTTTCTGTCTGTTCTGTGTGTCTGTTGTTTTTAAGCCCCACTTAGTTTTATGAAACTTTAACCTAATCGGCACTTCTCCATTATTTAATTAGCTGTGTCGGCTGTGAGAACAGCTCAACTTATAGTTCAATGGCCATGGGTTCAAAATGTCAGCCGAGTATCTATTATTTGTTTTGGAAAAATACGCGCTAATGCTGTCATACCTAATTCTGTCACGTTCTATTTTTTCAAACTATTTCTGTTTACATCCCATACATTTTTAGATACTTTCCTACTGATTATTATTTTTTAAACTCATACACAGCTGCATGGCCAGTTGAAAGAATACCATGTTTTATTTACGTTCACTGTTTCAACCTAATTTTGAAAGTTCAACCACGTCTCTGAGGTGAACTAACAAAGAAAATGACGTTTTAATGAAGTGAACCCTATCGCGTCAGAAAGAGACGGCTAATCTGCGCAGTCAGTGATTCACTTCAGAACTTGGGAAAATTTCCCTAATCCACGGTTTTTTGTGATTTATGAATTAAAGTTGTGGCTACTTTGACATGGATAATTTAATGAGTAAAATAGATTGAGGAAGTTTGAAACATTACTCATTCATGATTTCGTTTTCTTTGGCTGTCAAAGTTAATCAGTACAGAAAACAAGTTTTTTTGATAATTATTATTGCGTTTGACCCGTGGTTTGACCCTCCCTGGATGCTAAGCAACAGTCAGGCGCGAATCCACTATAATGGGCACTATGGGCATGCCCACAACCCTACTTGACCGAGCAAGTGAGCGAAGCGTCTCAGTTTAGAGATTAGCAAAAAATGCTTTTGTCCGTCTGTCTATTCTCGCCAACCGATTTGACCAAAATTGGCACACGAGTAACTTGATATATTAAAAAAAACACTCTAAGTAGGTAAGGTGCTTTCTGGTAAGATCGGACTATTTTTGAGAAAACCTAAAGAGTCTTAGAAAATATTTTATTGTATCGCCTCTAGTGACTCCTTTACAACGCCATAGCAACCAAACTGTTGCAAAAATACAGAGGTTTCATTTCTTATTTGTAATGTTTAGATAAACACAACGGTTGATGTTTTATGAATGATCAAACAGAGCAAAATTTTTCAGAATGGCAAGTAAAAGATCGGACCGTGTTAAGGTAAGACCGGACTACCTTATAAAATCACCTCTGTAACAGCTAGAATAAGCTCTATCACAGGAAAATATTCGGACTTACCTAATAAAAAACATAGTACAAATTGTTATTGAATTGGTTTTCAAATTTAAGTTTTAGCGAAGATTTAATACATTTTTTTACTCCAAATGTCCGATCTTACCCCGCATGCTTCAAACATAGATTTTTGTGTATCTCAAACTTTTACATCTAAAGGCTCATTAGACTCATAATTACAGCAGGCAGACAATTAACAAAATAGAAGTCAGTTTTCTGAGTTGAAACTTGCATTTTCAAGCTCTAATAATAACAAAAAAATTATTATCAATCAACTTTATTCATTATAAGCTTAAATTTTAATCTACAAACAAATAAGCAAAAAATCAAAAAACTTTATGTAAAGTTGAACATAACTAAATACCTACTGTTTAATAGGACGAACATTTCAGTCTGTAGGTGGGCATTTTACTCTTAAATGATTTTTTTTTATTTAACCTATACTGTCCCACTGCTGAGCAAAGGTCTCCCCCAATTATTTCCAACCATCTCTCTCCTTTGATAGGTTCCACCACCCACTATCGAAGGAGTCGAGGTCGTCTCTCCAGCGTTTCCTTGGCCGTCCGCGGCGTTGTCTCCAGGGTGTTAAGATGTTTGCCCATTTTTCGCTGTGCATCCGGCTCACGTGCCCTGCCCAGTCCCACTTCAACTTGACTGTTTTGCGCCCTACGTCGACAATACCAGTCGTTGAACGCAGCGTGGTATTCCAAACTCGGTCAATCCACTTAAATTATTATTAAGTAATATATATATGTAGTATTATAGCACGTTCTGTCAACAAATCTTAATACTTACGTATTTTATACAATCCAGAACAAACAAGGAATCAATAACAATCAACAACTAAACACAACAAATACTTCTTTAAGTAAAAACAAAAAAGTAAGTAGGTACTTTTACAACATTATTAGTAAAACAAGTTACATTTTAAACATCATAAATTTAGGTAACTTTGATAACTTACTTACTTGTAGGCGAAAACAGCCAAGACATCCGTACAAAAGCTTGCGAAAGTGAGACGTTTGATACAGACAAATCGAATATTGAAAGTAAAATAAAAAGCATGTAAAGTAAAAAGTTTGAGAAACACTTTAAAGTGAAAGACCGGCGGATTATGTCCGATCTTAACCTACGAGGTTAAAGATCGGATCTTTGTCTACAAACGTCGTAGACATGATTGTATAGTACTAATCAATTAGTCTTACATCGCAAATGGTAATAAAACAGCAAAACTTCAAAAATAAACAAAAATTACCTACCAAATTGCTCACAGAACGTTTCAGGTGGAAGATCGGATCATGTCTTTTTCCACTTTTGGTACATCCTTTTTTTGAACGACAATAGCACACGTTCTACTGGGCATAGCGTAAAAAGCAGACTGTAGGGAGGGGCACAACAAAATGGCGCGTACGGTGATGTTGCCATCATTTAAAAATATTGCTGAATTTAGTAGTTACATGACTTATCCGGACTTACTACTTGTCCGGTCTTACCAGAAAGCACCTTACAGATTATAGATCATGAGCGAGTTCATGTTCCGACTCGCACTTAACCGATTCTCGGGTGTGCCCACAACCTTTTTTGAGTGCTGGATCCGCGCTTGGCAACAGTGAGGTATAATTGTGATCGCGAAAGTTTAAGAAAGACTAGTGAGGTATAAGATGGAGCTCGCTCAACTAAAATAAACCTATTGATGTGATGGTGCTGGGACAACCTATTCTATCTCGAACAATGGCTATCGTTGCAACAGCGTCCCGGTAAGTGTAGGCATAGGTTGCAAGGTGGTGCTGTATTTTAGTACATTTAATGAAGGTATAACGTGTTTAAAATATTCTTTCGCATTTATAGTTAAAGTGAGCATTGAATTTTACAATATCAAATAAGGTGCTTTCTGGTAAGACCGGACAAGTAGTAAGTCCGGATAAGTCATGTAACTATTAAATTCAGCAATATTTTTAAATGATGGCAACATCACCGTACGCGCCATTTTGTTGTGCCCCTCCCTACAGTCTGCTTTTTACGCTATGCCCAGCAGAACGTGTGCTATTGTCGTTCAAAAAAAGGATGTACCAAAAGTGGAAAAAGACATGATCCGATCTTCCACCTGAAACGTTCTGTGAGCAATTTGGTAGGTAATTTTTGTTTATTTTTGAAGTTTTGCTGTTTTATTACCATTTGCGATGTAAGACTAATTGATTAGTACTATACAATCATGTCTACGACGTTTGTAGACAAAGATCCGATCTTTAACCTCGTAGGTTAAGATCGGACATAATCCGCCGGTCTTTCACTTTAAAGTGTTTCTCAAACTTTTTACTTTACATGCTTTTTATTTTACTTTCAATATTCGATTTGTCTGTATCAAACGTCTCACTTTCGCAAGCTTTTGTACGGATGTCTTGGCTGTTTTCGCCTACAAGTAAGTAAGTTATCAAAGTTACCTAAATTTATGATGTTTAAAATGTAACTTGTTTTACTAATAATGTTGTAAAAGTACTTACTTTTTTGTTTTTACTTAAAGAAGTATTTGTTATGTTTAGTTGTTGATTGTTATTGATTTCATGTTTGTTCTGGATTGTATAAAATACGTAAGTATTAAGATTTGTTGACAGAACGTGCTATAATACTGCATATTTATATTACTTAATAATAATTTAAGTGGATTGACCGAGTTTGGAATACCACGCTGCGTTCAACGACTGGTATTGTCAACGTAGGGCGCAAAACAGTCAAGTTGAAGTGGGACTGGGCAGGGCACGTGAGCCGGATGCACAGCGAAAAATGGGCAAACATCTTAACACCCTGGAGACAACGCCGCGGACGGCCAAGGAAACGCTGGAGAGATGACCTCGACTCCTTCGATAGTGGGTGGTGGAACCTATCAAAGGAGAGAGATGGTTGGAAATAATTGGGGGAGACCTTTGCCCAGCAGTGGGACAGTATAGGTTAAATAAAAAAAAATTTAAGAGTAAAGTGCCCACCTACAGACTGAAATGTTCGTCCTATTAAACAGTTGGTATTTAGTTATGTTCAACTTTACATTAAGTTTTTTGATTTTTTGCTTATTTGTTTGTAGATTAAAATTTACGCTTATAATGAATAAAGTTGATTGATAATAATTTTTTTGTTATTATTAGAGCTTGAAAATGCAAGTTTCAACTCAGAAAACTGACTTCTATTTTGTTAATTGTCTGCCTGCTGTAATTATGAGTCTAATGAGCCTTTAGATGTAAAAGTTTGAGATACACAAAAATCTATGTTTGAAGCATGCGGGGTAAGATCGGACATTTGGAGTAAAAAAATGTATTAAATCTTCGCTAAAACTTAAATTTGAAAACCAATTCAATAGCAATTTGTACTATGTTTTTTATTAGGTAAGTCCGAATATTTTCCTGTGATAGAGCTTATTCTAGCTGTTACTGAAGTGATTTTATAAGGTAGTCCGGTCTTACCTTAACACGGTCCGATCTTTTACTTGCCATTCTGAAAAATTTTGCTCTGTTTGATCATTCATAAAACATCAACCGTTGTGTTTATCTAAACATTACAAATAAGAAATGAAACCTCTGTATTTTTGCAACAGTTTGGTTGATATGGCGTTGTAAAAGAGTCACTAGAGGCGATACAATAAAATATTTTCTAAGACTCTTTAGGTTTTCGCAAAAATAGTCCGATCTTACCAGAAAGCACCTTACCGTAAAAACTCAAGCAATTAATTTGAAATCCAAACATAGTTTGCAATAACATATTTATGTTTGGATTTGTGATTGCTCAGTCAAAAGAGAGAGAGTGCTTTCAGTATATCGTCGTAATGTCATCGTAATAAAAACAGGATCTAAACTTTATTCAACGTAAATACGTTTAGGACGTGCTTCTGACTACCCCCTTTGGTAGTAAGCACGTCCAGGTACCAACATATTATTATTTCCGACCGAAGATATATTCAACAGAACTTAAGTGCTATAGATCCGAGAGAATGTCTACTGTGCATGGTCAGTCCAGCAGCAAGCATTCGAAATCATTTTATCAAAAGCATAAAGATGCCAACTTGTTAATGCTCAAAGTTTATCTAAATTGATTATTGAACTCCTATTCTATCCACCGACCGCTCTCGGCCACAACAATGTTTTCGCTTCATTGAATTGTATTGTAATTGTTTGATGTGCTTAAAGTATTTAATTAATTTTATTATTGAATGTCATAGCTTTTTTTCAAGTACAGTTGTTCCATCTCACGGTGGCAAGTTCGTCTTGGATTGTGTGTATGTGTGATTTGTTTCTATGTGCGTGAGCGACACTGAGCGCTCATTCGTCTATGGAGCGTTTACGAGCTTACGCACACGTAAACATCTACACACACAATTAGAACCAGCCTTCATGAGAAAGACTAACTGTAAAATTTTTAGCCAACGTCTGTCAAGTCACACACGGGTTGTTTTACAACAAACTTATTCAAACGAGAGAACTAAACAAAAGAATATTCGCATAGTCTGAAGTTTCCATAAAAATATGGTCTGCTAAATACACCGAGTATAATATTAAACATCGCTGTAAAAAATATGGTTTGGTTATAGAAGCAGCGGGTGGCAATATACTCTACTGGTTGGTTACATTGGTCAAGGACAGTGGCAAGTAGCAAGTACAGTGAGCAAGTACTTAAAATTAGTGTAAACCGATCGGACAGTGGCGAGTCAACAAGCCTTGCATGCTGTCTTACAAGTTGTTCGAATCCAAATAGAATCACTTTCTATTTTATGCCCCTTGAGCATCCCGCTCATCCCTACGCGTAAAACTTGACTCGGCACTGGCCTTGATATCTTGGACTTCTTCTTCTTGTCGTGTTACCAGTTCTTTCGAACCAGTGTGGTGTAAGGATTTTATGTGCCTCTAAGAGGCTCCTTTCGTGTTTTTGAACTTTTTAGGTTCTACGACATGACGGTTTCCTCACGATGTTTTCCTTCACCGTTTGAGAGTACTGGCACTACCACTAGACCACCATTGCTCTCAATCTTGGGCTGACCATTTAACATTGGAGGGGTCCAAAGCTTCTAGTTGATAAAGCCACTTGCCCCATCCACTTACTGACCGCTCAGATCATTGCTTCACTTCGACGGTCTAAGCTACACTACGAGCGCTATAACAGAGGATTCCCTGTGTCGTGGGTATCAGATGTTTCTGATCTTGTTGTTACAAGATTCATGGTATATTCAGTTTCACCAACTAAGAACCTTAATAAGGGTTTATTAGTTGGTGACTTTGACTGTACCACACCAGACTTGGATTTAAAAAGATAAATTTTTCGCTACAAATCAAACCACACCCTACATCGAGAGTATAGCTGAGCGTCCACTTTTGTCTGCAGCAAACATTGCAAGTATTCAGGCTAAAGACAGCCATTGTCCCAGCCCTGAGTTATGGTGCAATATTATGTAACGGTTGTTATGCTTTCAAAAGCTTTTATTGTCGCGCGTTTTAGCTGTGATAGAGAGAGGATTACTATTGACTTTCATTTAGAAATGTGCTCAAATCCTGAGCTGTGTTTCAATATTTTTTATTAAAAAAATATTAACTGGCTGTGCTACGCGATCTTTCAAGAATACTTCTGTAATTCTGTAATTCTTTGTTGTACACAAGACAATGGCTACAAAACAATTATTAGAAAGTACATGTACAAAGGCGAGCTTAACCCTAAAAGAGTTTTCTACCAGCAAACCTTTGAGTCATACTTAATTAATTAATTTTGAGTTATACTTAATTTTTCGTGCTATTAAACTATAATCAACTTCGTTCTTTTTATCCAAATCTTTTTCCCGTTTTATCACAGATTAATACAACGTCAGGGGGCAACTTAAGCCGCTGTGCCTGGGACATTGTTTAGATGGAATCATCAGCCCTTATCATGGGCATAGGCCTATGTTCGCTTTTAGGCTCCATTATTTTACAGCATAATCCAAAAGAAAAGACATGTTCAGTATAAAATGGGTGTGGAGCCATGGGTTCCTCGAGATGGGCTTCATCGTTCAGAGTTTTCAAATCACAAAATTTTATGTAGAAAGTAAGTCCTTTGAGGAGGCTGGAGATAAAATACTTTTATTAAAATCCGCAGCATGTTTCATAACGAATGCAACTATAGACGCATGTATAAACTAACACAACGTATACACGGAATACTAAATTGAATGCATAATTTTATTCTATCGCCCCTATACGCAGTTATTTCACTGTACATGAAAACCATATTAAACTAATGGTATATTGAACGTAAAAATAATTTATGGAAATGAGTCGTACAATTCGTACATTCGGAATAAAAAACATAATTATCATAATGAATGATACGATTTCTGTGTGTTGTAGGAATTACAAAGCTATGGTTTTCTGTTATGGGGAAGAGGCATGATTTTATAATGTAAAATCATTATCAAAAACTTGACTTTCCGAGGTCGGTCAAAACAGTCTATTCAGTGCGATAAAAAGGGTCGCCTAAACGGGCGAGAAAAGGATCCGCTCCAAGTAATTTATGCACGCGTCAGTGGGCGAAGGATATAGCTGGTTGTATAGTGTAAGAGCCGTGTTGGTCGAATGGGGTTGTGCCTCGACTTTCAATCCGAAGGTCGTGGGTTCAAATCCCGGCCGCGCATCAATGGATTTTTTGTTTCGTAAAATTTATATGCACTATAATATGAGCTTTAACGGTGAATGAAAACATCGTGAGGAAACCCACAGCTTAGTCAGCTCCACACGTATTGACTTCGTCTTTCCTGTGGGCGGCTGATTAAGCTGAGAGGATGGTTTAGGTACTGGGCAAGCCTATTCCATCTTAAACAAGGTCCCAGACACTACAGCGTCCCGTTAAGTGTAGGCATGGATTGCCTCCTGACGCTGTATAAATCATCTGATATAGATGTAAAGGTCTAAGTTTTTTTTACGGTGTAAGAAAAGTCACCGGGTTTGCCCAAGTATTCGCGTTAATTCTACACATAACAGTCAGCGTCAGTAAGTCAGCGTTAAAAACTGGTGACCCAGAATAAGGCACATAGGATCAGTACCGTTTCTACACACGAACTACATATAGTCAAAGTCACCAACTGGTAACCCCTCCTGTTTATTAATGTAAAATATGGATTACAATAAAGCTTACCTTCCTCTTCCCAGAAAAACCCTACACTAATAGATGAGTTGTGAAGTAAGAATAAAAAATAGTTAAAAAATATTTTTTGTTGAAAAAACCCCCTCCTAAGGTGCCATAAGGGACATAGGGGGGTAACCAATTGGTAACGCTTTCTGCGTGCAACGATCTGAAATAACTGTTTAGATGGCTTTAGGCACGTCAAACGTGCTGTTTAATTTTGGTCTTTTATAACAAAAACCGCTATACAATTTCGTATAAAAAAGTTCATCAAGATTCTAGTTTTATTGTTTAAGATCAAAGCCCTTTCATTAAACCTCCACTTACTAAAATGAAATGAGTTCGCCACAATAATCTAAGATATTTCGAGAAAATGCTTACACTGACTAATATTCCCTACTCTAAGGCAAAATGGCGAATTAAAAAAGCAATTTTAGTAAAACGCTCAAGATAATCTTACTGAGGCTTTGCTTATTTTTTTAAATGTACCGTTAAGTACTCGCTTCGCTTGTCGCTACGTCCAACTTTATTAGGATTTTTTTGTTGATTTTTTAATAATTACATAAGTTTTAATTTGTGGTTATTTTTTCTTCTGTGTAAATCTGTTTTAAGTATCTTCCGCTGAAATGCGATTTCAACCCATACGATATCGTAGCGCACGGCAATTCTTTACGTGTAAACGCTCATCGTATGCGATTTGTCATAGTTAGCGCGACCCTCGTAGACACGTTCAATGGGCTTGGGGCTTAGCAAATCGTGCGAGAAATCACACCGTGTAAACGCACTTTTAGGATTGTAGATAGATGCAAATAAAATAGAAAACATTTTTGTTTAATCATCGTAGAAAACAGACATGATTTTATTGTAAACACGCCACGCTTGTCGCTACGCTTGAGTGTGAGGTACCTACTTAATCATGCTTTTCTTTTCTTTTACATAATATTTCTTTACTTTTTTTTCGGCTGTTCTTTATTATTACCTACTTAAGATTGTACGTAACACATTTTAATGTGAATTTGAGTAGGTAAGTATATTTTTTTTATCTACGTTATTTTGTTTCACAATTTGACTTGGAATTCAAAATAATAAGGTCAAAGAAAGTTGTTTTATTTTTAAGAAGTGTTATTTTGTTTATTCAAAGCCGTTTCTTGTCGTAGAAATCCGTGCATTACAAAAAAAAGCCACTCGCTCATTAAAATTTACCTACTACGAGTATAAAAACAGTTGATTACAAAAAATCAGGAAAAACAGGCGCATTTTCAAAAAACGGAAAGTCTCCGTCCTCAAAATAAACAAACAGTCATAATTTACGAGAATGAACGAAAAATGGCGAATGACCAAACTGAATAGGGAGAGTAGGTTAATAATGGTTTTTGTTTGTGAATATTTCTGTGTTTCATTCATTCTTATACACTTTCATATTAACAGAATAACGATATTTTTGTACTCTCAACCTTCACCAGGAAACTGATGTGTTTGATAAGCGTAAAGGAAACCGACATGACTTATTACGTTCGTCTTTGCGTAGAACCTAAATAGGTTGGATTGAGTGGTACGAAAATGCATGAACAGAGGCTCTTTGAGGCGCTAACTTTCATCACACTGGTTTGAACGACGAGAAGGTCAATATAAGTAGACTATGAATTACATTTGATGTGTGATTTTTGTTCACAGAGAAAAAACGATCCCACAAAAAAACCATGGCGTTGATTGCCCATCAGCTCAGAACGGACCTGCGTGTTGTGGGTTCGAATCATAGAAGTGTGATTTTTGGAATCCATTCTAAAGACTGGCTCAAGATAGAGGCAAATGGGGCGAATGATAAAGCTAAGTACCAAATGTTGCAGTGCCCCAGAGGGGTTCATGTTATGAAACACTATTATATTTTAAGATCTATCTACTAACATGAAGCAATAAACGTTTTGAATTGATAAAAGTGAAGAGAGGCTAATGCTCAGCAGTGGGATGAGAAGGGCTGATGATTATGATGATAATTTTAAAAACTATAAGGTCAATAACCCTAGATTACTCACCTGTCCTCGTGATCAGGGCCAGAGCGCCAAGCGCTCCAAACAGTAACCCAGCCATCCCTAGTTCACACAACTGTGCATAACAGTCACGCCTCGCAGCATCTTGAATACAGCGTCATCTGCGAACAAAACAAAACCTTATTCCTTTATCTATAAACTTCAAAATCCTATGGCAAAACTGAACTGCTTGATCAGTTATGATCAAAGGAAAACAGACTTTAAGAGTATAGGTTAAGGATGGTTTTCGCGTGAGGATGGAATGGGGACAGGGTGTGAAAGTGTTACCTTTGAAGTGTACTTAATACCTACAGCTAAACGGTGAAGGTATATTTAATACTTCGGACTGATTAGAGCTTGTTGAAGCTATGGTTTGATTCAGCTACATTTTAACAGAAAAAGAACGTGAGTGTCGTGGAATCTCCGTGGAACACTCGGTTGGAACGAAGTTTCTTTGACATTTGGCATTTTGTCAAATAAATTATTGTCAAATATTAAAATAATAGACACGCTCTTCCGTACTAACAATGCAATCTATGGACTGTTTCGCGTCTGCGCACTTCGCACTCTGACGTTTTGAACTATGTATGTGTCGTGACGGTAGAATCGAACGCTTTATTTTCTAGCCTTTATCCTCGATACCGTCCGAAAAGACATGTTCCAAAAATTCATCAACGACCCATTATTATTTGAAAATTAATCATAGTAATCATAATCAATCGAGGGCATGTTCCATGTATTTCGACGTGCCTCCAACTATTTCCTCTGGCCTCTAAAATTATCTTCAACTCCTTAGCGTGATCGTTATTCATTTTGACACCATTGACTTTTTACAAGCAAATTGAAGCAATAATTCAATTCAAAAAACCCTGTTTGCCCCAAAATTCAAGAGAAAAAAAATAAAAGTACCAACGTGCAGTATTCTCAATAATGATCGCAGCTAGCAAATAACTGAAAACGTATCAAAAACGAAGCAACCAATAAACGACATGGACAAACATTATCAAAAATCTTGCAACATAACGAGTTGTTGGAAAAAGATTTCCTTCGATTCAAACATGGCCGGAAACTGCTACAGAATTATCAACCTTATCTACTTCAGATACAGCTGAAAACGCTTCAGCAACGTTTACGATGTCCTTTCAAAACTTGATATAGGATATTGTATCTTGTAAGGGTGGTAGTAAAGTTTAAAGTCCAATGGTGGCAGTTTGCGTGACATACGGTTATAAGGTTTGGCAAGTTGGCGATGGGTCGGTTTGGCTATTTCGTGTCGGATATGGTGACTATAAAATGCTTGTCTTGAGTTTAGATATTTAGTTAGAAGCACAAAAAGTGATTCTAGCGTGAAATTTAGGTGATAGGTGAAAATCGCTTGCCAAGGCGGCCAAGGGAAAACTGAAATTAATATACGTAAAAGCTTAAGTATGGTTTTATCAAAGTGAATAAACTGATAAAGTGCGTGTCAGGCTGCTCATAAAGTTCCGTTTATAGACATTATTTTTTTTTATGGAAAATATGGAATCAACGTATTTCCTTCATATTATTAAGGCCACTACTAAGTAAGTAATCGTATGAGCCAATGGCACTAAACTTTTGAGAGACTGTCTTTTGAGAGAATCGAGTTTGAGTTGATGCGAGAGGACTCAAAAGGAATCATAAAATCAAAATACAAAAAACCAAAATACGTAAGAAGCTCGCTCATGATATATTTCTTTTCTTTACCACTTCACCCTGTAATTACTCATACGCCATATCTTAACAGATTCTAAAGAAAGCAGATTCAGCAAATCCTGAATAACAATTGACATCTTATTTCCTCCGTCTCAGATTCAACAACAAATAAATTGCTTCGAGATAATGGAAACGAACAACGGTACAGTCGACGACAAAACAACATTCGGAATTAAATAAGTTCCCATGACAGTGGTGCGCTTTATACATTGCTATATTTGTGTTTAGGCGTGTGATGACGCGTGACCCAGCAGCCGTTGCCTCTCTGTAAACAGTAAAAACGCCAAAGCCATGCCTGACACGTCGCAAGCAGCGCTGCCTGTCCGCGGCAGACATACACGCGGCCTAATAGTGTAGCTTGCTAAGTCGTTCTTGATAGATCGTAGAAGTTAAGTAATGTTCTGAACGGTCAATAAGTGAGTAACCGCTAGTGGCATTGTCAGTTCCGGATAAGAATTAACGGAGCTTAAATTGACTAGCTTTTGCTTGGATACTCATCAGTTGAAAGCAGGCGCGGTCGTAGCCTGAAATATTGGGGGGTGGGGGGGCGGGACACTCATCTATCTTCTTTACTTTATTAGAACGATTTTTTTTATTACGTTAATTTTTTGAAGACTTTTCGATTTTACCCTCTGGGACCGCGCCTGGTTGAGAGACGTGAAATAATAAAAAAAATCAAACAATCAAAAACAAATACAAAGTTACGTTAAACAACCCTTTGTCTCTGATTGTACATTTACCAATCAGTACGCCCAGACCAACGCAGGCAATCGGAATTTAATTTTACAAACCAATTGATGTAAACGATTTTTCCTTTTTAGAAAATCGGATTAAGGAAATCGCGAGCGGGCTCAGAATTGAATAGTTCCTTTATCCTTTTCATTCAAGTTTAAAATGTGGTTGTCCGACCGCGAGCGTTGAGCGTTGGGCGTTGAGCGTTGAGCGTCAGGCGTTGGGCGTTGAGCGTTGAAGTGAGTATAGTTCTATCGCTGGGCTATGACTTTTTCATCGCTCGGCGTGAACGAATAAGCGTGAGCGATGGGCGATTATCGCTATTCGCTCAGCGTCATTTATTCAGATTCGACACTGATAGGGAAATGACTAGATCAACGCTCAGTTTTCACGGCAACACTGGTGAAACGGATGAAAGTGTTTAAACTACTTCAAAAAAGGAGGAAATCTATACTATGTTCGGTTATATGTTCACCAATATTTCCGTGGACCAATTTTTGATAGTATTTTTTTGTTTGAAAGGGTAAACTCTCGACGTGATCCATGGTAGGTAAGTAAATTTAATTTCGCCTAATTTATTTTAGATAAGTCTGCGACCACCATAAGATTAACTTTTCCCGAAAAATTAAAAAAAAACCCGAGACCAAATTTTAAAAGTTGTCTATACGTCGTTTTTAAAACGAAATGATTTCAGTAATCCCACTCATATAATAATAATACTTAATAATAATAAAGCTGATAGTTTGTGAGTTTGTTTAGATGTTTGGATATTTGGATGTTTGTATGTTTGTGTAAGGATCAGGCTTAAGCGACGATACAGTTTACTTTTTATCCCGAAAAACGTTCCTGAAAACCAAAAAATATGTAAAAGGATAATGGGAATATTGAATAAAAACTTTAGCAGTACGTAATCTGTTTGACACAAAGAGAACTCTAAGGTTGCCATGACAACCAATAATTTTTGACTTTTCAAAATGGCGATGTCATATCGTTCTATATGCTTTGAACAATTTTAAAGACGGCAAATCCAAAAATGAATACACTGTTCGCGAAGGTTGGATTGGAACAAGGTAGTTCTATCTATAAAGTTTGTATGACGAAACAATGCGCAGACAGTCGCGCCCGGTCCCACTAGTTTTTAATAATTGTATTATTTTGAAGGGTTCTTGTATCGCGTATGAAAATACAAATCCGTCGCTCGAAAACTCACTAATGAACAGCAACGCGAAAAATTAAAAAGTTCAATGAAATATGTTTCGAGAAGTTGTTAGCGAGTACGTGATGCGAAATTTTCTCAAAACTCTGAATATTTTCCGAAGCACGTTCCTTTTAGGTCGAATTATCATATTCAAGTGAAATTGATAACTTCTGGATGTAGAGGAGTGTTTGTTTTTGAAATCAGTAACGTATTAAATCGTATGAAACGTGCGTTCTAACTATTTTAAAATACGCTGAACGGATAAAGATGAACATTTTTATTTAGGTATATCTAGAAAAAAATATTCTATTCCGACAGGATTTGAACTTGCGACGATCAGACGATCCTCCTAAAGCTGATGAGCAACAAGGATTTTGATTGCGCTGTCAGGCATTCTGTGGCCGAGCGGTAAGGCACTCCAACTTTAGGAGGATCGTCTGATCGTCGCAGGTTCGAATCCCATCGCAATGGAAAATTTTGATGACTTTTCATTTTTCAATGAAATAGTGTGGTTTAACACTTTAAAAAATAAAAATTATAGGTATATATACTTATTAAGTATTCTGGATTATCTGATAAACGTTTTATCCCGAAAAAACTAAATATGTATGATAACACCGTGGGCTTAGTGTTATTTTTTAACGAAAGTTAAGTGTAAAACATTGCTTTTCTTTTAACCCTATTTTGCAAATAAAAGCTGAATTTAAAATGCCGACCGAAGAAATTAAAACCATGTTCATAATTAAAACAATTTACATAACAAAAATAAAACCTGGAAACCTCAATAATATGCTAGTCCGCCACTCTATTGAATTTCTTAAATTAGGGTCCCGTGTTTACTCAAACGAAACGTTTTGGCGGTAACCCTTAGAGAGCTAGACCTTAAGCTGTGTTCACACTTGTGTACTGTAATGTACAACTATTTGCTATCTAGGAAAGAATACTGTTGAGAAAAAAGTACGTGAGTGTCGTGAAACACTCGGTTGGAACAAAGTTTCAACTTTGTCGGTATTTGTCAATATTAAAATCCTAGAAACGCTCCTCTGTACTAACAATGTTACAATCTATAATGGCCTGATTTGCGACAGCGCGCTTCGCACTGTGACTTTTTGAACTATGTATTTGTCGTGACGGAAAATTGAAAGCTTTTTTCTTCTAGCCCACATCCTCGATACCGTTCGAAAAGGAACTTTGTTCAAATTCTTTTATATTAAATATTAGCACTTTTGTTCGACTGGCTCTCTAGAAAACTAGGCCCAAAACAGTTTGTTGCCCTGGTTCTTCACTGTATTTTTGGCGAAGGAACAGGAGTAGAATCACCTAGATTTAAGTGATCCCAGCGGTTTTATTAGTATTATTAAAAAAAAAGTGAATTTTTATTCACCCGTTTAGTTATAAAATGAGCTTTTAAAATGTAAAATATTGCCGTAAAAGTTTACCGAGTACAGAACTAGACGGGGCGCTACCTTTTCGAGGCGAATCCAAAAACTTATTCTCTCATCAAAAATGACCAACGCGCCTAAAGAAGCTTTCGTTTCAAAAAAGGGTATTTTATTATATATACATATGTATATTATTATTTTTTCTTCTTTGCTGCGCACTTGGAAGAGGCTAGCCACCCACAACACAGGGAATCCTAGTGTGGGGGCTAGAACACTCGAAAGAAACTTATTTTACGTACTAACTACCATTTATTTAGGCTTAGGCTTAGAACTATTATACATCCCTACCTATAATTATATCATTAGGTACATTATGGAGTTTCCTTAGTAAATAAGTTTATAGATTGAACAAAATTGTAATAGTACCAAGAAATAAACTATTTGATTTGATTTGATTTGATTTGAAAAAACAACATATCAAATTTAGGTACTAAACCGAGCTGGATAAGTATGAAATATTCAATCTTACCCAATTAAAATTTCGAAACTTTGGAAAATTTTTGGAAAACATGTTTTATCTTTGTTGGAAACCAATAAATTGTACAAATATTTTTCCGAGCGTTGTTTATCTACTCTTCAAGGTTTGGTCCAGAAAATTATTGTATTATATCGGAACAGGTATTTTGACTTTGTTGTTAAATTAAATTGAGTTATTTTTTATATTGACTAGCCTCAGAGCTGTAGGTAAGGTCTGCGTTTCATTTGGGACGCAAATGGTTGCGGGTTCGATCCCCGCCGCGGGATAAATGTTTGTATGATCTACAAATATTTGTAATGTAAGTAATTCTGGACTTTTCACACAGCATCATCTAGCACCAAAGTAAGCAGAGCTTGTGTTATGGGAACGTGACTGATATACTACTTATGCAGCTTTTTGTTTGTAAATACATATTATACATAGAAACACCCAGACCCGAGACAAATATTTGTAGATCATACAAACATTGGTCTCGCCGCGAGGATCAAACCCGTAACCTTTTGCGTCGCAGGCGCGCCTTCGTCCACTGCGCTACAGAGGTTGTCAAATCAGCGCTTAAAGCTATAATATGCGCCTAAATCATGACAAGTAAATACGTGACACAAAACCACATCTCGCATGCGTAATATTTCCTTCCATTATTCATTACACGATCGTATATAACTTTAAGTGGTTTAACATCCTCCCGACCCCGTAAATAATAAAACAATGAGAGCGACATACAAAGAGAACTTTAGATCTACTGTTTGTTAACTGGACTACATATTACAGCTTTCCGGGAAATATCTACCTCAGTAGTATCGAAAAAGTAGATAGGCCAGAAACTCATACAATCTTACCCTTTTTTAGCGAAATCTTATGATCCAATGTATTCACTTTTTGAGTAAACCCGCCAACTCATACAATCTTACCTTTTTTTTAGCGAAATCTTATGATCGAATGACTTAACTTTTTGAGTAAACCCGCCAATATATGAAACTCAATCGCGCGCAATAACATAAAATCAAACAAAATGATGTGGTTTCGGAATAACAAGCACAGAACACAAAAGCTGTTCGTAGTAAATAGAAACAGGAACTATTATTTGCTTCTAGGAATGTCCGAAACGATTATAGTTATCTAAGATGGTTTTCAGAAGTATGTACGTTCAAATTGTCAAATACATTTAAATGAAATAAAATAAATAGATTTTATTTTCATTGCTTACTATTGTAATTAATACTAGTTCATTGTTCTTCTGCAAATACATTTAGCGAATACAAAATAATGATAACAATTAATTTATTTATTTTTATGAAATCTTTCTTAGAACTACAGCACCAGCACGATACATGACACATCATAACCACAAACAAAGCATGAAATACTTTTCTAAAAATAGTCCTTGCTGAAGATAGCTTTAAATGTAGAAAAAGCTTAGTGCGACCATTTTCCAGATTAAATACAGTCAACGACAAAATAGACTATAATAGTTAAATAAAATAATAGTAAGAGCTCGATTCAAAACCAGGATTATTGTTTAATGTAGAAGTGAATTTTAATTAACCGACTTCAAAAAAAGGAGGAGGTTATATGTTCGGCTGTATGTATGTTTTTTTTTTTTTTTTTTTTTTTTTTTTTTTATGTATGTTCACCGATATTTCCGTCAGTTGTGGACCGATTTCCAAAATTTTTTTTTTGTTTGAAAGGGTATACTCTTATAGTGGTCCCATATAAATGTTATTCCTGAGGGATTAATAGTTTTCCCGTAAAACTAAAACAATCACTGAACTTTAAGAAAATTGTGGACCGATTTCCAAAATTTTTTTTTTGTTTAAAAGAGGTATACTCTCAAGGTGGCGCCATATATTTTTTTTTCCTGAGGGATTGACAGTTTTCCCGTAACATTAAAAAAACCTCATTCTCACTACACAACACACCCTGACTCACAATCTGAGTCAAACATTAAATAGTTTGAAAGGGTATTACACCCGAGGTAGTACAAAATATTTCTTTTCCTTATGGATTGATAGTTTTCCCCCTTGCTGAACTCCGGTCTGTCCTTTAGTAGGTCTGCCCATGACTTCTCTTATCCTTTCCTACTTAAGCTACGATAAGCAAAGTCTTAATGTACTCGTAGCTTACTATATTATTTACACATACACTTTTATTTACACAGTATTTATTTACTTACACTAAAAAGTGAAAAATAAAAATTTTTGAAAAAAAAAATTGAACCGACTTCACAGAACACAAACAGAAGAACCTTCTACACACTAAAAAGAGAAAAATAAGAATATAATTTGAAGTCGGTGCCAAGTGAATACGATTAGGTACCTATCAAAAAAAGAAATCGAGCGATAGCGTACCAGGATACAATTTTGCACCCAAGTTCTTTTGAATTTCTTAGATGTAAATGAATAGTTGGCACCGACTTCAAATTATATTCTTATTTTTCTCTTTTTAGTGTGTAGAAGGTTCTTCTGTTTGTGTTCTGTGAAGTCGGTTCAATTTTTTTTTTCAAAAATTTTTATTTTAATCTCTTTTTTTGAGATGAATACATTTTTATTTGAATTTATCGATATTTTAACAAGCCTCTGGACTTTGATCACGTAGAAGTTGATAATCAGAATACATTCCTATTAGGTTTAGTTATTAGGTATCTTAGAACTTAGCACAGGTAGACTATGAACGTTAAAGTATCGCCTATGAAAGCAGAAAAACACTGTGGATAAAATTGGTAGAAGAAATCACATTACGGTTAAGATTTTGAGTACTTATAGCTTCAAAACCATGATTATATTTGTTTTTTTTTTCTCAATCAACTTGTCAAAAGTGTGGGACAGACTTAGAGGACAGACCTTGAACAGTGAATTGTCAAGTAAAGGAACAATATAATACTCGGACAGAGGATAAGTATAGCCATCCAACGAGGTAATGCCGCCAGCCTTTTGGGCACATTACCTGCGGTCAGTGATTTGAACACTGTTTTTTATCTTTAGTTTAGTTAAATTTTGTATCTACTTATGTATTTTTATGATTATTGTTTTGTGTAAGTAAATATATGTTTGTAGATAATTTTATAATTATATTATAACTTTGAAAATTATATTTATAATACTTACCTATGTACAGTATTTGGTTGTTCTTTATAAACAAAAATTCTCCCACGACTGTACCCGATGTTTGAGTTTGGGCTTGTTTGTACCAATGTATCACGTTTCTGTATTGTATCGCTGCCAAAACCACAGACTAAATAACAGCAAGTACCTTATGTAAGGCGTATTAGGCGACAAACCATGTCGGAGTTCAGGGACTAGGTATAAAATAAATAATAGTGCTATTTTTATTATATAATACATTTGACGTTGTCTTTCCTGTGGGCCAGGCTGATTAAGCTTCTTCCTTATCGTGTCACCAGTTTTCTATAACCAGTGTGGTGAAAGGATTTTAAGTGCGCCTCTTAGAGGCTCCTTTCGTGCACTTGACACATGTTTTTGAACTTTTTAGGTTTTACGACATGCTGGTTTCCTCAGGATGTGTTTCCTTCACAGTTTGAGAGTACTGGCATAGTGCACATACATTTTTCGGCTCATCATCTGACTTCAAAGTTAGCAGAGCTTGTGTTATGGGAACCACATGACATGACTGATATTATATTTATGTATCTTAGGCACGTTTTTTTTTTTTTTAACTTTCTTAAGTATACATAGTCAAAATAAAATTGGCTCTGGGCTTAAAGCGCTTTAAAAATTAGAAAAATATATGGATAGATAGTTATAGGCTGAAGAAGAGATGGATGGATTGTGTGAAAGATGACATGAGTAAGAGAGGAGTGCTGAGATTACAGCTGATAGAGGGAAATGAAAGAGGATATAATAGAATAGAATAGAAAATACTTTATTGCATAGCACAAAAAAAAAATAAAGAAAAAAGTACGTGAGTGTCGTGGAACACTCGGTTAGAAAGAAGTTTCAACTTAATAATTTACTTATTAAAATCCTACAAACGCTCTTCCGTACTAACAATTTAACAATTGCTTCGTGGCTGTGACGGTTCAACATATACATGTGTCGTGACGCAAAAATCGAATACTTTTTTTCGTCTAGCCCCCATCCGATAACGTCAGAAAAGGACTTCGTTCCAAAAAACTTAACTATAAGATACAATCGGCGGTCTTATCGCTAAAAAGCGATCTTTACATAACAAAATGTTGTCCTGACCCCATATAAAGTGGGACAAGGGCAGGAAGATATAGATATATAAATATAGAATGTTGGGAAACGTCCAATAGAAATTATAACTTCAGTTCCAGTAATTCCAAAACAATACGCGAAATACTAAAATATCCTCAGAAGCTTTTTCGGACAGTCAGATTTAGGGGCATCTTAATTCGGGCAGGCACCAAGAGTTATTACAAGGCTGTGGCACAACATAGTGACAAACAGTAGAGATACTTGTATTAATAAATTGTTTTTTATAAAAACAAATGTTCGTTAAGTTGATATTTTTATCTTTTATTTATTCGAGTTTTAGAAAAATATGAGTAATTATTCAAACCATGTCTTACAGAGGTCTCAGATGAGCTAACAACACGTCAGTTGGAAAAATAACTAGGCTCTTACGAAAAAATTATATGATAGTTTAATTTCATTCTTACCTTCAATATATTTATATCGATTATTTGATATTTAAAATCGTTAACTTGTATTTCTGAACATTTTGTAGATGCTTACGGGTACTTTAATTTTTTTATAGGCTGTTTTCGTTTGCTTTGACTTTGAAATCAGCTTCCAGCGTCTGTATTTCCGCTGAGCTACGACCCAGTTGTTTTTTAGAAGAGAGTTAAAAGGCTCTTTCTGGGTAGGTTCGCTCCATCGTAGACGTCATTCTTGCCCATGTCAAGTTTCGAGGTCAAGAGCCGACCCTTAAAAAAACTTGCTTTACTGTATTAAATACTGTGCCAGTACTTAAGATTTAAGTCTGCCAAAAATCCTTTTGGTCAAGAAAAAAATGTTAATATCATTATCCGAATCTTTTATGCTACTACTCGCGCAGAGAAAATGAATTTATCCGAAACAATTTGTGTATTGCTATGAAGAAATACAAAAGTATTTCGTTGGAATCAGATCAACGAAGCTTGGCCTTAATCAAAGTCAACATTAATTCAGTATGGGAAAGCCAAATAATCTTGCCTTATTTATCTCGCTCTGTCTCAGATTAACAGTTTTGTATTGTTATAAAAGAAACTATAACATAGTTTAAAGTTGAGCATTGCCGTAGAGTCGCGTGTCTATCGGTCTTTTATCGACTGCATTTCGGAGAGTGTGCACAAGAGCTCCATAATTTAGTTCCGCCATCCCCATTCTTTTATCGGACCAACAGGTTCCCCGAAAGACGCCACTTGTACATGGTTGATATTCCCAGAGTTCGTACAAAGCGTTTTGAGTCCACTTTTTACATACGCACTGCCAAACTGTGGAACTCATTGCCGGGTACCGTTTTTCCCGAAAAGTACAATATAGCGGTCTTTAAATCAAGAGTAAATAGGTTCCTTCTAGGAAAGCATGTTCCATCTTAGACCTCACTACTGCTTAACATCAGGCAGAGGGAGGTCAAATGCTGACCTATTTAATTTTAAAAAAAAAAGTTGATTTTAAATTTTGAAACGTTGACAAAATTGACCTTAGTTTAAACTTATCAAAATGTTTGTCGGTGTGATTACAATGTTCCTAGAATAATGTAAAAATACATTTTAATTTAGACCATTCTGAGTTGTATCGCGTTTTCAAAAAACCTACCTAATAATTTGATTTATAAAAGAAAAAACCAATTAAAACTCAAAATCCAGCAATCTACGTATAAAAACGCGCCCAGTACACACGCTCGACCAGCTGTGCGAGGTCGGTTTTCTTCGGATATAATGATTTTTTCGGAAAATCCTTTTGGATTTGGTTGTGTTGGGATGCTGTACTTATCCCTTTCGGCTTCGGTAGACGTCTTTTTACACCCTGTATATTTTTTTTATTTATTTGGCTAGCAATTGACCTCACTCTGCCTGATGTTAAATAATGTGGCAATAGTGAGGTCGAAGATGGATTGTAAAATCCCTGAATTATTTCTTCAATATCTGAGGACCTTTGACGATGAAAGGTAACCTCAATAAACCAACAAGTCTGACAACAGAAAAGTAGACGTAACTAAATAGGTAATAAAATAAATGGCTCCAGTAAACGTTGCGATTCCCACTACAATAATTTGAAGGTACAAATGATGATGACGTCATAATCTCCGACAATGCGTCTTCGAGCAAAAAGTATCAAGAACATTTTGTTTTATAGCTTGTCTGAACTTGAACTGTGGTACAAATAAACGTGGTTAAAACCACTGAGAATCATCATCATCTCCCTGACCTTATCCCACGCTAAGTGGGGTCGGCACAACATGTCTTCTTCTTCCACTCACTCCTATCACTATATATTATATTTTATCCACTGAGAATAACCATTTTTTATTTTGCAAATTGAAAATCACCTGATTTAAATTTGCGCTTTCCCATCTACCGGGGACATCCGTTAGGCCTGGCGCGGCGGCAGATTCGGCTGAGGATCTCAAAAGGCGCAAATATATAAATCTTGATAGGGTTTATATATTTGAACCATTTGGGGTGGAGACCCTAGGTCCGTGGTTCTGGAGCCCTTCGGGTTTTCAAAATTCTTTCAGGGCGTCTGGTCGAAGCGACGCGCGATCCGAGAGCTGGCACATTTTTGGCTCAAAGGATCAGCATTGCCATCCAGCGTGGTAATGCCGCCAGTGTTTTGGGCACGCTTCCGACTGACAGTGAACTGGATCAGTTGAGCTATCTATAGATCGATTCTAACGATCCTTAGATAGCTTGACTAATCCATGTTATATTTTGAAAATATATTTAAATATGTAGTAGCTTAGTTTCTATTAATAAAAAAATATATTTAAAGTCGAAATTGATGATTTATTTGCATTTATTGAATTATTTTAGTTATTTTGCTTGTAAAATTTTGAATTCGGCACCAGCACTGATAAAATATATTGATCTATACTGATTTTAGACGCGCGAGGAGCATAATAGAGTTGGTTTAGGCTGGCCACACTTTGGATCCATTTTTATACAAGGGCCCTTATTAATAGACGTGGTGTAAAGTTACGCCAGGTTTAAACTCCAAAAATTGTATGGTTACTCCTAAGTTACACCCATTAGTGTCTCCCAGTTAGTGTTCGTACGAGTAGAATTCGTAAAGAAACGCATCCAAAGTGCGGTCGGCCCAACACCCAGCAGTGGATGATACCGAGCTGAAATTATGATGATGGTGTATACATTAATCCTGTTCCATTTTCACTTTCATCTCATACAAAATTGAAGATTTAATTTCAGATCATATTTCACACATCGGAGGCGCGATCGATTTAAGCTCCGCAGCGTGGAATAACCTTATTAAGAGCTTTGTGTTATAATATTTTGAATAGAATGCAGACTAATATTCTCACTCTAACCGTAAACTATTACATGTATTTAAAGCCGAAATGCTGCATTCCATTGCCCTCTACTTTTGTTTTTGAACTTGGTCAGAGACCACGTCTGGGTCCGTATTCCCGTTCTTATTTTCGTTCGTTTGATGAATATTCGCATGTTTCTTACTACGATTTCTGACTTCAAGGGCCAAATTTTTGGTGAGTAATATTTGGTCCAAGGTTAGGACCGTGTTTTAACGTTGATCTTATCGACTGAATATAATGTAGCTCTTAGTAAGAAGCATCCGAATATTCATCAAACGAACAAAAAAACGAACGTGAATAACCCCACTGAGCACGAAAGTATTCTCATATTAAAGTAAAATCCTTTCAAGAATTTAAGAAATAATATTATAAATCTATCAGCAATAACGTGAAAAGATCTGTGACAGTACCTATAGAAGTTATGTTCAAAAGTAAAACTTTTGTTTCAGTAGACAGTGGCCTTTTAGATTATACTGACAATGAGCTCTTGAATTCTCATTCGATTTGGGATTCATTCATGAAGAAAAGAAATAGCATCTATTCCCTAAGCTTAAAAGTTCTTTGGCACCTCATTTATTATTCGTTTTATTGAACGCTATAAACTTATCTATGAATTTTTATATAAATTAGATATCTATTTTATACGTTCTAAGAGAATGCATGCACAGAATTCTCAAGTCCATTGTATTATTTTCATCTCTGTAAGTGAGGATTTATTTCTGTCTCTAAAGCACTGTAAATTACTGGTGAATGAACCGATAAATTAAATATTTTATATGCTCTTAAATTATAGGTAATGATAACCGAGAGTAAAAACCGAAAAATCTTATGGACCTTCTACATGTATTTGCCGATGATAGACAAATGCCGACGTTCGCAAACGTGTAGAGTCTTTCCGAATAATAGTTCGGCGCATAGTTCGGCGAATGTAGTGTGGCCATTACACTTTTTCAGGATAAAAAATAGGTTTGAGCTACCTTTCTGTTTATTAGTTTAATTGGTAAAGAAAACATAGGTAAATACTAAAACTATCGCAGTTACAATAAGAGTAATAGTGCAAGTGAATCCGCATGTAAAAAGAAGTTGTAAATATTCTAGGCAATATTTTACTGATATTCAAATGCCGGCATATTTAAAAAGTTTCAAATGTACGCGCAATATATTTTTAGTAACTTCTGCTTTTTAAGATATTACTGAGCCAGTATAACTTCTGTATAATGGAGTTCACGAAGAAATCTCCAATGTGAAATCGCGAAATAGTTCATTCTGATATTCTAGTTTTTCTAAAGCAAAAGGAGTCGTATTTGCTTATACATAGGATCGAATAAGCTGCGAGTCCAGTGTATCAATAAATTTTTCGTTTCGAAAAATGTATGAACGCAATAACAGAGTTTTGAAGCTTAGCATTATTGACCATCCTAGGGAAGAGTAAATGATTAAAGATGAGAGGATGCTTTTGATGGACTTCTTTCGCCATTTCTGAAGGAGCTAGTGGCTCTGCTATATTATTTGGTTTTCTCGTGTTTTACTAGGTTTTATTATGTAATTTCGGTGGCATTTTACTAATGAAGCCTTGGATTCGTAACAGGAGATTTGGCAAATGGAATGGGAGAGTATTCAAGAAGATTTCTCATTTGACGAAAGATTTCTGTTGGAGTTTTGAAATGACAAGCCGCCATGTTTTTTTCAAAATCAAATTGACATGACTTGACTTGACTTGACATGAATACACATTTAATACTTGACATTGGCAGAATTATACTGTTAATTCAGTTAGTTGCCATTAATAAAAAGAAGAAGAAGAAGAGGATGCTTTAGATCTGAGGAAGCCTATTCAATCTCAAATAATGTCCCAGGCACTACAGCACACCATTGAGTGTAAGCATGGGCTGCCTCCTGATTAGTGAGACTTTGGTAAGCCTCTTTTTTAACGAGGTTCCTTTTCGGACGGTATCGGATGGGGCTAGATGAAAAAGCGTTCGATTTCTGCGTCACGACACATGTATGTATATGTCAAAACGTCACAGTGCAAAGTGCGCAGTCGCGAAGCAGTCCATAGATTGTTACATTGTTAGTACGGAAGAGCGTTTCTAGGATTTTCATAAATAATTTATTTGAAAAACTTTTTTATAAAGCTGCTTTTAAAGTTATTGGCTGATTGATTTAAAGTCCTATCTATCATCCTTAAGCTTCAAGTGGTAAGCCTATTTAGGTACAAGCATCTTTATAAACACGAATTAAATTATTTAAACTTCCAAGAAAATGAGTTTCAGTTCATTTAATTACAATTTGTCAGATACGGATAAAATCAAGTTACACAAAGTTATATTGTTTCAGCTACGGAGTCTTCAAGCTAATATTGGAACTGACATGGCTTACGGTAATTTGTGTTCATGAACTATTGTTCTGTTTATTTAATTTGCTGTGCTGTTGAAGTAGTTTTGTAGAGCACGTATTGTTTAATTTTTTCATCTTGAGATCTCACTAGTTCAAATCAATTTGGTGAAATGATTTACACCGCATTCATGCATACTATTATGCAATTCAGTGTCTTGTAATCAGAGTGCACCAATGTTTTTTTTTAATAGTTTTATAAAAAAATATTGAAAAGGAATTAACAATACGTCAGCGCTTAGAGCTTATTTTTAACTTTGTTTGAGATTGCACATTTGAGCATAAGTTATTATTTTACTACCGATGTGTCTCAGGCTATTACTGTCATTACATCTCAAGATGTCAACGCAAAAATAACGGTCTATTACCAAACTAGTTTTATTCAGTATTACCATACAGCTAATGTGAGTGATATACAAAGAGGGGCCGAGGAGCGTTCCTTGAGGGACCCTTTTAGTGAGCAGCTATAAATCAGTCTCTAATGGAGTGCGGGCCTGCTGGGGACTGACGTAGGATAGTGAGAATGGCAGTGCTACTCCATCATTAAGACAGCTGAATAACGTATCAACGGCATTCAATAAAAAACCTTCGGGAGAATGCCTTGAAAGCTAAAGCAGAGACACAATTCGTGATACAATTCTCGCAACTATCAGTTATGAATGTGAATATTTTAATTTAGCAGCGCAATAGTATGTTTTTCTCACGAAGATTTGTTTGTGTGTGTAGATTTGATTCTGTGTGCACAAGCAATACTGAGCGCTAATTTGTCCATGGAGCGTTCCCGAGCTTACGCACATAGAAACAACGTGCATGTGCATCTACACACACATTTAAGACAAACCCACCTTTGTGAGTTGTTTTAGTTGTGCTATTTTTGTCGCTTAATATACCGACACATGCGCTTTAACCAAAGTAAGAAATTATAGTCTTTTCGAGTTGGTTTTATTGGCGAATTGGTCTACCCTTTTCCTCATTCTTTTATTGTTGTTAATCAAATGATTATAGCTCAATAGCATAATGGTTATTTCTATTTTTTTTTATGATGAATGGGTCTTGACCTTGAGACTTACAGAGGCAAGAATGAGGTCCTCGATGGAGCGAGCCTACCCAGAAGGTGCCTATTTACTCTCTTCTTAAAACATCCTAAAAAAAGCTAGGTCCCAAACCGTGTTTGTTGCCCTGGTTCTTCACGGTATTGGTCGCGAAGGAACAGGAGTAGAATCACCTAGTTTTAAGACGTTTCAAAGTGATCCCAGCGGTCCTACTGAATAAATACTTTTGATTTTGATTTTAATTTTTTATGATCAGCTTACAATCAATAATTATTACAATGTTTTGTATGGATTGATTTTATTTAAACATAAATACTAGAAAATGTCTACCGTGCTTTGGAGATAGAGTTAAACAATCTATGTGGCAAATCTTGCTCTAGGTATAAAGGAATCGTGTAATATAATTCATGATTTGATCTTTCTGATTTAAAAATTAATTGCAAAAGTTTACAAGCTAAATTTTTTATTAAAATAAACTTTATCCGAACTTATTTTTGTCGTTTCTCATTACAAAACCTCAAACTTTATATAAAGGAAGCGCGTAAAACGATCAAACTGCCCATTGTCCCAAACTTTTGCTGGAAAATTATGTATTGTCTTGTTTTAATGAATGGTACTTCACAAATTATGAACATCCTCCTTTAATATTGAAAAGGATTTTCAGAGTTGTTTTGAAGTGAGAAGTTTAGAAAAACTTCCGATTTGTACAGTCAAAGTAAAATAATACTTTTGAATATAAGATAAAATAAGATATATTTTTATTTGGAAAAACACAAGTAGACAAACCTACATTATTACAACGGAAGAAAAATAGGTATTACCTACGACTAATACAAACAGAGAAAGAGAAGGATGACGGAAAAAAAGGTAGGTAGGTATAGTACAATAAGGTAGCCTAGGTAGGCACTTGGGTAACATGCAAGCACCCTAACCTAGGCACCTTCCAGTAGCAAAGTAGGTAGGACCTACTTACCAACCTACACACAAACATATTAAAAGAGGCAGGGGTAGGACGTCCGTGTTGGTGCAGTCCATAAAGGAACAGTCTCAGCTTTGTGTTGCTCTACACCGGAGAGGTACAGAGCAACGCTGGTTTTCATACTGCTCCTAGTTGGGTGACGTCACATTGCGTAGGAAGACTATAAACAAATAAAAATCTTTCTTCGTAATGTCTATGGTTATCAGAAACTACGAACAAAGTAACAACACCCAGACCAAGAACGAATATTTGCAGATCATGCAAACCTTATCCCGCCTCGAGAATCGAACTTACACCTATAACTTCAAGTCGCAAATTGCCCGCTACTCTGGAAATACTTACTTGCCGACTGTACACTTAAAGGAGTTCAGTAAGTTTGTCCTTTAATATGAAAACTTGGGCAATAAAGTGACAAAGAACTTAAAAAGTGCCCCTTTGGAACAAGGGAATGGCATTAAACGCATTAAAGGAATATTTGCCACTTTCTAATAGGCGTGAAGACACTACAAATGTTCACAATTATAAAATGAAGATGCTTTTAAGCGATACCTACTCTCATAGCGCGTGTAGCTAGTTCTGTGAATAATGAGAATGGGACTGCTAGTAGCCCTATCAACTAAGCGTACTGTGCTTCAGAGGGCACTTTAAAATGTCGGTCCCGGCTATAAAGTCGTTAAGCCATGATGAAGGCTTTCAGACAGCTTAAAATATTCGTCACTGTTAGCCACTGACTCAAAGGAACTTACTGTAGTACTTATTTTATGTTTTCGTGGACCCTAAGTAAGCGAGACCATTCTTTGACATGGGTGCAAACAGGTACAACTTAGCATAAAGCCATTTACCTACACACGATCCTTTGTAGACGTGACTACAAAATGTGATATCCTGACTTATGAGTTTCGTATACGAGGCCTTAGAAAATTGTGGTCTTTTTTGACGCCTACAAACAAAAAAGAGAAAGCAATAGGGTCATATTAACTGAATACCTAGTACTATAGCTTCCGCCCGCAGCTTGACTTACGAGGTACCAGCACTTCTTCTTCATCGTTTCACTAGTTATTTCGAACCAGTGTGGTAAAAGGATTTTAAGTGCGCCTCATGCTCCTTTCGTGCACTTGACACATGTTTTCGAACTCAAAAGGTTCTACGACATGCCGGTTTCCTCACGATGTTTTCCTTCACCGTTTGAGAGTACTGGCATAGTGCACATAAGTTTTTCGGCAGGAAAACTCATTTGTGCACGACCGGGATTGAACCCACGACCTTACGATCGGAAGGCGGGGCCACTACCACTAGGCCACCAGTGCTCTACCAGCACTGTAAATAGCTATTATGCTATTCCAGGCTACACGTATCTAAACCAACTCCAAGTTTCATCCAAATGGTTAAAACACAAACATACGCACAAACTTTAATTTATGTTAGTAGGATAATTTAATATAAAAATATCTGAATGTATGTTATTAGATTTTCGAACTTTTTAGCAAAAATACAGCGTCAGAAAACACGTCAAACACATTGTAGGTAATAAATAAAAACTTTTATATATAATAAAAAAATTCAACAAATCAAATATAGAAATACCTCAGAGAAATACAATCCGTTGGGGAACGTAAAAACTGTTACGCAACATTTCAAACTTCGTAATTTCAGTACTAGATTGCTTTAGCAAAAGCTTGTTTTTCCTTTGAATGGACTGTTTATAATTAAACAAAATGTCAAATATTTGGGTACTAATTCAGGGATTTCAGAATTTGCTGTTTGAGATTCTTATTCAATGCATAGTTTGTCAAAAGGATTTATCTAAATTATCAATCCTAATTATTGCTGGCAAACTGAACGTAGGAAGGTTTAATCGGTTGAATTGGAGATAGGCGTACACAATTGGAGATGGTAGATAGGCAAAGGTAGTGACCGAGTAGCCACTTGTTTTAGATCATTCAGGAAATCAGCCTGTTTACCACGATCATTTTATCTCCACAGTGACATTCGAGTAAGTTTAAGCAAAAGCATATTTTGAGCAACCGTGATATAACGAAAAAATAAAACTCAAAATCGATCAAACTCAATACAAAAAAAGAAGTAAAAGTATAATTTAGGGGTCTTTAAATCAAGAGTAAATGGGTTCCTTCTAGGAAAGCATGCTCCATCTTAGACCTAACTACTGCTTAACATCAGGCAGAGGGAGGTCAAATGCTGACCTATTCAATTTAAAACAAAAAAAAATCAAAATCGATCAAACTCAATTTATGAATTAAATTATTCTCCCATCATTTGAGTCTTTATTCCACAGTAGAGATGGTGTGGTCTTGTTAAGCAGCCAGGAGACGTCAGGTTTACTTTTTATATCTTGGCCAATTACTTTTTACGGAAACTTGACAAACAGTATGAAACACGAAGCTTTAGTAAAAAATTCTAAATTAAACAAAACCAACGGAAGAGCTTCAATTTCACCTGAAACTTAAATAAACTCTGTGAAATACTTGTTTATTGTAGCATGAAATAAGTAAACAGAAGCGAATATCTCACTCTGAGACCGAAGCATCTGTTTCAGCAGTTCCTCGGCGTTATACACACGTTCGTAAACTACAAGAATTGTGGAATATTGCTTCAATTTTCATCAACATTTTGGTAGAAGACTGATCTAATATTTTCATAAAGTTATATGACATACGCATTACCTATGGTTGAGTGCTTTATGGACTACCACACATCTTTACGTAAACATGATCTGTTTCCCCGAAGCGTGTTAGGTATACTTTGAAAATGTCTGGTCAAAGGCATGTCCAATTACATTATTTTGATAGTTATATTTTTCAGAAGTTAGTATTTCACACGTAACTGGTTGCACAATGCACGCCTATTACCAAAAGGAATACGTATCTGAGCTCATCCAAAGAACAAGATTCACCATTGATGGACACGTCAAGGAGGACAATTATTTATTTTAATTCCTAAAACAGATAATAAGAACCAAGTATACATTAAAAAAAAACAATATTCGTAATCCTACAAGTGAATATGACAAGAATAGTGTTGCATGCTACTAATAAAAATATACCTATAAACTAATAGAATAATGACTAAATAATCAAACATTAGAATTTGAGTTATAAAATCAAGGTCATAAGAACGCGCTGCCTAAACCTATTGATATTGTTACACATCAAAGCTGATATACACAAAAAGATCTGGGAGAATGTTTACCGTGCCTTGGGGATCGTGAATAATCGAATCCATCATACCAAATTATCAAGTTCAGAAGAAAGATTGTCGGGAAATTACCAACTTTAGTTCGATTTTGGGAGATTCAGCTCTTGTTTGGGTTCAAAGAAGTCATAAAATATAACTGAATAATTCCAGTGTAATATAGCTGGGAAGTGGTGCGGGAATCAAACTACAGAGCTACATCTTGAATGTTGTTATTCTATAATTCACCTCTTTATTAAGTATTTTCAATTGACCACTATTCTAAAACAATACACATCTTATTTTTATTAGAACTTACGTGCTATTATTAATCTACTTAATTATACTTATCAAATAACTGATTCAATTATCAGACACATCGTCTCACAAATGATACGTGTAAGGATCCTAAACGTATCTTCCTTATCACATCAGATCAAATTATTGTTCTAGTCTGTGTAGTAATTGCTCAAGATTACTCTTGTAGAAACCCCTAAAGCAACTTAATATTCATTAAAACATTTTCCACAAAACTCCAATTAATATCAATTTAGGAATAAAGTGTAGGAATAGTGAATATTCTCCTGTATTTTTATGTTTTTTCTGTAATGTCCATGTGGTGTACAATAAAGTACTTTTTATTTATTTATAGTGTGATTGGTACGACTTATCAGCAGAAGGCAGTATCACAGATTTTAAGGTATTCAAGATGCTTTGAAGATATCTAGTTGTGTCAGAGGCACGTCCATAATCAATGCTTGGACGGGATTCGAAGTCAAAGTCAAAAATCATTTAGATAGATAGATAGATTAACGCTTTATTGTACACAAGAACCTTATACACAGAATATATAAAAATAAACAAATTGTACAATGGGCGGCCATATCGCTAAGAGCGATTTCTTCCTGGCAACCATTTGTATGGACAGGATAGTAGAATACAGAAATACAGCGGTGTATAAAAGTAGAAAACAGTAACAAACTAAGTACCGACCTATACACACACAACACAACACACACAACATTTATTCAGTTGGAAGGACAGATGGCATCACTTAAAATAGTCCTATGAGGTGTTTACTCCTTGTTCGCAACCAATACCGGGAAGAACCAGGGCAACAAACACAGTTTGGGGCATAGAACTGATAGCCTGTGGATTGAAAGTCAAGAGTACACCACACCACAACACTAGGCTATCTTGGCTCTTGATAAAAACTGGCCAAGTTCGAGTCGGACTCGCGCACGGAGGGTTCCGTAGCATTATCTTTAAAAACGGCAAAAAAAAAACCACGTTTGTTGTATGGTAGCCTCCTTAAATATATATTTCATTCTGTTTTTTAGTATTTGTTGTTATAGCGACAACAGAAATACATCATCTGTGAAAATTTCAACTGTCTAACTATCATGGATCATGAGATACAGCCTGGTGACAGACGGATAGCGGAGTCTTAGTAAATAGGATCCCGTTTTACCCTTTGGGTACGGAACCCTAAAAAGGCTATAATATTAGTTAGGGCGAGCGAAGTTGTAGTAATCTTGTAGTTATAAATAATTGTAGCATTAAATTGAGCTCGTATTTACCCATAAGTTTGGTCACGCCTTCATTCATGCGAAAGTAAACATTCTGAGCGGAGATGTTGCAATTACAAACTTTGGTACACATCATCGTCTTTACACTGGCACCCCACGTTCATACAAGTTACCTTGGGTGCAGGCTGCACAAGATCGATCGCTGTGGAAATCGATAGGGGAGCCCTATGTTCAGCAGTGGACGCTAGATGACTGAGATAATGATGATGATGTACTTCTAGTGTCTCATTCGAGTACTCGCTCGCTACGCCACCGAAGTCTTCTAATAACACTTGCATTCTTTTTTTCTACTAACTCCCGTTTACGTAAATTAATGTCTGAAATATTTTTAACTAAAGAATAAAGAAACACTAAAAATGTAAAAATTCAATTCGCAACCGACTCTCCGTAGTGTCATTATTTAGGTCTCTTCTGAATTTCCCCGGACGATAACTAAAAAAAAACACTTGGGAGAACTTCCAAATTTATCTGTCGGTGTGCTCAGCTCTGTTTGATTAGTGGAAGACACCATGGGACATTCGAATCCTGTGGGTTTTTCACACCATCGACTATTTGTAGCGATCGTGGTGTAGCTTGCTGAGTCGTTTTTAATAGATTTTTCGAAGTTAAGCAACGTTCTGGGCGGTTGATAAATGAACGGGTGACTAGTGGCATTATCAACTGAGCACTTCCATGCTTTGTAGGGCCCGCTAAATTATCGGTCCAGGCCAATATTCGTAAAGCCAAGAGCCCAAAGTCTGACAAAACTCCGCTACCTGAGTTGGCCATTATGGTTAGAGAAATTTATTGACTCATAAAAGAACAGGGTTCACTTATTGAGCTTAAAAACTATAATAGTTAATTTATGATTTACCTTCATTTGCCAGATTAATCGCCGGTGTGTGTAAAGTTCGCAGATCCTAAACTTTGTTAGGATCTTGTTAGCAACGGAAGATTTGCTAACATAATGAGTATATCTTTGTATTCCTAAGAAAGTTTGTAAGAAAAACATTATGAATATGTACACAAACTTGCTTAAAGATAACTCGACCAACTTTGCTGCTTAGATATTTAGCATAGATGCGATATAGGTAAGAAAGGGTGTTGATGGATTTACGATATGAATGTTGATGGATTTACGAGTAGAGGTAGGCCAAAGTAAAAATGGATGGATTGTGTGAAGGATGACATGAGTAAGAAAGGAGTGAGTGTTGAGATGACGGCTGATAGAGGAGAATGGAAGAAGAACACATATTATGTGGGGTTGTGCCGACCCCACATAATGTGGGAAAAGGGCAGGAAGATGATGAAGATGCGATATAGGTAAGAAAGGAGTGGATACGGAGATGACGAGTGATAGAGATGAGTAGAAATAGACAAGATAAGATAATATTTATTTAAACACAAGAAAAATACAAACTTAAAAGTAAAGTTACAGACACTTAACCTCTCGATCTGTAGGGAGATTTCAAAAAAATAAGATGGCGACAATAAAAAATGGCCGTTTTTTCTTGCACTTTAGAAAATGATGTACTTTGAGTAAAATAATAAATGCATGATATTTTGGATTCTACCTCAATAATGACACTGAAATTTCCAATTGAAATCATATTCTAATAAGATTCTTTCTTCAACCGTTTTACGAGAATCCAGGAACAAACACGCGCTACAGAGAAAAGCGGACCAGTCGAAGAAATTCATTGTTTATTTTAGATACAGGCATTACAGGCTTATAGAACAAACATACTTAGATGATAAAATATATTATTTACCTAAATAAATAACTTGTTTTATTTACCCAGACCAAAATTTTTGGCTAATTCGAAACTAAAAGTACGGCAAAGTTCAATGACATTTTGCTCGAGTAATAAAAAAAAAATTTTGAGTGAAAAGTCTTCTAGGACCATATTTAGTTATAATAAACTTAAAAATGCTATTTTACTTAAGCTTGCGTATACAATAATTATGTGCGCTAAGAGCCGGACTAGATTTTCTGTGTCCCGCTTCCCAGCGCCCCATTTCGGATTAGATTTGTATGTTTGTTTGTTTAGTTAGTTATTTGTTTGTACCTAGTTGTTAATTTGGAAGAGAACATGTTGTGCCGACCCCTCATGAGCAAGCAATGATGAAAGATGATGCGCCCATTGATCCGTCTTCGTAAGAATAACCGACTCTGGTGATTGAGTTTTTTAAGCTGCTTAGGCCCCTGTCATAGCATCGATTTAAATTAAAGTCATAAACATTGATTCTAGTCTGGAATAGCACAAGAGCTCCTTTCTACCCCGGAGTTTAGTATTCCCGAGCATATAAATATATAGATTTTATATAATTTAAGGTATAAGTATATAAAATCTTGTACCACTTTGACCATATTTTATGTGTGTGTGTGTGTCGTTTAACTATATCAAAGCTTAGTTACTTGTACTCCAATGAACATAGTTAGATAAAAACAATCTCAATAATCAAAGGAAATCTTTACAAAGAGCTTTTCGTATAATTATGTCGACTCTGTCGCTCGACCCGCAAAGGAAAACACTATTAGAGTGAACAAAGAATGCAAAGAAAAATAAGTGTGAAATTGGTAGAGTTGTTTACAAGATTAATCTTTATAATAGAGGGGAAAATTTATGTTCTGTCGGTAGGCCCCAACATTCACACCGAAAAACAAAAATAAAAAAATAAATTCTTGTATTTTTTTATGTTATTCGTTTATTTTTTCGTGAATCGATAATTTTTTGCGTCATAACAAATAAACATTATAAATAAAAAAAGAGCCAGATAAATCTGTAACATCTAAAATGGTCATCACTCATTTTGCAATGGTTAGCGAAGGCTAACTATAGCGCTGGTATTTTGTGACACCAGCGCGCAGCGTGTGCAGCGTAGCAGCACATACGATAGCGATACACAACAAATACAAGTTGTATAGCTTGGAATTTGAAAACACCAATTAGATACCAGTTTACACCTGATTACGCTCTCAGAAATGTCTTGCAAAAAATTCAGTTTACTTAAACTGCAAAAAATGATGAAAAATAATCTGCTAAGAGCTAAATTTAGTTGGTCTTATTACAAAAAAGTTAAACCTTAGTTGAATACCATGTTGACACTGTCAAAACAAAAATGTTACCACAAAAAAGCGTTCTATATGCGAGTATTTAAAGATCGTTTTTCTAGAGACAGTTTTTTAGTCAGTGCTTTGTTAAACCATGTTCATATTTTACAACCTAGATGGTTTTTTTCCATTATATCCAAAAATTCCCCCTAAACTATGTCGCCGACTCGTGCCATCAGACGACCTTCATTCCTTTCATACAACTTAGGACCAAAATAATGACAATAATGATTTTAGCCCTTATAAAACGAAGACTCAAGATACGCGCTTTTGTAGTTTACCTCAGAACTTTTAAAGGAAACATAATACGTTGTATGCGATGAATAATTCAGGCCGACGTGCCCAGAGACAACTCAAGGCAGAGCTCAAGTTTAAGTGAGTTTACCCCGCATTCACATTATGGAGATTTGTTGATAGAGTTGGAATTATAGCGTTTCAATGAGACTTGAATCGTGTGTCACGAAATCCTTGAACCATTGTGGTGACAGGATTTCTAGTGCGCCTTGCATGTGGCTCCTTTTGTGCAGTTGAAAATGTTTTAGAACTTCTTTTAACTTATGTTTACAGCCATTTTTTTAAATCACATTAAGTAAGAGCTGGTATACGGTATACGTAAAAAAATATTTTGTATAATTTATCCACAAGAACAACAAAATCGTATAATATAATGTACATGAGTTCAGGGATTCTACTCCTTGTTTCTTCGCAACCAAATACATTTTCAAGGGCAACAAAAAAGTTTTTTAAATGCGAGTAAGATAACAAATTATTCTCAGAGAATTATATTTCATGATTTACTATAGCTTATTATTATATTTATGTAAGTACTAGTTGACCCGCGCGCGCCTTCGTCTGCGCATTGTTTCGTCAACGATCTTTGAAACTGCCTTGCACAACCCCTAAGTTTTTCAATTTATACCGATTTTAGAGTGAATCAGATCAAGGAATAAAATTTTCCATATAAACTGGACCACCCTGTATACCATTTTTCTGTCATAAGAACCTTCTCCTGACAATAACAAACACAACAAAATAAAATATTGATATCGGTCCAGCCGTTCACGCGTGATGGCGTGACCAAGGGATATAGGGATTCATTTTTATATATAGAGATTATTATTGCTTGTGTGTAAGTTTGCCAGTTCTTTTATATTGATTTAAAAAATCTTATTTTTTCTCGCTCTTTCATAATGACCTTAATTTCTTTCTTTGCTGTTTAGTATGCAAGTCGTATCCCAGAGCTTATAAACGAAGTTAAAGTACGACCTTTTATGAAATGGTCACCGTCTTCTGACGGACGTAATTCGATTTAATCTCTCATCTCAGTCTTGTTTTTATTAAAAAAGTATACGTGAGTGTCGTGGAACACTCGGTTGGAACGAAGTTTGTACTTTGACATTTGACTACGAAAACATGTTTTTTTCTTCTCCTGTACAGTTGACTTTTTGCAGTTATCCTTTGATTCCCCGGAGACAGCGATATGTCGTGACGGTAAAAGCTATCGCTTATTTTTTCTAGCCTCCATCCTCGATACCATCCGAAAAGGAACTTCGTTCCAAAACCAATTTATTTGAAGAATTTTGGTCCAGAAAAATCGCATAACCTATAAAAAACACTGTGTGATGTGTATTTATACCCTATTTGGCGGTTTATGTTTGAATCTTGTGTCTTTATCTCGCTTTATGTATTTATTTATATTTAAAAAAAAACTGAGGCCTTTACATCTATACAATCCATGCTTACACTTAACAGGACGCTGTAGTGCCTGGGACATTGTTTGAGATGGAATAGACTTGCCCAGCACCTAAACCATCCTCTCAGCTTAATCAGCCGCCCACAGGAAAGACGACGTCGATACGTGTGGAGCTGACTAAGCTGCGGGTTTCCTCACGATGTTTTCCTTCACCGTTAAGAGCTCGTGTTAAAGCGCATATAAATTTAAAAAATCCATTGATGCACTGCCGGGATTTGAACCCACTTTCTTCGGATTGATAGTCGAGGCACAACCCCATTCGACCAACACGGCTCTTTTATACAGGCTATGATTTCTGCAGTTAACTAAACCCAGGCTTAAATGTCGACCTCTGAGACTGAGTTTAAGATTGTTACAGGAATAATCTATAGGAACGTGAAGAAAAATAATGTTATGAACAAAAAAACTTCACTTTTAACTCCAGAATAGTTTGCAAAGTTGCACCTTCAGTTCAGAAACTCCTTGAGATTCGGGTAATTTTTCAAACTTAGTTACCTCTACTTAAGAACTTATCTTTGAAAGTAGTAAAAAGTTATTAAAATATGTAAAAAAACACTCTTTTGCCCAACAAGCTTTTTTGTGAAGCTTTTTTACACAAACGCGATCCACGCTGTGATCTCGTGACCCATCGTTAATGGAAAATTAGACTTCTTACTCTGATATGGTATTTTATTTGAATTGGGGTGGGGTAACCCGTCACTTCTAGAAAAAATAGACATAAGGAAGTTAGTTAGATCCTCTCATTAACTAGAAAGGAGCTGATGATCTTCAAACGGCTGATCAGGTCATGGTTACCTTACCATATTCTTTCAATATCATTGAGGAAGTTTGAAAGTGGCGCCAGTGAATGAAAAGATGAGGAGCAACAGGCTAGCATGGTATGGGCATGTAATAAGACGGGAAGAAGGTCATATAACTAGGAGAGTGCTTGGTATGAATGTTGATGGATTTACGAGTAGAAGTAGGCCAAAGAAAAGATGGATGGATTGTGTAAAGGGTGACATGAGTAAGAAAGGAATGAGTGTTGAGATGATGGCTGATAGAGGAGAATGGAAGAAAAACACATGTTGTGCCAACCCCACATAATGTGGGAAAAGGGCAGGAAAATGATGATGATGAAGTAACACGGTACAGAATTTCGAATCGATTTGTCATAAGGAAGTTAGTCAGATCCCCTCATCAACTAGAAAAGAGCTGATGATTTTCAAACAGCTGAACAGATTTTAATGAAAAATGCCTAAAACACACACGGGATAAAATTATCTATGACACAAAAATAACTAAACCAAAATCGGTTCATCCGTTTGAGGGCTATGATACCACAGACAGATACGCAGATACACAGACACGTTAAACTTATAACATCCCTCTCTTTATGTGTCGGGGTTAAAAAAAGAAATAAGTGTTGAGATGACGGCGGATAGATCGGAGTGGAAGAAGAAAACCTGTTATGCCGATCTCACCTAGTTGTGGGTTAAGGGCAGGGATGATGACTCAGATATAGGGTCGGTTCATATCTGACGGAAGATGCGTCGTGTATCGGTCGCGTAACGCCAAAACAGACCATTATATGAGAAAAAATTCAAACTTTTTTTTTACGCGATTATGATAACGAAGACCGCTGAATACGCTCGACGCATCTTCCGTCAGATGTGAACTGATCCATAAAAGCATTGCAGATTATTAGTAGATGTCTGAGGCTAGTTCCAGAATCTCGTTTGTTGGTGGAAATGCGTGATTTCATGATCACAATAAAATAACGAAGTCTGTGATACCAGTCACAAACCATTGCAATAAAACTTACACTGAAACAGAAATAAAACTATACGCGTTACATTCAAAGTAGCTGAGATTGTGTCCCGTCAGTACAAACGTGACTATCATTATAGCATGATTTATTGCAGCACCACTAAAAGGGGTCTCAAAGGCCCTGAGCGACGTGGGTCCCTCAAGTACAGATGTTTCGTAGATTTGGGTTTAACGGGACATGTATTAATGTGTTTCGCTTGCTTCGCTTAGGGTTAAGAGTTGCATATTCTTCAATGTTTCAGAAAGTCACATTAGGTAAGTACCCATCTTTTGAATGATGATGATTATCTTGAAGAAAACGATGGTAAGGTTGGGTAGTGAATGTGTTCTTTCTGTGGTTCAAAAATTTTGAGTAACAGCCAATAGTCACAATTGCCATTGCAGAGTTCATTTGGAGTCATGGGCGTATTTTTTATATGTTGAAAAGCCATCGGTTTTAATATCGAAAACTAGCAATTTAAAAGTTTTTTCCGTCTACAAATAAGCCTTTTATGAGACAAAAACAAAACAAGTAGAAGAATATTTTAATTAAAAAGCTGATATAAAATATTATTTACTTATTGAAAGCAACGTTAAATAAAACGTTTTTAAGATAAGCCGAGCAGAACATTCATATTCTCTTAAGCCTGAGTAAAACTCTGGTTCATTTAACAATTCATGGAATTTACATCGAAAGTACGAAGAAGTGCCTCTATGTAAAACAGAAGCTTTCTAGAACATTCTACAAATCAAAAAAGTTTGCGACACATTTCCAAAAGAGTCTTTTGAATTTGAAATAGCAACTCGTGCTCATTGAAGTTTATTTTCTTACTTTGAAATAAATACAATTAATATTTGACGACCTCTGCAGCGCAGTGGGCGAAGGTCCGCTTGCGACGCAGAAGGTTGAGGGTTCGATCCCCGCCGTGGGACATGTTTGTATGATCTACAAGTATTTGTCTCGGGTATGAGTGTTTTCTATGTATATTATGTATGTATTTACAAACAAAAAGTATTCAAGTAGTATTATCAGTCATGTAGTACCCAAGCTCTGCTTAAAGTCAAAGTCAAAGTCAAAAAGCATTTATTCAGTAGGACCGCTGGGATCACTTTGAAACGTCTTAAAACTAGGTGATTCTACTCCTGTTCCTTCGCGACCAATACCGTGAATGAATACCTTACTTTGGGGCTGCGTGAAAGTCAGGCATTATTTATTTATTTGATTTATAATGATTTACTCATTGCAATCCGAGAATGTTGAGTGAATGTCCAACATTTTGATTTTTTTTGAGCAGTCATTCAGTTTTTTTAAGATGAGTTTCATAGATTTATGAATGAGATACCTAATAGAGTTTCATAAATAGTTTCTAGCTCAAACGTTATCTCTAGATTAAACTTAAAGTTGTTCAATGGTAAGAATGGCTTTCAATTTGATGGTTTTCAAACAGTTGATGTAAACTCGAGAAATATACCAATTTGTAGTATTTACCATTTTTGGCTCAAAGGATTAGCATTGCCATCCAGCGTGGTAATGCCGCCAGTGTTTTGGGCACGCTTCCGACTGACAGTGACCTGGATCAGTTGAGCTTTCTATAGATCGTTTCTAAAGATCCTTACATAGCTTGACTAATCCTGTTGTATTTTGTAAATATATGTAAATATGTAGTAGGACATGCCTCTGACTACCCCCCTTAGACATCTTCAAAGGATCTGGAATAAGTAACATGAAAAGATCTGAGAGAATGTCTACCGCACCTTGGGGATACAGTCGTGAACCTGTTTACGTTTATGTAGTAGCTTAGTTCAATAAAATTTTGTACATAGTTTTATTCTAAAAATATACTTATAAAACTTTATACAAAATTAGGATTAGGGTAATAACTCACACTTTGATGTAAATCTTCCGAGATTAAGAGCGCTTGAAAAATTAAGGATAAGAAGACATTTTTGCCATGTTTTGAAGTCAAGAACAGTGTAAATATTTAACCTTTAGGATTTTTAGGAGCCGTGTTTTTTATAAAATTTCATGACAAAAATTCCTGAGTCAAAGCAACACAAGCAGTTTGAAACAAAATAATGTTAACTTTGATGTGCCACGCGATCAAAATAATGATTAGAAACAGAACAGCCCAGTTATTTCCTATCAAAACGAGCTGTCATAAAAACTATAAAACTCTCGTGAAAATCTTCGAGCAAAAAAATATAACCTCCATTTGGAACATAAAACCGAAGAGTTAGTCCGCTGCCAGAAGTTGATGGTGATTAAACTATTTCTTGGCGAGATTCTCGACTCGCATTAAAATGTAACTATATAAAGTGTGTGGAAAGACTAGTTATTAGTCTTGGCGTATTCACTGGAGTATAGAAATGTACCTACTTAGGGTGAAGTCCGAATTCACCCAGCATCATAAACAAAGGCTGCGAAAAAATCGTCATGCTCTCATACGAGTATAAATAATTTATTATTTTGAAATGGTCATACTTTCAAAATAATTGTTTCGATCTTTGTCTTACCTTTTATGCCATCCGCATTATGTGAATCTTCCACATTGATCTGAAGAAGAAAAACAAAATATTAGTGAATGCTATTTTGACAAATAACAATCATTGAAGTAAAAGATCATGATGATAAAAGCTTTTAATATACAAAAACTGACCTAAATACTTAGATGATATCTATTTCATATCAAGAGGCAACCCAATGGACGCATAATAACTGAGACATTTTTGATGAAGTTGAAATAAGCTTGCCCAGCATTGAAACCATGGCCTTATCCAAAAAGAAAGTGTGGAGCTGAGCTGCGTTTCTTTTAATATTTAAACAATACACAATACAAATATATAGATTGCATACCATAATTAGTTGCCAGCATTAGTATGCGACACGTGGTCCCTGGACAATCCTGGCTTCTAATTGTGTCTATTGATCAGCGTGTGAATCGATAACTTTTGTGAGCCAATTTTTTTAATGCCAATTTCAGGCGTGGATCCACCGTCATAGGCACGGTGGGCATGCCCACAACCTTTTGACCGAAGTTTCGAGATTGGGCAAAAAATGTGTTTGTACTTTGTCTGTCGGTCAGTCTCAATGTTCTCGCACACAAGTCGCATTTTTTAACCGATTTTTTGAGAAATGGGCACATAAAGTTCCTTGATTTCTTTAAATTGATTAGCCGATAGTATATCCGATCGAAATTTTGTTTTTTTTAGCTTCGGCGGCCAATTGACTGAAACTTAGAAGTCTGAGACTATAGTATGCATGCACTATACAATGTATAGTAGGTATACATACATGCACTATAGTGATTATGAGCGATTCCTCCGATTCGGGTGGCTGTGCTCACAACCTTTTTTGAGGGCTGCATCCGCGCCTGGCCAATTTAGAAATACAAGCTCGGAACAGAAGTAAATAATGCATTCTGATCTGTGACGGACTTACTAACTTTTCACAGATGGAATGCTTAGGCGCAAGCCCTACCGTGGCCTGCGCCTTACTTGCCAAATATGTATTAGACACTTAGATGTGCCTCAAAGTCAAAAGCATTGATTCAGTAAGACCAAGAGCCTAAACTCGCCTTGAACGCCTTTGGATGAAACTTGGAACAGGCGTAGATAGTGATCTGGAATAGCATATTATAGGCTATTCCAAATGTTGGTACTACGCGGGCGAAGCCGCGCGCAGAAGCTCAGAGCAGAAGTATACTCCATTTACTATTCATTTTGTAGTAATAACCAAACTGAGGCATGTTTAAGATTTTTAAATGCTTCCCAACATTTTTTGTCTGCTCTAGCTTGGAGAAACAGTCGTGATATCGTTTTTTAACAGTCGTCAGAAGTGGATCACTCCCAACAACCGCTTAAAAACAACAGGTCATAACTTTACTTAGCCGTTTCGATGTAATTTCAAAAGATCAAGGCAGTGGAATTTCCAGAAACAAAAGGAAAATAACCGTTTGAAGTTGCTTTTGATTAGGGAATACCTGTTTTTGTTCTGTTAACAGAATACTTGTTATTTACGGTGAAATGAACTCATTATTTTGCTTTGGTATTTAAGGTAGTGTTTTATTTAAGTATACATATTATTGCTTTATCACAATGTTTTTTCTTCTTATTTAAGGATTTATTCCTTGTCGGCACAACTGATGAATCCCTCTCCATGTATCTCTTTCCAGGGCTGCTTTCTTGACTTCCTTATACGACATGACAGCTACCACAACTTGCTATAGCGATCTCTTTTGTTCTTGTTGGTTATCTTCTCCGTCCAGCTGGTTTTTTTCCATTCTACGCCAACACCACATCTATCACAATGTTTAATTCCATAAAAATAATAACACATTTTGAAGAAACTGATGAATAGATGCAGAAATAAGCTTGTCAAATGCCGTGACAACTGAACCACAATTGCAAAGAAGAGGGATGAAGAGGAAGTGGAGTCACATGCCCTGCAGTAAAAAATGGACAGAAAGACGACGAAACTACTTGTTCTGGTAAGCACTCGCCTAGCTTGCTCAGTTTACTTCAAAGTGAACAAACGTCCTAAGGCTTATTGACCACTTAGAACCTTAGCTGGCAGAAAATGGATGGGTGACCGCCAGTGGCATTTTCATCTGAGCGCTTTCGTGCACGTTAAATTGTCGGTCCCAGCTATAAGTTTTGAAGCCATGACGGAAGCTTTAGTGTGTCCTAAAAGCATTTTAATCTAACCTTTGCCACTAACTCCTATGAAATTCTAAAATTGCTTACCACATCTTGATATGGGCCGACACTTTTAATTCAATGTTTCCTTCCAGAATCTGCATGGTTGAGATACAAAAAACTTAGACCTTTAATTTCCTTTATCTAAGATGTTTTATACAGTATCAGTAGGCAACATATACCTACACTTTTTATGAGCAGTGGGGTCGTTGGGACTTTTTATTCCCAACTACTCCACTATTGGGGAGGTTAGTGGGGTCGTTGATAATAAAACACTTTACGGGACGTAAAACACAACTACGAGTATATTCGTGACGTGTAACCGACGCGGGGTAATTTGATTCTGCATAACTCGATCTAGAGCATGATTCAATTTCAACTGAGATCTAACTACGTATTGTGTTCTGGAGACGGGTTTGTATCTTCGTAACAGATGCCTCATCGTACTAAGGCCGCGTTCCAACCTGCATGAAAACTGTGGTCACAAAACTGTCGTGACAGCTATGTCTGTCGAACATTTACCCCAGAAGTGAGGTGTGCAGCCTCATCATTATCAGCCTTTCTCATTTCACTGCTGGGCATAGGTCTTTCTTCGCTTCCGCCATTCGCCTGTATTCTGAGCCAGTCTCGGCCATGTGCGACCTGCTGGACTTTACGATGACGACCATCTTGTCGGCGGACGACTCCTCTTGTAAGTCTCAGCCTATAGTACAACTAGTTTGTAAGTATGTTGTGCTTGTGTGGTGAAAAAAATTTATGAACGCTTAGGCTCTTTTTGAAAACTACGAGTATTACTTTCTGACAACCCACATAGACTTTTTTAGAGAGACTAACTGAGAGAACGTCTGTCGTACCTTAGGGATACATAGATCCTATTTTGTTGTAGTAATGACGTGTTTTTCCGTCAATTTAATTCACAATATACCTTTCTCGCAGCATTACTCTCTTTGATGTTTCCTAAAACAATACACCCTTATAAATAAGATCTGTTGTTCTTCCATTTGAACAAAGAGAAGGGAATTAAACCTCTTATATGAACGAACTGGTCAAGCCACTCACTACCTTATGTGAAAGGAAAAAGGTCTAAATTGTTTTTGTTAACAGTCGCATAAACGAAACCAAGTTGGCGACTTTAACTTTTGTCGAGATATTATTAATTATATTTAATTGTACCTAGCACAAGCTAGTGTAAACATTTTACACTCATTAAATTACTATAAAGGAAATCTAAAACAGCTTAACCTAGTGTCTAGTTTTTTTTTTAATCCTTCACAAACCTACTTGCACCAACGGAATCCTACACTATCCGTGGGCTGCGCTTGACCATTTTATTTTTATAATTGGAATAGAATATCGTGATCCATCTTAAATATAAATAGAAATGCCAGCCACGTCTTTAAAGAAGCGATTGCATCCCTATCCGATTGTAAACGCATCATGTCCTATGGGATGTAAGCAATCTATAACAATTGCGGCAACGTCTCACTAATGCTGACGAATCGAGTCTCTCCTGGGTACTCTTGAACAAGTGAGAATAAATGGATTCTTCGACTTATTTTGAGCTGGTTATTATTGGGATTGGCAAAGTCGGTACCCGGTCACGAGTTCCATGCCCTTTGCAAAGATGGATTTTTCATTTCGAATAATTTATAATTATGTGAGTTGTGTTGGAAAACATCGTGAGGAAGCCAGTTTGTGTTCTAAAAAGCGGCGATGGGTTATATGCAACTTATCCCGCAAGGATTCTGTAAAAGGAATATATTTACAGTGGACGAGTGTGTAAAGGAGGGTCCTCAAATAAAACGAGTGGACTGTATAACATAGACTGGTATAATAATTCAATCTGAATATAAGGCAAAGATGAAAAGCTGACGGTCTTAAAATTAGGTTGGAAACGCGAGATGTATGGGTCCCGAAGGCGAGTGTTGGAGCGTGGAGGGGCTACGTTGCGCGGGCGGCGGTGAACCGCCGCGGCTGCGATGATGTCACTGCCTACCCGCACGTCTCCTCCCGTGCGTATATGGTCCGGTCTCGGACAAATGTTAATAAGATATACTGCTGACCCCCTTGGGGTAATGGTATAATGATGTGAGCATTGTGTATGTAAATCATTTATCTATCTACCTATCATTGTGCCAAATTATTATTACATAAGTATTTCGACATTCTGTAATTTTGTAACCACGTTTACAGACCCATACAACTGATATAGAACAACAGAGTTAGAAGTGAAACTTATTGAACGCCACCTGCGAAAACAACATTAAACTGCATTCAACTTAGACGAATTTGTAACCGAATCCCAATCACAAACAATTCGTCTTCCTGATTCGAGAGCACGATTCGGTATTGTTCCAACACTCAGTTTTGAAGACCTCTGTAGCGCTGTAGGCGGAAGGTCCACCGGTGACGGAGAATGTTGCGGACTCGATTTTTACCGCAGGACAAATGTTTGTATTATCTGAAAATATATTTCGCGTCTGATTTATATGTATAATATTGAGCTCTGCTCACTGTTCTGTGAAATGTCTCTTTATAATTTATTTAAATTAAATTTTGCAGTAATGAAAATGGCTTCTATCTATATAATGAGCTCAAAAGGATTTAAAGAAAGAGATTTGATAGCCCACTCGGGAAATAATATTTCCCATGAAACTGCTGGCAACAGGATAGGGTCACTGGAAAATGTACTTTCATCCGTAGCACTACCAAGTAGTGTCACGGGAAAGTAACATTTCGCTTCACTCTACTAGTAGAGCCAAGCTGTAGTGGAAAGAAAAGAGAGTGAATAGTATTCAAATCTGAAAACCTGGTTGGCACAAGCAATCCTAATCATGCGGTCTCTAATCTGAGCTCTCAGTGCAGGGACGTCTGTTTACCGAACAATGGCTTCAGCTCATCAATTATGCAGCTGTCTTCGACGCGAATAGCTATCAGATGCGGGGGCTCTGACAATTAATCCTGGTTTTGCATGACTGATATCTTTATTGTAACTGGATAATAGCTATCATTTAACTATTAAAAGTTTCATGATTTGATGAAATAGGTGTTTTTGAATAACTGGTAATTGTTGTATCATCATCAGCCTTTTTCATCCCACTGCTGGGTATAGGCCTCTCTTCGCTTTTGCATTTCGCCTTTATCCTGAGCCAATCTTCCCATGATACCTGCGGATCTATCGATGTCGTCGGCTTATCTTGTCGGTGGACAACCGGCACTCCTTCTGCCATCTCTAAGCCACCACTCAGTTAGGGCTTTGCCTCACCTAATTATTTATGTATTCGATTGGACGATTGGACGGGTTCTAGTGTATTTGTAAAGTTATTTTAAAACTAACGGCCTGACCCGATTTCAGACGAGTGTGATATAACATGAAACAATATTAAACTATAGGTACTATTGCAGATACTATCTTTTTCCTTAGTTTCCATCTTTTGATAAAATCCGTTGCGCAGTTTAAAAGATCTAAGCGTACAGAGCGACCGACACGGCGGGAAGTGATTGTTCAGAATTCTGTTCAGAATTCAGTTTTAACAGAAGAAATAAAAGTTAGTTACCTAGTTTATCTACCTTACTATCTGAGAACAAAATTTAATTGTTAATTACGTTTTTATACTAAAAAGAAAACCGACTTCAATGTTTGACTCGAAACGCGGTGTGACTCAGGGCGTCAAGCTGTCGATTCGATTTCTATTTGTGACATGGCTAGGAGGGAAGGTGTTTAGAGTTTTACGGGGAAACTATCAATCCCTCAGGAATAAAATTTATATGGGACCACCTCTGGAGTATACCCTTTCAAACATGAAAAGAATTTTGCAAATCGGTCAACAAATGGCGGAGCAATCGCGTAACAAGATACAAAAAAAAAAAAAAAAAACATACAGACGAATTGAGAACCTCCTCCTTTTTTGAAGTAGGTTGAAAATACGAATTATGGTTCGATAAATTCGTTCACATTTGTAATATAGGTAGGTTTTTAATTACAAAAACAGTGTCGTCAATTTTTCCATTGTTCGAGTACTAAAGTATTTGATTAAGAGCCCTTCTGGAGACGACGGGTCCTTTTCAAGGGCTCTCTTAAGAATTAGCTACTCTTACATTTTCTGTAAGCAAGCAGCAAATTGCCTTTTAAGAGCTGACAGGTTGATTTCTGGCTAAACTAACTATGGTCTTTATTGTGTTATTCAACTGACAATGAACATGGGCTTCATTTTCACATTTGAAACCCATTCTGGACTGAAACTGGATGACCACAACTTGTGGTCGTGAGCAAAGTCACGGGTACCTTTAGTCTTGTAGAACAATAGTTCTATAATATAATAATTGAATCTCCATTTTAATATCGCGATTCGCGGAGCTAATTTATAGACCGAAGAGACTTTGTGAATTTAAATATTCCAGTTTCTATCAGATGCACCTGTTCCTATTCTACGTAATTGCATTTCGCTGAAAAGTTGAAAGCATTAAAATACAGAAATGCTTTAAGCTTTAAATATTTTGGAACGAAGTTCCTTTTCCGTATCGAGGCTGGGGGCTAAAAGAAAAAAAGCGTACGATTTTACAGTCACGACACATACATAGGTCTAAACGTCACAGTGCGAAGATTCAACACAAAACAGTCCACAGATTGTTACATTGTTAGTATGGAAGTTCGCGTACTCGCGACTTTGTCAGCAAAATAACATATTTGAAAACTTATATAGAACTGAAAACTGCAAGAATCTTCTGAAACTTTTAAAAATGCAATAATAGCGCCATCACAACCTCAGCCATAGGTTAGCAGCGCCATCTAGTTGCCTTTAACTGGAATTTCCAACTCTCCAATTCCCCATACAAACGTTCAACCCTTATTTCACGACATAGTTAAACCCTAGGTTTAATTGAAAAAATGAAAAATGAAATGAAAAAATATTTATTTAAAAGCGAAACAATACAAATACATACTTAGCAGCGGACTCCACACTAGGCAAAGCCTGTATCGTGGAGACCAGTAAAGATTTTATACAAACGAAAGTTTCGGACTACTTAAATTAAATTGGTATTAAAAATAAGAATAAAGACAGCTTCAGAGAAATTAAAAAAAAGGCATTTAAAAAAATAAAAAAGCTAAACGTGCAAAAAAAAAAAAGGAAAATACCCAGATATTTGTTTACAATAAAAAGTGCGTAATTCAATTAATAACACATTAACAAAGGAATAAAACAATTACAAGCAAGAAGTGCAATAGTGAATTAAATGGTAAAATTATCGCGTTAGCTCGTAATTCAGAATCTAGGCTTAAATTACCGAGGCGTAGAACATTTGTGGTACTTGCACCCTTACGTTATTTACTCAATGTACCGACTTTTCCTCAAAATAATAAAAAGCGGTTGAAACAAAAAGCAATCATACGTAAAGTTATTTCGCAAGCCATTAGTGAGGCATATTGCTGCACGCCCATTGGGTAAACCCTTAGCTTCTGAAAACCAAACACCGTTATATTATAGCCGTATTCTATAACTTATTTAGTCGTGTAACTGTCAAATGTTTGGAACAACGCTTGGAAATACAAATGAAATGAAATTAAATTAAATGAAAATTGCTGAAAACGTGGTCAAATCAGATTTTTTATTTATTTTTATTTTATTTATTAAGGATACCCAACACGGGTGTACACCTTACATACAAGAGTTAAAACAAAATGTCTTAGGTCTAGTGTTCCCATAATTATAGGGTATCACAACATGCGTAAAAGAGGGCACAACAACTTATTTCTAGATAGGTTTACTTAAGTAGTAGTAGATGTTGTCATAAAGCTAGTTTCATAAGATGAGCCATCAAAAATCATTTCTTTAGATCTATAGATGGCTTCATGACGCGTATTTTATTGTGTTCTATATTTTACAATTTTGAAAACACAAGATTTTTGAAAATATAATAAAATGATGAATTGTTGAAATAAAAGTACTTACAAAAGATTTTAGCGTTGTTAAAAAATTTAGTACTCAATATTTCTTAACCTTCCAAAATTAAAAGACAAAAAGTCATGTTTTGGTACATATCTCATAGAATTACGTTCGCAATAAAACATCACCGCTATTTCACTAACCCCTGGAACATAAAGACTGTAGGTTAACCCAGCACACTATAAAAAGGAATGGGATAACCCATAAAGTAATCTTAAACCAAGCGTTTCCTTCAAAACTATATTTCGGTTGTCCGCAATATGTTTTTGGGGCTTAAGGGCGTGTTTATTACACAAGCCGGGAATCCCATCAAAAACAAATGTACAGTCAGCATCATAGTATGTGTGAAAAAGTAGAAATTCTATCTTTTACAGGTTTTTTCGGCCCTCAAGGCATAGATTCTTAATTGCTTGTAGTAAAATATTGTAAATTTTATTAATAATGCTGGACATTTTTACACAGCGTCATTTAGCCCCAAACTAAGCAAAGCTTTACACATAGAAAACTTCCAGATCGAAAACAAATATTTGTAGATCATACAAACATTGATCCCGCTGCGGAGATCGAACCCGCAACCTTCTGCGTCGCAGGCGGGCCTTCACCTACTGCCCTACAGAGGTCGTCAAAAAAGAAGCGGGATGTTAGTAATTATTAATGGGGCATTTACACGACACGATCTGAGCACGTACAATTTAGATACCTACTCCTTGGTACTGATATCAACAATAACAACAAACTCTTTATACAAACGAATAAAACCAAACATGAGCAAAAACCTTATACTCGGTAGTAGATTGCATTGCAAGCAAAACTGACGAAAGCGCTTGATGAAAGCTCACCAGAAATTAAAAACTATTTCGTGCACGTTTCGTACGTTGTTCCTTCAACTGGATAATTACACCCCTGTTGAGTGATATTAAGGTTGCAGTTCACCAGCTTACTAACCGTCCGTTATGCCTAGACTAGGCTTGTATTTTAGTCGAGTAGCGAGTAATTTAGTGACAAAACGTGTCTGAAGACCAAACTAATTTAGTCGAGTAGGTTAATAAGTATTTTTTTACTACTAAACTAGGCTTTACAGTGTGGATTTTTAAGCACTTAAGTAATTTCATTTTTTGATTCTCAGGTAACGTTTTATTTTTCTGGCTAACTAGAATAGATCAGCACAGGGCCGATTAGACTGGCGTTTGAGGGATGAGGCTTATGTCCAGCAGTGGGCTATTATTTGAGCTGCCAACGACGAATGATGAACCACTATAGTCCTTTTCACACAGGAACGGTTCCGCGACAAGGCTATGTTAACTTCAGAAATTTCAAAAAAGGAAATAGACAAAATACTGTTTTTTTGAAGTCTTTCTTAATCTTTTAGTATTAACACTATATTTCATTTATTTCAAAATTGTTTAAAAGTACAGCGTAAAATGTAAAAGTTCTATGTGTCAGGGATATGTTCCTACGTGAAAAATACTATCAAAAAATTTGATGAAAATTTGAATAAAATGTAGATTGTGAACTAGAATAGCATACTCGTACCTTTATCAATATGTATCGCGATCTAGAAGATATTTTAAAAATAGTCAAATTTAATCTCGATCGCTTATTTTTCTCTAATTTTACTTGCACCTTGGGGATACAGTCGTGAACCTGTTTAACGTTTACTTTTTAGTCTATAATAAAAAAGTTGTACCTAAGTATTAAACAGGATACAGAATGGACAAATACAATTTTAAGATACTATTGTATCACATGTGTTCGTGCAAATAAATTTCATTTTATTTCATTTCATTTAAAAAACTACCAAAAAACATTGTCATAAAATCCGGTAATTCCCATTTGTTATGTAGGGCTGTTACGTCATAGAACTGTTAAAACTTTTTTATCCCTGTAGTTCAATGGTAGGACTAATGAAATGAAAACTAGCCCATACGTTCTATAGAACTAATAATCTGGTAATTTCCATTAGCAACTAGCTAAAATAACTAATTATAGACGTATGATTTACTTTGGTCCGTTAACCGTTGATGCAATTTAGTCTGTTCTGTAGAGCGCAATGTATGTAATTCTATTTAACCCAGATTTTGTGCGGAGATTGCTTTCAACGAACTTATGAACTACACTGGTATTATAACATATTTGTAGCCAAATCACTTTTATAGGACTTTATCTAATAAAATTTTACTAAGTATACTCTGTTCGATAACAGCTTAGTTAAATTATTTAACGGGCCGTTAAGCTGCTTTCACATCTCAGCGCTTTAAATTATTTGATCAAACTAAAAATGTATGGTGGAATTGGCTCCTACTAGATTATACGAGTAAATACCGCTACTAGAGTATTTTATACGTCAGGAGGCAACCTTCTCCGTTCAAAGAGATTCTGTGTTGCCATTGTTTGAAATAGAATAGCCTTGCCTAGCACCTAAACCTTCAGCTTCATCAGATTTATCCACAGGAAAAATATAGTAAATAAAATACCGTGTGTAACTTAGCAGGCGTTTTCCTTCATCAAATTCAAATTCAAAACGTTTATTTTTCATGTTAGTAGATAGATCTTAAAATAAAATAGTGTTTCATAACATGAACCCCGCTGGGGCACTGCAACATTTGGTACTTAGCTTTTCGTTTAGAGCTCATGTCATAGCGCATATACATTTGATTAAATGAAAAGTTCGACTGTGATTTATGATTGAAGAACTTGAAAAATTGAAAGTTAAAATTCTTCTTGTTGAATTTCTGAGGCACGCTGAGGTCACAAGAGCGAAGCAACGTGCCAAATTATGCAAGAAATCGTTCATATTGCTATCGCCACTAGTATAGATTCAGTTTAAGGATTTAGTGTAAGATAATAGTTAAAAGTAAACTAAAAACCCATGTTTATTTACGTTCTGCGCGGAGTATCTCTACAAGGACTATCTCTAGTTGCAATAAAAACGAACGATCGAATCCTGGCCATACATAAATGTTATCGTCATCAGCCTATGGCAGTCCACTGCTGGACATAGGCCTCCCCTAGTGCGCGCCATTGCGCCCTGTCCTCAGCTCGACGCATCCAGCTTTTGCCGGCAGCCTTTTGCAGATCGTCACTCCACCTGGCCGAAGGGCATCCTACAACTACGTTTGTCGAGTCGCGGTCTCCACTCAAGAGCTCGTTTACCCCAACGGTTATCGGTTCTTCGGCAGATGTGGCCAGCCCACTGCCACTTCAGCTTGCTGATTCTCTGAGCTATGACGACAACGTTCGTTCTATGTTGGATAGTCTCGTTGCGGATTCTATCCTTCAAAGAAACTCCGAGCATAGCTCTTTCCATAGCTCGCTGAGCGACTTTAAACTGGTGGACTAGCCGTACTGTGAGTGTCCACGTTTCGGCTCCGTATGTCATGACAGGTAGGACGCACTGATTGAAAACTTTTGATTTCAAACACTAATCACGAGCTCATAACGGTGGAGGAAAAAATAGTGAGGAAATCGGCAGCTTAATCAGCTCTACAGGTATTGACGTTGTCTTTCCTTTGGACACGGCCAATTAAGCTGTGAGGATGGTTTAGGTGCTACAAACTTCATTCAAACAATGTCTGAGGCACTACAGCATCTCTTTGAGTGTAAGCATAGGTTTACTCAACGCTGTATTAATCATCTATGTAGTATAGGCACAAGTTTATTTTGACATGCAAATTCTCGCCTTAAAAGCAGCTTCATTGTCGAGCAATATTACGCAATGCAGACGTCAATATTTTGTTTACCAGCTTATTTGTTGTGCTCGGCGGAAACATGTTTACAAAATGAACTTGACAAACTGCCAAGCTAGGCCGACGATGTCCTTTTGTGGAGGCATTTTGGAAAAATGGTGACTAATATGTTTTAGATGTTCAACAGATTTCTGAAATGCTCGTATTTTGAATGGAACAATGTAAAACCCGTCTGGTAAGTACGTAAATTCGTATGACTACACAACTCTGTAGCCTGAGTTTTAAGGCTTCTGTCTGGTGTTATCCATGAATCATCATCATCTTCCTGCCCTTATCCCACATTATGTGGGGTCGGCACAACATGTGTTCTTCTTCCATTCTCCTCTATCAGCCGTCCATGAATAATAATTATTTTGTTCGTATTCACAAAAAATGTACTTAGTATATCAGTAATGTGTGGTTGGTTCCCATAAAACAACTACCAAGTACTTAGATTATTTAAAGTAATGTAAAGTAAATATTTATTTTGCCAATTATGGTACAGGTTATTTAGGTATGAAGGTACATATAATTATTATTATTATTATATCAGCCCTCAATGTCCCACAGCTGGGCAAAGGCCTCCCACTCCCTCAATTCATCTCTCTACTGTGCTAATAATGTCCAGTCGGCACGGAATTTGGCGAGCTCGTCCCTCCATCTTGTTCGCGGTCTGCCGCGTCATTGTAAGGTACATAGGTAATATAAATGACTTAAAAATTTGCAAAAATGGACACCACTCAGCATTATGCAAGTGCAAGGCAGTATGCCTGCCCTGCACGAGCGCTGGTATTCTGTGGCACCAGATGCGAGCTGTTGTGTGAAATTTCTAGCATTATTAATAGTAGTAAGTATACAAACTTTTAGCTTGTTCATTTTCTCCCTCTATCTGTTGCAATTTATTAGTTATTTTGTTAAAACAAAGCAGAGTGTTCTATTAGACGGTGCTTAGACAAGGTATGATAAAATATTTCACTTTTAAGAGAAAATAGTAGGTACGTTTTATGCTAATGGTACCTACTAGATAATATTCTGCGCTTGTTAACAAAGAACATAAAAGATAGTAAGCTTGAGAGAATTTCTGTCTCACTTTGGAGTTACAGTCGTGATCAGTGTTGTGAATTTTTTGTTTTGTCACTTCAGTAAACTATTGGGTCATTCAAAAGTATTATTGCTATCGAATTAATACGAGTTAAGATAGGATAAGTTAAAATAAAATCGTTTATTTTGTGCCACAACAAAAAAAATACACAGAATGTAGTTACAAAAAGCTAAATATAAAGGCAGTATACGTAAAGCTAAATATAAAGGCAGTATACGTACTGCCTTTATATTTAGCTTTTTGTAACTACATTCTGTGTATTTTACGAGTAATGTTGTTGTACTGACAATACGGGCTTGACGGACAAACTTTACAACTTTTATACAAAACATAGGTATAACTTTTTTTTAACTATTATTGTTATCAACATTGATACGGATTATTTACCATGATTCAATGTTTCAGGAGATTCCCGATATTTCGGCGCAGTAAAATAAATAAAAATAATGTCTATTTGAAATATTAGGAACTGTTATAATTGAAAAAATATACTTACTTAAATTCATGTACACGTACCTAATTCCCAAAGACTGATTTTTTGTACAGTCAGCAAAGTCGATTAATATTTGCTGTTATACAAATCTAAATATTTCCGCAATCCGTAATATCATGCCCAAAAATTTGACAAATATTTGAGGATTAGTCTCAGTCCATAATAATTTCACTGCAATAGTTTATTTTTTCTTAGAAATCTAAATCAAATGACGTTTTCATAAATCGAATTGTTAATTTAATAATAATACTTACGTGATTTATACAGCGTCAGGAGGCAACATACGCCTACAATTAACGGGACGCTGTAGTGCCTGGGACATTGTTTGAGATGGAATAGGCTTGCCCAGCACCTAAACCATCCTCTCAGCTTAATCAGCCTGGCCCATAGGAAAGACAACGTCGGTACGTGTGGAGCTGACTAAGCTGCGGGTTTCCTCACGATGTTTTCCTTGACCGTTAAAAGTTCGTGTTATAGCGCATATAAATTTTACAAAACGAAAAGTCCATTGATTTACGTCCGGGATTCGAACCCACGACCTTCAGATTGAAAGTCGAGGCACAACCCCATTCGACCAACACGGCTCAACCGTGGACTGTGCAATTATAACAATTTGTTACCCTACACTTCAGCAGATGTAATTAGAGTCGCTTGTTAACCAGACTGCCAGCACCTTTAATGATTCATATCAACCAAAGCTATATCGAAACGTCCGATAAAATGAGATGGTAAGGTTATGATATTAAGGTCTAGATTTGTGTGTATTCCACAAAAATAACAATAACTTGTTGACGGAGCCAAGGATCAGTAAAGTAAAAAACGACTGTATCCCAAGGTGCGGTAGAAAGTCTCTCAGATCTTTTTTTTTATGTTATTTATTCCAGATCCTTGGAAGAGGTCTAAGTAGTCAGAGGCATGTCCAAACACATAATATTTGATACATGCCCACATCTTGCAGAAGTTAGTATTCCATACGTGACAGGTTGCAATCAGTAAAGTTGTGGGTTCAAATCCCGCATGAGTTTTTTTAAATGCGTTTAAAATTATATGAAAAAAAAAACAAACCAAGAGATCGAGTGGTGGCTTTTGCCCAGCTGTGGGAAAGTGCAGGCTAAGCAACCCAAGAATCACTGAAGAAATTAATTTTGGATAGGTTCATTCCCAAGTTAGGGAGGCTTAAGGGTGGTCGCAGATCTATGAGCTATGAGCGCCGAACTGTCAATTCCATAGAAGAAATGCTGAGACGTCAGAAGTCAGTCGCATTTTCTGACGTCATCGGCATTTTTTGTATAGAAAAATGACTGCGGCGCGAACGGCGCGGCCAAATGTGCGATCAGGTTAATACCCAGCAGTAGATGAAGTCAGGCCGTGGATAATGAGGATGATGAGGTTCATTACTTGCTTCATTATAAAATAAAACTAGGTTTTTCTGAATATTTAATGTATAAGCAAATTGTTTTCCTTCCAAAGTTATCTCTTCAACTTTGATGGAAAATATAATCGTGAAACATCCCACGTATTTTCTCATCTACCAAATTGTTATGAAATACTTTTATTGTCTCCGAATAAAATAAATTCTCCTCAACAAAACCCATTACGGTGCTACAATTTATTACCGGATCAGAAAGAAAAATATTCACGTAGACGAAATATGACTCGTGTCTGTAAGATTTTTTGTTTGTCTAATACTCGTAAATAAATAATAATGTTTACGGCGAGAGGACAGCGAGCTACCTGGTTCCCCGCCTTTTTAACAGTTTGCCTAAAGAGTTAATAGATAGTATTTCGGGAAAAAATATCAAAAGCAAATTAAAAAAGTTTTTTCTCCTCAATCTGGAACACTATATGTAACAACGAAACTTTTGTTTTCTTTTTGTAATTAGACTATTTTTAGCTTAATTACCTATAGGTATTCATATTGTAGACTTATTAGTTTTAGTTCAAACCTCCGTGGTTTCTTAGAACTAATTTAATTGTTTAATATGTAAGATTTTATAAGATAAATAAATAAAAAATAAAAAAAAAACCAGGTGTCTAATTTCTATATATTGGTATATATAAATTATTATTATTATTTTGTTTGTCAAAGTTTAACATCACGGAACTATTGAGTCCCGGACCTTTGATAGGCATGCATGGGGCCGAAGCCAACACACAGAGGCCTTTTTGACAATTTTGAACTTGTGCGAGGGAGACAAAAACCGGCTACTATCCCTTCAAGACTATAAAAATGCATTCAGGAACAGTCGGTTTGTGCAGAACTATTTAGGACATGGAAAACTAATTATCGGGCTATGGGGTGGGATGGTAGTGGACTGGGTACTGGGGAAACTATGGGAACTATGACACCCGCCAAAACAATGTTAATTTTACCTATTCGGTTGACTTTCTAATAATATGTACTCATCATCATCATCTTGTCTCCTTGTATCTCCCTTATCCCTCTTTTATGTGGGTCGGTACAGGTTTTTTTCTTCCACTCCGCTCTATTATCCGTCATCGCAACACGAACATAGGAAAAGAATATCATTCTTGTCGTGTCACCAGTTTTCCAAACAAGAGAGAAAATTATAAAAATTACAGCCGTTAAAATAGGTTTTTTTCTCGAAACTCCTATCAAAGCTTTATCAATGTCATTGAACTTTGCATAAGTTCTAAAGTATAGCTATTTATAAAAACCCTGAACACCGTGAAACTGAACCGACAAACTGGAAACAAAAGAACTGAAACCAGACAAATAAGTTCATTCAACCTTGTAGATCACACCCGAGGTAACCTCAAAAACTTAATCATCTATGAATTCACAAATATCATACCAATTCAGTTTCCCCGGAAAATTTAATTCCCGTTTCTTAGAAATAATTTTCAGGAAAACAGTATTGACTAGCTTAAGGCGATTTACTTGCAAAATGTTCGTATAAAACAATTTTGTTCTATTTGAAGACAAATCTATAGATTCGTGTGTAGACAAATATTTTTCTCAGTATCGGATTTACATTCCATCTGGGTGGTCGTATGTGACTTGATGTCGACGTATGTTCACATCGACTATCGAACTACTGGTATGACTGGATGGAATAAACCAGTTAAAAGAGTAAAAAGATAGAAAAACTGACTTGTAAGATAGATTAAATGACCGGTTTCTCAAAATCATCTTTAACATTAAATAATAAATAAATAATGTTGGACATTTCACACAACATCATCTAGCCCCAAACTAAGCATAGCTTGTACTATGGGAACCAGATAACTGATATACTTATATACTTTTTTGTTTGTAAATACATATTATACATACAGATCCAGACCCGAGATAAATATTTGCAGATACTACTAACATTTTATCCCGTGGCGGGGATCGAACCCGCAACCTTCTGTGTCCCAAGCGAGCTTTCACCTACTGCATCACAGAGGTCGACTCATTGGTCAAATCTGTCATTCAACCAATGAGGACCAAAGTATTCCAAGTTTAATCAGCTTGTCAATTTGTAAAGCGTTTGAGAAACCGGCCGTTAACCCACCAATTATTATTGATGATACCTTGCTTCTTCTAGGAGTCTTGGCTTAGCAATTTGTCGTCGCAATTTCCTTAAAATTCATTGATTTGCTTCTTTAAGCTGGTGGCTCCACATATAAAGTTTCAACAGTCCCTAACGCCATAAAATAAGTTGAAGAAAAACGCCTCCTTTCCTGTTATTACTCGAGAAGCGTTGAGTGTCAGTTTATTACGTCGGTGAAAAGTTTTTACAGCAAATCCACGAAATCTCGTTATGGTAAGTACCTGTAAATACCCGTGAGATAAAAATTCCGCTACTTTTTAGAATGATAAATTTTAGCATAAAACGAAGTTTATGACAGATCTTATTGGATGATGGTCTTATCTAGGTCGTTCCTAAGCCTAGCGCTTATAATGGACTAACAATATTACGTAGATAGCACACCTTGGACACTACAAAACTCTATACATATAAGGAGGCTATATAATAAAGAAAACACTATTATCCAACTTAAAAAAAGAGGAGGTTCTATGTTCAGCTGGGGAGTGATTGTATGTAGCTATGTAGGGTATATGTATTTTCACCAATATCTCCGTCAATAATATTGAGGCCCAATTTTCAAAATTGTTGCGATTATTTTTAAACGGATTCTCTCGAAATATTTCCATTTAAATTATACCTATGCCTGAGGGAATACGAGTAATACCTTTCCCGTAAAACTCAAACAACTTCGCCCTGAGTTCAATATTGAAGTAGTTTTCTTTTTAGTTTCTAAAGTATTTGTTAACCGTGCATCTGTGTGTAACGTGTTTCTCGTACAGAAGAACGCAATCGAGAACTCGACTTAACTCGAAGGGAGAAAAGTCTCGGTTGGTGCTAGAGTGTCCACTCTATACTAAGTGTTATAAAATACTCTCTGGTCGCTAGTAAACAGTTAATAAAACCGACAACTTTGCTTGTTATTGCGGGTTATACAGCATTTGCTCCTACATTTAGATTTCTAAGTGCTTGCGACTTTTGGCGTTTCCATTTCGCCCTAAATGGTTCAGAATTTTTTATGCTTCAGTGAACGGAAATAAAGCATCACCGGTTTCATTACAAGAAAGAGTCGGGATAAAGTCTTGATTTTGAAAATGTCTACTGTTACTTTTTGTGAAACACACATGTAATAAGTTTTTTTTTGATCACCAGAAAGCTAGTTTCCAAACAGTGTTTGATGCCCTAGTTCTTCACGATATTGGTTGTGAAGAAACTAGTAGAAAATAGTTTTAAGACGATTTTAAGTGATTAAACTGGTCCTTCAAACTAAATTTATTTTGACTTGATCTTCAAAGCTGCGGGCAGACTGCTAGTATTAAATAAAAACATTTCAGTACAAGCAACGCCTGCATTATTCATGGTTATAAATTGGCGCTCGTCTCCGAGTGCTGGAGCTTTTTATCTGATTAAGAAAACAGATGGCATATCCTGATAGCCTTCTAAAAACTTTGAATTCCAAATTAGGATGTTATTAGAGTGTGATCGTTTTTGAATGGATTTATTTATATTTTATTTACTTATTACAAAAAATCCACTCTTAAGAGTAAGTATACACAAAATAAACAATTAAAATATTATATAATTTAACAAAGTAATCGACAATGAAGTGAATTAAAGATGAGAGTTTGAACACCATGTGTGTGTGTGTATGAGTGTGTTGAAAAAAAGGGGTGTGAGATAAGATAGATACTGTGTTACCTGCCTGCGGTCTCTCAAAAATACTTCACTTTCAGGATAAAATCTATGTGCTCTTCTAGGCTAACTATGTCAAAAAACCAGAATATGAATACTCTAACCTTAAAATTTACAAACCAAACCTGAGGGTAGGTATGCGAAACGTTAAAAGCTTTAGCTAAATATACGAACCTAAATTCATAAGCGTTATAAAAGGGAAAAGGAGTGTCTGATTCAAATCATTGACACACGCCGGCCATCCCGAATTAATTCATTGTGCACCCAAAATCATACGAGGATAAATATTTCCCACCTTGTAATCTACGGTCCTACAAATCCTAATATTTTATTCACAATCTATTCTGGCTTTCAGATAATATCGTGGTTTTTGTGAATGAATATCATGTTAAAAGATTTATCGGAAGTTCGAATCTCATCCGTGCTTTTCGATTGTCAGTTTTTTTTTCGAACTTTTCAATTTTAGGTTCATCATACCGACAGTTTTAGTGTTATATGATTCTAAATGTAATCTTCATTACTGTTTAAGTAGTAAACTGCCTGCGAATCTTTAAATTTTATAAATTTATCATCATTTTTGTAACAGATTTATGTCATTTTATTATTATCCAACAAAAATCAGTTTTATTCAGCAGTGGAACAGTATAGGTTGAAAAAAATATAGTCATAAAAAAAACATTTAAACGTTCGTAATTTACGAATATTTGATTTTCGTTAGAAACGACAGTAATTTTTTTTTTTTTCAACCTATGCTGGTATGGTGATTTTGATTTGATTTTTGCTGGGCAAAGATCTCACCCGATTCCTTTCAACGTTAATTTTACTTATATTTGTTTAATGTTTCTAAGACATTGTGTAGTTTCGAGTTTCAATTTAGCAAACTACTGGAGGAACTTATCAAACAGGGACAATGTGACAACTAGCTTTGTCTGTCTTTGACAGTTTTGGTTTGACAGTCAGTGTCAGGAAGCTGTCAAATGATTGTCACTTCATTGTTATCAGAATGAACACTACATCTCTGTATTAATAGAATATAATATTATAAAATAGCAAGCAAGAACTAATTTTAATTTAATAGTATAGTTTACTTTTTTGCTTATAAAAGTAGTGCATTGTATTTGAACTAACTGCCTAATATTTGTACTACTAACGGACCGTTTATACTAAAAACGCGTGACTTGAACAGCGTCTTTGTTTAAACAAAAAACTAAATTATTACCCTCGCAGCAGATGTCTCACAAAATCACCGGACGCCTGTCTCTTTCGCACTAAATGACGTCATTTCCGCAGCGTTTCAGCATCCTCGGTTAATGGAGTAGATTTTTATTAAAATAAATTTAATACTTTCATAGAGTAAAAAGAGCTGGTTAATAATAAATGGTACAGGTACAGCCTGCGGACCTAAAACCAAGACTTTCCTTTTAGTTTGCTCAGTGAAGATGAAGTTTAGTGCATTTAACTGTCACTTGACTAGCGACCGCACTTTCGGGAAAAAGTAGTTTTAACTTTTAACTTTATTTCCTTATGCTTTACTCGAATAACTGCCAGCATTACATTTTTTTTCTTGACTCGACGAACTGGTCACCGATATCTCCGTGAAATTGTGAACCGATTTAAAATAATATTTTTTTGTCTCAAATATTCTCGAGGTGTTAAATTTAAATTTTATTTATGCCTATCCCGTAAAACTTGTAATTTTCTCTCTTCCAACACAAGTTAGTTTTCATTTTAGTTTCCAAAACGTAAGTGCAGTATAACCTCTCGATCGGCGCGTTTGTTCTATAAGCCTGTAATGCCTGTATCTAAAATAAACAATGAATGTCTCGACTGGTCCGCTTTTCTCTGTAGCGCGTGTTTGTTCCTGGATTCTCGTAAAACAGTTGAAGAAAGAATCTTATTAGAATATGATTTCAATTGGAAATTTGAGTGTCATTATTGAGGTAGAATCCAAAAAATCATGCATTTATTATTTTACTCAAAATACATCATTTTCTAAAGTGCAAGAAAAAACAGTCATTTTTTCTTGCCGCCATCTTAATTTTTTGAAATCTCCCTACAGCTTGAGAGGATAAAAATCTGACTTAAAATTGCAAGTTTTTCAACAAAGTCCTTGCGCGTTCATGCTAGGTAGTTATTCTTGCAGTCGTTAGTCTACATCCGTATTTAATGATATAATTTCCTGCAGTTCCGCGACGGCAGAATTGAAATAGCTTAAGAAGTGTCCGTATAAATAATGTACATACTGCACTTCAGTGAATTTAAATTTTGGCTTTTCTTAGTACATATTTACATATATTTACAAAATACAACAGGATTAGTCAAGCTATCTAAGGATCGTTAGAAACGATCTATAGATAGCTCAACTGATCCAGGTCACTGTCAGTCGGAAGCGTGCCCAAAACACTGGCGGCATTACCACGCTGGATGGCAATGCTGATCCTTTGAGCCAAAAATGTGCCAGCCCTCGGATCACGCGTCGCTTCGACCAGACGCCCTGAAAGAATTTTGAAAATCCGAAGGGCTCCAGAACCCCACGGACCTAGGGTCTCAACCCCAAATGGTTCAAATATATAAACCCTATCAAGATTTATATATTTGCGCCTTTTGAGATCCTCAGCCGAATCTGTCGCCGCGCCAGGCCTAACGGATGTCCCCGGTAGATGGGAAAGCGCAAGGGTGTCTACGCAAGTAGCGTCCCACACCAAAGGCCTTCCCCTCTCCCAAGGGACAAGAGTCATGCCGTCGGGGCGCTTGCCATCGTCACGCATCAGACCGCTCGGTTCGAGAACGGCTGGAACATTTCTTAGTTACCTGCAGATTTATTTTTATAACTTGTAAAATCCGATTAACACTACCTTTCTTGCCTCTTGCCACAGAATATTATCTCTTGCTCCATTGAGTTAAATGGTGTTTTACTGTTCGAGTTAAAGGTTGTTTAAAGTTTTTAACCGACTTGTTGGCTTGTAGTTGTTGAAAATTCATTGACGGCCGAGATTTTAAATCTTTGAATTGAAAATATACCTCTATCCAAATGGCGTGCATAATTTCTACACTACAGAGCAAAAATTTCGGAACATCTAAAAAACCTTAGTAGGAAATATTCAGGTTTTTTAAATAGCCTGAAATGATTGATATAAATGGTATATTTTAGTTAGTTGGCATAATGCAATGTTTCATGCACGAAGAACCAATTTCACAATAACATGCAAAACAACAAATAAACATTCTTGTAAGCTTATCAGACAAGGTATGATGTGTGCACAATGCCTTTGCTATCTTGCTTAGCTTTTTGAATTTTACTAACTTTACTTTTAATTATACAATTAAGTTAGTTAAAAAATTAGCCTAAGTTTAGATCTAAGATAGAAGAGAAAAAGCTAGGCCCCAAACCGTGTTTGTTGCCCTGGTTCTTCACGGTATTGGTCGCGAAGGAACAGCAGTAGAATCACCTAGTTTTGACGTTTCAAAGTGATCCCAGCGGTCCTACTGAATAAATGCTTTTTGACTTTTGACTTTTGACTTTGACTTTGACTTTGATACATGAAAGTATTTCTCGTTCGTGAACTCGTACAAACATCGTGTCATCTAGCTCAACTCAACTCAACTTCCTGCCCTTTTCCCACATTATGTGGGGTCGGCACAACATGTGTTCTTCCATTCTCCTCTATCAGACGTCATCTCAACACTCACTCCTTTCCTTCATTTTTTCGTGTCAACTAGCTATTAATATAATAGTATTTGATAAGTAGACAATTTTACATAATAAAAGTACCTATTACAATAAAGCCATTCTGCAGGTGTACGTACCAATAATGACATCCATATTACCATCTACCGCAAAAGACAGCAATAGGTACACTGTAGGCACTTAAAAACGGGTTGAATGTTGAATATGTAGATTTGATGCCTCCGCTGAATAACATTATACATAATGAGCACCTCAACTGAAAATCCGAGTTCTAATGGTTATTTTAAATGCAAACGGTTATGTCGATTGTTGAGATTGAAAATTCATTGAAACATTTTAGATTCGTATACCTACAAAAATTTGGCCTAACTATTTGTTATTGAACTACTACAGCATCATGTTCACCTATCCACGCTGAACTGTCAATTCAATAGAAGAAAATGCTGAGACGTATTAAAAAAAATAAAAAATTCTATTCTATTCTATTGTATTCTACGTCAGAAGCCAGCCGCATTTTCAGACGTCATCAGCATTTTTGTATAGAAAAATTACTGCGGCACGTACAGCGCGGCCAAATGTGCGATCAGGTTAAAGGCAACAGGCATAACTTGCATCCTAACACTGTGTAAATCATCTACAATAATAATATGTAAAGGCCTACATTAATATTTTTTTCGTAGAATTATAACATTTTTTTTGAAAATTTTGTCCTGTAGTGCACACTGCATATTAGCTTCTTAATTAGGTTGGAAACGAGGTCTGCAATAAACAGTAAATCTTGCTGATGCAAGAATCAAGCCTTCACCCACCCCATGGAGTAGTCCAATGAGTAAGAATCTTGTTACCCTTTTTGTGCTCGTATTTATGTAACGGAAATATTACACAAAATAAACTTTTTACTACCAGGAAATATTGTCCATCAAAAATAAAGTGGTGAATCCACAAAAAGTGAATTTAATAAAATTCATTTTTCCAGTCACAACGCCGTTGTCACAGTCAATAACAACATCAGCTAATCCGTGGTTTAGGAAGTTTGCGGTGCGAAGTTTGGACTACAAGCATACGGATTCTAAAAAAGTTCGTGAGTATCGTGGAACACTGTTTCAACGGAGTTTCAACTTTGACATTAAATTTTGGCATTTGTCAAATAAATTATATAATCCTAGAAACGCTCTTCGGTACTAACAATGTAACAATATAATATGGACTGTTTTGCGACTACGCTCTTCGCACTGTTACGTTTTGACCTATGTATGTGTCGTGGCGCAAAAATCGAACATTTTTATTCGTCTAGCCCCCATCCTATACCGTCCGAAAAGGAACTTCGTCCCAAAAACGTTTCATGAGATAATAACACTAAAATCAGCTTTCTAGCAGCAGAAATAAAGGTAGTGCTTATTATAAATATGAATTGAGATAGACTACTCTTGAGTAGTACTAAAAGAAGTACTCTTATCACTTGTCTTGGATTGGTAGTTGATATAACTTTGGAGACGTTTGATACACTTTCATACTAAATCGGCTGAACAGATTTAGATGAATGTTGTGTCTTTAAAAGATATAGGTTCAAAAAATATCTGTGAAAGTAGGTACATAAACTTTCTATAACAATTGAGTTTAATAAAACATTTTTGAAAAAAAAATTGAACCGACTTCACAGAACACAAACAGAAGAACCTTCTACACACTAAAAAGTGAAAAATAAGAATATAATTTGAAGTCGGTGCCAACTATTCATTTACATCTAAGAAATTCAAAAGAACTTGGGTGCAAAATTGTATCCTGGTACGCTATCGCTCGATTTCTTTTTTTGATAGATACTTAATCGTATTCACTTGGCACCGACTTCAAATTATATTCTTATTTTTCACTTTTTAGTGTGTAGAAGGTTCTTCTGTTTGTGTTCTGTGAAGTCGGTTCAATTTTTTTTTCAAAAATGTTTTATTTTTCACTTTTTAGTGTAAGTAAATAAATACTGTGTAAATAAAAGTGTATGTGTAAATAATATAGTAAGCTACGAGTACATTAAGACTTTGCTTATCGTAGCTTAAGTAGGAAAGGATAAGAGAAGTCATGGGCAGACCTACTAAAGGACACACCGGAGTTCAGCAAGGGGGAAAACTATCAATCCATAAGGAAAAGAAAATATTTTGGACTACCTCGGGTGTAATACCCTTTCAAACTATTTAATGTTTGACTCAGATTGTGAGTCAGGGTGTGTTGTGTAGTGAGAATGAGGTTTTTTGAATGTTACGGGAAAACTATTAATCCCTCAGGAAAAAAAAATATATGGCGCCACCTTGAGAGTATACCTCTTTCTAACAAAAAAAAAATTTTGGAAATCGGGCCACAATTTTCTTAAAGTTCAGTGATTGTTTTAGTTTTACGGGAAAACTATTAATCCCTCAGGAATAAAATTTATATGGGACCACTATAAGAGTATACCCTTTCAAACAAAAAAAAAATTTTGGAAATCTGTCCACAGCTGACGGAAATATCGGTGAACATACATAAAAAAAAAAAAAAAAAAACATACATACAGCCGAACATATAACCTCCTCCTTTTTTTGAAGTCGGTTAAAAAGTGACATACTTTCCATTGTTTAAGTTTGTACCATATTTAAGTAGGTAGGTATTTTTCAAAATACCTACCTACTTAAACATAGTACATTTTTATGTTTTTTTTTACAAAATTCCATTGGCTTATAGCCTTATCTTACAGTTGTATTCACGTCACGCGTTATCCGGTTATTGAAGGCACACGTCGCGTCACGCCTCGCCTTTCTTGTCCTAAAATAAAGCAATATTGTTCAAGTGGATTGACAGTGGTAAGATAAGGGAAACTTCTAGAAGTATTTGGGGACAAAGGGGCCCGGAGAACAATAAGTTACCTAATCCCATTGCCAATACAGGACAAGTTGAATAAAAAAAAACTCAGGCATTATCTAAAATAGATGATTAATACGTCAGGAGGCAAACCTTCGCCTTCATTTATAAACAGGACGCTGTAGAATAACAGCATAATTCCTCGTGAACATTAAAAAAAATCACACACAAGGTTGTAATTGTACAATATAATGCCTGTAAACAAAACATTTTGCCATCCTTCTTGTTTCCTAATAACTACAATCTAGGCATCTTCAAAAGCTAGAGTAAAGATTGCTTCTAGATCAACATTCTCCATCCTCGACTACAGCACTTGCTTAAAGGCTAAATATTATACGTCTAAGTATAAAAATGCCTTTACGACAACTTATTCCGCCTTCACCGTTCTTTTACAGGGACTTCAGACGCACAGCTGATTATCATCCTCACCTGGTTGATATTCCACTTATTAGAACTAAGCGCTTCGAAAGTTCTTTTATTATGAGCACTGCAAAAATTTGGAATCAGCTTCCAGCGTCTGTATTTCCGCTGAGCTACGACCCTATTGTTTTTAAGAAGAGAGTTAATAGGCACCTTCTGGGTAAGCTCGCTCCATCGTAGACCTCACTCTTGCCTCTGTACGTCTGAGGTCAAGAGCCGGCCCATTCATCATTAAAAAAAAAAAAAAAACTATCACTTTCATCTTTGTGAGGTGTGATAATTCGTCCTTGTTTAGAATACAAAATTGATAAAAGAGGTGCACTTTAAATTCTTTCAACACTCTGTACTGCTTAGATCATAAAAACTATTTCCCCTCTGCCAAAATGTACACGATTCCTAATCATATGCATCTTGTAGTATTACGTACGTGATATTAAATATCATTGATTACATACGTCTAATACGAAATTTGCGTAGAAATGAGGGTGTATTGTCATTTTTTATGCATAGGTGTGTGTAAAAGGCGGTCATGTGCTACCTGATCCCCCCTAAAAACCGGCAAAAAAGGGCTTTGTCTCAAATCTTAGCTTAGTCTTCTTCTTTTTCTCTCTCACTTCACTTCTTGGTTTCTTCTAAGAGGAATTCTGTCAATAACTCGTTCATTCTAGTTTGTCTGAGCTGCACTGGTTCTAAAAGACAGTGACAAGAAGAAGAGTAGCCCTACTAATTATCCATCTAGGCTGTCATTAATAAACACGAACTAAGGTGGTATTAGCGCTAATCCAAAGCATAAGGCTGTAGTAGGTCAATTCAGTATTAATACAAAGACCAAGGAAGAACTAAGCTAATTTGACTCAACTCTCGGAGTAAGAGTTACTCCTAGGTGCCACCTAGTATAGAGATGGAGTAGGCAGACGTAACACCAAAAAGTTTTAGAAGAATAAAACCTCTTTGAATAAAACAGATTGTCAAATACAAATTATTGTCTATCTCTGTCATATAATTAATGACAGAGATAGACAATATTTTGAATGATAATATCATTCGTTCATTCACTCTTTTTCTACTAATCCCGATGTAAGGAATGTATTACTCATTCGAGGCTACTACCAGTTTATTAATAACATCAAAATATTCAAGTTGCTCCTTCGTTACTAAAGAAGTAACAAGTCTGAGAGTAGTCTCGTATTAAGCTAGAATTAGGGTAATCTAATTAATAAGGCCGCTAGAGTATTTATTTATTATTACTCGACGTTCTCAAAGTCTCAATATTTTTGTGTCACGAGAAGAAAACCTTAGAGCATATAAACCTAATCCGTCTTATTACAAAATATATGAAACGAGTTCAGCGAAGCACTGACTAAAAAACTGTGTAAAAAAGTGGCAAGACCGAGTACCAAATTCTGACGGTTTACGGCGAACTAACCTTAGCGGGTTAGAATCCTTGCTTATAAAAGGACAATTGAGATGGTGCGGGCATCTTGTGCGCATGAATGACAGCAGACTACCCAAAGCCGTATTCTACTCCCAGCTAAAGCAGGGAAAGCGTACTCCAGGCGGCCAGTTTCTGCGCCACAAGGATGTACTAAAGCGCCATCTCACCGCATCAATATCCCATGCGAGGGTTGGGAAGAGCTCGCGCAACGGAGACGTGAATGGCGCAGCTCCGTTCACAAGGCTATGACTGTTTTTGGGGAGCGTCGCTTAGAAGAGCTTGACGCCAAACGCCTTATAAAGAAGACCCGCCCGAAGCCTTCCTACACCTACACCTATAACGCAAGTGGTCAGTTGCACTGTGCGCCCTGCAACAGGTCATTTAAGACCAAATTTGGCTTTGCGAGCCACATTCGGGCTCATAAAAAAACTGTCTAGAAAAACGATCTTTAAACACTCGTACATAGAACGTGACATGACACGTGTCTACATGGTGTTCAACTAAGGTTTAAATTTTTTAATAAGGCCAAATGTATTTAGTGACATTGGGTTCACCAAATGGTTTACAATCCCGCCCAGTAAATTGTACCCTTTTTAATCTCCAAACATATTTTCCCTGTTGTTGTTGCTCTTATTTTTCTTTTATCGGATTTTCAATACCCAAAACTCGTTTTTTCTAACGGACAAAAGAAACAGGTAAAAGTGATCTTTTTTTCTGAAAATCGAACAATGCCCACTATATTTAAAAAGAAAACAAATCGCTTGAAATATTTTGTTGATGGGATGAAAAAATATGTAGGTACTTACATTTCTTGTAAATGCTACGTATTTTACAACAACAATAAATTATTTTTATCTCTGCCTTCCAAGACAAAAAAGTATGTGAGTGTCGTGGAACCTCCGTGGAACACTCGGTTGGAACGAACTTTCAACTTTGTACATTTTTTTTTGTTCATTAGACTAGGAAGTCTAGGAAGACAATATGGATCCTCTGACTGGTATTTTGCCATTTTGATCACAATGCCTACGCCACGAAACGACTTAGTCGCAAAATAACTCACATTTAAAACACCTACAAAGCAAAATGCCTCAAATCAAAACGACTTATTATTACTGTACCTCTAATGCAAACCGACTTTATAGTAAAACTAGCTGGTACCCGCGACTTCGTCAGCGAAATAACATACTTATTAGCAACGCCATCTATTGCATTTAACTGGAACTACCAACTCCCCATACAAACTTTCAACCCTTATTTCACGCCCTCCATGATTAATATATAGATTTTTTCTGTCATAAGAACCTTCTCCTGACAATAACGAACACAACAAAAAAAAATTTAATGAAATCGGTCCAGGCGTTGTTGAGTTATGCGCTTACCAACACATTTTGCGATTCATTTTTATATAATAGATTTCTAAACATCATTCTAAAGTTATGTAAGTAATGTATTTGATTCGTTTGTCACATAACATTGTATGGTTTAAAATATTACGTATTGTATGGAATTGCGAATTGTTTAATTGAACCTAGATCTCTTTAAAATATTTTCTTCCGCTTCTATTCGCAAATGTTCCCATTTATGTTATGTTACTTATTACGTTAAGCTAATTAAGATATTATCTGCATTAATTACAAGAACATACAATGGATTTCTATAATTATCCTTATGTTTTATGAGAATACAAAACAATGCATGTGAAAACATTTTTTTAATGTTTATAACAATTTTTTTTGGAACGAAGTTCCTTTTCGGACGGTATCGAGGATGGAGACTAGGCTATAAAAACAAAAGCGTTCTATTTTACCGTCACGACATATCGATGTCTCCGGGGAATAAAAAGATAACTGCAAAAACACAACTTTACAGGAGAAGCAAAAAACATGTTTTCGTTGATAACTTCACAAATTGTGCAAAATGGTGCGCAAAATGTAAAATGTACAAACTTCGTTCCAACCGAGTGTTCGACACTCACGTACTTTTTTATTTTTACTGATAATTTTAACACAATCCACCATATCACTAATCCTTTCACCACACTGATCCGAAACTACCAGCCACCAACTACATGACAAGTAGACGAATAACTATTAATAAATACATTCCTTACGAACTTCGACTTATGTTTTGCATCCTGATTTAAAATGATCATCTTTTATCATATCAGCAGCCTTTTCCCCAATCATCAACGTTGGGGCGTGTGTATTTGCACCCGTTACGACTGGCATCACACTTGCATCTGCCACCCTCAAACTTTTCACCCCACGCACCCGAAGCCTTGAATCTAGCACAGTGCCCATGGGAACAGACCCAGAGTAATGATACCCCGTTACCCACAAACATCGAACATAGCACATAAATTCATCATCCTCACAACCACAGATTCTCGGAATCAATAATGACGCGTCTGAATCTCGGAAGAATTCAGTTCGAGAAATTTTCAGAAAATGTTGTAGGTACGATGCATGGATTTTTACATCTTCTGGGTTTGAATAATAGTTTGTGTATATCAGAGGCTGATCGTGAGGATTTGAACTTCGGAGAAGAATTTTTCCACGCGATTTCGGATATAGATACGCGACTAAGGTATATAAGAGCTCATGTCCTTTCGCTTCTTCATAAATTTGCTGACAAAGTTCATTGACATATGAGTAATAAAATGCACAAAGCGAAAGAAACGAATTAGAATCTTGAATCACTATGTTGAGAGTCTGATAATCAGGATATTCCTGAGATTTATTGATGGCTACATATCCGATAAACAACAAAAGAGGATATTTATCAGGGTCAACATTAGCTGGTCTTTCTTTTTCCAAACGCTTCATTTTGTGAATTGTTGACACCAACACGTGGTCTTGCATAGCTTGTCCAACAGGCAAATCAGCGATAGTTTTAATATTGTGTTCTTTTAAATGGTCTTTGGGACCAATTCCTGATAACATCAGAAGTTGTGGGCTTCTAAATGCACCGGCTGATACTATTACTTCTTTCCTTGCAAAAACATCTATACTCTTATAATCTCCATTGACTTCTACATCTACTTTAACTCCAACAGCCTTTTTTCCATCAAATATGATTTTAGTTGCTAAAGCATTTTTTAACACATGTAAATTATCTCTATGTCTAGCTGTTGAAAGAAATGCAAGAGCAGAACTCTGTCGTTTACCACATGCGGCATTTATGGAAGCTTCTGAGTATCCTAAAGGGTGGTCACCGTTTGTATCTTCAACTTTATCATTACCAGCTTCTTCAAAAGCATTTAAATAATCATCTACAACATCGTTGTTCAGTTTCTTCACTTTAATTAAACCTCGTGTTCCATGAAACTTTCCGCTTTCTGACTCCAGTATTCTTTGGCTAAGCATGTTTTCACTTTTCATGAAATATGGCAACACATTTTCCCAATTCCATGATGAGTCATTGGTTATTTTAGCCCAGTTATTGTAATCGTGAAAGTTTCCTCTTGTGTACGCCATAAAATTCATTGAACTGGAACCGCCAAGCATTTTCCCTGAGGATAAATCAGGAACGTCGTTTTTATGGAATCGCCTTAGATTCCTATCTTCTTCTGATGTGTTGTTCCAATCTACTTTGGAATGCCTCAAGTATGGAAATAATCCTGGACGCTGAAAAATTTACGAAGATGGTGAGGACATCAAAAAATGTGGTACAAAGTGATGCTGTTATTATATCTTTAACAAAAGTACATCTTGTTAGAGTTGTTATGGTTTTAAGAGTAAGTCATTTGCTAGTTTTTTTTATTATGAAAAAAAGTGTTACATTCTGGATTTTTACCCTGGTAAGAACTTTTGTAAATTAGCAAAGCTAATTCCCTTGGAAAGTGGACTTAGAAACAAAATCCTAGCAGACGTTGAAAAAGTTGGAATATCCCGGAGTACCTAATTAAAGAACTTTTTGTGGGGAGCGACGAATTGAGATCTTGAGATTTGTGGCTTTGGACAAATTCCGAATGAACTTGAAATACTTTACTTGAGAATTACCCGCTTTTAAGTCAAGTTAATTTTATTCCACGGGAAACACATATTTTCACGGTGTGTTTATCCATGGCTACCTTGATAGCCATGGATACCAAATACATTGTGTTCATCAGGGAGTACCTTACTAACTTGCACACATAAAGTCACGCCTTTTTCCCATTGGAAAAACGAGATCTTCCGCCTCACTTCTACTACTACTAATCAGCCCGATTTCCTCCTCTTTAGCTTTAAATTAAACATAAACACACTGACAAAAACATAGAATACGAGTATTTCTATAATTTACCACTGACTCCAAAGGTGGGTTACCACCAGCTTCAAGTAGCAATACACTGACATTACTTATTTCGCTCAATCTGTTTGCTATAACACAACCCGCGGCGCCAGCACCAACCACTATAAAATCATAGCTCGCGCCATCTGTAAAATTTTCAATGAAATCAATTTAGTTGATCATAACAATAACAAGTGGAGAGCGGCGATGGGCTTGCAACCTGTCACGTATGGAATCAATAAATTCTGCAAAATACATGTATCAAATATGTCCTTATTTGAGCATGCTTCTGACAAGGAAATAGTATTTTTTCAAGAAACTGTATTGTTTCATCAAGATCATGTTTATTACGATCAACAACAGAAAAATAAAAACGCCTCAAGACTATGTTTTTCGAAGTATTTTTTGTGAGTATCACGTTCGTTATTCAGTTTTAAATAGGAGTCCCAAGGACAAAAATATTCCCCGTTGTACTACCAGTTGTAGTATCGTTCCCAAAAATACCCCAAAAATAATAATAAAATAACTTACCCGGCACAAAAGCACTTTTTGGCCACCAATCGAAAAAAAACCCGAGGGCTGAAAGCGCTTGAAATGCTCCTTGTAACGTATTTACTCCCGCAACTGCTTCCGATGCTTCCATTTTCACTTCTCATTCATTTTCTAGTAGATAATGAAATATCAATTCAACTGAACAATTAACCCACTTATTTCCGCGTATCTTTCAATTTAATTTAAATTAATGTTAATTTAAAATGATGCGATAACACTTGCGTCTTTATAATGAATGTGCAAAAATAATCAACACATCGTGAGATTCACTTATTTATTATTTTTTTAATGTAGGTAGGTATTGTAATGTGGCCTTGGAAATAATGCGAATTGAATCTTTTTCAAAACAACAGTTAAATAAACAAATAAATAATGCTGGTTATTTCACACAGCATCACACATATCATTGGCCCCGCCGCGGGGATCAAACCCGCAACCTTTTGCGTCGCAGGCAGGCCTTCACTCTATGCGCTACAGAGGTGGAGACAGATTACTTAACGTTTGACGAAACGTTAAGTAATCTGTCTATTTATGTATACAAACATACCAGTTTGAAGTACTTTTGGCGTGGCCCTTTTTCTTGAGAAAATAAGACTGATTTTTGAACGGGCCTTAATCTATGTTATTTGGTATATCAATAAACGAGTGTATAGTGTGTTTTCTGATTTTTGTTTTTTTTTTCAATTTCAGAGCACTGGTGGTCTAGAAGAAGTGGCTCCTTCCGATCCTTAGGTTGCGGGTTCGAACCTAGTAGTGCCATTACTATTTCCTATGCCATACTCTCAATCACTGAAGGAAAATATCCTGAAACTGGCATAACGTTTACCCTAAACAGTTCGAAAAGTGTATCAAATGCAATAAAGGAGCCTCTTCGAGGCACACTTAACGTCAAATATTGTTATTATTTGACGACCTCTGTGGCGCAGTGGGCGAAGGTCCGCCTGCGACGCAGAAGGTTGCGGGTTCGATCCCCGCCGCGGGACAAATGTTTGTATGACCTACAGATATTTGTCTCTGGTCTGGGTGTTTCTATGTATAATATGTATGTATTTACAAACAAAAAGTATATAAGTAGTATATCAGTTATCTGGTTCCCATAGTACAAGCTTTGCTTAGTTTGGGGCTAGATGATGCTGTGTGAAAAATGTCCAGCACTAGAACTCTTTTACCACACTTGCTCGAAAGTAGGTACCTATAGTGACATGACATGGAGAAGATTAAGTAACATTCCATGTGATACGGATCAAACAGATTTATCGTACAAGTGTCTTCACCCAGTGAAGATACTCAAACAAATCTGCGATTTACGAAGGTGTCAAGGGAAACAGGGGAATATGCTTCACTGCTCGCCTTAACCCCTTATCAAGACAAATCCTACTCAAAACTTCTAAGCTCTTTGATTACTAGCTGTTTTACATGGAGCTTTGGAAGAATGAAGATTTTCGACGCCTTGATTATGTTAGACTTTGATGCAAGAATTGATTTCGCTAAACAGATCACAATCAATTAAAAGGTAAACGTGAAAACACTCATCTTGTGATTTAATACTAAGCGCGCACTACGATTTTACTTTTCAACCGACTTCAAAAAAGGAGGTGGTTCTCAATTCGTCTGTATGTTTTTTTTTTTTGTATCTTGTTACGCGATTGTTCCGCCATTTGTTGACCGATTTGCAAAATTCTTTTCATGTTTGAAAGAGTATACTCCAGAGGTGGTCACATATAAATTTTATTCCTGAGGGATTGATAGTTTCCCCGTAAAACTCTAAACACCTTCCCTCCTAGCCATGTCACAAATAGACATCGAATCGACAGCTTGACGCCCTGAGTCACACCGCGTTTCGAGTCAAACATTGAAGTCGGTTTTCTTTTTAGTATAAAAACGTAATTATTGCGATACGATTTTAAAATCGCAAAAATGTTGTGATTTTTTATCGCTTATGCGCGCTGACAAAGAAACTCATACGTTATAATTATATCTGCGATAAAAATATCGCGCTATTAAAAATCCTACTGCGTTACCTGCCTGCTTATCGTGTCACCAGTTCTTTCGAACCAGTGTGGTGAAAGGATTTTAAGTGTGCCTCAAAGAGGCTCTTTCGTTACCTGCCCAATAATCAAACATTCGATATTATTTCATGTATAAATTACCTGTATCTGCCCAGCGTTGGTGATACAAATTTTCAGCCTATATTACCTAACTACTGGCTCAAAGGATCAGCATTGCCATCCAGCGTGGTAATGCCGCCAGTGTTTTGGGCACGCTTCCGACTGACAGTGACCTGGATCAGTTGAGCTATCTATAGATCGTTTCTAACGATCCTTAGATAGCTTGACTAATCCTGTTGTATTTTTTAAATATATGTAAATATGTAGTAGCTTAGTTTCTGTAAATAAATATTTATTACTACTGGATGCTTTGAGATAGTTTTATATATAAAGATGCGTAAAGGTTCACGACTAGTATCCCCAAGGTGCGGTAGACATTCTCTCAAATCTTTTTATGTTACTTATTCCAGATCCTTTGAAGATTTCTAAGACTAAGACGATTAAAAAAAAGATATTGAAAAAAAGAGAGATAATATTTGACATTGAAAAGATGGCGTATCGTTACAATATCAAATATTATCTTTTTTTTCAATATCTTTTTATTTTTCGTTTCAATATCAATGGACATGTGTAATGGCGGTAAATAAACAATAATCTGGATAGGCGGAAAGGGTACAATTTCATAATTATTAACGCTTCAGCGACTGGTATAAAGAAACAATGGCAACGAGAACAGGTTTGTCTCAGTCATAAATTTGTATACTTAAATAATATAGCATAACCCAACAACAACGAAATGAATTATTGTTCAGAGCACAAGTGAAACATAATAATTATAATTGACGGCCTCTGTGGCGCAGTGGGCGAAGGTCCGCCAGAATGTTGCGGGTTCGATCCCCGCGGCGGGACAAATGTTTGTATGACCTACAGAAATTTGTCTCGGGTCTGGGTGTTTCTATGTATAATATATATGTATTTACAAACAAAAGTATATAATTAAGTAGTTTATCAGTCATTCTAGTACCCATAACACAAGCTCTGCTTACTTTGGGGCTAGATGATGCTGTGTGAAAAGTCCAGCATTATTTATTTATTATTTATTTATTTATTTATAATGCATGTTCACAACCTAAAATACTATTAAAAGATACGTAAGATTTAAAGAATATTGTTCAGGTTTTCAGACGCACCTAATTACGAAATCTTATGGACGATTCATTCATTCACGTCTAAATTATTATTTTTTTGCCTATTTTTTATTATTGCAAACGTTAGAAAAATATAATCACTCGCAGATTAAACTCAAATCCTTCAAGAGCATCAAAAAACATAAAAATATTGTTAAAATAAAGCACAAAGAAGAAAAGACTAATCTCTAATCAAAATAAAAATAATTATTTCCTTTTACTAAAGTCCTAAATAAATAAGACGCGCTTTGATGGAACATTTTTTACCGTTACCAAGGTTATTTTTTTATGTAAACGAGTAAATAGATAAACAAAACAAACCCTTAAAAATCTATTAGGAATAAATCCACTTTCCAGGAGGAAAAAATGCCTACTCTTCAGTTACAAAATTTAAAAACACTTAGAAATTTTGCAATCCACGGTGCTATCTGCTACGAGTTCGTTTTCCGTTGCTCATAAATCATCAATTTCACTGCGCAGTACGCACTGAACTTTTCGAGTCAAGTGCACGAAAGGAGCCTCTTTGAGACGCACTTAAAATAGTTCGAAAGAACTAGTCTTCTTCACTTTCGAAACAGTGTGGTGAAAGGATTATAAGTGCGCCTTAAAGTGGACCTTTCGTGCACTTGACTGACACGACAGTAAGAAGAAAAATGCCCGTTAATCGAACCCAGAGTCAAAGGTTGACTCTACTGCGTCTCAGCAATAGGTAGGTATCTGTTGTAAACCACCTAACAAGGCCCGTATACTCAATTTCTGATAATGGAGCGTCCGATTACGAACAAAAGGCCAACAAAGAACCTTTTTAATTGCTTCCCACAATGAGGGTTACGACAGAGTAATAAGGGTCTTTGGGAGACAACAAAGCATTTAACAGTAAAGCTGTTTTAAAAACGGACGGCCACTTAACAAAAACGATTTATCATACGCTTCGAGAAATCAGTCTAATCAGCCCGGTTTCGCCCAATGGTATGGGCCTCTTCTGCCAATCTGTTCGGCCCTTTCCCAAGTTTTCTCAGCTACTAACAAAACGCTCGTGGTCGTTACTTAGTCGTTCTAGATAGTCGAACTTAAGCAACGTCGAATGGTCTGTGAGTGGATGGGTGACCGCCAGTGACATTGAGCTGTCTTTGATCTTTGAGGAAATAAAACAGAACAGAAAAATCTTAAATACTGACATCAATCTTAAGATTTTTATTACGTTCGTATTCTTCTTGTCGTGTCACTAGTTCTTTCACTACAGTGTGGTGAAAAGATTATAAGTGCGCCTAAACAGGCTCTTTCATGCACTTGACACATTCGTTTTGTTACCAAGTACTGTTTAAACTCTGATCAATCATACTGCTTTAGGACACATCCGCCAGATTCCACATTCGTCAGATTATTTATTTATTCCACATTCGTCAGATTTTTTTTACCTCTGACGAAACGATGATTCCTCTTACGTCAGATTCCATTATTCTACATTTCTGGCTAACCTAACCAAATGGGTCGTTGGTTAGGTTATGTTAGGATAGTGAAAAAACCATGCGCAAGGCGAGCGAGCGAAGCGAGTGTGCCGCGGCAGCGGCCGCCGAAGCGCCAGAAATAAATAAATCTGACGAAAGGGTCTTTAGAAGTTATCCACATCCGTCATTCATGACGAAACTGAACTGAAATTATACAAAAAACTACTTCTGACGAAAGTGGAATCTGACGGATGTGTTCTAAATCATCATACTTGAGCTAGGAATCTCTGATCGTCTACTTTAAAACCGTCTTCAAACTACACGCAGCTGTCTCTCACAATACTGTTACTTATCACAACACCAAGCCACAAATCACAGGCAGTTACTATTCTCAAGCGTCTAGACCTCAATCAGATTAATCTGGCGCAAAGTTGAATTTAGTTTAAACAGAGATCAGCTATTTTAAAATTACGTCTCTAGACATTAGGACCAATGGATTTAGGCTTTCGTGAAATTAGCCGTTTCGATATGATAACGTTTTTTTATGGAATAAGTGCTAACTCTGCAAAAATATTATGAGCATTTATCAAAGTTTAGTGGGACCGTCAAAGTCTTAAAATAAGGTTTTTCTACTACTGTTCCTTCGCGATCATTTTTGTTCCATGTACAAAGTCATGCTTCTGACTACGCCCGGCAAAGTATTTGGAATCATAAAGGATTTTAAAAAATGTCTACCGTGACTAGGGGATACAGTCGTGATCCTGATTGTTGGAACGAAGTTCCTTTTCGGACGGTATCGAAGAAAAAAATACTGAGGCTGGAAAAAAAAATTTGTTCAATTTTACCGTCACGACACATGTACTTATATGTCAAATCGTCACAGTGCGAAATGCGCAGCCGCGACACAGTCCATAGATTGTTACATTGTTAGTACGGAAGAGCGTTTCTAGGATACCTAATTGACAATTAATTTATTACGATTATATTCCCAGTATAGAAAAGTACTCTTTACTTCGTTCCAACCGAGTGTTCCACGACACTCACGTACTTTTTTTTTACATTTTTCTTCCAAAACGCGGCTACTGCGCATCAAAAGCCATAAGAAAGAAAGAAATAATTACGTTTTTATACTAAAAAGAAAACCGACTTCAATGTTTGACTCGAAATGCGGTGTGACTCAGGGCGTCAAGCTGTCGATTCGATTTCTATTTGTGACATGGCTAGGAGGGAAGGTGTTTAGAGTTTTACGGGGAAACTATCAATCCCTCAGGAATAAAATTTATATGGGACCACCTCTGGAGTATACCCTTTCAAACATGAAAAGAATTTTGCAAATCGGTCAACAAATGGCGGAGCAATCGCGTAACAAGATACAAAAAAAAAAAAAAAGAAAAAAAACATACAGACGAATTGAGAACCTCCTCCTTTTTTGAAGTCGGTTGAAAAAACATTTATTTGGAAACACACACTAGATAATATTCTTGTATTCTAATCAACACGAAGAAAAGACTAAACAATAGTGGCAAAGGTAGGTAAGTAGGTATAAATAATGAACAAAAACAGTCGACTGATATCACTTCACAGTTTACACACATAGCTGCTTATTACATAAACGTTAAACCTTAGTTGATCCCCATGTAGCCACGTCAAAACAAAACTGTTACCACAATAATTACGTTTTAATACTAAAAAGAAAACCGACTTCAATGTTTGACTCGAAACGCGGTGTGACTCAGGGCGTCAAGCTGTCGATTCGATTTCTATTTGTGACATGGCTAGGAGGGAAGGTGTTTAGAGTTTTACGGGGAAACTATCAATCCCTCAGGAATAAAATTTATATGAGACCACCTCTGGAGTATACCTTTTCAAACATAAAAAGAATTTTGCAAATCGGTCAACAAATGGCGGAACAATCGCGTAACAAGAAAAAAAAAACATATAGACGAATTGAGAACCTCCTCTTTTGAAGTAGGTTGAAAAAGCGTTCTATGCACGATTATTTAAAGATCGTTTTTTTAGGGTCAGTTTTTTAGTTAGTCTTAGTCTAAACTCGGTTCATTTTCTTGTAATAAGACGGATATAATTTAACTATCACTTCACAAATGCCTAGATCTATAGGCTGTAGTATACCATGTTTGAAAATATTACTCTGAGGAAGCCTTGAACGGAAAAGTGTTCCGTGTTTTAGATTTGAAAAGGTACATTAATACAAGTTTTTTGAGGGAGTACCTAAAATAAAACTTTTTGTATGCTTTACTTTAACCTGATTCGTTCATTTTGCGTTTAAATATAAATTGCCCACTAATTAAAAGTTTTCTGTTAACGCAATAGGTTGTAATTTAAATTTAAAACTTCTTACCCGTTCCCTACATTCGCTGAATGGAAAAGAATGAATGATTTATAAACTTATCGTTTTCAAATTCTTTTTTGTTATTTCTTTTGTACTTATACCTACTTAAGCTTACCATAGAACAGATATAAGAAGAAAATCACAATACATTCAGATCTCAATATATCGTTTGTAAATGTCTAAGGCGAGGGGATAAACATAAGAGTCGTGGCGCGGTATCAAAGAGATAAATAATGATTTTTTTTTGTTTTTTTTATAAAAAAGACGCCGCGCCCGCGCCACGCCTGCGCCACGCCTCTTGTTTTTATCCCGCGCTTAAGGGTTACATATTTTCACCCCTTATACAGGGTGTAAAAAGACGTCTACCGAAGCCGAAAGGGGTAGGTACAGCATCCCAAAACACAGCTAAATCCAAAAGGATTTTCCAAAAAAATCATTATCCGGAGAAAACCGACCTCGCACAGCTGGTCGAGCGTATGTACTAGGCACGTTTTTATGCGTATATTGCTGGATTTTGAGTTTTAATTGTTTTTTTCTTTTAAAAATGAAATGATTAGGTAGCTATATATGGTCTTATTATGTTGTACTAGTAGCAAAAAACTAGAAAATAAAATAAAATGACGTAGCTAAGTCAAAAAAAAATTTTGCGTTTTTTTCGATAAATATGTTCAGAATCATGGTCTGATTGCAATCCCTCAGTTTTCGGTAGCAGTCTTTTTACACCCTGTATATTTTCAAACGATATTGAGTCAGAGGTACATCCAAAAGTAAGGTGAGTTAAGGCTCCATTAGGAAAATAAAAGCCAGATTAAAGTATTCCATCATTGCGACTTTGAAATCAGGCAGATTAAGGTCAAATTCTCATTTCAGTTTTCGATTTTTCACCAACATCAATCATCTAGCAACCTCTCAATTTAATAGGAGTTTTACAGAAATCAATCAAGCCATTTTGTCGTTTTCACAATCACTGACGCGCCATTTTAATTAAAGGCGATTGAGATATTATTTACTTTGGAATTATGTAGGACTAAAGACTAATGGAGGAGGAGGAAAAACAAAGGTCTTGGTAATTGAAATAGCTGGGTCACTTATCGATTAAGCCGTGATGGCCTAATGTGATGTACTTTTTAGTTTTATTCGATGATTGCGAGTTGGTTTAAAGGCCATGAGTGAATGAATCGATTTGGTGTTTCGTAGAATTTAGATGCGCATCAGCACGAGCTGTGAAAGGTGAAGGAAAACATCATAAAGAAACAAAATAATAGCAGTGATGGGCTTACAAGCTATCTCGTATGGAGACTTCTGCAAAATGTACAGTACGCACAACCGATCTTTAGCTCTCTGAAACTCTCACTAAACGATTGCGTATGTAGAGTAGGCGAGATAGAACGATGCAACAAACTAAGCGAGTGAGCGAGGCAGCTATACAACGCTGTCTTCGTCTTTTAGGCATCATCCAAAAAAACCATGAAATGAAATTTATGAACCATGGAAGAACCCATGTTCTGCACAGCTACTTCACTGAACGAAAAATTGCTTGCGTACTGCAAAATGTGCCTTAAATATATTTTTTCTTTTGACTATCCGCTCTGATATCTTCAAAAGTTCTGAAAACTGTCAACTTAGGATACAGTGATGATGTTCGTTTTGTTTATTGTTATTATTTAGAAAAGGCTTCGAGAAAGGCTGGTGGGAAATGGCCCTGAACAGAGACGTTCGGGAGGATACCTTTGCCCAGCTGTGTAAAACATTTGTTAAAAAAAAGTACGTGAGTGTCGTGGAACGAAGCAAAGAGTACTTTTCTATACTGGGAATATAATAAATTCATTGTCAATTATGTATCCTAGAAACGCTTTTCCATACTAACAATGTAACAATCTATGGACTGTGTCGCGGCTGCTTCGCACTGTGACGATTTGACATATACATGGGTCGTGACGGTAAAATGGAACAATTTTGTTTTTCCAGGCTCAGTCTTTTTTTTCTTCGATACCGTCCAAAAAGGAACTTTGTTCCAAAAATTGGGAGTTTGTCTGTACCTGTAATGTTATAATTAAGATGTAAAATAAAAAAAACAAAACAGCTGTTTTGTCTATGACCTGTATTGAATGCCGAAGCAATTTGGCCATTGATTAAAATTTATTGTCAAACCACTCTTTCTTTTTTGTCGAAGCCTATAGAACGGTGATATTTCAGTTGGTTTAATTAAATTCTCATTTTGTTTACGACTTAGGGCCGTAAGATCAATAATGGTTTAAACCATCAGACAGAGTCTAATCTCTGGTCTACGATAGGCGTGATTGTTCAATATAAATAAATATTGTTCAAAGCATACTAGAAAGAAATGACATCGCCATTTTGAAGAGTCAAAAGTTATTGGTTGTCATGGTAACCTTATAGCAGTGCTCGTGTCAAACAGAGTACTGCTAAAAATTTTATGCAATATTCCCGTGTCCTTTTACATATTTTTTGGTTTTCAGGAACGTTTTTCGGGATAAAAAGTAGCCTATATGCTATTCTGGAGTTATACCTTTCACCTTACCAAATTTCATTGTAAACTGTTTCGTCGTTTGAGCCTGATCCTTACACAAACATACAAACATCCAAACATCTAAACCAACTCACAAACATTCAGCTGTATTATATGAGTGGGATCTCAACAAAATCTTGAAAACGTGTAATAAACCTGCTTGAGATTTAGGGTGTACGGAGATCAAAGCCATCTAAAATGCTTCTTTATTTCCAAGTAGATAGTGATTACTTAGTGATAGAGTTTACGAACTGAAATCTCAAATGAATTGTGTCAAGGCAGTTGTCCGACCGCGAGCGTTGAGCGTTGAAGCAAGTATAGTTCTATCGCTGGACTTCTGCGCTGGTCGTCGCGAAAAACTTTCACCGGTGTGAACGGCCGGTACTTTAAATATTTGTCTCTCTTTTATTGGAATCTATATCTTTTTTTTGACGTGACTACGTCTTATAATTCGATAGAGCCGGCTGCACGCACGAAAAAACATGACGTCATGAGGCGTTACCTCGCTCTGAGGCGTTCAATGTAAGGCTTGAAGTGCAAGCGAGAGCGCGGAACGAGCGACAAAGAAGCACAATCGGCCTTTGCGTTGTCACGTTCAACTTTTGTCAGTAAACCGACTTTACAGACAACCATTTTTTTTTCGTTTCTTGAGCGATAAAATCGCTGATCGCTTGCCGCTCACTCGCCCGTGGTCGGACAAGTGCCTAAGTGTAATCTCTCGAGATTTAGATGTCGCGATTTTATTAAATGTTAGGGGATTTATTCTTAAATCTCTTAGGATAAAACAACTTAAACATGTTAGATTTATTAGCTGTTGTCGGTCCGCCATTTTATTTTAAGGCCTGAATTTTTCATTCTAAATTATTCTATTTCTACGAATACTTACTACATTTTTCCAATCGCTTTTCATAATTATAGTGAGGTTTGTTAAAATTTCTGTTGACGCTGTTTTGGAAAGTACTTACCAAAATATTGAATGGAATTGGAAGATGAACATAAATTATTTATTTTCGGTTACTACGAGTAGTTGATTGCATACAATGTTATTGTTTACTTATATAAAATAACATAAAATAAGTATTCCTTGTATTTAATCTCAGTTAAAAAAAAACCATGAATGGGATGAAACCATGAAAACATTTAATGGTTTCATTAAAAGTTATACATAAGTTTTTCGGCAGAAAAACTCATTGGTGCACGACCGGGATTGAACCCACGACCTTACGATCGGAAGGCGGGGCCACTCCACAAGACCACGAGTGCTCTTCAAACTAATAGGCAAAAGGAATTCAATAAGTATACTTATGACAAAATTACAGTACAAAATCAAGACCTTAGAAACACAGCGTAAAAATATAGATGGATTCCGCTGGTTAATGAAATTTTATAACACCTTATTATCTCCAAGAAAAAAACATCGTAAAGATAAGCAGCTTTTTTGCTTTTTGAGCGGCCAAACGCTCCCAACAAACTTTATCTGAAGTGAGTGTAAGTATACTTTTTACTTTGTATCCGAGAGGGAAATAAAAGCGGTATTATTATGATTTATTATAAACAGTGTACTTACCGCTCATGGCGGCGCTTCTGTTTGTACCTGAAAGAAAAATACATTAGTCTGGAGCAAAAATGGCGACTTATAGAAAGTAAACAATATTTCATAATAGATGGGAATATTGCATTTTCTGGTGCAGAAACACGTTTATACTCTAAAGCAGCTATCGCGCGCGGATTCGTCCGTGTCTTATCAACATTTTGAATAGCCTATATGCTATTCCAGGTCACTCTCACCTATTCCAAGTTTTATTCAAATCGTTAGCTTTATTGTCTAACTTGAAATCCATTCCCAGTTGTCATCCCAATAGAGCTTAACCAATCACATAATAGGAAAATGACAATTGAAGTCCAGAATGGGTTTCAAATGTCTAAATGAAGCCCATGTCCATTGCCAGTTGAATTACACAATAAGGCCCCGGTTCATTTTAGGCGTGATTCTTCTTTTTATCGTGTCACCAGTTCTTTCGAACTGTGAAACTGTGAACTGTGAAAGGATTGAAACACAAACATACAAATATACTCACAAAACTTTCAGTTTTAAAATTTTTAAAGTTTTTGATGCAATAAAATATCGGTATGTATTTAGTTACGATAGCATTTGGAAAAGTGAAGCAATTCCGTGTGACTTCGGGTAACACGCACCTAGTTTAAAAAGCTAAAGCATATTTGTAATCATAGGTTAAGAAAAAGTCTTTTAAATCTTCAATAAGAATAGATTTTCAGCGAATCTGTAATAATCTGGATATAAATTTTCATCATCATCAAAAAGAGCTCAGCTCTTGTCGGTGCAATGATGCAACTTCCTCCACCTCTCTCTTTCCAATGCGGTCTCCTTTACTTCTTTATACGACATGACAGCGATATTCTCTTTTATCTGACTCATGAAATTTATTCTAGGCCTTCCTCTTCCTCGTCTTCCTTCCACTTTTCCTTCTATGATATACCATATAAATTTTATTATACGCTTTTTAATTTACTTACTGTTTAACCATCCCAGTTTTCAGACCTGATTTTATAAGCTGTTATTGACCATCATGTGACAAAAGGGACAGGGTTTTATTGAATATACGAACACGTATCGTACATATATTTTTCGGATCGGAAAACCATTTTACTTGTGCATGATCGGGGTTTCAACTAACGATCATGGCCCGGAAAGTCAGAGTATTATCCTTTACTTCAATACAGTCATCTTTTGTAAAAAAAAAAAACAAACAGGAGCACGACTGAACACTCAACATAACAGTACGCACAACCGATCTTTAGCTCTCTGAAATTAGGTGCACTTAACGATTGCGCATGTTTGGTAGAGTAGGCAAGATAGCGCGATGCAACAAACTAAGCAAGTGAGCGAGGCAGCTATACAAGTCATCAAAAATGGGTTCTGCGCAGCTACTTCAGAGAGCTAAAGATTGGTTGTGCGTACTGTAATATGAACGCAGCCGCAACTACTGCCAGAGACTTGTCGGCAGCTATCTCGCTCTAACCCGCGGGATACGTTTACGAACGGCTTTTCCGCGAGAGAACAATTGACTTATATTCTTGTTTTATTTCATTGACGACCTCTGTAGCGCAGTAGGCGAAGGCCCGCCTGCGACGTCAAAGGTTGTGGGTTTGATCCCGGCGGGACCAATGTTTGTATGATCTGCAAATATTCTCGGGTCTGGATGTTTCTATGTACAATATGTATGTATTTACAAACAAGAAGTATTTAAGTTTTTTTTTTATTAAGATAAGTAATTAATTTACAGAAATTAAGCTACTACAATTTACATATATTTACAAAATACAACATGATTAGTCAAGCTATCTAAGAATCGTTAGAAACGATCTATGGATAGCTCAACTGATCCAGGTCACTGTCAGTCGGAAGCGTGCCCAAAACACTGGCGGCATAACGCGCTGGATGGCAATGCTGATCCTTTGAGCCAAAAATGTGCCAGCTCTCGGATCACGCGTATTATTAAGTAGTATTAATTAGTATATCAATAATCTAGTACCCATAACACAAGCTCTGCTTACTTTGGGGCTAGATGATGCTGTGTGAAAAGTCCAGCATTATTATATTATTATTATTATTGTTGTGTATTTTACCGTGTTTCCGTGTTTTTACATTATACAGTTTTATTATTCCGTGTTTTGAACTATGTACACCCCAAACCCTGAGAGGAAAGACTTTTCCATTACAGTTAATTTCCCTCTGTCTTACCTCTAATAGATTTTGTTTAGTTTCAAAACAAAACGCAGCAAAAAATAAAAAGCTCACTCAATTTGCTCCTCGATCAATCAAGCTAGCAACTTTAAAACGAGCGATGCTTCATGAAATTGTCAAAGGAATATTCCAGAACCCTCAACGTAATATCATGAATACGAAGAACACTCCAGCAGCCACAGTTTATGACAGAAGAGCTGGGTAACTTACGCCGTAAAATAAAATCAGAAGGAAGTTTGTAAATAAAATCGTAAAAATTTAACTTTTAGAAATCTTGGCGATGCAATTTATCATCCTAGAGAATACGTTTTCTCTACAGATTAATAAATAGAAGATATAATTGCTAGCTCTTTTTTATTAAATCTCTAGACTCATTTAGAACGAATCGAATTATCTGATGTTACTTCAAGTGCCAACTCAAACTTAATAACTAAAATGTTTCGTGTTGATATTTTAGTAAACCTTAATAGGTTGTACACATTCCATTGTCACCAATTCTTTCAAGATCCGAAGTAATCACAAGTTCAAGACTTTCAAACTCATGTACGTTTAGAAAAGTTTGAAAAGAACCTAGCTAAGTGTTAGCCAAAATTCACCAGACTTTTCTGTTCAGTTGTAAATTCAGCCGAGAATGTCATGCCTAGCTGCCAATAGCTGGTATTTTCGGAATAAAACTCAATATTAACTTTGATCTTCGGTTCATATTTGATATCCAAATAGCATATTTGCTGACTGCGAATGATATAAAAAACATTCTCATAGATTTTAGAATACGTAATTTTCAAAAACGGTTTAAAAACGTAAGTAAATGTACATATTTCTTAAGGCACATGCGTGTTATAAACGCACGTTTGGCCAAGAAATGTTAGTCACAAGTTTTTTTTAAACAGTGCAAGGATGTTAATCCAGTGTACATTTCGTACCACTACGGTGATGTCTACGTTTCTTAGACTTACCTACACATTTGGAACTAATCATAATTGATCTTTATGATATGTTTTGTCTTAGCTGCATCTGCATCTTTCTCTCATGTAACAGTAACACAAAATAGTTTACTAGCTATTTAAAATTTGCTGTGTTAAAAGGCATTAACATAAACTGCTTTGTGCAACGAATTCTTCAGATAACCTTTGAAGCAGCCCTGCTTCGCATTGTTTCATTATAAAGGTTTTTTTGGCAGAAACGGGTCAGCATCTGCTTCCAGAATTGATTGAGTGTTTTAATTAAATACAGGATGGAGTTTTGATAGGCTGTTTTTTAATTTAGCGTGATGAATTACTGCAGGGTTTGAAGTACGCATTCAACAAGGCTATTTCATATAAATTGATATACTAACGCTGTTTGGGAAGATTGTGATTGTCTGATTTAAATTTTGTGTTTCAAATTTTGATTATCAATTATAAAATTTACTTTTGTACACTGCTTTTCTATCAGTTGTCTATCTTCTATTCAAATATGCTTGGGTTTTAGCAATTATAACACTCATTATAACTTTTGTATTTTCTCTGTGTAAAATCAAAATCTAAACGTATTTTTTTTTAACATGCAATAAAAAACCTTTGAGAAATTGTAAAGCTGAGTACGGACTACGCGACACATCGACTCGCGCGAGCGTGAACGCGTAGTCTGGAACGCGTATTCCGCAAAAAGCTACCCTATATAGCGACCAAAAGCGAGTCAAAACTAACACATTCACTTGCAATCGGAAACAGGAAACGCATACTGAATATGAATAAGAGGTACAATTCAATTCAATTCAATTTATTCAATAACAATTTCACAATTGTGTCTGAAAGTTATACAAAATGAAATAAATAGTATAAAATAAAATATATAAAAGCACTTAACTAAGTCTAATATTATAAAATTCCTTCTTAAATAAAAAACATATTAAATCTAATCAATTTCAATGACATCCCTACATAAATATTCATCAAGCGAGTAGAAACACCCTTTCAATAAAAGTTTTCGTAATTTATTTTGAAATATATGCACACTGTCAATCGTTTTTAAATTGGTAGGCAATGTATTAAAAATTTCGACCGCTCGATATCTACTACAATGTTGTGCAATGTTGAGCCTTGGACGGAACGGTAACACGAGGTCCCTTCTTCTAGTCGTTAACCTAACCCTTTTTTGTTCTGTCGTTTCATAGCGATTTGGGTGCTTGACAACATCTGAGAGAATCACATAGATATAGAGACTGGGAAGCGTTAAGATATCTAGCGTCTTGAAATGGTCTCTACATGATTCCCACTGAGGAATTCTTACAATGGTGCGAATGGCTCGCTTCTGCATTGTAAAAGCTCTTCTAATATTATAGTTATAGCTATTTCCCCAGAACTTAACACTATACCTTAGCTTCGACTCTACTAACGCATAATATACAGTCTTAAGCTGTTCGATGCTCACTTCATCACGGAGGCTACGTAGAGCATAGCATGCAGAGCTTATAGAGTTTTCGATTGCTTCTAGTTCATTTTTCCAGTTAAGTAGCTGATCAATGTGGATGCCTAAAAATTTGATACAGTTTGTAAACTGTATCTTTTCTCCTTTAGAAAAGACATCTATTAATGCATGTTTCTTTGCTGTTGTCTGAAACAAAATAGCACTTGTTTTTTTTATGTTAAGATTGAGCTCATTTACGTCAAACCATTTATTAAAATTTACAAGAGCAACATCCATTTTGTTTTCTAGCTCTTGCAAGTTAGTGCCGGAGATAATGGCATTTGTATCGTCCGCATATACTACCAATCTAATATCAGTTACTTCACTACACATGAAGGGTATGAGGTCATTCAAGAATATGACGAAGAAAATAGGTCCTAGTATAGAGCCTTGAGGGACTCCTCTTCTAATATTTACTTAAATGTAAATAAACCTTATCTATTCCAAAACTTACCTGCGACATGTAATTAACAAATTAGCATTTAGCTTTGTTGGCTTATAGGGGACTTTAAATAATTCAAGACTTATAATGGCTTATTAGGGGGCGAGCGAAACGAATCAAGTGCAGATTTTATGTGACTTGTTCAAAATCAAAATGAACTCTTTATATAATTTTGTTATTGCCGTTTAAAAATTTAAATAATTTTGGACTTATATGGGGCGAGCGGCCCCATATAAGTCCAAACCAACGGCCAACGGCCCTTGCGGAAAAAGGCGAAAGGGTCGGCCGAAGAAAAGGTGGAACGACGATATCAAAGCTATAGCGGGGAACGAATGGATTGGTAAAGCAAAAGAGAGAACTAATTGGAATAAGCTGGAGGAGGCCTACACCCAAAGAGGGGTTCCTATCCAAGAAATCGAAGAGTGAAAACAACAAATCGTTTACAAACAAACTCTATTTTATAAAAAATAATTGTGTCAACCGTAGTCGACAAGATTAAATGCATTGTGTAAATATTTAATTTTAAGGGATTGGAAATAAATGGGCTTTATTATTATTATTATGGGGCGAGCGAAGCGAGTCAAGTGCAGATTTTATGTGACTTGTTCAAAATCAAAACAAACTCTTTATACTTACTTTATATTTTGTTATTGCCGTTTAAAAATTTAAATAATTCAGGACTTATATGGGGCGAGCGAAGCGAGTCATGTGCAGATTTTATGTGACTTGTTCAAAATCAATAATTTTGTAATCGTCGTAAATAAATAGTAATAAGCCTCCTAGGACAACAAAGAAAAGGCAAATGCGAAATTTTATAATTATACTTCTTCGTCAGGCTCCACATTTCTCCCAAAAACAAATGGTCGCTTTCATGCTAAATACCATGTATGGTAACATGCTCAAAGGTTTTGTGATTGGAGTAAGCTTACGGAGTAAGTACAAAATATAACCATTACATTTTTGTCTTGGCATTCTCCGCATAAATGCCGTTAGTCTTTTAAGTAATAAGCAGATAATGGCAAATGAATCAATATTTTTCAAGTAGAGAATATTATGCTTATTAATTGGCTGGACATTGTTTGTGTAGTGGCTATTAGCGTGCAAAATCATGACAGATTTTGCACGCTAATACTTTAATATTTTTTTTATAAGTATCATCACCATGAAGAGTGGAAGAAGGGAAGGGAGGCCTTTGCCCTGCAGTGGGACGAGAACGACTGAATAATAATAATAATAATAAGTCGGGGAGAAGCGACCCCGCGGAACCGAGTGCTCCCGAGGGAGGTCACCGTTCCTCACCTCCGCTTGCCTTCACTGGCCGGACGGAGTGAACACTGACGAGGAGCAGGTCCCTCACCTCCGTGTTGCCTTCACTGGCCGGACGGAGTGGAGTCGCTAGAGCATTGCTCGGAGGCTGAGGGGTGTTACGTAAGATGGCGAGTGGGCACGTGAAGCTGGCCCCTTTGGGAGCTCGTGATCGTCGTTTAAAGTCCGGTAGCACCTTACCACCTTCCAGCCGCTCACGTCATGTTGCCCCCTTGTCGCACGAGCGACTGTTTTAGGGGGGCCTAGTAGTGAGTTGGCGAGTCTCCACCCGCCATTTTTACATGATCGTTAACATTGTATCGGCGGGTGTCATAGTTCCCATAGTTTCCCCAGTACCCAGTCCACTACCATCCCACCCCATAGCCCGGTTATTAGTTTTCCATATCCTCAATAGTTCTGCACAAACCGGAGACTGTTCCTGAATGCATTTTTATAGTGTTGAAGGGATAGTAGCCGGTATGTGTCTCCATCACACAAGATCAAAAGTGTCAAAAAGGCCTCTGTGTGTTGGCTTTGGCCCCATGCATGCCTATCAAAGGTCCGGGACTCTATAGTTCCGTGATGTTAAACTTTGACAAACAAAATAATAATAATAATCAACCATGGCAGCCACATAAACAAAGGCTTGATTTTGAAGTTACATTGTTAACTATTTTAATTTTACAGGTCATAAGTCAAAATTGTGTCCAACTATTGCACACTCCGAGGAACGCGACGTTGAAATTATATTCATTTTCGCAGGAAAAGCGAAACGAGTGAAAAATATTAATGTACTTTCCTGCGAAATGACGAATTCTCTTTACTCGCAGAATTTGTAATATAACATGTATTATGTAGGCGTGTTTGATGTGAATCCTCATTATTTTGGTAGACTTAAGCGCCATTTACACGATACCATTCTGGCATGCCATTCTTTCGCCACAGAATATTAGCTCTTGCTAAGTTGAGTTTGAGGAAGCAAGAGGCAAAAATTTTATGCCAGAATGGTGTTGTGTAAATAGCGTTTTAGGCTCTTGATTTTTCAAAGTTCCAAGTTGATTTTGAAAAGGAAGTTTACGCTCGAGTTTAGATTTTACAATCAAGACTGATCTCAGTTTAAACTAAGCTCAGTTTTTCATCAGTTTGATTTAATCAATGTTTAAATTAACTACACTGGCTGTGATTAGGGAATTATAAGTACTTATTTATTACAGTAACTGTTATGCTAGTTATCGCTGAGTGTAGTATAAGTGTATAAATAAAGAGACTAAAATCAAAGCTTTTTTTTTATTTATTTCCATGCATAAAAGAAAAGGGCTTTGTCCCTGAGCGACTATACCGCCCAATCAGTAACATCTTAGCTTAGTCTTCTTCTAGATTTCTTCTTCTTCTTTTTATTCCTTCTTCTTTTTTAGAGCTTAAACTGTACTTGATTGATATTCTGCATTACAAGACAAACTCGTCACAAAATGTTTTCGTTTATCGGTCGTCCCTAAGTGTCAATCCAAATCGTGACGTTGAAAAACTCCGAGCTGAGTCGCGGTAAAAAATGATGAAATCTTTTTCACCGAAGATTGGCCGATCTTAGGAATATATCTCAGCAAAAAGGCACATCCAAATCACATCTCTGCCACGAAACCCTTCATCAAGACCCTTTTTTGTAGCAAAATTATCGTTGAATGGACGCTCAAATAAGGCCCTTTATTTTATTAGAAATATCACTGATATTATGATAGCTTTCATTACTATAATGAAAATACAAATATCAGAATCATCACTTATGATAATACGCTGTGGTCTATTTACCCGACTGTCAAAGGAATGGTTATGTTTTATGATAGTTTCATTTGCACAAGCTTATTTTGGAGGCTCGAATTACATATTTTCACTCAAACATTGATCTTTACTTAAACACTGTTTTTTTTTTTTTTTTTTTTTTTTTTTGAATGGGCTCTTGACCTCAGACTTACACAGGCAAGAGTGAGGTCTACGATGGAGCGAGCCTACCCAGAAGGTGCCTATTAACTCTCTTCTTAAAAACAATAGGGTCGTAGCTCAGCGGAAATACAGACGCTGGAAGCTGATTCCAAATTTTTGCAGTGCGCATAATAAAAGAACGTTTAAAATTGAGTCGAAATCTAAAAGTGTGAAATTAAATGAAAAAAAATTAAATCATTTCAGTATAAACATAGCTTGTTGATATATGTTTCGAAAACTTCTGGCAAGGTAGCTACAATCCTTTTCACATAGGAACGGTTCCGTGACAAGGCTCTTTTAAGTTAATTTCTGTAATTAAAAAAAAGAAAATAGACCAAACCCTTTTTTTGAAGTTGTATCTTTTAGTATAGTATAAGTTTCAGAGTATTAAAACTGCAAAAAAGAGCTAGTATAAGTCCTCTTCCTGTAGCAAATAATATTCGTGACTTATGAATCGTAAGTAGGTATGCGAAAATTTCCATCATTCGCGAAAACAAAAATACATCCGCATATCACAAATCACGACCCTACCTTTTTATCTTCAGATACGCCGTTTTTTACCAAATGACAAATGCTAGGGATCACTGTCCAGTCGTGGTCCTAGATACCTTTATTGTTTGCGATACATCAAAAGGAATATATTGCAATCCCGAATTTGAATTTATGCTTTGCCTATCCGAATACGTGGTCTGAAAAAATATTGTTGAAAGGTTTTTTGTACTTCGAGCGGATAAAAATTGCTCGGATCTTCGAAATTATGAAACTGTGCAAATGCATGTTCCCTAACATCTATTATTCTTTTAGTTACAGAAATAACATTTGCATGCCTTCATCGAACACATTTTAGCAATAAAGCCGCCATTTGTTCAAGCGCTAAATTGTAGGTTAAGTGTTGTTTTGTGTCCATGATTTGGTTGTGCAAGAAAGCATGACTGATTTTACATGTTAGTTATGTTTTATGTATATTTAAACATAATTATTTGCAAAACAGATCACGCCTACACGTGGCTTAATTTAATTAAGTATTTTTTTTTATTTACATGAACAAAAAGAAAAAGAAAAGGGCTTTGTCGCTGAGCGACTATACCGCCCAATCAGTAACATCTTAGCTTAGTCTTTTAGTCTTCTTCTTCTTCTTGGTTTTAAAATAAGTAATTGAATTTGCAGTTCTTTCCACTATTCCACATAATACTTGCAATATGTTTGTATTACCTACTCGTAATTTAAAAAAAATGCCAGAAACATTGTTTCAGTAATATTCGACGAACTCTGTGGCGCAGTGGGCGAAGGTCCGCCTGCGACGCAGCAGGTGGCGGGTTCGATGTTTGTATGACCCCCCCGACCCCCCCGCCGCGGGACAAATGTTTGTATGACCTACAGATATTTGTCTCGGGTCTGGGTGTTTCTAATAATAAATAAATAAATAATGCTGGACATTTTCACACAGCATCATCTAGCCCCAAACTAAGCAAAGCTTGTACTATGGGAACCAGATAACTGATATAAGTACTACTTATATTCTTAATATGTACATATGTATTTACAAACAAAAAGTATATAAGTAGTTTTTCAGTCATCACCCATAACACAAGCTCTGCTTACTTTGGGGCTAGATGATGCTGTGTGAAAAGTCTAGTATTATTTATATTTATTTATTATTCATTGTAAAATTTGGAAACCACTTATTAAATTAAAAAATATGAATTTGCTGTATTTAAGTAGATATGTAATGTTTAAAAAATACAGCTAACTGCAACTAGAGGCTTTTAAATTAAAAATGTATAATTTTAAATCATTATATCAAAATTCAGTTACTCATTAAAATCACATTGAAATGATTAGAATCGACAAAGATATTAAAATCGGCAGTTATTATGATATTGTTTAAGAAACTAAGTGGATGAACTCCTGTTAAAGCACAATTTAGCCCAACTTAAACGATAATTGAAACGGCCATTACCCACTCACACTTTGATCCAACGTTCTGTTTGTTTGTGTCATGACTTGTTCAAGTTCAGTCATTAATATGGAGCCTCAACTAAATTGTGACGTTGGCAGTGACGTCAGTTGTACTTTGCAAGTTTATAATTTGACAAATTGGTTGAGAGGCCCCAACTGCCTAAACAAAAGCATGTACATTCTAAACTAGACCACGAGATGTATTACTTGATACGAAAACATAATTATGAAATAAAATATGGTTTAAAAAGAACAAAAAAAAACACTTGTATGACATGTATGGTCATGTGTAATGACCATACCGTCTACCAAGCAAGGGCCGTATTTCGGTTCTTATTTTTACTTACTGGGGGTTTAATCGCGTATATTCATCAAACGAGTACTTACTGAGTACCGATTACACTACTTATCAAAGACAGCAAATCCAAAAATGAATTCAGTGTTTTCATGGGTTGGATTGGAACAAGGTACCTGGTTCTAACTCTAAAGTTTGTATGATAAAACAATGCGCATACTAAGTTTAGCCCGGGCCCTATTGAGTAAATAAATATAAATAAGCAAAAAAATATGTCAAGGATTAATTGTAAACAATAAAATAAAATAAATAATATATAAATCTTGATAGGGTTTATATATTTGAACCATTTGGGGTTGAGACCCTAGGTCCGTGGGGTTCTGGAGCCCTTCGGGTTTTCAAAATTCTTTCAGGGCGTCTGGTCGAAGCGACGCGTGATCTGAGAGCTGGCACATTTTTGGCTCAAAGGATCAGCATTGCCATCCAGCGTGGTAATGCCGCCAGTGTTTTGGGCACGCTTCCGACTGACAGTGACCTGGATCAGTTGAGCTATCTATAGATCGTTTCTAACGATCCTTACATAGCTTGACTAATCCTGTTGTATTTTGTAAATATGTAGTAGCTTAGTTTCTGTAAATAAATATTTAATTGTAAACAAAATATTCACATTCATCCTAGTTCACAAACTATCCACACACTGCGAATTTGTGTCGGAAGTCTCTTTGATGCGTCCGCCATTTTGTTACCGGAAACACGTAATAGCAGACCTTTGTTACTAGCTAGCTTTATTACAAAGTCGTTGAGAGTCAGGGGTTCATCGCCTTGTTTATGAACGTCACAGATTATAAAATGGAAATGTATGAAACGTCTTATGAAGCGGCCATTTTATGAAGTAAGTCTTGTGTAATGATGCTGTATAAATTATGAACTACTAATTCTCGCACTACTTGGGTTAAAAAGGGAATATTAAACTGAATAACAAGTAAAATAAAGCCTTATATTTATTACTTTGTATACAGCGTCAGAAAGCTGGACGTTGTAGCGCCTGGGACATTGTGCGATGGATTAGGCTTACTTACATCTATACCAGCAAAATCGGCCTTAATACCCAGGAATGACATAGTCAATATAAGCCCATAATGTTTCCTCACTGTTAGGATTCGAACTCTTTTCCGATCCAAAGATCGCTTTCGTATAGAAAGTCGAGAGTAAAACCCACCTAACAAATCTAGTTCATCATCATCATCATCAGCCTATAGCAGTCTACTACATAGGCCTCCCCTAATGAGCGCCATTGTGCCTTGTCCTCAGCTCGACGTAACTAGCTTCTGCCAGCAGCCTTTCGCAGATTATCACTCCACCTGGCCGGAGGGCGTCCCACACTACGTTTGCCAAGTCGCGGTCTCCACTTATGAACTCGTTTACCCTACATCTAGTTAGTCTAGAAAAACCAAATACCGTGGTCCAAAGATCTAATATCGCGACAAATTGTGATCTGCGGATCACAGACAGCAAACAATATTCACAAATCCTTCCTTTTCTCTTAAATTAGGATATGGCAGTCGTAAAAACCTTACGGTTAGTTGTAAAACAGAACGGCCAATATAAGACGCGGGATCTTTATGTACTGACATATTTTCATGCAAATGACTTTGCTTGAATGGGTTTTTTTAACGTGCACATCAAGTACTTCCTTGAGCAGGTTTAATATTACAAAAGGTTATCGGTGTTGTCATAAATAAAAGGTATGTCAAAATTACAATATTTTCTGAATGAGACGATTTATAAAAACTAGATGCCAACGATTTTGTTTGTTCTAAATGTATAGGGTTTTTAATAAAGCTGTTTTAAAATGATACTTATAGCTTAGTACTTACTTCAAATAGGTATCAACTTGACAAAAAATTAAGATCTTCGAAAGTTTTGTTAAAACTCCCAAAACCACTTATTAAATACAATACTTACTCAGAAAATGTTGTATTACAAATCAATTTTGATATGAAATTGCAACTAGATTCTCCGAACAATTTTCACGAAGATTAAATTTTAATTTTGCGCCTCACCGATATCGATCACCGTAACAAGCCATCTGAGGTGAGACAAAGGCGAAAACTTTTCAGGCTGTAATTAAAGTTTAGCAAACTTTCCAAGCGGGTTTCGTGGAGCTGAATCTTGAACAATGCGGCCAGATTTGGCTTAGGCGTCTTCAGATCACAAAATTTACAAGACAAGTGAACAAACTGCTTCTTACAATTAAGAAACTTTACTAATAGGTAAGTTAGTTTAATGATAATCTTTTAGTTTGTACGATCTCTCGAAATAAAAACATTTGAGCGTCTTCAGAGAGAACAAGTAGAATGCTTTTTGTAACCTGAACAACCTAGTTCATTTACCTGATAAGTTCCAACACAAAACAAACTCATGCCAAAACTGGTTAAACATGACAAACACATGAAAGCACCGATGTAGGTGAAATATTTATCCTGGTGAGTTTGATGAACTTATAATGAATCAAGTCATTGAAAGTGTCATAGACTTTGAACATTACACAACTCCCGAAGCGAAGACAATCAAGGTAACGTGAAATACAAAGTTATTCGAACTTACAGGTTAAGTGAAAAACCAAAGTAACAAAGGGGTCTTTCATTTTATACTAACTTAGTTCAGGAATTGGGTTCAAAAAATTATTAAAAAAATATTTATGTAATGATTTTTTTTGTTCTGTTATTAAACTCCCGAGAAAATCGATAAAGACTATCCTTTCAATTATTGATTGTTGCTTCTTGTATAACTTAGCCCATTCGTGATGTAGCTGCGCAGCGACTGGTGGAACGTCTGTTCTCCTTGAATATCATTATGCAACCATTTTAAAAAATCAATAAATGATTTTTGAAGTGAAAACTTAAATGGGCTCAGGAATTAAATTGATATGGTCAAACGTCTATTTATAACCCAAAAATGAGGCCCTGTCAGTTTGTGTAGTTTAAAATGAAAGACCCTATATACAGACTGCACGACGAACTTTGACTTTAATTTCCGCAAGATATTGAGTCATACAAAAAGGAAGCAAGGTTTGTGAAGTATTAAAACCTTGGAAAAAAGTTTGTTCCGAAGTAAACTAATAATGTATTTCTTGATTACAAAAGAAATGTCGGGATTCTTCTCAACTTGTCAAGGTAGCTATTTCGTATTAGGAGAGACGAATTTCTTTACGTAGTAGGTGTTTCATTTTTTATAGTTTTTATTGATATGTCAAGAGACCAGTGGGCCAAATTGACCACGGAGTGGTGCCCTGATACGTCGCGACGACGACGCGGCAGACCGCGAACAACATGGAGGGACGAGCTCGCCAAATTCCGTGCCGACTGGACATTATTAGCACAGGAGAGAGATGAATGGAGGCAGTGGGGCGAGGCCTTTGCCCAGCAGTGGGACATTGAGGGCTGATATAATAATAATAATTATTATTATTATTGATATACTTTATTGCACAAAATTACAAAAAAAATTGCACGATTGGCGAGCATAATGCCGAACGCATTTTCTACCTGCTACTAGTAGTAGAGATTAAAATAATTGTACACATTATTTTAATCGAAATAATCTAAAAATAACTCCACACGGTTACCAGCATTGCCTATAATGATGATTATATATCGAGATTAATTTTTTTTTTTAAACTATAAAGAGGTTTCTTATTACCATTATTAATTAAATTATGTACAGTCGCGGTATGAAAAGGTTCGTCATCTTAAAGTCGACTTTTGCTTGCACGAGTGCAAGAACCAGTACTGCCAACATTTTAATTAATAAATATTACGTTTTGTTATGTTTAGCGTTTACTATCGATTATAGGCAATGACATATCAAAAAGGTTTTGCATAATTTGTTTACTGTTTTACTCCATCCTGTCAATTTTACAAAAATAACAATTACCCATAACAACAAGATTTTGATATAGGTTATTTGTATTTAAACGTTATTTAGATTACTGTAATCTTTAATTATACTCTATTTTCCTGGACTGCCAAGATTTATTGACAGAGATATTACTGTCGGGGTAAACCGCTTTGTTGATAGGACCGAATATGAAAGAATAGTACGAATAAGTAATATAATAACTTTATTTTATTTAATAACGTATATAACCACCATTAGCATCAATCACACATTGTAACCTGTTTCTCATAGAACCAACAAGGCGAGAGCATAGGTCCGTCCCTCGTGTATCTTCCCAAATGATATGGCAGTGGTCTTCTATAGCCTTCTTGGTTCTTTCGTTTCTATTATCCCATCGCTGCACCATTAAACCCCATAGGTTCTCGATCGGGTTTAAATCTGCAGATCTTGCTGGCCACGGAATCACCGCTATATCACTGTGCCGATTGAACCATTCATTCACAATACGAGCAGTGTGCGTGCGAGCATTGTCTTGAACGTAGCTGACCTGAGGTAAGTCAGCAGCTGTATATACGGTACGGACACTTGGTAGCATACTGTCTTCCAGAACCGATAGATAGTGAGTTGCATTTGCCCTTGAAGGAAGAAGAACGAGCTCGCCCACTCCATCCGCTGACATCCACCCCCAAATATTGGCAGAGATACGTCCAGAACTAAAATTGGGCACTACATGGTCTTCTGTATATCTCGTGCCGTTATACCTCCACAAATGAAGCCTCCCATGTTGGCTTGACATAAAGGATTTTTCGTCGGTAAATATAGTGGTACTCCAATCAAAGTTCAAATAGGTCTCTGCAAATCTCAAGCGTGCTTCCTTATGGGTTGGTGTCAGAGCAACTTTTTTTGAGTGTCGTCTATAATGTAATCCCATTGAGTGTAATGCATTTCTTATTACTCTAGGACAAACTTCATACAGTTGAGCGAAATGATTGGTTGACACAAAGCCATTTTCTTCATATTGCCGTCTCATGTCGGCATTTTGTGCAGCACTAAGGATAGGACGGCGACCAGAATTGTTGTGACGATGATCTATGAGTTCACCTTCTTCACCATATCTCCGGATCCAAAATCTTACACTATCCCTGGTTACATTAAGACGACGCGATATCTCACTGATATTGTAGCCAGCTTCATGTTCAGCAATAATTGCTGCTCTTTCTACAACACTTAAAGGTCTCGGCATTTTATGTAAAATATAGAAACGTGAAAAAATAAAATTGCAATGTCAACAATGACAGACAACGAGATGTTGAAACCAATAAAAAGTTTTTACATTATATAATCTTCTTGGTCAAGACAGAAAATCAAACAAGTATAATCTGTAATTTTAAACTTTATTGTCAAACAGTTAAACATAATTTTCTGTGAACCAGTCTGTTCTGTGACTTAGTTTGAAAAGGTAATATGTGCTTGCGGAACGTTAAATGAATCAATTTGAAAACTGGCGAACCTTTTCATACCACTACTGTACATACGTTCAATTCTATACCAATTCATAAGCAGCCAAATAGTTATTATGAGCTACTTACCTACATTTATTTAGAGAAACCAATATTAAACAAAGCTTTATAAAACACGATAAAATCAGAGATGATCTGTTTGGTTCGTTCCAGTGAGAGTTATTAATAATTCTAGATAAATAAAACTGACTTGGAATTTCCTACATACGAACGTAACAAGACACTAAGCCCCAGTACAGAACAACGAACAATTACGGGAGTTTCAAGTTGTATTGTGCTACTTTTTCGCTTCTCAATAACGGTAATGCGATTTTGTCAGCTTCCCGACTTTCCTTGAACAGAAAAGTTTCCATAAGCTGACAAAATGTTTCATTGTTGTGGTATATTCTTGTTAATACTCTGATGGAGTTTTGATGAGTAAGACATTGATAGACTAAAGTGAAAGAAATATGAGGATAACTTATCATTGTTTTGATTCTCATTCAAACTTTATGAACAAAACGAATTTTATCTTATTGCATGGACAGTATCAGTTCTGGAAAATGCCATTTGGAGTTGTGAGAACTCTTTTATGTTAAACTTAATTAAGTGTTTGTGTAGTATTAAAATGGACAAAGACAGCAATACATCTCTCAATTCGTATTCTGAATACTCAGTATGATAATGAAGAATAGGTAGATGTATATCTGCGACGGAAGACAAAAGATACCTGAGGGATCTTGGGCCTGAATAGCATTTTCTGTCTCACTTCACACGCTCCCAAGATAAGATGAATTTGTGATAAACACAAGCTCATTGATATTATATCACTAGATGCGCCTCTCAAGCGACCGCATGGATATTTTATAAACATGGGCCTTATCGCAATATAAAAAAAAATTCGTTTGTGATAAGTGGATTGCATAGGCAATATTTAAAGCATCAGAACTACGCGATTACAACAATTCTCTTTACTCCACTCGCTCAAAATATGCCTGTTTTTGAGGCACGAATCGGCACAATATTAAATTACTCTACGATCAAATTCCAAAGGACAGTGTCGAAAATCTTACGACATACGAAAACTTTAATGAAACTGGACTACTTTAGTCAAAATCTAATTAAAAAAATTATAATATCTGTTTTCAAGACAAACGTAAAAACTTATAATTTCTGTTATAAATGGTAAATAGAAACATTATTACAAAATAATTACCACTAGGATTCAAAGGAAATTTGCTGTTAATAAATCTAAATGTAGTTAATGGCGTAGTTTATACTAAACACAGACAACCTAAAGCCAGAAGACCTTTGAACACGAAATTGAATTTTGTCTGGTGTCTTATTGTTGTGGAATTACGAGTATTCAACATTTTAGAATTAATTTGCGAGTATAATTAATTAAGTTCGTGCAAATAACAACGTAAAATTTGAAGAAATTTTTGTAAATTTACATCAAAATATATCAATTTAGCTTTAAAAACCCTAATTTTAGACTCGGCACGAATGGCGAATCTAAATTTTATAAATTAGAAGAACGTACATTTTACTATGTTTCAATTAGTCAGTAGAATACCGAATTACCATTGTCGTAAGTCTGTTTAAAGTTTTCTCTCTATTTCCACTCATTGTAAGTAATTAGTTGAAACAAATCCACGGCGAAATTCTATTAGATTACCTAATAAAATACAAAGCTTTATCCTACCCGTTTGCTTGTAAATATATCGCAACAGGGGAGGCGGAGACAATTGGGCCAGGATTTATCGACACCCTTTTAACTCTTAATACTGTGACGATTGGCTCTATTTAATTTTATTATCTCCCAGGGATTTACGGAAGTTTTACTGCTAATTTGTATGTACCTCACATACTGCCGAACCCTCTGAGATGTCTTTTTCTTTCCTTATGCCCTACATCGTGGACAAGAGAGAAATTTACGCCAAGGTCGGTCTTGTTTCTCTTTCACACTTTACTGCAACGCTATATCTGTCACGCGAGTGAAAGTCAGCGGTATCAGAACAAACACAAAAAGAGCTGGTTCTAAACAGATTCAAAATGTCGAAGCAGGAAATGGACAAAAATACGCATTCGAAAATCAGACGCAATATCTGAACACTCACGATGTGTCACCACACCTCAAGAAAGCAATAAATCATTCCATAACAAAACCAACGAACCGTTCGAGACGAATGATAAACTCGAATTCTCCATTTGTCATTTGACGTTTTTTATCACGGATACAGCCTGTAGATGTCCCATAAAATTTCGCGATAGCAGTTTTTATATCGATCCAATTTACTAGGAACCAAAACGTAGTTTCGTCCTATCGATGCCATAAATTTTATAAGACTTAGCTTGGGTTTTTTATTGTCTACCCTCACTCTGGTGCCTGTTTATTGGCACTGCACTGTTTGATTGGCTATTATTTCTCGGATTGTGTTACCTACTGTAAATAGGTAGTTGTAGTGCCAATATTTGGGAGTATTATAAAAATGTGTACTTACAGTTCGCCCAACGGATCTAGGCATTCGTGAAGTTAGCCATTTGTCTGCGCAGAACACAGTTTTGTATGAAAAAACGGTCACTGGTTGTTGGGCGAACTGTAAGCTTGAAATATAGACAGATTTATGAGTAGAGATTAGGTCAAAGAAAAGACTGATGAATGGCTTGTTTGAAAGATGATGATAATATTCAGTACTCTCCTACTATTATGAGTAAAATATAAGTATGCAAATATTTTTGCAAATCCGATTAAAATTATTTATATATTTTGTTTAATTTTAATATATTTTATATAAATATATATACTATACGAGTACTCAGCATTGGGTGGATGTGGGCTGATTATATAGATAGATAGATATATTTTAATTTTAAGTTTTTAAACCTGGACAAAATATTTTGTACAATTTTGGTTGAAGTTCGATTTCCATGATTGATTTAATTTTAAAACAACTTTCCACAACATTTTTAGCACAATTTTAGTCAGCCATCTTCCTTATTTATGTCTTTGTGTTTATTAGAAAAATATATAGAGTCGGCGAAAAGAATTGAAGATTTTTGAACGATAATTTCACTTCAATACAAACATCGTAATTGTGTAATTTGAGAAAAACGAGGTCCTATTTGATATTTATTTTGCTTCGCTTTGCGGAATTGGGTTTGTATTTTTTGCGCACGTTTCTTCAATCTGGTCCGTGTTTTATGCTTCTAGAGAAATTATTTTTTCTTGATTTCAAGCAATTTGTAACAGCTTTAGTAATTGTTATTAAAACTAGCTTTTCTGGCTGGTGTTATGTCAAGTTAAAAGATTTTCAAAAAGTTACAATCAAGTTCTCTTTAGTCTCTAGGGAACTCGCTACATTCTGCGTCACAAGCGGACCTTTGCTTACTACGCCACAGAGGTATTCAAAGAGACCATCCGAATCTGATCCTCTGATTTTTTTTATTTGTTTGTACCTGCAGAAGTGAACCTACAAACAAATACGGACAAAAAATTTAGATAAAAAGTAAAAAATATATAACCACCTATGTATAAAAAAGTCCCAATGGCTTTGTGACGTTATTCATGATACCTAATACCGTTTCCACCTCGCCATGCAATTTGCTATTCGATTTTATGCCTTGTAACCTCCAATTAAGGTTCATCAGGTGTGAAAATTAGGTTTCCCTGGAGACTTGGGTTTCTGCTCGTATTGTCGTCTACCAAAGACGTGATATTTTTGCTTGTTCACTCTTTTTTTTATGTAGATGACGAGCTTTTACGCAAAAAAACATTTTGGGTAAACAAAAATACTGTGATTTATGACTGTATTATGATAAAATTCTGTAAGTGTGGCTTCTTGTGAGGGAATAATACACTCATATATTTTACATGCAATATTACAGATAGAATGGGTTCATATTATATTCATATAAGTAATTACATAAAAACTTTGTCAACACTGATTTAGTTAACTACGTACTTGATGTCATCTTAACTAACGCTCTATTAGATAAACTTTGGTGAAACCTTGCAGCATTTTACTTGAGTTTGACAGCAGTTGTTGACAGCAGACTAAGCATGAAGGTAGCTTCGGAATCTTTATATAAGCCACTAACTTTAAAAACAAATAAATAAATAAATAAATAACGCTGGGCTTTTCACACAGCATCATCTAGCCCCAAAGTAAGCAAAGCTTGTGTTATGGGTACTAGAATGACTGATAAACTAGTTATATACTTTTTGTTTGTAAATACATACATATTGAAACACCCAGACCCGGGACAAATATCTGTAGGTCATACAAACATTTGTCCCGCGGCGGGGATCGAACCCGCAACCTTCTGCGTCGCAGGCGGACCTTCGCCCACTGCGCCATAGAGGTCGTCCTAAAAAATATATAATAAATATATGAATACTTAGATTGGTCTTCACTACGCTATTCTTCAAACACCCGCGTCTCGAACAAACTGGTGTTTGAGAAAAAACAACCCCGCGTGTTGATCGAACCCGGACCAGATTGGGTCTGGTTGGATGGAGATTTAAAACAATCAAAAAATTTATAAATTGTACTGTAAACACCCTAAGTAACTTGGGTAGTGTTGGTACCACGACCGATGCCGCAGGCGGGCTGCTCGTCTTCATACAAGTGTTATCCACTACGTCACGGTATTGTAAAAGTTTATTCGGTGACCATATCTCGTAAATCCTCCATATGATTTGCTCCATTAATACTGATTTAGTGCGTCCACTCCTGTTCGTTGTAGCATTTATCAAGTATCATTTTGAGAAAGATTTTCTTATTTTCCTTGCGGAAAAAGTTCGGTATAATGTATTTTTATAAGCTAATCGTTCTAGCGAATGAATGAAAGTAGGGAAGTAGAGGGAAAAGATACATAATCATGACTTTATCCTCAAAGCACGGTAGCCATTCTTTCACATTGAGTCCATTCAAGATCCTTTGAAGATTTATCTAAGGATGTAGTCAGAGGTGAGGCCAATAGAAAGGAATTCGTATTTAGCAGAAATTTTCACTTATAACAATGTCACTATCCCATGATAAATCAATTGATGCACTGCCAGGATTAAAATTCACGATCTTCGGATTACAAGTAGAGTCTTTACACCACTTTGCCAACAAGACTAGACTTGCTCCATCGTAGACCTCACTCTTACCTGTGTAAGTTTGAGGTCAAGAGCCGACCCATTCATCATAAAAAAAAAAAAAAAAAAAAAGACTACAATATTTTCAACCTAAGCGTACAGATAATGTCATGTCATTAAAAAATGTTTTTATTTTCTTAGCGTCCTTTTATCCCAATTTTCCTCACAAAGAAATTTTATCATCTAGAGTGAAAGCAGTTTTCATCAATCTTCATCACTTTTATAAAAGTGTCACGAAACGGACAATACACACGTTGTTCTTGATTACTGAAAGCAAACTTCCAAGTAATAATTTTAAGAGATCCGTAAACAGAGCAATTTTAGTTGAACAAACTACTCGTAGCAACTTTACTAATTATTATTCCCAAACATTTGTGGCCCACCGCTGGACAAATACCTTTCCGTTCCTTCCACAAATCACGGTCCTGAGCCGTAATCATCCTGCAAGAATTGGTCAAGCTTATCCCCAACTCGTAAAGTTCGTATGCGTCAGTGGCCAACTCTGGTGACGGAGTTTTAGGCCGCGTTAAAGCCTCTGTCATGGCTTAACGACTTAAATAGCCGGGACCGACAATTTAACGTGCCTTCCGAAGCACGAAAGCGCTCAGATGTAAATGCCATTGGCGGTTACCCATCCACTTACAGACCGTTTCGAACGTTGCTTAACTTCGACGATCTATCAAGAACGACTAAGCAAGCACGACCACGAGCGCTTCAGCAACTAAAAATAAACTATCAACTTCGAAAGTTTTCTCCAAAAGTTGTCCAAATTCCAGGTGCAGGAACAAAAAACCCGAGATTACGGTTGCTTTACATAATCGGAGCGCTCTTAGTTATTTTAGTAATTTCATCAAAATAATGTATCTCCGTATCGACGATCGACAACCTCTGTGTAGCAGTGGGCGAAGGTCCGCCTGCGACGCAGAAGGTTGCGGGTTCGATCCTCGCCGCGGGACAAATGTTTGTATGACCTACAGATATTTGTCTCGGGTCTGGGTGTTTCTATGTATAATATGTATTTATTTACAAACAAAAAGTATATAAGTAGTATATCAGTTATCTGGTTCCCATAGTACAAGCTTTGCTTAGTTTGGGGCTAGATGATGCTGTGTGAAAATGTCCAGCATTATATTATCTCTATATCTGTCTATCCTATTTATTCAAACAGCCATGTAGAGTTTCCTTTTAGCGAAATGGCTGCCCATGGTACAATGTTTTTTTTTCTTTTTATTTCCTATGTAAAGTTCCTTGTATACTTGTGTTTTATCTATCTATCTAATGTCGTATAAAATCAGTCATGTTTTTATGTTCTGCAAATAAGTATTTGACTCTGATTATAATAATATAGGTAAGTCATGTGGTTACATCTGTCTACTCGCTTGAAGGCCAGATATATCTTTCTTTTTTTCCAATGAAGCAACTCCAAAAGTATTTGTATTGTGTTGACAGCAAAAGATCTTCCTAATGAACTAGCTAAGCTCCGTAGTCTGTGGATAATCTTTATTCAAGGTCAAATATCTAGGCTGTTCGTATTGATTGCGACGCTGAAAGGTATTCGGAAGGAACAGAGGCCGTTAGTACTTACTACTTACAGCGGTATGGCTTCCGGAGGGCTAGGCGGAGCAGTGCCCCCGGGCCCCCAAGCTCAAGGGGCCCTCGGACTCTGAGTCAGAACCCGAGAGTCCGGAAGGAACAAGTTGGTCTCAATCGACGCTATTTCCCAGTAGCATGCCAAATAAAATCGTAGATTTATACAAAAAAATCAAAATACGTTTACATTTTGCATATTTTGACTTGATAAAACTGGGATGAAAGTACAGTTAGGGCCCCAGTTTTTTTGCACCAGGGCCCTTGGCTACCTAGCTACGCCACTGAGTACTTACGTCTAGAAACTATCTAAAACGGAAGGTTGCTTAGAAATACTGAAAGAAGGTCTTTGTAATATAAGCTGCTAGAGCAAATTGCTAGCTTTGTGGCAAAGTTGAATAGTGTCTCGGATTTCGACACCAAGGTCATGAATTCAACTCCCAAAAGTTAACGAATTGATTGGAATGAATTTTTCAACGATTTTTTTTACACTAAAGAATGGGGGCGTCAAAATTTGCATGGAAACTTTAAAGTGGGCGGCTTTTAGCTGGAATTTGAGATGAAATATGAACAAAAAAAAAGAAAATAAAATTCAACTTACATAACGTCTAAAAAACAAAGTTATGTAACGCTTACTTGTGGTTTGGACATAATTCAACGGACATTTTACTTTTATTGAAATGAAACAGGCCATAGATAGGCTTATTTTATTGACAGCCATGACAGTTATAAAACATGAACCCGTCACAATTCGAAGCCCTGTAAGCCTCTTGTAAAAGTATAATTTGTTTTTCCAGTTAAACTTTCTAGACAGTCAATTATTTTTTTATAAGCCATTGAAGTTCGGTAAAAGAAACGTTTTTAATAAGAGTTAGTTCAAGAAAGAATATAAGTAATGTGTAAATCGAAATATTGAATACAACGAGGAAAAATAATATAGGTATTACAAAAATATTACCATCATAACCATCGGCAGCTTAAATAATAACCCACATCTGGACATAAGCCCTCAAAGGAAAAATACTTTATCAACGTTAAATAAAACAAATATTAGCCAAAAAAGTTGACATATTATTTATTTACCTCATTATCACTGTAAAGTCTACACTATGAGCTTGCTCATGAAAGAGACCCTAGGACGGCCAAACTCCGTCACCAGAGCTGGCCAACCTTATACGAACTTACTTTTTAGCTCACGTGTGCACCTCGTGACTCTCTCACGTGTAATGAAGAATACCAGTCCATAAAAAGCTCATTTCAGGAAATTTATCAAACGACTGAATTAAACCAGCGAGGCGCCTTTATTACGTCGGTGTAAACATACCTTTATGGTGAAAATTAATGTTTGCTAGTATCGTATTTGATTTTTTTGTTGCCCTAAAAAGGGTGTTACTGAATCGATCGAGGGGCTGTTACGGTTTATTTTATGAAAGTCCTTTGTTCTGTATTTTTTTGGGGAAATCATTTTGGAGTGAAATATGGAATCCATTTTAAGCCACTGTCTAAAAGGTATTAATATAAATACTCTTTTTGGAAATTACAACAAAATATAATATGTGTTTGAAAAGATTGTGTTGGCCAGTTTTCCATTTGCAAGGTGGGTTCGAATCCAGGGCATGCATGTTTTTTGTGTCTTGTGAAGAAACAAGTTAGTAACTTCTCAGGAGTAAAAAGTTAATATACATGAATACGTACGAGAACGCATGGTGTATAACCCCAATGTCTACCGTGAGGTTAGACTGTTAAAATTAAATTGAATAAAAATTATCTACTTTAGATCCATAAATTCAAGGGAGTATTTAGGGACCCGTCCAGATACATATGTGGCATGTGCCACATTTTAATGTGATGTATATTTAGTTGACATGGGATTTTAATAATTCATTAAAGGACATCAACCAAAGTGGTCCAAAATCCAAAAGTGCCGGCCAAAAAAAAGTGCGGTATTCTAATAGAACACGTTGGCCTTTTTTATTTATTTATTTATTTATTTTAGCCTGTATTGTCCCACTGCAGGGCAAAGGCCTCCCTCCCTTTTTTCCAGTTTTTCCTATCCATGGCTGCAGTGGGCCAGTCTGGAAGATGCACATCTAACTCGTCCCGCCATCTCCGTGGTGGTCTGCCGCGTGGACGTCTTGCGTTGGGCACCCATTCAGTCGTGGTCTTTGCCCACAAGTCGTCAGACATGCGACAGACATGGCCGGCCCAATCCCACTTGAGCTGGGCGGATTTTTTGCTGACGTCGTAAACTTTTGTCTGGGAACGCAGCACCGAGTTCCGTATTCGGTCCGTCAAGCGAACACCTAGTATGCTGCGTTCCATAGCCCGTTGACATACTTCGAGTCTGAACTTTTGCTGAGCAGTCAAAGACCAAGTTTGTGCACCGTATGTGAGGATGGGGAGAACGCACATGTCCATGAGTTTGCTTTGAGGCAGAGTGGAAGTTCGCCTTTCATTAGTTGTTTCATCGACCAATATCTCCTCCAGGCGTTTTCGGTGCGTCGAGCAACCTCTTTGTCTTGTCGCGCCTGAAAGGAGACTATTTGGCCGAGATACACATACTCATGGACATATTCGATCTCAACCCCCTCTACGTGTAGTCTACGTTTTGTGCTGTTAGTCATTAACTTGGTCTTCGACATGTTCATCGCAAGTCCGACCTCGAGGCTGGCTTGGTTTAGATCGTCTAGCATGCAGCCAAGTTCTGTGGCTGAGGAGGAAAATAGAACTATGTCGTCGGCGAAACGGAGATTAGTTAGCCGCCGTTCGCCTAAGACAACCCCCTTGCCGGCCCAGCTCAGTGCCAACTTCCTAAAAAAAAAAACGTTGGCCTTAGCATTTGTTAATATGGCACCAAAGCTGTAGCACCACTATTTAGTGGTGCTATAAGCTTTGGTGTTTTCATTTAATGTCACATTTCTTCAACATTTTTCGATCAAATGAATCAACCAAAACAATGAGGTAAGTACCATAATATTTTCGAAAATGTCAGTATAAAAAGACGGACTTTTAGAACTCAAATACTACGAAGCACAGTGGTGCTACAGCTTTACTGCCATATAAACAAATACTAAAGCCGACGTGTTCTATCAGAATACATCACGTTTTTTTGGCCGGCAGTTTTGTATTTTGGACCTAAAATGTATGAAACGTGGATGATGTCCTATAAAAGCTAAGCTCTTGCCTGCGCAATGGTGCAACTCTCTCCATAAGCGAAGCCAAAAAAAAAACTCTCTCCATCTGACTCTCTCCTGCGGTCTCTTTTCCATAAACGATACGATAGTGTTGGTATTCCACTTCTTGTGATTTTAATCGTTAAGCGATAAGCGGTTGAGGTTAAAACCTCACCTTGCCAAAGTTGTCCCTATGTTTCAAAGTGATCCCAGCGGTCCTACTGAATAAATGCTTTTTGACTTTGACTATGTATTAGTCGGTTCTTTGCCAGCGATGTGGAACAGGTGCCTCATCCGAGGAAATGTAAGTAATGTTCCATTTATTTCGTATTTGCGTTGCTGTTTTCTTTCATAATTGTCGTTTCCCGAGAATGTAGGTATCATTCGTTAGCAATTTTCTGTTTGTTTGTACATTTTGCTAAGTGGAAAAAAGACGTTTTGGTCATAGGAATATCTTTGTCTTGCGATTTTCTTTATTTTTTATAGATATACATTTTCAACTTTTATATTTCAATGCAGAGGAGGCACACTTAAAATCATTTTCTATAGTGATTTTAACAAAAAAGGGATACAACAAGAAGACTATTTCCCATTTTCTACGTATCTACACTTATCATCATCACGTGCAGCCTGTTTCATCCCACAACTGAGCTTAGGCCTCTCTTTGCTTGTGCCAACCTCCCCAATTCTGCGCCTGTCCGAACTGTTTACGTACACCCTGTATTACAAACATAACCCTCTGGAAAAAGCATCACCCTGTGTCATTAAAGTACAAACTATGCGAGCTATAAAACTAAACTTCATTAGGTAATTTGTAGCAAGTTAATAAGGACACTTTATGATGGGGCATCCGCCATTTTCCTTTCTTAAGGGCCCTATTATAGCGTGTAAATTACGAGACAGGTTTTAAAGGCTATTTATGAGAACCCGATTTAAGATGTCAAAGTTATCTAACTAAAACCTTGTGATTTTACCCGGGGTACAACCGTCTGAAATAAAGTATTAATAAAACCATACTTAAACCTATCAAGCCTGAAGCCTTTCTCAGTGTTATTTTTTAGGTAAGCTACTTACATAATTAAAGACATAAAAATAATTATATAGAAAAACATTACAACACGGACACGCCGTTTTTTCGTGGTCCAAGTCAGATGGCTGTTACTAATTCTATTGCTTAAGTACTAATATTGCGAAAATTAGTGAGGATTAATCGGTGTTTGTTCAATGTTTGTAATTATTTCGCGCAAAAACTACTAAATAGATTTGGGTGAAAAATTCTTTTTTTTTTTTTTTTTTTTTTTTATTATCATTACAGATCGCAGCAAGTCAGTTATAAAATAAATATTGCTGGACATTATTTCACACAGCGTCATCTAGCCCCAAACTAAACATAGCTTGGGTAACTGAAATACTACTTATACAGGCTGTAAAAAGACTACTACCGAAAACTGAGTGGTTGCAATCAGACCATGATTTCATTGACTCATTTAGCGAAAAAAAAACGCAAAAAAAATTTGACTTGGCTACGTGATTTTATGTTATTTTCGGTTATTTACTACGAGGGCAATATAATAAGACCATACACCTGATAATTTCATTAATAAAAGAAAAAAACAATTACAACTCAAAATCCAGCAATCTACGTAAAACAACGCGCCCAGTACATACGCAAACAGTAATCTTCAAACGCTGTTTTCTGCAGATATAATGATTTTTCGGAAAATCCTTTTGGATTTGGTTGTGTGTTGGGATGCTGTACCTACCCCTTTCGGCTTCGGTAGACGTCTTTTTACACCCTGTACACTTTTTGTTTGTAAATACATACATATTATACAGAGAAACACCCAGACCCGAGATAAATATTTGCAGATCATACAAACATTTATCCCGCGGCGGGGATAGAATCCGCAACCTTCTGCGTCACAAGCGGGCTTTCATCCACTGCGCCACAGAGCTCGTCATATAAAATACAAGGTTACTTACAATATCAATCCGGTTCAACGCTACATTGCTAAACTTTTGTAATATTCCGCACAAATTGCACGTTTCTTTTGGAAAAAAGAAAATAATGAAGGAACCAAAAGCAATTTTTAAGAAAGCAGCTATTGCCATACATCATGTAATGTAATTTTAGAAGTTACGCAAAGCGTTATGAAAAAGGGAAATTCTAACGTTATGATTGTTTTTTGTAGCTTTTGAGTCAAAATGTGGGGCTAAAAGTAATGAAATACATTACTTTGGTAAAAGTCTATAAAAACTGAAATTATTATTAATCTTTTCAACCGACTTCAAAAAAAGGAGGACAAACGTCTATTTATAACCAAAAAATGAGGCCTTGTCAGTTTGTCTAGTTTATAATAAAATACCCTGTATGTATGTATACAAATACACACCAATTTCACTAACACACACCGCACCCCACACTAGGGACATCCTCTCAGAATATGTACAACTTTAGATACCTACCAGATTTTCAGACAGTCATTATAGCTTTCCAGCGAAGAATCTATAGATGCCATTCTGAAATACGTAAAGAAACTAGTCTAATGACGCCATAATGCGTTCCAATCCACATTTATACCGAACGAAAGCAAACAACCTTAGCAAACTGGTTCCGGATCGGAGTTCCGGTTAAAGGTCCGTAATCGTATCATCATTACTCGTTGTTGAGGCTACTGTGAAACTAGACTCCCATGAAACTAGAATTAGACGCTTTAGTCAAAGGCAAAATAAGTTATTCACTGAAGAGCACTGGTGGTCTAATGGTTCGATCGTAAGGTCGTGGGTTCAATCCTGATCGTGCGCCAAATAGTTTTTGTGCCGAAAAATTTATGTGCACTATACCAGTACTTTCAAACGGTGAAGGAAAACATCGTGAGGAAAACGGCATGTCGTAGAATCTACAAAGTTCTAAAACATGTCTCAAGTGCACGACAGGAGCCTCTTAGAGGCGCACTTGTAATCCATTTACCACACTGGTTCGTAAGAACTGGTGACACGACAAGAAGAAGAATTTAGAGAATCTGTGCACAATTTTGGTGGGGTTTAATGTGACGACCTCTGTGGCGCAGTGGGCGAAGGTCCGCTTGCGACGCAGAAGGTTGCGGGTACGATCCCCGCCGCGGGACAAATGTTTGTAGGATCTACAGATATTTGTCTCGGGTCTGGGTGTTTTCTATGTATAATTTATGTATGTATTTACGAACAAAAAGTATATTAGTAGTATATCAGTCATGTAGTACCCATAACACAAGCTCTGCTTACTTTGGGGCTAGATGATACGGTATGAAAGTCCAGCATTATTTATTTATTTGATTTCAATTTTTAGAATTGGCATTAGGAGTTTCAAACTGAATTGCAGTATAATTAATTAATTATGTTCATTCAGTCCCATGCTTTTAAGTTCCACATACCATCAAGCAAGTAGGTAAAAAAATTACCTGACCCTGTATGTTATTATGTAAATATACGAAATACTATATTATTATTGTAGCTGTCCCCATTCCCTAAGGTACGGTACGGTATTCTCTCAGCTTTTAAGAATTCAAATCCTTTGAAAATTCTTAAAGATACATTATTAAGTTCTATACTACTCACATACCTACGCTAGTCGAAATGAAAAGATGTAATTTCACAATAGCAATGCATATTAATAATGTCTGGGTGTTTCTATGTATAATATGTATGTATTTACAAACAAAAAGTATATAAGTAGTATATCAGTCATCTAGTACCCATAATACAAGTTTTGCTTACTTTGGGGCTAGATGATGCTGTGTGAAAAGTCCAGCATTATTTATTTATTTATTATTTATAACTTGGTATCGTCATGACCAGGTAACTCCAAAAATGCCAGCTTTTCCTCTCCATCCGTGAATTCACGGTATCTCTTCTACGGTTGCAGTAAACCGTTTTGCATGATATTTTCTAATACGCCGTGTGGGTTTGTTTTTATTTCAGAAAACTCAAGATTCAATTCGGACGTACAAAGTCCCTATAGATTTGAGCGTAATGTCTACCGTGGCTTAGGGACACTGTGTTCCTGTTTTTTTTTTGATATAATTTTAAAACTCGGTTTTTTATTATTGTAGCTATTAGCAGTAACAAAAAATAGATTTAGCAGCACCTCGACATTAAATGGAGAAGCGTTTGAAAAAACATTATCTGAGCAAAAAGCCTTCCCGTTAAGAGTAGAATGCGGACGTTTTTCAGTCGGCAGCTTGACGTCACAAAAACCGCCTATTACGTCATAACTCAGCGCCCGAATCTTTGAGGTTTTACAAATAAATTCAAGGGGGCTTCAAAAAGTTTGAAAACAAAATGGAGATTTTTAGCTTTTATTTTTAGCTTCAAATAAAATAGTAATGGAGTTTTTAGGTTTACTTATTTTATTTACCTTTAGCCAAAAGGCATCTCAGCAAATAAGCTTAGATGATAATTTAAATATAAAACACCGGAAGGATTGGATCTATAAGCTGAGATTCGAACCCCGTACCAGTACCCCAGTACCCAGTAATACTTGTTTGCTAAAACGTCTGCTGAGCATCATAACGGTGAAAATCATAAACAACTAACAACTAAAAAATCGTATCTTGACTGTTTTGTGTTGCTTGTTGTCGGTTGTACATGATAGTGCTGGTCGTGACGTGGCTCCTCTGGCTACCAACTGAAAATCAGCGCTGGGTAGGCGCACCAGTGTGTACCTATCCAGCACAATGCTGAGTTGGGGCCTGTTTGCTTTGACTCTGCTGCGCACAACTTTAATTTTAATCGTAACTTTAGGCATATCTTTAAGCTAAGTGTGTTTGTGTTAGTAGTGTGTAAGCAAATAAAAATATTTTTTTTCTTTCTTTCTTTCTATAAATATTATATTTACGGATTAATTGAAAACCGCCAATGACATAACAATCCATCCATATTTTATTTTATTAAGTACTTAATATAGATACTTAATATTATAAATGTGAAAGTAACTCTGTCTGTCTGTTTGTTACGCTTTCACGCCCAAACCGCTGAACAGATTAAGCTGAAATTTGGACAGTAAAAGGTTGTATCCCAGGGAAGGACATAGGCTACCTTTTATCCCGCAAAAATGAAAAAATCCCGAGGGACCGCGTGTCACACCGCGGGAGCGCAGCTAGTCAACCAATAAAGTTCAGTACGCGATATTTAGCGGTAACACCGGCCAGAGACATTATCAAACGATAACGCAAATTAATGACCTGCCGGGTATCTCATTATAACGTAGTGGAAGAGAGAATTGTTAAAATACCTACTTTATATATTTTTATCAAGTGAGAAGATTAATAAATAAATAATATATAATGCTGGACATTTCACACAGCGTCATCTAGCCCCAAACTAAGCAAAGCTTGTACCTACTATGGAAACCAGGTACAGTTCGCCCAACGGATCTAGGCATTCGTGAAGTTAGCCGTTTGTCTGCGCAGTGACCGATTTTTCATACAAAATTGTATTCTGCGCAGACAAACGGCTAACTTCACGAATGCCTAGATCCTTTCGTCGAACTATAACTAATATACCTACTACTTATACACCCTAACTTTTTAATCACCAGAAAAAAGTAAACATGGTCTCGGTGTCTGTTACGAATCATATAAAAAAATTATAACCTAAAAATGAGACGAGACGAGTCATAAGTACATAGATTTATGATTGATAGCTACTGCGGTTTTACTGACTGGGGATGATACGAGAGCATAGTTTAAATTAGAGTGCGTACGCGATTGCTGTCTGTAGTTTTTTTTGTTGTAGGTACAGTTTAAAAAAAACTGTTTGGTTTTGGTTGACAACAATCGTCAATAACTTCGTGACAGTTAAATAAAAAAAATATGACCATACCATTATCATTTTCTACATCTGCTTCAACTGTCCTGAATTTTTTTCTGGTAGTTACAACATAGCGGTGTATACTTTTGTTTGTAAATACATACATCAATTATTATACATAGAAAAACCCAGACCCCGAGATAAATTTTCTGGTCATACAAACATTTATCCCACGGGGGGATCGAACCCGCCTTCTGTATCACAAGCGGGTGAAACCCACTGCGCCACAGAGGTCTTCGATCTTGATGAAGTGAAGCAGAGCTCTGACTGGTAAAAATGTTATGCTTATTCTTAAAACTAATTTAATTTAAGCTACTACATATTTACATATATTTACAAAATACAACAGGATTAGTCAAGCTATCTAAGGATCGTTAGAAACGATCTATAGATAGCTCAACTGATCCAGGTCACTGTCTGTCGGAAGCCTGCCCAAAACACTGGCGGCATTACCACGCTGGATGTTCGGGTTTTCAAAATTCTTTCAGGGCGTCTGGTCGAAGCGACGCGTGACCCGAGAGCTGGCACATTTTTGGCTCAAAAGATCAGCATTGCCATCCAGCGTGGTAATGCCGCCAGTGTTTTAGGCACGCTTCCGACTGACAATGACCTGGATCAGTTGAGCTATCTATAGATCGTTTCTAACGATACTCAGATAGCTTGACTAATTCTTAAAACTTAGGTATATTGGAGTATAAGCATCACATTTGAAACAAAACAATTTAAGAAGGTTCACGATTGTATATACTTGGTACAACCCTGACATTATATCGCCTCATTCACTTTTATTACATTGCTACAAACATGATTTAGGATTTTTGACTTCTGTAGATAAAGCCGATTAAGGCAATGGTTTATAGCGAACTGGAAACCCGGAAAACGGTAAATATCATGCCACGAGCTCTTAGAGTACATTACTGTCCAATTATTTTAGCATAATTGCCGCGTCCATGTGACTCGCTTTTCAGTGAATTGCTTATATAAACGAATCTTATTTACAAGCGTAAATTTTTTTGGCGTTTACTTTTACGTGAGATTGGTATCTCTTTGAAGCTCGCAAGCTTATACACATTTATAAATTACTTTTTCAATAAATTATTAAAATACTAAACAAGTTTTATATATCTTTGCCTTAGTTCAGAAAGCTTCTTATTAAGACGAGACTTAACTAACGAAGGTTATAGTCAATAATATTTAAGAGAATAATGATTTCGCAATAGAACAGTTTTCAGATTATTTTCTTACGTGTGTGTTTCCCGCGTGTCATAACAATAATGCTTTTATTAAGACGTCCATCAACAAGATGGATCAACGACATTGTAAAATCCGCTGGTTGAATATGGGCACGATTAGAACAGAGGTGAATGGCAGAAGCGAGGTCTATAGTCTATACCCAGCAGTGTAACGAAAAAAGTTTATGATAATGAACTATAAAGATAGTTTATATGCTTACATTTGCAGTTTAACTCGCGCTACAACATAACCCAATTGGAAAACTGCACTCCTAAAATGTCATATAAGAATCAGGGAAAATGCAATTTCAAAAATTGGTCCCGCAGCTTGGATTGAACTTTTTACATCCAAATTAGGAAAACAAAATATATTTTCAGTGCAGAAGTTGCCCTGATTCTGTATTGATCGTGGACAGGAGTGATATCACCAAGATTTAAGGACTATAATATACCCCAGCCAGAGGTTTTACTGAATACATTGATTGAATGTAATATTAACCATATTGATTTTTGATATGACTATGACGACAACATTATAAAAACAGCAGCGTCGTACATGGGTCAGACTGGCGCAGGATAGAGAAGGTTGACACAAGCGAAGAGATCTATACCCAGCAGTGGGATGAAAAAGGCTGTGGATGATGATGATGATAATGACTATGATGTAAGTATTTCATTGAGAAATGAAAAGTCTTATCAAAATTTTAGATTTCGACGGGATTCGAACCCGCAACGATCAGACGATCCTTTTAAACCCGGAGTGCCTTACCATTCGGCAGTCGGAATCGAACATTTTGATAAGAAGATTTCTCAATGAAATACCTAAGTGTGGTCTAACACTATAACAAAATATAAAGTACTAGCTGCGCTCCCGCGATGTGACCCGCGGTCCCTCAGGATTTTCTCATGTTTCGGGATAAAAAGTAGCCTATGTCCTTCCCTGGGATACAACCTTTAACTATGCCAAATTTCAGCTTAATCTGTTCAGCGGTTTGGGCGTGAAAGCGTAACAAGACAGACAGACAGATAGACAGACAGAGTTACTTTCACATTTATAATATTAGTATGGAGTATGGATATGATGTATTGCTTACAAGAACCACTTTATTCGATATTATAGACCAATCACAGACTTGAACGTAGCTAAAAAAATCTTCATGTCTCGGTATGGGGTAAGATGTTGCTACCGGCAGACCTTCGTCATTTTATAAAGGCTGAAAGTTTGTCTGTTTATCAGTATAAATAGGTATGAACGAACCCCAAATATGAAGTTTGGTTTAGGTAGATATGGAGGTAGCAAAGGTGTAAAATGTATAGTATTTGTGACCGCTTAGAACGTTGCAAAACACAACAACACTATTGATTTCAGCAGACCTTAGCCACTATTTCTATTTGTACTAGGCTAGTACAAATCTAGGACCAGCCGCACTATTTCTCTCCACTTTAATTTCAAACTCAAAGTTCCGTATTTTAGAATCAGAAACAAATAATTCCTCGTTTATTAGATTTGAGTACTGAGCGCTGAGCTTTATGCGTTGGGTCCAAGCCTGACCCTACAATTAAAACAGCTGGGTAAGTTAATATAAATAAATAATAATAAGATTGTGGTCACTAAAATTATAAAACAATAGAGTACTTAGTAGATAAAAATATATTAAGATAAGATAAAATATATTTATTCAGAACTTATTACAGTGTGTTTTGGTTACAAAATATAACGAAGAGACTACAAAAGCTATAAAACTGTGTAGTGCCTAGGTATGTTGCAAATTACGAAATCTATAAATTTACGGCAGACGCGAAGCGGCGCGGTACGGCGCGGAAATAACAAACAGTCTGATTGTGTGTTGTGTTTGCAGGGTGACGTAGGCGTCACCCTGCGTCTTCGGCTTGGCGCGAACGCGATTGCGATGCGATTCGATGCGGTGCGCCGCGTACAGACCGTTTCGAGCGTTGCTTTCGACGATCTATCAGCAAGCACGACTGATTGCTTCTACCGTAGAGTCATAGATAGAAAGTTGTTTGCAGTGTAACAGCGTGTGATATTATGAGCTATGCTTCAGAGAAATGAATCGTTGATAGAATTATAGAAGATCAGCTTTGCGACAGTCTCTGTGTCGATTCCATTAGCATTTAGAGAGATCCAAGAATTGAGTTTCACTTCAAAGAATTTTACAGGATTTTAATGTGAATAAATAGTTGTTTTAGTAATAAAATAAATGTGAGCATTGGTGAAAGAATGAATGAACATGCTTTATTGATTCTTCTATCCTACTCCCTAACTACTATAACGGTGTATAAGTATACACCGTTATTTTATGACTACCAAAAAAAATTTAAGGAACCCTCGAAAGTCGAGACACAACCCCATTCGGCCAACACGGCTAGAAAACATCAAAATGTCACATACAATATTTTTCTATACTAGTTTGAAATATGTGCCTCAAAAAAAAAAGAAGTAATAAAATGTAGAAGCACCAGTTTTAATACTAGAAGCTCACTATCCCTATAATAGTCATACTTGCAATGACATTTCACGGCAAGCCATTGGGCAAATTTCCAACTATGTGAACGTGTGTTATTTTAATATACCCGCTACATGCAAGTTTATTTCAGTGTGATAACAGAATTTTATTTCAGGAAAGAATAAGTGATAAAATATTTTGACAAAAAAAAAAAAAAAATGTAGTTTCGTGTTCATTTTACTAGATAATTTATCATCATCAGGAGGCATCATGTTTGACAAAGTGGAACATCTCGGGATTATGGATCGGACCTTTGATATGCACGTAGCCGAAGCCAGCTCACAGATTCAGATTCAGATTTTTTATTGATAACGTTAATAGTTACATGTCATACTTAAATTAAATTGGCAATAATTGATACCTAAATAAATAGTAAAAAAAAAACAATTTAATTTAACTAGTATATAAATTAAAATTTCTACAAATTTATATTGCACAGACACAACTGTTAAGAATTCGTCCACTCTATAAAAGGCCCGCTGGATAAGGCATTTTTTTGCTTAAATTTAAAGGCTTGCATTGATTTTGTAGCTGTAACACATACCGGAAGAGCCCTTATGTGATGGGGACACAATATACTGGCTACTATCCTTTTAATACTATAGAAATGTATCCAAGAACAGCCTCCAGTTTGTATAGAACTATTAAGGAAATAGAAATCTATTAACGAGCTATGGGTTAGCATGGTAGTGGACTGGGTACTTGGAAAGCTATGGAGACTATAGCACCTGTCAATACAATGTTAATAAAAACTGACTGGACAAAGTGGCGTTATAGAAACCCCCAACCCAGTTGTAATACAGGTGCAACTGGATTGATGCTAATTCAAATAGAAAATCACAAGTCGGTATCAATCCTCACTCAACCAGAATAACTTTTTTCAGATTTTCTCCTCTCAGCATTACACGTGAATCTGCTAAATGTGTTGGTGTAGCATATTGCAAATCATCCACTTTATTAAGGACAGACCGAGTCTATCGCTCGCACAATAGACTCGCCATGACTGGGTGAATCGTGGTCTTAATACTGAACGACCAGTCACTCTCTTCCTATCAAACAAAAGTGGAAGATTTGAGCACAATTTGCTTTTTCTGAGACTCTGTTTTCAAGGTTTTTGTATGTTTAAGGTTCGCTTTAGGAAGCTTCAAATAATAAATAATGCTGAACAATTCACACAGCATTATCTAGCCCCGAACTAAGCAAAGCTTGTACTATGGGAACCTAGGTAACTGATATACTTACTACTAAAATACTTTTTGTTTGTAAATACATACATATTATACAAAGAAACACCGAGATAAATATTTGCAGATCATACAAACATTTAGCCCGCGGTGGAGATCGAACCCGCAACCTTCTGCTTTACAAGCGGGCTTTCACCCACTGCGCCATAGAGGTCGTCAGAAATAAATCCTGATTTGAAATAGAAATAGGTTACCTTTTATACTGATGAGAGGGGCGATTAGGGTCTTTTGCCATTTGAGAATACTAGCATAGTACCAGAGTACTTGCATAGTGCACCCACATTTTTGGCCATAAAACAGGAAACTAAATATCTAGTGACATTTAATAAACAACAAACTTTCAAAGGAATAAACTGGGATTTTGTAGATACCTTTACCGGTAGTAGGTACACACAATCATCAGTGCTTGCTCTCAATTCGCGAAGCGCAATCTAATTTGCTGTCTGCTTTGAAAGTAGGTCATTTTGTTAGTGCGGCTAAAGAAAAACGTCGTTGATTTTTTACTTTTTAAAAGCGATCTTGAGCTTACTGTAGGTTTTGATGAATCAAAGATAAGCAATGTATTGTGTAGTCGCAAAATTACAAAAGTCAAGAAGCAACCAACGCGTGTCGCTAACAGAAACGAAAGTCGAGGCGGGGGCGCGGCGCGGGCGAGGCGCGCGTCCCTTTCACGACTCAGAATCACCTGTCTCTACTTATCTTTTGAATGACATGTTGAATGAATGAAACAAGTCATACACGCCGCCGCCTCGACGCTTAGCACACGTCAATTTCGCCTGCTTCCCTACGCCGCCTCGACGCCGCCCCGACTTTGCTGTTAGCGAACTGCCTAACAACACTTCGAATAGTCTTGAAGCCTACCTACTAATTCTTTACTCAAATTAAGGTAATAAAAGGAAAAGAAAAAACGTTAAAACTTTTTAAAGAAAATGTTCACGAACACGGAAAACTTGTACTTAATTTTCATCACATTTATAATCACTGAAATTATCCGAGCTTAAGGCTACTTAAGATGAGAGGTGCTTTAACGATTTAGGGATAAAGGTTAATTCTCATCAAATTTTGGAATTACTCTAATTGGTTATTCTAAAATTATTAAATCAATATCAAAAACAAGGATTGTACAAAAATATTTACTGGTATATACAGGGTGTAAAAAGACTACTACCGAAAACTGAGGGGTTGCAATCAGACCATGATTCTAAACATATTTCGCGAAAAAAAACTCAAAAAAAAATAATTACTTAGCTACGTCATTTTATGTTATTTTCGGTTATTTACTAATAGGACAACATAATAAGATCATACCTATCTGATAATTTTATTAATAAAAGAAAAAAACAATTAAAACTCAAAATCCAACCATCTATGTAAAACAACGCGCCCAGTACATACGCAAACAGTAATCTTCAAACGCTGTTTTCTGCAGATATAATGATTTTTTCGGAAAATCCCTCTGGATTTGGTTGTGTGTTGGGATGCTGTACCTACCCCTTTAGGCTTCGGTAGACGTCTTTTTACACCCTGTATATACAGCGCCATCTAAATTTTTGACCAAAGTTTCGAACCAACGCCACGACGAGGTAATTCAATTGCACCAACACAACAGTTCAGCATCATCCCCAGTAAGCAAAGCTTAAATGTTATGGGTACTAACTGCTCTTCGTTTATACTTTTGTTTGTAAATACTATACATAGAAAACACCCAGACCCGAGACAAATATCTGTAGAACATACAAACATTTGTACTGCGGCGGGGATCGAACCCGCAACCTTCTGCGTCGCAGGCGGGCCTTCGCGCACTGTTAAGCATCGCGTCCACTAGGCGGACGCATCGCATCGGAAAATCCGCCTCCTATACATTTTGTATGAAACTGCGTCCACTGCAGGCGGGGCGGGCCGGGCCGCATCGGAATCCGTCGGCGGATCGCTCGGCGAGCGTATTTTTCCGCCGATGCGGCCCGATCCGCCCCGCCCCGCCTCTAGTGGACGCAATGCGCGCCGCATTTTTTATAGATCGTTGCTGCGAGCGGACGTATTTATTGAGGGAAAAACCGTAAAATGAACGAAAAACTACTAATATCGCTAATGCAACAATATTCTGAATTTTATGATAGGTACTGGAAATAGAAAATATCACGATGCGTTGAGGAGAAATAAGATTTGGACTGAAATTTTCTTGCATATGGTGAACCCTGACTTTATGTTTGTGGCGTTTATTATTTTTTTGCTCCTCATCCAACAACATAAATAAAAATAACATCATCAGAACCATCCATCGTTACATACAACCGCTTGCTAGCTTGTCTTACGTAGGACTGGCTGTAAAATTCCGCCGATGCGGCCCGGCCCGCCTCGTATAGTGGACGCAGTACGCAAAAATGCTCGCCGATGCGGCCCGGCCCGGCCCGTCTGCAATGGACGCCTAGCTTTATTTTAGGTGAGCGTGGTCGATGGTTACAACTATGAATACTAACTACCTTGTCGACATCAGACTTGCGTGCTCACTTGTCATCGTGGTAGATTGATTGTTGGGTAGTTACAAGAACGTAAGCAACTCTTTATTTCGGAAGTAATTCTTTTTGCCAGTAATGGGAAAACGGTAAGTAATAGGAAATAGGATAACGGTAATGCGGCAGGGAAAAGGCTATTAACTTTCGTTGTAATTTTAGTTTAAAAACAGGTTCACGACTGTATCCCCAAGGTGCGGTAGACATTCTCTGAGATCTTTTTATGTTACTATGAAGATGACTTCATAGGATCTGGAATAAGTAACATAAAAAGACCCCCCTCTGACTACCCCCCTTAGGGGTAGTCAGAGGCATGTCCAAACACATATTTTGATACATGCCCACATCTTGCAGAAGTTAGTATTCCATACGTGACAGGTTGTAAGCCTGCCGCCTATAAGAACACTAACTGGTTTCCTCACGTTTAATAGATTTGAAATAGAAAGTTTTTTGCAATAATAATAATATTATTGCAATTAACTTTCCATTTAATAATACTTTAAGTAAATAATTTAAGAAATAATATAATTTAAATACATCAACATATTATATATTTTTATAATAAGTAGATAATTATCGAAAAATTCAAGCAGATTTATTTAAACGCAATTTTATTTCCTTGATTATCTCTAGCGTATGATAATAAGTAGGTAGGTACTTATAACATTTAGCAACAAGCTCTCGCAACTTTATTCAACGGATTTCTGCATTCGTCTAGTTATCAGTTTCAATGCGCTAGACAATTATATACCTACTACGTAGACCTACCAAAATTATTTAAGTCTAACGACTTAAGCCATGACGGAGGCCTTAAGGCGGCCTAAAAATTCCGTCAACAGAGTTGGCCACAGACTCATACGAACTACTTAACCAATTTCATCTTATAAATTATACACGTTAGTTACCGAACTTCGAACGCGCGACCGTGACCCTAACCTTGCTATCTAAGGTCATGTCACTCAGATGCGATCAATATTTCTATCCAACACTCTAAGTTGTCGATTGATATATTCCTCTAAACTTATTTCAGAACATTCACCCTAAACCAAGATGGACGGATTCGAGCCACCAATGAGGTTTTATGTCTAAATATTTATGTGCACTATGCTAGTACTCTCAAATGGTGAGGGTAAACATCGAGTGTTATGCTGGCATGTTGTAGAGAAGAACCTAAAAGTTCAGAACAAACAGATCCAATTGCGCAAAAGGAGTCTCTTTGAGTTGTGTTTAACACCCTTTCACCACACTGTTCGACAAGAAGAATGCCAAAGTCAAAGCTAAATCAAAAAGCATGTATTTAGTAGTAACAGTTCGATCGCTTAAATTGTCATAAAAACAAGTTTTTCAAATAATTTTAAATTTTTTAAGTGTTAAACCACACTTAGGTATTTCATTAGGAAATGAAGTTTCTGGCTTTAATAGGATCGTCTCATCGTCGCGGGTTCAAATCCCATCGGAATCCAAAATTTTGATAAGACTTTTCATTTCTCAAAGTTTTTCACACTACAAAAAGAGTAGAATTACCTTGGTTTACCTAAGAATCAAGGCAACAAACATGGTTTGGAGCCTATGACGTCACATTCCTTTAGAATCTGTGTATTTAGGTCCATTTTATCCCAGATCCTATTTAAACAGAATGCTAAAAAGGAGAGCAAATATCAATTATTTCCCACGGGTGACCTGTCTCGGTACTCGTTCATAATAAATGACGTAGTCACTTTAGCCATAGCTAGATTGATGGAAGCTGGATCAAAATCAATGATATTTTGATCGCATTGAAAAAAATTGAACGCTGACTTCTGCAAATAAAGATCTGATCCATAATTACGTTTTTATACTAAAAAGAAAACCGACTTCAATGTTTGACTCGAAACGCGGTGCGACTCAGGGCGTCAAGCTGTCGATTCGATTTCTATTTGTGACATGGCTAGGAGGGAAGGTGTTTAGAGTTTTACGGGGAAACTATCAATTCCTCAGGAATAAAATTTATATGGGACCACCTCTGGAGTATACCCTTTCAAACATGAAAATAATTTTGCAAATCGGTCAACAAATGGCGGAGCAATCGCGTAACAAGATACAAAAAAAAAACACATACAGACGAATTGAGAACCTCCTCCTTATTTGAAGTCGGTTGAAAATGTAAAATGACGTACCTACATACATTTAGAAATTTTCTAAAAAACTTAATGTACCCAAAAAAAAATTATTACTAGCTACTGCGCACAGCTTCGCCCGCGTGATACCAACATTTTGAATAGCCTATATGCTATTCGAGGTCACTATATACGGCTATTCCAAGTTTCATCCAAATCGGTTCACTGGTTTAGGCGTGATTAAAACAAACATACAAACATCGAAACATCTAAACAAACTCACAAACTTTCAGCTTTATTATATTATTGGGAATTTGTGGCCATGCTTTGTAATAAGTTAAAAAAAATGGATTTCGAATGTAAGGCCAAAGTACAGAAGGCCTCAGATCAGGTATATAATCCCTTAAAATTGTTGAAGGGAGAAATCAACAGCTCATTGGAATACTGAAACGCTCGTGGTCGTTAGTTTTTGTCTGACCGGTCAGTAAGTTTAGTCAGTAAGATGGGTGACCGCCAGTGGCATTATCTGAGCGCTTCCGTGCTTCATAGGGCACGTTAAATTGTCGGTTTAAGCCATAATGGAGGCCTTAAGGCGGCCTAAAAACTCCATCCCAGAGTTGGCCACTGACTCATACGAACTTACACATCTAAAGTTTTTGAATGTCCGAGTAACACAATGACAAAGTTTTTTTTCCTTCACCAGCTGTATAAGTTGTTTCTATTGAGCTAATGTAAATTAATCTTTCAAGATGCGAATTCATTCCGTCTCGTCACGATTTAATGGAGCTTTGTTTTGTGATTTGCGTCGTCTTTTCCTTCGTCCTACGTGATTTTTTTTTATGGAAGAGGGGGCAAACGAGCATGTGGCACACCTAAGTGATTACCATCGCCCGCAAACAGCTGCAGCATCAAGAGGGACTGCAGATGCGTTGCCGGTTTTTGAGGTAGGAATAGGCTGTTTTCTTGAAGGCGCCCTATATTCTTTGTGATTTTTCTCTATTAAGTTGAAAATGTTTTCAAAGCTGATCATCCTCTGTCACTTATCTTTTTTCCAGATACGAAAGTTTTGGCTAAATTATGAGTAGGTACAGAATGGTACGTCAAACCATCCACAAGCTCTGCTTGATTTGGTTCCATATGATGCTGTGTAAAATATCCTGCATTATGTATTTATGAAATATCTATCTTAACTATCTATTAAGGACATTGACCCGACTGAACTAGAACAAGCCCTGTGGTATTGGCAGCAGGTTGCGTTAATCACAGCCCGGGCCGCAATACAGTCCGGATGCAGAACGCATAAAGGCCTATCATTTCACATGTAGCACATAAACATAATAACTGTCATCTAATGTGCTAAAGGATATAATACATAATTCTTAATTCTTTATTGTACAAATAGACACACACAGGATAATAACATAAAAAAGGACATGTACAAAGGCGAGCTTAACCCTACAAAGAGTTTTCTTCCAGCAAACCTTTGAGGCTAGAGAGATGTGCAAAATAGATAGTGGGTACATGTACAAAGAGAATGAAAGAAACAAATATTATTATTTAAACATACGTAAAAATATAATAAACATGCGAGTACATAGACATAAAAAACATAACATAAAAAATATATATACATAATATATATACTAACTAAGTTATAGCATGGAATTGAATATAACACATATAGATACATAAACAACAATAAATATTTAAAGCAAAAGAAAGTGCTCCTTTAACTTATTCCTAAAAATAGTGACAGACGTGCTTTCCCGGATGACTTGAGGAATGGAGTTCCACAACTTCACCGCATACACAGTAAAGGAGTCCCCGTAGCGACTACTTGTAAAAGAAATAGTTTTAAGCAGAAGAGATTTAGCAGATCTACAAGGGATGTCACGTGGAACAAGATACTCAAAACGTTCACGAAGATAAGGAGGGGAGATAGGACAGAAAAGGATTTTAAAAAGAAATGTTAAGACATGAAGGTCCCTACGACGACGAATAGGGAGCCATTTGAGCTGAGATCTGAACTCTGAGACGTGATCAAACTTGCGCAGACCGTAGATGAAACGAATGCACAAGTTTTGGAGACGTTCTAGCTTCTCCAGTAATTTCTCAGAAGCATCAAGAAAACAAAAAATGTCGGCATAATCAAGCAGAGGCAACATTAATTATGCATAGAAGTTCGCTTATTTAGGGGCAGTACATTGGACCTGGCTTTTTTTAGATTTTTTAGATTAAGCATCAATGATTCCCAATTTCCAAGGTCTTCTGTTGATAGGTACGATATAGACACCCTATGATATTTAGGTACAAACATTAATTCAGACCTTAATAATCTCCCTAGCAACTTACACAGCGCTTGGGGGGAACCTACATCTGCCCTTAACGAGATGCTGTAGGGCTTAATGATAGGATAAAGAAGGTTTTACTGGGTCTTACATAAATTATACATAATAAACAGAGCCGTGTGGGCTAAATAGGGATTGTCTCAACTGTCAATCCGAAGGTCGTGGGTTCGAATTACAGAGGTGAATCAATTACTTTTTGGAAAATCTGTGCTGTCATGAGCTCTAAATTGTGAAGGAAAATATCGTAAGGAAATTAGCTGGAGAATATTCTTATGTGATAACTTCTGCAACATGGTAGGCATAGGCATGTGCCAAAATTGATTTGGACGTAATCTTACGCACTAGCGGTTGAACCGCGGGGCGGCTGGCCGCGTGGCGGGCCACCGCTTGTGATTATTGTACTGAAATTTTAACCGCGCGGTTTGCCGCCCCGTGGTTCACCACTAGTGCTTATGGGGGCTTAGACATCTTCAAAGGATCTTAAGTGATTTGATCTGAGTGAATGTCTACCGTGACTTGCATACAATCTTGATCCAGTTGCCTTCCTGTTTCTGTAGTCTTTTGCTAGATATCACTGCGTGAATCCTCCAATATTTATATATAAAGCAACTTTCCAGTTGTGTGCTATGTCTAGTAAAAGATATATCACGTAAGGCACCAATGTTGTGAAGATTGATTGCAGTCGTGGGTGTCGATTGATTGAAACGCCTGAAAAGGCGTCGACATTACTCAATCAAATGCCCAAAGTACTTGCCTAGTAAGATTACAAGTGGAAGATTGACTTACGCAATTTAGCTAATTCATACTAAATTGTCTACAGGGTGTAAAAAGACGTCTACCGAAGCCGAAAAGGGTATGTACAGCATCCCAACACACAACTAAATCCTAAAGAATTTTCCGAAAAAATCATTATATCCGGAGAAAACAGCGTTTGAAGATTACTGTTTGCGTATGTACTGGGCGCGTTTTTATCCGTAGATTGCTGGATTTTGAGTTAAAATTTTTGTTTTCTTTTATAAATGTAATTATTCGGTAGGTATGGTCTTATTATGTTCTAGTAGTGGTAAATGACGTAGCTAGGTAAAAAAAAAAATTGCGTTTTTTTTTTCGCTAAAGATGTTCAGAATCATGGTCTGATTGCAACCACTCAGTTTTCGGTAGCAGTCTTTTTACACCCTGTATACGGCGCAACGTAACAGCAAACTTCTTTTAGTGTAAAGTAAGATTTTCTGCTCGTAGATCTAAGAAAAATTAAACGAGCGTTCTACTTTTGAATTATGTCATTGTCGACTGGTAGTATTATCTTACAAAAAGCATAGAGTTTTAATAGCACAATACTAGAATGAAAACCGTGTTGGCCGAATGGGGTTGTACCTCAACTTTCAATCCGAAGGTTGTGTGTTCGAATCCCGGTCGTGCATCAATGGATTTTGCGTTTCTTAAAAATTTATATGCGCTTTAACACGTGCTCTAAACGGTGAAGGAAAACATCGTGAGGAAACCAGTTAGTGTTCTTATAGGCGGCGATGGGCTTGCAACCTGTCACGTATGGAATACTAACTTCTGCAAGATATAGGCATGTATCAAATATGTGTTCGGACATGCATCTGGCTACCCCCCTTAGACATCTTCAAAGGATCTGGAATAAGTAACATAAAAAGATCTAAGAGCATGTCTACCGCACCTTGGGGATACAGTCGTGAACCTGTTTACGTTTACTAGAATGAATGGCGTAAACAGAAGAAATCAACACTAACTAGTTAAATAGTATCGGTTATAATGCTGTTGATGATGATATAAATACGACGTAACATACACGATGTAACATACACGACGTAACATACACTTTGACGACCTCTGTAGCGCAGTGGGCGAAGGTCCGCCTGCGATACAGAAGGTTGCGGGTTCGATCCCCGCTGCGGGACAAATGTTTGTATGACCTACAGATATTTGTCCCGGGTCTGGGTGTTTCTATGTATAATATGTATGTATTTACAAACAAAAAGTATATAAGTAGTTTATCAGTCATCAACGAGTAGTACCACAAACTCTAGCTTTCTTTGGGGCTAGATGATGCTGTGTGAAAAAGTCCAGCATTATTTATTTATTTTATTTATACATGTATTATTTTGTATTATAGTTTCTATAAATTGTTGTAATTTTCAAAACAATATTCAACTAGAAAACACAATATAACGTTATAAATCTTGATAGGGTTTATATATTTGAACCATTTGGGGTTGAGACCCTAGGTCCGTGGGGTTCTGGAGCCCTTCGGGTTTTCAAAATTCTTTCAGGGCGTTTGGTCGAAGCGACGCGTGATCCGAGAGCTGGCACATTTTTGGCTCAAAGGATCAGCATTGCCATCCAGCGTGGTAATGCCGCCAGTGTTTTGGGCACGCTTCCGACTGACAGTGACCTGGATCAGTTGAGCTATCTATAGATCGTTTCTAACGATCCTTAGATAGCTTGACTAATCCTGTTGTATTTTGTAAATATATGTAAATATGTAGTAGCTTAGTTTCTTAATAAAGCCGTATTGGATTTTTATTTATACACGTATTATTTTGTATTATAGTTTCTATAAAATGTTGTAATTATCAAAACAATATTCAACTAGAAAACACGCAATATAACGTTTGATCTGAAGTGATGACGTATTTGTAGTATGCCGAAACCCTTTGAAATTATTAGCACAATTGCGATGTATGTATGTATAGTAATAAAGTTAGAATTTCAGGCGTTGCTTGCTTCTCAAAGCTAATTTAGGGATCAATTTAATAGTATTGTAGATCAAGAGACGATAGATTATATCAAGCGCTAAGACAATCAATTTGCTCTGAGAAGGCATCAAACCAACTACTTTAGGCGTCATAAAATAACAGCCGAAACTTCAGAGTTTTCAGACCATGAAACTGGATCGGTTAAGTACAGAAACTTATATAATTTAGTTGAAAACATTGTCGCTTAGACCATCTTGTATTTTTAGCTTTGTACAACTTTTATTCACTATACATTGAGGCTTGATTGAAATACCCACAGAATAACCTATAAGTAGGTATAGAATTCTGTGTAAATACCTGAAATACAGGCGCAAAATTTTTGTTGGTCATCATCTCCCTGACCTTATCCCACGCTAAGTGGGGTCGGCACAACATGTCTTCTTCTTCCACTCACTCCTATCACTCGTCAATTGTGCATCCACTCCTTTTACATTCATATCCTCTCTCACACAATCCAACCACTTCTTCTTCGGCCTTCCTCTTCTTGCATACCCAGCCACACTCATATTCATAACTCTTTGGGTTACATGGTTTTCAGCCCTCCTCATAACGTGTCCATACCAAGATAGCCTAGCACTCCTCACCTTTTCAGATATAGGTGCCACTTTCAAACTTCCTCTGATATACTCATTCCTTATCTTATCTAACCGTGTTACCCCACACATCCATCTTAACATTCGCATTTCATTTACATGCACTTTCCTTTCATCCGTCTTCTTCATTGCCCAACACTCTGATCCATACATCGCGACAGGTCTTATAACATTTTTGTTGGTATAAAATAGTAAATAAATTTTTAAATTAATATATAAATACTGATCCATTGAGCCAACCACTGAGCCAAATATGCAGGTCTTGAATTTCCTTTATTATCCTGCATAGTCACTGCGTTGTAGAGTTCAGTTCGACTAAAAGCGAGACTGAAATGTGAGGTCACTCAATTAAAAACCTAATAAAACTCAAATATACCCCCAACTGAAGCTGAATAGGTTCCCGCGACCCTAAAATTGTATTATTCATTAAAACAAGTTCATTTCGCCCGAGAGACCTTACACGCTATATTTACCTACACGGCTTTTTATATTCGTTACAATACGCAAAAGTGCTGTTTTGTGCTGGTTTTTAGAGAAGTGTTGCCAACGTTGTTGCCTTTTGGGGATACTGTATATTTGTTTAACAATTGGTTCAACCGCTGCTGTGATAAATAAAAGATACCTACCCATTTGGAATGATTTGTAAATACTGGAGTACCAATGTAGGTAATAAAACTTTATTTAATCGTCACAATCTCTTGACTCTTTAAAGTTCACATTATTCGATACACGTTCCACTAAAGCTCGGCCATTTAGATCTGCTTACTAAGACTTCAGAAGAATGATCACTGAAAAAGAAGCTAGTCTCAATACCGTGTTTTTTGTCCTGGTTCTCACGGTAAGAAACAAGTACCTAGAATCATCTAGTTCTTAAGCTTAATTTTATGAAACTGGCCAACAGGCATTGCAGTGATTACTTCAAAAAAGGAGGTTCTCAAGTCGTCTGTATGGTTTTTTTTTGTACCGATTTGCAAAATTCTTTTTTTATTTGAAAGGGTATACTCCTGAGTTGGTCCCATATAGATTTTATTCTTGAGGGATTGATAGTTTCCCCGTAAAACTCTAAAAACCTTCCCTCCTAGCCATGTCATAAATAGTAAATCGTTAGTTTTACCTAAGTAATGCCAGGAACTCACGTGCCGCGGTACTTGACATGAAATGTATGTAATTTTATTAAATAATGCCATTAGACACAGGGGTAGTCTAAGCATTATCTGTCGATTCGATTTCTATTCTATTTCGATTTATATCGTGGGCTTTTTCTCACTTGACGCCCTGAGTCACGTCGCGTTCTGAGTCAAGCACAAATCCATGTTGGAAGGCTAGCTTGGATACAAGCAGTATTGTAAAACCATTGTAACAGATGCTAACATAACACAGTGAAAATTGGCAACGACTAGATATCCTCCGAATCGTGCTGCCTCCTAAATTATTGTATAGTTTCAAACTATAAAATGTATAATAATATAATATTATAATAAATGTATAATATGTAGTAGCTTAGTTTCTGTAAATAAATGTTAACCTACTTAAAAAAAAAAAAAAAAGTTTCAAACTTGTCTGACATTTATATGAATTTGTCTGTGGATTCGATCAGACGATGAGCAAACAAACGAATAAAACTGGGGTTTTTGAGTTTGTTATTCGTGTTTTTTATTAAAAAGTGTATTCACTTGTTTGGTAAACAATGAAGTAAATAAAAGTAGGTAAAATTTATTTGTTTTTAACGCTGGCGCTTTTTCACATTATTTCATAATAATTTATTGATACGTAACAAACATGACATAAGCAGAATATTCCACATTAAATCATGTTTTTAATTTCAAGGGGACTATTAGTGTCCCAGGCATGCATGGGTCGAATGGCATGTGCCAAATATAATAAATAAAATAAATAACGCTGGACTTTTCACCCAACATCATCTAGCCCCAAAGTAAGCAGAGCTTGTGTTATAGGTACTAGAATGACTGATAAACTACTTATATACTTTTTGATTGTAAATACATACATATTATACATAGAAACACCCAGACCCGAGACAAATATCTGTAGTTCACACAAACATTTGTCCCGCGCCGGGTTGAACCCGCAACCTTTTGCGTCGCAGGCGGACCTTCGCCCACTGCGCCACAGAGGTTGTCAATTGGTAAATATCCCATTATTAAAAGTGCAAATAACCATGATTATTTAAAAAACTGTATCTCTACAACCTTCACTATGTAGTAGCAGATTTAAAATCATAAAATTTTATTAACTTTCGCTGACCGGGCCAAGCCTAGATCCACTTATTTCACAGGCCGTATTTAATAAGCGAGCGCAGTGCTTACCAAGTGGTGGTCCCAAGAGAAATGTAGGTCATTCAACTTTAAATGGTAGGTACTTTTAGTGGTGTATATAATATATAGAGCCGTGTTGGTCAAATGGGGTTGTGCCTCGACTTTCAATCCGAAGGTCGTGGGTTCGAATTCCGGCCGTGCATCACTGGATTTTTCGTTTCGAAAAATTTATATGCGCTTTAACACGAGCTCATAACGGTGAAGGAAAACATCGTGAGGAAACCCGCAGCTTAGTCAGCTCCACACGTATTGACGTCGTCTTTCCTGTGGGCCAGGCTGATTAAGCTGAGAGGATGGTTTAGGTGCTGGGCAAGCCTATTCCATCTCAAACAATGTCCCAGGCACTACAGCGTCCCGTTAAGTGTAGGCATAGGTTGTCTCTTAACGCTGTATAAATCATCTAGTATAGATGTAAAGGCCTAAGTTTTTTTATAATATATAATATTTTATAAATGTACCAACCAACTTATACCTACCTATATTTAAGGCGCCTACTAATAGACCTAGTAAAAAGTTGTTCCTAAGTGTAAACTGTCAAAATGTATGGTTATTCTTGGTTTATTCCGAGAATTAACTTTCTGTCACGTTTTACGGTAAGGCTATTGGTCAAATATAATTACTAATTACAAAGTATTATACCTACCTACAACATTTAACAAACATACCGACACATAGATAGATAGATAGATAGATAGCTAGATAAAATCTTTATTTGGCAACACACACAGACATACATTTAGCAAACAAACAAGAAAAAAGAACAAACAAAAGTAACATAATATAGTGTTGTTTATCGGTGATTGTTTTTTTAGATTAATGACAAACAAAAGGAAAATGTCTACCCACATTATTATTCGATTTTTAGTTATATAACATACTTTGATTTGTTTCTTTTATAATAAGTACCTACCTACCTAAATGTTTATGTTACAAATGTATCTACTCGTACAAGACCACATAATAGAGGGGACTCTTCTAACACAGGTTGTACTTAAAAGAAGAGTCCCAACCGAACAACTTGTATTTTTAACTAAATAAAAATATTTTTGATTGATTTGATTTTGATTGATTGAAATGGACATCATAATGAAAATATTATAATTTTAGTATTTTCATCTTACATGGGTGCAAACGAAACAGTGAAAGTGTGTTTCACTGTTTCGTTTCACGCACCTTTTATTCGACGGTAAAAACCAATTAGATACTAAATAAAAATCTAATTTTAGTACAAAATGTACTGGAAAAGTTTCTAGTACTCAAACCTTAAATGGCTCCGTAGAGTCTTTTGATCCCTACATGAGACTGAATCGATTGGCAAAATATTTTTTTGACTTTTGGCATTTTTGTCGCTGACTGTACATTTTTTTCAAAATCTGTGAATGCAGTTCAAAATATCTCAAAAGTTGGGGAAGGTCTCCTAAGAGCGTTTTCCTGTAGCTACAATGGTACCTGCCCTCCGTGGACCATCTCAAAAATCACCCTGTATAAACTTGTATAATGTAACCCCCTGTATAATGGCAAATGTGTTAGCATCCATGCTATTCGGAATAGACTATTCTTACTTACTCTTGATGACCTCTGCCACAGAATACAGATTGAGAAAATAGCACCTCTAATAAGTCAGGTGGAATCTATACCACAAGCTCTGCTTTCTATGGGTCAGATGATGCTGAATGTAATAAACCCAGCATTATTTATTTATACTATGTTTAATTATTTATCTTAGATAGATAGTAGAAAGTTGAAAATACATCCTACGAGGCTTATACTAAAATTATGAATGCACTTAGGTTTTTCACTAAGTAAGGATAAAATTGAAAACGAGCGTAGCTTATAATCTGGATTAAAGTCAAAGTCAAAAAGCATTTATTCAGTAGGACCGCTGGGATCACTTTGAAACGTCTTAAAACTAGGTGATTCTACTCCTGTTCCTTCGCGACCAAAGAACCAGTGAAAAAACCGTGAAGAACCAGGGCAATAAACACGGTTTGGGATGTTTATGACTGTACGTGGTTACATACGAAGAGAGAACCAGTCTGAAGATTGCAATCTTCAGACTGGTTCTCTCTTCGGCACCTATTAGAATATGACTTGGTTCCCTTACAATGACTCACTGTTTAGGGGTCTTGACCCCTAACTTCTAGTGAAAAATTGCACATATTTTTCCGATAAGGAAAACACTAGGCCACGTAAAATTTGATGATTTTATTATTTTAATTCATTGGTTTTTTTTTTCTTTATTATTGGTTTCAATAACCAAAACAATTTCAGACCTCTTAATTCCTGAAAATTAATTTACTATTTTACGAGTCTAATACGCGAGAAATATTTACTACGCTACTTACTTACCACCTAATTAAATCGTAATTTAGTTGATTTTAATTAGTTGAATTTTAAACATCACTGACATTAAAAACTATTGCATGAAAATTAATACTTGATTGAAAAGTTTTATGGATGTTAAACTGTTAATTCTAAATGAAAAACAATAGTATTTAACGTTCGCGAATTATTTAACATTATTATGAAAATATTTTTTAAATAATTAATTTTGCTATAAATCACACTACTAAACATCCTAAAAATTCAAAAAATATTCTAAAAAAATACATACCATCACAAAAAAACACACGCTCAAATATCCAATTTCGACACTCACAACACTCACAAAAACACGTTTGCACACAAAAAAATCGATGTTTTTGAGCGTAGTGACGTGCGCTCTTGTGAAGGGCGCGGAGAGACTGGTTTGGGCGGGCGGCGCTGCCGTCGTCTCGCCCGGGACATACTTTCTTATGCCGCCTTTACACAATTCAGTAGCTGTAGCTTAGTATCTTACATAGTTAAAACATCGTTTTTTACATCACGTGCTATGATGTAAAAATTCCTTGGTTAAATAATGTTAGATCATAATAATTCATTCATTACAATGTTTAGATAATCAAGTTTTTTTAAATAAACCAATAACCATTAACTTCAAAGAGCTTGTATTTGTGGAAACCATACACACGAAGCACAAGTCTCTTCAGCTCAGCAGTTATTTTCTTAATATCCTATTTACAATGAAAAAGCTAGATTTTTTATAAATTTATTACTATTAACCAGGGAAAAATGGCTAGAAAAATTATATCAAGACTGTCTCCAAGGGTCGGTAGACATTCTCTTAAAACTTTTTTGGGGAGTTCAAGATTGCGATCGAAACGGTCAGAAAAATATTCTTAGCCGATATGTTATACATTTATATAAATATATTTTTAAAGATAAACAGTACACAGAACAATAGGATACTGGGACATCTGCTAATAATAAAGTAAATATAGAAACACCAAGGTTATTGTATTTATACTCGTAGCTAGCCGTCTAAAAGCGCCATTACGCTGACGATAGAATTGAGATTTTTAGATAATGTCGTTCCCATTGATGGCTGATTGATGAATTAATTTGATTGGTAATAAATTTGGCAGATTTATTTAAATTTACCCTTAGACTTGGGTTTGTTATAATTATAAGCGCCATCGAAAATAAAAAATGACCCCGACTGTATTTCTAAGGCGCGATAGACATTCTCATAAAAGCCATTTACACGATGCCATTCTGACATACCATTCTTGCCTCTTACCACAGAATATTAGCTCTTGGACTAGCATGAATACTACTTCATATCCTTTTTTTGTTTGTAAATACATACATATTATACATAGAAACACCCAGACCCGAGATTTTGCAGAAATGTATACCACGGCGCGGATCGAACCCGCAACCTTCTGCGTCACAAGCGGGTCTTCACCCACTACGCCATAGAGGTCATCATAATCCTGTTAATTATATTAACAAATTGAACAAAAAAATAAAACTCAGCTTTAGCTAATGAATGTAGGCTAAAGCTATAACAGCCCTGCTATTAGACGAGCCATTAGGGGTGAGTTATTCCTTTGTTATGAAGGGTTGAATAGTTTGAGGTTCTGAGTTCTTAGCACTCCCTGATTCTGTCAGCTCTGTTAGCTCTCATCGACTACGCCTCAAGCTTGGTAATTGTTAGATTCAGTCTATTTATTAGATAGGCTTACGCTGTACACTCAGGAAAAATGACCTATGAAACCGAAATATCGAGAGCCGTTCGTACTATGTGATTGATTGGATTGATTGAGCGTAATCACGTGATATTTTTCAGGTTCACCAATCACAGCGCAGCTGAATCACGAATGGGCTAAGTTATACAAGAAGCAACAATCAATTGAAAGGATAGTCTTTGTCGATTTTCTCGGGATTTTCATAACAAAACAAAAAAAAAAATCATTACATAAATATTTTTTAATTTATTTTTTGAACCCAATTCCTGAATTAAGTTAGTACAAAATGAAAGATATATATTTATATAAATAAACTCTATAGAAATCTCTATATATAAAAATGAATTCCTATTTCCCTTGGTCACGGCATCACGCGTGAACGGCTGGACTGATTTCACAAATATTTTTTTGTTGTTTGTTATTGTCAGGAGAAGGTTCTTATGACAGAAAAATTAAAAAAAATTGCGCGGAAAAAATGAATCCCTATGCGCAGACGAAGTCGCGCGGGGCAGCTAGTAATATATATATATATATAATAGAATAGAATACGCATAAATATACATAAATATAAACTATGGAAGAACTCGTGTTTAGTTATGTTTAGTGTAAAATTATTTTAAGTTTTGTAAGGTACTACATATTTACAAATAATGTATTTACAAAATACAACAGGATTAGCCAAGCTATCTAACGATCGTTAGGAACGATCTATAGATAGCTCAACTGATCCAGGTCACTGTCAATCAGAAGCGTGCTACACCACATCATCATCCCTTGCATGTATTTTTCACACAGACGCACATTTTTCTTATAGAAAATATCCAGACCGGATAAGTAGATTTTTTATGAAGATACAATCATAATTATACTGTCTCCGAAGATTGTCTGACCGAATAATAAATGGGAAATGGGAAAAAGAAAGAGAAATAGTATTGATAGAGAGAAAAATCCCAGCGCTTTGATAATGATTTTTCACTTCAAAATCGAAGTCAATAAAGCAAACGAACAGCTAGTTGCCTTTATTGATGTATTGATAGAAATTAGCAGGTATATAGCACGGATAGCTGGCTGACCCACTTCATCGGATCGTATTGTTGTGTATAACATGGAAGTCAGTGCAACGGAAGGGCTACCTGATGCGTAATAAGTATTTAACAATATAAGAATAATAATAATAAAGTTTTATTTTCTCCACATCATATACAACAGATACAATAGGTACTTAAATCTACATAATTTTATGTGGTTTAAAATACGGCTACCCCTCAGCATTGGCTCCAACAGCTCGAGAGTGTTAGAGCGCTGGTTTTCAGTGGTATTTCATTTGATTTTAATTCCAGTCCAATTCCAGACCCGTGTTGGCCGAATGGGGTTTGTTCTTAAATTTTCTCTGACTACCCCTTTAGACATCTTTAAATAATCTGGAATACATAAAAAGGGAGTCTCGATCTGAAAGAATGTCTATCAGTCGTGATCCTGTTCAGTCCAAATGCACAATATTGGGATTCATTTTTAAAATCTACAATAAATTGTGTTTGAACTTAAAGTACCAATAATCAAAGATATTATTTCGACAAAGATCATTGAAGACCTAATGAGGTAGTAAAAATATCTAAGTAAGAACGAAAACAAGGGCTATCGGAATTTCCAGCGGCTCTTCTAGTAAATCTTATTTCACGTCAAGAGAAGCAGTGCAATCTTGAAGAACACGTCTGAACCAGACAGTCTTCCCCTCTCTTAGAATAGAACTCTATCAGAAATGACATAAGAACTACATTCCAATAGCAATGCATTGTACAACAATTTACAAGGTATACTTAAATTGAGTAGTAAATGAATTATAGGAAGGTTGATTTTTGATCGCTTACTTGGGTTCAGTTGGAACTTTAAAGTTGTACAAGCCTATCTAGAATTCAGATTGTGTGTGCCTAAAGATTTCATCCCTATGAACTTATTGAATAGGCGCAAACGTTGTCTTCTGACAAATCTTGTATCGGATTGCAAAGTTCTCTGCTTCATCGATATTTCAAAAACTATGAGGAGTAATTTATACGTGCTAAAAATTCACACGTTTTTCACACCTCTTTTCCAAAGGGGAAAAAAATTGGAAATGTTACGATCCTGACATGCATTCTTTACAACATTCAGTCTCGAGAGCACTGGTGGTCTACTGGTAATGGCCTCGCCTTCCAATCGTAAGGTCGTGGGTTCAATCCCGGTTGAGTTTATCGATCATTGAGTTTTTCTGGCGAAAAATTTATGTGCACTATGCCAGTACTCTCAAATGGTGAAGTAAAACATCGAAACCGGCATGTCGTAGAACCTACAAAGTTCAAAAACATGTGTCAAGTGCACGACAGGAGCCTCTTTGAGGCGCACTTAATATTCCTTTCACCATAAACCACTAGTTTCATTTATAAAAGAAGCAAAACAATTAAAACTCAAAATCCAACAATCTACGTCTAAAAACGCGCCCAGTACATACGCTCGACCAGCTGTGCGAGGTCGGTTTTCACCGGATACAATGTTTTTTTTTTTAAATCCTTTTGGATTTGGCTATGTTTTGGGATGCTGCACCTACCCCTTTCGGCTTCGGTAGACGTCTTTTTACACCCTGTATAATAGAAATAAAATATATCTTTATTGAAAAATACCTAATTACAACAATATACAAAATACAATATACAAGTTTTTAATTACGATTGTAGAAAATACACTCTTGAAAATAAGTACTCAAATATACATGGGCATTACCGTAAATATATGGGTAGTCATAGTAGGCAAGCAGGTTCGAATATAAGAAGTGTTTTTTAATGTACCTACTATTGCATGTTGAATTTAAATTGTTGCAATATGATTAATTTGACGATTTTATTTCTGATTCCATTTATGTCAATCAAGACATTACTCTCTAAGCGCTGGTTTGATGAGTTTCCCTAACTTTCTGTTTTTTTTTTCTGTTTTGGTTTTTCAAGTGTAATATCTGTTACTTTTCTTTTTTGTTTAGAATTACCTGTTTCTTTTTTTTTCTGTTGTTTCTTCCTGAATGTTTTCAAAATCATTTTACTTTTCTTCTTGTAAACAAGTAAGCTAATTAGCATCTAAATGTGAAAACTGTTTAATGGTCAGTAGATATTTAACGTGATCTTTTAATTAATTACTAAGTACTGTTTGTTTTCCTATGAAATAAAAATAAAAATAAATGTAAACCTGAGGAATTGTATACCCTGTTCATACGGTGGAGAATGTGACACTTAAATACTTTATATTTAAAATCTTTATGTAACCAACCATTCTTCTGACAAATTAATTCATTTCATTTCAGAAGATACCGTTGCAATCATGAGTTTATTATTATCCACTCTTTTCGCGTTCGTAGTCATTTCCGAACATCCGCTTTGATTAATATTCAGGACTTCCGGCGAAGAATATTCCAGAAAACACCGGAAAATTACTGACTGGAAGGCATCCGGCAATTGGGATTTTTTCCTGTTGAACCTTCCTGTATTTTCGGTAACAATAACCTCGATTGTTCTAACGTTCCTAAGGCAGGTCGCTAACAGCAAAGTCAGGGCTATTTGTCGCAGTTCTAAAAGTTTGCTTCTCCGCTCAATTGGCTAAAGGTAGTTAATTTTCGAGGTCTTCTATCATAATAAATAAAATATTTTAGTTATATCCACTGGTCACACTTAAAATGCAAATCCGAACTATTGACTCTATTCTCAGGTCAATAAATTGATAATTCAAGTTCGACCTTGACGCAAAGTGAACTTGACTTGAAATTACGTGACAAGCGTTAATAAGATCTTGATAACTCTATTGTTCAAACATATTATTTGCTGTACTGTACCGTTGAGGTTTAAAATCAACACAAAGTGTTCTATGGACTATGCGTTCCAGACTTCGTGTTCACGCGTTTTTTTTTTCCGCACTCGCGCGAGTCGATGTAAAATGTCAAAATGTATACGCGTTGCAGCATGACGCGTTCATTGGAACGCGTGGACGCGTAGCCTATATTTTTTTTTAAGAATTCATATTGGCTGTAAAAAAAGCTCATCGACTCGTGGTCCCACTGGGATTGTACCCCTATTACTCGTGGTCCCACTATCCCTGAAATCATGGGTTCGTGGTTCCACTGCTTAGTGGGACTACCAGTCATAGTTAAAATCGTAGGTTCGTGGCCCCACTGCATCAAGTATATACGTAGAGTAAATACTTGAATTAAAGTGAGTTCTTCAGGTACTGGCCACTTGAGATACTGGCCTTTTTAGTCACAATTCACAATATAGCTAAGAGTTCTACGACATGCCGGTCTCCTCACGATGTTTTCCTTCACCGTTTGAGATAACCGGCATAGTGCACATAAATTTTTCGGCACAAAAACTCATTGGTGCACGACCGGGATTGAACCCACGACCTTACGATCGAACCATTAGACCACCAGTGCTCTTTAAATAAGTAGGTATATTTCAGTGCCTCTAGTAAAAAAGGGGTTAAGTCGAGTTAATCCCTTTTGTTTTTATTGCACCATTGGCATCTACGCATCGAGTTACATAACATATTATTTTGTACGAGAAGACAGAAAATCTGTTGTGATAACGGAACGTAAACGTTTCAAAATCCAAAATGTATGTACCTACCACGCAACTACGGGAAGCATTCGCGGTGTAGTTAGCTTAGTCGTTCTTGATAGATCATCGAAGTGAAGCAATGATTTGGGCGCTCTACTAAATCAAAATCAGTCCTAAAAGACCGGAAACTATGGAAGCCAGAAAAATCCGTCACTAGAGTTCAACGCCTTTTACACGAATCCATTCTGGCATACCATTCTTGTCTCTTGCTCTTTCAAACTAATTCTGTGGCAAGAGGCATGGATGGTATGCCAGAATGATATGCTATAGTAAAACAAATGTCCCAGGCACTACAGCGTCCCGTTAAGTGTAGGCATAGATTGCCTCCTGACGCTGTATAAATCATCTAATATAGATGTAAAGGCCTAATATTATGCTATGGTACTATGAACTATGGTATTACGCAACAGAGGATGTGGGTTTCAAAGAATACCTCGATTGTCCTTCAAGCAATTCTTTGAACAACTTAATCCTACCATTATTATCATACTTTCTAAGTAATCTGGTTCTTTATTGCTTATTCGATGATTAGAACTCCCGTAAACCTAGTTTAGTTCTGACTCAGACTCCAAACTCCATTTCTATATAAATCAGTCTCATGACAGTTAACCAGAAATCTAATATGGCGGATCTACGAACAAACCAACGGGCGAGTTAATCAAAGTTAAGCAATCACGAGCCAAAATGCATTTAATTAGTATAGTTTGACTTGGAGTCCATGTTTGTGAAATGGGTTTTATAGTTGGTGCCCTTTCCAAATGGCAGGCAGCATGAGTGAGCAATACTACACTCGAATCAATGTGCCTTTCATTTCAACGTGGTAATGCCCTAGTGTTTTTGACACGCTTCCAACTGGCATGGCCTTGATCAGTTGGGCTATAAATCTAGAGATCGTTTTAACGATCCCTAGATAGCTAAACTGATTTATTGCATATCATTGTTGTGTATATAAATTACGTTTAAATTCATGGTGTGTCGCAAAAAGAGTCGCCATTTTGCATTTTGCTTTGTGTTAAGTATATTTTTAAAATTATTAATATCGGTCACTACTTCTTCATCATAAAAGTATCATCGTATAATTTTATTCTGGACCCTAAAAGCTAAATCTAGTAAATGGGTTATTAATCATCGGTTTCCTAGGCATCTATCAAACGCGACAAATGGCGCGGAAACCCGAATTGAATAGTAATAACGACTGTCCAAGTCGGTCTGCGGTGTGCAGTTTAATGTAGCGGATGAAGGACTATACATAATAATTTAATAATTACGTTTCATCATCATCATCATCCGCAGCCAAAAGTATCCCACTGCTGGGTATAGGCCTCCCTCTGTTTACGCCATTCAATCCGGTCCTGTGCCTCACGCATCCAAAATCTATGGTGCCTCTTGATGTTATCCACCCATCGCGCAATTAGACGACCTCGACCTCTATGTCCGGTTGACCATCTAATTTCGGCTACGATACTTAACATACTTACATCTTTCTTCTTGTTCACTCTCATTACATTTTTCATACAAGCGTTTGGTTTAAGTACCTATACTTTTAACCTATTTTTGAGCCTAAGCAAATCTATCTTTTTCGCTTTGATACATATTTTTGTTTACGACATCAATATAATTTAATACCATATTTCAGAAACGCTCTGCCAATACATCCACGACCGAAATATACGACAATAAACCTTTAAAGTGTCTCCGCACTACCTGCTAGCACAAAACATAGCCAACTCTAAAGTCTAGATATTATTAAAGCAATATTTCAACGCGGCAAGCAAATTTAATTTTGTAGATAATGTAACATATTGTGTATTATGGACCCAGAGAGCGTTGCTTGTTATATCACACGTTAGTAGCCGTACTGACTGAACGAGCAGCCTAACCCACCGTCTTACGTGGGCGTTTTGACGCGACCGCGTTTGCGACGCGATTCGAAGCGGCGCGGCGCGGCTCGGCGCGGCTGTCCTACGTGCGCGCGAATCGTCCTACAGATTTCAGATTGAGTATACTAGTTCGCGCGTAAATGTCAAACAAACTGATCGCGTTCGCTTCAAACCGCACCGCGCCGCTGCGCACCGGTGACGTAGGACACTTCATAGTAAATGGACTGTTTAATTTTTTCCGCACCGCACCGCGCCGCTTCGCGTTCGCGTCAAACTACCCACGTAAGACGAAACAGGCATTTGCCTCAAGCGTTTGCCTCGCAACGTTAACCGCAAGGTTTATTAATTAACGATTAACGTTAACGTTAATCGCCTGCGTTTGCGAGATACGTCCTGATCATGTAATTTGCCGCGTGCGGCTGCCTCTGCTCGCTCAGTCGGTACTCGGCAAGTTGTGAAAGAAATATGGCTCTAGTGGAATTTTCGACTTTTGAACTGAATATTTCATTTAAATTAGGAAATGCATGATTTATCAGTTAATTGGGCAGGGTATGTCTGCCGTATACCAGATGAGCTGGACGAAGGTAGCCACCGAGTGGCGCCCGGACCCAGCGAGAAGGTGACGCGGCAGACTAAAACGTAGATGGCGGTACGAACTCGACCAGTCTCTAACGGACTGGCGGGATGTTGCTGGGGACCGTGATGTCTGGAGGGAGTGGGGGGGAGGCCTTTGCCAAGCAGTGGGACTCTCATGGCTGATAATAATAATAAGTAAGTTAATTGGTATGACTGGCGCAAGTCAGAAAAAAAGCATATGAATTTTTCGGTCGTTTGAAGGCCTCAACCGATCAACGATCTTAAAGCCGGGCCCGACTATTTAAGTTCATCTCCGAAGCACGAAAAAGCTTAGCACGTTAATGCCACTGTTGGTAACCCATCTAATTTGTGATCACTTATAACATATTTGCAAGAGAGTTTTTTAAAACATATATCGTAAAAGTGGTTCCAAGTTCGATGATTGGTTTTCTAATAAGTTTTTGATCAATTGGGTTTTCTATCTGGGGACGCCTTATTCAGCACAAGAATGCCCTCAGCGCCCTACAAGTCACCTCACAGGCTACAGATGTTTTCGGGTCACCTATTTTGTTCATAGGCTCTATCAAACAGGCTTGCGTAACGCACACAGTAAACTATAAAACGCCTTTATACGATACCATTCTTGCCACTTGAACAGCTCTTGCTCCGTTCAGATTGGGAAAGCAAGAGGCAAGAATGGTATGCTAGTATGGTAGCGTGTAAATGGCATTTAAAACATTGTATTCTACAGTCACGTACAAACTAATATTCATTACTAACAGGTTTACGTGACGCACACAAAGCTACAAAATATGTATTCTACTTATATTTATTCGTTTCAATCACACTTAAGCCCAAGTACCTAGAATATTGTGACCTAACTCTGTAATAGATGGATAAGGAGGTCAATGATGATGATTATTGATTATTTTTCTTGCCTTCACTTGTTTTAACTTTCATAAATATTATGTAAACTAATTTAAGCCACAAACATTATTATAATGGCTTAGTCGAAAAAAGCTTTTCAACAATTTAACCATTAAGTGCACCTGGGTACTTGAAACTTTAAATTTGCTACTTGTGGCTTTTATTAAGGTAATATAAAAATTCAAAGCACTTAAGCAATTTGTAAGTACTATCTGCTATGGAAGTTGGTGAAGTAATTAAAATGATTTATGATAGTAGGTTGATTCAGGCTTCAATCACTACAAGCGGCTATTCTAATCAAGGATCTAATAAAACAGTTTAAAAAAAATATTTATTTTACAGTTACTAGTTGAAGAAAAAGGAAAAGTTGGAGGCGCTTGAGATGTGGTGTTGGCGTAGAATTAAAAAATAAACCGGACGGAGAAGATAACCAACATTGAAGTTCTGCGTATGAAAGCCCGCTTGGGAAGCAGATGGTTGCGGGTTCGATCCCCGCGGGATGTTTGTAATGATCTACAAGTATTCGTCGCTGGTCTGGGTGTTTTCTATGTTTTGTATTTACAAACAAAGTATTTAAGTAGTAGGTATATCAGTCATCTACCATTAACACAATTACTTAGTACTTACGCACTACGTAGAAATTATCTAGTAGTATTCCACGTTGTCTGTACATGTTTTCTTGAAAAACTTGATGTTTTCGTCAAGCAATCAGCAAATTGAAAGTTTTACAGCGTGGTTTATGTTAAGTCTGATTAGTTTGCTACGAATTTTTATACACTTTACAAAAACAACGTAAGTGCTCCCCAAACTTTTGTGATCCGAAGGGCATGGTAATAAAATTTCTTAGAAAATGAAAAACAAGTGAAGGAGATTAGCCTCGAGGTACGATAACACACAACATTCTCAGAAAAAGGAAAATATTCTTTTAGGATATTTAAAAACTAAAAATAAAAACGTTATAATTTATTAACATCTATGACTAGATAATACACAAAACATTTACGAGAATGTCTACCGCGCTTAGGGTTCATGTTTTTTTATGGCCACAAGGCTTAGAACATTGATCGTATCGTATGGAATAGTGCCTTTATGGTCCAAACGCTCCTAGCCCCTTTGACTTTTTATCTGAAGATAGTGGGTTTGAGTCCTGGCCGTGCATCAATTGATTTTTTGATTCGGAAAATTTATATCGCCATTTTCTCTATTTTAACCAGTTTACCAAAGGCTGTCTTAATTTCCAAAAAAATCGAGAAAAAAAAAATAAAAAAAAAAATGTCTCCAGTTACGTTTTTTTATCCAGGTATCGCAACGGCTAGAGACTAATAAAACATTAGCCATCCCTTTATAAACTAGGGTATACAGTACCCTCAAAGCCCTTCTAGCCTGGATTCCACACTTGACACATGTCACCTGAAAAGGCCTTTTCAAACCTTAGCGAGTTACCAGACTAGGTAAGGGTCACTGCACACGACAGCGTCATCGTTATCAAGTTGAAAGGTGAAAAGAAATGGCTAACGCTCGGGAACAAATAATTTGCAAATTTTTGCGAGAATTCGCATAGATAAAACTTTGGGGCAACATCATGATACAGCGTGAGAAAACAGAACGATTTGGCGTATTCCTTAGGAAATAGTGCTCCTCATCCATATCCATACTATCCATACTCCATACTTATAATAATTATAAATGTGAAAGTAACTCTGCCTGTCTGTCTGTCTGTTTGTTACGCTTTCTCGCCCAAACCGCTGAACAGATTAAGCTGAAATTTGGCATAGTTAAAGGTTGTATCCCAGGGAAGGACATATGCTACTTTTTATCCCGAATTTTTTTTTTTTTTTCGGGATAAAACCCAAGGGACCGCGGGTCACAGCGTGGGAGCGCAGCTAGTGGGAAATAAAATAGAAAACATTAGCCCCGTTGCAATAATAATGACTGTACCTAATTTTTTTCTAAATTTTGTGAATGCAGTTCAAAATATCTCAAAAAGGGGAGGTGTCTTAGGAACGTTTTCCTGTAACTATAACGATTAAAGTACATCTCTTTACTAGTCCTTCTCAAAAACCCACCCTGTATTTTAACGTCGCATTTTTCCATGAATTTTGTTATAACAACAAACGACCCAATTTCTTTCCATCGTGTGTAGCCGCCCTTACGCGTGTGAAGACACACTTTCATTTACTTTGTAATTAATTTTGAACAAGACTTACAAAGGTGAAATAAGTCTTCAAAGGTTCCTGAAATAACGAGGACTTACCACAATAGACTTGTGCAATGTTTTAGATATTGGATCTGGTATGATGAGATTGTATAACATTTTATGACTTTTTTGGGACGCAGGTCATCAACGTCTAGAATGACAACTAATAAAGAACCCTGGGCGGTCTAGTGGTAGCGGCTTCCGATCCTATGCTCGTGGGTTCAAATCCAGTCGTGCACCAATGAGTTTTTCTGTCGAATTTATGTGCACTATGCCAGTACTCTCAAAAGGTGAAGGAAACACATCGTGAGGAAACCAACAGTTAAAAAAATTACGTTTTTATACTAAAAAGAAAACCGACTTCAATGTTTGACTCGAAACGCGGTGTGACTCAGGGCGTCAAGCTCTCGATTCGATTTCTATTTGTGACATGGCTAGGAGGGAAGGTGTTTAGAGTTTTACGGGGAAACTATCAATCCCTCAGGAATAAAATTTATATGGGACCACCTCTGGAGTATACCCTTTCAAACATGAAAAGAATTTTGCAAATCGGTCAACAATTGGCGGAGCAATCGCGTAACAAGATACAAAAAAAAAAAAAAAAAACATACAGACGAATTGAGAACCTCCTCCTTTTTTGAAGTCGGTTGAAAAGCATGTTGTATCAAGTGCACGAAAGGCGCACTTATAATCCTTTGACCACACTGGTTCGAAAGAACTAGTGACACGACAAGAAGATGAGGAAGACTGATATAGAGAATTGATTTGAGAGAGTAGCATTAGAGCGTACGTTTGATTTTGACTAGACAACGTAGAGCCAAAACTCAACTTACTCCCTTTAATGTTAATATTAAGCAGTTTTTAATGGTGACAGGTTTTATTTGTCAACTGCAGGACCCTACTTTATGTAAGCTCGACTGCTCTTGGTAAGTTTATTACATTAAAAAGCAACCAGCCAATCTTATCAGTACCCTCAGCTTGACCGCATTAAAACAACCAATGAGTTACATGGAAGCATTAGCTCGTTCTCGCTTAATTAATATGCTTGGAATATGGTTCATTTATTCATAACGAATAGCCGAGACTGGGTGCATTGAGCTGGACTGTGGGTGTTGTATAGGAAATACAGAAAGATAAGTCACTCTCGTCTTTACATGTATTTCCAATAATACATCCCGTTTCCAGCGATAAGGCCCATTGTACTAATTTCGAACGTGTTTTATTTATGTGGTGTTTTGTTATTAATTTGTGTACAATAAAGTGTTCATTCATTCATTCATTCATTCATTCCTTCATACTTTTTAGGGTTCTGTACCCAAAGGATTCATCAGTTGTGCCGACAAGGAGTAAATCCTTAAATAAGAAGAAGAAGAAGTACCCAAAGGGTAAAACAGGACCCTATTACTAAGACTCCGCTGTCCGTCCGTCTGTCACCAGGCTGTATCTCCGGGACCGTGATAGTTAGACAGTTGAAATTTTCACAGATGATGGTATTTCTGCCGCTCTATCTATAAATACTTACTAAAAGACAGAATAAAATAAATATGTGGGCTCCCATACAACAAACGTTTTTTGCCGTTTTTATAGATAATGGTACGGAACCCTTCGTGCGCGAGTCCGACTCGCACTTGGCCGGTTTTTTATATAAGTTAGGGTAGAAGTAATATTTCTATACTGTTTATGGTTGACTCTATGCGGATGCGTTGCTGGACCGATATCAACAGAATATGTATACGGAAAGTGGAGCGCGGCCTTTTTATTTTTAGTAGTTATCTGGATTAATGATGATGAGGTTAATGTGAATACGTAGTGAATCTTGAAGCCTTTGAAAGGAAAGTATGAAATATTTAGATTATATAACGAAAGTATGCCTTGATGTAGAGTTCTTGATATTCCCAGGCATTTTTTCTTCAAGTCTATTATAGTCAAAGCAAAAAAACATCCAATTAGTAGAACCGCTGGAAACACAGGAGCTAGTTGATGCTACTCCTGTTCATAAAGAATGAAGAACTATGCATGTAACAAACACAGTTTGGGGCCTAGATTTTTTTGGTGATATCCTTTAGCCTAGTCTCAGCTAGAGTTTACACATCACAAACTTTAAGGAAATTACTTTATAAGGAGCCAATCAAATAGATTTTAAATTATAAGAAAACCACTCCTCTTGCTCTGTTGAAGGACAAAGTGAGCAAAACAAAGGCTTTGCCAAAGTATCTCTCATGTTGGCTGCACACCGCCCCCTGTAATGCCAAGTAGGCTAATGGACTGTTCCCATTCTGCTGATAGTTCACCTGTTAAATCAATTGACTTGACTGTTCGCTGGCAATTGTTTGTATAATTCGTTTTGAGAGCTCCGTACTAAAGGAGCCTCTGCATAGGCGCATTTAAATTCTTTCACCACACTGGTTCGTATCATACATGAGCATACATATATATAACAATGTTATTTGGTTTCCACTTTGAAATCGGGAATAAATCAAAATAAAGGCGTTGCGTTTCTCTGTAAAAACAAAAGTTTTATTTACTTACAAAGTGTCCACTTTACAAAATAGACTGCACAATAAACTAACATTCACTTACCTGTAAAAACAAAAGAAACAACATTTAATGCCCTTATTTCAGGTCTTTCTAATTAGATACGAAAAATATCTTTATTACAAACTTATTTTTAATTTTCTCATGTGATTTTTACACAATGCTTCTTCTTTTCCAAACTTTACAATATTTCAGTTTGTTCCCTCTGTTTTTACTGTCAGCCTGCATGACAGTGACAGGTACTGTACATAGATAATAAATCTAATCAATGGACAGTAATGTTTTTTTACATATATATGCTCAATTGGTTGTATGCTAATATTATGTTTACTCGTAGTCAGAGACACGTCCTTAATTTATACACCATGGTATTTTAAATGTAGGTATGAACATCCAATCGGTAAAGTTAATCAAATATTTTGTGGTGTGATTTCATAATAGCGTAAGCATCTTTTGGCTGTTATTTCGTCTCGAATACTACATCCGATGATTTAGCTGTAGCTTGCGTATTCAATACATGAGCAGCTGGAATAAAATGCCACTATTTCAGAATCAACATACAAACGCTGTGTAAGATTCTCTAAATTATATTCAACTAGCTGCGCTCCCGCGGTGTGACTCGTGGTGCCTCGGGATATTTAAATTTTTTCGGGATAAAAAGTAGCCTATGTCCTTTCCTGGGATACAACCTTTATCCATGCCAATTTTCGGCTTAATCTGTTCAATGGTTTGGGCGTGAAAAGGTAACAAACAGACAGACAGACAGACAGAGTTACTTTCACATTTATAATATTATAAGTATAAGTATATACAGGTGTAAAAAGACTGCTACCGAAAACTGAGGGGTTTCAATCAGACCATGATTCTAAACATATTTAGCGAAAAAAAAAAACACAAAACAAAAAATTTACTTAACTACGTCAGTTTATGTTATTTTCGGTTATTTACTACTAGGACAACATAATAAGACAATACCTACCTGATAACTTCATTAATAAAAGAAAAAAAACTATTAAAACTCAAAATCCAGCAATCTACGTAAAACAACGCGCCCAGTACATACTCAAACAGTAATCTTCAAACGCTGTTTTCTCCGGATATAATGATTTTTTCGGAAAATCCTTTTGGATTTAGTTGTGTGTTGGGATGCTGTACCTCCCCCTTTCGGCTTCGGTAGACGTCTTTTTACACCCTGTATATGGAGTATGGATTTGACGTCGTACTACTTTGAAAAAATTTTAAAGGACGCATAAAGGAATTGCTCTGTTACGTTCCGATTCTGTTTTGTATGTTCTTAATACAATCATCTTTGCCCTAACTACTTGTTCTTGCATGGTTTCGACGAGATCCTAAATCAATGATTCCGTCTATACTTATAAGTCATGGTAGACATTCTCTCACATTTATAGGGAGTTTAAGACACTTTTAAGCTATTTAAGGTATATTCAAAGGCACATCAATATTGATTTTAGGACATGCACATCAACTACAAACTCAACACAACTCAGAGTTCGTACAAAGCGTCTTCATTTTTCATACGCACTGCCAAATTCTGGAACTCATTGCCGGGCTGTATTTCCCGATAAATAATAATATAATAATAAGTAATGCTGGACTTTTCACACAGCATCATCTAGCCCTAAGTAAGCTTGAGCTTGTGTTATGGGTACTAGATGACTGATAAACTACTTATACTTTTGTTTGTAAATACATACATATTATACATAGAAACACCCAGACCCGAGACAAATATCTGTAGGTCATACAAACATTTGTCCCGCGGCGGGGATCGAACCCGCAACCTTCTGCGTCGCAGGCGGACCTTCGCCCACTGCGCCACAGAGGTCGTCGATTTCCCGATAAATACAACATAGCGGTCTTCAAATCAAGAGTAAATAGGTTCCTTATAGGAAAAATTGTCCATCTTAGACCTCGCTATTGCTATCAGGCAGAGTGACGTCAAATGCTGCCCTATTTTAATAAAAAAAAAACTAACATTCCAGTCGTGACAGGTTGCAAGCCCACTGTCTATTAGAATGCTAAATGGTTTCCTCAAAATGCTTTTTACCTTAAGTTTACACATTGCCTTTAGGAGCTTGTGTTATTATGCTCATATCAATTTACAAACTTAAATTACATTGATACATGTGATGCAAACTTGCTACTATCAGATTGATAATGTACATTCCACTATGCTTGGATGGTTCTATCGTAAATTCTCGTGATAATTTAGAAAAGCTGACTCAAAATGCCTGAAAAACTGCATTGCATTTTAGTAACGAGACAGTCAACTAGACAAGCCGTCGCGCTTTCTTGACAAATTGCATTTTGAACCAGATAAGATGAATCTAGAATTTCATCGCATCTAACTTGGGAAAAGACTTTGTTTTAAATCTATGAGAATGTTTGAGCTAGGATTAATTCAAAGATTATGTCAGCCTAATTCAGCCTATTACCATGAAAATTTCTCTACGATAGAATAAAAATATTTGAAACTGGTAATGACTTGGATCACATGAGCTACCTATAGTTTTATGCAATCCGTTGATTGATGAACTGATTTTAGTGTATTTTGTAAAAATGGTTGCGTAGTTTCTATGGATAAATGAATGTTTGGAAAACTCGTAACCAACTTTGAGTTTGATTTAAACAGAGCAAAACATTTAGCTTGAAATCAAGTTACGAACCACAGAAGTCAAGTAGATAAACAGTAGTTCCAGAAATAAGACTCTATTTATCGTCTGGCTACAGTTTCGAATTGAAATCAACTTCTGAGGTGAACTAAAGGCCCGAGAAATAATGAAACTTATGTCTTTACTTACTAGACTAGGGGCATGCCCGCGATTTCGCTCATAATTAGGATTTTAGATTTTATTTTTTACCCCTTCCTACATACAACCCTAGAAACAATTTTTAAAAATGCTTTCTTAGTACTCGTACTCCTTTACATCATAAAAGGATCTCCAAGTTTTAAATTTTATGTCAAAATCGATTGCACAGTCGGTTTAAAGTCAACGCTATAGATAAATCATCATAAAATTATTGTGTTTTCCGTTTGTTTATCCGCGTGTAAACTACTCCTTTTGTAATAATATTATTTATTACCCCGGACTTAGCACCTTTGGCGGAGCCTTAAATTCATTTCCGGGGACGGAGGAAAGACGTACTCTTTGATGTAGAGTTTGAGAAGTGTAGGATTCAATTATAAGGGCTGTTGGTTGTGGAAAGTTAATTATTTATAACTTTGAGTCATTGTTCGTTTGCCCACTGGTAGGTTCAACACTATATTTAATCAAAATACTTTTATACTTTGTTTTCCCCTCTAAGTTCTATCGAGTCTACAACACAAATAAAATCACGCCTTTTTTCTATAAGGGTAGTCAGGGCGGTGAAGGAAAACATCGTAAGGAAACCCGCAGCTTAGTCAGCTCCACACGTATTGACATCATCTTTCCTGTGAGCCAGGCTGATTAAGCTGAGAGTATGGTTTAGGTGCAGGGCAAGCCTATTCCATCTCAAATAATGTCCCAGGCACTACAGCGTTCCGTAAAGTATAGCCATGGATTGCCTCCTAACGATGTATAAATCATCTAATATAGATGTAAAGGCCTAAGTCAGGGCCCTCATATTTCCACTAGTTACGATCCTGACTCATATTATACCTCATTCACTCTCATTATTATCTTTAAAAAGTCGAGTTTGTGTCTGAAAACATCATGAGGATACCTAGTAACTGTTCTTATAAGCGGTAATAAACTTGCAACATGTAACGTCTGGAATACTTACATCTTAATAATGTAACATGTGCCAAAGTACTTGGTTCTTAAGTCTCAAATCTTTATGTATAGATCTGTGGTGACCTCTATCCAATTTCGCCACAACTAATATATCTAGTTAAATAACTGTACCACTAGATGGCGCTGGCACGCTACTCACATACACAAGACGCGATATGTATTGGATCCGGGATCGCGCAAGTGACATAATTCTTGACAACTATCCTATATACAAATATATGTAAGGTGTCAACCTGATATAGGTCAGATCTCCCTCTTTGCTACTAATTTGGGGAATTCCATCTAACCAAAGATCCTTTGACGTTGTTGAGGTGGTAGTCAACTAACAGCAAATGCATTTGATCGTATAAACACGCTTAAGGAAGTCTAAAATTTCCCAAGCATGTCTAATTTACTTAAGCTGTATTCGAATTGCTTCCAAGTATTATCTAGAAACACCATTTCAGCTATGTAGCTAAGATTATACCTGATATAGCACTAATTAAACCAAATCGGCGCTAAGTCGAGATAATTACTAATTAGCGAACGCTCGTTTTCGTTGATATCGCGTTGTGGGTTGTACACATAAGTCGAGTTGTAATTAGTTTTTTTTTAACTTTTTGATTTGGCGATTCATTTTATCACGCATTTAAAAGTTCTATTCCATAATAATTACTTTCTCGAGCATTCGTCAAATGTGAAAAAGTGTAAAAACTATATAACGGTCGCGTGTTCAATTCCTCCTCCTCCTTGCGTCGTTTCCCCAGTGCTGGGGGTCGTGATCCATCACGGAAGTATCTTCTCCCGTATGATGTTGCGCCATTTGTTTCGGTTTTCAGCAGCATGCACAGCTTCCGGAATGTTGAGGTCGAGTGTGGTGCGGATCTGATCTGACCAACGCATCGGACTCCTGCCTCTTGGCCGCTTTCCCTCGACTTTACCCGTGACTATGAGCTTCTGGAGATTGTCTCCGTGTTTACGGGCTATATGGCCAAAGAACTCGAGGATCCTGCGAAGGCACACAGATTACAGGCGTGTGTTCAATTCTTACATAGGTGTAATTTTTGTATGCATTTTAAAATCTTTTATTACTATAAATATAGGTATTAATAGTTGTTATATCTCACGAAAGCGGGTTAGTCTTAATTGTGTGTGTAAATGCACATGCACGTTGTTTCATGTGCGTAAACTCGAGAACGCTCTATGAACGAATGAGCAGTCAGTATCAGTCACGCACACAGAAAATAACCACTCACATTCAAATCAACCCATCTTTGAAAGAAAAATGGAACCATGTGAAGTTGTATGTACAGGTATACAATCACCTTTAGACGTGCAGCGAAATGAATTCTAAAACTGCCTTGTTCGTTGTTTCAGTGTAAGTTAATTGGTAGGTATGCAAATATTTGGTTTCAGAATATTCATGTAATTATGTTAATTGTTTCCTTTCAAACACATAATTTTTAGCTTTTCTACATAGTTGCATTTTCTTTTTTTTTTTTTTTTTTTTTTAATTAAATAGGTCAGCATTTGACCTCCCTCTGCCTGATGTTAAGCAGTAGTGAGGTCTAAGATGGAGCATGCTTTCCTAGAAGGAACCTATTTACTCTTGATTTAAAGACCCCTATATTGTACTTTTCGGGAAATACGGTACCCGGCAATGAGTTCCACAGTTTGGCAGTGCGTATGAAAAAAGTGGACTCAAAACGCTTTGTACGAACTCTGGGAATATCAACCATGTACAAGTTCTTAAATGCTGCCCGAATGGGGTAGGGCTTTGGCATTCTATTTTGGTTGTGTTGTAAGTTTTACTCACGTAAGTTACTTACGTGAGTAACATTTATTTAAGTAACATTTTATTTATGTAAGTATAAGAAGTGTAAGGGCAGCCGTAGGGATATCTATGATTTTTGTTGCAAGCTAATCATCGTCGCATGGCATACGTTCTTCGTAGAATAAGCTACGACTGTCGTAGCAACTGCTACAATCCATGTAGCATAGGCTACGATCCTTGTAGCAAAGCTAGCGATCTTATTTAGTTAGAGAATTTACGCCACAAATGTAAATTTTAGGACAAATCATTGATGTCATGTTTTACAACCTTTGCAAACAAATCAACCAAATGGGAAACCAAATACTATCATGGCTGGTCTAGATAATGATGATAAACATAATGTAACTACAATAAAATAAAAAAACCGGACAAGTGCGAGTCGGACTCGCCCAACGAGGGTACCGAACAAAGGACTATGTAGGTACGTAGGTACCTATAATAGTGAAAACTGTTATGTACTACCTACATACACCAAAGTTACACATGAGAAAGGATTTTATTTTTTATAATATTTCGTCTTAAATAAAAAACTACACATCATAAAAATTATTAGAAATCTGTTAAGCTTGTGCTAATGAAGCCCTGTCATACGATAACCCACATGACCCGGTTAACTCACTTCATTTCGACGCCAATTCCTTGCATTAGGCCCTGTTTTTTTTGTGCTCTAACTAAAAATATACGTCTTTAGAGATATATTTTATAACAGGATTTTATCGCGTATTACCATTTATTATTTCCCGACGTTTCGGCTGTATTGCAACAACCGTGGTCGCCCGCGACCACGGTTTTTCTCTGTACTTGTAGTCTAAGACGATACAACTTGCCAAATTTCAAAGTTCTAGATCAACGGGAAGTACCCTATGAATTTTGATTTACATGAGTGCAGAAACACACGTTTTTTGCGACATAAACGGCCGTATCTTTTTTTGCGTTAACTTAGAAGTTTGATTTTTTCACAGCTTAAAGGGACCGTAAATCTGAGTATACAGTTTTAATTTCAACTCGATACCTCAGATAAAGGGTTATGACAGACAGACAGACAGACGGACAACAAAGTGATCCTATAAGGGTTCCGTTTTTTCCTTTTGAGGTACGAAACCCTAAAAAAAGTAATAATAAAAGCGATATTCATCCCACTAGATAGACCGGCCTTCCAACTAGATTAAATAATTTATTTTGGCGATCGAGAAAATGGGTGACCCAAGAAATAGGGTTTTGAAATGGTTTTGTCTGAAGATTTATAACGCGATAGGCCTTCGGGCGAGTCCATTTAGTGGTAGCAATGTCCTATATCGGTATGGAGAAATTCGAATGTATGTCGTTATTGAGGTCACTATGTATTCGAAGATACAGTCTCTGGGAGGACAAAATTAATGTCTATCGATATTTTTGAGAAACTAAATTCGTATGAGTTGGGACTTTGTCTTGTGATCACGCTATCCATTTTCATTTGCCTCCTATCAAGTTTAGTTTCGTCCTCTGATAGCGTGATCGGTGTTTCTAGTGGCGGAGGTTTAATGTGACTTAAAGGCGTCCTTATTGAGATCAGAACAATAGAATTAATCATTTATTTTTATCCGATGAAAAAACGGAGGAGGTTCTCAAGTGGATGCGTATATTTTTTTTTTAAACACAAAACTCGTTAAATTTAAATGAAATGTAGGGAAATTTTTACCTGCTATTGAGGCGACTATTGCCCAAGGGATTGACCCAGACCCGGAAAGTTTCCTTAAACTGTTCCAGAATAAAAAACAAATATCTAATAAATAATTTAGTTTTAGAAGCTAAAAAAAACCTTCTTAAATGAACTCAAGTTGAAAATTACAAGTTTTCCGTCACCAGAAATGGTAACTTACTCATTCGAACACACAAACAAATGTCAAAATCACGTCACTTTCACATACGGGCAAGTTAGACAAAATAATAAAAATAATTAAATAAATAATGCTGGACATTTCCACACAGCATCATCTAGCCCCAAACTAAGCAAAGCTGTACTATGGGAACCAGATAACTGATATACTACTTATATACTTTTTGTTTGTAAATACATACATATTATACATAGAAATACCCAGATCCTTTTTAGATTTAGAGATTAATTATTTAGAGATCCCGCGGCGGGGATCGAACCCGGACGCCGGGCCCACTGCGCCACAGAGGTCGTCAGAGGAGAAGATGTCCGTGGATTCTCTTCATTTTCTAGAAATACATTTAGTGTCTGTATCTTTATTAAAGTAATTAAATCTATAATTTAATAAAATACACTGCTGTGGTCATTAATTATCGAAACAACTTAAATAAAATAAAATAAATAAATAAAAAATAAATAACTATTAAATAGCTTCAAGTTGTGCTTCCTTAAAATAATTATATCAAAGCATTGTACGTGGTATGTTGAGGTGGTTAATTTTAACGATGGAATAAGAGAAGGTAGAACTCCATCTTCCAATATAAAACTAGACTTCATTAGTGAGTGAATATTCGTCTGAGACAAAGATGCTAGTTCAATTCTCAAGTTTAGACATGTTTGCATGGTCAGCAGATATTTGTTTCAGATCTGGTAGTGTTGGGTAGGACACGGTTTGAAAATGAGTTTGTATGAGGTTTGTATGCCTTATTTTATTTAATAAATAATGCTGGACATTTCATACAGCATCATCTAGCCCCAAACTAAGCAAAGCTTGTACTATGGGAACCAGATAACTGATAGCATACTTATATACATTTTGTTTGTAAATACATACATATTTTAAAAAGGAACACCCAGACCCGAGTTAAATATTTGCAGATCATACAAACATTTATCCCGCGGCGGGGATCGAACCCGCAACCTTCTGCGTCACAAGCGGGCTTTCACCCACTGCGCCACAGAGGTCGTCATTCACACACGTCATATTTGGTGAGGTGGGACAATGTCGTGCTTCAAATGTCATGTCACATACTATACTGTTAACACCGACGCATTCGGATGCGAATGCGAACCCACTGCGAACCGCTGCGAAACTACTGCTATGCGAAACACTTGCGGAACGTTAGTACACGGACGCATTCGCATGCAGAATAGTCGGGTTGGATCGTTTACTTCAAGAGACTTTTCAACGACAACGCTATTAGACGATACCATTTTTTCCTCTTGCCACAGAATATTAGCTCTTGCTCCGATAAGTTTGAGAAAGTAATGGGCAAGATTGGTATGCCAGAATGGTATCGTGTAATAACGTTTTAGCCACAGTAGCCTTTAACCGACAGAACCACAACTGTTTCAAAGGTTTGGCAGATTCCTAATATCCACTCCTTTTAAGCAATAAGTAACTTTCTTGTGCATGAATAAATGTGTCTTTTCTGTCTTCTTCACTTTGTGTGTTTCTCCGTTTCTGTGAAATGCAACTGTTTTATTTGGCTCTAAATTCTCACGCGGACAAGCAAATGGGTTAGTGAGTCTAGTTAATGTGTTGTTAGATCTAACTTGTTTGTTTTTTGTTCAAATAACTGGTTTTTAGTGGTTTTAGGGCGTACTTTAAAGCCTTTCATCCCACTGTTTACAAATAACTAGAAACATGACCCTATTTCAGGATCGTAGCAAGTGGAGATCCGTGGTCTCTGCCTACCCCTTCGGGAAAGAGGCGTGATTATATGTATGTATGTATGTATATGACCCTAAAAAAATATCTAAACAAGATGACGTCTGTATCTCTATATCATATTCGTATATCATACAAGTCATTTTAAGATTGAGTAAATGAAAAGTCGTATCAAAATTCGAACCCGCACAACGCGATTCGAACTCGCAACGGTCAGACGACCCTCCTAAAGCCGGAGTGCCTTACCATTCGGCCACGGAACCCTTCTAGTCACAATCCAAAATTTTTGATAAGCTCTTTTTGTTTATCGGTTATAGCACCGGTAGAGCTATCTACATGTTTCACTCAGTGAACTCATGCTCATTGTCCGAAGTTACATTCAGAATAAAATGACGAAGAGATGTCACTTTAGCTCAATCCAATTTTTATTTTTATTTTTTATAGTAAACGGGGCATAGCAGAGGTACAAATTTATATTTGCCATTACACTTCCAGAGAACTTAAATACTCCATATAAATTATTTCTACCATGCCGTGATAATTTGTTTCTAGTTTACGCTATTTTTTCTAAATTCCCGTGTTTATGCTCAAAGCTTCTGAATATCGTCTATATTTCAACCAAAATTCTTTTTAAAGAATTCCTGATTGTTCAAAAGTAAAGTTCCGTAACATTTCCTGAAGTTTTAACGGTTTCTATTTCACCTTTAAGGCTGAACCCTAAAGTTAATCAGTTAAGAGGGCTGTAAAACTCTTAAGTTCCACCTCACGTCCGCCCCAAGGCGTATGTATTGAACTTAAGTGTTGATTTTATTTCAACACGTATAACTTTAAATGGGACTTTAAAGTTTTGATCAGAGGAACTCCCTTGCGCTTTCTGATAACTGCGCAAAGAAACTCTCATTCAATCGCGAAAATGCAGCGGTTTTGAAGCGTTCAGAAACTTAATTATAATTATTTATATTTTGTATATTTGCACGCTTCCGACTGACAGTGATCTGGATCCGTTGAGCTATCTATAGATCGTTTCTAACGATCCTTAGATAGCTTGACTAATCCTGTTGTATTTATGTAAATATATGTAAATATGTAGTAGCTTAGTTTCTGTAAATAAATCGAAATTTATATATTTTGAACATTATATATTTTGTATATTTATTGTATTATATTATATAATAAGCAAATTAGTTACGATGTAAATAATTATATACTACCTGCATATAATTATTTACATCGGATTTTATAGTTTTCGTTTGTTTAATGTCTTCTCCCTAGACTCAGTTTACTGGTAGAAAACTCTTTTAACTGAACTACGTTCCAAAAATAGTCAGATTGTGTGAAATACATTTCACCTTCATTTCAAGGCAATCATCTTCATTTCAATATTCTTGGACCCGCTCCTAAGACGATACAAACAAGAGCTCATAGAGGCTGGTTCTACTAGTAGAGATCTCATAACTTTTGACAGTGAAAGCATAATGAACTTATAAAGTCTTGGCAACTAAAATGTTACAAGGAATGTGTGGAGGGATGTAGACTGACCAAAACACCCACGCTTAGGGTCCGAAAGATTCCTCACTCAGATTTCAATCATACAAAGAGCTCATGATTGAAATCAAGTGCCAATTATTTTGATTTACAATATAATAAATAACATCTATTTACAGTCCCATAATCCACATCTGAGGCAGCGATCTATCATGCTGTACATTACCACTAATGGATTTAGATTAATGCCTCAGGGCTTGTATATGGGGTGTTAGGAATAGTTACAATAGTTTTGTAGCGCTGTGTCGACCTAGTGAGATGTACTCTCGACTTTCAATAAGTAGGTTTGAAACTCGGCCGTGCATGAATTTGCGTTTTGTAAAAATATGCGAAACTAACCAAATTAAACCGCAGCTTAGCTCAACGGCGTTGTCTTTCATGTAGACAAAGTCGATTAAGCTGAGAGCATGGTTTAGGTGCTACAAGCCGATTCATACAATGTCCCAGGTTACAGCGTACCCGTTAAGTGTAGGCATGAGCTGCCTCCTGGGGCCGTATTTTTGTTCGTTTGATGAATATTCGGATGTTTTTTACTACGATTTCCGACTTCAAGGGCCAATTTTTCGGTTTGGAGTATTTGGTCCTAGGTTAGGACCGTGTTTTATCGTTGATCTTATCGACTGAATACAATGTAGCTCGTAGTAAGAAGCATCCGAATATTCATCGAACGAATGAAAAAACGGACACGAATAACCCCTCTGATGCTGTATAAATCATCTAATGTAGATGTAAAAGGCTGGAAAACGTCGTAGGGCTCGTACTAAGTAAATGCAAATAAGTAGTACTTTACTTACTTACTAAGTATGTATACTCGTAGGACCTAATTTTTATATATTAAAATACTCGATATAATCAAACTAATTTGAAATTAATCTGCCAGTCTACCCATAAAATACGAATATTCGGATTACCTATGGTTTAAATTAATTTGGATTCAAATGCGAGGCTTCAGTGGAGTTATCGGTTTCAGTTCAACTAAACTCTATTCATATCACGTCATACAGAAAATTCAATACCAGCATAATATTTCAGAGAATGATACTTAATTATAATATAATTAGAATGCTTTTATTTGAATACAACAAATGCTACAAACTGTGTTGTCCAAGTAAGTAAGACGTGTATACTTTACTTACTACCTCTGTTTTTGGTGTGATAGGTAATTTTTGTTTTACTAAGATTTGCAAATATTTTCTCGCGTCTGGGTGTTTTCTATGTTTAAAGATGTATTTACCAAATGAGTTAAATGAGAAAGCGAGACGTTTAGAAAATACTGTATTGATAATTAATGAAATTACGTGGAATATCCTCATTTTTCATTAATGTTACTATGGATACAAAGTTGTGTCACTTGTACCATCAATGGTACAAATCAATGGCACTACTGACACTAAGCCGAAAAAACGACTCTGATTTTGAGTAGGTTAATCTTATGATGCCTGACTTGAATAAAACAAAATGACCTACACTACACCAAAAACAGAGTAGGTGGCTTAGCATGAACTCTTATTGCCAGGCAGTTTTTGAACTTTCTTCTTGTCAATTCTGACATAAAGAAACAAATCTGAAATTGCGGCGTTTATCATGCTCTATCGCTTACACATTGTGACTGTACTAGTGTGCAAGCGAGAGAACATGATAAGTTGCGAAGTTTCTTTAGTGAACCGGGTTATTCGAAATTGACATTTAGTTCGAAAACTGCCAGGCAATAGGAGTTCATAGTAACCCCCCAGGTATCCTGAAAGTCATCGATATTGAACTTGCTATCTTCCTAGAAAACGAGGCACCTAAAGGATTACCCTAGCACTACATTTCAGTACGTCACGGACCTCCATAATTCAGGATACCCTGCGGTCGACGTTGTTTGTGTCCAGAGTTATTGTTAGAAATATCTTCGAACAGCATACTGAGTCACGTGGTTCAATAATCCTAGGCTAGTAATTTCCTAGTAGAGCCGTGTTGGTCAAATGGGGTTGTTCCTTGACTTTCAATAAAAAGGTCGTGGGTTCGAATTCCGGCCGTGCATCTCTGGATTTTTCGTTTCGTAAAAATTATATGCGCTTTGACACGAGCTCATAACGGTGAAGGAAAACATCGTGAGGAAACCCGCAGCTTAGTCAGCTCCACACGTATTGACGTCGTCATTCCTGTGGGCCAGGTTGATTAAGCTGAGAGGATGGTTTAGGTGCTGGGCAAGCCTATTCTATCTCAAACAATATCCCAGGCACTACAGCGTCCCGTTAAGTGTAGGCATAGGTTACCTCCTGTTGCTGTATAAATCATCTAATATAGATGTAAATGCCTAAGTTTTTAGTAGTTTCCTTCTATTTTCTTTTTCAGTAATACAGTTTTATGCTCATCGGTTTTAACATTAGTGATAGAAAATTTGCATACAGAATCATTTTGTAGTTACATATTATTTACAAAATACAACAGGATTAGTCAATCTATCTAAGGATCGTTAGAAACGATCTATAGATAGCTCGACTGACCAGGTCACTGTCAGTCGGAAGCGTGCCCAAAACACTGGCATTACCACGCTGGATGGCAATGCTGATCCTTTGAGCCAAAAATGTGCCAGCTCTCGGATCACGCGTCGCTTCGACCAGACGCCCTGAAATAATTTTGAAAACCCGAAGGGCTCCACAACCCCACGTTTTGTAGTTGAAATTAAAAAACTTGTAATTTTAGGCGTATTAACCGTATATCATTAATTCGTTTTTTTGCAATAGGAATACTGAAATGTTAAAGTTAATATCACACAACTCTAGTCGAACTCTTATCGGACGCTGCCAACTGGACGTCTTCAAAAGATCTTGAACTTGCTTTTGCTGAGTCCTCCTCGATGGATCAAAGAATTTAAGAAAACGCTTTGCGCGGCACAGCATTGATGGGTGGCCGCTAAGTGGCAATAAAAACAGCATTTAAAAAAAAGGACGCACAAGGTTGCGGGTTCAATCCCCGCGGCGGGACCAATGTGTTTACAAATATTTGTCTCGGGTCTGGGTGTTTCGATGTATTATATGTATTTATTTACAAATAAAAAGTATATAAGTAGTATATCAGTCATCTAGTACCTATAACACAAGCTCTGCTTACTTTGGGGCTAGATGATGCTGTGTGGAAAGTCCAGCGTTATTTATTTATTTTTGTGATTCGGAGGGCACATTAAATTGTCCAACTTTACAGCCAAAGTCATCGTGATTATGACGCTTGAAGTCCTCCGTCATGGTTTGACGGAGGACTTCAAGCGGCATAAACACTCCGTCTCCATAGTTGACCACTAACTCATACGAAATCACAAAATCTTCCTTCAAAAATTGAAAATTTTTAATCTAGTCTAAAATGAAAAATGAACGCGTCCATAACACCTGCCGTGCTGGTAAAACGAAAACTGAAAATTTCAGAAACTGCCCACAAAATTGACACAGTATTTGAAAGGAGCTTTTATGGAGCCTAAAGTAGATGACGGTTTATTTTTTAAATTAAGGTGCAGGCTCCCGTTTATCTATCTAGGAATGGTATCTAATTTTCAGATTTTCAAGGTCTTTTATTGTACTGACACTTAGATGATGTATGAGAAGTTTGTCGTTGTACACTTACCCACGCTTTAATCAAATCTATACTTAGCTCGTCAAAACTTTTTTTTTATTTGAAATAACGATATTAGTTTACTCGCACGAGAAAACGAGTGAACATTTTTTTTCACGTTACAAATAAGTACTAAATTTACAGGACCAGTGATGATTGAGGGGCAGAGAGCGCGTTAAGTAAGGAAGAGTCAGTGACAAACTCTGGTGACGTAGTTTTTAGGCCGCCTTAAGGCCTCCGTCATGGCTTAACGACTTAAATAGCCGGGACCGATTTAACGTGCCCTCTGAAGCACGGAAGCGCTCAGATGAAAATGCCACTAGCGGTCACCCATCCATTTACAGACCGTTTCGAACGTTGCTTAACTTCGACGATCTATCAAGAACGACTAAGCAAGCACGACCACGAGTACTTCAGCCCCCTTACCATGGCGTTTGTCTAGGTACTGGAGAATAGATATAAATGACAGTAATGAAATAAGAGTGTAGATAAAAGTAACTTTTATTCACGTTCTTGCCGTTTTATCCACACTCTAATGTGATTACTGTCATTTATATACAGGGTGTAAAAAGACTGCTACCGAAAACTGAGAGATTGCAATCAGACCATGATTCTGAACATATTTATCGAAAAAAAAACGCAAAAAAATGTTTGACTTAGCTACGTCATGTTATTTTATTTTCTAGTTTTTTGCTACTAGTACAACATAATAAGCCCATACCTACCTAATCATTTCATTTTATAAAAGAAAAAAACAATTAAAACTCAAAATCCAGCACTCAACAGATAAAAACGCGCCCAGTACATACGCTTGAACAGCTGTGCGAGGTCGGTTTTCTCCGGATATAATGATTTTTTGGAAAATCCTTTTGGATTTGGCTGTATTTTGGGATGCTGTACCTACCCCTTTCGGCTTCGGTAGACGTCTTTTTACACCCTGTATATTCTCCGGTACCTAGAAAATTGCCATGCTAAGGGGGCTGGGGGCGCGTTGTATTTGACTTTGACAACGGATCAACGACCTATTAAAGTTCATATGAAACTGTTTATTCAACAAACAATGGACGCATTTGCGCCACAACAGCGCTAATCTAAATTCATTTAGCGTGCGGCCCCAGACAAAAGAACAGTTACTAAGAACCGCTAAATTATTAGGTAAAGGCGTGTTCACAAATATAAACAGCTTTTGTAAGAGCTGTTTGAAACACACGTGCAAAATGTTTAGAAAGCTAAATGCAAGTTCATTTTAACCGGCTTCAAAATAAAGGAAGTTCTATCTTCTGTATGTATGTTTTTATTTTATGTTGTTCATCGATTTCTCCGTCAATTGTGGGCCGATTTTGAAAATTCTTTACTGAACTTAAAGGATATACTCTCTAGTTATCCCATTATACATTTTATATATCTAAGAGATAGATACTTTTTCTGTAAGAAGCGCTCGTGGTCGTGCTTGATAGATCGGCGAAGACTACAGACTTCGACTTACAGATAAGTAGATGGGTGACCGCCAGTGGCATTTTCATCTAAGCGCTTCCGTGCTTCGGAGGGCACGTTAAATTGTTGGTCCCGGCTATTTAAGTCGTTAAGCCATGACGGAGGCTTTAAGGCGGCCTAAAAACTCCGTCACTAGAGTTGGCGACTCATACGAACTTACTTTTTTTTTGTAAAACTTTAATAACCTCTTGTAATATCTACGTAATCCAATGATTTAACATTAGTATGTTTCTTTATGATGCCATCAAACACAGAGAAGCAAAAAAAAACGAAATAGGATTATGCAAATTTTGTTTGTCAACTTAGTTGTCTGTAGGTCGCATATGAAATGGGTTGAGATTAGGTTTAAGCTATTGTTAACACAACTAACGTTTAATAGCTCTTGTGCTTCACATGGGACTTATCATAAATACAATAAAACAGGATTTATCATAAATATAATGGATTAATTTATCAAACGATAAACTTTGTTTATGATAAACTCTGTTAAATTATTGTGTAAGAATATCTCAAGCTTTTAAGCCGCGTTTCTACTTTCAAGACAATTTTCACGAGAAATTACCAACAGTCTGACAGATGCAGCTTTCACAACAGTTTTGTTTCGATTTATAAGAAAAAAATAATTCCTAGTAAATTAAAGCTTATATTTTGTCCGCGTCGTACTCGCCTCAGTCATTTTTCTATCGGCTCGTCTTACGTGGGCGATCTGGACGCGGACGCGGTGCGGCGTGGAAATAACAAACAGTCGATTTACTATTGAAATGTCCTACGTCACCGGTGGGCAGCGGCGCGGTGCGATTTGCAGCGAACGCGATCAGAATGTTTGCGAATTTTGACACTTTGTATGATTTGACGTAAACTATGTAGGACGATTCGCGCGCACGTAGGACAGCCGCGCCACGACGCGCCGCGCCGCATCGAATCGCATCGCTTCGCTTCGCAATCGCGTTCGCGTCAAACCACCCACGTAAGACGCAGGGTATACAAAAATACTGATGACATCAGAAAATGCGGCTAGCTTCTGACGTCACAGCATTTCCTCTATTGAATTGACAGTTTGGCGCGTTCGGCGCGAATGGATCGTGCGACCACCTTTACATGAACAAAGTCAAAGTCAAAAGTCAAAAGTCAAAAAGCATTTATTCAGTAGGACCGCTGGGATCACTTTGAAACTGACACTTATCTATTCTTCAAATATTTGTCAAAACATTGGTCATAAAGACTTTGGAAATATTGAGATTTGTGAAACATCAAATGTTAAGCGACTTTCGTTGCTGACTGTACATGCACTTGCAAACTGCTATCAGATAGATTGGCAGACATTTTCTTACAGAAGTTTTGTTGCACATGGAAACGGGGCTTTCATATTTTTTCTAACCTTTTGCAATAACTTTCATATTTAGTTAATTAAAAATTTGTTTCACAACGTTTCACCTATGTTAAGTACAATGTCCCATGCAGACTGATAATGTGTATTATTATATTTTTAGCTGATTAAGTATCTTTATTTTTGATGATTTTTTGAGTCAGTTGGATTCAATGAGGCTAAACTTGTAAAAAAAAGTAAAAAACTATTTATTTGAGACAAGAAAACATGTGTAGCGCAGCACATTACGAGTAATTTAACAAAGACTATGTAACAAAGCATTCATTGAAAATAATAGGTACTTATAATATACGGTGCAATAACAAATAAAAAAATTCGTGCACTAACTCCCACCCTAGGAAAACCGTGTTGTGGGTAACTACCCACTGCTAAGGGGGCAAAGTCAAAGTCAAAGTCAAAAAGCATTTATTCAGTAGGACCGCTGGGATCACTCTGAAACGTCTTAAAACTAGGTGATTCTACTCCTGTTCCTTCGCGACCAATAGGCAGGACTAACTAGTCCTGCCCCCTTAGCATAGCGAATGTCTAGGTACCGGAGAATAGATAAAAATGACAGTAATGACATTAGAGTGTAGATAAAAGTAACTTTTATCCACATTCTACCCATTTTATCCACACTCTAATGTCATTACTGTCATTTTTATCTATTCTCCGGTGCCTAGACATTTGCTATGCTAGGGGGGCTGTTTCGTGTTGGGTCGGTTGAGATTGTAAATTCTTACAAGTACGCTTAAAAATAGTGCGACAGTGCAAATAAAAATTAAGAATATAAGTGAGAACTACTTTTCCTTCTGTTAAGCCTTTAGGCGTGATTTTCACAAAAGGGATAAACAATGCCTTTTTATCATTCGAAGTAAAACTATCAAATAAAATTGACAAGCAGAAAATAATGTTATTGTGATTTATCAAAAACATTTTTGTCACAAGTTGTAGGGAGATTTCAAAAAAATAAGATGGCGACAAGAAAAAATGGCCGTTTTTTCTTGCACTTTAATAAATTTTGAGTGAAAAGTCTTCTAGGACCATAGAGTATCGTATATCATTCGAAAGGTGTACGTTCACACTACGTTGACAAATACAGATAATAGTGCATCGAACCGGTAGATTGCTCCGGTTAATTTTTTTTATTTATTTTTTTGTAAAATTCCCATACCAATATTGGGTTACGACAGCTCAACGAAACGTCTGCGATACCAAAGTTGGTATAGCGCCGATCGCTAACTTGTTCAAACTTTGTAGAATAGAATAGAATCTAACGTTATTGTACACCTAAAAAAAACATAAAAGTATCAAAGCATTAAATGCTTTGATACTTTTATGTTTTTTTTAGGTGAATGAAATTTAATGTATGAAATTTTCATACATGTGTACCAATGGGCAACCTTATCGCCGAAAGCGATCTCTTCCAGGTATTTTATTTTTATTTTTTATTTTTTTGCTATGTTGAACTAAATTCTTATTTATTTATTTTAATTATTTATTGTAATGTTAGTAATATGTTTAGATTATAAAAATGCTTGACGTTAAATAGATTTTCATTAGGCCGTGCTTGGCCTAGTAGGAAATACTCTCGACTTTCAATCCGAAAATTATGATCCCGGCTCAAGCTTTGAATGTGTGTGCGATGTGTTAATTATTGATTTGATTTTATATGAAATCACTTCTTAGTGATAAGGTGTTGTTACTTAGATTTCATATTTGTTGAATGTTTTACAAAACAATAAAAAATGTAAGGATTTACATTACTTATTATCAAAGTTAAAGTCAAAAAGTATTTATTCAGAAGGACCGCTGGGATCACTTTGAAAGTCTTAAAACTAGGTGATTAACTCATTTTACTTATTAAACTCATAAATGAATAATTCGTTCATTCGTTCATTCATTCATTCACACATTCATTGTATCACTCATTCATTTGATGCACTCGTTCGTTCATTCGTGTGTATTCATAAAATTTTAATCCATAGTTCCCCATTTGTGTTTCGGACGGCACCGCGCGGGTCAACTCGTCCGGGTGAAATATAGCCCTTGTCAATTTAAGTCCTGTCGTAGACAGGGTTTATAGTTTAAAATCGGTGACCTGTTTGATTAATGTTCCGTTGGTTGGTAAATAAGGGATTGCAGAATTTCATTTTAGGTTCGCGATAGATTACCTCGTGGTTTTCCGCGCTGTAGGGTTCGATTCACATACTTACAGCACAAATATTTTGTGACAGATGGATATATTTCATTTGTGTCTTTACAAAATACAACAGGATTAGTCAAGCTATCTAAGGATCGTTAGAAACGATCTATAGATAGCTCAACTGATCCAGGTTACTGTCATTCGGAAGCGTGCCCAAAACTCTGGCGGCATTACCAACCTGGATGGCAATGCTGATCCTTTGAGCCAAAAATGTGAAAGCTCTCGGATCACTTTGACCAGACGCCCTGAAAGAATTTTGAAAGCCCGAAGGGCTCCAGAACCCCACGGACCTAGGGTCTCAACCCCAAATGGTTCAAATATATAAACCATATCAAGATTTATATATATATTTAATTTGTGTCTGGTTGAAAATAAAGTTAAGACGCGCACGCTCCTACTCCGCTTCCGCTCCGCCTATCGCTACCGCGTCCGCTCCGATACTACGCTAAAGTTTTATGCAGAAAATACAAGCGGAAACAAAAAATAAAAATTGTTATTTGAAAAACAAACCATAACAAGAATTACATTTGAGACCTCATAAAGAGAAACTAGAAGTTTTTATGAGAGCTCCTTGAAGTGTTCCTAAGCACTTTCTGTTTATTTAAGTGTTATTTTATGCATTTAAAACTGTAATGCACTAACAAAGTTACTACGGACTGCGCGGAATACTCAAATTAAAAGCTACATTTGCTTTCTTCTTGTTAGAGCATGTAGGTATAAGTACCACGAGCTAGGTTGGGCCAAATAAGCATTAGTAAGTGTCACCGCACACGGACCACAGCCACTTTCCTGTAGTTTTCATACATCTTCTCTTTATATATCTCTATATAAAAATGAATCCCTATATCCCTGGTCACGCCATCACGCGTGAACGGCTGGACCGATTTCACAAAATTTTTTTTTGTTGTGTTTGTTATTGTCAGGAGGAGGTTCTTATGACAGAAAAAAATTGAATCATAAGCAGACGAAGTCGCGCGGGTCAGCTAGTATAAAATAAAAATGAATCCCTATAACCCTTGGTCACGCCATCACGCGTGAATGGCTGGACCGATTTCACAAATTTTTTTTTGTTGTGTTTGTTATTGTCAGGAGAAGGTTCTTATGACAGAAAAATCTAAATAATTAAAATGAGTCGTGTAAAGTTAAAGTCGAGATAAAGTTTTAAATGTTTGCTGTAAATACGACATTTTGTCTACTCTAACTTTATATGAAACACATCGAGAATGTTGTATTTTTCACAAATAATTAATTATCTGCAGATAATAAGTTATATATACAAATTGTATAAGTGGCAGTGTCGTTTGATCACAATAATCAACTGTTTTTCAGAACATAATAAATAACTATACTTACAAGTCTACTCTATCTAAATAAAATAATATAATAGATTGTTTTTTACTTTTTAATATTGGATTTCAATACCGTTTTGAATTTGATAGTCCAATTACAAAGGTGATATTTGTTTCTTTATACTTTTGAATGTTGAAGAATTTGTTTGAACACGCTGTTTGAATGTTTTTACATTTTACAACTATAATTATTAATCTTAAGAAAGATTACGTTAGATTATTATTTTAACTTACAACTTTAAAACTAATCAGTGGTTTAAGGCTTATTTAATTTTAAATTGAAGAAATAGAATTATTATAAATTTAACATCGACTGAAACCGCGGGGCAAAGCTATTATGAAAACTGAAGATATCTATTCTTTTTCACTAACAATAGTTTTATGGAACTGACAACTAAGTGACAGCTTCATTTATTTTTCCAAGTCGTTGGACAGATATAATTTTAATGCAAATAAATTGAATCTTTTGAATTTGAATGAATGGAATGAATTGCAAATATCTTTTTGAACTTGATGTTTTTGTAATAATTTGATTTCAGGTAATTGCTCGTGCTTAATTTGATCTGCGTCGAAGTTTTAATATTGTTTTAATGTGTAAATTGTGAATTATGAGTACTTTCTGTTATCAGTAGTGTAGCCTCTGTATCATTTAGTGTAGCGCTCGTGGTGAAGCTGGCAGTCGGTTTTATTAGATCACCGAAGCAACCACTTTGTGTCGGTTTTATTAGATCACAGAGAAAAAGTGGATTTCAACTGAGCGCTTTCTGTGATTCGAAGGCCACGTTAAATTGTCGGCTGGGGTTGTCCACTTTTATTTATTATAAACCTCTATTTTTAATTAACAAAAAAAAACATGGTTTCGGTGTCTGTTACTGATCACATTTAATTTTATTTAGTTAAAACTCAAAAAAACTAGAAAAAAATTATAACCTAAAGAGGAGACAAGACGAGTCAAACAGGAATTTATGACAGCTACTGGGGTTTTACTGACTGGGGATGATGCGAGAGCATAGTTTAAATGAGAATCCGTCCGCGATTGTTGTCTGTAGTACTTATTTGTACAGTTTTCATAAAATTTTGCTCGGTTTTGGTTGACTACAATCCTTGATTACTTTGTGATAGTTAAATAAAAAAAAATCTGACCATGCCATTATCATTTTCTGCATCTACTGCAACCGTCCTTATTTTTTTTTTGGTAGTCATAAAACAGTTTTTTTTTTAATACAGTACTTTAGTTTAGTGTAAGAGCTCAAGTAAGCCAGGACGAACACGCTAAGCCCATTGTTCTGTGTATCAATTTGCATTCTTATTTTATTGACACCACTATTGTACCCCCTTTCCTAAGCTACCCCAACCCTTTCCACTGTGTCATAACATAGCTGCCAGTACATAATAACATGTCCCAAAGGTGCGTGTGTAATTATGTTGTGTGTGTAATTAGAGAAATTGTAAATAACTTCAACCGTTACATCACTGCCGTAATTTATGAACCTTAGAATAATTGCGTTTCAAAAACGAAAAAGAAAACAATGATGAAATTTTTTCTACTATAACTTTACACCACTTTTATTAATAAGGGCCATTTTTTTTTACTAGTCGTTCGTGTTCCACTGCTGGGCAAAGACCTCCCCCATTCCCTCCACACATCCACTCCGGTAAGAATTGGTTGAGCTCATCCCGCCATCTCCGTCTCGGTCTGCCGCGTCGCCTTCTCGCTGGGTCGGGGCGCCACTCGGTGGCTACCTTTGCCCACAGCTCACCTGGCATGCGACAGACATGCCCAGCCCAATCCCTTCAGCTTTGCGGCCTTCAAAGCTACGTCCGCGATTTGGGTCTGTGAGCGTAGCTCGGTGTTACGGATTCGATCCGTGATCATGACACCAAGAATGCTACGCTCCATCGTCAATAATCAATAATCAATAAGGGATTTAAAAAATAAAATTTGCTTACTTACAAACAAAACAAATTGCCTCAAAGCCTCTTTATTTATTTATACGTCCACGTACATCATAATTTGGTTTCAGGTTTTGTAAAGAACAAGATTAATTTGTTACTTGTGAGAAGCGTTGCTTATAATTGTGATAATTTTACATGAAAGGTTCTACTCGTATGTGACATAGGTTGGCGATGAAATCTCATTCATTTTCAACCGACTTCAAAAAAGGAGGATGTTCTCAATTCGTCTGTATGTTTTTTTTTTTTTTTTTGTATCTTGTTACGCGATTGTTCCGCCATTTGTTGACCGATTTGCAAAATTCTTTTCATGTTTGAAAGGGTATACTCCAGAGGTGGTCCCATATAAATTTTATTCCTGAGGGATTGATAGTTTCCCCGTAAAACTCTAAACACCTTCCCTCCTAGCCATGTCACAAATATAAATCGAACCGACAGCTTGACGCCCTGAGTCACACCGCGTTTCGAGTCAAACATTGAAGTCGGTTTTCTTTTTAGTATAAAAACGTAATTATGCTGATTGATAACAATAAATATAAAATACTCTACTGAAGCAACTGAAGTGCTTGGTGTGTAGCTACTTACGTTTACTTTTAATAATTCTTTCTATACAGGGTGTAAAAAGACTACACCCGAAAACTTCAAGGGATTAAAGTACCCATCAATATAAACAACTTTTTCTAAGAAAACAACACTGTGAGCGCGAAAAAAAAACAGCTGTTACATACATTTTAGCCAAGTAGGTATTGAACTTTTGTTATTAATTTAACCGCCTGAAGTTTTCAGGAGTAGTCTTTTTACACCCCGTATATCTTACCCACACCACTCAACCTATCTACAGGCTTCACGGTCTTACCTTAATTTATTACCAATTTTTTCAAGCGAAAAGGAATAATGTTTAAAAAATATTTAAAAAAATTATGTTTAAAAAACGGTAAAGACTTTGTTTTTTATATTTGTCCATTTAGCCCAGTTGGCAGAGCGTTGCCACGGATCAGTAAGATTGTGGGTTCAAATCCCTCATGGGTACAATTTATTTTCGGGATGCCTTTTAGACCCTAAGTGTGAGATTAACACTATATCTTACTAATAAACGTGGTATAAAGTTATTCCTCGGAATAAAATAGGAATAACCATACATTTTGACAGTTTACACTCAGTGTTTAATAGTAAGGCCGTAAAAATATAGTCTCTAAGACGGTTAACTTCGAAGTACAATATTCTCTTTAGTCACACCTTCAGTAATAAAATCTAAAGAGGTACACGGTATCCCAGAGAATTTGTCGTCCATTTTAGTGGGTGATAGTGTACCTTTATGGTACACCCTGGAACCGGTTATAACTGGTTAAACACGATAGGGTATAGACCATAACAAGGAACCCTCATAAAATTGAGGATGGAAAGCTTATCTTGCGGTAAAAATAATCTTTGATGAAGGAAACTTTGGAGGTAAATCCCTGAACATATTGTAGGAACCTATACAAAGAAGTAAAATAGTGTTTGGTAACCGCAAACTTAAAACGGTTTAACCTTTTTTTGATAGTTGGAGCGAATTGGGGGAGACCTTTGCCCAGCAGTGGGACGAAATAGGTTATTTAAAAAAAATCCTTATTTTTTTTCGATATTTTGTTTTGTCGGTCTACCTATTTGTAGGTAGGTAGTCAGCTGTGTGTGTGTGCTGTGGAGGCCACGTACAGGAAACCGCAGTAGTAGACGGCCCCCCACTAGATGGAAAGACGATCTGGTAAAGGTGCTGGGAGCCGTTGGGTGCAGGCTGTACAAAATCGATCACTGTGGAAATCGATGGGGCTTATGTTTAAATAATAATATTTGTTTCTTTTATTCTCTTTGTACATGTACCCACTATCTATTTTACACATCTCTCTAGCCTCAAAGGTTTGCTGGAAGAAAACTCTTTGTAGGGTTAACCCTACAAAGAGTTTTCTTGCTAGCTTAAGCTCGCCTTTGTACATGTTCTTTTTTTATGTTATTATCCTGTGTGTGTCTATTTGTACAATAAAGAATTTAGAATTAAGAACCTTTCAACAAAAAGAAACATTTTTAGAGTAATGAAACACCAAATTTAAAAACACACTTGTTTCTCATTTACCAAAACCTACAACAAACCCTTTATGAACCAGTAAATAACCGTTAAACACACAAGTTAATTTTAACCTAATTTCAGAACGCAAATAAAAGTAAAAAATTAAAACTCCTACCCCATAAAAAGGTGATTAATTATTTGCACCCCTTTCAACGGGTCGCTCAACAAATTGTAGGTAGCGTTCACTGGGGCACAGATGAAGAAAAACTTGCGAACAAAATTTTCACTTACCAAAAACAAATACAACCTCGCTCTGCTTGGCAAGATACAAGAGTTTTTTTTGTGTTCAATTTTGGTGACGGGACAAAGATTCAAAAACTTCGTCACCAGAGTTGGCCACTGACTCATACGAACTTACGTACTCAGTAACTAGTGTAATGATTCGATGATTTTCCTTAATCTTGTGTGATGATTTATTCATTTCTGTATTTAACCGGAAGTCGGTTGTGTTCATTTTTGCATTTCGTTATTATTAATTATAAAATTAAGGAGTTTCATTGACTCTGTCGCTCATTCACTGAATGAGGTCTTGATTAGTTTTGTATTCTATCATTCACCAATGAGTATAATGTCTATGGACAGACTGTACAAAATGGCAAGATGGAAGCCAGAGCGCCCATTCCGTGAAATATCCTCTAGCAAATAAGTTGTACTGATCTCATTTTGTAACCAAGTTCATAAAGTGTAACAAAGTTAGTAAATTTGTATCCAAGTGAATAAATTAATAATATCTATACAAGTGCTGAGTTTAATTTCTTTAAACTAGTAACCAATAATACAATTTAGAGAGACCTTCCACGAGTAGAAGCGATTCTATACAAAAACAAATCCTTGATCACAGTAATGAATCTGAGTTTTCTTACTGTAGAGTGATGCTGTAACAAAACCACGCCATTTTCAGTCTTTTACAGCAGTCCTAGGACTCAATTTACATTGAACTAGTGAAAAAGGGGTAATTTTGATTGTAGTACCCTGTAATTAAGGGTGAATAAGCTGTTTCGAATTTGTAGTCTTCTAAAAGGATGGTTTGCAAAAGGTTTGGTAAGTACTCGTTTGCTTTGCTTATTTCGTTTATTTTATCAAATTTCATTTATTCAGCAAGACAATGAGAACTATGTATGGAAGTTTCGTTTTATGATAATAATATACGAGTAGAAGAGCACTAGGTGTTGGTAAACTACAACAATAATACTAATTTATTTTTAAATTTATTATCTGTAAAGTGTATGTCACGACTAATTTTGTCTATGGAAGAATAGAGAGAAGAAACTAACCGATGAATGTATGTAGAGACAACAACTTGCAATTTTAAACTTCTAAATTTAAATAATAATAATAATAATAATAATAATAAATAACGCTAGACTTTTCACACAGCATCATCTAGCCCCAAAGTAAGCAGAGCTTGTGTTATGGGTACTAGATGACTGATAATAAACTCAGTGAACTTGCTCCAGCCCCCTTAGCATAGTGATTCTCTAGGTACCGAATAGATAAAAATGATAAAAGTAACTTTTATCCACATTCTACCTGTTTTATCCACACTCTAATGTCATTACAGTCATTTTTATCTAATCGCTGGTACCTGTTACCGGACAATTGCCATGCTTAGGGAGCAGACTTGTCTTTCCATATTCACAAATAAAAACCAGCCAAATACTATCTATCCAACAACACTAGGTATAGATATACGGAAAGGAATTTTGCACCTCATGACCACGAGCACCGCAACGCGTTCGAAACGCCGGGAAAAAAACAATTAGATTAAAGCCTGTTACTCATTAATAATAAAAACAACTCTGAAGGTGTGAAAAAAGGAAACACGTACCACGTCAGCGAACTCGTAGGCGTGCTGCTATTGTAACACCCACCACTAAGAAGGTATATCCTGCCGGACTTTGTAAACTAAAAGAAGTGTTCAAAGTGAAAGCTTAAAAAACACGACCCCTGAGGTTTCGAGGTCACCGAAGGATTAAGGTCACTCCATTTTGTTTTCTGTGGATTAACCCGTGTGCCGAAAGGATTACATCTTTCAGGCTGTGGTAGGGGTTTCTTTTCGGAATTTTATTATTAAATTCATGGGCTGCCGGAGGCGATCAAAGTCCTTAATTAGATTTACACAAATATAGGTCTTCAAGACATTGTTTTAGAGTTTATAATGGAATATATTTTGATGTCACTGCCTAGGCACGAATTATTTACTTTTTAAGCAGTTATGTACAACATAAAGAATGCGGGTAGCTTTGATTTTATTAACAAACGCTAAGTATAAGTATTTGTAAACCAGTGTCAAAATTTCGTCGTTTGTTTTTGTTTTAACATATTTGTATCACATGACTCTTATCTTATGAAACATTTTACTGAAACGACTCTAAAGTCGTTTCAGTAAAATGTTTCATAAGATTTGTTGGTTGTAGGTTCAATTGTGTTGATAAAAATGACTTGTGAATCTCTTTTGATATACAAAATAGTCGTTTTAAGGACACTTCCTGCTCACATCGCTTTTCAAAATGCGTAACAAACAGACAGACAGACAGAGTTACTTTCACATTTTTAATATTAGTATGGATAGTATGGAAGTATGGGTGGATGTCAGGATTGTTGCATCCCCACTCCCACCCCATGCAGCTATTTTTTTTCCTCTAAAACTCTCATTCTAAAGCTCAACTTCTGTGAATACATTTTAAAAACAGTTTAACCCTATTATTATTAATTCTGACTTTTGCGAGCAAAATTTTCAATGTTTTTTTATTCCAATTCAAGCATGTTCACATACCTATAACCGTTGGGGTAAACGAGTTCTTGAGTGGAGACCGCGACTCGGCAAACGTAGTGTAGGACGCCCTCCGGCCAGGTGGAGTGACGATCTGCGAAAGGCTGCCGGCAGAAGCTGGATGCGTCGAGCTGAGGACAGGGCGCAATGGCGCGCACTAGGGGAGGCCTATGTCCAGCAGTGGACTGCCATAGGATGATGATGATGGTGATGACATATATATAATATAATTATATATATATATTATAAAAAGCTTTATTTAATTCCATGCAAATGTTACAATTATTTATAATAAAATAATAATTAGATTCATATTAATAATTTAGTTCAAAATAATAATCGCGGATAAAAAAATATAGTCTTTGTTAATTCATTTGAATGGACTCCTTTCGGGTAAAAGCCTCCTCCAAGGACTTCCATCTATCTCTATCCACAGCTGTGTCTAGCCAACTGCGACCCGCCAATGCCACTATGTCATCTGCCCATCTAGCGTGTGGCCTGCCTCTCTGAGGTGATGACATACCTATGCTTTAAACTTCTGTCTCATACAAAATCGCTTCAGACGCATATATGGTTAAATGCCCTTACTTAACAAAATTTCTAAGTTACACTCAGGTAATTACCATTCCAACCTTTCAACGGTTCGTTTCAACATCCTTTGGGAGCCATAAAAGGTTTTACAGCTTTCTTAAACTTCGCAAAGTACTTAAATGTAGATCATAAAACATCTTTCGATAATGCTTTGACTGTAAATCTTATATTATCGAGAATTTTAGAAAAAATTGTTAATTTATTACTTAAGCCATTAATCCATACTAATATTATAAATGTGAAAGTAACTCTGTCTGTCTGTCTGTTTTTTACGCTTTCACGCCCAAACCGCTGAACAGATTAAGCTGAAATTTAGCATAGTTAAAGGTTGTATCCCAGGGAAGGACTTAGGCTACTTTTCATCCCGAAAAAATGAAAAAATCCCGAGGGACCGCGGGTCACACCGCGGGAGCTAGTGTTGAAATAAAAAACAAACATTATAATATACCTATTAAAGGTGCATTTACGCGATGCGATATCAACCAATACGATTTAGCGTCGCACGGCAATTTTCACATGTGAACGCTCATTGCATGCGATTTGTCATAATCGGCACGTTCAATGGGCGGTGCTTAGCAAAACGTACGAAAAATCGCATCGTGCAAATGCACCTATAAATATATACTAAGCTGTAATTATAAGCCTACTAGCTGGTACCCGCGACTTCGTCAGCGAAATAACATACTTATTAGCAACGCCATCTATTGCATTTAACTGGAACTACCCTACCATACAAACTTTCAAACCTTATTTCACGCCCTTCATGCTTCCTGTTTTGTTTTGTTTGCTCCATGCAACAAACACAACAAAAAAATATTTAATGAAATCGGTCCAGCCGTTCACCCGTGATGCCGTGACCAAGGGAAATAGGGATTCATTTTTATAATAGAGTTGACCTGGCCCTTCTCCAGCCACCAATTTGATTCAACTCATACATTCATCGTCATTATCATTTGCAATAATAGCCCACTGCTTGATAAAAACCTACCTGCGTATCACTCCAATTGACCCTGTGCTGTTCTCATCGAGGCCTTTCCCTCAATGGTCTCTATGTCATCCACCCACTATAAACCACCCCCTTATACACAAAAAACTATTTAATTGCCACATATAGGTACTTACCAGTAATTTAGTTCAATAATTGGACACCAAATCAATAAATAGCTGCACATTTTCCAACCGATTGAGCGCATTGGTGTTGAATCGACTGACGTTTCATCATGGAACTATGTGGCTGTACCGTAATTTTGTACAAAATTCTTTAGTTTAGGTAATAACGTTTACATTTATTCATAAAATATAACAGGATTAGTCAAGCTATCTAAGGATCTTTAGAAAGGATCTAAATAATCTATATGATCGTTTTATCATATTATGATAAAGCTCAAATGATACTAGTTATATAAACCTAAAACATTCGTCATCGTTATCATCAACTAATAGCAGTCCACTGCTGGACATAGGCCACCCCTAAACGCCATTGCGCCCTGTCCTCAGCTCCAACTTCTGCAAGCAGCCTTTGTAAGATGCAAACTTACCAACACCTCTCGGCTTACCCCTCAAAACCGTCTTACTGTGTAGACACGGACACCCCGAATTTGTGAATGTTTATGTATTTATTTATTTATTTACTTAGGGACGCAATTGATGAATGAATGAATGAATGAATGAATGAAAAACGCTTTATTGTACACAATAATTACAATAACTTATGTATTAACTAGTATAACCTAACGAGATAATGTACAATGGGCGGTCTTATCGCTTAGAAGCGATTTCTTCCAGACAACCTTGGGATGGAAAGAAACGAACATATTGAAGGTATGGCAGGGGGTGTACAAATATTTATAGAAATACAAAATATTACTAATTTTTAATACGGCAACATTCTAAAAATAAATATACTTACATAAAATAAATAATAACACTTAAACTATAACTACTTACATAAGTAACTATATACCTACATAAATAATCTATAATATATATCTTATATTATATAATCTATTGTTTATATAAATGCAATAAGTAAAAATAACTAGGTATTGATCTGTTCTGTGTTGCCATCTAGTTATTTTAAAGAAGTTATTTTCATTAAAAAAGTAAATTTCCTACATAAAACTGCCAGTTGCTATCATTCATGCTACAATTCTGAACTACATTACATATTAGGCGCGTTTTCTACAATTTTTCATTTAATTATTCTCAAAGTCTGATGGAAGTAGTTTAAGCATGAAGAGAGTTCACCCTTTAGCAACAAGTTTCGCTACGCTTTAAGCCGAACTTTGGAATACAGTTTGGTGTAAGTAAGAGGCGAGGGGCTTGCAAACTATCACGATTTTGTCGAATGCTCCTCATCTTCTTAGGATTTTGAGTCACTTGGTTAAAAAAAATACTGCTGGGAAAACAGTTGTGGTCCAGATTTTTTTAGTTGAAGAAACAAACGAATGAACGAATGAAAGAATGAAAGATCGATTTAAAACACGTCTAAATCCCAAGGCTTATTCCACGAATAGTCGTGCAGTGGACCATCCGTCAAGAGAGCGGCTTTTCGCTCTATTTGCATTTGGATCGATACCGCGAGTATCACCCAAGTTTCAGAAGGCGTTAGTCCTCTATAAAGTGAAGCAATTTATTTATTATATACGATTATATATACGAAGGAACAGGAGTAGAATCACCTAGTTTTAAGACGTTTCAAAGTGATCCCAGCGGTCCTACTGAATAAATGCTTTTTGACTTTGACTTTGACTTTGACTTTGACTGTTTTTAATAGTTCAGATTGAGTTGAGAAAACAACATTTCATCAGAATTTTTATTTAATGTAATTACTTGACGACCTCTGTAGCGTAGTGGGCGAAGGCTCGCAGAAGGTTGTGGTTTCGATCATCGCGGCGGGACCAATGTTTGTATGATCTACAAATTTGTCTCGGGTCTGGGTGTTTCTATGTATAATATGTATGTATTTACAAACAAAAAGTATATAAGTAGTATATCAGTAATAATACCCAAAAAACAAGCTATGCGCTTAATTTGGGGCTAGATGATGCTGTGTGAAAAAGTCCAGCATTAAATCCAGCATTATTACTTAGTGGTTGCAACAGCGCCTACTCATTTCTGGAGGGCGTTGACTGCTTCACAAGTATATCTTGTGTTATTATATCTATTGTAGTTTCATCATTTTACTTGTGAATTGTTCATTGTAATTATTTCAACTTTTTGAATTATATATATTTTTTAAAACTACTCTCTACATCCTTTAATTCTTCATTACACACTCATATCAGTCAATAATTATTAGTATAAATAAGCTTACTTAAGTTACTACTTTCATAGACTCTTTCACCAATATCAGAATATACTTTTTTACTCAATGCAAACGGACTGTTTTATGGGGGAACATCGCGGGCAGATGCATGCCATAGGCCTATTTACACTAATATTAATAAATAAATTAATCTTTAGAGATATATTTTATAACAATTTTATCGCGTATTACCTTTATTATTTCCCGACGTTTCGGCTGTATTGCAACAACCGTGGTCGCGGGCGAACTGGAGGTAGGTCAGCGGAGCCGACGAAAAGTGGCGGTAGTTATATAGAACTACCCTCCACTAATCTTCAGAAATAAGATCGGCCGCACGTCCACCACGGCACACTACACTAACAGTATCTTCACACCGAAAAGTCACATTACGACGCGCCTTGCACCTACTAATCACGGGATTCCACGCAGTTGGGAGCTTGAAACCATCCTCACGATTGAAATTTGGGTACTTCTTGATTTCAATTGCCTCACGAATCATTCGCTTGTAATATTGTTTAAGAAAAATAAATAAATAAAAAATAAATAATGCTGGACTTTTCACACAGCATCATCTAGCCCCAAAGTAAGCTTGAGCTTGTGGTATGGGTACTAGATGACTGATAAACTACTTATATACTTTTTGTTTGTAAATACATACATATTATACAAAGAAACACCCAGACCCGAGACAAATATCTGTAGGTCATACAAACATTTGTCCCGCGGCGGGGATCGAAACCGAATCCTTCTGCATCGCAGGCGGACCTTCGCCCACTGCGCCACAGAGGTCGTCAATATTGTAAACACGAGTATCTTTATAAATATCAATCGATCCTTACGGGTTTAGTACACTTCACTTCAGTATGTAAACATTGATAACCTAGTTTTCCTTAGATTATGTACCATATTGCCTAGACGATACTATTTGCTTGCACATTTTTGTTAACAAAGGTCCGGCTCGTTCTCTATGCAAATGTAGCCTTACGCTGATCGAGCGAAGTTTGTTTACGTCATACGCTTTATTGGATGGAGTGATGTGAGTAATTTACATGATGCCAGTGACTGGAGAGAGTTACTCTTACCAGTGATGGCAGTCAGGATGTACGTTGCTTGTTCTAATCTTACTAGTAATTAGTTTGCAAAGATTCAATATTTTGTCAACTTTAATAAGAATACGGTACCTTCGTATCTATCATTACAAATTTTGTCAGAGTGAAATGTACCCAAATGTACCTACTTAGTTTATTTTTGTTCTCCTAAATGGATTTAAAGTAAGACGTAAATCTATAGAATTATTTATGCTTTTTTAAAAGTTTTTTTTTACATATAAATAAAATAAATAAAAAATAAAAAGCCTTTATTGCTACTACCTTAATACTATTTTACATTTTATTTACAATAATGTTGCTTACTTCATAATAGGTTACTAAATAATGCTATAAAATGTTGGGTACTTAATTATATCTATTCGCTATCGGTAGAAGTCGCCTCATCGGCGTAGGCCTCCCCCAATAACCTCCACTGGTCCCTTTCACGCGCCTTCCTCATCCAATCAGGTTTTTTTTACATATAGGTATCTTTAACTAACTGAACACTTCATTTAGTCCATTATGATTCCTGTCACTGGATCAACCTAAATTAGCCTTTAAAACCTAATTATGAAAACACGAGTAATTTATTGGAGTAGCGAAGTAAAATTGTAGCTAATTTAATTAATTCTCAAAAAATGTTTTACTGTGAAGTAAGTAATTAATAATGTTTAGATTCTTCTAATTACTGTTTATTAATATGGTTACACGGGTTATTATGCTCTATATTTATAGAAGATAATGGCATATAATGTCAGTATAAGTAATTAGAACACTCATATTAACAATGTTCCAAAATACGAAATACTTTTATTTATATTTTACAAGTCGCAAAGACACACCTACCATGTGAAAGTTGGGCGCTGTCTCCACGAACATAAATCCAAGTGTAAACTCAACTTAACACGGTAGGGATTCGAACCCACAACCTTCGTATTCTAATGTCACTATCCCACCCCAACAGCCCTAATAAAGCAATCCGATAATGTTTCAGCATGATAATTGCTGTGTTTGTTATGAAATAAGCTCCATTTCAATTTCAAAATGGCGACTATTCACGCTTCGTGGTGGTTTTATTGCGTTTATTACGACCCCATCCGGTCGACTGATTTAATTTGCCTCTACTGGAGTTCACCAATCAAATTAACGAGGGATTAGTCTATTCAAACATTAATTTTTGAATTATTTTTAATATTATAACTGTGTCATATCAGGGCAACACAACAAACCCGATCTAAGATTTTTTTATTTCTGGCCACGCATAAATATATAAATGAATATTTTTGAAGAAATAATACCTAGTAAAATAATAATAGTATGGGTGTTCATTGTGTGTTATTATTTCGATAATGGGGAGTATTCCCGTTGTCACCGTCAGGATTCATCAAAAATGGGTTCTGTGCAGCTACTTCAGTGAGCTAAAATGAACGATTTTGTGTATTGTAAATAAATAAATAATGCTGGACTTTTCACACAGCATGATCTAGTCAAAGCGAAAGTAAGCAGAGCTTTTGTTATGGGTACTAGAGGACTGATATACTACTTATATACTTTTTGTTAGTAAATACATACATATTATACATAGAAACACCCAGACCCGAGACAAATTTTTGTAGATCATACAAACATTGGTCCCGCCGCGGGGATCGAACCCGCAACCTTTTGCGTCGCAGGCGGGCCTTCGCCCACTGCGCTACAGAGGTCGTCAAAATTTTAATAGTTTGGTAAACTTATGCTTTCAAGTAACAAAACAACATTTTAAAACGTGGTTTATTCTAGGTTGATTAGTTTATTTGACTTTAAAAATAATTGGATAGATTAATTTGAAGATTACGAAAACTATTTTATAAGGCGCTATTAATTTGTGTTGTGTTAATTAAAAACTGTGGACCTACTTTTTTTAACTAAATAAATTATCAAAACTGGAAAGTATGTTTTTTAAGCTATTGCATAGCTTCTATCGCGGGCCTTGAGCGTGGAGACCGAATCCAGAAATTCCGTAACGAAAATAACCTAACACCCCCACTCCGCTACTTGCTATGCAATAGCTTTACCGCGGCAGTCTCCGAGTGCCACACGTCGTTTTTTTTTTCTTTTGCCCAGGCTGGTACCTACTATAAAAATAAAACGTATTTGTATGTTCAAGGCACGATATCTAAGAGAGTAGTCAGGGGCATCTCTCAACACGTGTTTGGATTTGCAGAATTCAGCATCATAGAGGTTGAATCCATCACCGCTTAATCCAAGCTGTGATTTGACAAAAGGGGTAGTCAGAGGCATAACATGTCCATACATGCTTCTAACTAGTCTTACTTCTTTTGACATCTGGAATACACAAAAGTATCTGAACGAATATCTATCGCCGGATCGGACACCGCCTTAATATTTTTTTTTCTGAAAGTTTAGTATGGGAATTCACCAATTGTAGCTTGCATGCCATATTACTGTTATGTTGCATGTTCTCGCAAGTCGATCAAAACTTTAGTTTCTTATACGCTGTTCATATTACGCGAGGTTGCTTCAGCGATTTGCAAAGTTACTTTGCACGACAAAGCGTTCAGAGCGGTCACATAATTTTATCTTGAATTACCTATCAAAAAAATTCATGAATTATTTGTTTGCGAAATTTTTATTTCGATAAAGAGTTCTCTTCAGCAGTTTTATAAATTGTATGTTAGTCTGTAAGGTATTTGTGAATAATTATGGAAAGTTAATATACAAATGGATTCTTAATTTCTTTTAACACGTTCAGTGCCAGCGACTCATGCGGAAAGCAATCGTTAAAACTCGTTAAATGTTTGTTCCTTCATAATTTTGGTATTTGACAGTTTAAACTTACTATAAAAATGTGCACAGGGAATTTTTGATTATTTGAGCAACATTAAAACAAGGGGTTTCCTTCCAGCGAATATGCTGTGGAATTCGCGTGCCAAAAAACAGATCAAACAATAAAGTTCCAACACAATGCCGTGTCGGTACAATACAACTGTCGCCATCTGTTGATGGACGGCAAACGTGCCCCACCATCCGCACATCGCAAGCTACTGAATACCCGCGGTTTTGTTCACTATTTTCCAATTTTCCTCCATGCAACAATGCATGGAGCACAAAACCGTAACAAATACCTAAACAAGCTTTGTAGCTTGCTTAGTATTTGTTCACTATTTACCACCAACGGGATTGTAGCTTGCTTATTCGTTTCTTGTTGATTTCAAACTCTAGATTAAAAAAAAGTACGTGAGTGTCGTGGAACACTCGGTTGGAACGAAGTTTCAACATGGACATTTGGCATTTGTCAAATAAATTATTTATTGAAATCCTAGAAACACTCTTTAGTACTAACAACGTAACAATCTATGGACTGTTTCGCGCCTGCGAACTTCACACTGAGGCGATTTGACATAATACATGTGTCGTGATGCAAAAATCAAAAACTTTTTTTCGTCTAGCCCCCATCCAATACCGTCCGAAAAGGAACTTCGTTCCAAAAATTAAGAAGTCTCATTGTTGTTTCTTTGTAAAAGTTAGTCTCGGGATTATGAAGACCTTTGATTTCCATACCAAAGATAACCAAAATCTCGTTTTAGGGATTAAATCTTTTGTAATGGAGGCACTAGAGAGGCTTGTGAGTGGTAATGAATTATTTGTTCTCCATGCCTTAGTGCGTTTAATGCTGTCCACGCTATGGTTGTAGATTCGAGTCTCACCCAGGACAAACACTTGTGATTATCATACATGTTTGTTCATAAGAGAAAGGATTTCAAACAGTCAGCCAACCGCGTAAAAAAATTAATATATAAAATGTTTCGTTATTACAACCTGACGCGAAAAATGCGATACAAAAAGGAAGGGATTATAGCGTGGCCTAGTTCAGTGAAGTTCGTATTCTTTGTTTTTGTGAAATAGCTTCGAAAAACGTTTACCAAAATAATAATTACATTAAAAAAAAACCGACTTCAATCGTGGACTCAAATCGAATCGAAAGATAGCGCTTAGACTCCACCTGCGTCTAATGGCATTAATTACCAAAACTGCATACATTTTACGACAAGCATCGCGGCACGTGAGTTCCTGGCATTAGTAAATCGTCAGTTTGACATAAGTAATGTTAGGAACTCACGTGTCGCGATACTTGCTATAAAATGTATGCAATTCAAATCAAATCAAAATCAAATTTTTTATTTAGGAAACAAAAACATGGTACAAACAAAGAATAGGAAACGATAATGTCCGCATTAGTTTAGAAAAACTGTGTCGCGGAAATTAACGCCCACCTCCGAGTACAGAGATATTTTCCACAAAAACAAAGTAGGTAGGTACAAAATAAACAAAATTTAAAACTAGGCTTAGGTTTCTTATGAAAATACTAATCTCCTACAAGTCGTGTCGTGTGCGTGAGAAGTCTGTACGTGTGTGCGAGTGTGTGTATGTGTATGTGTGTGTGTGTGTGTGTGTGTGTGTGAAAATGTTAGGTAAACAAGCGTTTGATTACTATGCGGGATGTTGTGTGTTTGACAAATAATGCCATTAGACACCAGGTGGCCTTAGCTATCGATTAGATTTCTATTTTGTAACATGGTAACATGGCTAGGAGTTGTGAAAAGATAAGTGCCCCTCAAAGAAGCTTTAGCATGTCATAATTGTCACATGTTTTCGAACTTTAACGAACTTTAACTGGACCACTCTTAAGGTGCGGCCAAATCTGTGCGTCAGCGACGCGGGAAGCGATTGCAAAGCGGGAGCGTCTGCAACGCGAAACGAATATGTATTAAAATATTCCCGTTGTGGTCGTGTAGGTGTGCAAGGCGCCATAGATAAAGTATGGGCAGCGTCCTCCGCGCGGCAGACGCTCCCGCTCCGCTGTCGCTTTGGTCGCGCAGGTTTGGCCGAAGCCTTATAAGGAAGTAAACTAGAAAAATAAAAGGCGACAGAATAATCCAAGGCAATTTTATCAATGTCTCATGAAAATAAATATGTTTGTTAAGCGCTATCTGTTTGGCATAATATATTGGCACTGTGCTTAAGCGTGCCTCTGTTAACACTTCAGTGAAGCTAATTTAAGACAAGTCCTCCATTTCCTCCTAAAGCTAAGTGCATGAGCACAGTATACAAGTCCAGTAACGCAAGTTGTACTATAGGGTTTAAAAGTGGTGCCAATGAAGTAAACCTTGTCAAAATTGTCTTAGATCTTGTAATTAAAAAACTGTGTCTCTAACAGAGTAGACAGAGGCACGACCAAAAGCTTTTTCGGCAAGAGCTCACTTTTTAGTTCACTGCTTGGCTGGTATAATTTTATTTATTTATTTATTTATTATTATTAGGAAAACCAACAGCTAAATTAACTTAATTAGGTGAATTTATATAAACAGAAAGCCAATTATAGGTTCTCACGTTTAGAGTTTAGTTTTATTGGAACGAAGTTTCTTTTCGGACGGTATCGAGGATGGAGGCTAAAAAAAGCGATCGTTTTTACCGTCACGACATATCGCTGTCTCCTGGGAATAAAAGGATAACTGCAAAAACACAACTTTACAGGAGAGAAAAAACAAGTTTTCGTGGATAACTTCACAAATTGTGCAAAATGTCAAAAATGACAAATGTACGAACTTCATTCCACGATAACCACTTAATTTTTTGTTAAATTTTGGAAAACAATAACTATGTAGAAACAATAAAAACAACGTCCGTGAAAATTTTTTTTGTTTTTTTTTATTATTTGTGAATTTCTGTTATTTTCACTAAGTTAGAGTTCCAATTACACTGGTTTACATTTATTTCGCGTGCGGGCATTCAATAACCCAAGACTTCCTTTAAACCTTACTTATCGCTCTATTCCATGGCCTCTTGGCACGAACCCTGCTATTAAACCCTCCCTTATTGCTAACGGAATAGAGTTCAAAAGGATAAGTGCATACAGAGGGCAATGAACTGATAAGGTGTTATGTAAAAGGGAGATAGGCGTATGCGAAGGCCTATTTTATGTGTGCTTTGTTGCAATGTTTGTATGGAAAAGAACGTTTTACTAGGGAAAACACATTAATTTGTGTGTCAGCTGTCGCCAGCGGTATTTCCAGACCGATACGACTTAGGCACCTTCAAGAAAAGAGCCTATTCCTACCTCAAAGGCTGGCAACGCATCTGCAGTGCTTCTTGATGCTGCAGTTGTCTGTGGGCGGTGGTAATCACTTACCATCAGGTGTGCCACTGGCTCGTTTGCCCCCTCTTCCATAAAAAAAGAACGTTTCAATTAAAAAAAAAAAACTGTGAAGGCAACACGTTCACACCCCATGAGAGGATTTTTTTTTTATCACATGTCGCGTCACTCACTCATACGATGAAATAAGTTAGTAGGAGTGATAGGAAACTAGCTTTCCACCACTATTTAAAATTACTACCAGCTGGTTTCTCGAACGCTTTTCAAGTTGACAAACCGATTAAACTTGGATTACTTGGTTCTCATTGGCCGAATGACAGATTGGTTTGACCAATGATTAGTTAATTTTGAAGATCATTTGCGCAGATAAATAAACTAGTAGCAATTGCGTTCGAGTAACCGACCGTATGAGTAGTAGAAGCTGCCAAGGAAAATTTTATTAATTATATTCTTTACTAGCTGGTACCCGCGACTTCGTCAGCGAAATAACATACTTATTAGCAACGCCATCTATTGCATTAACTGGAACTACCAACTCCCCATACAAACTTTCAACCCTTATTTCACGCCCTCCATGATTAATATATAGATTTTTTCTGTCATAAGAACCTTTTCCTGACAATAACAAACACAACAAAAAAAAAATTAATGAAATCGGTCCAGGCGTTGTTGAGTTATGCGCTTACCAACACATTTTGCGATTCATTTTTATATTATACTAGCTGGTACCCGCGACTTCGTCAGCGAAATAACATACTTTTTAGCAATGCCATCTATTGCATTTAAATGGAACTACCAACTCCCCATACAAACTTTCAACCCTTATTTCACACCCTCCATGATTAAAATATAGATTTTTTCTGTCATAAGAACCTTCTCCTGACAATAACAAACACAACAAACAAAAATTTAATGAAATCGGTCCAGGCGTTGTTGAGTTATGCGCTTACCAACACATTTTGCGATTCATTTTTATATTATAGATAGAAGATAGATTATTAACAGGCCGATGTTATTTGAAACTTATGAACAAGGACTGAAGGACTGACTTTTACATCTCTGAAAATCAGGTCATATAGGAAGGTAGTGAAGGTTACGAGAACGTCAATTAGGTTTTTTAAAACTAAGTAAAAAAATTGAAGTGACTGTGAGCAGTTTTATTCAGAAGAAGAATGATTAATATTAATTTATTAATCTTAAAACTATGGGCCTGCACAGATTGTGTGGGCGGTGGAGATGACACTCCCGGCTGGCTGCTAGAGAATGCAAGCAGTCTCAAGAAGAGAATGCAGTCTCATGCATTCGGTGTTAGATTTGTATACTAGCCGGTAATATAACTAGATATCCATCACTGTTTAAAACAACCTGTACAGAAGACTAAGTTCTAAATTTAATACTGACTTTACTATTGTTCAACTCGACTAAAGTTGTTTTACAGCAAATCACATTACACTATGATTTGAATACGTCGTAAGTAGAGCACATTGCTACAATAAGACTGATTACTTAGTTCGCGTTATAGCTTCGCTCTAGATCTGTGATTGCAGAGACTTGTGCCTATAGAAAAAGATTCAAAGAAACGGCTAGCGTTATAATATTGCATGATAATATTATTATACTCGTAAGTAGTTTCTATAATTTCTGTCTGAAGAATATGGAGAGACATTTTTACAAAAATATGTGGTCCGGAATGGATGAGGAAGGCGAAAGAAAGGATTTATGGAGAGATCTAGGGGAGGTCTACGCCGTGTAGGCGACTTTTGCTGAAGAACAGTGAACTAGTATTAATTAAGCATAGTAAAATAATTTGTATTTAGAGTAAGCAATAGAAGGCTTTTTTATTTTATTTTATCAATTTCTGTCTAATCTACGATCATTCTGATATCAAATAGATGGTATATAGATAGATGACTCTAAAAAATGCAAAAAAAAAAAACAAATCGTTTAATTTGCCAAAGCGTAGTTCGCTTTGCTCGCCAATCGGCACTCATCTTATTTAAACTTTAAACTCTAATGTTCTTCATCATCATAATGATAATTCCTAACCAAGACCGCGTCTCAAATGTCTACCTTAACCTTACTTACCAGACCATTTTTTCAAAGCTTAGTATGTAAAGCCAGTGGTGAGAATAACGCTCACCGTTTTTTAGGCAAGTCCAAGATTTTGCTCGATTGAGCTGTAATTTGCAAGCTTTTATCTAGCTCCACAATCTTCGTTTGCTAGGTAATATTGTTATCGCTAGAAACTTTCATTGTAAAAAACATTAGTTCGGATATTTTCTAAGAGCTTTTAAGCTTTTTTCTTGTTCACTAGTTCTTTGGAACCAGTGTGGTGAAACGATTGTGCGGTGTCACCCACGATGCCTACCACTAAAATAAAATATTTACTTAGTTCGTTGAGAGATCACTCAATATGTTTTTTTTTTAATTATACACAAGTATTGAAAACGAAACTCAACAGATTTGCGGCTTGGATTATACCACAATAAAAATCGATGAACACAGTCTCACTCAATGTTAATAAGGAAGTCCCTACACAAGGCATTCGTGAAGAAAAATTTAGGCTTTTACATCTATACGTACAAATGATTTATAAAGCGTCAGGAGGCAACCTATACCTACAATCAACGGGACGATAAGTAAGTTCGTATGAGTCAGTGCTTAACGACTTAAATAGCCGGAACCGACAATTTAACGTGACCTCCGAAGCACGGAAGTGCTCAGATGAAAATGCCACTGTCACCCATCCACTTACAGAACGTTTTGAACGTTGCTTAGCTTCGGCGATCTATCAAGAACGACTAAGCAAGCACGACCACGAGCGCTTCGCAGTTTGCAGTAGTGCCTGGGTTGTTTCAGATGGAATAGACTTGCCCCTAAACCATCCTCTCAGCATAATTAGCCTTGTTCATAGGAAACACTGGTTACAACCAGTGGCATAGCTACCTTAGGGATAGGCGGTGCAGTGCACCGGGGCCCTTAAGCTCAAGGGGCCCTCGGACTTGAGTCAGAACCCCAGCCCCAGAGTCCGGAAAGTTGAAAATAAAACAACTGCATTTCGATACTCGTATTTTTGAAAAAAAGGTACTTATGTAACTACAGTCAGCCCAGAAAATTACGAATCAAATCGTAAGTTTTTACAAAAATTCTAAATACGTTTACATTTTGCCACACCCTGCATATTTTGACTTGAAAAAACCTAAACTGTTCAGTTAGGGCCTCAGTTTATTTTGCACCAGGGCCCTTGCCTACCTAGCTACGCCACTGAATACGTCAATTGAATTCATAATACATATAATTTCGCAGATGAAAATGTCTGTCGTACGATCCGTCCATCGTTATATTATCTCGAGTCAGACTATAAATTTTAATAACACCACAACATTGGACCATCAATTCGGATGATACGGACATTTTTCAGCCGAATTGGTAAATCCATCAATGAAATCTAGGATTCATTTTTTTTATAATTGTGGTAGCTGTCGTCACCGGCTTTTGGTATTAGAATGAACAATAAATAAATGAGGAGCATATAGTGTCATCTATTCCTAAACAAAACAAAGCCTGTGCTATGGGTATCAAGCAACTGACAGAATATTTAGATACTTAGGTACTTTTTTTATAAATAAGTACTTTATATACAGGGTGTAAAAAGACGTCTACCGAAGCCGAAAGGGGTAGGTACAGCATCCCAACACACAACTATATCCAAAAGGATTTTCCGAAAAAATCATTATATCCGGAGAAAACAGCGTTTGAAGATCACTGTTTGCGTATGTAGATAGATAGATAGATAGATAGATAAAATATTTATTTGGCACACATAACATTTCAACACAGACACAAAAACAAAGACAAGTAACAAGTATGTAGGCGCACAGGTAAAAACAAACTAGAAAAAAAAAAAAAGAAATACACACCTAAAACTAGTAGTCTGGCACCTACATAGGTGGGTGCAACAGTGGTCTGTGTGCTGTAGTGAGCCAAAAAGGTCCAGTCTCAGCTTATTGTTACTCCATGCCCGAAGGTACACAGTAACGCTGATTTTCAGACTGGACCTGAGAAAAAGTGATATCACGAACAGAAAGTAGCACAAAAAGTATGAACAAAAATAAATAAATACGTAAGATATAAAATTGAATACTTATAAAATTAAATACGAAGCTATTATTTTTTATAAATTTTGACAGCAGTGACAAGTTTGACAGTGACAGAGATATTGACAGAACTGAAATAGGTTCTGACCATGCCTGCCACGTCATAACAAATTCGGAGGTTATGTTATGTTACAAAAATGTGACAATATTTAAGCAAGAAGTGAATCCTTGGAAGTGAATTGCTATCCATGTTAAGTGACAAGAGAGTAAGAAATACAATGCATGAGGATGGAGGATTTGGAAGAGGATTGGACAAGATTGGGAAAAAAAAGATGCCGAAACTGAAGGTAGGTAGTGGGTACCCACTGCTTTCCAACCAGTGGATGAGAGGGTAAGTTAGTTGCCATTACGAGCACTTTTGCTTGCGAATAAGTTCGTTTTTTAGATTTTGTCTGAATGATGAAACTGTTTTTAGGGCATTGGGCGCGTTTTTATACGTAGATTGCTGGATTTTGAGTTTTAATTGTTTTTTTCTTTTATAAATGAAATGATTAGGTAGGTATGGTCTTATTATGTTGTACTAGTAGCAAAAAACTAGAAAATAAAATAAAATGACGTAGCTAAGTAAAAAATTTTTTTGAGTTTTTTTTTTTCGATAAATATGTTCAGAATCATGGTCTGATTGCAATCCCTCAGTTTTCGGTAGCAGTCTTTTTATACCCTGTATAAAACACCCAAATCCGAGACAAGTATTTGCAAATCATACAATACTCTACTTGCGCCAGGAGTCGAACATGCAAACATTTTCGCCCTAGAGGTCGTCAAATTGATTTTTATTATTTAAGATTAACTTCCGGCTGAAACCAGCTTGTTTAAAAGTGGGTTCCATAGAAGCTTCCCAAAAGGTAATGTTACTATTAATTGTTCGATTGTTTTCCTTAATCCTGATTTATTCTCTTAAAACAGACTCACCGCTGTATCCTCAAAGTCTGGTTATTCCAATATTTTTATATAATAAATAGGGAAAATTGGTCAATTTTGAAAATGTTGCAGATCTACAACGGATGGCTCCTACTTACAATCAATATTACACCGAAACAACATGCTTTCTAACCAAAGATTCCTATTTATTTCATCAATATGACATAGTTTTAGAAAAAAGCGTAATAAAATATACTTAAATTAAACGAAAGTCAAAATACATCTTATATTATATTGACAACCTCTGTGGCGCTGTGTAAACGCTAAAGCGCGCTTGGAACGCAGAAGGTTGCGATTTCGATCTCCGCCGCGGGATAAATGTTTGTATGATCTGCAAAATTAAATATTTATCTCGGGTCTGGGTGTTTCTATGTATAATATGTATGTATTTACAAACAAGCTTTTAGATCGAGTTCCCAATATTGAGATCCGGAGACGAACAAAAGTCATGGATGTCGGTATGCGGGTAATGGAACTCAAGTGGAGTTGGGTGGGACACCTGGCAAGACGTGGTGACGACAGGTGGTGTAAAAGGATGACAGAATGGTGGCCCAGAACTGGCAGGAGAAGTGTCGGACGTCCGGCAGCGAGGTGGGCGGACGATATCATTAACGTCGTAGGCCGACAGTGGATCAGGCTGGCACAGGACCGGGAAGAATGGCAAAAGCGAAGGGAGGCCTATAGGTAATCAGCAGTGGGTGAAATCGGGCTGCGGATGATGATGATGATGATTTACAAACAAAAAAATAACTTATATCAGTTATCTGGTTGCCTTAGTAAAAGCTTTGCTTAGTTTGGGGCTAGATGATGCTGTGTCAAATGCCCAGCAACATTTATTATTTATTTATTTATTCTTTATTTAAAAATGATAACTAATTCAATACTTCATTCAAAAATTCTTACCGAAGCACACATCGTCTAAAATCGATCATACATAATTATATCGAATTACCACAGCAATTAAACAATTTATCAAAAATTATTATTGTTTGCCATAAATTGTGCTAACAGACAAAACATGTCCGGTTTTATCGATATTATTGAGAGCGCTATCGACGTTGTACGTTGTAGGTTTCTGATTTATAGTTCGGCGATTATGATAAAATATTTTATGAAAATTATAAGCTTGCACTAACATGCCTCTATAAATGTTTTATTTATAGGAAAACTAATAGACACAATCGGCCATAATAAACGTGGTATAAAGTTGAATGAATGAATGAATGAAAAACGCTTTATTGTACACAATAATTACAATAACTTATGTATGAACTAGTATAACCTAATGAGATAATGTACAATGGGCGGTCTTATCGCTTAGAAGCGATTTCTTCCAGACAACCTTGGGATGGAAAGAAACGAACATATTGAAGGTATGGCAGGGAGTGTACAAATATTTATAGAAATACAAAATATTACTAATTTTTAATACATATAAAGTTATTCCTAGTATAATCAAAGACTAACCATAACCATCCTAATTTTTAGTTTGTGTACGTGAGTCATAACTTTATACCGTTTATAATAAGGCCGATTTACATAAATAATGTATTTACTATAAGTTTACAATAAATAGTTAATTCATGATTAATTTATTGATAAAATAAATGCGACGATACGTTAATTTTGTTAAAAACAAAACTTTTTAAAACTTACCGGTGCTATAACCGATAAAATATGAGCCTATCAAAAATTTAGATTGTGACGACACGGATTCTGTGGCCGAATGGTAAGGCACTCCGGCTTTAAGAGGATCGTCTGATCGTTGCGGGTTCGTATCCCATCGGAATCGAAATATATGATAAGACTTTATTTCTCTATTTAAAACCTCTTTAAAAGTCAAATAAAAATCAAGAAAAACGAATTAAATCCAAGACATAGATTTTTCTAGTTTCGAGAATGTTCTAATCCATACTAATATTATAAAGCTGAAAAGTAGAGGATTAGCGAGTTTATATGTTACGTTCCCCAAAACGCAACGATAGCGCGATCTAATTTTTCCTGTGGCGCCATCTATTATGTAGTAAAATGTGTCTGTCTGTCTGTCTGTTTGTTACCTTTTCACGCCTAAACCACTGAACAGATGATGCTGAAATATGACATGGATAAAGATTATGTCCCAGGGACGGACATAGGCTACTTTTTTTTTTCAAAACTAATCATGTAGGGCGTGAAATAAGGGTTGAAATTTTGTATGGGGACTTAAAGTGAAATTCCAGTTGAAGGCCACTAGATGACGTTGTTGTCCTATGGTTAAGGTCGAGATGGCGCTATTATTGCATTTTTATTTTTAAAAGTATTAGAAGAGAATCTTCTGAACAGCAGTTTTCAGTTCTGTTTTTATTAAGTATATTATGTTATTTTGCTGACGAAGTCGCGGGTACCAGCTAGTTTGATTATAAGTAGGTATTCATTCCGAGCCAACAACGCCCTGATTAAAAGAATTTACCGAAGGATTTATTTTAAAAAAGCTCCTGTCCACATCTTTGCTTACCCATGTCTTTACTTACCCATGTCTTTACTAGCATACAGTCTTTTTTTAATATTTTAACATGCTTTATGAGACTTTAGGAAAGCGGGTTGGTCTTAATTGTGTGTGTAGATGCACATGCACGTGGTTTCTGTGTGCGTAAGCATCGGAACGCTCCATGGATAAATGAGCGCTAAATATCGCTTACGCACACAGAAAAAAATTTACACACACAATTAAGACCAACCCGCCATCGTGAGTTAAAACAACTATCAAACATTCCAAACCGAAAAATTGACCCTTGAAGTCAAAAATTGAATATTCATAAAACGAACGAAAAAAGGAACGCGAATACGAAAGATACTATCCATACCTACTTAATATTATAAATGTGAAACTCTGTCTGTCTGTCTATCTGTCTGTCTGTCTGTCTGTCTGTCTGTTTGTTACGCTTTCACGCCCAAACGCTGAACAGATTAAGCTGAAATTTGGCACAGTTAAAGGTTGTACCAGGGAAGGACATAGGCTACTTTTTATCCCGCAAAAATGAAAAAAATCTCGAGGGACCGCGGGTAACTCCCCGACCACAACACAAAGATACTATAAAAATATAAAAATAACTAAGAAGTTATGAAGAAACATCAAAATCCCTCCCTCTGATGCTGTTTATATCATTTGTGAATCAAAACGCAGAGTAAGTCAGTATACGACTTTAAATGTATTTAGATAATAATCTCCTTTTAAACTCTACTAATGAGAGTGTCTATTCGACTAATCCCTTTTATCTCTGAGCTTCTCGCTGATGTAGAAAAATAAAGTAATTAAGGTTCTCGAGAAGAAATATATTTCACTTCGTCAAACTGTTCAACCAATGGCTGTGCAAGCAAAATAGTATTTTTTGTATCCTACTAGTATCTACTCCCAACACAACACGTGCTCTAAACGGTGAAGGAAAACATCGTGAGGAAACCAGTTAGTGTTCTTATAGGCGATGGGTTTGCGACCTGTCACGTATGGAATACTAACTTCTGCAAGATGTGGGCATGTATCAAATGTCTGTTTGGACTTACCTCTGACTACCATAGACATCTTCATAGGATCTGGAATAAGTAACATAAAAAGATCTGGTTTGGTTTGGGCATGTAGAGAGGATGGATGACAGTCGTTTGACAAAGCAAGTGTATGAGGCAAGTGTGTATGGGACAGCTGGAAGGGGATGTCCTAGGCGAACCTTCTTGGATCAAATTGGCGACATTTTGGAGAAGGGCCAGGTCAAAAGTACCCTAAACCGGCGAGCATGTATGAAGAATGTAATGCGAGTGAATGAGGTAAAAGTTGTGTGTCAGGATCGTAGCAAGTGGAGAACTGTGGTCTCTGCCTATCCCTTCGGGAAAGAGGCGTGATTTTATGTATGTATGTATGTATGTAAAGATCTGAGAGAATGTCTACCGCACCTTGGGGATAAAGTCGTGAAACTGTTTACTTACTCCCACTTGTTTCGTATTTTAAAAGCAATTATTTGGATGAATGGATAGACTTAAATCACGTTGAAACGGCTGAACTGATCTGGATGAAGTTAATTTATTTTAAGTATAAAATGGTGGTCAACCTGGATTTTGATTGTATTAACTAATGTATGACCTCTGTAGCGTAGTGGGCGAAGGTGCACCTGAGACGCAGAAGGTTGCTTGTTCGATTCCCGCCGCGGGACAATAATATGTATGTATTTACAAACAAAAAGTATATAAAGTATTATATCATTTACTAGTTCCTATAGTACAAGCTTTGCTTAGTTTGGGGCTAGTGATGCTGTGTAATATCCAGCATTGCCAGTGATGCTGTGTGAAATGTCTTATTTATTTTATTTATTAAAAACCTGCGATTTCCCACTGCAAGGTAAAGGCTTCCTGTTCTATGCTTTTTAATTTTTCGAATATTAAAACTTGTGGTTTATTTATGTTGGGCTAAAACAAAAACATCATAATTCGGTCACTGAAACTAAGTAACCAAAATAGCTTCATCATAGGTGGCGTGCTCAGGTCACATAACTTAGAGGGGATTAGGGGCCTTAGCCATGACACGCCTGTTCGTAGGTTAAACAAAGCAGCTTAAACAGTTCTTCTAATGGTTTGGTAATAATTCGACGACCTCTGTAGCGCAGTGGGCGAAGGCCCGCCTGCGACGCAAAAGGTTGCGGGTTCGATCCCCGCGGCGGGACCAATGTTTGTATGATCTACAAATATTTGTTTCGGGACTGGGTGTTTCTATGTATAATATGTATGTATTTACAAACAAAAAGTAAGTATATAAAGTAGTATATAGTTCATCTTAGTACCTATAACACAAGCTCTGCTTACTTTGGGGCTAGATGATGCTGTGTGAAAAGTCCAGCGTTATTTATTATAAACTTCCAACCTGTCTTATAAAAAATTATAATGGTGGTCGCAGACTTATCTGCTCGGAAATGTCAATTCAATAGAAGAAATGCTGAGACGTCAGAAGCCAGCCGCATTTTCTGACGTCATCAGCATTTTTTGTATAGAAAAATGACTGCGGCGAGTACGGCGCGGCCAAATGTGGCCAAAATCAGGTTTAGACAGTGTACTGTATGGACAGATTTTAAGCGAAAAAAATTGTCTGGTTTTTATACTTAGTAATTGCTAATGTTTTCAAGTATGTTCGCCTAGGCCTTGTACTCCTAGTTTCAAGGTGTGCAATAAATAATTTTCATTTATTCATTCATTAATTCCTTGCAGTTCCTCTTTTCATATTCTGATGAGACCTACCCTCACGTACACTACACACAACTTACACTGGAACATTAAAGCTCTGTTTTTAGTTTGCTTTTTAAATTTTTAGGTATAACTACGGGATCCAACTACCGTGGATTCAAATGTAAGGCAACAAATGTCGAAGTGAAAGTGCACTGAGGGCGTTAACTGACCTCTGAGATACAGTTTTTTAACTAGTTCAGGGGTTGGTGAATACCTAAAGTGCGGAACTTCGTAGTCTGTTGTCTTACATTTACCTAGCTTTAGTATTACTTAGAAAAAGTATAAGGTTGTCTGGAAGAAATCGCCTTGAGCGATAAGACCGCCGATTGTAGGACAATACTGTCGAAACTTAGCATGTAATTACTTCATGTAACACTGTGTCCTCAATAAAGTTCTTATTTATTTATTTATTTATTATACCTCTGTTGGCGCAGTGGGGGAAGGTCTGTCTGCGGCACAGAAGGTTGCCGGTCCTATTCCCTAGAAAAAAATGTATTATCTCATCTGCAAAGATTTGTCTCGGGTCTGGGTGTTTTCTGTGTATAATATGTATGTATTTTACAAACAAAAAGTATATAAGTAGTATATCAGTTATCTGATTCGCATAGTTTTGCGCTAGATGATGCTGTGTGAAAAATGTCCAGCATAATTTTATTCAATCTCTAATGGAAATTTCATCTTAACACGCCTGAAAAGAAAGTTACCCAGCTGTAATACTCTAAGCTGGTTGGCTCAGGTTAGGCCCTATAAACAATGCATGAAATTATTTTGTCGCCCGAATGTTTAACGGGAAATGTGCCATGCTCCGCTTACTAATCACGAATATTAATGTTTATGAAGTAATAACTGAGCTATTTACATTTGAACTTTGTAATTTTGTACGTCAAAATTACGAATAAATAATGAGCAGTTCATATAAATTAATTATTGTAAATATTAGAAATGTATTATTATTAAGAATAAGAATAAGAATACATTTATTTGACACACACAACACAATACAATGAAAATAGAACATCAAACATTTATAAAACACGAGTGGGTACAAAGAAACATAATAAAAAAATAAACAAAAATAAAAAATAAAAACAAACTATCCATCATAAAAAAACCTATTTTTGTGGTGCCAAAAAGGTCCAGTCTCAGCTTTAGTGCTGCTCCCAGGTGAGGGATTATTATGATATTTAAATAAAAATAGAATAATCGGTCTACGCGAAAATCTGCCTGCGATTCAAAAAGTTTAGAGTTCTATTTCTAATAATATTTGTGTGTATACTTACCATTCATGTCACTTGTCTTCTGAAAACTCAAAGGAGCAAGAGTCAAAAATGGTAAGCCCAAATGGTATCGTGTAAATGGTGCTTAGTGTGCTTATGAATCTATATCATATCTATGAATATGAGTTAAACTCAACAACAAAAAAGATCAGAACTACTGAGTTTTGATTGGCAAAGTCGACCTCCATTTTCGTCAGGTGCGTCCGTTAATCAAGTTGGTTGGACGCTGTCGACACATCGAATTACGAGCTACGAGGACGAGCATTTTGTAAAGTTAGGTGTGAGTTATACTTGTAAAAAGATGGGTTAGGTAAGCGTTTGGGTTATAGCTTTGATCCATGATATACAAGAGTGAAAATGGATGATGAAAATGTGCTCTATTCCACTATGATCCACCAAACAAAACCACTAAGGGATTGAAAATAAATACACCTACTATATTTAGTGTGGCGTGGTTTGTTTTTTTATTATTTTCAGTTATGGAAAAAGTACTTCGTTTGGGGCTTGATGATGCTGTGTAAATGTAAAAAGGTCGCCTAACGAGCTATGGAAAGGGCTATGCTTGGTGTCACTCTACGAGATCGAATCAGAAATGAAGAGATCCGTAGACGCACTAAAGTCACCGACATAGCCCACTGGATTGGCAAGTTGAAGTAGCAGTGGGCGGGGCACATAGCTCGTAGAACTGACGGCCGTTGGGGCAGAAATGTTCTCGAGTGGAGGCCACGCACCGGAAACCGCAGTAGAGGACGGCCCCCACTAGATGGAAAGACGATCTGGTAAAGGTTGCTGGGAGCCGTTGGGTGCAGGCTGCACAAGATCGATCGCTGTGGAAATCGATGGGGGAGGCCTATGTTCAGCAGTGGACACTAGATGGCTGACATGATGATGATGATGATGAAATGTAAAAAAAATAGTATTCTAATATTTTCTATACTTCGCATTGAAAGTAAAGAACTACTTAACTAAAAGGTTCTTAAAACTAAAAGCTCTTAGCTGTAATCGAATGTAAATTTTCGTTGTAAAATCTTTAGGAAAACCTGTCAATGTTCATTCTCTTAGTAATATGGTAGTTACCTAAGTGTTCGGAGATTTTGCAGGAAGCAATGAGGGTTTGGTCTGTTTGCAAGCGGTTAAGATTTTTATAGCATAAAAGTAATGTAAAAAAAGTTAAAGTGAAGATGGGCAGGACACTTGGTAAGGCAGGAAGACGGTAGATGGACAAAGGCAGTTACCAAGTGGTGGCCACGCGAGGGTCATAGAACACCAGGCAGACCACCAGCCAGATGGTGGATATTGTGGCGGTAGCGGGAAGGCAATGGATTCGACTGGCGCAGGATTGGAAAAAGCGGCGTGAAAATGGAGGAGACCTATACTCAGCAGTGGGAGGATGTCAGCTGATTAGATACGAGTAGATATATAAAAAGTAATGTTAACCTTTGCCGTCAAAGAGTTGGCAAAAGACCCTGTGTAGCTTCGTCACATTAATGCGTCGTTGTGTGTCAGTCTGTCTATACTCAGAAATTAAGTGCGATAGTTTCTATAAAACAAAACCAAGTAGAAATACTTAAAATCCACTTTTCAAAACAAGTGTACCGTCTCCGAACTAAGATATAATTTACTGAAGTTTCTGACAGATATCACTCTGTAGCGATTATATGTTTTTTTTATCTGGTGTGCTACGGTCTGTCGATATGCATCGTCACCTCATTCATTCATTACACTCTTCATAGTTCAATTTCAGCGTAAAAATGTCGGCCATATTAAAAACATAATGTCAAATGCACGAAAGGAGCCTTTTTATAGCTTATAATTCTTTTAGTGCACAAGAAACACGAGATGAAGAAGCAAAAAGTCGACTTCACAAATTCTTGGTTCATGCGAATGCGAACCCACGTCTCACTCTAGCACATAGCTAATGAAATAGGTGCATCCTTGTCGGATGCGATCTGTCGCATGCGAATGCGTCGGTGTACTAACGGCGTTAAAATCGCCAACACTACCGCCACACATCTTGCCTGTAAGATATGCAAGTGGGTCGTGCTGTGGGCATGACAAATAGTGTTTGGGGTTAGACATCGCGCGGTAACAGTTGTACAGCAAAACAAGTTTCAGTAAACACGGTTTTTAACCCTTTTTTACACGCTTTTTACTGGACGTCAGGATTACCGGTGTTACTCTGAAACGTAAATATGATGTACTTAAGTTTATTGAGTTTCTTTTTTTTTTAATTAAATAGGTCAGAATTTGACCTCCCTCTACCTGATGTTAAGCAGTAGTGAGGTCTAAGATGGAGCATGCTTTCCTAGAAGGAACCTATTGAAGAAGATTGTGACTACTTCTGATGGTTGGGAGCTAATTAAACTATTTTTTATAAATAAAATAAAAACTTGCGTGTGCACAGAAGAAGTTCTATTTTTCGAGAGAATGAATGAATGACAATAATGAATGAACTAAATAAAGCTACAGATAAAAACAAATAGAAAAGAATGATTACATCATTCAACTTAATGTTTCCAACGCCTATTTACTCTTGATTTAAAGACCCCTATATTATACTTTTCGGGAAATACGGTACCCGGCAATGAGTTCCACAATTAGAGTCACAAGAGTTAGTAGCCAAACTCTGGTGACAGTGTTTTAAGACTATTTCTAAGTCTGCGTGATAGTTTAATTCAATTAATTCTTATGAATAAATTGTTAAACTTATGTCAGGGACTTATTGTTTTGTTTACCTACTATCTGTGCTTCATGCCGCGCTTAGCGCAATGATAAAACGCTACATAAAAAACCGCGTAGGTAAGTCTATAGCATAAGTAGTTATTCTATGGAGCGTTCTAACGCTTAAGTACAAAACAACGCGCATGTCCATCCACAACACGCACAATTCAGACCAGAGGACTTATTGTGTAACTCAACTGGCAATGGACATGGACTTCATTTTGACATTTGAAAACTAGCCTGGACTGCAACTGTCATTATCGTATTGTGTGATTGGTTGAGCTCTATTGAGATGACAACTGGGAATGGATTTCAATTAAGACAATAAGGCTGCAGCCTTCTAAAGAAACTAAAAAATGGTAAAAGTTTTGCAGACTAATTGCACCCATGTTGGATTTGGCACAACCGATTTTATTTTACGGTGCTCTTTAAAGGTGAAGAACAAAAGGTAAAACTAAATAGTTTTTTGGAATATTCGATCTCGTACTATACCAACAAAGAAAAAAACAAAAGTTTTTTTAAGACAAACCCGTGCTCCTGACACACATTTTTTATACCCTTTTTACACGTTTTGGCTGTTAATAAACAGTCGCCGGTGAAACTGGTGGATAGCGTTTTAAAATAGAATAAAAAGTATTCACCAGAGGGAATGTAGACATTGTTATTGCACTGAATATAGTTGCATAATTTTGTAAAGCTTTTGCTTTTTGGTTGCGTTTCAACTGCGTGTTCCTGGTGTTTTATTTTCTGTATAACGAGTGTATTTTCAGAGCAGACTCTCAGATATTATTAGAGAATTTGAACTCCTTCGTCAAAGGCACGTTCAAATACTAGGCACAAGCTCAAATTTTGCAAAAGTTTGCAAAATCCCCACCTATCATAATTGTTATGCTAGTTACAATCCTCCTAAGGTGTTCTTATGGTGGTCGCAGACTTATCCGCGCCGGACTGTCAATTCAATAGAAGAAATGCTGAGACGTCAGAAGCCAGCCGCATTTTCTGATGTCATCAGCATTTTTTGTATAGAAAAATGACTGCGGCGCGTACGGCACGGCCAAATGTGCGATCAGGTTTAATCGTTTAGATCTTTTGCCATACTAAAAAAATCCATTAAAAAAACCCAGCTGAAGCAGGTTTACAAATAGCCGCTTCTTTCTCTTCCACCCAGGTAATTGAGCTGTAGTTGTTCTAGAACATTATCAGCTGCCAGTTTCTCGTTCCTATTACCGGTTTAATAAGGGTTAACCGGTATAATACCGTTTTACCGGTATGTACAGTACCTGTTCAGTTACAGAAGCGGTCCGTCACGGGCGCGACGCTGATATATCGACGCGGAGTTGCCGCCGTGAATTTAGGGTTACGTTGAACAATGGCTAGTGGTGCAGGTTTGAAGAGAAGGCGAATTAGATTTGTGAAAAGATATTGCACACAAAAATTCCGAAATCTGTAACATTATGAGCAAATTTTTGATAAATATTGAGTATTTTCCTTGAAATCAAAAACAATAATAATTGGCCTTTAAAGAACCGAATCGACTATAGTTTTTTGTGCGTTTTTACGAATTTTTGGACCGCGCCGCCTCTATTATGGCTTAGTGCGTTTGTACAGAGGCATGTCCAAACACATATCTTGCAGAAATTAGTATTCCTTACGTGACAGGTTGTTGAAAAAGATCTGAGAGAATGTCTACCGCACTTTGGGGATACAGTCGTGAACCTATTTTTTTAAGCTATTGCATAGCTTCTATTGCGGGCCTTGAGCGTGGAGACCGAATCCTGCAATTCCGTAACGAAAATAACCTAACACCCCCACTCCGACCGGCACAGCGGTGATACTTTTTAGTTTTGCCATCTATCGATGAATAGCAGAACTTTTAATGACTTTTTAAATATAAAATGCTATGCAATAGCTTTACCGCGGCAGTCTCCGAGTGCCACACGTTTTTTTTTTGCGTTTGTACGAATTTTTGGACCGCCGCCTCTATAAAAGCTCTCTATAAGCATTAATTGTCTTATACCCTTGACTTTATGTTCTCAATGGGTAGTGTAGACTTATCTTTGTTAATTTTATGCTGTTTTATAAATATTCTAATTCTTAGATCTGATGATTGTTTCCTATCTACTTTTTTCTATTGTTTGTTTTTCGTCATAGTTTATATTTTCTTATTATTTAGTGCTTCATTGTCTGTGTTTGTGCCAAATAAATGTTTATTCTATTCTATTATTTACAAAAAAAAAGTATATTTAAGTAGTATATCAGTCATCTAGTACCCATAACACAAGCTCTGCTTACTTTGGGGCTAGATGATGCTGTGTGAAAAGTCCAGCATTATTTATTATTTATTTATTTATTTATTATACATGGTGTAAAAAGACATCTACCGAAGCCGAAAGGGGTAGGTACAGCATCCCAACACACAACTAAATCCAAAGGGACTTTCCGAAAAAATCATTATTTCCGGAGAAAACAACGTTTGAAGATTACTGTTTGCGTATGTACTGGGCGCGTTTTTATCCGTAGATTGCTGGATTTTGAGTTTTAATTGTTTTTTTCTTTTATAAATTAAATTATTAGGTAGGTATAGTCTTATTATGGTGTACTAGTAGTAAATAACTAGAAAATAAAATAAAATGACGTAGCTAAGTGAAAAAAAATTTTGCGTTTTTTTTTCGCTAAATATGTTCAGAATCATGGTCTGATTGAAACCCCTCAGTTTTCGGTAGTAGTCTTTTTACACCCTGTATTATGGCTAAGCATAAAGCACGGAAGCGCTCAGCGGATAATGCCATTTACTACTACACTACTTATTACCCATCCACTACTACACACTGGTGAGTATGTTACTCACCAGTTCACAGACTACGGATGAAAAGTTGATAACTTGTCCCATCTATGCATAGAACATTAGTGTGACTAGTTTACGACAACTAACGTGCAACTGAGCGCTGTTCTTGGATGTAAAACCGGCTGTAATGTATCGCAGAACGTGTCTGCTGGTTACTGACCGATCGATGGCAACACTTGTTACTCACAAGCACAGAATACCTTGATAGTTCCGGCTATTAAGTTAAGGTAATTTGAAGGAGGCCTTAAGGCGGCCTAAAAACATCGTCACCAGTGTTGGCCACTAACTTATACGAACTTACTGGTTTTTTTTACAAGTAACGAAATAAGCCTTTTTGAGGAGTATCACATTTCATTCTCCCCAAACATTTAGTTTTCTCTTGTGATCGCGATATCACAGGAGGTGCACTTACAATAGAAAACAAAATAATAATTTAACACACTGTTTCAAGAACTAGAAGTTCAAAACAAAAACAAACCCTTTGCACTTTTGAAGATGTCTCACGATGTATGGTAGTAATTAACGTTACGAAAATTAATTGATGGGTACACAGCTGGAACTCGCAACCTTCAGATTGGACTAAGCTATCCACACCTTACTAGGCTAACACAACTATATAGGGTCTTTAATTTTTTATAACTACTAACTAACTTAATTCAGGAATTGGGTTCAAAAAATTAATAAAAAAATATTTATGTAATGTTTTTTTTTGTTTTGTTATGAAAATCCCGAGAAAATCGATAAAGACTATCCTTTCAATTGATTGTTGCTTCTTGTATAACTAAGCCCATTCGTGATGTAGCTGCGCTGCAATTGGTAAAACGTCTGTTCTCCTTGAAAATCATTATGCAACAATTAAATTTTTAAGTGAAAACTTAAATGGGCTTAGGAATTAAATTGATACGGTCAAACGTCTATTTACAACCCAAAAATGAGGCCCTGTCAGTTTGTGTAGTTTAAAATGAAAGACCCTATATAACGTATAATCCTATTTCAAAGCTGAAAGTATGTAGAAATAGAAAAACATTTATTTTGTATACTAATTGTACTCTTAATACTAGACAGAAAAATGGACACCACTCAGCGTTTGCTGCAGCAACTTAGAGGTGCTGCAGCGCTGGTGTTCTGTGGCACCGGTGAGTTTATGTGCATCAGCAGCAGCTTATGATACTATGTGCTGTTTACTTTAAGTTTAGATTTTTGTGTCTCAAACGCCTAAAACAGTGATCCATTGAACAAATCTTGTTATAAATGTAACAAGTAGGAACACATAAGCAACAAATCGTGGAATAAATGTAACTGGTATACCTAAGCAGGGAATCGTCATGATCATAATATTATGTACTTCTTGAAAAACCTTTTATCATAAAAGAATAAAATCTGACCAGAGGGCATTTTCTAATGATGATCAAGGAAAAACGAAATTTAACATAATTTAACTTCTTTGAGTTTCCGAGCTTTTTGAGAATAATGAAAATGGCTTTATGATTATTATATTTGTATAATTACTTTGTTATTCAGTGTCAAAGTGAAAATTGAGAGTCGCTAAAACATTTTTTTTTCAAATTCGAGACCATTCTATACAAAGACGAATTTTCGTTACTATCAAAAACCGCAAAATCATTAAATCACATTTCTATAAAAAAGGAAGTTAGCTTAGTTAGTTTGACGACCTCTGTGGCGCAGTGGGCGAAGGTCCGCCTGCGACGCAGAAGGTTGCGGGTTCGATCCCCGCCGCGGGACAAATGTTTGTATGACCTACAGATATTTGTCTCGGGTCTGGGTGTTTCTATGTATAATATGTATGTATTTACAAACAAAAAGTATATAAGTATTCTATCAGTTATCTGGTTCCCATAGTACAAGCTTTGCTTAGTTTGGGGCTAGATGATGCTGTGTGAAAAATGTCCAGCATACCAGCATACCTAGTTGCCAACTCTAGTAACGGAATTTTTAGGCCACCATACTACCTTCATGGCTTAACGACTTAAAGGCTAGGACTGACAATAAAACGTGCCCTCCGAAGCGCGGAAGCACTCAGTTGATAATGCCACTAGCAGTCACCCATCCACTTCCTGACCGTTCAAAACGTTGTTTAACTTTGACACTCTACACCAAGAGTTTCTTTCATCTAAAAATCAAAATGCGTTTCTAAACATTAAAAAACTAGCGCAGTTCTATTTTTATGAAAGCCCGTACAATGGCAATCCTCTGCAAACCATTGTTCGGTGTCAAGTGCAGTAATACCCATAACCGAGATACCTACTCTCCTATCCACAGTTAGGTTGTGGTTGGTCACTGAGAACGGCTGGTTACTTCAGTAGAAAAATTATAAATTTTGCTGAACATTTCATAGACATAGACATAGACATAGACATTTATTTATTTGCCACTCAAGCACACACAAAATACAGTAACAAAATGAAAAAAAAAAGTAAAAAACAAAAAGCCTGTCATGTATGTGTGCTACAGCAGCAAAAGGGCTTCGACTCAGCATAATGCCTCGCCACAGCGAGGTAGCGAGGCGCTGGTATTCTGTCGAAAATCATACAGCATCATCTAGCCCCAAATAAATAAGCTTTAAGTATTGGAAAGCCTTAAATTACTAGTTACAATGCATTCCATTATGTAGGTACATAATTTAGGTACTAAAACTATACGATGCTAGGTATCCGCGAAGTAAATAGGTCTAAGGGGGGTTGTCAGAGGCATGTCCAAACACATATTTGATACATACCCACATCTTGCAGAAGTTAGTATTCCTTACGTGACAGGTTGCAAGCCCATCGCCGCCTATAAGAACACTAACTGGTTTCCTCACTCACAGGATCTGGAATAAGTAACAAAAAATATCTTAGAGAATGTCTACCGCACCTTGGGGATAAAGTCGTGAACCTGTGTTTTAAATAGGTACCTACATAGCCTATTTTATCGGTAATCCACGAAACTTAGCTCATACAAAAAAAGAGCAGAGCTTGCGCTATGGGTATGACTGAATACCACATAAATGTTAACGGTTAACCTACACGGTCTCAATCACCCCAAAAAGTTGTAAAATTAAAAAATCTTTTCAAAGAACTTTTCTACCACGTAGTGTACGAATTGTCTGTTTGCAAGCTGTACTAACATCCGAGAGCTGGATACGAGCCCATTAATGCAGGCATTAGATAGCCAAGTATTTTTATAGCAGTTTTGGGGGCCAGTTGGAGCGTCAATATAACTGCATAAATGCTATTGGGTATGCTGTTATCCTGAAAGCTTTTGTATATAAAATAGGCACTATCTTACAATTTGACATAACGATATGAAATAACGGGCTGGCATGTTAGCGCATGACGACAGACACAGTTATAACGATTTTTAACGAGAAAACGAGACGAGATACTTTAGTCACGGTGCTCATCATAGGCCCACTGGCCTTCACCAAAATGTCTCCAATTTGATCCAAGAAGGTTCGCCTGGCCCTTCCCTTCCAGCTGTCCCATACACACTCGCCTCATACACTTGCTTTGTCAAACAACTGTCATCCTCTCTACATGCCCGAATACTCGATCCTCAACACTAAATCTTCTTTCACTCCACACTGTTCCCTTATCAGACTATTTCTCACTCTATCATTTCACGTTACCCCACACATACTACGCAACGCTCTCATTTCAACAGTGTAGTTTATCATAATTATGAAACAGTCCTAATACAACCGGGGTTTAATTATAAACAGGTAGTCCTACTATCCTGGGTGTAATCCCGGCGACCGCGGCCTCGTCATGCTCGGCTCTATCGTTTGAACCTAGATAATACTTTGATCTAGGGCCTACACGCTTGAACAATATTAATAACTAGCTAGTACCCGCGACTTTGTCAGCAAAATAACATACTTAGGTACTTGAAAACCTCATAGAACTGAAAACTGTAAGAATGTTCTGAAACATTAAAAAAAGCAACAATAGCGCCGTCTCGGCCTAAGCCATAGGTTAGCAACGTCATCTAGTTACCTTTAACTGGAACCTCCAACTCTCCATACAAACTTTCAACCCTTATTTCACGCCCTCCATGGTTATTTTTGAAAAAAAAGTAGCCTATGCCCGTCCCTGGGACATAATCTTTATCCATGTCATATTTCAGCATAATCTGTTCAGTGGTTTAGGCGTGAAAAGGTAATAATCAGACTGACAGATACATTTTAGTACATAATAGATGGCGCCACAGAAAAGATTTAATCGCGCTATCGTTGCATTTTGGGCAACGTAAGGTATAAACTCGCTAATCTTGCTAATCTTCAAATTTTCAGCTTTATAATATTAGTATGGACTAGCTGCGCTCTCGCGGTTTGACCCGCAGTCCCTCGGGATTTCAGAATCTCGGGATAAAAAGTAGCCTTTCCTGGGATACAACCTTTATCCATGCCAATTTTCAGCCTAATTTTGGGCGTGAAAAGGTAACAAACAGACAGACAGAGTTACTTTCACATTTATAACATTAAGTATGGATTGAACGAGGACAAAATAATAAATAGGTAAATAAATAATGCTAGACATTTTATACAGCATCATCTAGCCTCAAACTAAGCAAAGCTTGTACTATAGGAACCAGGTAACTGATATACTACTTATATACTTTTTGTTTGTAAATACATACATATTATACATATAGTCCTCCTCATCGATTTCGACGACGGCGACCTTGACTTTATAAGTAATTTTTTTTTTTTTTTTTTTTTAATATGCTAAGCTATTTACATCTAAAGGTAATGTTCTAATTTCATTCCTATTATACATAGAAACACCCAGACCCGAGATAACTAAAATAATCAATACTAAGGGACAAATGATTGTATGACCTACAGATATTTGTCTCGGGTCTGGGTGTTTCTATGTATAATATGTATGTATTTACAAACAAAAAGTATATAAGTAGTATATCAGTTATCTGCTTCCCATAGTACAAGCTTTGCTTAGTTTGGGGCTAGATGATGTTGTGTGAAAAATGTCCAGCATTATTTTTTATTTTATTAACTATTTGCAGATCATACAAACATTTATCCTGCGGCGGGGATCGAACCCGCAACCTTCTGCGTCACAAGCGAGCTTTCACCCACTGCGCCACAGAGGTCGTCAAAAAAATAAATCATCCGTCAATCATTCCAAACATCGTCATGTGGAATATCTGTCATCTGGACATCTGTCTACGGGGTTAATAATAATAAATGAATTTGAAGTGGGTTAAAAATGATCATCATCCGAAGTCCATATAGAAAGGAATAATATCCTACTGTGTATGGCCTCTCTTTGTTCACGCCATATAATCCCGTTCTGTGCCTCACACATTCAAAATGTATGTCTTTTTTGTCAATGGACATCTATAATTCTACATTGCGAGATCTCAATAGGTTTGATGTACCATTAACAAAAACAGTCTAATTTTCTTTAGAAAGCACAGTCTAAACAGAACGAAACCACGTTTGAGTCACAAGTCGCCACTACAATATCGCAACTGCAATGAAATTTACCAATGTACAGCTGTCTGATCCTAGATAAGAATACTATTCTGAAGATCCAATCCAAATAACCCTTATTTTGAACTCTAATAACGTGAAGCAAGGTTGATTTTCACATGCAGTTGATGTCCGATGTTTTCAATAGTACGTGCGGTGAAACTGAATTTGTGGCGCGCAATTGAGCACTGGTATTTCTGAGTAGGTTACTGGAAATATTTTGGCATTGCACTCGATTTTGGTAGGATTGGTCATGCTGTGGGATTGTATGAATTGTTGTTATGTATCACGTTTCGCTTTGGAATCTTAAGGCTTTCTTTATTAGATTAAACAAGAAAGCAGCCTTTACCAGTACTCAACGTTGACTACAACGCTTACTAATTCCATATTCCACCATGCTTATGATGGAATAGGCCAGCACCTATTCCCCTAGATTGTTCACTAGGATGTGGGTAGGTACTAGATGATTGATATTACTACTAATATACTTTTTGTATACATACAATTATACATAGTAACAATCAGACCCGAGACAAATATTTGTAGATCATACAAACATTGGTTCCGCCGCGGGGATCGAACCCGCAACCTTCTGCGTCCCAGGCGGGCTTTCACACACTGCGCCACAGAGGTCGTCACAACATGGTTGATAAATATAATACTGATCTAGCTCTCGATTACATCGAGATGGTTTTCTTTAACGTTAATGAGCTTGTTCCATTAATGCATAGCTGAAATTCGAGATTTTAACAAACATGAAGATTGATCATGATCACCGAAAAATTTTAGTTCCTAAGCCGTGTTTGTTTATTGCCAAGTTTTCTGTAAGTTTAGTACAAAACCAAAACCTATTTCCCACAAAATACCTAGATACTAAGATACTGGTGTAAACAAAGAACGAACGTGTACACTTTGTATAAACAAAGAACGAACGTGTATACAAATTGTATACACGTTCGTTCTTTGTTTATAGTTTATAAGTATTTTGTAGGAATAGGTTCTGGTTTTGTACTAAGCTTCTAGAAAACTTGGCAACATGTCATATTGTAAAGTACATGTTTTGTAACTTGGTATCGTTTGATCCACCGATCTTTTCCAATGCACACGGTAAGGATGTGACGTCACGGAAACGGATGGACATAAAAATATACGACATAGATCGGTGAGCTGATTTGGTGACGTTAAATCGCGAGGGTTTTGGAATTATGAAGGATGGAGAGACGATTTAAGAGGAAATAAGTAAGATTATAAACAACAGGATTACGACTGCGTCCCCAAGGCGCAACAGACATTATTTTTTAGATATTTTAGTTTTTTTTTTATTATTTATGGGGATAGTATTTTTTTATTACAAAAAATATGAACCAAACACTGACTAAAAAACTGTCTCTAGAAAAACGATCTTTAAAATACTCGTACATAGAACGCATATTTGTGGTAACAGATTTGCTTTGACATGTGTCGACATGGTGTTCAACTAAGGTTTAATTTTTTTATAATAAGGCCATACAGAGTTTTAATCAAGCTAGATCCGTCCACGTCGTTTCTCATTCAAAACGGGTAACGAACTAAACTTCTTGTTCGTATAAATGATATGGAATTAGTTTCCTGGATCTCAGGCGAAACGAAATAGCTGGTAAGTACAGAAAAAAAGAACCTCGTCTTCACACAAAAGTCATATGTATATTCTTGGAAACTTACAGAAATATTTATTAACAAAAAATAACAACCAATCAACCTAAAAGTAGAACTTAACCGACACTTATAATTTTAATCCAGAAATCAACACTAGAATACTCTGACAGCTATACAACTCCAAAATACAAAGTTCCTAATACGACAATACGTCTATCACGTCTGAAAGTCAAGCGAAAAGAGTGTGCGCGCTGCCCTGCTCGCTCGTTTTATGCTCTGGCCCACGTGGTCGTTGTGACGTCACCAGGATATTTCTAACACGGCCGTTCCTGGCAGAGCGGTACGTCCTCGACCGCAGTATTGTCTCTAGATGACCCTACAGCAGTTATCTGATCATCATCTAAAGCGATAGGTATCTGAAACATTTTCAACGACGTTACCAACAGAAATGTTTAGCTACCTTTCACTAAGCGAGCGTAGCTCAGCGCAAGCATATTCTCGAGTAGGTAATCGCATTAAAAATAGGCGGCAGATTACAAGTTGTTTTACCAATGAACTGAATGAACTACCAAAACAACAGTAACTTCGTCTGATTAATCGAAATAGGTAAGTAACGATAAATGTCGAGGCTACACAAAGCATAATTGAAATAGGTAAGTAGCCATAAATGTCGAGGCTACACAAAGCATAATTGAAATAGGTAAGTAGCCATAAATGTCGAGGCTACACAAAGCATAATTGAAATAGGTAAGTAGCCATAAATGTCGATGATGTTACAACCTGAAGTATAGGAATGAGCGCAAAGCAGCTAAAAGCAAAGCAATAGCTAAAAGTTACATAAAGGCTACAAGTTATTATGAAAGCAAGCGTGCACTCAAGCTCTCACAAATACCAGCCTTTCAAAGGTAAGGTAATCAGTTGAAGCTACTTCAGTTTGTGACATAAACAAATCACAGGAAATTGTATAAGTGAGAAATGCATTGCAAATAATTGAATTTCGAACTTCAATTAGTAGCAAAACATTTTAATAGGTTGAAAATAACACTAGAACATGTCATTTTCGTGACATAACCCACATCTATCATTCACATTTCACAAAACTACTGCAACGTGAAATTGGTGACATGATCTACTAGAGTTATTCACGTCATGAAACTTACAGTGACCTAGCGGGCTACGCTATTCACGTTCATGACAAAAAAAGTAAATGGAGAAACGTAGGTGAATCACTAACTCTTACGTTCAGTGATCTAGCCATAGCCTTCCACTTACGGTAACATAGCCTGTGCTGGTTACCAGGTGACATGGTGTACGTTTATCACGATCACGTCCATGGGGGCCGTGACCGATTAAAACGATGACCATCCATAAAGCCTTACGGACCATTCCCAAAGAAGGCCCGCAAGCGTCCAACGTCCATTCGCCGCGCCATAACATGTGTTCAGCAGCGAGCAGCTTGGACACCCATTGCTATCTGAGAACTAATAATGACTCATGATTAGAGGGAGAGCCGTCGTCGGCTCCCAATGGGACATCACAGAACAGAGACTGTCGTCATCGCGGCCGCAGTGGGCCACCACCAGCTCAGCCTTCTCCTCACTCATACATGCGCTGTGGCGCCAACCAACGCGCATGCTGGCGCAGCTATCAGCGCGCTGCCCGCACGCGCTGTATCGCGCACACTGGCGCGCTGCCCGCACGCGCTGTATCGCGCACACTGGCGCGCTGCCCGCACGCGCTGTATCGCGCACACTGGCGCGCTGCCCGCACGCGCTGTATCGCGCACACTGGCGCGCTGCCCGCACGCGCTGCATCGCGCACACTGGCGCGCTGCCCGCACGCGCTGTATCGCGCACACTGGCGCGCTGCCCGCACGCGCTGTATCGCGCACACTGGCGCGCTGCCCGCACGCGCTGCGTCGCGCACACTGGCGCGCTGCCCGCACGCGCTGTATCGCGCACACTGGCGCGCTGCCCGGCACGCGCTGGGTGGCGCACACTGGTGCGCTGCTCGGCACGCGCTGGGTGGCGCACACTGGCGCGCTGATCGGCACGCGCTGGGTGGCGCACACTGGTGCGCTGCTCGGCACGCGCTGGGTGGCGCACACTGGCGCGCTGCTCGGCACGCGCTGTGTGGCGCACACTGGCGCGCTGCTCGGCACGCGCTGGGTGGCTCACGCTGTTGCTGTGGAATAAATTACTACCCCGACCAACGCGCATGCTGGCGCAGCTGCCAGCGCGCTGATCCACGCGCAAGTGTTCCTTAAGACAGCCGTTCGGCCGTCCTCCTGTCACTCACTGTGCAGAGAAGTATACCCTCGCGGTCGCGACTGACCGCGAGAACGCCAACACCGCGAGCGTCCGCCCGCTACGCGAACGACGACGCCGCGAATACCACGTGACCCGGATCTCAGCGTCTCATCCATTTCACGTATCTTGATCTATAAACAAACACGCCAACAGAACACAAAGAAAAATCACAAAAAGATGGTTTTTCAGAACGTAAGTACTTTGCAGACGTAAAATAAAGCAAAAGCCAATTAAAAACTCTTAAGGTTAAATGAAAAGCCCGCGTTCTTAAGAACCTTTAAAACTTCTTTCCGATTTTCTAGACCTTTGTCGACGGAATTGAACCAGATCAACACGTCATCTACGTACGTCAAAACCTTGCCGCACGATGAGGCGAAACCTGTATCAGTCCGGATTAGACGTTGTTCGTTACCTGTCCGTATGTATGTCAAATCCTTACCATTCAGTACATCTGTACCGATCAAAATCGGTACAACATACAGACCAGCCTCTAAGGGTAACTCTGGAAGTTTATTGATAACGGTGACGAACGAAGTCATCTCGACTTCTTGACTCTCGCTCGAAACTATGCATCATTCGATAAGTCGGGTTCCTGTGAACATAAAATGTTTCAAAACGTTCAAGATAATTAAAAAAAATATCGGACCCACTATTAATCAAGATGTCAACCAGCACCTTCCAAACTACAGCTGGGATTACGATGTTTCGTGTTGGGTCAAGTCTGAGCAAAAATGTACCTCCTTGGGAGTTCGGTCGTTAGTCTCCGAACATTGTTTCTAAAAGCACGATTCCACTGATGAACATTACGTTTGCAGAAGACACCCATCACTTGGCTTTGGTGTCGAAGCATCAGAAACACAAGATGGAGGAGGCTCGACCCTGGATTTCTTCAAACACCTACCATTCTACCCATTTTTGCAATAAATGAATGAATTGAATTGAATTGTAGTTTGTCATTTGTTGCTGAAGCCTTTAGATACCTGGGGATCGAATATTTTTACAACCTCTTGCAAGAATAGCGACATTCAGCTTGTCCAACAGGCGATTTTCGCTAGTAGGTACGCCATATTAGTCGAGAACTTATTAGAGTTCGTACACATAACCTCAAACAAAGCAGTACCTAGATATGTTAACGTTGTAAGGAAAGAGTTATCTAAACTCAGTTTTGAAGTTTACTCCATGACCTATCGTTTATAATCCAACCGTTGAACCATGACTTTGCATCGCCACGCAAACATTTACCTATCCACCAGAGGCATTCTCAATCGCCTCAATTGCTCAAAAGTCAACCACAATCTACCCGCACACACGTCAAAATCATGAATACATACTCGGATCGAAAGGAGATTATTTAAAACTCACGAGATTTTAGCAGTGTCGCTAAAACTCCGACAATACTACTCACGTTATTATTCTCGACGATGCCACTTACTTCTAGTTCCCGCGAAATTCTATCATCGGTGACTACCCCGGTAACAACTAAATTCGGCTCACTAACAGGCGTCTGTATGACCGGAGGCAATGACGATAACGCATGGCCATCATTAGTTAAACGTGATGGTCCATTGTTCGATAAAAAACATACCCTCGATAACTTCAAGACAATTCAAAATCCTATCTAAGGAAATCCTTTCACGAAATCTTTCACTTCGACTATGCCTACGCAAGCTACTACAAGAACCACGTAAATTATCACGTCTCTGCACACAATCACGACGGTCAGTTGAAAAACTGCGACGGCGATTGTTATTTTCCGGCGTATGCCGAATATTAGACGCAGAAAAATGACAATCATGACTCCTACTACGTGTTCGTTCTCTCCTACGTACATCCTCTTGATATTTAGTCCTAGACAAACGTCCTAGACATTCTCAACAAAAATGAGGGTAGGTACTTACGATTGTTTTGCAGCCACTAAAACTCACACAAAACTTCACAAAACAACTGCACTACAAAAACACACATGTTCACTATAAAAACGAATGGCGAACGATCAAAGCTGCGTGTATGGTTTTCTTTATCCCACGCTCTGATCTTGGAAACTTACAGAAATATTTATTAACAAAAAATAACAACCAATCAACCTAAAAGTAGAACTTAACCGACACTTATAATTTTAATCCAGAAATCAACACTAGAATACTCTGACAGCTATACAACTCCAAAATACAAAGTTCCTAATACGACAATACGTCTATCACGTCTGAAAGTCAAGCGAAAAGAGTGTGCGCGCTGCCCTGCTCGCTCGTTTTATGCTCTGGCCCACGTGGTCGTTGTGACGTCACCAGGATATTTCTAACAATATATATAAAAATGAATCCCTATTTCCCTTGGTCATGGCATCACGCGTGAACGGCTGGACCGATTTCATTAATTTTTTTTTGTTGTGTTTGTTATTGTCAGAAGGTTCTTATGACAGAAAAAAAATAAAAAATTGCGCGGGAAAAAATGAATCATGCGCAGACGAAGTCGCGTGGGTCAGCTAGTCTCTAATTAAATCAATAATGCTGGACATTTCACACAGCATCATCTAAGCCAAAAACTAAGCAAAGCTTGGACTATGGGAACCAGATATCTGATGACTGACTTTTTGTTTGTGAATACATACTTACATATTATCATAGAAACACTCAGACACGAGATAAATATTTGCAGATCATACTAACATTTATCCCCCGGCGGAATCGAGCCCGCTGCGTCCCAAGCGGGTTTTCACCCACTGCGCCACAGAGGTCGTCAAACTATTGCATCGTAAAAAAAGACCCTGGAGCAAGAAAACGAAAGAAAAAACGATTGATTCTTCTTCTTCTTTTCGTGTCACCAATTCTTTCGAACCAGTGTGGTGAAAGGGTTATAAGTGCGCCTCAAAGAGGCTCCTTTCGTGCACTTGACACAATGTTTTCGAACTTTTTAGGTTCTACGACATGCCGGCTTCCTCACGATGTTTTCCTTCACCGTTTGAGAGTGGCATAGTGCACATCATTTTTTCGGCAGAAAAACCTCATTGGTGTACGACCGGGATTTAACCCACGACCTTACGATCGGAAGGCGGGGCCACTACTACGAGTACCTACTAGACCACCAGTTCAAAAAGTAAGAAATGACCTAGCTAAACTCTAATAGGCTTTGTTCTGGACCGAAATACCAACGTCCGTCTCTTTGTGGTCACATAACTGTTATTAACTTACTTGTAACTAGTTTTCTTTGAGGTCCCATTTTGGATAATGTTATCCTATTAGGGTACCTTCTGTTTTTTAAGAGTGTAAGGTTTTTTTTTGTATTATTATTAGGAACTTAACAGATTGGTGAAACTGACTTAGTTATTTTATTGACAGCTTATTTTCTATAAACTTAATCAGCAAGTAGTAACACTGGCTCAACTGTGCGTAAAATTTCAACATTTCAAGCATCATAATACAAAATGAAGCTGGATAACCTCTCTCCTTCGTCTGCTATCATTAAAAGAATTCGCTGGCCCCAGTTTTCGGACCATAAATTACGTATCAGTGTAACGTCTCGGCTGACCCATTCTATGGGTACGGTTGCACTGCGAAAACCACATTCCTTCAATTTAAATTATGAAAAATATAGACCTTATTACATAGGTTTCAACATTTAGATTCTAAAAAGGAGTGTCGGTCGTCCACCTACAAGATGGGCCGACGACATCGTGAAATCCGCAGGTCGTACATGGGCAAGACTGGCTCAGGATAGAGGCGAATGGCGAAAGCGAAGAGAGGCCTATACCCAGCTGTGGGATGACAAAGGCTGATGATGATGATTACATAGGTAATCAAATATAGATTTGAATTCAGGAATTTCATCCATCATCATTTCAGGATTTAGTTTAATATGTGTATCTGTTTTGACTAGAGAATTGCAAAACTACTCTACTAGAGAATTCTGACAACTTTGGCTCAGCTTATTTAACTTTTAGATGTTACATGTTTCATCCCAGTACTGTGCATAGGCCTCTTTGATTGTGCCAACCACAAACGCTATGAACGCCTTGTCCAGCTAAAGAAAGCATTTAGGATCACATTCATAAGAGCTAGATGATAATTCTGTTTCCTATTCTTTCGCAACAAATAATATTTTGAGCTATACCTCATCATCAATGGCCTCATACATCTACGAGAGATGGTTTAAGCAGTGTTCGTTTGGGAGGTCCGGCACTTACGTAGATGGCTAATAAGACTATACCTTGAGCTATAGGTACCTAGTATTTAATTTATTAGAGAGAGACAAACGGCAAAGAAGAATGCAAACTTACATATTTAATTGCTCTCTTCAAATATTTCAAATTCTTTTGTAAGCATTTCAAAAAAAACTAATTTGCTTTCTTCTTCGCAGTCCGCCTCTTCCTAATAAATTTGCGGGCACTTCCCAGTTCCCATATATGCGCAGTTCCCATGCGGGAACTAGATAATCCTGTGACGTCATAGAGTTATATTTTTAAGGAGGCCAAGAAAACTGACGCAAGATATTGTTAGTACCGTCAGCGAAGAGAGTTCGTGAAAATTTAAAAATTTTGAATCGAATCGGTTTATTGAAATGTTGGATGTGTGATGCTTTGAATAGAATAGAATAAAGTTTTGTTTTCTCCACATCATATACAACAGTTACAATAGGTACTTAAATCTACACAATTTTATGTGGGTGAAAATACGGCTACCCCTCAGCATTTGCTCCAACATCTCGAGAGTGTAAAAAAATACAAGAAAGATAAATTATTAACTAGTCATCCATAGACTTTGCACTCAGCGTTGATTACAAGTCAAAGTAAAAGTCAAATTGCTACTGCACAGCGCTTCTTACTTACGAAGGTTTTGGGATCAAATCTCGCATAAGTATGTACATTTTCCGGAATGCATATCCAAAATAAATTTTTAATTCTCCGATTTTTCATGGAATCATAGCGCTGACTGTACGTTTACAATGATTTACGATAACTCCATATTAACAGCCAGGGAAAAATAACGTTTCATTATATTCAGGGAAAAAGATCTTAGAAGATAATAAATATAACAGCTTTTTTCAGTAAGATAATGTTCTTTTGAAATTTTAGGCTGACCTACCAACTGCATCTAAGAAGTGTCTTCTATTGGGCGAAGCACAAGCATATTTTTTTTAATTTTTATAGTGTTAAACCACACTTAGGTATTTCATTGAGAAACCGGAGCTATAACCGATAAATATGAGCTAATAAAAAATTTCGAATTGGCGACAAGGGTTCTGCAGCCGAATGGTAAGGCACTCCGGCTTTAGGAGAGTCGTCTGATCGTTGCGCGTTCGAATCCCGTCGGAATCAAAATTTTGGTAAGACTTTTCATTTCTCAACAGTTAAAATATTGAAATTAAAATAATATTTTCTGGAATAAAACCAAAACGTGATTTAAAACCAAACACATAACACACATCTAAAAGAGTAGTAACGACTCACTATAAGTACAAACACAATATTTTTGCCTTTTCAACCACAATGTTCAATTCTAGAACAATTCGTGCAATTATTCAAACACAAACCTCAATTTCTAACAAATTCACTGTACCATTTCAATAAAAACACTGTCATTTTGCCTACACATTTTACACCGTATAAAAATTAAACTATTGGATTAGAATCGTATGTATATCTAGCGGACCCATTGTAGCGGAAATATCCGCTCTGTTTCGGACGCGAAAAAAAACACAAAGCGATTGCGGTAAATAAATTGAATTGCGTGCGATTGACAATTTGGTTAATGTTTCGTTGTTAAAAAAGGGATTTCGTATCCTCAAGACAAGATCGACATTCTCAGATTAAATCACTCAATATTCTCAAGGTAAAAGCACTAGTGCAAACGTATTTTACAAATGCACTTTTGTTTCTCCAATTCTCCATTTTCCCTCGTATGTTAACACTCACTCCCAATTTTTTTAAATAAAATTTATTAAAATCAAGTTAAATCTTAACTGGCAATCTCTTTATCTCGCTGTATTGCAAATTCAAATCTTTTAAACATTGTAATCTAAGGTATGATGATTTTTTTTAATGTTTAATCCTCGTTTAGTCAGCATACATTCCGAAACTTATAAAATATAGGTACTCGATATCCATTTTATCTTCTTGTAGTGCCTCTCCGACTAGCGAAGGTTGGCAGTCAATATGGCAATTGTTCTCGATCTTTGGTGAGTCTATATAGTTCGGCAGCACTCGATATCCCCGTTCACTCTCTGATGTTCCGGAACCAAGATTTCTTCCTCCGACCAACACGCTTCTTGCCGGTCATCATCAGTTGAAGGTCTTATCTTTCGTGTCTTATGACATGTCCTAAGTAACTGACTTTTCTTAACTTGATGGTATGCAAAAGTTACCGTCCATTTTATCATATTCAAATTATCACATTCGATTTCACACGTGCTCGGTACAAAGCTTCCACTGCTAGATCACAACAAAGACCAGAATATATGTCTATAAGCACTAGGTATCGAGAATGAGCACTAGTTTAAAGTAGGTCGATTTTGCGAGTCCATCTAAGATAGATAGATAGATAATTCTTTATTGCATACCACACGTAAAAGACATACCTACCTATTATTATTATTATTATTATTATGAGCCATTGCTGTCCCACTGCTGGGCAAAGGCCTCCCCACATTCCCTCCAGACGTCGCGATCCTGTGCAAGGCTCTCCCAATCGACCATAAATTTGTCAAGGTCGTCTCGCCATCTTCTTCTCGGTCTGCCGCGTCGCCTTCTCGCTGGGTCGGGGCGCCACTCGGTGGCTACCCGCACCCACAGCTCACCTGGCATACGACAGACATGCCCAACCTACCTACAAGAGAGAAAAAATAAAGACACTTAACTTATAGGTAGACAACTGGCGGCCTTATCGCTATAAGCGAGATAGATAATATTGATAAATTTTACTTTTAAAGGTGTTGAGAGAAGTTTTTTTTTTAGGTGCGCAGCTTTGAGGATTTATAGGTACTTACAGTAAATGCAAAAAAACATGGAAGAATATTAAGCATGGACTTGAATATTAAGAATGGAAAATTTATACATTAACCTAAAAAAAATATTGAATAAGAATAAGAATAAGAATAAGAATTACTTTATTCGCAGTTTCTCAAAAAATAATACAATAACGTTGGTACCTAAGGATAAGTACTACATATTAAAACTATTGATATCTTAAAACTACGAAATGGCGTCCAACTCAGCATAATTGTTATACTCGTAATAGCCATTGACTACTACTCGTACAACGCTGGTCTTCCGTTGGAACCACGGCGAGGACGTCACGTATTTGACGAGACACAACATTAAAAAAATAGTTAAAAAAAAATAATAAAAAATAGCTTAAAAAGATAGTTTTAGAATAAAGTACACAAAACGGTGAACCACATAATTAAATAATACTAGGACAGGAAACAAACTCACAACATAAAAAAATAAAATTAAATTAAACTAACAGTAAATGGAACGTAAAGATTTACATTTAAATGCAACAGCAACAAAGAACACAGACCCAAACAAAACAAAGACCGAGTAACAAACGAACAAAAGGTGGAAGTTAACAGAGAAAAATGAGAATAGAGAATGAGACAGCTTCAGGTTACGCTACAGAAAAGAGATTTCATTTCTGAGATCTTCAGTGTTTCTCTGGTGTTCCAATAAGCAATGTTTGACTTTATTTCTGAAATTCTGAAAACACTGAAGCTCCCGTATTGGTGGTGGGATATTGTTCCAGCACTTTGCTGCCGCGTACCGGAAGCAGCCTCTGAAAGCTGCCGAATGATGGCGTTGCGTCGACAGCTGTTTAGAGCATCTCCGCAGAGACCTCCCTCTTGATACCCAACCCAGTTTACTGAATAGGTACTCAGGCGAGTGGTACTTAATCACACCAAAAAGTAGGCAAGCGAGATGCAGTTTTTGCCGCGCTTTCATTTTAAGAACGTAATTTCGATTTAAAAAAGGCGTAACGTGACTCCGCGGGGGAATTTTAAAACAAAAGCGAGCACACGCGTTTTGCACACGCTGAATGAGTCGCTGCGTACGACCCAGCAGTCGAGGTCCCGTGACAGTGTCAACGTAATTGAGCTTTGAGAGAATTAGGGACTCAACCAGCTGAACTCGCAATTCCTCGCTTAAGTATGTTCTGATGTTATACAGTACTTTGAGCTTATAGAAGCACGATCTAACGGATTCAGTAATGTGCTTCTCGAATCTTAGGCTAGAGTCGAACAAAAGACCCAAATTTCGCGCCTCATAAACTCTATCTACCGGTTCTCCTAACAGAATGATGTCATATTGCTTTTGTTTCTTGCAATTTCTTAAATTTTTCAGGTGCAGATTCTATAGTTAAGTATGTTTAAGTTAAGTTATTTAACTCCCCAAAAACTCGTGTTCAGTCTGTGTTGTATACGTGCACCATCGGCTCCTATTTAATAATGGCTTACAAGCCATGCCCGAGCATTGTCGAGATTTTTGCATATTGCACGGAATCCGGCTATCGGGGATATCCTGAACTCCGCATTCTTGGGGAGTGGAGATTAAGTCAGGAGATATCTTTAACCAGATCAGTTTCCGGGATTTTGTAGCTTAGATAAGATAAGATATTTCATTTTTTAGAGATTATAACGGGACAAAAATAATGAAAATGGCAAATAATTTTCAATGGACTCATCATCATCATCAGCCTATGGTAGTCCACTGCTGGACATAGGCCTCTCCTAATGCGCGCCATTGCGCCCTGTCCTCAGCTCGACGCATCCAGCTTCTGCCGGCAGCCTTTCAATGAACTATGCAAAGGTCTTTACATCTAAAAATCTTAACTAGATGATTTATTTATGATGCAACCTATCCACTCAACGAGACTGATAGTGCCTGGGGGCATTTTTTTAAATGTAACCGGCTTGTCCATCACCTAAATCATCCTCTCAGCTTTATCGGCGTTATAAACAGGAACGACTATGGTCAATAAACAATATGCTGACTAAGCAGAATGTAGGCTTTTTGCGCAAAATAATATGAGATAAGTTGAAGATCTCCTATAGCTTGCACCGGTAGTTAGCATAGAGCGGAATAGGGAATCCAATATTAATGCACGCATGAATATGCCATGCCCAATCGATGTTGGATCCGATTATAATTTTATAAAAATATTTGAATGCAGTGAACATATTTTGTAGCAAAACTACGCGGTTTCTCGGAAATGGTAGTCAATTTTTCCTTCATTGTGCAAAGCTAGTGTGAATTGCGCCTAAATGTCCATCCATTAACGGAAAAATCCATAAAATGGTAAACGGGCAGAATTCCAATCCACAACCATCAATCGGATTGAAAGTCAAGGCATTACCTTTGTTGGTAAACAAGGCTTTTATTTCTCAAATTCCGTTTACATGCAAATGCCTAAGCAAAACTAAATCAAGTTTAAAAATTTGTTCTTTTCTATTCAAAAAACATCACATGCATTCCAACCAGCTATCCCGGAACTAAAATAACTTTTGCTGCTTTTAATTTTAATCTCCCAGCAATGACAGCTTAAATGCACATTTCGTAGCAAAACGAGATTCCCACCAAAACTTTTAGCATCTAAAATTGAATTTTCAGGCGTGTCATTGTCCGTAGAATTGAAACTAAAGACGTGCAGCTTTCCAAAGTACTTTAGATCTTATAGTTTAAGAAATAAAGTTGGAAATAGCTGGTTTCGGCTGGACGTTTTTAATCGGATTTCAAGAGACCGGTCCAAGTATTTATTGTACGTCTGGAAGTTTTGTTGCGCTGTGGCAATAAGCAGATACTTTATTTATTTTTATTGTGAAGAGTAGGTACAGTAAAACATTATCTTAGACGTCGTTCTAAGGATATATATACAAAAAAGCTGAAAAGTAAAGGATTAGCGAGTTTATATGTTACGTTCCCCAAAACGCAACGATAGCGCGATCTAATTTTTCCTATGGCGCCATCTATTATGTAGTACAATGTGTCTGTCTGTCTGTCTGTTTGTTACCTTTTCACGCCTAAACCACTGAACAGATGATGCTGAAATATGACATGGATACAGATTATGTCCCAGGGACGGACATAGGCTACTTTTTTTTTTGAAAACTAATCATGATAGGCGTGAAATAAGGGTTGAAATTTTGTATGGGGACTGCGGTCGAGATGGCGAATATTGCATTTTTAGAACCTTCTGAACAGCAGTTTTCAGTTCTGTTTTTATTATGTTATTTTGCGGACGAAGTCGCGGGTACCAGCTAGTATGTAATAAAATCTTTTGGGCTGTATTTTATCCAGAGCAAAGTAAGAGTGAGCCGCTAGTCGCGTATCAAATAGCTGATCACGCCAAATTCAATCTAAATGAAACGTGTTAGAGATCCAATTCACATAACACGATTTAAAGAGTTACAATTTATTTAGGCCAAACTTTTATTTATTTTCTGAGACGTGTATAGCATCAATAATAAGCTATTGCTATCAAGTTTCATCTTAAAGTCAGAGAAATTTTTATTTAGTCATCTCCCAACATAAATACCACGATAGGAACTGTTTTTTTTTCTAAATTATCACTGCGTTTGCTAACATCGAAATATGTTTAGGTAGTTATGGGAATAGAATTTAACACGTTTGGTGTCGTGACTCATTTAGTGGACAAGCTAAAAGAGTGGCAGGAACACGTTAGTCCCATTAATACGCACCCATTTAAAAATCTTCTTGTTGTTATGTCACTAGGTCTTTTCAAGCAGGTATGCTATATAGAAGCTCCCTTTTATTCAAAAAACAAAGCTTATATTGAATCCGAAAATCTAAGTACTTAATCTTTACATAAATATTATTTTCATGCATTATAATAAGATTCATAAAAAGAGCTTTATCATTTTAAGCGCTAATAGCATGCATTACACATGTAAAGCCTTGCTTAAGATATTGTGAAAATAACATTGTATTTACTTTGCTTAAGCTTAGCGAGTACTTATGAGTTTAATATTGTTTTTATATGCCAAAGATTTGAAATAATACTGTGTGATGTGTTGTTAAAATGTAAATGACTAATCATTTGAATATTAAAATATTAGTGTCTGTGTTCACTAATTGGTAACGTTCACTGCAGCGTCACTAATTAGTGAACTCCCTCAATAAATCGGCGATGCTGACCCAGTGATCCTATTTTAAATTACCATTCTATATATTTGTTTTTTTATTATTGTTGTAGTAACAAAAATATTGTGTGCATCAGCAAGCTTCGAGGTAGCTTTGTGGTACTACTGTACGTACATTATAAAGTAGGTACCTAAAGTATCTTTGTCTCCCATCATCTGCAAAAGCCAGAAAGCTGATGATACCCGGCAAATTGCGAGACGACCGGAGATATCCGGAAAATAACGAGAAAGCCCGAAGATATACGGAAAATTATCCTTACACCTAATTGAATAGCTCGGCCCGAAATAAATCTCCTCGCCTTAATAAAGATATCCCAGTTTTAGAAGATTCGGAATATATTCAGTTTTATCTGCTGGGTAACAAACGACTGGATTAGGTACCTACTTGTCATAGAATAAAAATGGTATAGAACTGCCATTCTATTTTATCAATAGATTTTTATTTATTTAGGAAAAATTGAGAGAATATTATTAATTATGAAGAAATGCTATATACAGGATTCGAGCCGTGTTAGTCGAATGGGGTTGTGCCTCGACTTTCAATCTGAAGGTCGTGTGCTTGAATCCCGGCCGTGCATCAATGGATTTTTCGTTTCGTATTTATATGCGCTATAACACGAGCTCTTAACGGTGAAGGAAAACATCGTGAGGAAACCCGCAGCTTCGTCAGCTCCACACGTATCGACGTCGTCTTTCCTGTGGGCCAGGTTGATTTAGCTGAAAGGATGGTTTAGGTGCTGGGCAAGCCTATTCCACCTCAAACAATGTCCCAGGCACTACAGCGTCCCGTTAAGTGTAGGCATCGATTGCCTCCTGACGCTGTATAAATCATCTAATATGGATGACCACGCACCAGAGGACAGCCCCCTGCTAGATAGAAAGATGATCTGATAGGTTGCTGGGCTGGGCGCCGTTGGATGCAGGCTGCAGTTTTTTTTTTTCGGAGGGCCTAATACTAATATGAGGCCGTTTTAGTGTTACCGGACAATGAAGGCCGCAAAAGATCGGTCGCTCTAGATATCGATGAGAGAGGGCTATGTCCAACAGTGTACGATAAAGATGAACTATTTCCAGATTGAGAGCAATTTAAAAAATTTAAAACATTCTACAGACTTCGAGTCTCCGGCAGCCACTATAGGTTGGGGTCTGATTTAGTAACCATTCGGTGACTTCGACTTTACCGTTGTTTTTGGGAGATGATATTTCACCGCGACTCGTAGATTTGAGGATTCATTCCGAATTCATAGGGCGAGATAAAATGCCTATGGATATAACGAGACTTTTTGTAGAGAACAAGTTATATAGATATTTGTCTGAGAGGCTGGTAAAGAGATTATTTGATAGTCGATGAATCACTTGACTTTGACTTTGTTTAATAATTTTTGTTGCTCCTTCACACTGAAGTGGCTAAAATGAGTTTGAAAAGTAAATTGGTTCAGAAAAATGACGTGGTTCACAAGGATCGCGGGTAGCACCGCGGTGCAGATAGTTCATTCATATATCTAAATAAGCCTAAAACTACTAAAAACCGCTGTTTTCTCGTGGTCCCAGGATTTTGTCCCAATAATATAAATAAGGCTGGATATAAAAAATGCTGGACTTTCCACACAGCATCATCAAGCCCCAAAGTAAGCAGAGCTTGTGTTATGGGTACTACATGACTGATATACTACTTATATACTTTTTTGTTTGTAAATACATACATATTATACATAGAAACACCCAGACCCGAGACAAATATTTGTAGATCATACAAACATTGGTCCCGCCGCGGGGATCGAACCCGCAACCTTTTGCGTCGCAGGCGGGCCTTCGCCCACTGCGCCACAGAGGTCGTCAAAATAATGGGACCACAAGGGAGAACTGTTTCTCGTAGTCCCATTCCTATGCTCAGTAACGTATTTATCCCCCTGTATATAGGTATATGCTCCTACTGAACACAAAAACCACGGGGATCTGGCACTCGCCGGCCGCTACCGCGGCACGCTTCGCTCGGATCGTGCGTGGTTGTTCACTATACACCTAAACACTCGTCGCTTCGCTCCTCGCAACCTATGCTATAGGTCTGTTAGTTACATACCTATATACAGGAGGATAAATACGTTACTGAGCATAGGAATGGGACTACGAGAAACAGTTCTCCCTTGTGGTCCCATTAATGGGACAAAATCCTGGGACCACGAGAAAACAGCTCTAAAAACCTGTTTTTACCCTGGTAAATAATGATCTCCAAAGTATCATGTAATTCGTACAAAGTCACGACCAGAATTAAGTTTTAATAAAGAAACTATAAATTCACAGTTTCACCCGAAACACTATAGTTTACAATTGAACCAGGAATTTGTCTTGTTAATGGCGTCTGGCCACCGGAGTTACAATACAATAAAGTTTGCTTCCAAATTGCGAACCTATATTGAAATAATCGGATAGTACATTGAAAAGTAGGTAACACTAATTTATAATCAAGTAGATAATAGATAAAATTTATGTTTATTTACAGAAACTAAGCTACTACATATTTACATTTTAACAAAATATAACAGGATTAGTCAAGCTATACTCGTATTAAAAGGATCGTTAGAAACGAATCAAGTAATTCATTCAATGGCAAACGTCTCTCCCATATCTTTCCAATCATCTCTGTCTCGGCCCATTTCCCACCAGCCTTTCTCAATATTCACAGTAGTTTATCATGGTGATTCGAACTTTATTTCGATGCACTGATTCGATGAACTACTTTAAATAAGTGACGTTTCACTATTAATTGATTTCTCTGAGATTGATTTATACTTTTCAAATAATTTCATTGAATCAATACTTTAAATCGGATGAAATGTGAATCATCATGATACAAGTGCCATACCACAACAGGAACAAACATTTTCGATCATGTTCAATTTTCTAGCTGCGAGAATCGACCTCGCATTTGCGTCACAACATCAAACAAACAATGTAAACTACACGAAAAAATCCATGATAAAATTTTTTAGGTATTTCAAAATTTCAACTTACTTAGGCCTTTACATCTATACTAGATGATTTATACAGCGTCAAGAGGCAACCTATGCCTACACTTAACGGGACGCTGTAGTGCCTGGGACATTGTTTGAGATGGAACAGGCTTGCCCAGCACCTAAACCATCCTCTCAGCTTAATCAGCCTGGCCCACAGGAAAGACGACGTCAATACGTGTGGAGCTGACTAAGCTGCGGGTTTCCTCACGATGTTTTCCTTCACCGTTATGAGCTCGTGTTAAAGCGCATATAAATTTTTCGAAACGAAAAATCCAGTGATGCACGGCCGGGATTCGAACCCACAACCTTCGGATTGAAAGTCGAGGCACAACCCCATTTGACCAACACGGCTCAAAATTTCAACTAACTTGCTTTTAACACGCTAAAGTTTTGACATAAAAAACCGCGCGTACCACTCGCGCCAACAAAACTAAAAAGACCGCTAAACTTCCCGACGATAGTAAAACATAGTGACGTCAAAATCTGGGTAAAATGGGGTAAAACGAAAAATCTGACTGCATAAAATAACTGTGCAATTTCCTTAAGCTGGTTCTCGGACGTTGCATTAAACATTTTTCGGCACTCGCCACAAAATGCGCACCAATATGGCAACGGAGGTATATAACATTCTAATGCAGATGCTGCCTGTATTCTGAGGTACGATATTAATAATTACGTTTTAATACTAAAAAGAAAACTGACTTCAATGTTTGACTCGAAACGCGGTGTGACTCAGGGCGTCAAGCTGTCGATTCGATTTCTATTTGTGACATAGCTAGGAGGGAAGGTGTTTAGAGATTTACGGGGAAACTATCAATCCCTCAGGAATAAAATTTATATGGGACCACCTCTGGAGTATACCCTTTCAAACATAAAAATAATTTTGCAAATCGGTCAACAAATGGCGGATCAATCGCGTAACAAGATACAAAAAAAAAACATACAGACGACTTGAGAACCTCCTCCTTTTTTGAGCTTGTGTTACAGCAGTTACATTGAAATAAATAAATAACCATTTATTTCAGGCAACACAACATAAAATGCCATTGGCCCATATTTATAAATGCCTTAAAGATAACATACATACATATACTTAGGCCTTCACATCTATATTAGATGTTTTATACAGTCAGGAGGCAACCTATGCTTACACTTAACGGGACGTTGAAGTGCCTGGGATATTTTTTGAGATGGAATAGGCTTGCCTAGCACCTAAACCATCCTCTCAGCTTAATCAGCCGCCCACAGGAAAGACGACGTCAATACGTGTGGAGCTGGCTAAGCTGCGGGTTTCCTCACGATGTTTTCCTTCACCGTTATGAGCTCGTGTTAAAGTGCATATAAATTTTTCGAAATGAAAAATCCAGTGATGCACAATAGATTTTTTTTTTTTTTTTTTTTTTCACACGATTACGTTACGTTCACGTTATGATGAATAAAATTTCTTTAAAAACATTAAAAAATTTAGGTATTAGTTACTAAATGAATTTTTTTTTTCATAATTTTTCATCTTTTTTAATAATGTGGTTCAAAATTCTAGCTAAATGAAATCGTTTTTAAACCGTCCCTCAACATCAACCATGCCAGGTGGAAGCAGATTCAGGTCTCATTCAAATAAAACACTTTTCAACGTGAAATGTTCGTGAAAAGTTGCCCATGTGAGCCTGCTAGAAAGAGACGCATGGATATTTAACCGTGAGTCAGAAAGAGATGGGTGATTGGGAAGCTCAGTTAATGAGGCCATGGATGTACGCACGGACTAAAGTTTTGTGTATGGTATCACTAGTTTTTGGCTCAACTTTGGAACCATTTGTTTTGTTAGCTTATTGTTTTGTTAGCTTATTGGTAATGGACTGGTCATAAAACTTCCTTACCGAAGTCTTTTGGCAACAAAACTTTGGTAAATAGGAATCTTTGCGATATTTTGATTCGTCATAAATCCGTCAGATTCATTGTCGAATTTTAATAGCTTAGAAACTACTGCCTCAATTCGTTGGGTAGTTTCCAATTATCCAACGGTCTTTTGAATACTCGTAGAATAGCCAAGAAATCTTAGAACTTAAATACTTGCAAGTCAGCATTTCTTTCAAGCCCCAATAAATAAAATATTACATGAACATAAAATCTAAATAGCTGTTTTTTCTTGGCACAAAACCATTTATTCAGTGAATACATTAAATTAAAAAGGCAAACACGCGAGTAGAGATGTCTCCCTTGTGGAACACTCAAGCAAAATGGAGCACTATTTCCACTTTTGTTTATCATTGAAGAGAATCTTGTGTGTAATTACGTTACTCTGTATAGGCAAAAGAAATACAGTTACTTACAAAATACATATTGAATTTTACGTGAATAACCTAAAATACAATGCTGCTTATTAAAAAAAACGTAAAACTTTAGTTGAACCCCATGTTGACACATGTCAAAACAAAACTATTACCACAAAAAAAGCTTTCTATGTACGAGTATTTAAAGTTCGTTTTTCTAGGGACAGTTTTTTAGTTAGACTTGGTCTAAACTCGGATCATTTTCTTGTAATAAGATCCAATATGTTTATCTAAGAATCGATGGAGTACAACCAGACCCGAGATAAAACTGCAGATCATACAAACTTTTATCCCGTGACTGGAATCGAACCCGCAACCTTTTGCGTCGATCACTGCGCCACAGAGGTCGCCATATGCCTAGCGTGACAAAATTTGAACTGAAAATAAATTCATTCTAGATTCTATTGAATCAACTAATTTTTCAAATAAAAGCTTCCTTTGAAAAATACTTCTTCAATAACAAAAAAACTTGTTTTCTAACTTATAACTTAATTTAAATATTACCATCAATCTATGTCAGGCTGAAATTGCTTTACTTAGAAAAGAGTAACAAACAACACATATAAATTATGTGTGTACAAAGCGTTGAAGCGTTAAACTTACTTCGAAGGATGTCAATTTTTGATAGCTCTTTCAACCAAGTTTAAAAATATTGCATGAGGATTTGAACTTACGATTCTCTTTTTAAACTCAAAAAAATAAATAAAAATGATCTTGTCTGTATCTTCAAGACTTCTGTCAAGCTTCTGACTGCGCCAAAAATGACCAGGGACCGTATTCCCGTTCTTATTTTCGTTCGTTTGATAAATATTCGGATGCTTCTTACTACGCTTTCTGACTCCCTTCAATCTGGGCTATACCAACTTTGGTATCGCGGACGTTTCGTTGATCTGTCGTAACCCAATATTGGTATGGGAATGTTAAAAAAAAAAAAATAATAATAATAAAAAATTAAATGATAAAAATAATAGCTTGACTAATCCTGTTGTATTTTGTAAATATGTAGTAGCTTAGTTTCTGTAAATAAATAAAAATAATAATTAAATAATAAAATAATAAATTTTTTTTGTCGCCATCTAATTATTTTGAAATCTCCCAAGGGCCAATTTATCGGTTTGAAATATTTAGTCCTAGGTTAGGACCGTGTTTTAACGTTGATCTTATCGACTGAATACAATGTAGTTCGTAGTAAGAAGCATCCGAATATTCATCAAACGAACGGAATAACGAACGCTAATTCCCCCCTGGCATACACAATCATATGACAGTGTCTATCACTGTATTTATTTTATAACGATCACGTAAATTATAATTTTTATTATTATTTCAGCCATTTGTGTACCACTGCAGGGCAAAGGCCTCCCCCTACCCCCTACTCCCTCCATTCATCGTTTTGAATAAAAATGGTCATTATTATCTTACCTCAAAGTTCTATTTTATACATTTTTCAAAAAACAAAATCTAAACTGAATAATTACGTTTTTATTTATTTATTATTATTATTATTATTTATTATAGCCATTTATTCCCAATTAACAAAACTTATTTTTACATATACATTAAAGTTCACATTATATTAGCATGCATAAGTATTAAATATGATTATAATTTTATTCGATTAATTAGTATGTTCAATTGTTCACTCTATATTATTATTGGTCTGAATTGGGCACCCATTTTTGGGTGAAGGCCTCCTCCATCCATTGCCACAAAAGTCTGTCCGCGGCATGTCGTGTCCAAGTGACGCCTGCCACGTCCTCGATGTCGTCCCGCCAGCGCCGGCACGGGCGGCCGCGCTTTCTGCGGGCGTCGTCGTTGCGCGGGTACCAGTGCAGCACGCGCTCTGTCCATCTGCCATCTGGTATGCGTGCTACATGACCTGCCCATCTCCACTTTAGACGGCAAGCGAGCGTAGCTGCGTCCGTTAATTGTGTGATCTTTCTTATATCTGCGTTTTTCACCCTGTCTTTTAGTCTTATATTGAGCATGCTTCTTTCTATTGCTCGTTGGAAAACTTGTATTTTGGAGATAACATTTTGTGATAGAGCCCAATTTTGGCAGCCGTATAGTAGAGTAGGTAGGACTGCTATCTCCATGGCCTTTTTCTTAGCTGTCATGGAAATTTTCGACTTGAATATATATTTGAGTGACCAGTACTTGTTCCAGGCTAGCTTGATTCTTCTTTCAACCTCCTTAATTGTTTGGTTTTTGAAAGATATACTTTGGCCGAGGTAAGTATATTCGTCTACATATTTTATTTCCTGTCCCTCCACTTTAATAGCTGTTCTCGTACTGTTCGATAAAATACAGGTTTTTTCTGCGTTCATATGTAAACCGCACCTACGACTTGCAGCATCCAGTGTTTGGATCATGTGAGTTAGATCTACGTTTTTATACTAAAAAGAAAACCGACTTCAATGTTTGACTTAAAACGCGGTGTGACTCAGGGCGTCAAGCTGTCGATTCGATTTCTATTTGTGACATGGCTAGGAGGGAAGGTGTTTAGAGTTTTACGGGGAAACTATCAATCCCTCAGGAATAAAATTTATATGGGACCACCTCTGGAGTATACCCTTCCTAAATAACCTAAATCGGTCAACAAATGGCGGAACAATCGCGTAACAAGATACAAAAAAAAAAAAAAAAACATACAGACGAATTGAGAACCTCCTCCTTTTTTGAAGTCGGTTGAAAATCTAAGAGAATGATAACTATGCCTGGATACAGTCGTGATCATTATTTCATTTAAATAATTTAAAAAAAAAATCTACAACCACGTGAGGATAAACTAGCTCAGAAAAAAATTGCTGTAGTACAAGTTGGACAAGCTTTGTTACATCAAATTATACAAAGAAAGTCCCTCGCATCCTCGGGGAACCACACGCTTACACGTCTACACAGACACAAGATACTGAAACTGGCATTAATAGTATCCTCTAAAACTTGAGCTTGTCAATGTCAACTCTCATAGTTTTAGTAGGAAAAAAGTAATATAGGCAACAATGTCATTTTGAGCAAGAATAATAATGTTGGACTTTTTTTGGGTATTCTACACGCGACACACATTTCTTCTTCGGAGTGCATAGAATAATGGCAGTTAATGCACATTGTATTGTAATCAGCATTGTCCTAATAATAGAACGCAAAAGCGCAATCATCGTTAGCAATGCGATTTATTACCAAAACCTTAAAAAATTCTTGTCGCACGATCACATCGCGCGCTAATAGCGGCCTTCACACGCACAATCTTTCGCGAGTGATTGAGAGTACAGGATTGCGCGCGGGAAAGCCTCTACACGCAATCGCGAGTCATAATTTTGATGCTACGCGTTCATTCGCGCGCGATTACTCGTTGGTTCTTGTCAAAACGCAATCGTGCGGGAAAGCCTGTACGCGCAATCGCGAGTGTTAATTTTTTTGAAGCTTGATGCTACGCATTCTTTCGCGCGCGATTATCTGTATCACTCGCGATAGATTGTGCGTGTGAAGGCTGTTATTGGGACACCTATGTTTGACCTATGTTCTATGGTTGATCGTGCGTTCATACGAACTAGATCGCGCATTTGCGTTCTATTAGGACGACGCCATGTCTGATCTAGCATCAGAAACATCAGTGTTTTAACCTAATAATGTCCTCGGCGGCACCAATAGATCACGGTCCAGTGACAAATAAAGATGGATACAGCAATATCGGGGAGTCGGTTTTTGTTTACGTTTTTTGTTGTCACTACCTCGAGTTGTTCTCAAGCACTAGTTTATCTGCTCTGAATATTATTAAAAAAGAAATATAATCACGATAAAATTGTCCCCAGGGTGCGGTAAACATTCTCTCACAGTCTTCTATCTCGATGTGAACGATCGAGTTAACGAAAGCTAGGCCCTGAGCCGAGTTTATTTCACTAATTCTTCACTGTATAGGTCTCCAAGGGTAGATAATTCCTTTGACAATCCCCTGCCTCCACTCGGATGAGATGAATCCCCTGAATCACGAATTGTCCTCCTAGATATGTGAGAAATAGAATACCAATCGAATCGACAGATAACGCTAAGACTCCACCTAGGTATCTGTCGATTCGGTTTTTATTTGTGATTGGCTAGGGGGGCAGAAGTAGCATCGCCTAGCTCTAAGACACAAGTAGTAGTAAGTGATCTCATTCCTACTGAATAAAATACTTTTTTACTTTGACTTTACTTCGCAACCTGTGCTAAGCTTCAGCTCTGTCGAGATGACGCGTGCGGAGAATATTCATGAATGCATGTTCGCGGCTCATTGCTTCAAGTTGCTGACCGGTGAAACATATTTTATAACTTTCAACTAGCAAGCTTTATTTTTATTTAACCTTGTGAAAGTCGTATAAAGAGTAGCGTTTTGCAATGTGTGAGTTGTTTGAAAATACTAAGGTACATTAATAAATATTTATCAGCAAGATGTTTAACGTGTTTACCCACCGTTTCCGTCAGAGCACTGGTGGTCTAGTGGTAGTGGCCCCATCTTCCGATCGTGGGTTCAATCCCGGTCGTGCACCAATGAGTTTTTCTGCCGAAAAACTTATGTACACTATGCCAGTGCTCTCAAACGGTGAAGGAAAACATCGTGAGGAAACTGGCATGTCGTAGAACTTATAACGTTCGAAAACATGTGTCAAGTGCACGAAAGGAGCCTCTTTGAAGCGCACTTAAAATCCTTTCACCACACTGGTTCGAAAGAACTGGTGACACGATAAGAAGAATAACTAATAATCAAGGTGGTGATTATTTATTTTATATATTTTAGAAGACTAATTCCAAGTGCATGTCAATTGTCAGGCCAGTTTAGTACGGGGTTTCATAGTTCATAATCTTCTTGTTTTATCCCATGTGACAGCACAACTTCTCCACTGTCAACTCGTCATCTCAGCAATCACATCTTTCACACACAATGTTTTGCCCACATCTATCGCACCAATTCGCACAATCACTCTATGTATCTTTTTTTTATACATTCCTCTACGTGTCTAGGTACATCCACATTGCACTGAGTCGTGTAAATTGAATAGGGTTCCGTAGTTGACCATCGTACCTAATACGGTTGTAAAGAGGTCTTTTAATTATGTAATTTTTTAGCTTCATCTATATAGTTTTCAATAGAATTTGTACAAAAACGTTGATACAGTGCTAAATGCTAGCCCGTCATGAAAATTATAATTAATTTTTTATTCTGCTGATAGTTCAAACAAAATGCTGACGTTGTAAACACAAAATGTTTTAAAATGCTGAGTTGTGATTCAGCCAGCCTACGGACTTTTACAATACAAATTGTAATATTGACTTATTAAAAAAAAAGAATTATCATAATTGGACTGCTCTGTAAAAAGCTAGGTGGTAGTCTAACATAAAAAATAAAATAAAAAAATATACGCGTCGACTTGATAATCTCCTTTTCTTCATTGGTTAAAAAAATGTCTTCATTTTTTATAGCATTTAAGCTTATTTATTTATTGAAAGAACGCCAACAGCTTATTTAAAAAAATACAACTATAATGCGGTAATAGGACTTAATTTGAGATAAGAGGTTATTGTATGATTTTTTGTAAGTCATGCTCTAGAAGATTGAATAAGTTTTTTGAAAAAAAAAATTACAAGTAGGTACAAGCTTTAATGGGTTACCGTGAGAGACTTATTTTCTTATACTTAGTACACTCTTATGAGTTTTCTGTGACAATGCACTATTATGGTGACAGTTAGCTGATGTGATGATGAAGTTAGGAGCTGTTCAACGGTACTTCTCAGATAATAAGCTGATTGAGTTGAAACTCAGTTTGTAGATCAAGTATCATCTAAATTTTTAAAATATGGTGACAGCGAGCTGATCCGATGGTGGAGAACGGATCTCCTCAAATAATAGGTTGATTGAGTTGAAACTCACTACGTCGGTCAAGTCATCTTCCATTTTAAAAAGTGATGAATGCGAGCTGATCTTATGATGGAGAACGAAACTCCTCAGAAAATAGGTTGATTGAAATGAAATTTTGTACTTACATCGGAGAAGTCTTTTAAGACGTCCAAAGTTATCAGGAAAGAAAGCTTAGGTATTAAAATGAGCCATCTCAAAGTCACAGTACAGCATTTTATTAGGCGTAAGAATATAATTCTTATAAAATGCAGTAAGATGCCAAATTTTTGTACTAAATCACAAAAAAATTTCACGAAATCGTTCTTCACGATCTTTAATTATTTCAAAATATTACTCCCGTAAGTATTTCAACTGTAAGTTTCGCCCTGTCTCATTAATGTGATGTCTATTTCATTTCGTTAACATGTCACGTAACTTGAAAATGTTATACAATTAATTACATTTTAACTCTTCATTTCAGTACTTAATAAAATAAATACAAATTTTGAAGTAGCAACTTTGTAGAACTGACGAAGTTTGTAGACACTAGAAGCTGGATGAAACTAAGTTAATATTTATTAATTAAAAACCGAACAACTAACTCTAAAGCTCAAAAGGTTTTATTCTTGGCTTATTAATGACTAGCTTTTGCGTGCGGCTTCGCTCGCATGCTACCAACATTTTGAATAGCCTAGGTTATGCCAGATTACAATCTACACTTGTTCCATACTTTATAATTTCCATCTAAATCAGTTCACTGGAAACTTTCAGATCTAGTATGTTTAGTAGGAATATAAAAAGTCTTATTATAAATTTTCGAATCCCGTCAGAATCGTATACAAGTAGTATGACAACCAATAGCTTTTGACTTTTCAAAATGGCGATGTCATTTCGTTCTACTATGCTTTGAACAATTTTAAATTAAAAGACTATTAGTGGGGTTGTAATGCCTAAATAAGTTTTTTAATAAATAGCGAAGCAAGTATTTATTATTTTTTTAAAACTACCCAACCCCTTAGATGGGTACTTGTTTATATTCATCAAAGACAGCAAATACAAAAATGTATTCAGTGTTTTCATGGGTTGGATTGGAAAAAGAAATGCTATCTCTAAAGTTTGTATGACGAAACGATGCGCAGACGAAGTCGCGCCCGGGTCCACTAGTAATACTATGAAATGTAAATATTTTAATTTTCCTCCCTTAATATAGTATCTATTCTAACGTAACCACATGCATCTTGCGGCATAAATCCATGGATCTAGAGGAGGATCTAACCAACTTGGCTTGAGCCCAACCTAGGCTTCACAAGTTTGAACTAGTGTTGGGCCACTCTAAACCTTTTAAAACTTAGCGATAAAATATGAGCTTATCAAAAATTTCGGTTCTCAATTTAAAAACTTAGGTCTTAGAAATTTTTAATAAATGCAAGATATATAAAGCCATGATGAATGCTTTCAGGTGGCTGAAAAACTCCGTCACCAGAATTAGCCTCCAACTAAAATGAACCTTTTTATTAGATTCTTCAAATTCGTCTAAGCTTCAGGCTTTCTCCTATAAACTTGCAACGTTGGGCTTGAACGTCGAAAGGTCACAATTATTGATAACTAGCTGGTACCCGCGATTTCGTCGGCCAAACTACTTGAAAATACTTGAAAACCTCTAAATAGAACTGAAAACTGCAAGAACTTCCAACTCCCCATACAAACTTTCAACTCTTAATTCACGCCCTCCATGATTATTTTTGAAAAAAAAGTAGCCTATGTCCGTCCATTTCATATTTCAGCATATCTGTTCAGTGGTTTAGGCGTGAAAAGGTAACAAACAGACAGACAGACAGAGATATTTTACTACATAATAAATAGATAGCGATACAGGAAAAATTTGATCGCGCTATCGTTGCGTTTTAGGATTGGGCGCTAATCTTCTAATTTTCATCTTTATAATTATTAGTATTAGTATGGATTTATGCAAAGTTTAAAAGGTCACTATATCGATAAATTAATCAATATCGCATCACTAGCTCTTCAATTCCTCAGGTGACGGAGAACACGAGCGGTATTCCCATATTACGGCTCGATTCGGAATCTCGAGAATTTTCCTGTCGCTTATTTTGTACGAAAAATATGAAATATATTTTATTATTGACGACAAACGGCCTTTTGCGATACATGATAATATCTCGATATATACAGGGTGTAAAAAGACGTCTACTAAAGCCGAAAGGGGTAGGTACAGCATCCCAACACACAACTAAATCCAAAAGGATTTGCCGAAAAAATCATTATATCCGGAGAAAACAGCGTTTAAAGATTACTGTTTGCGTATGTATTGGGCGCGTTTTAATACGTTGATTGCTGGATTTTGAGTTTTAATCGTTTTTTTTCTTTTATAAATGCAATTATTAGGTAGATATGGTCTTATTATGTTGTACTAGTAGTAAATAACTAGAAAATAAAATAAAATGACGTAGCTAAGTCAAATTTTTTTTTCCGTTTTTTTTTTTCGCGAAATATGTTCAGAATCATGGTCTGATTGAAACCCCTCAGTTTTCGGTAGCAGTCTTTTTACACCCTGTATATGTTAGGGCCATTTTCCAATGAATATTTTTGTACGAATTTTTTTTATGCTTTATGATCGTTCAAGTTACTAGGAATTAATCAATATAATGCTGGAATTTTTTTTACACTACATCATCATCAGCCTATTTAATCCCACAGCTGGGCAAAGGTCTTTCTTTGCTCATGCAAATCCCTATCCTGCGGCAATCTGACCCATACCTTATTTCTCACAGTAAGCATTTATATGCATACTTGACTACTTGTATAATTAATTGACACTGACCTGGATCAGTTGATATAGATCGTTTCTAACGATCCTTAGATAGCTTGACTAATCCTGTTGTATTTTGTAAATATGTAGCTTAGTTTCTGTAAATAAAGTATTTTTATTATTTATATCATCAGTGAAATGTATGTATGTTATGTTAAATACAATAGGTACATATTATACATAGAAAACAGCCTGGCCCAATAACCATCGAACAACAATTCAACAATAACAAAACTATTTTTTGAATAGAAATCCGGTTCAAACCGAGTTCAGCTTAGTTGAACTTGATAGATCGACGAAGTTAAGCGACCGACGTTCTGTCCGGAGGTTAAACGTTGGACATTCATATCAACTTCTATGTTTCAGTTCTTGGTTCTTTCATAGACATTCTTTAAGCTTAACTAAGCTCGGTTGGTCAGTCGTTCTTTCTGACTGGTAATAAAATAAAATAAATAAAATAAAATTAAATATAATAAATAATGCTGGACATTTTTCACACAGCATCATCTAGCCCTAAGCAAAGCTTGTGCTAATGGGAACCAGATAACTGATATACTACTTATATACTTTTTTTTATTTGTAAATACATACATATTATACATAGAAACACCCAGACCCGAGATAAATATTTGCAGATCATACAAACATTTATCCCGCGGCGGGGATTGAACCCGCAGCCTTCTGCATCCCAAGGCACGTTAAAATGTCAGTCCAGGCTATACAGGGTGTAAAAAGACGTCTACTGAAGCCGTAAGGAGGGGTAGGTACAGCATCCCAACACACAACTAAATCCAAAAGGATTTTCCGAAAAAAAAAAAAAAACATTATATCCGGAGAAAACAGCGTTTGAAGATTACTGTTTGTTTGTTTGTTTGTTTCCTTTTTGATCACAATGCCTACGCCGCGAAACGACTTTGAAGGATTACTTACTCACATTTAAAACACCTACAAAGCAAAATGCCTCAAATCGATATCTCTAACGTGGTTTGCCAAATTTGCAATACGCCTGCATTCTTTCTTGTCTCGGCGGCATAACGTCTCAAAAATTAAAATGACTTTAAAGGATAGTACATAACACGCCATAGGTATGTAACTAACAGACCTATAGCATAGGTTGCGAGGAGCGAAGCGACAAGTGTTTAGGTGTATTGTTTGTACTGGGTACGTTGTTTTACGTTGATTGCTGGATTTTGAGTTTTATTTGTTTTTTTAATTTACTAATGAAATGATCAGGTAGATATGGTCTTATTATGTTGTCCTAGTAGTAAATAACTGAAAATAACATAAAATGAGGTAGATAAGTCAATTTTTTTTGCGTTTTTTTTTTCGCTAAATATGTTCAGAATCATGGTCTAATTGCAACCACTCAGTTTTCGGTAGTAGTCTTTTTACACCCTGTATAGGCACTAAGCCATGACGGTGATATTAAGGTGGCCCAAAAACTCCGTCACCAGGGTTGGCCACCTATTATGAACTTTTAAGCTGTAACTTTGGTGGTATGGAGGGAGATAGATCTCCTGAGACGGTTTAGGTTCGATTCTCTCTTGTGTGAGTAAAGGCATTAGTATGTGCATTTAGCACATACTAATGACTTTACTCACACACATAAATCATTTAACAAACAATATTCATATAAAAATGGACTTCGTCCCTCGAATCGAGTTCTAGAACTATTCTAAATCCACATACATTTATTCATGAGCCCTCTCGATTGGTACTATTGTCATCCGTAACCTACAACTTTGCATTTACAGATTTCTAAAACTTATTTCTCTAAAACTTAAAGTTCAAAATGCCTTGTCAAATACCTTTAGAATTTGGTCAAAACTAAAGAAGTTTAGAATCGATTTGCTAGTAGCAAAACTCTTAACGCGTTGGTCTAAGGTCTAATTTAGTTTGCGCGGATGGCTTAGCGTTTTCAGGTTATAAAATTGTAGTTTACGAGGTTTTTAGTGGATTTTTGGATTCAAACGGCGGCTTTACGGTTGATAGAGATTGACCGTGAATTTTTGAAAATGGAGTTATCACAGTTTGCCACCAGTTAGTCTGTTACAAAAAAAGTAAACCTATTTTTACATTCATTTTATATTTTTTTATCACTGGGCTGTAGATATTTTGGAACAATGGATTTTTCGTTTCGTTAAATTTATATTATGTACTTTAACACGAGCTCTTAATGGTGAAGGAAAACATCGTGAGGAAACCCGCAGCTTAGTCAGCTCCACACGTTATGACGTTGTCTTTCCTGTGGGCGGCTGATTAAGCTGAGAGGATGGTTTAGGTGCTAGGCAAGCCTATACCATCTCAAACAATGTCCCAGGCACTACAGCGTCCCGTTGAGTGTAGGCATATGTTGCCTCCTAACGCTGTTTATATCATCTAGTATAGATGTAAAGGCCTAAGATTTGTAGATATTTCGAAATGAAATGTGGCATACGTATTTGGCAGCGTCTCTGACTCCTAAACACGCAAGTCTAGTAAAAATTCAAAGGCCAATGTTTTTTATAAAACATGCAAGTTCCACTAGAAAAAGATATTTTTTTAATAGTCTTGTGTCCCACTGCTGGCAAAAGATATCCCATTCTCTCCACACATCACAATTTTTCATACCTTATATACCATAAAAAATACCTATAAAATATAAGTCAGAGAGCATCTCTGATCAGATATACATAAGTGCTGCTATTCAGTCAGGCTCAATGCAATAAGGTACGAGTACCTACATAGAACAGAATTTGTTTTATAAGAGGGCGTAGCATATCATGAATTCAAAGTTTAGTATTGAACAATTTTAAAAACATAACCCTTCCTTTGACAAACGGGTAAACACACACAGTATAGTAGACGGTAGTAGTAGCAGTACATAGTAAGGCACGGTAGACATTGTCACGGTTTTATAGGCAGTTATAATACTTTTATGTCTTAAGGCTGTAGTTAGAGACACGACCAAATAAACTTAGTACATGACCACATCGTTCCATTGTGATAGGTTGCAAGCTCATGGATGCTTTTAAGAATATTTTACTAGTGATAGCGACTTAGGAACAAATTAAATCGCGCTATGAGAAATAAACATTTTCAAATTTCTTGATTTCAAATAGGTAATTTTAATTTATAATAATAATGCTGGACATTTTCACACAGCATCATCTAGCCTCAATTAAGCAAAGCTTGTACTATGGGAACCAGATAACTGATATACTACTTATATACTTTTTGTTTGTAAATATACTATACATAGAAACACCCAGACCCGAGACAAATATCTGTAGGTCATACAAACATTTGTCCCGCGGCGGGGATCGAACTCGTAACCTTCTGCGTCGCAGGCGGACCTTCGCCTACTGCGCTATAGAGGTTTGTAGGATTTTGTAGGATTACACAGCATACCTACCTACTTTAAAAATAAAAATCACTCAATAGCGTTTAAATCTTGCCACACGTAACCGTAAACATAAAGTTTACTTAAGAACAGCCATCAACTCCACTCTACCAACATTTAAAACTTAAACAAGAAAAGTTACCTTTGTTCGTGAATTGTTTACTCTTTCATACATACGGAAGCGCTTGTGTAACTTGCGTGGTCATTAAATGGATAGGTGTCCCTAGTGACAATGAAAGCCAAAGAATCAATACTCTTTTCACCACACTGGTTTGAAAGAACTAAGCCAAACTAACTGTATTTTGATTTTGTATTATTGTTTTCTAACCAAAACACTATTAATTTTGTTGTATAAATATTAATCTTATAACAAACAAAATGGTTTTCTTGAAAAATAGTTATTTTAGTAGTAATTAACACCAAAATATAAGTAATTATTTTAAACTTTTGAAGTTTAATTCATAAAGTCAATAAGAGTACCCAATTTAAGTTAAATTACAAGTTACTATTGAATAAAGTTATGCGAAACTTGAAGTTTACTTGAAGAGGGCAAGTTTTGAGTGCGAATGTACTTTGTATAGTCAGATACAAAAGTTAAACAATTACAGTTTATCCTACGTCATTCATCATCATCATCTCATTTACTCCATATAACTTTGTGAAGTAGAACTAGATTGAAAACTATCTAACGATAGTCCTACTGATCCAAGTCTCGGCGTTTCGGACTGAGTGAAAGACGATACCTATGAGTAGAAAATTATATTAAACTAGCTGGTACCCGCGACTTCGTCAGCAAAATAACATACTTAATAAAAACAGAACTGAAAACTGCTGTTCAGAACATTGTCTTCTGATACTTTTAAAAATAAAAATGCAATAATAGCGCCATCTCGACCTCAGCCATAGGACAGCAACGCCATCTAGTGGCCTTCAACTGGAACTTATCTTTAAGTCCCCATACAAAATTTCAACCCTTATTTCACGCCCTTCATGATTAGTTTTGAAAAAAAAAGTAGCCTATGTCCGTCCCTGGGACATAATCTCTATCCATGTCATATTTCAGCATCATCTGTTCAGTGGTTAAGGCGTGAAAAGGTAACAAACAGACAGACAGACAGACACATTTTACTACATAATAGATGGCGCCACAGGAAACATTAGATCGCGCTATCGTTGCGTTTTGGGGAACGTTACATAAAAACTCGCTAATCCTCTACTTTTCAGCTTTATAATATTAGTATGGATAATGACCATATTAAATTTCCTACATTGTCTCCAAGAAATAGTTTAATTTTCTCTTTCCATATAGGTTCATAATGATAATGACCATGATACTCGTGTCGAAGGAAACAAAACAATAGAAGATAAATTATTTCCAAACAATTTACGGATCGGAAGCGAATGGTAGGTAGGTGAAATATTTCCTGATACGGAAGCCAGAGAAATACGGATAACACAGAATAGCTATATTTCTACAGGGATTAATTCAGTAGTATAAAAATTTAAATTAAAAAAATACTTACTTTTCGACGCGGCAGACCAAAACGGAGATGGCGGGACGAACTCGACCCAGTTTCTAACGGACTGGATAGGGCTGTTGCTGGGGACCGAGATGTCTGTAGGGAGTAGGTGGTGGCCTTTGCCCAGCAGTCTCATGGCTTATTATAATAATAATAACTCGCTTACATTAATTGTCGTTGGCCTTTGCCCAGCAGTGGGACTCTTTGGCTTGACAAACAAAATATCTGACTGGTTCAAAGAACTAGGGACACAGGAAGAAGAATGAACATAATATATTAACTATTCTATTCTTACTGGTTTTCTAACAATGTTTACCTTGGCCACTTAGAGCTCAAAAAAATGTTCTATACGAAAATCCAGTGATGATTGAGATGATTTCAAACTTATAACTGATTCAATATTTTTGGTTGGGTTATAGTTTCCCCGTAATAATAATATCAGCGTAGTTGCATTGGTATGTCAAATACATAGATACATCATGGCAAGTGATAGTCCTAACCTTTTTGTCCGTTCTACATGTCCATTTGCTGTGGAAAGTGATCGGATAAGAAGCCTAAGTTGCGATACAAAGAGCGGCATAAATCAGACAGTTACCGACAGTTGGCGATCGCTCATTTAGATGAATGCCTGGAGGAATGTTTGTGGACGCTTCTGGAAGAATCTATTTAGATTGCTTAAAAAAATTTCGATAAGTATAAATAAATAAATAAATAATGCTGGACTTTCCACACAGCATCATCTAGCTCCAAAGTAAGCAGAGGTTGTGTTATGCGTAATACTTGAATAGTCTAACAAACTTACCCAGTAAGTGATGTTCGACTGGAATTATGCTAATGTTGTCTCGTCGAGATGATGATGATGATAGAACACTTGGTAGTCCGGCTGATTTACTCTCTGACGTCTACATTAGTTTAATAAAACAGAAAGAAACGGAACATATTCTGTTACCGTGGCGCCCTCTCCTGTAACTAACTTCATACAGTTTACAGAAAATGAAATAAAGTCTATTGATTTTACTGGGTACATCTAATTGTCCCTAATAATTAGATTACTTGGGATGGGTGGGACTCATCATCTCGACGAGACAACATTAGCATAATTCCAGTCGAACATCACTTACTGGGTAAGTTTGTTAGACTATTCAATTATGCCACATGTTGTCTCGTCTTCGATGATGATGATGATAGAACACTTGGTAGATGTTAAAAGCCCTTTGTAAAATCAAAAGAAACTTTATTTCTATAAAAATTGTCAAAATCAACATCCTTAATCAACTATTAGGAACCTTGGTAACACCTTAATAAAATTATTGTGACTTATTATAATAAGTAGCTAAGTATCTAATATTAATCTATGAAAAGGGCACTGGCAAAGTGCTCATTGTTTACAATAGGTCTGTTATAATGCCTAGCAAAGGAAGAAGACTCTCCAGTCCAACCAGCCGTTCTTCTGATGTCGTCAATATTCACACCCCTAGCATAAGCTGCGGAGGTGGAAGCATGACGAGTACTGTGTGCTGAAAAAATGGTTACATCTATTCCACTATCTTGCATGGTTCTTTTGATCCAACGGCTGATTGTACTGGCTGACACGCATTTGTGTGGCTTCCTTAAAGATATAAACAAATAATTAGTAGATCTAATACTTTTTGTAATTTTTAAGTAATTTATCACGGCTCTAGCAGGGCATATGTCTACCCTTTCATTGAAAAAGGGTAGAGTCAGAAAAGGCTGGCACCTATTGGGTGCAGAGGTTTTAATTAACTTATCGATTTTAACACTAATATTATTATCACTAATCACAATATTGCTGATTTCTATCAATGAAATCGTTTGAGCTCTCTGACCTGTGGCCAGGGCGAGTAACATGACAGTTTTCTTAGTATTTATTTCTAAATTAAGGCTATCCTTAAAATTATTTTCTATAAAATTCAGAACAACTGACACATTCCAAGTATGGTTATATTTTGGAGCAGAAGGTCTCAATTTGAAAAAACCTTTAAATAATCTTTTTATTTTTTCATTATCTCCTAAATTAGGTATGATCAGGGATAAAGCTGATCGTAGAGAATTTAAGCTACCATAAGAGAGACCTTCATGGAACTTAGTTGTTAAATAAATCATAATGTCAGAAATATTGGGTTGAGTTAGGACTAGTCTTTTAGAATGACAATATTTCGCCCATCCAACAATGCTTGGTAAATATTGTTTTAATGTATTACTAGAAATAGAGGAGAGCATGACCTCTGCTGCTTGGTCATTAATTCCAGAACTCAGGAAGGCTTGCCTGATAATATTCCTGCCATTAATGACAGGCTCCGGTGAAGTGGATGTGACATTCTGGAATTATGTAAAGTTAACAGTTTTTCATTGGGCTCAAAAACGATAGGCTTACTTTTTAATAGTTTTTTATACAAAGGAAACCATGGCTGTGTTGTCCATACAGGTACAATCACAATACCTTCAGATTTATCACTAATAATTTTTTCTAATGTTTTTAAAATCATTGAGAAAGGCGGAAATGCATAGAAAAAATATTCTGACCAATTTATAGTAAATGCATCTACTGTTAGTGCAAAAGGATCTGGATGCCAAGCTACATAGATCTGACATTTTGAGTTAGTTCTGGAAGCAAACAGATCTATGGATGGTTTTCCAAAAATTGTAACAATTTGTTCGAAATAGCTATTTCCTAGTGCCCACTCTGTATGACCTAAATCTTTCCTAGATTCAAAATCTGCTATAACATTATCTTTTGTGTTAATATAAGTAGCAAATATCCAAATATTTTTCTCTTCACACCATTGCCATATCTGTTTTGCAATGTTGTGTAGGTGAGGGTATTGGACACCTCCTAGTCTATTAATGTATGATATGGCCGTGGTGTTATCAATATGTAACAGAATGTTGCAGTTATTTAAATCTTTAACAAAACATCTTAAGCCAAAGAAAGCTGCTAATAATTCTAAAGAATTTATGTGAAGCTTTGCTTCATCCTTTGTCCATAAACCTGCAGCTGTTTCTGATCCACAAGACACTCCCCACCCCTTGGATGAAGCATCTGTAAAGATTTCCATTTCATAATGGTTCTTTCTAATAGGAGAACAAGATGTTTTAATATTCCTTAACCACCATTTAAGGTCATTTATACAGTCATTATTTAATGTAGTGTATAAATTATAATTGTCATTATTATTTTTAAGAGCTAAGAACTTTAATCTTTCAAGATTTTTGGTGTAAAGGATTCCATACTTTATTGCCGGGCAGACAGATACTAGGGTACCTACTGTCTGGGCCAGAGTTCTGATTTGTACCTTCTTTTTATCTAATAAATCCATAACCAGTTGGTAGCATTTTAGTCTCTTTTCTTCTGATATACTGATGGTCATATCAATGGAATTAAATATGAACCCTAAAAACTTACAAGTTTGTGAAGGTACAAAGTTGCATTTATCTTTGTTTATTAAAAAACCTAATTTTGAAAGTAATTGAATGGTTGCATTCATGTTTTCTTTACATTCAATAGAAGAGCTACCTATGCAAAGAAAATCATCCAGGTATAGAACTGAGACAAAACCTTGTTTCCTCAGGTGAGCTACCACAGGTTTCATAATTTTTGTGAAGGTTAAGGGTGCTGTATTTAAACCGAAGGCTAGCACTCGAAATTGAAAATATTTTCCTTCAAAATAGAACTTAAGGTATCTTTTACTGTCTGAATGTATATTTATCATATAATATGCATCTTTTAGATCTAAGGAAATTAGGAAATCATTCTGTTGTATAAGTTTGCAAGCTGTCCTGTAGTCTTCTAATTTGAAATGATTAGTATCAATGAACTTGTTTAATTTTTTCAGATTTAATATAAACCTGTAAGTACCATTAGGTTTTTTGACAAGGAAAATAGAAGAACAAAACTGATCTTCTTCAGGTTGACATATTTCAATAGCCTGTTTCCTTAGTAATTTATTGATTTCTAATCTAATCTGACAAAGTTCAGGATCAGAGAAATTACTATTTTGAGGAATAGATGATTGAGAAGGTATCCTATCCAGAGGAATTTTATAACCTTTTACCCATTCAAGAATTGTGCAATCATCTGTTATAAGTTTCCAGTTGTCATAAAAGATTTGCAATCTGCCTACCTCGACTATCTCCTGGTGTTGCGATGTGGTGGACGCTCGTGATGTCCTTCCTCCTTCTTCCTCGTCTGTGCTCTGCCTCTGTAGGATGGCCCCCCTGGTGCAGCTGGTCTCTGTGTTCTCACACCTAGACGAGGAGGGCCCCGCCAGTTTAAAGCTCGTGCATTGGCCTTCACTGGAGTATCCACATTACGGGTCACAATGTTGGGTTTCTTTTGAGGAACCTTCAGATCTTGAACTGACTTTTGAACAGACTTTGCTGTTTTGATCTGCTCTGAGAGATCCTTTCCAAACAGGTACTCCTGTGGTTTTGTCTGCAGCAGTGACTCTTTCATGTCCTTGTTGATACAAAAGAGTATCAAAGATCTACGACCTTTGGAATCTAAGTGTAAAGTATCACACAATAACTTTGATGCATGAATTATCTTTTCTAAGATCTCTTTATGATCTGCTCCATTTATGCAGCCCTGCAAGGCCATGCCTAGGCAGGATAGGACCGTTGAAACTTGTTTCTGTCGGGTCTCAATTATTTGATCTCGCTTTCTTGCAGCTTCCGGAAGAGCAGCTTTCACTTCTGGATTTAGCTTTGGAGTGCACATCTGGGGACAGTTTTCAAATGGTGGGTGGGTCTTTATAATGTCATCTTTCTCTTCTTTCTTTAGACCATTTTCAATCACCTCAATCCATCGGCTAACAATTTCTTTATGTAGATTGGTACCTTTTTGCTTTGTTTCTACGGCCCCTAATATTTCTAATATTGATTCATCTAGAGGGTCTTCGATAGGTAGTGATTCCTCTAGTTCCTCCTCCAGTCCACCTGGAGGCGGTGATAGAGGCAAAGCCTCGCACTCCTCTTCTGTATTCATCTCGCTGCAAATACTTTCTGTAAGACAGGTGAGATATGTTTAGCTGAGAATACACATCTACGTAGTAGGTAGATATTCGAGTGGGAATTAACCAGCGAAGTAAGTAGGTAGGCAGGCAGGTAAGTACGTAGGGACGATAAGTGCCTAGGTATGAAGGAGTAACTTTCGGTGCAGAACCCTATAGGTTTGCCGATAAAAGTTACAATAATCGATCATGTACGCCCCAGCAGGACGGCCCTAGATCGTTTTGTTTGATTAGATCTTTGTACGCCCCCACAGGACGGCCCTCGATCATTTTGGTTGGTTAAAAAACCAAAGAGGTACGTTGGGAACAATAACATCTTGAACTTTCGGTGCAAGACCCAAAAGGTTTGCCGATATGAAAGTCATGATTGATCACGTACGCCCCCACAGGACGGCCCTAGATCGTTATTGTATGTACCATTCGTAAGAAATACCTGCCTTCCTACCCAATGTAAGTATTTTTTCACTTTGCAGTTTGAAAAGATGGCGACATACAACGGCTTTTACCTTCGTCGTCCGATACAAGTTTTTGTATCTTTTTCTCCAACTTTCTAATCTTCCTGAGCAAATGCTCCTTATCTCCATTTTTTCTTTTGTTATTCATAACCACTCACTGTACACTTTATTACTATAATTTACGCTTTGGAACAATTTTTAAATTTTTTGTGTGAGACGCCGTTCGAGTACAAAAAACCGAATGAAGTTAGTTACAGGAGAGGGCGCCACGGTAACAGAATATGTTCCGTTTCTTTCTGTTTTATTAAACTAATGTAGACGTCAGAGAGTAAATCAGCCGGACTACCAAGTGTTCTAGCATCATCATCATCGAAGACGAGACAACATGTGGCATAAATGACTGATATACTACTTACTTTTGTTTGTAAATACATACATATTATTATACATAGAAACACCCAGACCCGAGACAAATATTTGTAGATCATACAAACATTGGTCCCGCCGCGGGGATCGAACCCGCAAACTTTTGCGTCGCAGCCGGGCCTTCGCCCACTGCGCTACAGAAGTCGTCGAATATAAGTATATTGATGATATTTGCTTCTTGTAGTCACTGTTTTTTTTTTCAAAATAGTGTGGTGAAAGACGATCCAGCCGAGCCGAACGCGCCGAACTGTCAATTCAATAGAAGAAATGCTGAGACGTCAGAAGCGAGCCGCATTTGCTGACGTCATCAGTATTTTTTGTATAGAAAAATGACTGTGGCGAGTTGTGCGATCATGAAAAGGTAACAAACAGACAGACAAACAGAGACATTTTACTACATAATAGATGGCGACACAGGAAAAATTTGATCGCGCTATCGTTGCGTTTTGGGCTGTGTAACATATAAACTCGCTAATCTTCTAATTTTCAGCTTTATAATATTAGTATGGATACTTACTTACCAATATAGATATTCTATTATTTCCTATTTTTCCTATTTTTCTCGTCACCCATACCACAGTGTTTGAAAACGAAAGTTTTCAATCAGTGCGTCCTACCTGTCATGACATACGGAGCCGAAACGTGGACACTCACGGTACGGCTAGTCCACCAGTTTAAAGTCGCTCAGCGAGCTATGGAACGAGCTGTGCTCGGAGTTTCTCTGAAGGATAGAATCCGCAACGAGACTATCCGACATAGAACCAAAGTTGTCGACATAGCTCAGAGAATCAGCAAACTGAAGTGGCAGTGGGCTGGCCATATCTGCCGAAGAACCGATAACCGTTGGGGTAAACGAGTTCTTGAGTGGAGACCGCGACTCGGCAAACGTAGTGTAGGACGCCCTCCGGCCAGGTGGAGTGACGATCTGCGAAAGGCTGCCGGCAGAAGCTGGATACGTCGAGCTGAGGACAGGGCGCAATGGCGCGCACTAGGGGAGGCCTATGTCCAGCAGTGGACTGATATAGGCTGATGATGATGATGATGATGATGATGATGATGATGATGATGAATATTTCCTAATTTTCACTACACGCGTTGAAGATATCATTATTTTATGGTTTTATTGTTTTCCGATATTTCGGCACAGTTGCAAGCGCTATTAAAATTTATGACGGAAATTAGGTTTATAACCTTTGATAGCAAAAGTTATGATCTATTAAATTATTGTACCGATGAAGGAAAACATCAATCAAAGCCTCAAGTATTCATATAAAATAGTTCCTTCACTGTTTTGAGCTCGACGAAAAATCAATAAATCCGCGGCCGGGATTTCAACTCACGATCCCCTTTATAAGTGATTTCACCCAGCTCCGTTTTCCACTAAGTATATTATCATACTAATAATTATTATTATGCTAAAAATAAGTATTTTAAATAAGTTAATACCAAGAAACTAAATTAAAGTCTAAAGGTAATCTGATTGACGACCTTTGTGGCGCAGTGGGCGAAGGTCCGCCTGCGACGCAGAAGGTTGCGGGTTCGATCCCCGCCGCGGGACAAATGTTTGTATGACCTACAGATATCTGTCTCGGGTCTGGGTGTTTCTATGTATAATACGTATGTATTTCAAAACAAAAAGTATGTAAGTAGTACGAGTATATCAGTTATCTGGTTCCCATAGTACAAGCTTTGCTTAGTTTGGGGCTAGATGATGCTGTGTGACATGTCCAGCATTATTATTATTAATCTCTAAAGGTTTTAAGTTAGCAACCGTTTGAACTGAATTTCCCACAAAACTTTAAACGACACAAATTCCTTAAAGGTGAGCCCACAAAAGGTCTTAAACAGAAGGGTATTAAATTTAATGAAAACACCAACTTCCTTCTTTTAGTATTCAGTCAAGCGCGAACAAGCCACGTGTGGTTCTGTATAATTTAAGTTTTCTGTTCAGTTTTATGAGCTCTGCTCAACAGAGGCGGGACGGGACGGGAAGGAGCTTTGAAAACTGCTATTTGCATTGTTACAAACAGGGTTTTTGAGAGCACTGGTGGTCTGTTGTAGCTCCGCCTTCCGATCATAAGGTCATGTGTTCAATCCCGGTCGTGCACTAAAGAGTTTTTCTGTCGAAAAATGTATGTGCACTATGCCAGTACTCTCAAATAGCGAGGATACCGGCATGTCGTAGAAGTTCCAATACAAGTGCACGAAAGGAGCCCTTAGAGGCGCACTTAAAATCCTTTCACCACACTGCTTCGAAAGAACTGGTGACACGATAAGAAGAAAAAGAACAGGTTTTTTTATTGTTTTGCTAACTTTTTCAAAGATTTACCCTGTTAGTACACGCATTCGCATGCGATTTGCATCGACAGATCGCATCCGATAAGGACGCACCTATGTCATTAGCTATGTGCTAGAGTGAGACGCGGGTTCGCATCGCTTCGCATTCGCATGCGAATGCGTCGGTGTACTAATGGCGTTAATTGCTGTGGAATTTTTTTTTTAACAAAGAGTAGATTTTATTTTATTTTATAGGTACAATTACTCGGAAAATATTTTGATGAAAACTGATACTCTCAAAATACCTAGTCAATAGTTTTAGAGTACAGCCTAATTCTTTCACGACACTCTCCATGTAGTTCTCCATCAGAACCTACTCACCAGTTCTGGAGGTGGGCGTTGAGACTGATTCACAGTTTTACAACTTTTGCAGTTTCATCATTTTATTTGTAATTTTTGCTCAACTTTAATTCGTTCTGAATTAACATATATTTACTTTTACTTTACTTTACACTGGTTTGAAAGAACTAGTGACATAAAAGAACAACCAGGAAGAAGAAGGCTTTAATTTTTTTGTATGCCAATAACTCGTATAAAAATCAGAATATTTTTCTTTCTCAAAACAAAATTCAATGAAGCAAACTCAAAAGGACAAATCCATCTCAAGTCTGATTGGATTTTTACTACAAGAAAGTCTTGTGACAAAAAACCAGCATAAAATGCTTATAAAATGCAAATGAATCCTTCATAAAAAGGTTTTATTGTATCAGATAAACAACTAGGAGTAACAAAACATACTTCGTAACAAAATTAACAACTTCATCGGGAGTTTATGCTTCTCGATTGACACTTAAAAGTTGTTGCTGGGCTAGCACTAGTTTTTATACGTTATTGAAAACGAAACAATTATTAAAATAACAGTATTAACAGTCACATACAAAAAAAAATGATCACGACTGTATCAATAATACATTCTATAAAGCCGGGTCTCCTGCGACACTGTTTTTGTGTTTTCTAACACCTAACATCAATCATCGAACAAAATATGGGCGTGGCCTAACTTTTTTGAATGCAAAATGTTATCCTATGCGGACGGAAAACACGTTTTGTTATTTTTGGTCGCAGGAGACACAGCTTAACATCAAACAACGAACAAAATATGGGCGTGTCCTAACTTTTTTGTATACAAAATGTTATCCGAGGCCCTCGGAAAACGTGTTATGTTAGAATGTTTTGTTCTTTTTGGTCGCAGGAGACACGGCTTAACATCAAACAACGAACAAAATATGGGCATGGCCTAACTTTTTTGTATGCAAAATGTTATCCGAGGCCGACGGAAAAAGTGTTTTGTTAGAATGTTTTGTTATTTTTGGTCGCAAGAGACACGGCTTTCATAGAACGATTACCCATAGGTGCCTCTGATACAGCTATCACAGTAGAAAATTATATGTTATTAGGGGCAAATGAAATCTGGTACTATGATCACGGGCAAAGACCTATTTCAATTCTTCGGAAAGGCTACTAAATTCGATATCAGAAAATTGATAAGATGGAGTAGGCTAGAAAATTATTGATTAGTTGGATTGTAGACGCTGTTTCAATAGTGCTAAGGTTCATTTATATCTTTGTTTACGGAACTCTAAAATAAAGCTGGGCCGGCTATTGTTACTTTGAAAGAAATTTGGAAACTGTTGGTATGTTTTGGCGAGTTCGAAAGATGTTTTATTTTGCAAAAAATACTTGGTTATTTTGCTTTGGATATTTAATGGTGTTGATTATAAAATACGAGTTCGATGAAGGAAAACATAGTGAGAAAACCCACGTCCACCCTCGTACCTGTTTACCTGGATAATGAAGTAAGAGCCAAAAAACTCTCTACCTAATAAGACAAAGTAAAATACAATGTGAGTAGGGCATTATGTATAACATCTATCCGCCCACAGAGTTCCTATCGCATGGTACGAGTAGTGAATAGGTTTTAAGTACGTAATGCTATGGCTACGATTCTCATAATTCTATTCCAAGTTTCTTTATAATCGGCTTACATGGGCGTGATTGAAACACAAATAAATTTTTGGATCTTTATGATAAATCAGAATCAGAATTTTATTTACCAATTTTATTTATAAAGGATAGAATCCTTCGCTCAAGAATTATTCTAGATTTAGTGTTCGCGCAGCAAAGCCGTCTCTCGGTAAATAACAGCTCAGGGCCGTTATTTTGTTTAGAATGTGACGTTTTTCGTGATGAATGGGCGTAAGTATAAGATAATGTTTTGAGGATTTTACGCGGAAGAACGCGTAGCATCAAAATTATCACTCGCGATTGCGTGTACAGGTTCCTTTCTGTATTCTGTGGTACAGGCTTTCCCGCGCGCAATTTAGTACGCTCAATCACTCGCAAAAGATTGTGCGTGTGAAGGAATCTATAGTATTCTTAATCGAAGATGGATTCTATCCATGCAATAATAATTGTATGACAACAAACAAAATCATCCGAACCGATCACAATAATCCGTTTAGCGCCATCTATTAGGATAAACAAAGATTAATCTGGCCGCATTGTTATGCCTATCGTGTCTCCAGCAATAAAGTATGCCGAAGTACCAGCTGGTATTGCTAAAAGCTTGTTCATTACAGTAAGCTACGGTCAGTGGATGGGTGACTACTGATGCTGGCGGCATTATCAACTGAGTGCTTTGGAACTCAGGGTAGCACTAAGACGGTTTACCACTGGTTCGATAGAACTAGTGAAAAGAAGAAGATTACACTGTACCTATGAGATGCGACCGCGAGAAAAGAACTACCCCGACGCTCGCATGCCCATCTGGACATAAAGATATTTAAGTCTTCATATTTTTGAATGAATATTTTTCTCGAACTTAAATAATATTTCAAAAGTCAAAAAGCATAACAGTATAGAAAAGTACTCTTTGTACTCGGTGAAGGAAAACATCGTGAGGAAACCAGTTAGTATTCTTACAGGCGGCGATGGACTTGCAACCTGTCACATATAGAATACTAACTTTCGCAATGATGTGGGCATGTATCAAATATGTATTTGGACATGCCTCTGACTACCCCCCTTAGATCTTCAAAGATCTGGAATAAGTAACATAAAAAAAAGATCTGAGAGAATGTCTACCGCACCTTGGGGATACATTCGCAAACCAGTTTAAGTTTTACCTTCCAAAATACAAACCGCTGACTCTGCTACACAGAATGAACCAGATATCCTCACCTTAGCTGCACCAAGATGCCGTGACATGACTGGCTAAAACCTTGAAACTGCACGATAGTAGGTTACTGGGAGACTGAAACCGTTGGCGAGTCACAAATAGTTTTTCTTTTTATGGAAATAAGTCGTTTGTAAGACAATGGGCTCTAGTTGAAATCTATGGACGGGGTATGAAAGATTTTCTTCGTGAATTGTCTTCTGAAACTATTATTTTATGGAAATTTAATGGCAAGCACTGTGGTCCAGAGAGAGTTTATAAATCATATACTTTTTCTAATAAAACGGTTACATTTGTTGATTACAAAGCTTGGGAGAAGACTGAACAGACGAACAAAGTGACGTTAAATAAACCTTTACCCAGCAGTGGGTGCAACCGAGCTGATTATATAGATAGAGGAACCTGCTACGCAATAGAATTTTTAATCATATTGAATTTGCATTTTGTGCGATTGGCTTGCTATTTAGATTTTGACATAGGACCACCAAAGATAAATACCTACAGCTGACTATCATCCTCACTTGGTTGATATTCCACTTATCAGAACTTAAGGGCTTTCAAAGTTCTTTTAATAGGCGCACTGCAAAGGAATCAGCTTCCAGCGTCTGTATTTCCACTGAGCTACGACCCCGTTGTTTTTCAGAGAGTTAATAGGCACTTTCTGGTTAGGCTCGCTCCATCGTAGACCTCATTCTTGCGCCTGCGAGGTTTAGAGCCGACCTATTCTTCATAAAAAAAACTCTGATTTTTGGCTAAAATAACTGGACAATTATTATTATAGACCGTACGTATATATGGAGTCGAAAAACACCTCTATTTTTGAAGTCGGTATGAAACTAAAAGTTTCCTACCAACTTTCTACTCCAAAACTTCTCTAATAGAAAAACTTGAAGCTAAGCCTAGTCATCAACTATCGACTGATAAAACCTGAATTAATAGTTCCGTTAACTTGAACATATATCAGAAAGTTCGGACAGGGATGCGGGTTCTATCAAGGGGAGAGGGGAGCTAAAGAAACATAGTTCAAGGCGATAAGAACAAACAAGAGTCTTCTTTTAAAAAAAATAAATAAAGAAAAATGGGTTGATTAGGTATAATGCTTTAGATTTTGAAAAAAAAGTTCACGACCTATCCCTTGTCGCAGTAGGGTCTGTCGAAGTATTTGTCTTTCAAAGATAGTGTTGTCGAAGTAATGTTCCGTCGAAACAAACGCTTGTCGAACTATGTCTTTCGAAGTTAGTGACGTGTCGAAATAAAGTACTGTCTAAGTTCAGAGGTACACTCGGCGCGATAAACATTTTCTCGTAGTCTTGAGACAAAATTATGAATTATTAAAAAAAGAATCAGCATTGCTATCCAGCGTAGTGCCGCCAGTGTTTTGGGCACGCTTCCGACTGATAGTGACTTGGATCAGTTGAGCTATCTATAGATCGTTTCTAACAATCCTTAGATAGCTTGACTAATCCTAAGTTTCAGCAAATAAACTTATTCTTTGAAATTAGAGTATAATTATCAAATACTGAATTCATTGTAGGAGCGTAAAGAGTGAACACAACGCAACTATAATCCCTCTACCGTATTGGAGACTGGTATTACCTTCAAAGGATCATAAGAATCTCATAATCTCAAGCCTTGGGGATAAAATATTAATGATCGTGAATTAATATCATCATCTCAGCTCGGTATCACCCACTGCTGGATATACAAAGGCCTCCCTTCTCGTATAAATAAATAAATAATGCTGGACTTTCACACAGCATCATATACTTATAATACTTTTTGTTTGTAAATACATACATATTATACATAGAAACACCCAGACCCGAGAGAAATATCTGTAGATCATACAAACATTTTTTCCCGCGGCGGGGATCAAACCCGCAACTGCGTCACAAGCGGACCTTTGCCCACTGCGCTACAGAAGTCGTCATTGCCAGCCTACTCTTTCTAGCGCCTCTCGTGTCTAAATTACCAGTTGAAATACAGACTTTTGAAAATGAAGCCCTCTTATATAATAATATATAAGAATATCAGTGTGGCTGGGTATGCAAGAAGCGAAAGGCCGAAGAAGAAGTGGTTGGATTGTGTGAGAGATGATATGAATGTAAAAGGAGTGGATGCACATTTGACGAGTGATAGGAGTAAGTGGAAGAAGAAGACATGTTGTGCCGACCCCACTTAGCGTGGGATAAGGTCAGAGAGATGATGATGATGAAAATTAAGCCTTCTTCGATGCGAAGTAAAAATACTTATCAAGAACACAAAGTCAGCATTACACGAACAGCAACATAAAACCTTTAAAGATCGTTTTAGTCGCAATCTTAAAAAGCAGGCATTAGCGTCTTACCCTTTCCATATTTATAGCCTTCATAAAAAGCTTATGAATCCACACATTACCGTTTTACATAAAAATGTGTTGTCTGACTGTATTTGCAGAATAGCTTTTGACTAGATGTTTACATTATGTTTTATTTATATACATTTACATACCTACTAAAAACGCCTCTTCTCTGGGGTACAGATTTATCACTACACACAGACAGACAGATAACCCGAAACACTTTTTTTTTTCATAACATTATTCATAAAAGTCGGTCAGGTATTTTTGTTTTGCTTGCCTCCTTATTATTTAGATACTAACATTTAATAGTGTTTTCGAACCTAAAAGTAGTGGCACACTTTTTGTGAACAAACTTTGACCTAAATTGTCACAATATTGCCATAAAAATGACCTACTTTCCCACAAAAACACATAAAAAACTCCAAACGCAGAACAAACTCGAAAGACGGAAGTATCTCAAAGCAATTGAAGTGTAAATAACACCTTGTCAAAGTAAACTGTAAGCTACGTATTCAAATCACACGCGCTGCAAAAAATGGAGGAGCTTTTTTTGTTAGGGGAGTGTTCTGTACAAACAAATTAGTCGGATAGCTTTATCTATCTAACCAGCCGGTAGCACCCACTGTTGGGTATAAGCCTCTTCTCTTTCACGCCACTCCTAGCGGTCTTATGCTAGTCGATACCTCATCATCATCATCATGTCAGCCATCTAGTGTCCACTGCTGAACATAGGCCTCCCCCATCGATTTCCACAGCGCTCGATCTTGTGCAGCCTACACCCAACGGCTCCCAGCAACCTTTACCAGATCGACTTTTCATCTATCTATCGGATACCTACTTACATAAAAATAGAAGTAGAATTATCGGTGGCGGGAGGTATAAGGTATTTCCACTTGCTTCTGTCCTTACCTGATGTTTCCTAAAAGCCTTCTGCCCTCTCTCCACAAATTAATTGTCTAATATTATTCAAACCATGTTTGTTTTCCTGGTTCTACCGTGTAAGTTGCCCTGGTATTGGTCGTAAAGGAAACCAGGAGTAGAATCATCTAGTTTGAACACTATTCTAAGTGACTGCAGCGGTCCTGAATAAATTAAAACAAATGCTTTTTTACTTTGTTAAAAAACCTTCCCACAATATTCTTCAGAATACATTTCAATCCTTTAACTAACCAACAATCACATTTCCCAGTGGTTAACATAAGTTAATAACAAGGAACCCTAAAACTAGCATCACGTCGGGCACAATTCTAAATCCAGACCGTTCAAAGTTTTTGATTTATCGCAAGGGATTTCATGCCTGTTTGTGGTCCACACTGGTCGCGGGCGCGGACGCGATTTGTCCAACATATGAAAGGCTTGCTAGACTTCCCGTAGTATGGCCAGAACGCGCGGATAGTAACGTTTGATACTACGCGCCCGCGCCCGCTCGCAGTGTGTCCAACCACTTTCGCATAGGTGAAGGTCGACCAAAACTGTTTTTAAGCTAGTGTTGCCCTGGCTTTACCCTTGTTTTGCGGGATCAGGATGTGATAGATTGAAACGAGAGCATATTTGACTATCACAATTTCTCGGTTCTTTCAGATCTCATATGTCAATTTCAATCTTCGTCGCAATTTTTATAGATATAACAAGTATAGAATGTATCTACTTCACAAAAGGCACACAGTTCTGTGACAGCACGCAGCACGACAATCATGGCGTCAGCGGCATCCCGAAATTCAACGCAAAGCCGATTTTCCCTTTTTCCATTACATCTTAAGTGTTTTAAAAAACTACAGGATAGTGACACCAAAAATAAAACTTCCATTATTATCAATATAAGTAGGAATACAGATTTACTTATAGGCACATGGCTTTTTAAAATGTTATAATATTAAATTGCAATGAATAAACGTCTGAATATTATTTATAGCGATTGCTTTACTAAATATCTGAAAAAAGCCCATTACGATATGTGTAATGATAAAAACCATTATTTCTTAAAGTCGTTAGGCCGAGTAATGGCATTCGATGTCTTCGACTTTTTTCACAGAAAAGTTAATGGTTGGAACGATAAGTTAAAAGTAAGTTCTTTAGTCGCAAATTGCAATACCCAAGTAGGTATAATTAGGCCTAGGGCCTAGACTTTGAATTTAAATCGACGCAAATAGGGAAAAATTCAAGACTTCTATGACATTTTTTAACTGATAAGTAGGTCATTTTACTCTATTGGACGGTAGAGATAGGATAGTCATGGTATGCTGACAGGCTGGTAAGTACTGTTACTTAGATTTATTAATCGTGGCAGTTTTACTAATAGGTGGAAACGCGGGCTAACAATATCATAAAGGTTAGTACAAATAAGAAGCGCTCGTGGTCGTGCTTGCTTTGTCGTTCTTGATAGATCGTCGAAATGAAGCAACATTCTAAATGGTCAGTAAGTGTATGGGTGGCCGCTAATGGCATTTTCATCTGAGAGCTTCCGTGCTTTGGAGGGCGTACATTGTCAGTCCCGGTTATTAAAGTCGTTAGGCCTTGACGGAGGCCTTAAGGCGGCCTAATAATTCCGTCACCAGAGTTGGCCACTGACTCATACGAACTTAATTAGAACAGGGGGGTTACTATGAACTCCTATTGCCTGGCAGTTTCGAACTAAATGTCAATTTCGAATAACCCGGTTCACTAAAGAAACTTCGCAACTTATCATGTTCTCTCGCTTGCACACTAGTACAGTCACAATGTGTAAGCGAGAGAGCATGATAAACGCCGCAATTTCAGATTTGTTTCTTTATGTCAGAATTGACAAGCAGTTCAAAAACTGCCTGGCAATAAGAGTTCATGCTAAGCCACCTGGTCAAAAAAGTCTAAGTATGTAGTAAAATCTAAGTACTTATCTATAAAATTAGTTAAATAGTTAGTTTTTCCCTGAATAAGTAAAGAAAATAACTCAAAAACTTTGTAATTGGGTGTACACAAGTGTGAATAAACAATTGATTTCAAGCTGTTTTCCAACATGAACATAAAATCGCGTGCAACTTCGAAAATTCAAACAATGCCCACTCACTGATGTAACTCATAGGAGGTTAGCACTGGCTTTTTGTTTATTCAAAATTTAAAGTCAACAAGTATTTATTCAGTAGGACTGCTGGGATCACTTGGAATTTTCAAACCAATTCACTTCTATATTGCTACTAATGGTACTTTTTAAATGCATCCCAAATATTGCACCCATTTTGCGGCAGGTCTAAGATCGAAGCTTTTGTTGAAATTTTATGGGAGTTTTTTCGCCATATGTGTGGATCACTCGTTGAAAATTTGTCACCAAGGGTTAGAGATACAATAACGCCTCTTTCCCGAAGGGGTAGGTAGAGACTACGGATCACCACTTGCTACTATCCTTACACACAACTTTTGCCCATTCACTCTCATTACACTCTTCATACATGCTCGCCGGCTAAGAGGTTCGCCTAGGCCTTCCCCTTCCAGCTGTCCCAAACACACTCGCCTCATACACGCTTTGTCAAACGGGTTAAAGATAATCATTATTTTCTTCATATAGGATAAGACCTCAAGGTATACCCACAAAATATTACGTAATCTTACGAAGAACTGAAACAGTGTTTTAACTATCCTTTTGTATTTAGTTTCAGTTGTGTAAATGTAGTAGCTTAGTTGCTGCGAAAATATTAAAATACTGTGGAATAAAAATGTTTTGTAGCTTGCTGTGAACGGGTTGCAAGTAGCTTATCTATTATTTTCAAACAGTGCTAAGAGTAGATCGAGTGCGGTGTAGTTTCGTGCCTGGCGGCAACCAGCGACTGAAATTACGTGAACTGTGCAATTTGGCTAAACGTGTCGGCAAAGATTACTATCTCGCCTTAGCTCACAAATATGCAGTGAAACAACCCTTCATGGGTGAAGAAAAAATGGTTCTTTGCAAGGTTCTTGTGACTTATACTCGTAGATAAAAATTGACTCATACAACTTCAAGAGGCAATCTATGCATATTATTATAATAATGCTGGACATTTTCACACAGCATCATCTAGGCCCAAACTAAGCAAAGCTTGTACTATGGGAACCAGATAACTGATATATTACTTATATACTTTTATACTTTTCGTTTGTAAATACATACATATTAAACATAGAAACACCCAGACCCGAGACAAATACCTGTAGGTCATACAAACATTTGTCCCGCGGCGGGGATTGAACCCGCAACCTTCTGCGTCGCAGGCAGACCTTCGCCCGCTGCGCCACAGAGGTCGTCAACCACACATATAATAGTTTCTCTGGGTTATAATCTACATTTTAGTGTGTGGGATGGATGGATTGTGTGAAGGATGACATGAGTAAGAAAGAATTGAGTGTTGAGATGACGGCTGATAGAGGAGAATGGAAGAAGAACACATGTTGTGCCGACCGCACATCGGCACACCGGGAGAAGGGCAGGAAGACGATGATGAGTGCGACCACTGTTAGATGTATGAACCAGTTATGAAATAGATGAATGAGCAGTGAGAATAGACTTGCCTATTATGTATCTAAGTCGTCACGAACTTTACATATCTTAAATTCATTATGAATTTCATAGAAAAATAATTAAGTTGAAAAGTCATCTTTTCAGAAATCAAGCTTTCACTAACATCTAATGAAATTAAATGAACAATAAAAACATCCCTTGAGGCTTAGGTCGTGCTTTAGACAAACTAAAGTATACTATTAATGAGTTCGTGAATATGAAGATAACGTAGCTTTAACACAAAATTTTGGCTTACATTCGCTTTAAAATCAAAATTATAATATTACATTCAATTAAATTAATAATTGTATACCAAGGTACGGTAGACATTTTTTCGAGTCACTTAAGATCCTTTAAAGATTATCTAAGTTGGTAGTAGAGGCACATCCAAATACATAATTATAAAGCACATGCCGTCATTTTTATAGAAGCATAAAAAATATAATTTTAGCCGGGGTTCGAAGCCACTACCTTTGAATTAAAAGTCAAGGCACTCGTCCAACACAGCCGTGAAATTATAGTCTTTTGTCAATAGTCCGATGTGTACTTCCGATGAATGTATAGGTACATACCAAAATACTTTTTTTATGGGTTTGAAGAAATGTTTCCATGCATTTTTTGGGTTCATTGACCACTATATCAATAAAGGTTCAGCGACAGTACAAAAGGTCCAACTTTAATTTGAGCAAAATTTGGAAGAACAGTTAACATTAAGTATTGTTCAATTCAGCTTTGTCATCCATTTTACACCCTCCAAAGCCTACCCTATTACGTATGGCAATGGTAATGGATAGGGTCTTAAGCTTTAGTCAAATCTACTCTTTCAACTGGCGGGACGTGAAAGTGTAATAGGAGAATCATCGGCAAACCTATACTCCAGCCAAATTCGATGTGGATTTTTTGTAAACATTGGAGATCAGCTGTCATCACGTAATGTTCAGTGCTCAGTGTTCAGTTCCACTTATAAATTCTACCAGATTTGTTACAATTTTCAATGTTTACGTCACTGCTATGAAGATTCTTAATAATGGAATTCACAAAACTTCACACTTCTCTCCTTACATGGGAGGATGAAAGTCGGTTAAAATAGGTTCATGAGGCGGAGAGTTGATGATATTTTTGAGAAGGGATAGGTAAAAAGAAGTTTGCATAAAGATTAAAACAGCACTTTGCTATCGCTATTGCTATTACGATATGTAATAATTCCCCCAAATTCAACCCCTAATATTTCACCTGGAACTCAAGACGGGACTAAAGAGCAGTTATTCAAATAATTACTGCTATCAAGGGGAACCGTAAATCAGCTGCAAATCTCTACCTACAATATGCTTAAAGTTTCACCTTAATGGGTCAAGCCAGGGTCTTTAAGGGCAGACGTTGTGGGATGAGAAAATTAGAATACAGATTAATTAATAGACAGGGTTGGATAAAAGGTAAGCGATTCGGAATGAGAACTGAATTTTTGTTACAATAGATATTTCAAGAACCCCACTCGTATACGTAGATATACGAAGTGCACTCGATGACAACCCAGAAAAAAATCTTTGATGAATAATAAGGAAAGATGATCGATAAAGATGAGATAAGGTTTGAGGAAGAAATAAAAAAATTAAGACCCTGGATCTTAGTGACTGGAAAAAGTGACGGGGGTTTTTGTACAACAGTGAGATAACATGGGCTAGTTTTCTGTTCGAGATGGAGTAGGATTGCAGCACCTAAACCATATTCTTCTCAGGAAAGACAGCGTCAATACAAGTGTAGCTAACAAGCTGTGGGATTGCTCAAGTTTATTTTATGTGCCAATGTGACAAATGGTCAGAAAATATGTTTTAAAATCCAGTTTAATGCTAATTTCATATGAATTATTATAAAGTTGTGCGAGGGTACGAGTAATGACCTAAATTTTGTTGTTGAATTTAAATTTGTAAATGGAGCTTTAAACATACTCTTTGATATTTAACTTACATTATTTAATTTTATTTGCAGAAAATCATAACTATTTACTTACTTTCAACATACATAGTATACTCGTACAAACAACAAAATCATGTCCATTTCTTGTAGGGGTCGGCAGAGATCATTCCTTCTTAGTCTTAGTATGTCCCTGATAACTATGTGCGCTGTGGCCGTCGTAGGCATAAGTTGTTCTCCTGTCATTCTACACGAACCTTTCACGCAAGTAACGCGCCAACGTTACGTGCTTTAAACCTACTAAATAATTTTCTCCACGAGTTCCAGCATATCGACATTTTCAATGACAGTCTATGCTCCATATATAACAATTTAAGAGTATATTTAAATTATTTTCATTTACGATAGTTAAGCGCTTTGGACTTTTCTGTAAGCTTTCTATCTATTTTTAATAAATCATTGCATTTCAATCATTTCATTTCATTTCATTTCATTTCATTAGTACGATCGAATAAATTCCAATTAGTTTATTAATTGGTCGAAGCGACGCGTGATCCGAGAGCTGGCACTTTTTGGCTCAAAGGATCAGCATTGCCATCCAGCGTGGTAATGCCGCCAGTGCTTCCGACTGACAGTGACCTGGATCAGTTGAGCTATCTATAGAACGTTTTTAACGATCCTTAGATAGCTTGACTAATCCTGTTGTATTTTGTAAATATATGTAAATATGTAGTAGCTTAGTTTCTGTGAATATAAATTGTTTATTAAGAACCTTTTAACTACAAAAGAAAGCTGTCTTAATGAGGTAAAATTTTACTTTCCTTATACTAGCTCCTGTAAAATGTGGGCATTATCAGAGTATTTAGACAGCCTCTGACTAAACCATGTCACATCTTCAAAGAATCTAGAATACATAAAACTATCTGAGAGATTGTTTACCATGCCTCGAAGAAACAGTCGTAATCCTATTAACACTATTAACGGGATATTTACCATGATAATGATAGTTTAAAAAGTTAAGTCGTAATCTTGTTTGTTTTTGTCTTTCAAAGCATATGCTAGCAATTTGATATAATAACATTGTTCAAAACTGTAACAATCTTAATTAATCAGTCTTGAACTCAAACTCTACTCATATCTCAGAAGTTCTTGTGCACAATCCTAAACATAATCACCAGTGCTCTTCCGGTGTTGCCACTAGCACTTGTTTCTAACACTATCGATTTGCTAGCGAAACAGTCAAAGAGATTTATTTAGTAGGACCAGTTTGATCATAGACAATTGTCTCAAAAAATAAGTGACTCTACTCCTGTTATTTCACGACATTGATCGAATTTCGTGACTGTAGCGTGAAGAATTAGGGCCAAAACACGGTTTGAAGCCTAATAACAGAAAGTAAAGCTTCTACATCATCATCATTTCGACGACCGACGACCTCTGTGGCGCAGTGGGTGAGAGCCCGCTTGGGACGCAGAAGGTTGCGGGTTCAAACTTCGCCGCGGGATAAATGTTTGTATGATCTGCAAATTATTTCGGGTCTGGGTGTTTCTATATAATATGTAGGTATTTACAAAAAGTATATAAGTAATATATCAGTTATCTGGTTCCCATAGTACAAGCTTTTTTGGGGCTATATGATGCTGTGTGAAAATGTCCAGCATTATTTATTTATTTCCTATTCCCTCATACTACTTTGAGTGGGGTGGCTCAATTTGATTTTCATCTTTCACTCACTTCTATCGTGAGATGCCAATTGAATGCAGCATGCAGCGTATAGGGACTGACATGACAATTCAAAAATATTACACTCGTTTGGCCACACCCTAATACAATGCTCTTTTGTGCAGTTCGTCAGATTAATATTGCAATAAAGTGGCCTGGCGTGGCTAGTTGACATAGCTTTGTGCTGAACTGGCTTTCATGAAGAAAGTTATGGATAGCACTAGTTTTAGACTTTTATTTATTTCAGGCGATCAATGGGTTTTTGTGTGCACTTTTTTTTATGATGAATGGGTCGGCTCTTGACCTCAGACTTACAGAGGCAAGAGTGAGGTCTACGATGGAGGCTCGCTCCATCGTAGACCTCACTCACCCAGAAGGTGCCTATTAACTCTCTTCTTAAAAACAATAGGGTCGTAGCTCAGCGGAAATACAGACGCTGGAAGCTGATTCCAAATTTTTGCAGTGCGCATAATAAAAGAACTTTCGAAGCGCTTATAGTTAACTAATTAGTTAGTTAAGTTCACTTATTAGAATAAGGGCAGAAAGAAGAAGAAAAGAATGCGTTTTTGAAAGAATTATGAATTGAGTACTCATAGGTTAGTCTACCTAGTCTCCATAGATGTCGAACACAGCTAAAAGCTGTACAAATTGTTTGTACAACCAATCTTTAGCTATCTGAAGTAGCTGCACAAAACCCATTTTTGATGACGCCTAAAAACAAAAACAGCGTTGTATAGCCGCCTCGCTCACTCATTTAGTTTGTTGCATCGTGCTATTTCGCCTACTTGCACAAACTGTGCAATCGCTTAGTGCACCTAACTTCAGACAGACAAAGAGCGGTTGTGCGTATTTTACTCCCACAAAATTCCAACGATTGATTGTCAATTCACTCAGTTGAACGAGCGACGCCACGGACCGATGGTCACGGTTTCAAATTCCGTATAGGTGAGGGGATTTCTATACCGTAATTTTTGGGATAAATTTTGAAATCTACTGATCCCTAAGTTTGAGGTTATAAGCCTCACATCAGGGATCAGGAAAGATTGAATGGGGGTTCCCACCCAGGAAAATGGAGAACAGTGTTAGGATATAATTAAAATGTAACCGACGATGGTCGTGAGGTAACTCTGTAAAATATAGTTTATTTTATAACCTTTTTTATCTCGAAAAAAAAGCAAAATAAATCTCCTAGTCTATCTCTCTCGCCGTCTATCTCTAGTACAAAGAATGGGGCGCAGCTAGTAAAATAATGTTGGCTAAGATGATGTATTAATTTGCTGCAAATGTGTGTGTGTGTGTGTGAGTATGTGTGCGTGCGTGCGTGTGTTTGTTTGTCTATATATGTGTGTGTATGTTTGTGTGTGTGTGTGTATGTGTGTGTGTGTATGTGTGTATGTGTGTGTGTGTGTGTGTATGTTTGTGTGTTTTAATGATGGTTGCATGCATAAGTGTTTAATTTAGAAATGAATAATAAGGGACAAAAAGCAAAATAAATCTCCTAGTCTAGACTAGGCCTAGCTTGTACCTAGGTACAAAGGATGGGGCGGGGCAGCTAGTATGCAATAAAATAAACCAAACAGAATTTAGCTAAATAACAGTGCTTAGTACACAATCCACAAGTGAAGTCGGTGCGGAGCCAAGAGTTTAATCAGCCGTAGTACAGCATTTAATATTCAGACAACAGCATGGAAATTTAGTGCTTGCGGTTGGTTAAGCGCGAGTGAGGAGCGTGTAAATGTTTAACTTTTTGTTATATATAGGGGCTTTTATTTTATACTAACTTAATTCAGGAATTGGGTAAGTAACTTAGACCCGGTGATCGTCGCACTTACTAAGACATTTAGCGTACGGTGAGCGCTTACACGGGAAAAATTGAAATGCGATGCTAAAACGTACGTGCTTACTGTGCTTAGACCGTGTCGTGTATTTACACGACACGGCCCCATTATGTAATGTTTTTTTTGTTTTGTTATGAAAATCCCGAGAAAATCGATAAAGACTATTGTGCACGACCGGACCCAGCGGCGGGCGCCGGCACAGCGACACGTCGCGATTAATTAAGAAAACTTAGAAATATGTAAATAAATTTAGATTAAGTTAGTTTTTAAGTACCAGTGAGGCCTAGGACCCCTTAAGGGTCGAGCTAGGTAGGGCTGAGGACAATAAACATGGTATTTTTGGTGTATTCATTTTCCCGAGGAGATTGTTGCTAGGTAGGTAGGCTTAGAAAACTGCAGCATAAGGGCTAGGCAGGTAGCTAGTAAGACCTAGCCCGCAATAGGTAGTTAAGGTTAGGAAGCTGCTTACGAGAGGACCGAAAACATGTTAGGACCTGTCCTTGGAGCCGAGGACCCGCGGTAGGTGAAGAGGCGCGCGGGGAGAAGGCCTCGTGTCCTGGGCCTCAGTACCGCGGTTTCTCGGCACGTGTAAGGCAGGTTGTTGAGGTAGGTCAAGAGACAATTTCACATCTCCTACGGCCCCTGATTGGCCGTAGCTCTACGTAAGAGACGGAAGAGTGTTAGAGTAGTACCAAAAATGTAATGTTATTTGTTAAGATTAATAAAGGCGCTACTTGGTCGAGTATAGGCGGGCCGGGCAGAACTTCCTATATTAATAGATGAAAATTGGTACAGCCAGTTCCTCCTCCGTAGTGAAAATCGTTCCGAAAGGCGAAGCTCTGCCCGTCCGCGTCTCGGTAGTGTAGCTAGATCTCTGTGAATGTGTGTTGTTATTTACTTAAGGGCACCCCACCACCTTGCAACCCAGAATTACAGTCCACTTCGAAGAGCCGGTTGTCTGACCGCAACATTTGGTCCTCCGACAGCCGGATTAAGCCAGCAAGCCCTATCACATTAACAATGCCAGTAACACGAAGCAAACAAGGCCGAGATGAGGCCATGAGAGGCTCAGCAGAAGAGAGCCAGACTACCACTACGGAGGAAACCACGACCGAAGGAACCACGTCTAGAGAGACTACCGAGACTGAAGAGACCGCCACCGGCGAGGCGTCCCAGGTCACCGCCACCGAAGTGGCGTTGGATGACGGTGGGAGTGCGCGGGCGCGGCCGAGTCAGCTAGGAGTTCAGAAGAAAAAGACGTGGGCCATGAGGCACAAGGTCGCAATGCTGCGCGCCCAAGAGGCGAAGGCGCAGCTGGAGCTCGCCGAGATTGCGCTCAGACGAGCCGAAGAGTCGTCCGGAGAAGAGGACGAGGAGGAGGATCGCGAGCAAGCCCAGCTCGCGACCGGAAGGATCACTCAGTGGTTGGCGCGGCGGCCCGAGGACGAGCCGCCGCAGCCGCCTGACACCGCTAGAGGCAACCCGGAGTGTGCGCCCCTGAAGGATGACCCCAGCACGCGGCCGGACCAAATCACGGATCGATTTGGTCGGGGAGACAAAGGCCCCACCGCCACGCCAGGGTCTGTCACTGACATTCAAGCGTTAGTGACGGCGCTGTCGCAGATCGCGACTAGACGGGATCCGCCGAAGTACATACAGGAACTTCCCAGCTTTAACGGACAGGTTAGTGGTTGGTTGGGGTTCAGAGCGGCTTTCAGGGACACTGAGACCTCGTTTTCCAGAGTGGAAAATGTAGCCAGGATTAGGCGGGCCCTCAAGGGAGTTGCCCTTGAGGCGGTCAGCAGTCTCCTCGTGAGTAGCCCAGAACCAGGGGCCCTGCTGGAGGCCCTCGAGAGGAGGTTCGGGAGACCAGAGACTCTGGTACTCACGGAGATGGAGAAGCTGCGAGCGGTGACCAAGGTAAGCGATAATGCTAGAGATTTGTGCATCTTCGCAGGGAAAGTGGCTAACGCAGTAGCCACGGTGGAGACCTTGGGCCGCGAGGCCTATTTACATAGCCCAGAGATGGTGCGGAGCGTACTAGACAAACTCACGCCCATCTTGCGGAGCAAGTGGTATGATTACGCTGCTATCAAGAAGGAGAGCACGCCGGAGTTAAAACAGGTATCGAATTTTTTGAATATCGAAGCGGACAAGTGCGGAGCCTACGCGCTGCCAGAGGTTCCTGAGGAGGCCTCTGTGGGCCCCAGAGGAGGCCGGCGCCAGGCGGAGAAGGCGTACGCCGCCGTCGAAGCCAGGACGGACGGCAGATGCCCGCACTGCAAAGACCTGCACAAACTCGTTCATTGCTCTAAGTTCAGTGCCGCAGACATACCAACCCGATGGTCTATAGCTAGGAGAACCCGTATCTGTTTTCAATGCTTGCTAGATACACACTGCCGCGGACAGTGCGGCGCGAAGAGGTGTGGGAAGGATGGATGCGGTAAGGCTCATCATGCATTGTTACACAGCGAACCCAGGCAGACAGAGGCCAGGACGGCCGAAATCTCAGCTTGCGCCACCGAGCCAGAGGAGCACGATCGTAAGAGTAGTCAGCGACGCGCATACCTTAAAATTGCACCAATTGAAATCATTGGTCCGAGCGCAACCGTAAGTACCTTTGCGCTACTAGATGACGGGAGCACGTGCACTTTTATAGAGGAATCTATCGCTGTACTACTGGGCGTAGACGGCCCTACGGACACGCTATGGATAAAGGACGCGAACGGTGGCGAGGCCAAGCATGAGAACAGCAGGACCGTGAGCCTCAGGATAAAGGGGAGAAATCAGACGCAAGAACACATTCTTAAAGACGCTCAAACGGTAAAGAAGTTAGATTTTATTAGCCAGGCGGTTCCAGCGCGCGAACTACGCAGATACCAACATCTGAAGGCGATATTAGATGACGTCACTTATGATTACGCTCGACCTAAAGTCGTAATCGGGCAGAACAACTGGAACTTGATCGTGAACTCGGAGGTGAAGCGGGGGCGTAGTGATCAGCCGGTGGCTTCACTTACACCTCTCGGCTGGGTATTGCACGGCTGCAGTTACAGCGATAGCAATGCGTCATCAGACTTCTGCGGGTATGTAGCTTCAGCGCGACCGACCGACGACTTAGAAGAGGCGATGAAGAACTTCTTCAAGCTTGAATCGCTGGGCATTCAAGAGCGACAACCGGTGAGTGACCCCGAACGTAGAGCCGTGCAGCTGCTCGAGGAAAAGAGCCATAGATTAGCTGACGGGCGGTTCGAGACCGGACTCTTGTGGCGAGATGACACAGTAAATTTGCATAACAACTACCAGGACGCGCTGAAGAGGCTGACGAGTCTAGAGCGAAAGCTAGACCGCGACGGAGACCTAAAAGCTAAGTACCAAGATCGTGTTGATAATTTACTTGTGTCCAGGTACGCCGAGCGATGCACAGCGCCGCCGACAGAAGGTCGGACGTGGTACCTGCCGCACTTTGCCGTGGTGAACCCTGCGAAGCCGAAGATAAGGATGGTTCACGACGCGGCCGCGAAGTCAGCTGGTAAAAGTCTTAACGACATGTTACTCACCGGGCCCGACTTACTACAGTCGCTGCCAGGCGTCATCATGAGGTTCCGTCAGCACCCGTACGCAGTGACGGCGGATATTAAAGAAATGTTTATGCAGGTGCGGATACAGCCGGGCGACCGAGACGCCCTGAGGTTTCTCTGGCGCGGAGACAGGAGAGATGACGGGCCCCCCGAGGAGTACAGGATGACGTCGGTCATCTTCGGGGCCTCCTCATCGCCGTGCACTGCCCTGTATATCAAGAACAGGAATGCACGCGACTTCGCCGAGAAATATCCCGCCGCAGCGTTAGCGATCGAGAGAAATCATTACATGGATGACTATATCTCGAGTTTTCTGACCCTAGATGAAGCTGTGACTACCAACAGAGACGTGGACTTCGTCCACAGGCAAGCCCACTTCGAGCTGCGAGGCTGGGCCTCGAACGATCCGCGAGCGATCAGCGCGCACGCGACCCAGGCCGACGACCCCACCGTTGTCATCGGCGGGAGCGACTTAGAGAAGACGCTTGGCCTTCTTTGGAACGTGCGCGAAGACCACATTGAATTCAAGGTAAATTCGTCTAGAACACCAGCTGTCTTGGACGAGGGCAAGGCGCCGACAAAGCGCGAGGCTCTCAGCGTCATCATGTCGCTCTTCGACCCGCTCGGGCTGATAGCGCCCGTTACGACGCCGGCGAAGAGGCTGATGCAAGACACCTGGCGGCACGGGATCAGCTGGGACGATCAGCTGCCGGACGAACTACAGGTGAGATGGCACTCTTGGGTAGACACCTTGAGGGAGCTAGCAACACTACGAATACCGAGGTGCTACGACTACGAGCCGGCCGCTACGAGAGAGCTACACACTTTCGTAGACGCTAGCGAAGAGGCGTACGCTGCCGCCGTCTACTGGCGCATGACGCGCGCCGACGGCAGCGTGAGCGTGGCGCTGGCGGCCGGGAAGAGCAGAGTGACCCCGCTGAAACCTATCTCAATTCCGAGACTCGAACTGCAAGCGGCGCCGCTTGGAGCGCGCCTAGCTGACACCGTCCTGCGAGAGCACGATTTTAAGGTACGAAGTAAAGTTTATTGGAGCGACTCGCGTACAGCCCTAGCCTGGATAAGGGCCGAGCCGCGCACCTTCAAGACCTTCGTCGCGCATCGACTGGCGGAAATCGAGGAGACTACGAAGAAGTCTGAATGGAGATGGGTCCCAACAAAGGAGAACGTAGCCGACGACGCGACTCGAGCTACACCCGAAAACTTTAGCGCTAGTCACAGATGGTTCGTAGGTCCCGAGTTCCTGCGACAAGACGAACCAACGTGGCCGAGAGAAGCGCCGACAACGCCGACAATCACCGGCGAGGAGAGATGCCTGTCAGCTGTTGAGGTCAAGGTCAGTCACCCGAGCGGTCATCTACCCCAGATCGGTAGGTTTTCCAAGTGGCTGAGACTCATCAGAGCGACAGCGCGAGTACTTCGGTTTATTTCGCTATGCCGCGAGAATAAACACCGACGTATAGAGAAGGTAGCCGCTCTACGCAAACGCACACTCAAGAACGCAGAGAGAGACGGCGGTTGGCGTAGCACGCGCGAACATCCCAAAGACCGACAGGCGGTCACCCATCCTACGAACGTGAAGTCTCGAGACAGGTTCATCGGTCTCGAAGCTCACCATCTCATCAGGGCTGAGCAGCTGTGGGTGCTGAGCAGCCAGCGAGAGAGCTTCCCGGGCGAGATCGAGCGAGCGAGAAGGAACGAGACCCCGCAGCGAGGAGGGCGACTAGACGCACTGAGCGTCATCATCGGCGCCGAGGGAGCGCTACGCCTACGCGGGCGCGTTAGCGAGACACCGGAAATAGCGGAAGAGATGGCGAGCCCGGTAATTTTAGATGGCAAACACGCGTACACGAGGCTGTACATTCTACACGTACACGAGAAGCTGCACCATGGCGGCGTCGAGACGGTGGTCAACGAACTTCGACAGAGGGCGTGGATAGTGAAGATCCGCCCCGCCGTAAAGGACGCCTTGAAGAGATGTCTGCAGTGCCGCCTCAAGCGAGCGAAGCCGGGCTGCCCCGCGACCGGCGACTTACCAGCGGTGAGACTCGCGCACAACATGCGCGCGTTCACCTACGTCGGACTCGATTATTTCGGGCCTCTACAAGTAACAGTAGGCCGACATAATGAAAAGAGGTACGTAGCACTTTTCACATGTCTGACCAGCAGAGCAATCCACCTCGAGGTCGTGGCGTCGCTGAGCGCCGACTCCGCCATCGCAGCCCTGCGCCGCTTCATCGCGCGGCGAGGTTGCCCGCGCGAGATACACTCGGACAACGCAACGTGCTTCAAGGCCGCGGACCGCGAGCTCCGAGCGGCCTGGCAGACGGCCGTGGTGCGGGACGCAGCGAATCGCCAAATCAGCTGGCGATACATCCCTCCTGCCGCGCCTTTCATGGGAGGCGCGTGGGAACGCATGGTGCGCTCCGTCAAAGAAGCCCTACGAGTCACGCTGCACGAGAAGAGCCCGAGCGACGAGACTCTGGTCACCCTACTGGCCGAGGTCGAGGCGACCGTCAACTCACGGCCGCTCACTCACGTGGCCGTGAACCCCGATGAACCCGAGGCGATCACGCCTAACCACCTGCTGTTGGGGCCCAACAGCCATGTCCCCAGCCCGGGGGCATTCTCCGAAGACGACGAGCACGCGCGCCAGCACTGGCGGCGCGTGCAACAACTGGCCGACACCTTCTGGCGGCGGTGGCTGCGAGAGTACCTACCCACTCTCCAGCACCGGCGGGAGCCCCGCACATCGGGCATGCCGCCCAAGGTCGGCGACCTCGTCGTGGTCGGCGACGAGAACGCGCCGCGCAACACATGGACGCGGGCGCAGGTGACAGCGACATACCCTGGACGAGACGGCGAGGTCCGAGTGGTCGACCTCCGCACCAGCGCAGGACACCACTGGCGGCGCCCTACAAGGAAGATCGTCGTGCTACCAGTGGATCGCGAGACGGCGACGGCGGGAGAATGTGCACGACCGGACCCAGCGGCGGGCGCCGGCACAGCGACACGTCGCGATTAATTAAGAAAACTTAGAAATATGTAAATAAATTTAGATTAAGTTAGTTTTTAAGTACCAGTGAGGCCTAGGACCCCTTAAGGGTCGAGCTAGGTAGGGCTGAGGACAATAAACATGGTATTTTTGGTGTATTCATTTTCCCGAGGAGATTGTTGCTAGGTAGGTAGGCTTAGAAAACTGCAGCATAAGGGCTAGGCAGGTAGCTAGTAAGACCTAGCCCGCAATAGGTAGTTAAGGTTAGGAAGCTGCTTACGAGAGGACCGAAAACATGTTAGGACCTGTCCTTGGAGCCGAGGACCCGCGGTAGGTGAAGAGGCGCGCGGGGAGAAGGCCTCGTGTCCTGGGCCTCAGTACCGCGGTTTCTCGGCACGTGTAAGGCAGGTTGTTGAGGTAGGTCAAGAGACAATTTCACATCTCCTACGGCCCCTGATTGGCCGTAGCTCTACGTAAGAGACGGAAGAGTGTTAGAGTAGTACCAAAAATGTAATGTTATTTGTTAAGATTAATAAAGGCGCTACTTGGTCGAGTATAGGCGGGCCGGGCAGAACTTCCTATATTAATAGATGAAAATTGGTACAGCCAGTTCCTCCTCCGTAGTGAAAATCGTTCCGAAAGGCGAAGCTCTGCCCGTCCGCGTCTCGGTAGTGTAGCTAGATCTCTGTGAATGTGTGTTGTTATTTACTTAAGGGCACCCCACCACCTTGCAACCCAGAATTACAGTCCACTTCGAAGAGCCGGTTGTCTGACCGCAACAACTATCCTTTCAATTGATTGTTGCTTCTTGTATTACTTAGCCCATTCGTGATGTAGCTGCGCTGTGATTGGTGGAACGTCTGTTCTCCTTGAAAATCATTATGCAATAATTCTAAAAAATCAATAAATGATACATTCTGAAGTCATAACTTAAATGGGCTTAGGAATCAAATTGATACGGTCAAACGTCTATTTACAACCCAAAAATGAGGCCTTGTCAGTTTGTGTAGTTTAAAATAATATTGGTTATACCACTAAACTTCCATGCTGTTGATATTTTATCAAGTCAGACATATCGAGACAAGTGGAGAGTTCAAGTGGAGGCCTTTTCCCAGCGGTGGGACACGAGGGGCTACATATAATAATAATAAATAATCAAGTTGGACGACTGACAGTGACCTGGATCAGTTGAGCTATCTATAGATCGTTTCTAACGATCCTTAGATAGCTTGACTAATCCTGTTGTATTTTGTAAATATATGTAAATATGTAGTAGCTTAGTTTCTGTAAATAAAGTTGGACGATTTGTGGGCAAAGGCCACAACTGAACTGGGAAACCGACGCAAGTCGTCCACGCGGCAGACCACCACGGAGATGACCGGTTGAGTTCGACTTTAGCCATGTGCAAAACATATCTCCTAATTGAAAAGATATATACATATCTTTTCACCGCTGGGAAGTATATCTATCTTTTAGTTCCGTAGTTCAGTCTTTCGGTAGGTATGTAAAATTTTTTCTTTAACTTTTGTAATTTCTACAACAATAAACACATTTCATAAATATAAGGACAGTTCGATGTTAATATCGATTTTTTCTAATATCGATCATCCCTAATTCGTTCGACTCGCTCGCTGAACTACGGAACTAGATTGGTAAGAATGCTTCTATCGTTCTCGCTCAGACTGAACTACTGAACTATAAGATTGATAAGATTGGAACATATCACATATCATCTATCTTGTCTCTTGTCTGTGTCTGCTTCTTTCTTTCAATCTCGCTCTGAACTACGGATAAGAAGACGGATAAGAAGATATGATTGGATTGAAATTGAACTAGAGATAGATGAACTATACGCAAAAGAAGTAGTCCAATTGGACTAATCACTCCGGATATACACATCGCTATTCGACTTGCTATCTTCCATATTACAATAAAAAAAAAAAAAAATATAATTCATTTATATGCAACAACATTTTGCGCAAATGTATATTTTGACGTGCCTCTGACTACTTTCTTGCAATTCGTTATTCTATCTTAAAATAAAGCTTTTGTATAAAGCTTAGCATCTTAAGATAGTCCAACCTCATCCACCCAGTCACACAGTAATTCCATGTCTTCGGGGTTTAGTGCATGCGTTATTGTTATAAATTGCTCTTCGAAACTCTGTTTTATTGCTTTAACAATAAAGTTTAGTTTGGTACTATTGTTTCGTAATTGCATTGATCAAAATGTATCCGATGTGATGCACAGTTTAGCATGATATGGATTAAAGTTATCCAGAAAGCAACACGCTCTAAACTTGAAGGAAAATAACAAAATGTCAACGATCTATCGAGAACAACTAAAGCTATACTACCAGCCTGTAAAAGATGCCTGGAAGAGATCGTTTCATAGCCATAAGGCCATATATTTGTTATATTTTAAAGTTTTTTTTTTAGGGATTAGAGTATATAAAAAACTTTATATGTATACAGGGTTATTTGTAAAACACCGACAACCTCTCAGGACTATGTTACTAACATCATAATCAACAACTTTTGTCTATGACTTTTAAAAATTCATCATAAAGTTTTAGTTCATCAGATTTTCATACAAAAAAATTAAATTGAACGCTCTAAATGTTACGATGTCCATGCAAAGCAAAAGAAAGTGATAGTACAATAGCGAGGGGAGCGGGGTTAGGGCGGCGGGGGCGCTTGAACTTAAGAATTGAAATGTGTTAGATAGGACAACGAAATCTTGCAGGTTTGTTTTTGGTAAATGTATTATGTTTTGTAAAAATTCATAGAACAAAAGTTGTTGTTCATGATGATAGTAATACCTACAATCCTGAGAGGTTATCGGTGTTTTATAAATAACCCTGTGTACATTTTTAATTTTTAATTAGTCTCACAAGCGCTTCAGTGTGCTTTAAAGCGCTTTACACAATAACGAACTAAATCCTAAAACAATTTACCCCAAACTACATCAGCATAAACGTATCTAGTTTGTTCCAAGCCTAAGTTTATCATGCATCTGCTATGCTTGGCTTGTGATACTTAACCTAAGTAGAAACTGAATTTACTTAGGTCGATAGGTACTTAAGCAAACTCCAAGTCACAGGTCTCAACTAAGACGTGCCCAAACTAAGACCAGTGTGGCCACTAACTTCAACGTCGAATCACTAAATTTTATTATGACAACATTGTTTTTTTCATAAAAATGTTTTGAAAATTTATCTAACTACTAAAAAACGTTTTTGCTGTAAGTTAGGTATAAAACATGTGCCAATCGAGGTGTGCCAGGTTCTATACAAACATACTTGCTTGTAGACCTTTCAGATTTATAATGATGCGCGGGCGCAACGCTATTATCGACAAAAAAGAGTGCGAGAGAAGACTTAAAATCATATCTAGCAGAAGAGTTCATAACTCATGTGACTGACGACCTCTGTAGCGCAGTGGGCGAAGGCCCGCCTGCAACGCAGAAGGTTGCTGGTTCGATCCCCGCCGCGAGTCAAATGTTTGTATTATCTACCTACAGATATTTGTCCCAGGTCTGGGTGTTTTCTATGTATAATATGTATGTATTTACAAACAAAAAGTATATAAGTAGTAGATAATGCTGGACTTCACACATCATCATCTAGCCCCAAAGTAAGCAGAGCTTGTGTTATGGATACTAAATGACTGATAAACGTCTTATATACTTTTTGTTCATAAATATATACATAGAAACATCCAGACCCGAGACAAATATCTGTAGGTCATGCATTTGTTCCGCGGTGGGGATCGAGCCCGTAACCTTCTGCGTCGCAGGCAGACCTTCGCCCACTCAGTGGCGTAGCCAGGTAGCCAAGGGCCCTGGTGCAAAATAAACCGGGGCCCTAACTGAACGGCTTAGGTTTTATCAAGTCAAAATATGCAGGGTGTGGCAAAATGTAAACGTATATGATTTATTTGTCAAAACTTACGATTTGATTTGTCATTTTCGGGGTAAATATTTCAAAAATCTAATATGTAATGCAGTTGTTTTTATTTTCAAAATAATCATACCTACAGTTTCCTAAGAACAAAACCTTCCGGACTCTCGGGACTCAGAGTCCGAGGGCCCCTTGAGCTTGGGGGCCCCGGTGCACTGCACCGCCTTGCCCTTCAGCTACACCACTGCGCCCACTGCGCCACAGAGGATGAATAAGATATTCGCCAATCCTATAGCCACAAGAAGCCAGCCAGTAAATGCAAATATTGCGGTTGGCACGTTTGCCTGCCCGCACCACATTACGTATCGTTTGACTCAAAGCTTTAGATGTTTATATTCCAGGTAGTTTGTATACGTGTGCCTATTTAGACGTTAAATCTTTGGTCCTTTGATCGCTTTGCTTGCCTTTTTCAATGTTGTGTAAATAATCGTAAGTGTGGAAATTATTTCAAGCATATAATAATATGCTTGAAATAATTTCCACACAAAAAAAAAGAGTAACTAAAAATATTTAGTTAATTAGTTAATAGTAACTAAAAATATTTAGTTACTACATTTTATTTTCAGAAACTAAGCTACTACGATATGTACAGTCCGCGTCACCAAACTCACCAACTGGTAACCCCCCCTTTTAAGGCAGTTTGAACGGCAGGGGGGTTACTATTTGGTGACGCTAACCGTACATAAATTTTTCTAAATAGAATAGAATAGAATAGAATAAAGTTTTATTTTCTCCAGATCATATACAACAGTTACAATAGGTACTTAAATCTACATAATTTTATGTGGGTGAAAATACGGCTACCCCTCAGCATTTGCTCCAACAGCTCGAGTGTTGGAGCGCTGGTTTTCAGTGGCGAAAACGATCCATAGATAGCTCAACTGATCCAGGTTTATGTTGTGTAATCATTGGGACATATTGGAATACTCACTAACTTCTGTATTGGTTGCAAAAGTAAAATTGTGGAATCACCAAGCTTGTTAGTGATCCCATCATAAAATACTTTTTGACTTTGCCTATAGTTTTTATAACATACTTACTTTAAACTGTATTTTCATCTCATTTCCATTCTAGACTTTCAAGAATGGAAATGCCTGTTATTAACAATACATTTTAGACTGAAATCTGAATCAAAGCGTGTATTTTCTGTGATACATAGTGCGTATACATGAGGTCGCTTTGAAACTTCAAGAATCCAATGCCGTATTCAATGTTCGGTATCATATTATTGTCATGAGTTTGATCATACTGCCTCTGAGTTTGAAATACGAGTAATACCTGCATTATTTCTGAATAGTCATGAGATGTTCGATTTGTATTTTATCGATGACTCGCTGCTGTCCGCGGTTTGATTCACTTGATTATGACGCCTAGATAGTTATTATTATTATTAATAGCCTGTAGTGTCCCACTAGATAAGTAAAAAATAAAAATCAGCTTAGTGGTTCAAAATATAGGTACCTACATATTACAAGGATTACAAAGAGATTCAACTTGTACCTATTAAGTAAATTATAAAGCAAGTATACACCTTGATATGGTCGTGAACTCAGTACACACGACAGTTTATGCTCAAAGTGCGCTAAGCGTTCTCTAAGATGAGTTGGTATAATATTAAGGATTTCTGTTATGCTTGCTTATGTTCGAATCACACAGATGAAACAGATATCAAGTAAAGGGTTTTACCTAAGAATAGCTTTTTAAAAACTATGAAGGTCGATTTACTCTCATTTCCTCATAAAGTCATTACGTAGGCATCATAATCCTAATATTTTACCAAGATCACGAAATTATCGTTGATTTGCTCTTATAGCTACCGATTCCGAAATCAATAATAATCTATTTGCAGGTTATAGAATTTCGATATCGGTAGCTCTAATATATCGAGTTATCCCATCCCTAGTATTGCCGTTTAATTGCACGTGTATTGCGTTCGCGTTTATTGGCATCACAGCTTTGCACGATCGATAACTTAGCTATTGAATTATGCATTGGTACATCCTTAGTTCTGTAGACTTGTTGGTCACATTATGTCGGTAAGTATCTATATTACTTATACAATACTAGGTAAACTATTATAATATTCTTAGGCACACACAAAACGAAATAAAAAAAGGAATAGTAGGTACTAAGTTATATACTTAGACAATATTGTCGACAATTATTTGAATTTGATGTTTCCCGATATTTTGAGGCAGTTCAGTTCGCAGTTTGTCCCATGGTCATGACGCATGCAACTTTAATAAAAAATAAGTTTGATTCTGAATGTAGCTTTGGAAAATGAGCATGAGTTCACTGAGTAAAACATGTAGATGGCGCTACCGGTGCTAT